>CM047429.1:38996430-40336222 GCA_026168455.1 Theocolax elegans
TGCTACAGTTGCAATAAAGTGGGCCATTGGGCAGCAGAATGTCCGAATCAACGCTGTCGAGGTTGCGGTACACCCGGCGTTTACGTTAGAAATTGCCAGAGATGCAACTCAAATCAGGCAGCGGGAAACTTCAATCAGAGGAGATAAAGACCCGTATTTCCTCAACCCAGCTCCCTAAAGGGTCGGAGCCATCCCAAGTAGCAAGCAATCAATCGCTTATCAACATATCCCAATATTGACCCCAGGCATTATTTTAATCTAGAAATAAACGGCCATAAAATAATTGCACTCTTAGACGATGGAGCAACAAAATCTTTTCTAGGAGGCAATATAGGAGCGCTAGTGCAACACAAATTAAAAGCATCGCAATGCCCTGCAGTTAAGGTAGCAGACGGCACAGTTATTCCTGTCCAGGGCACAGTTAACATCACAATTAAAATTGATGGAGACGAAATAGTTATGCCATTTGAAGTCGCAGACGGATTACACTACGACTGTATACTTGGAATCGACTCAAACGCAAAATTAATATGAGCATCAACTATGAAGATGACACCTGGTGGACGAATAAGGCATAATACACAAATTTACCCCGAAGCGAACGATCCCAGTTGTATTCCAGCAGTAGCAAGTATTGGAGGATTAAAGCGAGCCACCAGGAGCAAATAGATAGAATGCACCGACTATTAGATGAATTAATTCCCCGAACACCCAAACCCTAGGAGTAACTAATTTAACGAGCCTTAAGCTAGATGTGCAAGGAGCAGAGCCAATAAGACAGCCACGCCGCAAATATTCACCAAAAATGCTCCAAGCAGGCTATGAAGAGATAGATCGGATGTTAAGAGAAGACATAATAGAGCCTTCGCAAAGCCCATGGTGCAGCTATCCGGTAATCGTACCAAAAGCGAATGCAAATATCGCTTTTGTATTGATACAGGTTAGTAAATGAGGTAACAAAGAAAATAGCCTATCCAATGCGCAACAGGATGATATCTGGACCAATTGCGCGAGAAAGCAGATTTATCAGTAAGGCTAGATCTATCACAGCCTACCACCAAGTTCCACTAGCCCAGAAAGCCGCGAAATCACAGCATTTGCACTCCCAGGGAAAGGACTTTTCAATTTAAAAGAGTACCATACGGTCTAACGAACGCACCTGCTATTTTCCAGCAATTAATGGACAAATTAATTAAACCGGAATGGGAACCACATGTGTTTGCCTACTCTAGCTGATATTATCATCACGACAAAAACATTCGAAGAACACATGAAATGGCTCAGAAGAGTCCTAGTAGCCCTAAGAAAGCCAATCTGCAATTAAATCGAGAAAAATCAGAATTTTGTTGTCCAGAAGTCACTTATCTTGGTATAAGATAAACGAATCAGGTTTGCAAACTCACCAAGATAAAATTAAGCCCATCTTAGAGTATCCAGCACCGAAATTTGAAACAACTAAGACGTTTCAACGGCTTAGTGGGATGGTCTCTAGATTTATTAAAGATTTAGCCAAGTATAGAACGCCATTAAGTTATCTAAGCAAGAAAGGTGTCAGATGGCAATGGCATCAAGAGCAACAAGATGCATTTGAAAAAATCAAACTAGCCCTAACAGAAGCCCCAGTTTTAGCCCGCCCCGATTTTTCTATTCCCTTTACCCTTCAAACGGACGCAAGCGATTACGCAATAGCAGGCTATTAACGCAGGAGATCAACGGCGAAGAACATCCTATTTATTATGTGAGCAGGACTTTAAGCAAAGCAGAGCGCAATTATACGGTCACAGAGAAAGAATGCTTAGCAGTTCTCTGGTCCGTGGAAAGGCTGAAAGGATACCTGCTAGGTGAAAAGTTTACGGTAATCACGGACCATCACAGCCTCCTGTGGTTAAACCGACTTAAAGATCCAGCTGGTAGGTTAGCCCGTTGGAATACGATCTTGCAAAATTACAACATTAAATTTGTACATCGCAAAGGAGCAATGCATAATGTCCCAGACGCCTTATCAAGAGCCTTTGAAGAAGCAGAAGCCATAGCAGCAGCATTAACGTTAAATACCAATAACCCATGGTATCAAGAGAAAATGCGAGCCGTTGCAAAATTTCCCAATAAATACCCTGACCTCAGAAATTTCCAATAACGTGCTATATGCCCACCGTCCAAACCCCCTGGTAGACCCATTCCATACCTGACCTAGACGCATGGAAATTAATCTTGGCAGAAAGTGATCGCGAAAAAGCCCTATATGAAGCCCATTATACACCTCAGGCAGGTCACTTAGGTATCGACAAGACCTACGCAAACTAGCTACGCATTATTATTGGCCAGGCATGTATTACGATACGTGCAATTATGTAAAAGCATGTCAAGATGCCAAGCGCACAAAGCAGCAACAAGCCCCACAGGTCTAATGGAAGGACGCAATATAAGCCAACCATGGACAGTGGTAGCAGCAGACATTATGGGACCAAAGCCGCCAACGAAGCAAGGATTTAGATACATAATCGTGTTTGAAGACCTATTCACCCGCTATATAGAGATGAAACCTCTACGACGAGCTGATGCAAAAAGTGTCCTACAAGCCTTCGACGAACTAATTATTAATAGATGGGGTTGTCCAAAATATCTCGTAACAGATAATGGGACAGAATTTGCCAATAAATTGGTTACCGAGCGACTAACGCAATACGGAATAATTCAAACAACCATTCCGCCATATTTTGCACAAGCAAATCCCGTAGAGCGAGTTAACAGGAACATAAAGCCGATGATAAACAGTTATCTAGCAGACGATCACCGAGACTGGGATAGATATCTCGGAGAATTTAATTTTGCTCTAAATACAGTTGTGCACTCGTCAACCAAATATAGCCCAGCATTCCTCAACTTAGGCAGAAATCCCACCCCAGTAGCTCTCCTACGAAAACATATAGAATTTCCAAAGCAAATACCAACCCCAGATACCGATCAATGGGTAGAACGCCTACATAAACTCCCCAAAATATATGACTTAGTAAAAAGGCATATTGATTTAGCAACAGCCAGACAAGCCAAGTACTATAACAAAGGTAGACGCGATATACAATATCAGTTAGGAGACCTAGTTAGGTACCGAAATCGCATCTTATCATCAGCAGATAACTTTATAGCAGCCAAACAAGCCCCCAAATTTATAGGCCCCGCAAAAATTATTCAAGTATTCTCACCCACAGTTTATTTAATAGAAGATGTACAAACGAAACGCCAAACTAAAGTACACATAACAGACTTGAAACGCCACATTGCGCCGCGAAATATCCCAAACCTCACCCCAAATATTCCCGTCCCACAACCAGGAAGAGCCCAAACCACCCCAAGTAATCCAAAACATGATGCCCCCCCAACGAAAGAGGTCGCCCCCGAAAGCAGCAAGCCATTACACCCAATTTAGGGAATAGCCCGCAAAGAATGCAGCTTAGACCGCGCAAATAATAGATTCTCGCGAATAAAGTAAAACGGCGAAATCAAAGGAAGATTTAGTGAGTTTAGGCATTAGTTAGTAAAATAAAATAAATTGTAGATGGATAGAACAGGGCAAGCAGCGTCAGCTCTGAAACGAGCACGAGGTCGTGGACGGTTCGTACAACCAAGAGCCACTATTCGACCGGGTGAGGAGGAGCTGGAAACAGTTCTAGCTAGGTTAGACCTAGCACGACCACCCAGCCCCACCCCACCACAACAAGAGCCAACCACCCCCAGCAGCCAAAAGAGAACCTGCCCAGGAACGCGCGCATGCGTAAGAGGAAGACGCCACCTCTGCGAAAGGGATGACGTCCCCTCATCCAGCTGGGCAGCTCCACTGGAAGCCACGCCGGGCCAAGAGGTCCAAGAAGCCTCCCATACCCCTACCATCCCAACCATCCACCCTCCTATCTTTGACTTTAATTTCCCTCCCCAACCCATAATAACCCGTCCCGTACTAGATCCCCAAACCAACCTCTACACATACATCCACATCCCTGTCAACATCCCTCCCCAAAATCCCCTTATTCCCAACATTTCCTCAGTAAGAGCCCCCAACTCCCAAATAGCCTCCGCACCCTTCCCATTGCCCCATCAAGCCCATCCCGAACCCCAGCCTCTAATGTCCCTAAATGTTCCCAAACCCTCCCAGAAGCCACAACCCCTAATGTCCCTCCAACTTCCCCAAGCAGAGCCGACGCCATCCCTCCCAAACATTCCCTACCCACTCAGCAGCCCAACAACGAGCCAAGCAGCCGAGCCAACCAACGAGCCACCCCCACAGCAGAAATACATCCCTCGCCCGCCGCCCGCAGAATGTCGTCCATATTGTTGGAACTGCGGCGGGGAGGGACACAGTTGGCGGAATTGTCGTTCAGACAGAACGACATTCTGCAAGAACTGCGGAACGATGGGGGTAGTAACCCGAGATTGCCCGCGATGCGGGGACAATTATAAAGCCCTAAGGGCAGAATATTTTAGGAGCCGCAGGCCCTTGTAAATTTTATTTTTATATATAAAATTTTTTTCATTTTTATAATAAATAATAGTTTAAAATCATAAGTTTTTTTCTTTTACCTATAAATGCAAATTATGTAGCAAATAGTTGTTCAGTTTTTTATTTTTAATTGCACTAGCCAAATATCAAGCAGCAGGAGGAAACGCACAAGCAAGAATTGCATTTAATTCAAAGCACAGGTTTGCACTTATCTTACTAATATTATTATTATTTTTTTTATATATTTAAATATATTATGTACATAAAGGTATGAGTATGGATGCAACATGTAAGTAAGCAAGAGTGAGAGATTCGCGACCGCGAAAAATAGCTCTCAAAGCGCATTATATATTATAAAGGGTATGCCAGTCGTTGTTCAAATATCTAGTATAATTAGTACATTAGCAAATTATTTATCACACATTCAGCGCGCACTTTACACAGTATGTCCAGCCAAGCAGCAGTCAATCAAGACTGAAAACAAATACACCGCTATAATAGCACGAGCTATTTAAGACCTAGTTTTAAGTTCCAATTCTAAGATTGCGTACTCACCCCACCAGTAGGCTAAAGCGTGCAATATTCTATTATATTATTAAGTTTTTGTATTAATTCAGTTACGACTCCGCGTAACTTCAGTTTGGTGGGGGGGAGTGTGACAAGGCAAGTGTGCCTGTCATGGTGCATAGCGAGCACACACACATTCCTACCTACCTATTACCCAAATTACCTACCTAAACCGTACAGAAAGAAGCCTAACACCGAGCACACATATCCCTAGCTACCTATATAAAAAGATAACCCCACTAAAACCGAAGAAGCTACACCCTGGAGCAGAAGCGGAGCCAGCACACACATGAGTCGAGGAAACCAGTAGCCACCAAGAGGCTACATGCAGGGCGAACAGCACTCGAAGAGCCTGGAGACATCAGCTGAGTGCGAAGGCAGCATAAGAGCATGGATAGGGCATCAAGGTCCAAAATACCAAGGAGACGGCTGTTGCAGCAATGATAACAGCATATCCGTAATAGCCTCAAGCCAAAGGGAGCCATCCAACAGCAACGGACTCGTACAGGGAGATCAACCTGTAAAGCATAATCATGAGTATGTTTTTAAGACTAAGGAGCAGGTAGGAGTACACAAGACTGTGTACAGGAGTAGAGGTGTATAGGAGCCAGGGTTAGAGGTTATGTGAGCATAAACATTGCTCACATATACTAACTAAATAACAAGGCACCTGTCAAGTGACTCCTTACCGTATTATAGCAGCCGCGCCGTAGAACCGAGGAACAGCCTCCGGAGCCGACGTCGTGAAGAGACGTCTCAGCAGCCAAGAAGCCACGAAGTAGAGAGAGACGGAGATAGCGGCACGTATGTGCACCCACCGAGCAGCTACGACCCGTCAACCACGGCAGTAAGGCTCGTCGTCCATCTGGAAATAAAACCACGGATTGATTAGCCGATAATTAATTAGGAACGAGGTTATAATTACCAAATAGCAGCCTCGCCGTCGCCAGTCGTCGTCGCCGTCGTCGTCGTCTCACTCGAACCGCCTAGCAGAGCACTAACAACAACATCAAGCCGCTCTCGCTGTAAGGCCGCGCTCGCACTGCGCGGAGACGGTCGCGACGCATGCGCGCGGCGCTCTCGCAGGACGAAGCACACAGAGAGCTCGGGAACTCGGCCGTGACGAGACGCAGCGAGGTTGCCTGGGAGAGATTTTTCGTGAGCCGATCGACCGTTTCCCGTACAATATTAAGAGTCCGAAGAGCGTGCACCGGGTGCAATTGAGAGCAATTGAGAGCGAGAAATCACCTGTATAAGGTTGGTGCAAAAGTGCTATCCCTACCGTGTTCCTCTCCTCGTAAGGTGTGTGTGCCGCACTTCCCCTTTTTGCGTATTCGCACACGTGGCCGGCGTCGCCATTTTTGTCGATCGAGCGGGTATTCGATCGAGCAGCAGCTATATCGCCGCGCGTGAAATTTCACTGAGCCAAATATCGAGCCCCACGCCGTTATAATTAATTAAGCGTTAGTATAATAATTAGCAGCCGTTAATATTTAGCCGCGAGCACGACTGGCAACCGTGTATCTAATTTATATCATAGAATAAACTCTCTGTTATTTTATCCGTGATATTAATTTCATCACCCGCACCCTGATCCCCAGTGCGGTGTGACAAAGCACATGTTTTAAATCTAAAAACAAACAAAAATATTTAATAAGTAAGTAATAACAAAAACAAATCTTTTATAATAAATAACTATTATTAATTAATTAATTTTTTAACACAAAAATTTTAATTTTCTTTTATTTCGCTGAGCAATTGACAAAAACAATAGAATGACACTCCAGCAACGTTTGTCTAAAGTTAATATTTTTATTACTATTTTGTTGTTCTTTTATAAATTGAAAGCAAGTGGATAAAAAAATATCTATTTTGATGCAAGTAATTGAATAGAGTTTAGCTAAATTGTAAAAAAGCTAGACACTTATTTATATAAGGATCAGAATATTAACTTTGAGTTAAGAAAAGTAGGTTTTGGAAAAATATTTCGAAAATTTAAAGTATATTATAATTAGTTATGAGAGTTTTCTACAAATACTTTTTCTTTTTCTTGTACTCTTGTTGAATAAAGTAAATGTAAATACCAGCAGATTTTGTTATTTACCTTGAGTTACGCCTTGCTTAATGTCTGTCTTTTCCAAATCCAAATAATATTCCTGGAGTGTAATAAATCCGAAGACCTAGACCGTTGGTGAAATAAATAACTTAAGCCTTAATTAAACGAGACCCCTTTCTACTTAGATTTGAACTTATGATTCATAAAGGTATTGATTATATGCTGTAGTACCACGTACTTTATTCTGATTCTATTATTTCTCAGTATTGATACTTGCAAGCCAACTCCTTGAGCACGCAGATTGTTGTTAGGAGATGATTTATCGAGAAACGTGAGCGATTGAGAGAAGTGTCACAGGAATCACGTTAAACTAAAATGCATTTTGTGAGACATACATGGTAATTTGCAGCATAAATATCTGTTAATCATGATAAGCTATTCGTGCTTTATTATGGATGTCGATACCTTTGACGTGAATGTATCCGACCGCGCTGCATTTGATCTCGCTTGTGTCACCGTTGGTGGTCCGAGTGGCTTCGTCGTCTACTTATTTGTCATGTTGATCTTTGGGCATCCGCCGACCCGCGTCGCGACTCTTCGCCAATCTTGCCACACTTAACCTCTGTGCTAATGGCACTTGAAACACGCACAGACACACACTTATTTTTACTCTTTTCTTCAATTTGCCTATTATCATGCGTGTAAATTGCACGGCTAAGTCTGAGCAAAGAATATCAATTCTTTGCGGCGGCGCCGCGCATATTTTCTTCCTTTTCGAGGTTAAGAGGTGACCGCTACTGTGAGTGTGTACATCAGTCAGCTGTACTAGACATTACGCGCTGTACACGACGAAACAATTTATACGGGCGACATTCGGGGTAGCTGAGCCTGTCTGTTCCGCGAAAGTGACAACGAAACCAACTAAGATAGACCAAGTCTGTCGCAGTTCATTCGAGGCGCCCATCGGTACAGTCGCGGCTCGCCTCGGTTCGGCCGCGGCTCGCCTCGGTTCAACCGCGGCTCACCTCGGTTCAGCCGCGGCTCACACCATGGTTCGACCGCGGCGTTCTCCTCGGTGCAATCGTGTCGGAGCTGCGATCAGCGCCCCGAGTGATCCGTAGGTGAAGTCAATTGCGTACGGTCTACCATCTATGTTTATTCGGTTGCGTTCCAATGTTCCTCTTTTCCAACGTTCGAAGAGAATATTGACAATCTTGACAACTGCATGTTTTTTGTTGAGTCGAATACAAGGAACTATTTCCACTGAACACCGTGTCGTGCTTTTCGTCTGTTCGTTTTTTCTTACCGTGCGATTATTTTTTTACATAACGATGCTGATTGGATTTATAGAAAAACTTATCTTGCAAAGACACAATCAGCTTCTAGTGTAAAAGAATAATCGCATGATACAGCAGAACGAACCGAGTCCCAGTACGGTACTGCACTATTGTAGATGAGCCTTTTATACATATATACATATATATATATATATATATATATACTAGGGGGGCTTCGCCCCCCTGCGCGCTTCGCGCGCCCACCCCCTATTTTTAATTTCGAAAAAGGTTTTTCGTAATTAATTTATTTAAAATAATGTTTTAAATTGTATTATTTTTTCACTACCATGGACACCTTAAAAATTAAACAGATTCATACAACACCTTGGAGGTATTGCTATAGTTATTATAATTTATAAATAAAAGTTTACCAAAATTTAGTGTAATGAAATCAGAATAAAAATAATAAAAAAAAATAGACATATTAAATGTTAACTGTAAATTTTAAACTATATGAATTCTTATAAAGCTTAAATTTATATTTTAATAATTATAAATGTTAATGAAAAATTAACTTACCAAAAATAGTAAAGTACATATACCTACTAAATTGTAGTATTTTAGTTAACAACTTATTAACATTTTGGATTATTTTAAACCGTTATAAATAGAAATTCACCTTCTAAAATTAATTTATTTAATGACGAACGATCATCGCCAAAAGTTCTATGTCATTAATATTTTGTACTTTAATAGTAATAAAACTTTCTTCTTAATTAAATTAATTTTTGAATTATTTTTAAAGAATTATTTATAAATTTTAGCGCTATATAAATAAAAACCTGTTTTCTTCCATTTCTCCCGTGATTCGTAATTTGCACTCTATTTCAAAATTTGCGTTTTAATCCATAATTATATCCAATTTATTTTTACTATGCAGAGCCCAAATATTTATTTTGATTATTATAAAACAAATTAATTTCTTAAATATCCTTCTATTTCTAATAAATACGTACTTGTTTATTTAAAATATTGTGTTATATAAATATAAATTATCTATACACTTATATATCCATACAATTTTGAAATATTAATTTAAAAAATATTTAAATTAAATGCTCCTAAATTAATAGTTTTTGAAATCTATTCAACTGTAATTCGTATTTTATATTGCCACTGTTAAAATTTGAATTTTCTTTTGCCTATACTGTTTATAATAGAATTATCTTAAAAATGCAATAATTAATATATTTAATTTTTAACTTATTGTATATTTCACATATAGATATTTGGAAAAGTGTATGTTATACTTGATTAATATTTATTTAATCTTCAAACAATTTTGCATCTGTATTTAAAGCATTACATTACATTTAGATCCGTTATTATTATTGGGTATACGTTTAAAATTTTATGAATTTATGAAGAATGAGTAGACAAATACACATTCTTTCAAGTTATGTTCACAACTTTTTTTGCGCACGGAAAAATACGTATATTATGTATTCTTGAAAAAACAATTTTAACATATATATATTATATAAATATTACGCCGCACGCACACACACCCACATACATACATACATATGTATACATATATATGGTCTATCTCACGTCAAGTGGTACGATGAAAATTTTAAATCACTCCAAAATTTGAGAACAGGCTGGAAACATCTTCCAGAACATACAAAAAAAATTTAAGTGTTAAAATAATTTGCTTAAGAGTTATTCGACCATGAAAAGTGGAAATTTTTCAATTTATTAGAAAAATTTCTATTTTTAAAAGCCATTTATCTCAAAATCTGTTGATTTTTTTGAAAAAACATTACAAACAACTTTGTTTAAATTAATCTTTAGAACTTATCTACCCTGGTTACATTTCTTAATTTTAAAATCTCGAAGAGATAGAACACCCGGACATATTGAATATCCAAAAACGGCTACCACACCATAATCGATTTTAATCTAACACCTCTCAAAAGTTCACATTTTTCGCGAGCTTTCGAATGGCTTGGTTAGCTTATTGGCCAAGACCGCTGTTGTAAGTTATGCCTCATAAACCTCATAAAATCACTAATTTTCACGTATTTTAGGACATAACTTACACCAAAGGTGTAATATATAATATATATATACTAGGGGGCTTCGCCCCCCTGCGCGCTTCGCGCGCCCACCCCCTATTTTTAATTTCGAAAAAGGTTTTTCGTAATTAATTTATTTAATGACGAACGATCATCGCCAAAAGTTCTATGTCATTAATATTTTGTACTTTAATAGTAATAAAACTTTCTTCTTAATTAAATTAATTTTTGAATTATTTTTAAAGAATTATTTATAAAATTTTAGCGCTATATAAATAAAAACCTGTTTCTTCCATTTCTCCCGTGATTCGTAATTTGCACTCTATTTCAAAATTTGCGTTTTAATCCATAATTATATCCAATTTATTTTTACTATGCAGAGCCCAAATATTTATTTTGATTATTATAAACAAATTAATTTCTTAAATATCCTTCTATTTCTAATAAATACGTACTTGTTTATTTAAAATATTGTGTTATATAAATATAAATTATCTATACACTTATATCCATACAATTTTGAAATATTAATTTAAAAAATATTTAAATTAAATGCTCCTAAATTAATAGTTTTTGAAAATCTATTCAACTGTAATTCGTATTTTATATTGCCACTGTTAAAATTTGAATTTTCTTTTGCCTATACTGTTTATAATAGAATTATCTTAAAAATGCAATAATTAATATATTTAATTTTTAACTTATTGTATATTTCACATATAGATATTTGGAAAAGTGTATGTTATACTTGATTAATATTTATTTAATCTTCAAACAATTTTGCATCTGTATTTAAAGCATTACATTGCATTTTAGATCCGTTATTATTATTGGGTATACGTTTAAAAATTTTATGAATTTATGAAGAATGAGTAGACAAATACACATTCTTTCAAGTTATGTTCACAACTTTTTTTGCGCACGGAAAAAATACGTATATTATGTATTCTTGAAAAAACAATTTTAACATATATATATTATATAAATATTACGCCGCACGCACACACACCCACATACATACATACATATGTATACATATATATGGTCTATCTCACGTCAGTGGTACGATGAAAAATTTTAAATCACTAAAAACTTCCCAAAATTTGAGAACAGGCTGGAAACATCTTCCAGAACATACAAAAAAAAATTTAAGTGTTAAAAATAATTTGCTTAAGAGTTATTCGACCATGAAAAGTGGAAATTTTCAATTTATTAGAAAAATTTCTATTTTTAAAGCCATTTATCTCAAAAATCTGTTGATTTTTTTGAAAAAAAACATTACAAACAACTTTTGTTTAAAATTATCTTTAGAGAACTTATCTACCCTGGTTACATTGTCTTAATTTTAAAATCTCGAAGAGATAGAACACCCGGACATATTGAATATCCAAAAACGGCTACCACACCATAATCGATTTAATCTAACACCTCTCAAAAGTTCACATTTTCGCGAGCTTTCGAATGGCGTGGGTTAGCTTATTGGGCCAAGACCGCTGGTTGTAAGTTATGCCTCATAAACCTCAGTAAAAGTCACTAATTTTCACGTATTTTAGGACATAACTTACACCAAAGGTGTAATATATATAGATATATATATGGGGGTATTCCCGTGAAGTGGTCCGATCAAAATTTTAAAATGCACCAAATTTTGAGTACACTTTGCCATTTTTTGCAGAATCAGAAAAAAAAATTTTTAGGTACTGGAATTTATTAGCTCAAAAGGTATTATAACCTCAAAAAGTGAACTTGTATCCAGTTTTTTTCAACACCAGCTGGGTTTATCGCTATGTTAAACTCAAATCTATCAACTTTTACTATACAAATATTCGTTGCTAATTATGTGTAGAATTTATCCTTCTGGGTTAGAATTTCTAATCTAAGGTCAATGTTACATAAACTACATGTCAATATTCAATTTAAAAAAGTGTAAGTTCGCCGCAATTGATGTTTTTATCCAAAAGTCTAAAAAGAAAGCTTGGAGCAATACCTTTCAATAGTCTGTAGCTTTTTTATGACCTTCATTCCCGTCAAAAGTTATGATAATTTAAAGAAAGAAGACAAAAATTCACAAAAATTAACATGGTATTTCCCATTTAAATTTTTAAAAAAAATTTGTGTTTGTGTGTTCAAAAAAATGTGATCTTTGAGCGGTGTTATATCAAAATCGATTGTGGCGTGGTCGCCTTTTTTTGATATTCAATATTCCCGGGGCGTTCTATCTCTTCGAGATTTTAAAATCAAGAATTGTAACCCAAGTAGATAAGTTCTAAAGATTATTTGAACAAAAGTTGTTTATAATGTATTTTCAAAAAAAAAATCAATAGATTTTGAGATAAATAGCTTTTAAAATAATAATTTCTCTAAAAAAAATTGAAAATTTCCATTTTTCATGGTGGAGATAACTCTTAGGCAAATTATTTTTAACACCTCAAATTTTTTTCTATCTTCTGGAAGATATTTCCAGTCTGTTCACAAAATTTGGAGTGATTTCAAATTTTCATCGTACCACTGAGGTGAAATAGCCCATATATATGGTAATGAACAATTAACTTACCAAAAATAGTAAAGTGCATATACTTCATTGTAGTATTTAGTAAAAACCTATTAAAATTTTAGATTATTTGAAACGGGGATTTAATAGAACTTTACCTCCTAAAATTAATTTATTTAAGTCATCGGGCCAAGAGTTCTACATGTCATTAATATTTTATGCTTTAAGAGTAATAAAACTTTCTTCTTAATTAATTAATTTTGTATTAGCTTTAAAGAATTATTTATAACATTTAGCGGTATATAAATAAAAACCTGTTTCTTCATTTCTCCGTAAATCGTAATTTGCACCCGCTTTCAAAATTTGCGTTTTAATCCATATTATATCCAATTTATTTTCCCTTTAGTTACAGAGCTCATATATTTATTTTAATTAATTATAAACAAAGGCAGTCCTTAAATAACCTGTTAAAAAGTTTTATAACGTTTCTAATAAATACATACTTGTTTATATAAAATATTGTTTTATATAAATATACGTATCTACTTACTTATATATCCATACAATTTTTAAATTTTGATTTAAAAAATATTTAAATTAAATGCTCCTAAATTAATAGTTTTTGAAAATCTATTCAACTGTAATTCGTATTTTATATTGCCACTGTTAAAATTTGAATTTTCTTTTGCCTATACTGTTTATAATAGAATTATCTTAAAAATGCAATAATTAATATATTTAATTTTTAACTTATTGTATATTTCACATATAGATATTTGGAAAAGTGTATGTTATACTTGATTAATATTTATTTAATCTTCAAACAATTTTGCATCTGTATTTAAAGCATTACATTACATTTTAGATCCGTTATTATTATTGGGTATACGTTTAAAAATTTTATGAATTTATGAAGAATGAGTAGACAAATACACATTCTTTCAAGTTATGTTCACAACTTTTTTTGCGCACGGAAAAAATACGTATATTATGTATTCTTGAAAAAACAATTTTAACATATATATTATATAAATATTACGCCGCACGCACACACACCCACATACATACATACATATGTATACATATATATGGTCTATCTCACGTCAAGTGGTACGATGAAAATTTTAAATCACTCCAAAATTTGAGAACAGGCTGGAAACATCTTCCAGAACATACAAAAAAAATTTAAGTGTTAAAAATAATTTGCTTAAGAGTTATTCGACCATGAAAAGTGGAAATTTTTCAATTTATTAGAAAAATTTCTATTTTTAAAGCCATTTATCTCAAAATCTGTTGATTTTTTTGAAAAAACATTACAAACAACTTTTGTTTAAATTAATCTTTAGAACTTATCTACCCTGGTTACATTTCTTAATTTTAAAATCTCGAAGAGATAGAACACCCGGACATATTGAATATCCAAAAACGGCTACCACACCATAATCGATTTTAATCTAACACCTCTCAAAAGTTCACATTTTTCGCGAGCTTTCGAATGGCTTGGGTTAGCTTATTGGCCAAGACCGCTGTTGTAAGTTATGCCTCATAAACCTCATAAAATCACTAATTTTCACGTATTTTAGGACATAACTTACACCAAAGGTGTAATATATATAATATATATGGGGTATTCCACGTGAAGTGGTCCGATCAAAATTTTAAAATGCACCAAATTTTGAGTACACTTTGCCAATTTTTTGCAGAATACAGAAAAAAATTTTTAGGTACTGGAATTTATTAGCTCAAAAGTTATTATAACCTCAAAAAGTGAACTTTATCCAGTTTTTTTCAACACCAGCTGGGTTTATCGCTATTTAACTCAAAATCTATCAACTTTTACTATACAAATATTCGTTGCTAATTATGTGTAGAATTTATCCTTCTGGGTTAGAATTTCTAATCTTAAGGTCAATGTTACATAAACTACATGTCAATATTCAATTTAAAAAAGTGTAAGTTCGCCGCAATTGATTTTTTTATCCAAAAGTCTAAAAGAAAGCTTGGAGCAATACCTTTCAAATAGTCTGTAGCTTTTTATGACCTTCAATTCCGTAAAAAGTTATGATAATTTAAAGAAAGACAAAAAATTCACAAAAATTAACATGGTATTTCCCATTTAAATTTTTAAAAAAATTTGGTGTTTGTGTGTTCAAAAAATGTGATCTTTTGAGCGGTGTTATATCAAAATCGATTGTGGCGTGGTCGCCTTTTTTTGATATTCAATATTCCGGGCGTTCTATCTCTTCGAGATTTTAAAATCAGGAATTGTAACCCAAGTAGATAAGTTCTAAAGATTATTTTGAACAAAAGTTGTTTATAATGTATTTTCAAAAAAAATCAATAGATTTTGAGATAAATAGCTTTTAAAATAATAATTTCTCTAAAAAATTGAAAAATTTCCATTTTTCATGGTGGAATAACTCTTAGGCAAATTATTTTTAACACCTCAAATTTTTTTTCTATCTTCTGGAAGATATTTCCAGTCTGTTCACAAAATTTGGAGTGATTTCAAATTTTCATCGTACCACTGATGTGAAATAGCCCATATATATGGTAATGAACAATTAACTTACCAAAAATAGTAAAGTACATATACCTACTAAATTGTAGTATTTTAGTTAACAACTTATTAACATTTTGGATTATTTTAACCGTTATAAATAGAAATTCACCTTCTAAATTAATTTATTTAATGACGAACGATCATCGCCAAAAGTTCTATGTCATTATAATTTTGTACTTTAATAGTAATAAACTTTCTTCTTAATTAAATTAATTTTTGAATTATTTTTAAAGAATTATTTATATAAAATTTTAGCGCTATATAAATAAAAACCTGTTTCTTCCATTTCTCCCGTGATTCGTAATTTGCACTCTATTTCAAAATTTGCGTTTTAATCCATAATTATATCCAATTTATTTTTACTATGCAGAGCCCAAATATTTATTTTGATTATTATAAACAAATTAATTTCTTAAATATCCTTCTATTTCTAATAAATACGTACTTGTTTATTTAAATATTGTGTTATATAAATATAAATTATCTATACACTTATATATCCATACAATTTTGAAATATTAATTTAAAAAATATTTTAAATTAAATGCTCCTAAATTAATAGTTTTTGAAAATCTATTCAACTGTAATTCGTATTTTATATTGCCACTGTTAAAATTTGAATTTTCTTTTGCCTATACTGTTTATAATAGAATTATCTTAAAATGCAATAATTAATATATTTAATTTTTAACTTATTGTATATTTCACATATAGATATTTGGAAAAGTGTATGTTATACTTGATTAATATTTATTTAATCTTCAAACAATTTTGCATCTGTATTTAAGCATTACATTACATTTTAGATCCGTTATTATTATTGGGTATACGTTTAAAAATTTTATGAATTTATGAAGAATGAGTAGACAAATACACATTCTTTCAAGTTATTGTTCACAACTTTTTTTGCGCACGGAAAAAATACGTATATTATGTATTCTTGAAAAAACAATTTTAACATATATATATTATATAAATATACGCCGCACGCACACACACCCACATACATACATACATATGTATACATATATATGGTCTATCTCACGTCAAGTGGTACGATGAAATTTTAATCACTCCAAATTTGAGAACAGGCTGGAAACATCTTCCAGAACATACAAAAAAATTTAAGTGTTAAAAATAATTTGCTTAAGAGTTATTCGACCATGAAAAGTGGAAATTTTCAATTTATTAGAAAAATTTCTATTTTTAAAGCCATTTATCTCAAAATCTGTTGATTTTTTTTGAAAAAACATTACAAACAACTTTTGTTTAAATTAATCTTTAGAACTTATCTACCCTGGTTACATTTCTTAATTTTAAAATCTCGAAGAGATAGAACACCCGGACATATTGAATATCCAAAAACGGCTACCACACCATAATCGATTTTAATCTAACACCTCTCAAAAGTTCACATTTTTCGCGAGCTTTCGACTGGCTTGGGTTAGCTTATTGGCCAAGACCGCTGTGTAAGTTATGCCTCATAACCTCATAAAATCACTAATTTTCACGTATTTTAGGACATACTTACACCAAAGGTGTAATATATATAATATATATATGGGGTATTCCACGTGAAGTGGTCCGATCAAAATTTTAAAATGCACCAAAATTTTGAGTACACTTTGCCAATTTTTTGCAGAATACAGAAAAAATTTTTAGGTACTGGAATTTATTAGCTCAAAAGTTATTATAACCTCAAAAAGTGAACTTTATCCAGTTTTTTTCAACACCAGCTGGGTTTATCGCTATTTAACTCAAAATCTATCAACTTTTACTATACAAATATTCGTTGCTAATTATGTGTAGAATTTATCCTTCTGGGTTAGAATTTCTAATCTTAAGGTCAATGTTACATAAACTACATGTCAATATTCAATTTAAAAAGTGTAAGTTCGCCGCAATTGATTTTTTTATCCAAAAGTCTAAAAGAAAGCTTGGAGCAATACCTTTCAATAGTCTGTAGCTTTTTATGACCTTCAATTCCGTCAAAAGTTATGATAATTTAAAGAAAGACAAAAAATTCACAAAAATTAACATGGTATTTCCCATTTAAATTTTTAAAAAATTTGGTGTTTGTGTGTTCAAAAATGTGATCTTTTGAGCGGTGTTATATCAAAATCGATTGTGGCGTGGTCGCCTTTTTTGATATTCAATATTCCCGGGCGTTCTATCTCTTCGAGATTTTAAAATCAAGAATTGTAACCCAAGTAGATAAGTTCTAAAGATTATTTTGAACAAAAGTTGTTTATAATGTATTTTCAAAAAAAAATCAATAGATTTTGAGATAAATAGCTTTTAAAATAATAATTTCTCTAAAAATTGAAAAATTTCCATTTTTCATGGTGGAATAACTCTTAGGCAAATTATTTTTAACACCTCAAATTTTTTTTCTATCTTCTGGAAGATATTTCCAGTCTGTTCACAAAATTGGAGTGATTTCAATTTCATCGTACCACTGATGTGAAATAGCCCATATATATGGTAATGAACAATTAACTTACCAAAATAGTAAAGTGCATATACTTCATGTAGTATTTAGTAAAAACCTATAAAATTTTAGATTATTTGAAACGGATTTAATAGAACTTTACATCCTAAAATTAATTTATTTAAGTCATCGCCAAGAGTTCTACATGTCATTAATATTTTATGCTTTAAGAGTAATAAAACTTTCTTCTTAATTAAATTAATTTTTGTATTAGCTTTTAAAGAATTATTTATAACATTTTAGCGGTATATAAATAAAAACCTGTTTCTTCCATTTCTCCCGTAAATCGTAATTTGCACCCGCTTTCAAAATTTGCGTTTTAATCCATAATTATATCCAATTTATTTTTCCCTTAGTTACAGAGCTATATATTTATTTTAATTATTATAAACAAAGGCATTCCTTAAATAACCTTTTAAAAGTTTTATAACGTTTCTAATAAATACATACTTGTTTATATAAAATATTGTTTTATATAAATATACGTAATCTACTTACTTATATATCCATACAATTTTTTAAATTTTGATTTGAATAATATTTAAAATTAAATACTACTAAAATAATAAATTTCAAAAAATTTTGAAATGTAATTTCGTATTTTATATTGCCTCTGTTAAAATTTAAATTTTCTTTTGTCATTACTGTTTATAATAGAATTATCCTTAAAAATGCAATAATTAATATATTAATTTTTAATTTATTGTATATTTCACATATAGATATTTGGAAAAGTGTATGTTATACTTGATTAATATTTATTTTATCTTCGTAAAATTGTGCATATTTTTAAAAACATTACATTAAATTTTAGGTCCGTTTTTATTTATGAGTTTTATCAGGAATAAGTAAACTAATACACATTCTTTCAAGTTATATTCACAACTTTTTTTTGCGCACGGAAAAAATACATATATTATCTATTCTTGAACAAACAAATAACACGTACACACACACACGCACACACATACACACACACACTTCTGGGTTAGAATTTCTAATTTCAATGTAAATTTTATATAAAATACATGCCAATATTCAACTTAAAAAAAGTGTAAGTGCGCTACAATTGATTTTTTATCCAAAAGTTTGAAAGAAAGCTTGGAGCAATACCTTTCAAATAGTCTGTAGCATTTTTATGGCCTTCAGTTCTGTAAAAAGTTATGAATTATCTTAAAAATGCAATAATTAATGTATTTAATTTTTAACCCATTGTATATATCACATATGGATATTTGGAAAAGTGTATGATCACACACACACACACTCACACACACACACACACACACACATACACACATGCACACACACACATATATGACATATATATAACATATATATGACATATATATAACATATATATGACATATATATAACATATATATGACATATATATAACATATATATGACATATATATAACATATATATAACATATATATATAACATATATATATAACATATATATGACATATATATAACATATATATAACATATATATATATGTTGAATTCTGAATTCTTAGACACGGCGGCGGCGGCGGCGGCGGCGAAATATTTATATATATAGAGAGATATATATATTACTAGGGGGCTACGCCCCCCTGCGCGCTTCGCGCGCCAACCCCCTATTTTTAATTTCGAAAAAGGTTTTTCGTAATAAATTTATTTTAAATAATGTTTTAAATTATATTACTGTTTCACTACCATGGACACCTTAGAAATTACACCGATTCACACAACACTTGGAGTACTGCTATAATGCATTGGGTTTTATACCAAAATTTAATTTTTTTTTAATACGATTATAATTTATAAATAAAAGTTTTTACCAAAATTTAGTATAATGAAATCAGAATAATAGTAATAAAAAAAATAAAGACATTAAATGTAACTGTAAGTTTTAAACTATATGAATTCCTATAAAGCTTAAATTTATATTTAATAATTATAATGTTAATGAAAAATTAACTAAATAGATCTAAATAGAACTTCACCCCTAAAATTAATTTATTTAAGTCATCGCCAAGAGTTCTACATGTCATTAATATTTTATGCTTTAAGAGTAATAAAACTTTCTTCTTAATTAAATTAATTTTTGTATTAGCTTTAAAGAATTATTTATAACATTTTAGCGGTATATAAATAAAAACCTGTTTCTTCCATTTCTCCCGTAAATCGTAATTTGCACCCGCTTTCAAAATTTGCGTTTTAATCCATAATTATATCCAATTTATTTTTCCCTTTAGTTACAGAGCTCATATATTTATTTTAATTATTATAAACAAAGGCATTCCTTAAATAACCTTTTAAAAGTTTTATAACGTTTCTAATAAATACATACTTGTTTATATAAAATATTGTTTTATATAAATATACGTAATCTACTTACTTATATATCCATACAATTTTTAAATTTTGATTTGAATAATATTTAAATTAAATACTACTAAATAATAAATTTCAAAAAATTTTTGAAATGTAATTCGTATTTTATATTGCCTCTGTTAAAATTTAAATTTTCTTTTGTCATTACTGTTTATAATAGAATTATCTTAAAATGCAATAATTAATATATTAATTTTTAATTTATTGTATATTTCACATATAGATATTTGGAAAAGTGTATGTTATACTTGATTAATATTTATTTTATCTTCGTAAAATTGTGCATATTTTTAAAAACATTACATTAAATTTTAGGTCCGTTTTTATTTTATGAGTTTTATCAGGAATAAGTAAACTAATACACATTCTTTCAAGTTATATTCACAACTTTTTTTTGCGCACGGAAAAAATACATATATTATCTATTCTTGAACAAACAAATAACACGTACACACACACACGCACACACATACACACACACACTTCTGGGTTAGAATTTCTAATTTCAATGTAAATTTTATATAAAATACATGCCAATATTCAACTTAAAAAAAGTGTAAGTGCGCTACAATTGATTTTTTATCCAAAAGTTTGAAAGAAAGCTTGGAGCAATACCTTTCAAATAGTCTGTAGCATTTTTATGGCCTTCAGTTCTGTAAAAAGTTATGAATTATCTTAAAAATGCAATAATTAATGTATTTAATTTTTAACCCATTGTATATATCACATATGGATATTTGGAAAAGTGTATGATCACACACACACACACTCACACACACACACACACACATACACACATGCACACACACACATATATATGACATATATATAACATATATATGACATATATATATATCATATACATGACATATATATATAACATATATATATAACATATATATAACATATATATATAACATATATATATAACATATATATATATAACATATATATGACATATATATATAAAACATATATATATATGTTGAATTCTGAATTCTTAGACACGGCGGCGGCGGCGGCGGCGGCGGCGAAATATTTATATATTATAGAGAGATATATATATATATATATAGAATCTATATAATCGCAAAAAATAGCCGCGGTATTGTCGCCACTGTGAACGCACTCTGTGATTCACAGGGTTAAAATTGCAGTACTTACTAGTTTATGTTTATAACTGAAATGAACTGTATGCATGTAAAATTCAAATTATTGAATCGCGAGCAAAGCGAGCGTTTTAGGCTAGTTTATTTGAAGTTATTATTTGACAATTATTATTTGAAACATTGTCAACATACAATAACAGAATGGCTAATAGTTTATTAAAGTCTCGTAATATGTTGATAATAAATTTGTTGTATTTTGATAGTTTAGTAATATATTTGTAATCTATTGGCAATATATTAGAAACTTATTGCCGATATATTGGGTTTATATTGTCAATATTATGGAAACATACTTCCCAGATATTACCAAAAGACTACAACTATCAGAAAGTAAACAGTTAGAAGCTTAGTATTGCGAACAATATAGTATACCTATAAGTCATTGTAACGCAAATGCTCGTTTGGCCACATTTTAATTACAATCATAAATTAGATTTGTAAAATTATAATAAGTAATTTTAAACTAGTAATAAGTAGTTTAAACGATTATTAAGATATGAGCTTTATATTTATACTAATATGCAACAATTTAAATAATTTAAATATTCTGTTTTAAATTTTATAATAATACAACTGATTGTGAATCAATTAATTGAAGCAATAAGTATAAAATTATATGATTTTATTTTATTTTCTGAGTATAATAACTTTAAATATACTGATTAGTTTCTCAGAATAAATGGTATTTATTTTCAATGTATTGTTGTGAAGCACTTTAGTTTTATTTTATATAACAAATCATTATTGAAATCTTACTAATATAACACAAAATTTGAAAATCAAAGATATTTGTTTGACAAGACTTATGAGCCCATTTAAAATTATAGAATTTATAATCTATTTGTCTTTAATAATGTAAAATAATATTTCTATTATTTTTTATCAAAATTTTATGATTGAAAAAATATTTATTAGTTGCAATTAAACAATCTAGTTTCATTGTATTTAAAAATTATTATATTGAGCTACGTAATAGATGAACTTAAACTAAAATTTAAAAGATATGACTGGACGCGTTCTATATGTGATGGAAGGTAGCGAAAATCCTGGAGTTGTCTGTGAAATCCCAGGCTAATTTTTCATTGAATTTTTCTCTTAAAATTTGTTAATAATTTATAAGGGATATGACAAAATTAAAAAGAATAAAATTTTCAATCGGAATGTAGAAATTTGTATTGAATTTTGAAATAGATCGATTAAAATTTAAATTTGAAACAATTTATTGTTTACGATTACGATTTTATTTTACTGATTTTTTGAGATAATTCTAAATAACTTTTTATGAAACAGCAATTAAATATCTTTTTGAGTAACATCAATTCAATACAAAAGTACATTAATATTTATAACAATATAAATATAAATAAGTAAAAAAACAAACAAAAGAATACATTTAAATATAATTGTACATAGGAAATAGTAACATTATTGACATTGAGAAAATATTTGAATTAAAAACTACAGGTCTATACTAAAAAAATAACAGTCTTATAAATCCAAAAAAATTATAAACTTGATATAAATATTGTAATATTTTATAGTAAAATTGTGTATAATTGTTGTATTATTTTTTATAAGTTTTTAAAATTTAATAGGTACATTCTTAATTTTCCATGAATGTGCCATGATGTGTGACACTTGTACTAAAAAGTATATTTATATATATATTTTTACTGTGGTTACTGTAATTTTTCAATAATCAATTATAACGGGTACGTATTTCGATTGTCGACGCAGGGAGATCCCTGAGTTACCGGCGACGATCATCGATAGGACCAAGTCGACTAACCGGGATAATTGCGAATGGTAGCGCAGTGGTGAGGCTTCTGCCTCGCGCTCCCGGAATCATGGGTTCGCGCCCCGACATCTTCGTTGATTTTTTTATTTCTCATATTAAATCCGTACCCCGTTACAATGGCGCTAAACTCAAAAACCCACTTGCCAGAAGAGACGAAGAAATTTATCTTCGCCTGGCTCATGCTCAACCAAAGCCGGTCGCAAACTCCCATCCCCACCACCACAGTCCCGGTGGATTTCCCCGCGAGAACGTCAAAAAGTGCGGAGGAACGCGCCGTCCCCCCGAGTCATCTACGAGTACAAAGTAAGTCCTGGCCAGGCAGCGCCGTACTTATTATCGCCGAAACGCGAGCGAATACCAGTTGCGGGGTACGCGCAATACCCCGACATAGCTAAACGAGAGCTCAGCCACTCTCGCCGCGGCGCTCTCTCTCGCTCAGCAAACCACGCGTACGGCAAACCGGAGTGCTTCACACTCCGGCGCAACTACCTCCACGTGCTACACCGTAGGGCCAGGTATTTCATACCTGGCAAATCGATTGCGCTAGGTCGACACGCCCTGTCTCGATACGCGTTCTTGCGGCGGGCGCACACACACTCGCACACACGCGGTTTTGTACTTTTATAGTTTATTCGCCCGGTTATACTTGTTTTCTCTGAGCCAAGGTTTAACCTTGCCTTGGCTCGCCTTACTGTAATATTTTCCCCCTTTTACATTTTTACATAATAAACTATTTCTTTAACTTTAATTACGAGTAACAGTCAATCAGCCTGCGATCACTCCCTATCCCCGAAGGCGAATACCGCCATGCCCCGCAGGTGTCGTGCATTTCTTCGCACGACACATATCTGAGGAGCCGAGCACGAGTATCGACGAAGAATAAGTGTGCACTAGGTAAGTACATACATTGTACACAGGGCCGACGACGTCACTCGGAGCTTGAGGTTAGCTCCGGTCGTCCCGAAAGGTGATTTTACCGATTTACCAGCTGTATGGTGAGACAGTTGATCGCAGCGGTGCGGAGATTTCCTGTGCATTGAATACGTGCACAGGATAAATGTAACCCTCCTGACGTATAAAACCGACTCTGTTACAATACATAATAATTGAATTCATTAAAGTTTTTTTCACATTAAAATTGTGGCTAAAAAATCTATTTTCACATTTTATTAATTTTATGAATTTAGTTCTATTTTCAAAAATATTTTATAAAAAAAAATTTTCTGAATTGCAACCAAAAAAAATAAATGATATTATACAATTACAATAATAAAAAATTGAAAATTAATTATAAGAGTTATTCTAATATTACATTTGGTATTACATTAAAAATAATGAAAGAAAAATAATATTTCAATTTTTTTAACCACCTTCCTCACGCATTATACATCATTGAAATAGGAGATGATGAAAAATGTTTGTAACAAAAATCTATTTAAATGTAATAAAAAAAGATAAAACGTATCGTCAAATAAAATATATATAATATTAAATTATATATATTAAATTATATATATTATATTATATATATTATCAAAATTTATTAGAGTAATAGTACTGCTTTGTCAATGTTAGTATTACTGTGACCACTTTTTTTTTTATCGAAAACCCCTATAAAATATTTTTGGAATATTTCCATAAAACCCCCCTTATGCCCCCTCCTATCAATCATTACGTGGGCGATACATTAAGAATGGTTGTCATATTTTTATTCAACGTAAACGAAAATCACCATTAAAGTTTTTTCAGAATTCTTATAATTTTATTTTGGTTTTTTAGACGATCTTGTAGGGCAATTCACAGGGTGTTGAATAAATTTTAACACCTTTTCTTTTAATTAAAAGTTGCGACGTTTCGTCTGATATTTTTTCAGACCTCTTCTGGCACTAATTTATTAACAGAGACACAAATATTAACAATTTTTCAAATTGAACATGAACAACAAGAATAATTTTTTTTATATAAATAACACAAAAACGCAATAATTACCAATATTGAAAAAAGGTTAGCTCATCATCAAATTAGTGCCAGAAGAGGTCTGAAAAAATATCAGACGAAACGTCGCAACTTTTAATTAAAAGAAAAGGTGTTAAAATTTATTCAACACCCTGTGAATTGCCCTACAAGATCGTCTAAAAAACCAAAATAAAATAATGGAGGGTGACTATCCACTCTTATAATTTTAATCTCCCTTCCCCCTACTGTAAAGGTAACCTACATACTCTTAAGCGTATGTAGCTATACCTTATAACGAGCGCGAGTGACGATCGGAAAAGCTCGTAGGTGATCGGGAAAACCCGAGCGCAAGCCGCGTAAGAACTAATAATGGTCCGACGCGCAAGCTGACTGAGGAGAGTATAGAGAGTTTATGCGAGTCATCGTACATAGACACGTCGCCGGTAACGCCTTCCTTGCTAATTCGTGGCAAGAGAAAAACAATCGTTATCGCGGATTCTTGCTCGGGTTCTGGGTTTCGCGCCGTAAAGAGTGAGTGATTTCGTGGAGTGAGCGTGCTGGTGTCGAGTGCACAGCTCCAGCGACTCCCAGGAACCTGCGGGGATGGCAAAGTTGCCGCGCGCGAGAGCCCGACGGAGAGAGGGGAAACAGGAGAAGCCAAACGCATCGACGGGGAAAATTAAGGTACGTGGTGCACCACTTGCGAGCCGCCGAAGCCGTAAAGACTCTCGCTTTGCGGCTATATCGTTAAGTTAGGGATCGGCGGATCTCACCCGCGCGCGACGGCGAGGAAGCTAACGGGCGACCGCGTACGCGTGCTAGAGAGAGACAAACTGCGAGTAACCCCGGTGCTTACACCTCGTCGGGAGACCTCACGCGGCCTATGTACGGCCTTTGTAATTTCTTTGTTCCTTTCTTTATTCTCTGTTAAACTAAGTTTATATTTCATTATGATAAATAAAATTCATATGTAATCAATATCCGAGTACGAGTTTAATTATTGATTACCGGCGTACGTTATTCCCGTTATCCCGAATACCGTCCTCTCCGTTTCAGGAGCGGCCGTGGTAAACTTACCGCGAATTTATCCCTTTTATTCGCGGTCCTTTTCAGCTCACGACGTTTTAGCTGTACAAAGACGCGAGATCGGCAAGTGATCTCGCGGTTGTTAACGGACATCGCAACGGTAGGTTATGCGCGGGGTTTACTGATTTAAATCCGCCACGCACTCTCCGGGCACCGCCTAGGGAGTATATCTAGGCAGTGCCGTAGCAACTGATCCCTTTACCCCTACCTACGCGAGAGATCCTACCCCGTTACACTACTTCCTTCATCTTTAAAATAGGGGATAAAAAAGAGTGGTTGTCATATTGTTATTCATCTGTACCGAAACCCCTAAATTATTTTTGGAATTTCTCTAATTTTATTTCCCCTCTCACCCTTTTAACCCTCCACCATCTACCATTAAATGGAGAATAAAGAAAGAGTGATTTCATATCGTTATTCACCGTAAATGAAAATCCTCATCTTAGTTTTTTGGAATTCTTATCAGGGTGTCCAGTAATATTTTTGAATACGAATCTCTGAGTTTTCCATGTTTTCTAGAAGACATTATATTAGTTTCCATATATGTTATAAGCGGAAAATGATATAAAAATACACCAGATTTTACAAGTATAAAATTTTTATTTACCAACGTTTATAGATACAATGTGATCATTATTTTTTTAATATAATTTAATTAAGACCTTTAAATTTAACATTTCTTTTTCTATTTCCGCACCCTGCTTTAAAGCATCATCGATTATTTTTTGTTTTTTTTTTATTTCAGTTCGTTCAATATTTCTGACCGTCTTTTTAAATTCAGTTTTTCAGCAACTTCTTTTTCTTTCTTTTTCTTTTCGTTATCTACCGCTTCTTTGAAACGACTGTATGCCATTCTAACATCACTAATCATTTACCTGCTGATTTCAAATTGACTTAATGGCGCATTCGTGGCATTAATAGCATCACATATAATACGTTGGGCAATAAGAGATTTTTCTTGTTGATTTTCCGCTAAAACCTCTTTATTAAATGAGAATCCACACTCTAGTGCTGCGTTACCGTGTGATAAAATCATTATTGTTTTAACAAATTCTAAAAAGCATGAATATTTTTCAAATCCATATAATTCAAGAAGTTTAATCCAAAAATGATCAAGTCGTGTTTCACTTCGTTTAAATGACTTCAGCATTTCTTTTGTTGCATGAAAAGACATAATTTTTTTAAATTTGCGATCCATTTTGTTTGCTTTTGAAGTGGATATAATGTTATTACTAACTAAAGCGGTATTTGCTACATTTAATCTACTTGTAGCCTTTTCTAGTTGCAAAGTTACTTCCGGATTAACCCTTTCACTGGCAATATATCATACATGATCAAAAAAAAGTTGTGCCACAACTGGTGATGTATCATATATGATCAAATTGAATAACTGCTGCATTTTTCAGTGAATTGATTTCAACTTTGGTGTGTAAGAGTGTTGGGGTTTGCTGATTACGAATCTAAGGTCAGAATTAAAAAATTCAAAACGACGCAAACATAACCTTCAAAATCGATTCTGCGTCCCCAAAAGCCTTATATTCATAGTTAATCGGATAATTTCTTTAGTTTATTGTCCTACCATTTTTGGCCCGTACAGTAAAAAAGCTGCACCAGTGAAAGGGTTAAGACACGAAATATCCTTAACTAACGTATATTTTAAAGGTGATTTTTCTTTAAGCGCATTAATAAAATTTTTATAAATTGTACGACATTGATTCTTAAATTGTAAAATTTCTTTAATAGAAATATCAGTAACACTCTAATGCAATTTTAGTCGAGTAATCTAATTTTATTTCATCTGCAAATAAAAGGATTTCATCATTGTTTAAATTAATTTTTAAAACATTCCTTTTAAATGTTTCCAGACATTCAGGCTTGACAATTCGTTCTAGTAAATTTACTAACACTAAAACTAGATCCTCATAAAGATAAGTTCTTATGTCTTTCTGACTTTTCATGACTCGACAATGCACATTTTCCCATATTGCTTAGATTAATCAGCCGATTAATCTACTTTACTATTGCATATACTGCACTTAAAACTGTGGACATCGTTAGGTACTGCCTTTGTCCAAGAGAATTCTTCTTCAACGAAAGTTTTATAATAGGACTTTATATTTCTTGAACATTTTGTGGCCATTTCTTTACTTTAAAATGCATTGAATTTACTGCAAAACAGAATTTTCGTATTTTATATGAATTGTTTTTTTACGACAGTAAATCACAATATTGACCTTTTGTTTGAAAGTAAAAATTTAAATATTTTAAATTATTTAAAACTGACAGTGTAAAATGTAATTTAAAAAATGCATGATAGAATTATTTAAAATTAACAGAACAAATATATAAATTAATAAGGGAACAACATATTTTTTTAATTCTCGTTTTTACGTAAATTTAAATATGTAATTATGAAAAATTATCCGTATACGATATATATAATTAAAATATTTACTGTAATTTTGTCAAATGTATAAAATTATGCAAAAAGAATAATAACTGCGAGTGACTGTGACTAACTGCGACGAGCAACTGAATAACTTCACAAAATGTTGTACACAAACTCGAGCGAATTCGGAAATCTAGAATTTTTAGTATCAAATACTGCGAATACGCCGTGTAAAGAGAATAAAAACAAAAATGCCAGTTCCAATGATTTTGTTTTATAATATCGCAACTTTTTCGTTCAGTTTTATGATATTCCAGATTTACATAAAAATTCTCTGAATTTTCCATGTTTTCCAGTGCAAAAATGATTCCCTGCGTTTTCCATGTGTTCCCTGTTTTCCAGAAAACTGGACACCTTGTCTTATATTTTCAATCCCCCTCCTTCTTTCATCTTTAAAATGAGGGATAAAAAAGAATGGTCGTCATATTCTAATTCACCTCGACATATTCTACCGATAACCCCTATAAAATATTTTAAAATTTTTTCTAATTTTACCTCCCCCTTCTGGCCTCTCCCGCACCAATCCTTACATGTCGGATAAATAAAGAGTGGTTGTCGTATTCAGCGTTAACACTTCCACTCCACACATTCGTTTAATTCTTACAACTTGTGGGATGCCGGACACCGGACACCGAAGAACGGATGAATTTTAATATAATACTAGCAATAATTCCTCGGTCGCTAACGCTCCCTCGGTCGAAATTACACTAGTTATATACTTATTTTTTTTAAATTTATAATTTTACAATTTAATTGAATAAAAATGTAAAATATAATATAATGTGTAATTAATTACGATCAATCAGTAACGATCAATTTTTTTTAGTCAATAAAATAAAAATAACAGTGTATTATATTTGCAACATTATTTAATCTTAGTCAATTACACAAGAGTTTATAGATACTGAACATATTTCTACATAATACTGAAACAGTTAAAAAAATTAAAAATAATCAACATGGTAAAACTTACACTGGAGTAAGGAATTTTAATTTTAATTTTTAATACGTAGTAATACATATATCAATAATTACAATATTTCCACACTATTCCTGTAAGAAGCTACATCAATCTAGTAACAAATGTGTTATTTTTCTACCAGAATAATATTTTCAACAACAAAAATTAGAATATAAAATTATTCTTTGACCATTATACATATCTTTCATGCTTTTTCATGATGCTTTACAGAAAGGTGATGAAGAATTTAAAATTTCATACAAAATTACTAAACTCAGCTAATGCATCGTATGTATTCAATTATTCTTTTAAACAAATAAATATACGTAATCATTGAATTTATAAAAATTATTTTCAGATTAAAATTCTGGTTAAAAGATTTATTTTTACATATTATTAATTTTGTTTTTTTTCAAAAATCTTTTATAAAAAAGAATATTAGTAATTGCAACAAAAAATATAAATGATATTATACAATTACAATAATAAAAATTGAATATTAATTATAAAAGTTATTTTAATATTACATTTGGTGTTACATTAAAAAAATGAAAGAAAAATAATATTTTAAATTTTTTAACCACCTTCCTCACGCATTTTACATCTTAGAAATAGGAAATGATGAAAAATGTTTGTAAAAAAAATCTATATAAATGTAATAAAAAAAAAATAAAACGTATCGTCAAATAAAATATGTATTATATTAAATTATATATATTATATTATATATGTTATCAAAATTTATTAGAGTAATAGTACTGTTTTTGTCAATGTTCGTATTACTGTGACCACTTTTTTTTACCGAAAACCCCTATAAAATATTTTTGGAATTTTTCTACTAAACCCCCCTCTTACCCCCTACCACTCAATCATTACATGGGGGATAAATTAAGACTGGTTGTCATATTCAATGTTGACCCTTCCTCCCACCTTCCAACATCTTTAAAATAGGGGAAAAAAAGAGTGGTTGTTATATTGCTATTCACCTGTACCGAAACCCCTAAATTATTTTTGGAATCTTTCTAATTTTATTTCCCCCTCCCCATCTTGCCTTTCCTCCATCTAGCAATAAATGAAGGATAAATGAAGAGTGATTATCATATCGCTATTCACCGTAACCAAAAACCTCATCTTAGTTTTTCTAGAATAAAAAAGAATGGTCGTCATATTCTAATTCATATATACCGATAAATCCTATAAAATATTTAAAGAATTTTCTAATTTTACCCCCCCCCCCCCTCATGACTCCTCCTGCACCTATCATTAAATGTAAGATAAATCATGCGTGGATGTCCTATTCAGCGTTAAACCTTCCACTCCACGCATACTTTTAATTCTTGTAACTTTTGGGATACCGGACACCGGAGAACGGATGAATTTTGATATATCTATAGATGATAAGACAAAAATAAAATTTTTATTTTTTTATCCACGTTTCTCACTCATTTTACACCTTTGTAATAGAGTATGATGAAAAATGTGTAAAAACGTACATTAAAATGTGATAAAAAAACAAAACGAATCATCAAATAAAATATATATTACATTAAAATAAATTATTTAAGTTATTAAAAATTATTAGACTGACAGTACTGCTTCAGTCTATGTTAGTATTACTGTGACCACTTTATTTTTACATTATTGTAACGGTCACGCTGGGGATTAGGGCGTGGCGTCAAAGGCGAAATAAACAAGTAATTAATAAAAAATGATATTAATTTATTATAAAAAAGCACTATAGAATTTGGGCGCCAGCCGCGTACGATCGCGGCGAATTTATAACGATATAGCTCGGCTGCGTACGAGCTGCTGCTGCTTGCTGCGCGAGGGGAGGGGAGGGGAGTAGAGGGGAAGCACACTTACAGTCAGGAGAGATCGTGAAATACCGGTGCAGGGCGTGCACCCACCTTATTGCAGTGGAGATCGTCTCCTGGAATTATGCTGCTCTGCGGTCAATTGCTCTCGCACACACACTCGAAATATTTTATATTTGTCGGTCGCGAATCGGTAGGCCGCTGCTGCCTCGATGGCGTCCCGATGAGCTCTCTCGAGCTCGGGCTCATTCGCTGCTTCGCTGCTAGGGCCCGACGTGCACGCGCAGCTTCTCGCGTCGAGTCGCCCGTCGGCCGCCGTCGTCTCGCGCGCCTCGCGTAGTGAGTGCTCGCGGCCATGTTTATCAAGGCGGACGACGTTGCTTCAGCCGCTGCTTCCCACGGAGAGGAGGATGTTCCCGGTGATGCTGTTAACCCGGTAAGTCTATATGATCGTTCCTTCGTGTATAACGTATCGGCTAATGAGTCTACTCTGTTACAGGTGCAGACGGGACGGCCGATCTTCGAGTCTTCTCTCTCACTCGCTCTCACGGTGGCTGCTCAGCTGGTGCGCGTCGGGTCGGTGACTGCTGCTCTTCTTCGATGCTGTGTTGCTGCGGGGATTCTGGCTGCTTCTTAGGTGAATATCTATCTCCCGAGGGAGTGCTGCGTATTGTTTACTAATTATTAATTGAGAGTTATGGTAATGTTATGATTACCATAACCTCACTTCCAATCCTCTCCTAGCATGTAGCTGTCAGTTAATATGTGCACTACATGCGTCCTTGTTTCCTTCTAATTAGGATTATTATTAATTATCTAACTGTTTCACAGCTTCCTGGATATCTTGTTGCTGCTCGTGCTGCTCCATCCGGCACCTTGGGCCATCGCAGGCTGCTCCATGGTCCTGGTGCGAAGCCTCCTGGAAGTTGTGTCGCCTCTCCTAACATGCTGCTTCCATGTGCTAGGGGGAAGGAACCAAGAGAAGTATTGGGGATTTGGGGAGCTTCGGGTAGGCTAGGTAGGCTTAGAGATGTGAGGGTAGGTAGGCTAGTTTGTATTGGGACTCGCCCGTTTATTATTATGACAGGTATTACGTACCTTGTCACAACTCCCCCCCACCAAACTGAAGTTACGCGGAAGTCATAACTGAATTTTAAAACTAACTAACTAAAAGACAATAAATTAAATAAATAATTAATTACTAAAACTAAAAAAAAAATGATTTGCTATTATTGCTGCTAGTACGGTGGGGAGAGTAATGCTGCTCCTCAATTAACTTATTTCTAACAAGTAGCCGGTACTACTGTTGCGGTGTGCTCGTGTTTAGTCTCCATGACTATTCTGCTTGGCTGCTATCTGTGTTAGTGTACACGGTGCATGTGATTCGAACTAAACCTCCTAATTGGTACTGTATGTTTCTACGACCTCTATTATAATACCGTGCTTGCTTGGCTGTGGCAATTTTGGTATGCTTTTTTACTAGGTCGTAGATTGCTGGCAATCTATGCAATCGCTCTATCCATTGCTGCGTATCTGGGGCGGGAATTTGGGTTGGGGATTCAATGTGCTTTTTGACCAGAGCTATGGGAATAGGGTTCCTACCAAAATTCAGGAATGCTGGTGAATATTTGGTGGAGGAGTGCACGACCGTGTTTAGTGCGAAACAAAATTCGCCTAGATGTGTGTCCCAATTTCTATGATCATCAGCTAAATAGTTGTTGATCATTGGCTTTATATTTCTATTAACCCTTTCCACAGGGTTGGCTTGCGCGAAATATGGAGGGATTGTAGACTGCGTAATCCCGTAATATGCTAGCTTCTCTGTGACCATCCGATTAACGAATTCTGTTCCGTTATCGGTGATCAAGTATTTGGGACATCCCCATCTATTTATTACGAGCTCGTCGAAAGCTTGTAATACGCTCTTTGCATCAGCTCTTCTTAATGCCTTAATCTCCACGTATCTCGTGAACAGGTCTTCAAATACAATAATGTATTTGAAGCCCTGTTTCGATGGTGGCTTTGGGCCCATAATATCTGCTGCTACTACTGTCCAGGGTGCACTGATGTTCCTGCCTTCCATAAGACCGGCGGGGGCTTGTTGGCTGCTTTTATGAGCTTGGCACTCTTGGCAAGCTTTGACATATTGGCATATATCCATATATATTCCTGGCCAGTAATAATATGTGGCCAATCTAGCGTATGTCTTGTCATTGCCTAGATGGCCTGCTTGCGACATGTAGTGGGCTTCGTACAGGGCTCTTGGTCGGTCGTTTTGAGGTAAAATCAGCTTCCAGGCATCGAGGTCGGGTACAAGGCAATCTACTAGGGGATTGGGACGGTGGGCGTATAATAGATTATTCTCTATTCTCAGGTCGGGGTACTTATTGGGGAATTTGGCTACTGCTATTAATTTTGCCTGATACCAGGGATCGCTGCTGTCTGTTGCTATGGCTGCTGCTGCTTCAGTGTTCTCGTAGGCTCGAGATAGTGAATCCGGCACTTTGTGTAACGCTCCCTTGCGGTGCACAAATTTTATATTATAATTTTGGAGGATGGTATTCCAACGGGCCAATCTCCCTGTTGGATCCTTAATATTATGCAACCAGAGACGACTGTGGTGATCCGTTACTACCGTGAACTCTTCCCCTTGCAAATAGCCCTTGAGTCGGTCTACACACCATAACACGGCCAAGCATTCCTTTTCCGTGACGGTGTAGTTCCGCTCAGCTTTGCTTAGGGTTCTGCTCACGTAGTATATCGGATGCTCTTCTCCGTTTATCTCCTGCGTGAGAACTCCGGCTATAGCGTAATCGCTGGCATCAGTTTGGAGGGAAAATGGGAGGGAAAAATGGGGTCGGGCTAAAACGGGGGCTTGGGTGAGGGCTAATTTCATCTTCTCAAACGCTTCTTGCTGCTCTTTGTGCCAGTGCCATCTGACATCTTTCCTTGTGAGATAATTCAAGGGTGCTCGGTAGTCTGCTAATTTATCGATAAATCGGGAATACCAACCGATTAATCCGGTAAATCTCCGTAGCTGCTTTAAATTAGTGGGGGCTGGGTATTCCAATATCGGCTTTATTTTGTCATTATTTGTTTTTAGGCCATCCTGGTTAACTTTATAACCTAGGTATGTAACCTCCGCGCAACAAAATTCAGATTTTTCGCGGTTTAGCTGCAAATTGGCTTTTTTAAGGGCTGCTAATACTATTTTGAGCCACCGAATGTGTTCCTCAAAGGTTTTGGCTGTGATGATTATGTCATCTAAGTAAGCGAACACATTCGGTTCCCACTCCGGTTTTATTAAATTGTCCATTATTTTCTGGAACATTGCTGGTGCGCTTGCTAGACCGTAGGGTACGCGGGTGAATTGAAATAAACCCTTTCCTGGGAGGGCAAAGGCTATTATTTCTCGGCTTTCGGGGGCTAGGGGGACTTGATGATAAGCTTGGGACAGGTCTAGCTTGCTTATGTAGCGGCTTTCTCGTACCTGATCTAATACATCGTCCATGTTACGCATGGGATACGCTATTTTTTTAGTTACTGCATTGACTTGCCTATAGTCAATGCACAAACGATATGCTCCGTTCCCTTTAGGGACAATAACGGGGCAGCTGCACCATGGACTATCGGAAGGTTCGATGATGCCTTCACGTAGCATTCTATCGATCTCCGCATAGCCTGCTTGTAGCATTTTAGGCGAGTACCGGCGGTTCCTCTGCCTAATTGGCTCTGCTCCTTGCGTATCAATTCTATGGACCGTTAGGTTCGTAGTGCCTAACGTCTTGGGGGCTGCGGGAATCATTTCATCAAGAAGCTGCTGCAAAATTTTTTCTTGAGAAGGGGTAGTTCTTTTGAGTCCTCCAATGCTTGCTAGGGCTGGTATGTAGCTTGGGTCTTCGCCATGAGGATAAAAATGATGCGTAATGCCTTTAGAAGTCCACCACGTATCCTTTTCATAATTAATCCTCATGTTGACCTTGCGCTTAAAATCGATCCCCAGTATGCAATCATACTATAGATCGTCTGCTACTTGGAAAGGCATTATGATATTGTCGCCGTCAATACATATTGAGACGTCTACAATACCTTGGATTGGTACTGTTGTACCGTCTGCTACTTTCACTGCTTTGCAGTCAGATCTCCTGAGCTTCTCTTGGAGCACCTTACTCATTCCTTTACCTATAAAGGAGTGCACTGCTCCATCATGGAGCAGTCCTATGAGCTTGTGTCCATTTAGCTCTAGGTTAAAAAATAAACGGGGATCAATGCCGGGAATTTGCTGAATAAGGGACTCATTAGCTGCTATATGGGAGGGGTGAGACCCTATGGGGGGTTTGGGTGAGAAAATACGGGTCCTTATTTTCTCTGGCTGCCGTTTCCCTGCTGCTTCGTGCTGCATTTAGGGCAGTCTCTTATATAGACACCTTGGTCTCCACGACCATAGCAGAATACTTGAGAGCACTCTGCTGCCCAGTGACCCAATTGTTCACAAATAAAGCAGGGCTCTTTCTGCTTTCTAGGGTGGTTGGGGATTATTGGTGCTCTTATTGCTGCTCTATAATTGCTTTGGCTCCTAGGTTGCTGCTGATTGTGGCTCCTTGGCGAGTCGGGCCTTTGCGGAGTCGCTGCTGCTTAATTCCATTGCTTCTGGCTGGTGTTGGCGACTATCTTATTCCACGGCTGCTTTGGCTGTGTGCTGCTGCTGCTGCTTAGTCTAGGGGGATCGCGTTTTGCTGCTTCTTCGTATTTAGGGGAGTTTGGCGCTGCTATTCTTGGTTGGGGGCTGCTGGGCTTGGTGTATCGCTGCTCTTGGTTGTATTTGGGGTTGGGTGTGTGGTCTTTGGGGGTCTGGGAAGGGTACGAGGCTTTGGGATTGCTCGAGCTGCTTACTGCTGCTAGGCTGCGCGGTTTTTGCTGCTTCGGGTCGACGTAACCATATTTTGCTAAGCCATAACCTTACAATGTTGGTGGTGGCTTGTATGTCTCGTCGAGTAACCGCCTAGCCTCTTCCATTTTGCCTAGCTTTTGTAGCTGCGCAAAATTATCAAATTGGCTTCTTTCTAACTTGCATCGGTAGCTAGGATGCAAATTACGAAATGCTCTGTTCAATTGATCTGCTAGCGGAAGCGGAGGTTTAATTTGGTCCAATATCCCTCGTAATTTTGAAAGATACGTCGAGATATCTTCATTTGGACCTTGCGTGCGATTTTCTACTATTTGCCGCAAGTTGCTCTGGATTTCCTCCGATCCATATTGCAATCGCACTGCGTCGACAAAGTCAATGAAATTTCGCCAGCTGCTCTTTTCTCTCTTGAACCAATCCCATGCTTCATCGTCGAGCACGGATGGGAGAGCTTTAATTATGTCGTCCATCGAGAGATTATATGTCTCCTTGCATTCTTGGAGATTACTTAGGAATGTTTCGGAATCGCTTTTCCTTGTCCCTTTGAACTGGATATGATATCTAGAGAAAATTTCCACCGTTCTTTTCTCTCTAGTGAAAAGCGAATCCTCTAGATTGCTGCAGTTTGAATAACAATTCCTAAATTCCTGATTACAGTAAATTGTAATTTTCCCATCGGCGGTATTATTTATTGTGCGCCTAATTATTGCTGCACCTTGTGCTACATTATCGATATTTATTTTACTACCTAATTTGTAATTGGCTGCCATTTTGAATTTTAACTTAATTATTCTATCAATAATTAAGAAGGGAAGGGTATAAGTTTGGCGCAATAAATCTGCAGCTGAATACTTGTCGCTATTAAACTAACAGCCCAACGTTAAAAACTAAAAATTAAAGCTGAAGTTTCTTATATGCTAGTTATCTGGTTAAATATTATTCAGGGAAGAAACAATCCAAAATAAGGTAAATCAGGCAAGGGTAATAACAATATATCGGGTTTTTAGGTTTTTGGCTGCTAATAGGGAAAGGCGTAAAAAATGTATAAAGTTTGCTGCGAAATGGGGTTATTAAGTGCAATTAGTTGAAAAGCAAATGAAAAGAAGGAAAGAGAAAAAAATTGACTTATTATGTGCTAATTTGCTTAGTTTGTTAATTTGTTAAAAGTAAAATTAAAGTTTTATTAACGTTAATTATTTGACTGCTAGCAGGGAAAATAAGAAAACAAAATCAAAAAATGTTTTCAATTTGCACGAAAAAAATAAAAATTTTATTTATTGTGTATTATTTATAATATTGCAGAATTATTTATTAAATAAATTGCAGCTTCTGCTAGAAAAGAAAATGAAAATATTATTGTATTTTTATATATAAGGGCTAAATTATTTTCACAACAAAAAAAAATTATTAATTTGTTGATAGCACTATTCAAAAATTAAAGTAACGGCTTATAATAATAAGTGGTATGGCTGTGATGAGAGAGAGGGGGTGGGGAAGCGAAACAAAATGTTAAATTGCGTGTTATAAAATAAATACAAGTATTATAAAATATATGGAAATATTGTGCACAAATATAGAGAAAAATTTCAAAATATATAATAAATTGCTTGGAGAAACAAAATTATTAATTAATTATTTAATTAGTGTAAAATTATACACTACGTGGCTATTAATTGCCACGTGTTAGTAATTTTAAGATGGCCGAAAATATGGCCACGCGGCTTCTTCCTCCTTCCCGTAAGTGTGCTTCACGCGGGGGGAGGTGAAAATGGCTACGGCTTCTCTATTACTAACTTTATTTAACTCCGTCACGCTTGACGTTCACAATTTTATTTTAATATAATAATCGCTGCTGCTTATTATAATACAAATTAGATAATTAAAATTATAATTTCTTTCTTTCTCTTCAAAAAAGTTTTTAATTTTTGCTGCTGCTATCATAAAAATAAATCCCGTAATATTCAACATCGGTTATATCACGCGTACGACGCCATTTTAATGATAACAAAAAAAAACGTACCGATGCCGAAAAACCACGTTGGGCGCCAATGTAACGGACACGCTGGGGATTAGGGCGTGGCGTCAAAGGCGAAATAAACAAGTAATTAATAAAAAATGATATTAATTTATTATAACAAAAGCACTATAGAATTTGGGCGCCAGCCGCGTACGATCGCGGCGAATTTATAACGAGTAAGCTCGGCTGCGTACGAGCTGCTGCTGCTTGCTGCGCGAGGGGAGGGGAGGGGAGTAAAGGGGAAGCACACTTACAGTCAGGAGAGATCGTGAAATACCGGTGCAGGGCGTGCACCCACCTTATTGCAGTGGAGATCGTCTCCTGGAATTCTGCTGCTCTGCGGTCAATTGCTCTCGCACACACACTCGAAATATTTTATATTTGTCGGTCGCGAATCGGTAGGCCGATGCTGCCTCGATGGCGTCCCAATGAGCTCTCTCGAGCTCGGGCTCGTTCGCTGCTTCGTTGCTCGGGCCCGACGTGCGCGCGCAGCTTCTCGCGTCGAGTCGCCCGTCGGCCGCCGTCGTCTCGCGCGCCTCGCGGCCATGTTTATCAAGGCGGACGACGTTGCTTCAGCCGCTGCTTCCCACGGAGAGGAGGATGTTCCCGGTGATGTTGTTAACCCGGTAAGTCTATATGATCGTTCCTTCGTGTATAACGTATCGGCTAATGAGTCTACTCTGTTACAGGTGCAGACGGGACGGCCGATCTTCGAGTCTTCTCTCTCACTCGCTCTCACGGTGGCTGCTCAGCTGGTGCGCGTCGGGTCAATGACTGCTGCTCTTCTTCGATGCTGCGTTGCTGCGGGGATTCTGGTTGCTTCTTAGGTGAATATCTATCTCCCGAGGGAGTGCTGCGTATTGTTTACTAATTATTAATTGAGAGTTATGGTAATGTTATGATTACCATAACCTCACTTCCAATCCTCTTCTAGCATGTAGCTGTCAGTTACTATATGCACTACATGCATACTTGTTTCCTTCTAATTAGGATTATTATTAATTATCTAACTTTTTCACAGCTTCCTGGATATCTTGTTGCTGCTCGTGCTGCTCCATCTGGCACCTTGGGCCAACGCAGGCTGCTCCATGGTCCTGGTGCGAAGCCTCCTGGAAGTTGTGTCGCCTCTCCTGACATGCTGCTTCCATGTGCTAGGGGGAAGGAACCAAGAGAAGTATTGGGGATTTGGGGAGCTTCGGGTAGGCTAGGTAGGCTTAGAGATGTGAGGGTAGGTAGGCTAGATTGTATTGGGACTCGCTCGCTTATTATTATGACGGGTATTACGTACCTTGTCACATTATATATGTATGTAGTGACTCTTATTTATTATTAATTACTCATAATATTACTTATAGTTATGTTCCTAATATAATAATTTAATTTGGTACAAAAATATACAAAAATTGGAGTAATGGCAAAAGTGCTTATACACTTTTTTAATATTTAATCCCGTAATTACTGGAATTATCCCGGAATACCTCACGAATTCCCGAAATAGCGAGGAAATCCCGTAATTAGTGAAGTATCCCGAAATAACTCAGAAACTGCCGAAGTATCTACTAAATCCCAAAATTAGTGAAGTTAACCCTGCATACCTCAGAAATTATTGAAATGTTTAGAAAATCCCGAAATTCGTGAAGTTATCCCTGAATACCTCAAAATTTCCCGAAATATCGAGGAAATCCTGTAATTAGTGAAGTTTTCCCGACATATCCAGGAAATCCCAAAATTAGTAAATTTATCCCGGCATTCCTCAGAAATTATCGAAATATTAAGAAAATCTCGAAATTGGTGGTGTTATCCCGGAATACATTAAAAATTCCCGAAATACCATAGAGAATCCCGAAATACCATAGAAAATCTTGAAATAACCAGAAAATCCCGAAATTAGGGAATTTATCCCAAAATAACCAGAAAATACCGAAATTGGAGGATTAACCTGGAATACCACAGAAAATCCCGAACATTTAGAAAATCCCGAAACATCCAGGACATCCCGAAATTGGTGGAGTTATGCCGGAATACGTAGAAACTCCCGAAACATCCAGGAAATCCCGAAATTGGTGGATTTTTCCCAAAATACGACAGAAAAACCCGAGCCTTGCAGGAAATCTTGAAATTGGTGGAGTTATCCCGGAATACCACAGGAAGTCCCGAAACATCCAGGAAATCCCTAAATTGTTGGAGTTATCCCGGAATACGTCAAATAATTGTCATATTTAGAAAATCCCGAAATTGGTGAAGTTATCACGGAATACCTCAAAATTTCCCGAAACATCCAGGAAATCACAAAATTAGTGCAGTTCCCGGAATACTACAGAAAATCCCGAAATACGACAGAATATCCCGAAATACCATAGAAAATCTTGAAACATCCAGGAAATCCCGAAAATAGTGAATTTATCCCGAAATACAACAGAAATTCGGAACATCCGGGAAATCCCACAATTAGTGAATTTATCCCGAAATATCCAGAAAATCCCGAAACATCCAGGAAAATTCCGAAATTGGTGGATTTATTCCGGAATACCTCAGAAAATCCCGAAACATCCAGGAAATCCCGAAATTGGTGGATTTATCCTGGAATACCACAGAATATCCCGAAACATACAGGAAATCCCGAAAGTGGTGGAGTTATCCCGGAATACCACAGGAAGTCCCGAAACATCCAGGAAATCCCTAAATTGTTGGAGTTATCCCGGAATACGTCAAATAATTGTCATATTTAGAAAATCCCGAAATTGGTGAAGTTATCACGGAATACCTCAAAATTTCCCGAAACATCCAGGAAATCACAAAATTAGTGCAGTTCCCGGAATACTACAGAAAATCCCGAAATACGACAGAATATCCCGAAATACCATAGAAAATCTTGAAACATCCAGGAAATCCCGAAAATAGTGAATTTATCCCGAAATACAACAGAAATTCGGAACATCCGGGAAATCCCACAATTAGTGAATTTATCCCGAAATATCCAGAAAATCCCGAAACATCCAGGAAAATTCCGAAATTGGTGGATTTATTCCGGAATACCTCAGAAAATCCCGAAACATCCAGGAAATCCCGAAATTGGTGGATTTATCCTGGAATACCACAGAATATCCCGAAACATACAGGAAATCCCGAAAGTGGTGGAGTTACCCGGAATACGTCAGAAAATCCCGAAACATCCAGAAAATCCCTCAATTAGTGAATTTATCCCGAAATATCACAGAAAATCCCGAAGAATCCAGGAAATTCCGAAATTTGTGAATTTATTCCGGAAGACCTCAGAATATCCCGAAACGTCCAGGAAATCACAAAATTAGTGGAGTTCCCGGAATACTACAGAAAATCCCGAAATACCATAGAAATCTTGAAACAACCAGAAAATCCCGAAATGAGGGAATTTATCCCGAAATACCACAGAAAATCCCGAAACATCCAGGAAATCCCGAAATTGTAGGAGTTATCCCGGAATACGTCAGAAAATCCCGAAACATCCAGGAAATCACAAAATTAGTATAGTTCCCGGAATACTACAGAAAATCTCGAAATACCACAGAAAATCCCGAAATACCATAGAAATCTTGAAACAACCAGAAAATTCCGAAATTAGGGAATTCATCCCGAAATACCACAGAAAATCCCGAAACATCCAGGAAATCCCGAAGTTGTTGGAGTTATCCCGGAATGCGTCAGAAAATCTCGAAAAATCCAGGAATTCCCAAAATTGGTGGAGTTATCCCGAAATACCACAGAAAAACCCGAGGCTTGCAGGAAATCTCGAAATTGATGAAGTTATCCCGGAATACCTCAAAATTTACCGAAATATCCAACAAATCCCGTAATTAGTGAAGTTATCCAGGCATACCTCAGAAATTCCCGAAATATCAGCGTTAACTCTTCCACTCCACACTTACTCTTAATTTTTACAACAGGAGACCGGACACCTTCGCGGGACACCTGACACCACCGCCGGACACCGGAGACCGGATGAATTTTAATATATATATATATATAGGCTATTTCACGTCAAGTGGTACGATGAAAATTTTAAATCGCTCCAAAATTTGAAAACAGGCTGGACATATCTTTCAGAAAATAGAAAAAAATTTTTAGGTGTTAAAAATAATTTGTCTGACAGTTATTCCACCATAAAAAATGGAAATTTTTCAATTTTTTAGAAAAATTTCTAATTTCAAAGCCATTTATCTCAAAATCTATTGATTTTTTTGAAAAAATGTTAGAAACAACTTTTGTTCAAAATAATCTTTAGAACTTATCTACCTGGGTTACAATTCTTAATTTTAAAATCTCGAAGAGAAAGGGCACTTGGAAATATTGAATATCAAAAAAAGGCGACCACGCCACAATCGATTTTGATCTAACACCGCTCAAAAGATCACATTTTTTGAGAGCTTTCGAATGGCGGTGGTTAGATTATTGGCCAAGACCGCTGGTGTAAGTTATACCCCATAAACCTCATAAAATCACTAATTTTCATGTATTTTACGGCATAACTTACACCAGCGGTCTTGGCCAATAATCTAACCACCGCCATTCGAAAGCTCTCAAAAAATGTGATGTTTTGAGCGGTGTTAGATCAAAATCGATTGTGGCGTGGTCGTCTTTTTTTTGATATTCAATATTTCCAAGTGCCCTATCTCTTCGAGATTTTAAAATTAAGAATTGTAACCCAGGTAGATAAGTTCTAAAGATTATTTTGAACAAAAGATGTTTCTAATGTTTTTTCAAAAAAATCAATAGATTTTGAGTTAAATGGCTTTGAAAATAGAAATTTTTCTAAAAAATTGAAAAATTTCCATTTTTCATGGTGGAATAACTCTTAGGCAAATTATTTTTAACACCTAAAAATTTTTTTCTATCTTCTGGAAGATATTTCTAGCCTGTTGTCAAATTTTGGAGCGATTTAAAATTTTCATCGTACCATTTGACGTGAAATAGCCCACATATATAATGAATCAAAAAAAATATTTTAATTTTTTTATCCACCCTTCTCACTCATTTTACATCATTCTAATAGGGTATGACAAAAAATATGTGTAGAAACGTCTATTTAAATGTGATAAATAAATAGAACAAATCATCAAATAAAATATATAATCCATTAAAATATATTATTTAAGTTATTAAAAATTATTAAACAGACAGTACTGTTTTAGTCTATGTTAATATTACTGTGACCAACTTATTTTAACGTTATTTATGTATGTAGTAACTATCATTTATTATTATTTACTGATAATATTACTTGTATATCCCAAATATAAAAATTTAATTTGGTACAAAAATGGAAAAAATGGAGTAGTAACAAAAAAGTGTGCTTTTACACTTTTTTAATATATTATCCCGTAATTAGTGGAGTTATCCCGGAATACCTCACGAATTCCCGAAATATCGAGGAAATCCCGTAATTAGTGCAATTATACTGGAATACCCCAGAAATTCCCGCAGTATCCAAGATATCCCGTAATTAGTGGAGTCATCCCTGAAAAACTCAGAAATTCCCGAAATATCTAAGAAATACCGTAGTTAGTGGAGTTATCCCGAAATATCCAAGAAATCCCGTAGTAAGTGGAGTTATTCCGGAATACCTCAGATATTCCCGAAATATTCAAGTAATACCGTAGTTAGTGGAGTTATTCCGGAATACCTCAGATATTCCCGAAATATTCAAGAAATACCGTATTTAGTGGAGTTATCCCGAAATACCTCAGAAATTCCCGCAGTATCCAAGATATCCCGTAATTAGTGGAGTCATCCCGGGAAAACTCAGAAATTCCCGAAATATCTAAGAAATACCGTAGTTAGTGGAGTTATCCCGAAATACCTCGGAAATTCCCGTAATATCCAGTAAATCCCGTGATTAGTGGAGCTATCCCGGAATAACTCAATAATTCCCGAAATATCCAAGAAATCCCGGAACACCGCAGAATTTTCCGTATTATACAGGAAATCCCGTAATTAGTGGAGTCATCCCGGAATACCTCATAAGTTACCCAAATATCCAACAAATCCCGTAATTAGTGCAGTTATCCCGAAATACCTCAGAAATTTCCGAAATATCCAGGATATCCCGTAATTAGTGGGGTTATCGCGAAATATCCAGGAAATCCCGTAATTAGTGAAGTAATCTTGGAATACCTCGGGAATTCCCGAAATTTCCAGGATATCCTTTAATTAGTGAGGTTATCCCGGGACGCCTCAGAAATTAATTCCTTAATTAAGTCCTTGAAATCTAGATGTTGATTCAACGATACTTTTGGGATCTGTAAAGATTCTGTAGTCAGCCTTGTTTCCTTGTTCCTTGTTGAGCATATTCAATGATATGATTAAGGGCGGTGATTAGAGCATAATATTCGGCTGTAAAGATTGTTGCTAAATCGTTGAGATTAAATTCTTTTTTAAAAATTCATTTTTGGACCATATAGCGAAACCTAAAAACAATACGATTTAGAAGTTATCAGCATTTATTCTGTCCATCATTATCTCTGAGAACTGTAAGCGCCTATCATGATCATCTTCATTTACTTTTTGAAACAGTTTAACATTAGGCCATGTTCTTGTTCGATTTTCCCGATACTGTTATGGGGATTCTTTTGAATTGATAATGCCACGATAAGTTGGTATTCTTCATTCCTTGTAGTAACGGGTCGACCCGATTTGGGGAGATTACGTACAGTACCGTGATCATTAAAACGTTATACCGTTAATTTTACTGTATTTTAAGGTTCTAGTTTACCCGCCCCGTTCTAAAAAGTCTGAGGAGAATATTAATATTTTCAGAATTCAAAAACTATTAAATGTAAAGAAGGTAAAATAATAAAAAAACAGTTTTATTCAATAAAAGAGTTTTTTATTTATTTATTCTTAAAAAACATTTAATTATTGAAAATCCACGTCCACATTGTATTAAAATTTTATACTGTCAAAATGACGATTTAAGTATAAATTATGTTATATTTTTTTAAATTGTTTGTAAAATTTATTTTTTTTTAATTCAATATAATCGCGGCACCCAAAGGAATAATGAGACATAGTGTTTGACTTTTTTTATAGGTATTTAATTAATTTTTTATTGGTTTTAAAGTTTAAGTCTGAGCGTACGTCCGTACATCCGTATAGGCGGCTTTTTATTTTTTAACTCTTCTTATATCTCACTTGGATTTTCGAAAAAATGAATTTTCTTTAATGAAAGTGATCGCGGAAACACACGGATTAATTAGCATTAGTGTTTAACTTTTTTATGGGTGTTTAATTACTTTTTTATTTACTTTTTTTACTTTTTTATAGTCGATTAGTTATAACTGAAGATAACATTAAGGACTGGACATCATCAACAAATATATGGGAAAATTTAATATATAAGGGAATATTTTTTTTTTAATTTCGAAATATGCCTTCCAGTAGATGATGCCCCGTCGACCTGGAGGTAACAGTAGGGACCTAGACATCTTCTACAGGAAGAAAAATTTTTTTTTTACGTAATAGGTCTTTCAGTAGATATTTCCCCGATGACCTGGAGATAACATTATCGACCTGGACATCTACTACAGGAAGAAATTTTTTTTTTTATTTCGTAATAAGTCTTTCTCTAAATGTTGCCCCGATGACCTTGAGGTAACAGTAGGGACCTAGACATCTTCTACAGGAAGAAAAATTTTTTTTTTTTTTTTTACGTAATAGGTCTTTCAGTAGATATTTCCCCAATGACCTGGAGGTAACAGTAGGGACCTAGACATATTCTACAGGAAGTAAAATTTTTTTTTTTTTTTTACGTAATAGGTCTTTCAGTAGATATTTCCCCGATGACCTGGAGATAACATTATCGACCTGGACATCTACTACAGGAAGAAATTTTTTTTTTTATTTCGTAATAACTCTTTCTCTAAATGTTGCCCCGATGACCTGGAGGTAACATTATCGACCTGGACATCTTCTACAGGAAGAAAATTTTTTTTTTTATTTCGTAATAAGTCTTTCTCTAAATGTTGCCCCGATGACCTGGAGGTAACAGTAGGGAACTGGACATCTTTTACAGGAAGAAAATTTTTTTTTTTGATATCGTAATAAGTCTTTCAGTAGGAGTTGCCCCGATGACCTGGAGGTAACATTACCGACCTGGACATCTTCTACAAGTAGAACAATTTTTTTTTTGATTTCGTAATATGCCGTCCAGTAGATATTTCCCCGATGACCTGGAGGTAACATTACCGAACTGGACATCTTCTACAGGAAGAAAATTTTTTTTTTTATTTCGTAATAAGTCTTTCTCTAAATGTTGCCCCGATGACCTGGAGGTAACATTACCGACCTGGACATCTTCTACAGGTAGAAAAATTTTTTTTTTTTATTTCGTAAATAGTGTTTAACTTTTTTATGGGTGTTTAATTACTTTTTTATTTACTTTTTTTACTTTTTTATAGTCGATTAGTTATAACTGAAGATAACATTAAGGACTGGACATCATCAACAAATATATGGGAAAATTTAATATATAAGGGAATATTTTTTTTTTAATTTCGAAATATGTCGTCCGGTAGATGTTGGCCCGATGACGTGGAGGTAAAATTAGTGACCTGCACATCATCTACAGGAAAAAAATTTTTTTTTTTTATTTCTTAATAGGTCTTTCAGTAGATATTGCCCCGATGACCTAGAGGTAACATTAACGACCTGGACATCTTCTACAGGAAGAAAATTTTTTTTTATTTCGTAATATTCCTGCCAGTAGATAATGCGCCGTCGACCTGGAGGTAACAGTAGGGACCTGGACATCTTCTACAGGAAGAAAAATGTTTTTTTGATATCATAATAGGTCTTTCATTAAATGTTGCCCCGTTAACCTGGAGGTAACATTAGAGACCTGGATATCATCTACAGCAAGAAAATATATTTTTTTGATTTCGTAATAGGCCTTCCAGTAGATGATGCTCCGTTGATCTGGAGGTAACAGTAGCGACCTGGACATCTTCTACAGGAAGAAAATATATTTTTTTGATTTCGTAATATGCCTTCCTGTAGATGTTGCCCCGATGATCGGGAGGTAACATTAGTGACCTGCACATCATCTACAGGAAAAATTTTTTTTTGGTTTCGTAATAGGCTTTCCAGTAGATGATGCCTTGTCGATCTGGAGGTAACAGTAGGGACCTAGACATTTTCTACAGGAAGAAAATTTTTTTAGATTTCGTAACAGGCCTTTCAGTAGATGTTGTCCCGTTAACCTGGGGGTAACATTAGGGACCTGAACATCATCTACAGGAAGAAATTTTTTTTTTTTAATTTTTATAATGAACCTTCCAGTAGATGATGCCCCGATGACCTGGAGGTAACATTAGGGACCTGGACATCTACTAGACGAAGAAAATTTTTTTTTTGATATCGTAATAGGTCTTTCAGTAATTGTTGCCCCGTTAACCTGGAGGTAACATTAGGGACCTGGAAATCATCTCCAGAAAGAAATGATTTTTTTAATTTCTTAATGGATCTTCCAAGATATATAGTAATTATTATAAATTTATGATAATAAACTAAGTTTTGTTAATAAACTAAGAGATATTAAAAACATTACTAGAATGTAGGATGTAAGTAGTAGAACAATTCTCAGAAATTCCGGAAAATTCAGTTCATTAAGTAGATATTAAATGATATTATCCACATCCACATCCATCCACATCCATCCACATTATATTAAAATTTTATACTGTGTACATGACGATTTAAGTATAAATTATGTTATATTTTTTAAATAGTTTATAAAAATTAATTTTTTTTAATTCAATATGATCGCGGCACCCAAAGGAATAATAAAACATAGTGTTTGAATTTTTATAGGTATTTAATTAATTTTTTAATGGTTTAAAAGTTTAAGTCTGAGCGTACGTTCGTACGTCCGTACAGGCAAACTTTTTATTTTTTAACTCTTCTTATCTCTCTTGAATTTTCGAAAAAATGAATTTTTTAATGAAAGTGATCGCGAAACCACACGGATTAATTAGAATAATGCTTAACTTTTTTTATAAAAAAACCTCGATTATTTAACTCGATTATTTATTTGTTTATCTCGATCAGTTATAAGTGAAGGTAACATGAAGGACTGGACATCATCAACAGAAAGGGAATATTTTTTTTTTAATTTCGAAATATGTCGTCCGGTAGATGTTGGCCCGATGACGTGGAGGTAAAATTAGTGACCTGCACATCATCTACAGGAAAAAAATTTTTTTTTTTTATTTCTTAATAGGTCTTTCAGTAGATATTGCCCCGATGACCTAGAGGTAACATTAACGACCTGGACATCTTCTACAGGAAGAAATTTTTTTTTATTTCGTAATATTCCTGCCAGTAGATAATGCGCCGTCGACCTGGAGGTAACAGTAGGGACCTGGACATCTTCTACAGGAAGAAAAATGTTTTTTTGATATCATAATAGGTCTTTCATTAAATGTTGCCCCGTTAACCTGGAGGTAACATTAGAGACCTGGATATCATCTACAGCAAGAAAATATATTTTTTTGATTTCGTAATAGGCCTTCCAGTAGATGATGCTCCGTTGATCTGGAGGTAACAGTAGCGACCTGGACATCTTCTACAGGAAGAAAATATATTTTTTTGATTTCGTAATATGCCTTCCTGTAGATGTTGCCCCGATGATCGGGAGGTAACATTAGTGACCTGCACATCATCTACAGGAAAAATTTTTTTTTTGGTTTCGTAATAGGCTTTCCAGTAGATGATGCCTTGTCGATCTGGAGGTAACAGTAGGGACCTAGACATTTTCTACAGGAAGAAAATTTTTTTTAGATTTCGTAACAGGCCTTTCAGTAGATGTTGTCCCGTTAACCTGGGGGTAACATTAGGGACCTGAACATCATCTACAGGAAGAAATTTTTTTTTTTTTAATTTTTATAATGAACCTTCCAGTAGATGATGCCCCGATGACCTGGAGGTAACATTAGGGACCTGGACATCTACTAGACGAAGAAAATTTTTTTTTTTGATATCGTAATAGGTCTTTCAGTAATTGTTGCCCCGTTAACCTGGAGGTAACATTAGGGACCTGGAAATCATCTCCAGAAAGAAATGATTTTTTTTAATTTCTTAATGGATCTTCCAAGATATATAGTAATTATTATAAATTTATGATAATAAACTAAGTTTTGTTAATAAACTAAGAGATATTAAAAACATTACTAGAATGTAGGATGTAAGTAGTAGAACAATTCTCAGAAATTCCGGAAAATTCAGTTCATTAAGTAGATATTAAATGATATTATCCACATCCACATCCATCCACATCCATCCACATTATATTAAAATTTTATACTGTGTACATGACGATTTAAGTATAAATTATGTTATATTTTTTTAAATAGTTTATAAAAATTAATTTTTTTTAATTCAATATGATCGCGGCACCCAAAGGAATAATAAAACATAGTGTTTGAATTTTTTATAGGTATTTAATTAATTTTTTAATGGTTTAAAAGTTTAAGTCTGAGCGTACGTTCGTACGTCCGTACAGGCAAACTTTTTATTTTTTAACTCTTCTTATCTCTCTTGAATTTTCGAAAAAATGAATTTTTTAATGAAAGTGATCGCGAAACCACACGGATTAATTAGAATAATGCTTAACTTTTTTTATAAAAAAACCTCGATTATTTAACTCGATTATTTATTTGTTTATCTCGATCAGTTATAAGTGAAGGTAACATGAAGGACTGGACATCATCAACAGAAAGGGAATATTTTTTTTTTAATTTCGTAATCCGCGTTCCAGTAGATAATAATAAAAATAATAAAAATAGTAATAAAATAATATAAATAATATAAATACCATAAATACTATAAATACCATAATACATAATAATATAAACTACCTAATATATAAATAAAATTAATATATAAATAATTATTTTTATAGATAATTTCAATTTTTTTAATAGTATCATTTTAATTCATCGTATAATAGTAATAAATTCATTAATTATAAATTAAAGAGCAAGACCCTTATGTGACCTTGCAAGACCTCTTAGTAAGATCATCGTACACATATTTAAGCGCAGAATTTCCGAATTTGCAGTGAAGCAAAGGAAGGATGTACTTTTAAAGAAGTTGACCTCAAAAATCCTCAAATTTTAAGCTTAGGGTCAAATTCAAGGTTCCCATTAGATAGCCAGGGGAATATCATGAATCCCAACATTTTTTTAATTCTTTGTCATGATGAGTTTTACATCCGGCAAAGCGGGGCACAATGGTTGTTGACCTCTGCATGACCTCGAATGGACCTTGGACCCACATCATGATACATACCGTCGTACGCAGAATTTTACGAACTTTCAAGATTCATGATTAAAAGTAGATCATTCTATTTGAAAAAATCGACTTAACCTTCAAATGACCTTCAGGATCAAGTTGAAGGTCACCGTTAAGTTCTTCGTCGGAAACACTAAAACTTTTGTAGACGTCATTTCCCCGTATAGTTCGTAGATTTAGAGCTTGGGAAGGAGTAGTTACCAAGATAGCTGATTTTCTGATGACCTCTGGATGACTTTCAGAATGACCTCAAAACAAAGTTTGACCTCTACAAAATTTACGTGAAATTTTTCACTTTTTTCAAATTCCGGGTCAAAAATAGGGATTCCCATTTTTTAAAAAACGAAGTTGAGCTTCAAATGACCTTCATGATCAAGTTCAAGGTCAAGTTCATGGTCATGAACAAGTTTTTCATCGAAAACCCTACAATTTTTGTAGAGATCATTTCCCCGTAAAGTATATAAATTTAATTACAAATTAATTTAAATCTTTTTGTAAGTGGCGATTCCTCAGCCAATATTTAACCATTTTTTAATTAATGTAGACAATGTTACGAGTATATATTTTTGTGATTATAATGAATCAATATTTATTTATTTATTTATTTCACAAAGTATACATAACATTTACATAATAAACATAGTAACTCCTACATAGATAAACTTTAAATATCTGTGCGTAGGTGTGGTTATAACTAATACAATAAATGTTTACAGCTAAAATAAAATAAAAACTAACCTAAAATAAACTAAGACTATAATCATATTGATATATAGCAGTGGCTTCTCCTTCCTCTACTAGTATCACCAGTATACTAGTCAGTGAGAAGACTCACTACCAATACCTTATTAGCATGGTTCTAGCTGTTGTGTAACTTTCCGTACTTGCATTCATTTTTCTCGCAAAAGCAATTCTTTCATAACTATTCAATCTTGCAGGGCACGTTAGTCCTACCGCACAAGTAACTCTGAAATGTGGATACATATTTTCATGTTGATTAGATGAATCACATCTGCATAAGGATGTAAAACAATATCATTCACAATCACTACAACCTTGCATTTTGGTTGTTGTTTAATAGAATACAGTGAATTAATAAAAGGTTGTTTACCCCTAATACCTCTGTCAAAATACAGTATGGCTTTATTATTTTCTATGTAATTCAAATCTCCATATGACATTCTGATTTCATTATTTTGTTTAATCTTTTTTGCATTTATACCAGTTACGTTCATTCTTAAACTATTGTTCTTCAACTTCAAGTATGCATTTTGTATATTCTTTAGTATTTACATTAAACATTTTATATTTGTTATAATTAGATAATCTTCTATGTGATCTGTTTTTACTATTTATACACTGTCCTTTACTACAAATTTATGTCCTAACGTCTAAATGGAATTTGTTCATATTAACCGAGTTCTGGAGGACTTCCAGAACTTGAGAATTTCTCTTCTATTATAATTTTATCTATTTTATTTATTTTCTCCCAATAATTTTGTATGGCTTTACAGTTAATTGTCCCTGTTAAGTTATTACTCATTTTTTTAAAAATTAAAGATTATTCTTAACCCAAGCTTTAATTTTACTTTTGACTGACTTATTGCTGTTTGTTAGAACTTTTAAATTATTTGGGATTTTATTGAAACCACGCGCTGCAACCACATAACTGTTTTTATTACTTATTGATTTATTCATTGTTGGTACTGGTATGCTTTTATGTCTTGTTTTTGTCACTCTTTCATTAAATATTTCAGTTCGTTTGTTGTAGTGAGTAATAATAGAATCTAGTGCAAAAGCTTGTTCTATACTTAGTGGCCGTTTATCTATTATGAATTTGTTTTTGCTTATAATTTTAATCAATCTACTTTGTAACTTGGCTATTAAGCTTAAATTGCTTGTGTACGCACCACCCCATGATATTATCCCATAAGTAGCCAAGTTGTGGAATAACGCATAGTATAATATTAATAATGTTTCAGTTTTTAGTAATCTAGCAAACTTAGCAAAAATGTATGTTAAATATTTAGTTTAATTTAGTATAAATTCTATGTGTTTTTGCCAACGCATACTGTAATCAAGAATTCTTTTTATACTTATTTCATTAATATTTAGATTGATCTCTTTAGGTTTAATATCGCAATAATTCCCAAATGTCATATATACTGTTTTACTAACGTTCAAAGACAATTTATTAAGTGCTAACCAATTCGACACATACTTTAAACACTTGTTCATTTTTTCCTCAGTGATTGACCACCTATTTTTTCTCGATATTAACTGTATCATCTGCATATGCTATCATATTTTCCGAGTATTCTGAAGTAAGTAGATCGTTAATGTATAGATTAAATAAAAGTGAACCTAATATTATGCCTTGCGGAACTCCCGTTTTGATTATTATAATTCTACTTCTAGATTCATTTACTTTAACTGATTGTTCTCTATTTGTTAAATAGCTTTTCATTAAATCTAGAGCGTTTTCTCTTATTCCATAGTTATACATTTTGTTTAATAGAATTTCATGATTGACTGTATCGAATGCTTTGGCTAGATCTAAGAATGTCGTTAGAATTGGTTTACTTTTATCTAAATCGTTATATATAATGTTCGTTAAATGGTTTAATGCATCTTTCGTACCTTTATTTTTTATAAATCCGAATTGATTAGCTGACAATATATTATGTTTGTAATAAATTTGTAGATTCTAATGTGAATTAACTTTTATAAGATTTTTGCTAGGTTAGAAATTAATGAAATATGCCTAAAGTTTATAGATTGGTATAATAATAGCTCTTTTAAGCGCATCCGGCCAAATTGTTGACTCCATGGATAAGTTAAAAATATAAGTCATCGGTTCACCTATGAAATTTGCTAAAGTTTTTATTACTTTTGCGCTTATTCCATCAACCCCCCCCCCCCCGACTTATCTTTTAAACTATCAATTATTTTTTTTGTTTCAACTATATTAGTAGGCTCCATAAAAATTGTTTTCTGATTCATAGGTACATTAGGTAAGTTGTTTTCTATTGGTTCTTTTATTTTATCTCTTAATTTTATTCCCACATAACCGAAAAATTCATTAAACTTATTTGCAATTTCTATGTTATTATCAACCTTATTACCATCATCATCTATTAAATATTCTATTTTGTTAATCTTTTTATTTTCCTTTTTACCTAGTTTACTTTTTATTAAACTCCATAATCTTTTCGCATTGCCGCTACTCTCCAGAAATTTATTGTGCTCATATGTAAATTTTGCTTCTTTTATTAATTTATTCAACGATTTTACATATTTTTTATATTCAATTTTGAGTTCCAAATTGGTTATATCCTTATTCCATAGTTTGTACAAATTTTCTTTTTTCTTGCATGAGACCATTATCGCTTGCGTAAACCAAGTCTTTCTAGGCATATTTTGGTTTTTACTATATTTACATACGCTTTCTCTATACAGTCCTTTATATATTCTATTAGTTTATCTATTGCTTTATTTGGGACTTTTATATTTGTAATCTTTATCCACTCTGTTTTTCTCGCAACTTTACATAGTTTGGTATAATTTAATTTTCTAGAATTTATTATATTTGCATCCGTGCTTATTTACATAATTTATATTTAAATCTTTTTATAAGTGGTGATTCCTCAGCCAAAATTTAGTAACTTTTAAGTGAATGTAGGTAAAAGTTTATGATTGTATATTTTAGCAGTTAATCGACCAAAATTTATATAAATATATTTAAATCTTTTTATAAGTGGCGATTTTTCAGACAATATTTAGTAACTTTTGAATAAATGTGGGTATAAATTTATGAGTGTATATTTTTGTGATTGTAATGACCCAATATTTATATAATTTATATTTAAATTAGTTGTAAGTGGCTATCCCTCAGTCAATATTTGATTATATTTGAATAAATGTAGATAACTTTTATGTATATATATTTTAGCAATTAATTTACCATTATTTATATAATTTATATTTAAATCTGTTTATAGGTGGCGATTATTTAGTCAATATTTAATTGCTACTGATTAAATGTTTGTAAAATTTTATGGGTGTATGTTTAAATATATCATAGTATGACGGTAAGCGAGTTACCGATCAGATGAGCAACATGAAGGAGTATATAGAATGCTGCGCGCGCATGTGGGAGAGCGGTGCTCGCCCATCTGTTAGTAGTGTTGGCGAGAGTGCGACTGCGTGGGTGCAGCGAAGTTTCTCCTCACCATCCCAATACCGCCGAGCAATCCGTACGCGTCCACCGCTCTATTCCGTCCACGGGAAGGACAGGTAAAATGAGGCATCGTCGCCTGTAACGGAGAGAGAGATATAGTGACAAGGAGTCTCTCACGCGGCCTTTCCCGCGGGTTCGACGCTATTCAAGTGGTATAGAGCGTTAAGTGGTGCACCACGTTTGGACCCGCCTGTCCCGTTCGTGTTTCCCCATATTCTTGGTACGATCCAGGTGAGGGAGCATCCCTCTACCGCCTCCCCCCCACCACTCACGACAAATCCCGCCCAGTGAGATGGGTCGGTGGTTCGCGGGAGCCACTTCGCGAGCGTGACGTAGCCGACTCATACGTCAGAGCGTACTACGTCACGGTGCGTGACGTTACAGCGTGTGACGTCGTCACCGGCTTAAGCAACTGATCGTTTCAGGATCGCGGCTGCTTGTCACCTTCTAACTGTTTTTTTCGCGCTGTCCTCGGGATTAGTCGACGGTACGATTCCTCCTCAATTGGTATTGTAGTTTTGTTATTGTTTATTTAATTAATTGAATCGTCGGGATCGTCTATCTTGCCGACTAACAAAATATCAAGCTTGTTGATTAGTTTCCGGTCATTATCCTTCCCGACGAATACCGCCCTCTCCGGCGTAAACCCTGGTTGGCTAATTTTGGGCATAAGGCCCAACATACTGATATATATTCAAACAAGATGTTTGGTGTTGTTAACGGCATTGCATGGGAATCAAAGGGATTCTCGGCCGCTTCGTGGAACAGCACTACCTAGGTTGATAAGTTGGGACAAATTGGGCCCTATACTATCCAGTACCCACGCCGTTACAATATATATATATTACATGTTCATTATTATATATTTAAAAAATTGTATAAAATAATAATGATTTGATTTAACATTCAAATATTTCAGGACAAAAGATATTTTTTGTATAAATTTTTCTATTTTCACTCACAAGGGGAGTACATGACCTCCGGGAAACGGATCTCATCCTAACTTTGGTATGTCCTTTATAATATAAAAATATGAAGAAAGCCAAGTTATCTCTTGCCAATGGCCACTTTTACGGAAGTTATTCGACATCCAATAATAATAGCAGTAAAAAATACTTCCAATTCGGTCGCTTATAACTCAGAAACAAATAAAGATAAACAATCGAACCAAAAACCACAAGAAAGTTGAGTTCAAGTAGATATGGTTTGAAAAAAAAGAAGCTCAAATTGCTTAATTTGAAGCAAATTTATAAAGAAAATAAGAAATTGAAGACTATTAGGCCAAAATTTAATATGAAAAATTTATTGTTTCTTTTGGCCTAATAGTCTTCAATTTCTTATTTTCTTTATAACTTTGCTTCAAATTAAGCAATTTGAGCTTCTTTTTTTCAAACCATATCTACTTGAACTCAACTTTCTTGTGGTTTTTGGTTCGATTGTTTATCTTTATTTGTTTCCGAGTTATAAGCGACCGAATTGGAAGTATTTTTTACTGCTATTATTATTGGATGTCGAATAACTTTTGTAAAAGTGGCCATTGGCAAGAGATAACTTGGCTTTCTTCATATTTTTATATTATAAAGGACATACCAAAGTTAGGATGAGATCCGTTTCCCGGAGGTCATGTTCTTCCCTTGTCAGTATTTGTGTTTTGTTTTTAATAATTATTATATTATTATTTTCATTAATAATTTTATTATTTAGAAATATTTTTAAAATATCTTTTGATGTTGTTCTTGATAAAGCTACATATAATTGACCATGGCTAAATGCAGGTGTATTTAAATAGAAACTAACTTTGTCAAAGGATTGACCTTGAGCTTTATTTATAGTTATAGAAAAACTAAGTCTTATTAAAAATTGCCTTTTTATCACATGAAGAGTAATTTTGTCTAATGATGGATATGAATCAATACATGGTAATAATACTATTTTACCAGCGTTTTTATTTTTACTTTTATTGCATATTATTTTACATCTTTGATTATCATTCTTGTGCCATTACAAAGGCCACCGTTAATATTTAAGTTTCTTAAACAACTTACTATAGCCAGGCATCGGCGTTAATGATTATTTCATTAATATTTTTTGCTTTAATTAACGATACATTAGTAACTCGTTAATTGAAGTAAGTAATTTTTCCAATATTTAGTTAATGGATAATTTAAAGAAAAAATTACCCATCAATCAATTAATGAATAATGGAAAAAAAATTAACCATTAACTTAGTAATGGTTAATGGAAAAAAAATTAACCATTAACCGAGTAATGGTAATGAAATGCAAAGATTACCCATTAACCGAGTAATGGTTAATGAAATGTAAAGATTACTCATTAACCGAGTAATATTATATTTCTGATTATATTTCTTGCAGTTTCTTTAAATGGTTGATTATTTAATATATATAATTAATTTTTAAGATGTTATGACATTTCTTATTTTAAAGATATTATGATAATAATGAGCTTTTAAGGTATTTTGCGAATTGGTAAGGTATTCATGGCTTTTTAAGGTATTTTGCTAATTCTTATGGTATTTTAACCTTTAAGTTTCTTTATAGAGTAATGTCAATTGAAAAACACGAAAAATATAGGTTCTATGTACCTTTGTTATGTATATATTATTATCAATATCTAAAATAATGCACTCTTTCAACCAAAATAATAATAACGAAAGAAAATATGATTATTAAAGCATTTAAAAATAGTAATATATATTTTTATTACTCGGTTAACGGGTAATCTTTTCATTTCATTAACCATTACTCGGTTAATGGGTAATCTTTATATTTCATTAACCATTACTCGGTTGATGGGTAATCTTTATATTTCATTAACCATTACTCGGTTAATGGGTAATCTTTGCATTTCATTAACCATTACTCGGTTAATAGTTCATTTTTTCCATTAACCATTACTCAGTTAATGGTTCTTTTTTTTCCATTACCCATTAAATGATTAATGGGTAATTTTTAATTTTCATTTACCATTAAGTAAATAATGAAAAAATCGTCTATCTCAATTGATAAATACATATAAAATGAAGTAATGATAATTGATCCCCACCACTCAATATACCGTTGAAATACACGGCGTTTGTCGGAGGACTCACTCTCTGCTCAGCTACCGATCTGGGTAGATCATACTCGGCGCATCCGCGATTTTTCATTTACAGCTTGTAACTTATTTTCTTTTATTAAATTACGATCAAGTGAAGCGTAAGCAAGACGTGTTTTATTGCTGCAACCATCCATCCTCCATAAGGTTATTGGCCCATCACCGCTTCCATTTGCGCGGGGAATTCAGAGAAGGTTCTTCTTTTCGGTAAGAGACGTGCATAACCAGGATGTCAGAAGAAGGAGAGAAGGCGACGAGCAGCATCACCAAGGGTAGGTGAAAATTCTTAATAAAGTAAAGTGAAAATCGATTTGATAGCGACGCGGTGATTTGTGTTTAAAACGATATCGTTGTGCGATGCGATCTTAGACAGACATGTTATGCAAATTCACCGGCCGGTATTCAGTTTATTAATTTTATTAATTGATTTATTAATCTATTATTAATCTTGTGTTGATGCGATGAGAAAAGCCTAGATGCGAAAAATTGTGAGTGTGATGCGAAAAAAATGTTCATAGACACGTTTGTCTTTTGTCCGAAAAATTCGTGGAACAGGACCTTGGAAAGGTCGGAGCGCGGCATTTGTTTCTACTGGGTACTTGCATGCGGCGGGAACACGTGAGTGACCAAGTGGGAATAGCAGAGCGAGAGTGCGAGTGAGAAGGAGAGCGCAAGGTGGGAGCGGCCGAACGAGCTCGGGAACACTCGAGAAAGAGAGAGAAGGGCGAGTACGGGAGAAGCGCAAGCTCGGGCGCGCGCGAAGTGGGGAAGAGAGCGGAGACATGTACTTATGTAGTAGGGAAACGAGCGAGACTAGGTGAGCGCGGAGCAGGGCGTTCTCGAGGCATAGAAGCGCGAAGTGTGGTAGACGAAAAGCTAGATAGGAAAGATCTTGCGCGCTAAATTCGAATCAGCTGTTCTTCCTTTTCCTTTCTTTTCTTTGTCCTCTTTCTCGTACCACATGCGATACAATATCGGTCCAACAAATGAGTAAGCAACTTTAAAAGGATATTAAGTAAAATTAACGTTAACAAAGTGATGCGCTTTTTAAAATGAGAATTGATATGAGAAGTTTCCCCGGGCAGAAGGTTGGTCTAGACCTTCTTGAAAAGTAAATAATTTTCACAACAGAATCCGGATTCACATGTACCCTGGGTACATAATAAATAATAATTATTAAAGTGTTTTAAAAGTTGCATTCATCGGCACAGCTGGTCTGCTGATGTGCTGCAGGCGTCGTACGTTCTCGCAGTGCATTAGTAGGGCTGTGGTTGGCTACACTTTGTGTTCAAGTGTTAGTTGGCTACATTCGCTGATTGTTTAACAGCTTTGTGTTCAAGAGGTTGAACCATCAGCTGATTGCGATACATGTTTTTCAGATATGGATCACCTATCAGGAGATCAGATGCGAGTGGTATCTGAAGCCATCAAGGCTAGGCGCAATAAAGGGGAAGTACTGACCATTCCGGTCAAAAACCAGCTAATTACTTACCCCTCTACCGAATTAGACAATTTAGTAAAATCTGAAACGATTAAATGGGATTTGAATGATACAAAAGAGATGGGTATTACAAGCGATGAGCTGAACGATGATGCGTTTGAGGTCGACCTGAGGGACGTGGACGTGAAGGGTAAAGAGATGGGCAGAGATACTGAATGCGAAACGGACTCTGAGATGAGCGATAAACGAGATTCGATAATGAACGAGAAGCGAAATTTCAGAGAAGCAAATGTGTTATATAAAAATGCGCCGTTAATTATTGCTGATGAAAAATGCAACATAAGCATGCGAATTAAAAACAAAACTAAATTGCCTAATATTAAAAGAGATGATTTTTCGGATGAGATGGATGAGACGAGAAATGTGATGGAAAGAGTCACTCAAGTTATTGAGGAGAAAATGTAACCTGTTGCGAATTTGATGGTCCTGGTAGACATGGCGTCACGGATATAAACAACATTTTTGATTCAATGACGGGACGCGACATATCGCAACAAAACAACCTGAGAGAAAATATTGATGAGATGCGCAACCTCAAAGATGAGATGAGACGAATGTGTTCAGAGATGAGAGGATACATTCGCGAAGGACGAGAGGTGTTGAAGGAAATGAAAGAGGTAAGAGATGAGTTTTATGATAATAATAAAAATGATTTTGAAGAAATTGCACATAATTCGACGGAAAATTCGGGGCATGACGTTATATCGAAAGCGGATATAATAAAATTAATTAGATCAGAAGTGGAGAAAGAAAATAATTCGGAAACTAAAAAATTTAACAAATCAGATGACATGTGTGATTTTAAAGATGCGATTAAATTACTAAATGTAAAAGATTCGAGTACAAAGAGAGATTATAAATTATCGGTACAAATGAAATACGAACTGTTTATTGATTACTTTACTTCGGAATTAATTGCCTTGGATTTAATGTACATTATTGATGAAGACTCTGAAAAACGAGACGCGACGGAAAGAGAAATGTTAACGCGAGAACAGTTTAAAGTCAGAGACATTTTAATAAATCATATCGATCAAAATTATCATGCCAAATTAACTGATATTAAAGACATGAAAGAGATGCTGGAAAAAATTAAGGAAATTAAGAGATGTGAATGCAGTTTATCGTCTGTTACAGACTGTTGAAACAGTTGTATTCTTTGGTGTTCAATCGTAAAGAGAAAGTGTCAGTTTTCGTTGACAAATTTGATGAGATAATAAGAACACATAATAATATTCCTCATATTCAGCCGTTTGCTGAATCTGAGATTCGTGATGCCTTTTATAATGCAATAGTACGAGAAGTGCCACAGATTCACGAACATAATTTTGTGAACAAAAACGCGACGGGTAAGGATCTAAACTATAATCAATTAAAAACATTTCTTTTACAGCATGAAGCGATGAGGAAGGGAAGTGGAGGTGCGACAGTGAGCACTAGTGTGACAAGAAAGCTATAAATTAAAGATGTTGAAGAGATTTGGGTTTGGTGAGATGCATCCGCAGAGGACTCCGATGATTACAAATCAGGTAGCAAATCGCAAGAGACGCGAACGCGAAGAGAATGAGACGGAATCAGAATGCAAAAGTGATGAAGTCAAACGAAATGTTCCCTATAGAGAAGCCGTGGGTTCATTATTGTATTTAGCAAATGTGACGCGTCCTGATATCACTTATGCAGTGAATGTTGTCAGTAGACAACAAATAAATCCGAATGAAGACAATTGGGAAATGATAAAAAGGATTCTTAGATATTTAAAGGGAAGTGCGTCCTTGGGTCTAAAATATACTGGTGCTACTGATGATATTCAGACCTATTCTGATGCAAGTTTTGCCGATTGCAAAATAGTTTGACAACTAGTGGTTTTGTAATTAAATTGTTTGGAGATGCGGTGTCTTGAAAGACACACAAGCAATTATATGTCGCATTATCTACCTGTCAAGCTGAGTATATAGCAATGTGCGAGGCGTGTCAATATAAAATTTCGTTGTTAAATTCTCTCAAATTGATTCTAATTGATGATTTTATACCTATGATTTTTTGGTGCGACAATAAGGCGGCTGCTGCAGTCACTCAAATGACAGGTAACAATTGGTTGAAACATATGATTGAAATTAAAGAACATTATGTGAGAGAATGTGTTAAAATGGGTTTTGTTAAAGTGATGTGGGTTAAGTTAAAAGAACAGCTTGCTGTTATATTTACGAAGCCGTTGGCTTTTGATTTACATAATAAACTAACCTTCAAGATAATGAATGGATAAAGAGATGCGTATATATTGTGCTTAATATGTGTGATTTGTGTTTCTTTCAGGAAACAGTAAGTGTTTGCAGGTCCGATCGGGAGGAAGTGATGGAGTTGCGATCGGCCCTTAGGTCGATTTCCCCCACCACATCTGGGTAGATCATACTCGGCCAATCCGCGATTTTTCATTTACAGCTTGTAACTTCTATTTTCTTTTATTAAATTACGATCAAGTGAAGTGTACGCAAGACGTGTTTTATTGCTGCAACCACCCATCCTCCATCAATAATTTCAAATTACCATTTTCACGATCCCTGACTATAGCACCCTTTCTTAATATTAATTTATGTGGACGTAATCCATTAGGTGTTAATGAAATGTAAAAATCTGTTGGGATTGATTCTTTTATTGTATCATAAACATCACTTTCAATTCTATCATCGCTATAAAATATGTAACTATGTTTATCAATTTTTTCAACTATAGCCTCATTGCTTCTTAATACATCACAATCGGGTCATTATAAATAATCTTTAGTTCAAAGATTTATGTTATTAAATCATTATTACAAATGAATTGTATTTGTAGTTCATTAACATCGTTTTGTTATTCATATTTTGTCAAATTTTTATTTTCACCTATTTTGAGTAATCAATTTTTAAAACTATTGTTTGGTTTTTTAATCTTAAATTTTCATTTAATGATAACTTTGAGAAATATGACCATAATCTACTCCTTTTCACACAAGTTTGAATAATTTTAATTCTATTTCCATGTGGTACTATTGGTGATGATAAAATACAAAGGGTAACCATCTGGATTAAAATACGTTTGATTAACATATGGTTTAGGACAAGTTTTTGTATAGTGTATTTTATTTTCATTCATACATATGCTATTATTATTATCAAATTGAATTATTAAGTATATATATATGGGCTATTTCACGTCAAGTGGTACGATGAAAATTTTAAATCGCTCCAAAATTTGAGAACAGGATGGAAATATCTTCCAGAAGATAGAAAAAAAATTTTAGGTGTTAAAAATAATTTGCCTAAGAGTTATTCCACCATGAAAAATGGAAATTTTTCAATTTTTTAGAAAAATTTCTATTTTCAAAGCCATTTATCTCAAAATCTATTAATTTTTTTGAAAAAACATTACAAAACAACGTTTGTTCAAACTAATCTTTAGAACTTATCTACCTGGGTTACAATTCTTAATTTTAAAATCTCGAAGAGATAGAACGCCCGGAAATATTGAATATCAAAAAAAGGCGACCACGCCACAATCGATTTTGATCTAACACCGCTCAAAAGATCACATTTTTTGAGAGCTTTCGAATGGCGGTGGTTAGATTATTGGCCAAGACCGCTGTTGTAGGTTATGCCCTAAAATACATGAAAATTAGTGATTTTATGAGGTTTATGAGGCATAACTTACACCAGCGGTCTTGGCCAATAATCTAACCACCGCCATTCGAAAGCTCTCGAAAAATGTGATCTTTTGAGCGGTGTTAGATCAAAATCTATTGTGGCGTGGTCGCCTTTTTTTGATATTCAATATTTCCGGGCGTTCTATCTCTTCGAGATTTTAAAATTAAGAATTGTAACCCAGGTAGATAAGTTCTAAAGATTAGTTTGAACAAACGTTGTTTTGTAATGTTTTTTCAAAAAAATTAATAGATTTTGAGATAAATGGCTTTGAAAATAGAAATTTTTCTAAAAAATTGAAAAATTTCCATTTTTCATGGTGGAATAACTCTTAGGCAAATTATTTTTAACACCTAAAATTTTTTTTCTATTTTCTGGAAGATATTTCCAGCCTGTTCTCAAATTTTGGAGCGATTTAAAATTTTCATCGTACCACTTGATGTGAAATAGCCCATATATATATATATATATATATATAAACAATGATAATATTTTGCAGAACAATAAGAGTGGAAGAAAGAGACGGAGAATGAGAGAGAGAGATTTGATTTGATGAGTTTATTAGGTACAATGGGGTAAAACCCCGTATACACAATTTGAAAAAATCGGCGCAGAATTTCTGTTACAGAATAAAATAAAATAATAACAATAGTTATTTAAAAAATAAAACTAAATAACTAAAAATAACAAAATAAATAAATAATAATAAAATTAATATAAAATATGAAATAACAAAATAGAGATCTAATAATGATATAATAACAATGTAAAGTACAAAAATATTAAATAAATACTGAACTAGATACACGCAAAACATAGAGAACAGTAACAAGTAACAAGTAATCGTCGGAATACAATAAAATAAGCACTCAGAAGTCCGGTAGTGAAGGGCAAATGATTCGCTCATTTCTAATCCTCACCTCCCAAGCCTGTCAATCGAGCTCAGAAAGATACAATGAAAGGAATGATTTAAAGGAACTAACGAGGAGAGGGTCAAAATTGGTGAAAGGGAGGTGATTGATGAGGCGAGAGGCAGTGATAATGAAGGAATTATTAAGGGCTTCAGTTCTGGGAGGGAGATAAAAGAGGGACAAGAGTGGGTGGCGTGAGGATGAACAGGATGGAAATGAACCGTCGCGAATAATGAAGTGACGAACAATGTAAGAAAGAGATTTATGCGAGATGATGTTATAAGCACAGGTAGCAATGAAAAGGGATCTCCTAAGCTCGACCGACAGCCAACCTAGCTTAAGACGGTATGGCGTCACATGTTCGCGCCACGGAATACTTTCCCACACAAAACGAACGCAAGCATTCAATAATCGCCGTAGCTTTAAATTCCTAGTAGCATCTAGGCCGTGAAAAACCGCGCAAGCGTAATCGAAAAGCGGGAAAATCAGAGCCTCGACAAGGCTCTTTCTGTTCCGACGCGAGAGCGCTCTTTTAAAAAATCTTAACGAGTGAAGAACTCCATGAACCCGCTAAGATACAGACGCGACCTGACGAGACCAGTCCAGAGTAGGTGTAATCCAATGGCCAAGTGATTTGACTTCAGACTCATAGTCACGAAAATTATTCCTTATTGTAACCTTCGGGGCAGTATCCAAGTCAATGCGCGAAATATAGGCCTGACTGCCCAAGATTATCACCTTCGTCTTTTTTACATTCAAATTCAGTTCATTCGATCTCGCCCAGTTATCTACCGCATTCGCATCTTCCGAAATTTTCTGTACACCCTGAGCAAGGTCGGATGGATAAAACGAGTAATAGATCTGGGTGTCATCCGCGAAAATCATGTAGTCTGAATGTCTGAAAACACGTGGGAGGTCATTAATCAAAATAAAAAATAACAGTGGACCAAGGACACTGCCCTGTGGAACCCCCCTAGACGTGTCGAACCAGGCCGAGCCTCCCCCAGTTCATCCACCACCGTTTGAGTGCGGCCAACTAGGTAATGGTAGCACCAGGTGATAACCGTATCGGAACAACCTAAAGAGCGTAACTTACGAAGTAGTAAGTCATGAGGCACCGAATCAAACGCTTTCAAAAAATCAAATAAAATAATAAAATAAAAATAATAAAATGAGAATGATGATCATGCGTTTGTTTATGGCTCTCCTGATATCATCCAAGACACCGATCAGAGCCGTCTGAGTACTGTGCCCCCGGCGGAAGCCTGCTTGTCTCTCTATAATTAAATTATTACTATTAAGATACTCAGTAAGTTGTTCATGAACTAATTTTTCTAAAATTTTGGAGACTTCACAGAGCTTTGCAATGGACCTAGTGTCAGATGGCGAGATCACCCTGATCGACTTTGCCAAAGGAAAAAGAAGAGACTTAGTCCAAGGCTTCCGAAAGGATCCAGTTGAGAGAGACAAATTAAGTAATTCAGCTAGATAAGAAGCTAATTGAGCAGCTATAAGTTTTAGCATCATAATAGAAATTCCATCGTGGCCTGTAGCTTTGGAGATGGCCCTGGATATAGTAGACAGGACTTTCTGTGAGGTGATAGGGGCAAAATGAAAGGAAGTTAAAAGATAAGATAAGGGTAAGATGTCTGGTGATGAGATGAGAGACTGAAGTTGAGTTAATGAGAAAGGAAAGGGTGAATAAGAAATAGAATCATAATGGGTGTTGAGCTGATCAAGTGAAAAAATGTTAAGAGGTGATTGAGCAAACACGAGACCCATGTTCCTGAGCTCCTTTATTATTATTTTAAATTTTATTATTAAAATGTAAATATTTACTGGAGTCTATGTCATTTCTAACGAGATTACGTAGATCTATGTAAGTCTGATAGTCCGAGCTCAGGCAGGGACCAAGTATTTTTTATACGCCATGTTGCGAGCTTTAATATTCTGCTTAATGTGCGGAGTAATCCAAGATTTACTGAAGTTTTTAATGGTGATGTGTTTAGCAGGAGCGAGTGAATCAAATGTATGTAGGATAGCTGAAACAAGATTTGAAAGTAGGATGTTGATGGGAGTGGAGGACTAATAAGATGGCATCAGCGAACTTTGTGAAGAAGAAGGTGAACGGCCAGACGATGTAGTTGAAGGGTGAGAGATTGATGACGTAGACGACATAGTGGTAGAGCAAGAGAGAGATGAAAGATGATTAAATGTATTAGAAAAAAAAAACAGCCGCCGCCGGCGGATCAATTACAGCAAGGTTTCGCAACCAAATCCTCTTTACAGCCGGCAAAGGTTTGATAATATCCAGTGCAAGTATAATATAATCGTGCCCTGCTGCAAAGGGAACTGATGACTTAGTATAAATATAGACTAGCGGAGGATTACGTGTAATAAATAGATCGAGCCATGTATGAGATGAATGGGTGGATGAGTGCGTATGATGTGTAAGATCGGATTTAATAAAGAAAAGGTTTAGTGAATCTAAATAGGAATGCAACATGGCGGATGCCACATCTTTATTGCACATGTTAATATTAAAATCGCCGGTGATGACTACCTGGTCGCAAGTATGTAAATAATTTGTCAACGTATAAAAAAATTTAAAAGGGTATGCCGCTGTGGGCCTCCAATAAACAACACAAAACAGCAGCGAACTGGTTTTATTGAGAACTCGAAAAATCATAAACTCTGGAGTGTTGGAAAAAACGGGGTCGGAGTGAGCCACAAGCCTAACATCAAGATTATTCTTGAAATAGGCCGCAATACCCCCCTCCATCCTTACCAACCCGATCCAGTCTGTGCGAGGTGTAGTCAGGAAGGCCCAACATGTTGGAGGAGTCATGTTCCGTGAGAAAGGTTTCCGAGAAAGCAATGATATCATGATTAGATGGAAGAACTAGTGACTCAATGGATGAATAGTGTGTTTTCAGCCGGTTTATATTAACATGAAAAATGGAGAATGAAGTGTTAGTAGGTGATGACTCCTGGCCCGACAACCTTCATTGCGAAGCAGGAGAATTATGAATTAAAAGGTTATTTATGTCTGATTCAGAGCGAATCGGAAAAAGCAGCCCTCCCTTCGTTTTACGCATAAAAACCGTGTAGTTTTTAACAAAAGGCCTCGCGAAACCCAAGTCAACGGAACGACGCAGCGCTTTACTTAAAAGAACGTGCAATTCCTTGGGCCATAGCGCACGCAAAAAAACCGACGAGCCTCCACCCGCACCAAAGAGGGAATCGGCTGACAAACCCTTGAGAAGGCGTGCCCTCTCTAAAACAAGATCCCTGGTTGATGGGGAAGAAATCCGGAAAACAATTCCCTTATTATTATTAATACCACTAACGCCTGCAGTCAAAGTCGCCGATCCTGGATCTTGATTTTCTGGCTTATTCCGGACAAGCCACGGACGGATATCTATTACTTGTGAGCAACCGCAGTAACAGCTCGCAGGTATCTGAGGAGGATGTCACTGCCAACACCGCCGATAACGACTGGTCCCTACGTGCGTCACCGATCATGCCGCGAATCGACTCGTTTGTCGCTTCTAGCGCTCCCAGGCGATCCGAGACGCTGGAGAATCTCTCCTCGGTCGCTGCCTCTATCTGTAAAACCCGGGAGTTAAGATCCCGGATCTCGCTGGCCAACCCCTGCACCGAAGTTTCGATGCGCGAGACCGTGCGCTCGAAATTGGCCTCCAACCGGCTCGTGAAATCGGAAAAGAGAACGGCCATGTCAACGGTACCAGTCTGTTGCGCGGGAAGGCCGGAGCAGCTCTCAATGGGCGCGACGCCCCGAGGTTGCTTAGCAACCTGCGCACATGGCAGCAAAGTAGGCGAGGCGACGCGCTTGGCCGTCTTGTGGTGGGGGTCGCAGCAGAGTGCGTGACGCTTGACGCGAGCCTACTTTCCAATACAGACGTCCCGGGAAGTGCTGCTCCCTCACGCGGCACGGGAAAGACAGAGCTCTTCGCAAGTCGACAAAAACGCAGTTCGTTAGAATCGGGCAAAATCGCGAAGCAGTTCGCATAGATGTAGCTGCCGCATCTCGAACATACCTCCGCATGATCCCTTTTTACCATTCTACGGTTACAAACAAAGCAAGTGGTGCGCGTAGCCGACTGCATCTCCCAAGGATGTAGTAGGTGTAGAAGAGCCTTGAGGAAGAGGTAGATACTGCGGTGAGGCTGACCTTTAGATACAGGTGGTAACCAGTAGAGGCGCTAATCCAACTGTGCGAATTCGTCGATGTTGGGCCGTCAATTTGCGAGTAAATTAATCCTAACCTCTTAGAATAGCCAACTTTTTATAAGAAAAATGGTTCCTTGGCGATAAAAAGTACCTGATATTATTTCAGACAACAGCCGCCACTCCAGTAGGCACTATTCGGCTAGAGGCGAATTTTGAGCGCGTCTAGTATACCCACCAGGGAGACAGAGAGAGAGAGAGGAAGAGGAATATAACAATAATTATTTTTCCTAACTCCATGCGCAAAATAGTACTTTCCTGTACTAGTGCGCAAAATAACCTTTTCCTGCAATACTGCTCAAAATTATCAGAGGCAAAGTGATATCAACCCCGCACCACCTTTTACCCTCGCTTCGCTCGGGCGCAAACATCGGTTCGGGGTGAATTAACTTTTTCTCTTATAATTGTGAGTTCTGCTACAGGAAAATTTTATTTTGCCTACTATTGCAGCAATGTACTATCTAGCTCGCTCAAATGTCAGCACAAAATTAAATCTTTGCGCAGTTGGTTAGGAAAAATAGTATACGATACACGTGCGCATAGGTGACTGACATACTCGTCTTATTGCCGACTCGTGTGGGAATCACGTATTTTGCTCACTTGCATCGTAATGTACTACTAGCAACAATTCCTCGGTCGCTAACGCTCCCTCGGTCGAACTTACACTAAATATATACTTATTTTTTATATATTTTTTAAATTTATAATTTTACAATTTAATTGATTAAAAATGTAAAATATAATATAATGTGTAATTAATTAACCTAGTATTCAGTTACAATCCATTTTTTTTAGTCAATAAAATAAAAATAACAGTGTATTATATTTACAACATTGTATATACTTATTTAATCTTAGTCAATTACACAAGAGTTTATAGATACTGAACATATTTCTACATAATACTGAAACAATTAAAAAAAATTAAAAATAATCGACATGATAAAACTTACACTGGAGTAAGGAATTTTAATTTTTATTTTTAATACGTAGTAACACATATATCAATACTTACAATATTTCCACACTATTCCTGTAAGAAGCTACATCAATCTAGTAACAAATGTATCATTTTTCTACCAGAATAATATTTTCAACAACAAAAATTAGAATATAAAATTATTCTTTGACCATTATACATATATTTCATGCTTTTTCATGATGTTTCACGGAAAGGAGATGAAGAATTTAAAATTTCATACAAAATTACTAATCTCAGCTAATGCATCGTATGTATTCAATTATTCTTTCAAACAAATAATTATACGTAATCATTGAAATTATAAAAAAATTTTTCAGATTAAAATTCTGGCTAAAAGATTTATTTTCACATTTTATTAATTTTGTTTTTTTTTCAAAAATCTTTTATAAAAAAGAATATTAGTAATTGCAACCAAAAATATAAATGATATTATACAATTACAATAATAAAAATTGAATATTAATTATAAAAGTTATTTTAATATTACATTTGGTATTACATTAAAAAAATGAAAGAAAAATAATATTTTAAATTTTGTAACCACCTTCCTCACGCATTTTACATCTTAGAAATAGGAGATGATGAAAAATGTTTGTAAAAAAAATCTATATAAATGTAATAAAAAAAAATATTACGTATCGGCAAATAAAATATGTATTACATTAAATTATATATATTATATTATATATATTATCAAAATTTATTAGAGTAATAGTACTGCTTTTGTCAATGTTCGTATTACTGTGACCACTTTTTTTGTACCGAAAACCCCTATAAAATATTTTTGGAATTTTTCTAATTTTATTTCCCCCTCCCCCTCTTGCCCCTCCGCAATCTAGCAATAAATGAAGGATAAATGAAGAGTGATTATCATATCGCTATTCACCGTAACCAAACACCTCATCTTAGTTTTTCTAGAATAAAAAAGAATGGTCCTCATATTCTAATTGATATATACCGATAACCCCTAAAAAATATTTAAAGAATTTTCTAATTTTACGCCCCCCCCCCTCATGACTCCTCCTGCACCAATCATTAGATGTGAGATAAATGATGTGTGGTTGTCGTATTCAGCGTTAACCCTTCCACTCCACGCATACGTTTAATTCTTATAACTTTTGGGATACCGAACACCGGAGAACGGATGAATTTTGATAAACATATATATATATATATATATATATATATATGGGGTATTCCACGTGAAGTGGTCCGATCAAAATTTTAAAATGCACCAAATTTTGGGTACACTTTGCAAATGTTTTTCAGAATACAGAAAAAAATTTTTAGGTACTGGAATCTATTTGCTCAAAAGTTATTCTAACCTCAAAAAGTGAATTTTTCCATATTTTTTTCAACACCAGCTGGGTTTACCGCTATATAACTCAAAATCTATCAACTTTTACTATAGAACATTATATGTAACATTTGTTGCTAATTATATCTAGAATTTATTCTTCTGGGTTAGAATTTCTAATCTCAAGGTCAATGTTACATAAACTACATGTCAATATTCAACTTGAAAAAAGTGCAAGTGCGCCACCTTTGATTTTTTCATCCAAAAGTCTAAAAAAAAGCTTGGAGCAATACCTTTCAAATGGTCTGTAGCATTTTTATGGCCTCCAATTCTGTAAAAAGTTATGACAATTTAAAGAAACACGAAATTTTTTTTAAAATTTAAATGGGAATTACCATGTTAATTTTTGTGAATTTTTTGTCTTTCTTTAAATTGTCATAACTTTTTACAGAATTAGAGGCCATAAAAATGCTACAGACCATTTGAAAGGTATTGCTCCAAGCTTTTTTTTAGACTTTTGGATGAAAAAATCAAAGGTGGCGCACTTGCACTTTTTTCAAGTTGAATATTAACATGTAGTTTATGTAACATTGACCTTGAGATTAGAAATTCTAATCCTGAAGAATAAATTCTAGACATAGTTAGCAACGAATGTTACATATAATATTATATAGTAAAAGTTGATAGATTTTGAGTTATATAGCGGTTAACCCAGCTGGTGTTGAAAAAAATATGGAAAAATTCACTTTTTGAGGTTAGAATAACTTTTGAGCAAATAGATTCCAGTACCTAAAAATTTTTTTCTGTATTCTGAAAAACATTTGCAAAGTGTACCCAAAATTTGGTGCATTTTAAAATTTTGATCGGACCACTTCACGTGGAATACCTCATATATATATAGATGATAAATCAAAAATACAATTTTTATTTTTTTATCCACGTTTCTCACTCATTTTACACCTTTGTAATAAAGTATGATGAAAAATGTGTAAAAACGTATATATAAATGTGATAAAAAAACAGAACGAATCATCAAATAAAATATATATTACATTAAAATATATTATTTAAGTTATTAAAAATTATTACACTGACAGTACTGCTTCAGTCTATGTTAGTATTACTGTGACCACTTTATTTTTACATTATATATGTATGTAGTGACTATTATTTATTATTATTTACATATAATATTACTTATAGGTATGTTCTTAATATAATAATTTAATTTGGTACAAAAATATACAAAAATTGGAGTACAGGCAAAAGTGCCTCTACACTTTAATATTTTATCCCGTAATTAGTGGAATTATCCCGGAATACCTCACGAATTCCCGAAATATCGAGGAAATTCCGTAATTAGTGAAGTATCGCGAAATAACTCACAAATTCTCGAAATATCGAACATATCCCGTAATTAATGAAGTTATCCAGGCATACCTCAGAAATTCCCGAAATATCGAGGAAATCCCGTAATTAGTGAAGTTATCCCGACATATCCAGGAAATCCCAAAATTAGTAAATTTATCCCGGCATACCTGAGAAATTAATGGAATATTAAGAAAATCTCGAAACTGGAGGAGTTATCCCGGAATACATAAAAAATTCCGGAAATACCACAGAGAATCCCGAAATACCGTAGAAAATCTTGAAATAACCAGAAAATCCCGAAATTAGGGAATTCATCCCAAAATACCACAGAAAATCCCGAAATATCCAGGAAATTCCGAAATTTGTGGAATAAACCGGAATACCACAGAAAATCCCGAACATCCAGAAAATCTTGAAACATCCAGGAAATCCCGAAAGTGGTGCAGTTATCCCGGAATACGTCAGAAAATCCCGAAACATCCAGGAAATCCCTCAAGTAGTGATTTTATCCCGAAATGTCACAGAAAATCCCGAAACATCCAGGAAATTCCGAAATTAGTGGATTTATTCCGTAATACCTCAGAAAATCCCGATACATCCAGGAAATCCCGAAATTAGTGGAGTTCCCGGAATACTACAGAAAATCCCGAAATTAGGGAATTTATTCCGAAATACCACAGATAATCCCGAAACATCCAGGAAATCCCGAAATTGGTGGAGTTATCCCGGAATACCACAGAAAATCCCAAAGCATCCAGGAAATCTCGAAATTGTTGGAGTTATCCGGAAACACGTCAGAAAATCTCGAAACATCCAGGAAATCCCGAAATTGGTGGATTTATCCCGGAATACTTAAGAAAATGCCGAAACATCCAGGAAATCCCTCAATTAGTGATTTTATCCCGAAACATCCAGGAAATTCCGAAATTAGTGGATTTATCCCGGAATACGTCAGAAAATCCCGAAACATCCAGGAAATCCCTCAATTAGTGATTTTATCCCGAAATGTCACAGAAAATCCCGAAACATCCAGGAAATTCCGAAATTAGTGGATTTATTCCGTAATACCTCAGAAAATCCCGATACATCCAGGAAATCCCGAAATTAGTGGAGTTCCCGGAATACTACAGAAAATCCCAAAATTAGGGAATTTATTCCGAAATACCACAGATAATCCCGAAACATCCAGGAAATCCCGTAATTGGTGGAGTTATCCCGGAATACCACAGAAAATCCCAAAGCATCCAGGAAATCCCGAAATTGTTGGAGTTATCCGGGAACACGTCAGAAAATCTCGAAACATCCAGGAAATCCCGAAATTGGTGGATTTATCCCGGAATACTTAAGAAAATGCCGAAACATCCAGGAAAACCCTAAATTAGTGAAGATTTCCCGGTATATCTAAGAAATTACCGAATTATTTAGAAAATCCCGAAATTAGTGGAGTTATCCCGGAATACCTCAAAAATTCCCGAAATATCCAGGAAATCCCGTATTTAGTGAAGTTATCACGAAATAATTCAGAAATTCCCGAAATATCAGCCGAAATATTAACCCTTCCACTCTACACATACTCTTAATTCTTACAACAGGAGATCGGACACCGCCGCGGGACACCGGACACCACCGCCGGACACCGGAGAACGGATGAATTTTAATATAATATAGATTTTCACCCTGATAATCTGAAAAGTCTACTATTAACCTACACGAGTGGAGTGAAATTGCCTTTTATTCCTTCGATCACTTTATTCCCCGCAAACAGGGTTGCCAGATGGCGATTTTTTCTCTTCGTTGCTCTTGCATAATAAACATCAATATACCTTAGATAGAAAAGGAAAGAAAATCGGCAACTGATCACTCTGCCCGTAGACTCATGTTATTGAAGAGATTATCCTGTATAGGACAAGATTAACAAACTCCGATAAACCTGCTACGACTTCGCGGTGCCCACGCACCAGAACAGTAACAGTAACCAAACAGTAACAGAAATAAGGATAAAAAACCGGATTCAAAAAGACATGTACACTGTTGGAATTGTAGCGGGCTGGTTACCTGAAAACTACGTGTCCGAACTATTTCGTAAATGGAAAAAGGATTCAATAAAATAGATTCCGACTGCTCCAACTATCCTGATAGGAACTAACGGGATCATCGCGTCTTTGGCACCTACTAAAGTTGCCGGAGTAAAAAAAAAAAAAAAAATCGAGCTAGATCGATGCCTAACGCATCGATCATTGCCGCCGTACCTCGCCTCTGGGATACCGGCGGTCGTCCATGTCACGTCGTCTGTTGCTATCTTCCTTTTAATTCTTATCTTCGACTGTGATGGTTATTTGGACTACAGAACATAAGGAGTTCGCTTTAGCCTTTCTCTGTTCTTGCATTACTCATACATTATACATTACTCATTTGTTCTTATTTATTGCTTCGGTTTTATTTTTTACTTTTTGTTTATTGTCTCTTTATTTCTTTACTTTTTTCAGGGGAGCAAGACCAACTGTTCTTGAGGTTTTCCTTTCTCTTTCCTTTCTCTTCTTTCTTCCCTTCTCTCTTCTTTCTTCTCTTCTCTCTTCTTTCTTCTCTCTCCCTTGGCTCTTGCCTAAACTAAAAGAAGGAGTTCCTATCTACCATTCTGCTCTCTCACTCACCCTTTCTTTCATTCTGAGCTTTTACATTCATCCTTTCCTTTCGCTCAACTTTCATTCTACGAAAACCCTTTTTTCCCCATCCTTTCGTCTATGCTGGGTAAAACCTCATATGTGCGTCTTCCTTTTATGGTACTGTTCCATCTCAACTGCCATTCCTTTCTTATTTCCTTATTTAGCCTTTCTATTAACAATTTTCTTTCTCTTCGTGTGCCTAGTCTTTCTTCCGATTGAACTGTAAAGTTTTTATATCGGTACTCTTTTCCTTTCGTCATCCAGTATAGTCCGATTCTTCTCTCACATTCTAAGTCAATCGGTAGGTGACCTGTAATTGTTGTAATAGATTCGGCCGAGATGGTTCTGTATGCTCCTGTGGTTTTCATCAGGGCATATCTTTGCGACATTATGAGTTTCTTTTTCTGGACATTATTTGTGAGCCCGTACCATCCTGCTACTGCGTATGTAATTATGGGTATGAACACTCCCTTGTATATTATATCTAGAGATCGATAGCCTAAGCCCCATTCCTCTCTTGCCAGGAAGGCCAGCCTTTCGAAAATTCCTCTGGTTTTCTTTGAGATCTGCGTAACATGCGTTTATACGCTGAGGCCTTTGCCAAAAGAAACGCCCAGATATTTAAACGGTTCTTGCCTTTTGATTCTTTGTCCGTTTATTCTGATTAGTGGGTAACATTTTTGATGAAATGCTCCCTTTGCTAGTAGCATTGCACATTTATCTGGAGCGTGTTTCATTTTGACATTTTCACTCCATTCTTCTATTATATTTATGGCCATTTGTCCTTTCCGTTCCAGTTCTTTACGGGAGTCTCCTTCGATTATAATGGCTTGGTCGTCTGCATAGGCTATCGTCTCGTGTCCTTCTCTGTCTAACTTGTGAAGCACTTCATCAAATACGACATTCCATAGAATTGGTCCTAATAGAGATCCTTGCGGGCATCCCTTCGTCACATTTTTGCTTGCAAAATTGCCACCTTCGGTTATAATTACTTTCCTATTACAGAGGTAATCCCTAATGATATTGTACAGTCTCCAGGGGCAGTTCATGCCTCTCAGATTCTTTAGTACTCCCGGCCACCATACATTGTCAAATGCACCCTTAATGTCCAAAAACATTATGAGTACGTATCTACAGCTTGAGTTGTGCTCTTTGGTCTTTAAGTACACTATCGCATCTTCGGTTGATCTTCCTTTTCTAAAACCGTATTGTTTGTCTAACAGACGTGGTTCCACATTTTGATCTAATTTTTTGATTATCAGACCTTCCAGAATTTTTCCTAAAACTGGTAGCAGGCATATTGGTCTGTATGAGCTAATCAGACCAGGATCTTTTTCTCTTCCCTTCTTGATTGTAATTACTTTGCCTGTTTTCCAAGTATTCGGAAATATACCAAGTTTTAGACAATTATTATATAGCCTTGGCAGTTCTTCACCAACTACTGGAAGAGCAACTTTTATTATTTTCAGATCGAAACAGTCGATTCCTGGCGCTTTCCTTAATTTCATTTTCTTTACTACTTGCACCATTTTCTGCCTTGTAAAACTTTCGGTTTCACTGTATTCGTCTGTATATCTTTGATTTTGTTGCCTTACTTCTCTCTGTTCTCTCGTTTTTGTTTCCAGGTTATCGTCTGGAAAGAGCTGATGAAGAATTTGCTCTGCTGTGTCATTCCAGGTCATAGTATAGCCATCGTCTGTCTTCCTGTTACTTGCGATTTCTTTAACTTTAGCTTTTTTGGCAGCCAGCTTGTACGGTAAGCTCCATGGATTGTCATTACCTTGTTTGGTCACAAATTCTTCCCATTTTTGGGTTTTGGTTGTGTCTATTAATCTTGTATATTGTCGCTTGGCCAATCTATAGGTCATTTTTGCACGTTCTCTTGTGTCCGGATCTCTTTCCTTTTGAAATTGTCTGCGTAACCCGTTTGTGTGTTTTCTGGCCTTTGTTAATTCCTTGTTCCACCATGGAATTTTTCTGCTTGTCTTGTTCTTAATGGGTATAGCTTTGTCACATTCTATTTTTATCCCACTTATTATGTCTTTAATGCCAGTGATTGTTGAACCAATATCCTGTCGGTGCGGTTGGGCGTTCCAATTTTCTCTCAGTGTATTAATAAACAATCCCCAGTCCGCTTTACTTGTTATATAGCCTTTGATGTACTCTTGCTTCCTGTATCTACTTCCTTGAGCTTGTTCCACTAATTCAAATGTTATTGCTCTATGGTCACTTGATGTCCAGTTTTCTTGGACTTTCCAGTTTTGTATTCTTTGTGCCATATCTTTTTTTTTTATTATTATTATTTTAACGTCGCTCTTTTTATGCTCCCAAACCGGTGCTATTCAGCGACGGAGGTCATACGATGTCTTGGTGAAGAAAGCACTTGTTGAAAATATATTCGCCAGTAGTGCTTGTATCAATCGACCGGGGCCAGGAATCGAATCTGGGACCTTCAGATTACGAGCCCGACGCCCTACCGACCGAGCCATCGCAGGCCTCTTTGTGCCATATCTGGTGAGGTTAGAGTTACATCAACGTAGCCTTCTCCGACTTCATTTGCGACTGTTGCAATGCTATTAGGATTGTTTATTACTCTGAGATTATTCTGGAGTATAAATTCTTCTAGTTTCTCTCCTATTGCATCCGTTTCCATTGGGCCCCATAGTGGCGATCTTGCGTTCGAATCAATACCAATTATCAAGCTCTTTCCTTGTAAAGCTGTTACTATCGTTTGGAGCGATCTTAGATGTATCTCGATATCATCTTTTAGTTGGAAATATCCACTAAATAGGTATACTTTATATGGTACTGATATTGCTGCTATTGCGAAGTGCGATGAGCATAAGTTAGTTATTTGCATCGCTATCACATTCGGGTCTTTTATTGCTATGGCTGCCCACGGATTTTCTTTGGAGGAGACTATTCTTACACTCATACCGTATCCCGTCACTCTATTATTCCTTGTGTTAGGTTCTTGTAGCATAATAACGTGAACTCCCTTTTCGAACGCTTTTTGCTTTATTTCGGGTACCACCCGCTGTGCTCGTCTGGCATTAAGTTGTGTGATCAGAATACAGGGTTTATTACTCCCCGTAATCTGTGTTGTTGACTAGCCGTTCTAGTGCTTTTGTGTAGCACGGACATTTAGTGTCGAGAACATTATGATCCAACTTCTTTTTAGCTTTAACGCAGTTTATACACTTTTTGTTCTCCTATTTCTTCGGACATTTGTCGAACGAGTGACCTTTTTCGGCGCAATGCGAACAATATACCTCGTTGTTACACACTTTACTAATGTGACCAAATCCCTGGCACTTAAAGCACCTGGAGACTAGTACAAAGTCCTGTATCTTGCAAGATTGGTAATCTACAAAGATCCTCCTTCTTTGAAGCAACCTACTTCAAATTTTTGGGATTACCTCAATGACTCAGTTGGTCCTGCTCGTGTCCCTCTTCCCTGTTTTAAATTTCGGCGTTAGTTCTCTTTCCGCCTCATCAGCCGAGCAAACGTTTTGCTCGACTATTAATTCTTTTATCTCTTTCTCGGTTATGCTTTTGGGGAGATCATAGATGATCATCCTCGGCTTTTGCTTTGTTGGTTTATATATTTCAAAGGTTTCTTTTAGAGACGCTTTACTTAGAACCTTTGCAAAGATTCTTCATTTTCCGTTTCTATAATTAATCCTTTATTTATCGTCCTGAGGCTTCGAATGTGAGCCTTGTCTGCTCTCGGTCGGAATTCTGCTTGAAACTTAGATTTTATCTCATCTTCGTTTCTGAATTTGTCGGCTTTTTTCGGCTTTATTATAAGTTTGTGCATTGCCAAATTCTTAATTGCTACAGATGTGGTAGTCTCTCTTGGTAACGTCCGCGTACAAAGAGTTACCCGTATTTGTTGCTTTTTGTCTTTACTCTGATAGGACTTTAACTTGTCCTTCTAGGAATGCTGCTTTCGCCAGCAGTGTCGATACCAGACTGTGCATATTATCTAAGGCCTCGTGTGCCGTTTCACTGTCCTCCTTTATTAGATGTTTTTTAACTGTCTTGATTTGGTCCAACATGTACATTGGTACCTCAATAAGACTTTTAACCTCTGTTTTCCGACTCGGTTTGCCACTTTCAATCTCCGTGCCTTCCGACTCCGACGAGCTTGAAGACTCAGACTCCGATTTCGATCTTGTATTCTTGGCCATTCCGGGCTTTGCCCTTTTTGGCTCTTTCGGCTCCTCATCCGAGGAAGACGACAAGCCGCGCTTGTTTCCTTTGCTGTCCTTTTCTACTTCTTTTTCTTTTGGTTTCCGCTTGGATAAACCAGCTCCTCAAGTTGTTGCTTTGGGGTTGGGTTCCCCTTCTATTTCTTGTCTGTGCACCATTAGTTTATTCTTATGGGTTGACATTTCATTTTTATTTTATTAGTGTGCTCTTTGTGCATCCTCTTGATTGCACGACGCTATAAACTCTAGCAAGTTATTCGGTGATCACCTATTAGCAGTTGTTGTTTGACAGGTTTGACCGTGAGCCTTGAACGTATCGTGGCCTCGTCAAATACAATTTAAACCTCCGAGTGCCGCTTCCCTTCCAGGTGCCGCCTGGAGAAACCTCAGCAAGTTTAATTTTTACACACGCTGCTACAGGGCAGCCCGACTATCTGGCGAAGAAAGCCCGGACCCTGGTACTATCGTGCGGTCCGGGCGTGCACGATCGGCGATCCGAACGCCGACCTCCCGGTTAATATGATGTACCCTCTTTACATCCAGGTATTCATAGTACTTCCCGTCGAGCTATAGGTTTTCACTGCCTCCCTTGCTTGGCGCACTGCCTTCTCGTGTCGCAGATACGTATACCCTGAGTTTGCGTCTTAACATCAGCCGGCCACCTCTCCAACCGACCAATGCCCATTGCTGCGGTTTAGCCTACCGAGACGCTGAAGTTAACAATGTCAGCCATCGTCGTTTCCCCCTCTGGCGGCGTGGACGCACGCAGTTGGTTTTCCAGAGTTGCCGGTGTAGTAGACGGCGCTGCCCCCTCACGTAATTGTACAGAATTTAGGTCCAATCAGTCTACATATTACCTTAGTCGAGAAATTCGACCGCACCAAGGACTGTTTAATTTACCCTTCGAACTTGTAGAGATTCGACTTCTATAATCCTTATGTTACCATCGATCAGGCTTGTAGATGTAGTATAAAGTCAATAAAAGCAACTTCAATTCTATTAGGAGCTACTCGACAGCGTTTTACCAACTATCGATTCGACGTTAGGCTATACGACCGACTATGAAATTAACCCTTTCACTGGTGCAGCCTTTTTTACTGTACGTGCCAAAAATGGTAGGACAATAAACTAAAGAAATTATACGATTAACTATGAATATAGTTAAGAATAAGGCTTTTGGGGTCGCAGAATCGATTTTGATGGTTATGTTTGCGTCATTTTGAATTTTTTAATTCTGGCTTTAGATTCGTAATCAGCAAACCCCAAAACTCTTACACACCGAAGTTGAAATGAATTTACTGAAAAATTCAGCAGTTATTCAATTTGATCATATATGATACATCGCCAGTTGTGGCACAACTTTTTTTTGATCATATATGATACATTGCCAGTGAAAGGGTTAAGCTTAATACGAGTTGTTCCATTAAGCATCGTTATTACAGTGTCAAAGAAAATTGAGAAAATCCAACAGCACATATCAATTTCAAATGTAATGCCCGAGTGTAACGAAACCACCAAAGATGCACAAGTTGTTATTTAAATTTTGGTACCCAAGCGTAATATTAGCTGTTCACAGCACGATTTCGACTTTCTACTACAGTACCAAGTAGTCAACAGCCGCCAGGTGGCGGGCGCTTATCAGTCGCCTTTACGCAATCAAATCGACCAATCTTATATATATGGGTGGTTCTCTGTGAAATCGAAGATGAAAAAAATGAATATTGCTATAACTGTGGGAATATGTTTTACAGATGTTTAGTAGATCTCCTGAATTTTTCCAGATTTTTGGGGCCATTATTTTAAGTTACAAGAGTCAAAGTTGACATTTTAGCACTTTTTTGCATTATACGCCCATTTTCATGAATTTGTAGCTCCCAGGGGATGCATTTTTCACTATAAACATAAATAGAACTTTTTTTGTAAATTTTTCTGAATTTTCATTAAAAATACTTTTAAAGTCATTAATGCATGCTGTTACACTCTTGTAAGCCATTTAAATATTAGACAAAATCAGCAATTCTGCTCCTGACTCTGAAAACCAAATATTGTCTAAAAGATGTCTTTTTATAGTCAGAAATTGTCTCTATATTTTCAGAGTGGGTCTAAATCAATAAAATCATTTTTAATCAAAATATCTGGGATAAGTGCCCGAAATATCAATAGAAATGTATAATTGTTGCCTTATAACGATGAATCTGTTAGCATGATCATTACAAAAAAAATTCATGCAGTTACCTTGAAGTAATAGAAAAGCATCTCCACTTTGTTTATTATCAATCTAATCTCCTGTAAGCTGTTAAAAATACAAATATTATTATACAATTATAAAAACTTAATTTTTAAACATCTATAATGCTGGATTTTTAGTTTTACAACCCTTACAAAAATTATGATATTAGTCTAAAGGATTACTAAAATGTATCAACATTATCATTATTATTCAACAATACATTATTTAAATTTCACAAACTTGTTATTGTCAATTAATCATATTAATTATTATAATCTCTTGAACCGACACGGTGGCGGAGTGGCGGAGACGCACCTCGGACGATCACGAAAGTTAAGCAGCACTGAGTGCGGTTGGTACTTGGATGGGTGACACCATTCTTGTGCGGCTTTCGTGATCGGTTAGGTGTTTTTCCACACTTCACAACGTGAGCGGAAGGTGTGGAATATCCTGTTTCGGTGTTTGGGCCTACGCAAGGTGACCTGAACATCTAAAAAGAATGTTTCAATACACCGGCCGTCTCGGGGAAGGTTTTCCTACAAGGTTTTCCCTTCCTCACGGGCATAACCCCGGGCGAATGCGAGACGGTGGGGACCGGGATGGGAAAAATTGGAATGTTTTCACCCCCACACATAGGTGGTAGGGGTGTCCCTGTAAAAACCCATTTAATGGGTATACGGGGTGATGAGCAAAGAGAATAAAAAAAAAATAAATAAAAAAATTATTATAATCTTAGATCTTATTTATTGAGATAATTTTTTTATACGAAATACGTTGTGACATCCCAAACTTGATATGCAAAAATTTTTTTATTTCACATATTTTTTAATTCACATTTAATGTTTAAATAATTAGTTAAACATTGAAATGTGAAAAATTGTAAAATTTATAATTTTATTTTTTTTTACACATTTACCAATTTTGATTAGAATATCAATGCGATACGACTAAAACTGACAAAGATGCTAATAGTTAATGTATCAAACAATTGTTATCAATTATTAAAATTCGTTTAAATATTTTAAGTGAAATTACACTAAAATATAAAATTTGAAATTATTATTTATTGCAATTTACAGTCAAAATTGGCATTAAACCAATTTCCAATGAAATTGTAAGTTTTACAATAAGCTAGTACTTGCGTAACTACACGTACGTATAAATTACAGAAATCAGAAGTAAAAATTCCATGGTTTACGGCTTTACATAAATGAATACAACTATTAAAAGAAACATCACATTGTGTCACGTAAAATATCAAAATTTGTTACTACTTCATCTATATAGAAGGTAAAACATGAAAAACAAAACAAAGAAAAATTTGTTAAAAATCCTGTTTTTTTATTTTAACGTCGCTCTTTTTATGCTCCCAAGTCGGTGCTAATCAGCGACGGAGGTCATACGATGTCTTGGTGAAGAAAGCACTTGTTGAAAACACATTCCCCAGTGGTGGTTGTATCAATCGGCCGGGGCCAGGAATCGAATCTGGGACCTCCAGATTACGAGCCCGACCGAAAAAATTTGGTAACGGTTTGTTTTATCGTATTTGATTATTTACAAAGCGTCGTATCAGTGCCTTAATTTAGCACATTATGGTATGTACTTTTAGAATGATAAGTGTAAGTAATTAACGTATATAGCATTATATAACTTCAATTCATTTAATTAAGGCATATATAGATATTGTTAAATCATATAGTTAACAGATATAGTCAACAAAAACATTGAAATTTTATTATAGGTGTCATGATTGCTCCTCATAGTTATAGTTAAAAAAATGTAAAGCCGATTTAGTAAAGGCGAAGCAAAAAAAATCAAAACTAGTTACCTTTTATGTTATGTTTTGATGGCATGGTCTGACAACATCTTCAGGCTTATATCCAATTATCGATGAGTCAGTTTGTTACAAACAATAATTTCAATTAATTTCCACTTTACATTTTTGTTTTAACCATAAATATTGAGAATTATACATTTTTCAAAATTAAATTCATAGTGAAATATAACATGTATTTACCTCGGAATGCATACACTGAAGTAAAGATTATGATTATATAACACACTTATTAATTCTGGTGCAGTCCTTATAAATCCAATTATAGAAAATATTGCAAGAGAACAATTCCATATGCTCAGAATTCCTCGTAGTTCAAATTTACATCGGTCGGTCATGTACCATTGACCTCCAAATATTAAAATTACATAAATCGCACAATAGTAAAAGCTGTTTATCCAATAGTGGTTCATCCATATTCTAGTATCATAATGTTGGAATTGTTTTTCAAATTCAAAAAAGTAGGAATAATTTGTGCAAAGAATTGTTTCACGGTGCATACTAAGAATAATTATTAATAGCCTTTTCTCTCTTTGTCTCCCTCTTTCTATAAATATATATATTTATGCGTGTGGTATGTATGTTATATATACTTCTAATCCTGCAACAATGAAAAGATTGTTTATTTATAACTAATATAAATTATAAGCAATGAAAGTTACTTAGTAGACTTAATCTTCATAAATCTTAAGAGAATTGTATATTTTCTTAATATCAATATATGTTTTTAAAGTATCATTTCATAAAAGAAAACAATTGTATGATTCTGTATAGAACCCTGCCACTTCTATTCAGCAGAAACTATAAAATGCAATAAATATGTCGAATAATAACAGTATATTATATATCTACACCAATATTTACTTATAAAACAAAGCAATAGTACATTACGATACAAATGCGCGAAATAATCCAGTGGAAATTTTAAATGCGCCAAAGTGTACCAAATGTATCCAGGTGTACCAAAATGTATTAAGGTGTAATTTTTCATCCTCATAGTTTTGTATGTTTTGGTACACTTTGATACATTCGAATGCATAGTAGTACATTTTAAAATAAATAGTATATTATTCTAACCTCAAAAAGTGATTTATTTCAAATTTTTATCAACACCAGCTGTGTTTACCGCTATTTAACTCAAAATCTATCAACTTTTACTGTAGAACATTGTATGTAATTTCAAGGTCAATGTCTCATAAACTACATGTGAATATTCAACTTGAAAACAGTGTAAGTACGTTTGAATTGATTTTTTACCGAAAAATCTAAAAAAGTGCTTTAAGCAATACCTTACAAATGATTTATAGCTTTCCAGTGACCTTCAATACTGTAAAAAGGTATGATAATTTGAAGAAACACCTATTATTGAACATAGATTCAAGAACGCCTTGACACCGGAAATCGAAAGAACGGAAAATTTTACGTTCAGATGCCTTTGGATACCTGAAAAATTTGACCTTGGAGTAACCCTGTGTGTGTATATATATATAAACGCGTGAAAAGGCCGTTATGACAACAAATGACCTAAATTACATAAGAGTATCTCGCTTACTCTCAAAGAGCCTGTGACGACCGGTCGTCATAAGCCCTCACTATCTCTTTTTATCGTGCTAAAGTAGTATCTTCCCTCTCTTTTCAGGTCACCACAACGGCCATTTCACGTATTTATATGTATATATATATATATATATATATATATATATATGGGTGGTTCTCTGTGACATCGAAGATGAAAAAAATAAATATTGCTATAACTGTGGGAATATGTTTTACAGATGTTTAGTAGATCTCCTGAATTTTTCCAGATTTTTGGGGCCATTATTTTAAGTTACAGAGAGTCAAAGTTGACATTTTAGCACTTTTTTGCATTATATGCCCATTTTCATGAATTTTTAGCTCCCAGGGGATGCATTTTTCACTAAAAACATAAGTATGACTTTTTTTGTAAAATTTTCCGAACATTTCATTAAAAATACTTGTAAAGACATAAATGTATGCTATCACACTCTTGTAAGCCATTTGAACCTTAAATAGTGAAAATCAGCAATTCTGCTCCGGACTCTGGTAACCTAATACTGTCTAAAAGGTGTCTTTTTATAGTCAGAAACTGCCTAAAAATTTCCAGAGTGGGTCTAAATCATTAAGATCACTTATGGTCAAAATATCCGGGAAAAGTGCCCGAAATATTAATAGAAATGTATATTTGTTGCCTTATAACGAAGAATCTAGTAGCATGATCATTGCAAAAAAATTTATGCACTTACCTTGGAATGGTAGAAAAGTATCTCCACTTGTTTCAGTATCCATCTAATCCCCTGTAAGCTGCTAAAAATACAAATATTATTATACAAATGTAAAAAATAAATTTTTAAACATTTATAATTCTGAATTTTTAGTTTTCCATCCCTTACAAGAATTATAATACTAATCTGAAGGATTACTATAAAAGTATCAACGTTATTATTATTATTATTCAGTAATACATTGTTTAGATTTCACAAACTTGTCACTGTCACGTTATCATATTATTCATTATAATTATATATCCGATTTATTTATATATCTTTTTGTATTAAATACGTATATTCAGTTATTGTAATAATGATGTTTATATATTTATAGTAATCCTTCACATTAGTATTATAATTCTTGTAAGGGATGTAAAACTAAAAATTCAGAATTATAAATGTTTAAAAATTAATTTTTTACATTTGTATAATAATATTTGTATTTTTAGCAGCTTACAGGGGATTAGATGGATACTGAAACAAGTGGAGATACTTTTCTACCATTCCAAGGTAAGTGCATAAATTTTTTTGCAATGATCATGCTACTAGATTCATCGTTATAAGGCAACAAATATACATTTCTATTAATATTTCGGGCACTTTTCCCGGATATTTTGACCATAAGTGATCTTAATGATTTAGACCCACTCTGGAAATTTTTAGGCAGTTTCTGACTATAAAAAGACACCTTTTAGACAGTATTAGGTTACCAGAGTCCGGAGCAGAATTGCTGATTTTCACTATTTAAGGTTCAAATGGCTTACAAGAGTGTGACAGCATACATTTATGTCTTTAAAAGTATTTTTATTGAAAAGTTCGGAAAATTTTACAAAAAAAGTCATACTTATGTTTTTAGTGAGAAATGCATCCCCTGGGAGCTAAAAATTCATGAAAATGGGCATATAATGCAAAAAAGTGCTAAAATGTCAACTTTGACTCTCTGTAACTTAAAATAATGGCCCAGAAAAAATCTGAAAAAATTCAGAAGAACTACTGGATACCTCTAAAACATATTCCCACAGTTATAGCAATATTTATTTTTTTCATCTTCGATGTCACAGAGAACCACCCATATATATATATATATATGTATATTGTAACGGTCACGCTGGGGATTAGGGCGTGGCGTCAAAGGCGAAATAAACAATTAGGTTTATATAAAATGATATTAATTTATTATAACTATAAAATATGGTTTGGGCGCCAGCCGCGTACGATCGCGGCGAATTTATATATTTATGCTCGGCTGCGCGTGCGAGCTGCTGCTACCTGCTGTCCGAGGGGAGGGGATGGGAGTAAAAGGGGAAGCACACTTACTGTCAGGAGAGATCGTGAAATACCGGTGCAGGGCGTGCACCCACCTTATGCCAGTGCAGATCGTCTCCTGGAAGTCTGCTGCTCTGCGGTCAATTGCTCTCACACACACACGCACAAATATCGATCGTATTCGGTCGTGAATCGGTTTGCCAATGCTGCCTCGATGGCGTCCCGATGAGCTCTCTCGAGCTCGGGCTCGTTCGCAGCTTCGTTGCTCGGGCCCGACGTGCGCGCGCAGCTTCTCGCGTCGAGTCGCCCGTCGGCCGCCGTCGTCTCGCGCGCCTCGTGTTGTGAGTGCTCGCGGCCATGTTCATCCACGCGGACGATATTGCCTGAGCTGCTGCTTTCCACGGAGAGGACGGTGTTCCCGATGATGCTGTTAACCCGGTAAGTCTATATGATCGTTCCTTCGTGTTGATTTATCGGCTAATAGGTCCACTCTGTTACAGGTGCAGACGGACGGCCAATCAGAGTGACCAGTTGGCGATTTTTTTTCCTTTTCTCTCTTACGTATATTGATGTTTATTAAGCAAGAGCAACAAGGAGAAAAAATCGCCATCTGGCAACCCTGCGGCCAATCCTCGAGTCTTCTCTCTCACTCGCTCTCACGGTGGCCGCTCAGCTGGTGCGCGTCGGATCATTTACTGCTGCTCTTAGTCGGTGCTGCGTTGCTGCGGGGATTCTGGCTGCTTCCTAGGTAAATATCTATCTCCCGAGGGAGTGCTGCGTATATTATACTAATTATTAATTGAGAGTTATGGTAATGTTATGATTACCATAACCTCACTTCCAATCCTCTCCTAGCATGTAGCTGTCAGTTACTGTGTGCAACTACATGCGTCCTTGTTTCCTTCTAATTAGGATTATTATTAATTATCTAACTGTTTTACAGCTTCCTGGATGTCTTTTTGCTGCTCGTGCTGCTCCATCTGGCACATTGGCCATCGTAGGCTGCTTCATGGTCCTGGTGCGAAGCCTCCTGGAAGTGGTATCGCCTCTCCTGACATGCTGCTTCCTTGTGCTAGGGGGAAGGAACCAAGAGAAGTATTGGGGATTTGGAGAGCTTCGGGTAGACTAGGTAGGCTTAGAGATGTGAGGGTAGGTAGGCTAGTTTATTGGGACTCGCTCGCTTATTATTATGACAGGTACTACATACCTTGTCACAACACCCCCCCACCAAACTGAAGTTACGCGGAAGTCGTAACTGAATTTTAAAACTAACTAACTAAAAGATAATAAATTAAATAAATACTTATTTTACTAAAAATAAAAAAAAATGATTTGCTATTATTGCTGCTAGTAATGGTGGGGAGAGTAATGCTGCTTCTTAATTAACTTATTTCTAACAAGTAGCCGGTACTACTGTTGCGGTGTGCTCGTGTTTAGTCTCCATGACTATTCTGCTTGGCTGCTATCTGTGTTAGTGTACACGGTGTATGTGATTCGATTTTGCTCTTATATTGCTTATAAGTACGATTGGCGGGGCCCTTACATTATATATATATCTTACCGCTTTGAGAGCTCATTTCGCGTTCGCGACACTCTCATACTGCATACTTACATGTTCTCTCTCATTCCTATTAAACAATTTATTTAATAACAAAAATTAAATTTTTAAATGCAATTAAAATATCGATTTTTATATATATTATGCTGCTATTAATTTATAAGATTGGTGCATGCCTTGCTGCTTATTTGCCATATTGCTGCTACTGCGTCATTATTTTGCTTGCTTATAATATCATTTAAAATATTTTTCTCTTAAGACAACGAAATTAATAAGAAATTTGCGCATATTATTTCTTGGCTGCTGGGTTTTGTTAGTACTGTTAGTACATTAAGCTGCTGTTAGTAAAAAGTAAATAGGAAGAGAGAATGCAGGATTAAATAATCGCCAAGTATAGTTTGGTTGGTTGATTATTTATTTAAAAAAAATAATGATAATAAACTATATATATTTGATCTTGCTGCTGCTGCTGCGTATGGGTGGGATGAAAGGGGAGGAAGAAAGATTATCGTCTTCCGCGCTTCCGTTGCATCTCCCAGTAGTGTTCGCTGCACCGCGGACAGTCTTTTGTGTGGAACCCTCTCACCCCACAGTTTCGGCAGAATAAAATGGCGGGGCTTACGCAGGCCCGCCAACTATGTCCTCTTCCGCCACAGTTCCAGCATCCAGCTGAACATGTGGATGGTGGCGGTCGAGGCATGCGCACGAAGCTGGGGGAGGATGGGTCCACCTGCTGCTCTCTGGGAGATGCTCGGGAAGGCGGGAGATTTGGGGTAGGGTTTGGGATGGTTGGGATCGGCTGCGGTTGGGGTTTAGATATTTTTAGGGACATTAGGGGTTTGGGTTTGGCTAAGGGGGCTGCTGTGGTTTGTTTGGGGAGGGATAGCGGAGGGAAGGGTTCGGATGCTGCGGGGAGATTGGAGGATAGGAGGTGTTGGGTATTGGGGAGTAAGGGCGTTGGAGGGGGAACAGTCACCGGGACATGGATGTACGTATACAACCCCGGGAACTGGGTTGTATACGGGATGGGTCAGAACGGGTTGTGGAGGGAATTCTGGGGTAAAGGAGGGTGGACAGATGACAGGTGGGGATGTTGATTTTGGGCGGCGAAGGGATTTTGGGGTAGCTGCGAGACGGGAAGTGGAGGGTATTGGGGACATTGGGGCTGCGGAGGTTGTTGCTGCTGCTGGGGTCGTGGCTGCTGCTGGTGTTGTGGCTGCTGCTAGCCAGGAGGGGTCCTCGCAGAGGTGTCTCCCTCCTCTTATGTAGCCCCGAGTTCCCGGACATGTTGATGGGTGCGGAGGTATCTCCTCCGCCTCGGAGCTGCTACCGCTGCTGCTGCTGCTGCTATCATTATTGGCGGTTTCCGCCGGTCGGTTGATTGGACTCTGGGGTAGAGCCAATCTCTGGAGCACTTGCTCCAGATCTCCAATAACCGGCCGGCGCTCGCCAAATATTTGGGCACGGCCTCTGCCCCGTCCTCTGCGTAATGCGGAGGCTGTTCCGCTCGTACGATCCATTCTGCAAGGATTTATTTATATTGTTTTTGCATTTGCTCTATTTACCTCATCGCTGCCATCCCATTTATTACCTGCTATGCTTTCATTATTTTCGCGGTCTAAGCTGACGTTTGGGTGGGCTGCTAGGGGACATATCGGGGTCAGGTATAATTTTCTTGGGACGACCTCTTTTATGGGTAGCTGGGTTAATGGGCGGGTTCGCGATTCGGATGCTTTGCGATAATTGTTGCTGCTGCGTTTGCGGACATTGGGGTGGAATTACATTTCGGGGAGGGACATACCGTTTTAGATCGCTAATGTGAACCTTAGTTTGTCGTTTCCTGCTCTCATCCTCCACTAAATATATGCTAGGGGAGAATATTTGAATTATTTTTGCGGGTCCTATATATTTGGGTGCGTGCTTAGCTGCGAAGTTATCGTCGGCTGACGATAGCACACGATTACGGCGACAAACTAAATCTCCTAATTGGTACTGTATGTCTCTACGACCTCTATTATAATACCGTGCTTGCTTGGCTGTGGCTATTTCGCTATGCTTTTTTACTAGGTCGTAGATTGCAGGCAATCTATGCAATCGCTCTATCCATTGCTGCGTATCTGGGGCGGGAATTTGGGTTGGGGATTCAATGTGCTTTTTGACCAGAGCTATGGGAATAGGGTTCCTACCAAAATTCAGGAATGCTGGTGAATATTTGGTGGAGGAGTGCATGACCGTGTTTAGTGCAAAACAAAATTCGCCTAGATGTGTGTCCCAATTTCTATGATCGTCAGCTAAATAGCTGTTGATCATTGGCTTTATATTTCTATTAACCCTTTCCACAGGGTTGGCTTGCGCGAAATATGGAGGGATTGTAGACTGCGTAATCCCGTAATATGCTAGCTTCTCTGTGACCATCCGATTAACGAATTCTGTTCCGTTATCGGTGATCAGGTATTTGGGACATCCCCATCCATTTATTACGAGCTCGTTGAAAGCTTGTGATACGCTCTTTGCATCAGCTCTTCTTAATGCCTTCATCTCCACGTATCTCGTGAACAGGTCTTCAAATACAATAATGTATTTGAAGCCTTGTTTCGATGGTGGCTTAGGCCCCATAATATCTGCTGTGACTACTGTCCAGGGTGCACTGATGTTCCTGCCTTCCATAAGACCGGCGGGGGCTTGTTGGCTGCTTTTATGAGCTTGGCACTCTTGGCAAGCTTTGACCTATTGGCATGTATCCATATATATTCCTGGCCTGTAATAATATGTGGCCAATCTAGCGTATGTCTTGTCATTGCCTAGATGGCCTGCTTGCGGCGTGTAGTGGGCTTCGTACAGGGCTCTTGGTCGGTCGTTTTGGGGTAAAATCAGCTTCCAGGCATCGAGGTCGGGTACAAGGGGATCTACTAGGGGATTGGGACGGTGGGCGTATAATAGATTATTCTCTATTCTCAGGTCGGGTATTTATTGGGGAATTTGGCTACTGCAATTAATTTTGTCTGATACCAGAGATCGCTGCTGTCTATTGCTATGGCTGCTGCTGCTTCAGTGTTCTCGTAGGCTCGAGATAGTGCATCCGGCACTTTGTGTAACGCTCCCTTGCGGTGCACAAATTTTATATTATAATTTTGGAGGATGGTATTCCAACGGGCCAATCTCCCTGTTGGATCCTTAATATTATGCAACCAGAGAAGACTGTGGTGATCCGTTACTACCGTGAACTCTTCCCCTTGCAAATAGCCCTTGAGTCGGTCTACACACCATAACACGGCCAAGCACTCCTTTTCCGTGACGGTGTAGTTCCGCTCAGCTTTGCTTAGGGTTCTGCTCACGTAGTATATCGGATGCTCTTCTCCGTTTATCTCCTGCGTGAGAACTCCGGCTATAGCGTAATCGCTAGCATCAGTTTGGAGGGAAAATGGGAGGGAAAAATCGGGTCGGGCTAAAACGGGGGATTGGGTGAGGGTTAATTTCATCTTTTCGAACGCTTCTTGCTGCTCCTTGTGCCAGTGCCATCTGACATCTTTCCTTGTAAGATAATTCAAGGGTGCTCGGTAGTCTGCTAATTTGTCGATAAATCGGGAATACCAACCGATTAATCCGGTAAATCTCCGTAGCTGCTTCAAATTAGTGGGGCCTGGGTATTCTAATATTAGCTTTATTTTGTCATTATTTGTTTTTAGGCCATCCTGGTTAACTTTATAACCTAGGTATGTAACCTCCGCGCAACAAAATTCAGATTTTTCGCGGTTTAGCTGTAAATTGGCTTTCTTAAGGGCTGCTAATACTATTTTGAGCCACCGTATGTGTTCCTCAAAGGTTTTGGCTGTGATGATTATATCATCTAAATAAGCAAACACATTCGGTTCCCACTCCGGCTTTATTAAATTGTCCATTATTTTCTGGAACATTGCTGGTGCGTTTGCTAGACCGTAGGGTACGCGGGTGAATTGAAATAAACCCTTTCCTGGGAGGGCAAAGGCTGTTATTTCTCGGCTTTCGGGGGCTAGGGGGACTTGATGGTAAGCTTAGGACAGGTCTAGCTTGCTTATGTAGCGACTTTCTCGTAGCTGCTCTAATATATCATCCATGTTTCGCATGAGATAAGCTATTTTCTTAGTAACTGCATTGACTTGCTTATAGTCAATGCAGAAACGATATGCTCCGTTCCCTTTTGGGACAATAACGGGACAACTGCACCATGGACTATCGGAAGGTTCGATGATGCCCTCACGTAGCATTCTATCGACCTCCGCATAGCCTGCTTGTAGCATTTTAGGCGAGTACCGGCGGTTCCTCTGCCTAATAGGCTCTGCTCCTTGTATATCTATTTTATGGACGGTTAGGTTTGTAGTGCCTAACGTCTTGGGGGCTGCGGGAATCATTTCATCAAGAAGCTGCTGCAAAATTTTTTCTTGAGAAGGGGTAGCTCTTTTGAGTCCTCCAATGCTTGCTAGGGCTGGTATGTAGCTTGGGTCTTCGCCATGAGGATAAAAATGATGCGTAATGCCTTTAGAAGTCCACCACGTATCCTTTTCATAATTAATCCTCATGTTGACCTTGCGCTTAAAATCGATCCCCAGCATGAAATCATACTGCAGATCGTCTGCTACTTGAAAGAGCATTATGATATTGTCGCCGTCAATACATATTGAGACGTCTACAATACCTTGGATTGGTACTGTTGTACCGTCTGCTACTTTCACTGCTTTGCAGTCAGATCTCCTGAGCTTTTCTTGGAGCACCTTACTCATTCCTTTACCTATAAAGGAGTGCACTGCTCCATCGTCGAGCAGTGCTATGAGCTTGTGTCCATTGAGCTCAATATTAAAAAATAGACGGGGATCTATGCCGGGAATTTGCTGAATAAGGAACTCGTTAGCTGCTATTTGGGAGGGGTGAGACCCTATGGGGGGTTTGGGTGAGAAAATAGGGGTCCTTATTTCCTCTGGCTGCCGTTTCCCTATTGCTTCGTGCTGCATTTAGGGCAGTCTCTAATGTAGACTCCCTGGTCTCCACAACCATAGCAGAATACCTGAGAGCACTCTGCTGCTCAGTGACCCAATTGGTCACAAATAAAGCAGGGCTCTTTCTGCTTCCTGGGGTGGTTGGGGATTATCGTTGCTCTTATTGCTGTTCTGTAATTGCTCTGGCTTCTGGGTTGCTGCTGATTGTGGCTCCTTGGCGAGTCGGGCCTTTGTGGGGTTGTTGCCGCTTTTTGCCATTGCCTTTGGCTGGTATTGGCGACTACTTTATTCCAAGGCTGCTATTGTTGTGTGTTGCTGCTGCTGCTTGGCCTTCGGGAATCGCGTTTTGCTGCTTCTATAAATTTAGGGGAGTTCGGCGCTGCTCTTCTTGGTTGGGGGCTGCTGGGCTTGTTATATCGCTGCTGTTTATTGTATGTGGGGTTGGGTGTGTGCTCTTTGGGGGTCTGAGAAGGGTATGAGGATTTGGGATTGCTCGAGCTGCTTACTGCTGCTACGCTGCGCGGTTTTTGCTGCTTCGGGTCGACGTAACCATATTTTGCTAAGCCATAACCTTGCAATATTGGTGGTGGCTTATATGTCTCGTCGAGTAACCGCCTAGCTTCTTCCTTTTTGCCTAGCTTTTGTAGCTGCGCAAAATTATCAAATTGGCTTCTTTCTAACTTGCATCGGTAGCTAGAATGCAAATTACGAAATGCTCTGTCCAATTGATCTGCTAGCGGAAGCGGAGGTTTAATTTGGTCCAATATCCCTCGTAATTTTGAAAGATACGTCGAGATATCTTCATTTGGACCTTGCGTGCAATTTTCTACTATTTGCCGCAAGTTGCTCTGGATTTCCTCCGATCCATATTGCAATCGCACTGCGTCGACAAAATCAATAAAATTTCGCCAGCTGCTCTTTTCTCTCTTGAACCAATCCCATGCTTCATCGTCGAGCACGGATGGGAGAGCTTTGATTATGTCGGCCATCGAAAGGTTATATGTCTCCTTACATTCTTGGAGATTGCTCAGGAATGTTTCGGGATCGCTCTTTCTTGTGCCTTTGAACTGGATATGATATCTAGAGAAAATTTCCGCCATTCTTTTTTCTCTAATGAAAAGCGAATCCTCTAAATTGCTGCAATTGGAGTAACAATTCCTAAGAGATGGGATCGACGTATTTGCTTGCTGCTGCTGCTGCTGCTGCTGGGGAGGGGTAATTCTAAATATTGTATTACTTCCGGGGTTTCGATTCTGGATTTGAGGCTCGTCGACTATGCTGCTTTGGTATGCTTGTTCTCGTCGTTGCTTCTGCTTGTGTGTGTGCTGCTTCTCGGGTCGTTAGGGTTCGATTGGTTACGCTCGTTCATTCTGCGCTCTGTTGCTGTTTGCTGCACTGCTTTAAATGCTGAGGGTTGTATGCTACTTGTCTTTCTTGGCTGCGAGTTTGTATATACGTGTGTGCTTTGTGTTGCTGCGGGAGTTGTGTTTGGTACGAAGGGGTTATTCGATAAATTTTCATCTGTCGGGATGGTTGGAGCAAGCGTAATAATTGGGTAATACGACGTTGAGTTTATTCCCAATAACGATACTGTTGTGCTTGGCGATGTATATAATAATTCTGGAATGATCGGTTCCAATAAAAATCTTCGCTGCTCTTGTTCACTTGGCGATGGCGTTCTTAACTGCCTGCACGATGATTGTGCTTGCGGACGATATGCTGGATGTAGCAATCTTTCATTTATTGCCTCATTGCATTCCGTTGGCTCCTCCATTGTCAGTGGATCCTGGTACCGTCCTTGCGATTGTCCGGTTTGCAGTTCCACATATAACATCCGACCAGATGTAATATTTTGTGCTCTTGCTGCTCGGGGAGGGGGTGGGAAATTCGTAATTTCGGATTGTGTTAGGGAGAGATCCAGGAGAGATTCTTCTTCTATTGGGCTAAATTCTTCCAAGTGTCGTCCATCTACTTCTGATCTCCATTCTGCTGCTGAGGGGCCATAATTTCTAATTAATTCGTATCGCGCTACGCGATCTCGAATTGTGCTTATATCGTCGTCGATGTTCAGATCAAGCTTAATACAGTAAATTGTAATTTTCCCATCGGCGGTATTATTTATGGTGCGCCTAATTATCGCTGCACCTTGTGCTACATTATCAATATTTATTTTACTACGTAATTTGTAGTTAGCTGCCATTTTTAATTTTAACTTAATTATTCTATCAATAATTAAGAAGGAGAGGGTATAAGTTTGGCGCAATAAATCTGCAGCTCAATACTTATCGCTATTAAACTAACAGCCCAACGTTAAAAATAAAAATTAAAGCTGAAGTTTCTTATATGCTAGTTATCTGCTTAAATATTATTCAGGGGAGAAACACTCCAAAATAAGGTAAATCAGGCAAGGGTAATAACAATATATCGGGTTTTTAGGTTTTTGGCTGCTAATAGGGAAAGGCGTAAAAAATGTATAAAGTTTGCTGCGAAATGGGGTTATTAAGTGCAATTAGTTGAAAAGCAAATGAAAAGAAGGAAAGAGAAAAAAATTGACTTATTATGTGCTAATTTGCTTAGTTTGTTAATTTGTTAAAAGTAAAATTAAAGTTTTATTAACGTTAATTATTTGACTGCTAGCAGGGAAAATAAGAAAACAAAAGCAAAAAATGATGATTTCAATTTGCACGAAAAAATAAAAATTTTATTTATGTATTGTTTAAATACAGGTTAGCAAAATTATTAATTAATTAAATTGCAGCTTCTGCCAGAAAAGGAAAATGAAAATATTAATGTATCTTGCTTACTGTTGAATATATATTATTATATATAATGGCCAAATTATATAAAACAACAAAAAAAAATTATTAATTTGTTGATAGTACAATGTAAAAAGTAAAATAACGGGTTATAATAATAAATGGTATGGCTGCGATGAGAGAAGGGGGGGAAAACGAAACAAAATGTTAAATTGCGTGTTATAAAATAAATACAAGTATTATAAAATAGACAGAAATATTGTGCACAAATATGAAAAATTATTATCAAAATATATAATAAATCGCTTGGAAAAGACAAAAATATTAATTAATTATTTAATTTAGTTAGTGTAAAATTATACACTACGTGGCTATCAATTCCCACGTGTTATGAATTTTAAGATGGCCGAAAATATGGCTTACTACAATTAAATTATTAAATTACGTCACGCTTGACGTTTATAATTTTTCTTTAATCGAAATTTGAAAAAAATCATTTAATTTGCTGCTGCCGAATGTTGTTTTTTTATATATGCTGCTTCTAAAAATTTTAATTTAATCCCGTGAATTTACATCGGCTAAGTAATGCGTAACGACGCCATTTTAATGTAAGAAAAAAAAAACGTGCCGATGCCAAAAAACCACGTTGGGCGCCAATGTAACGGTCACGCTGGGGATTAGGGCGTGGCGTCAAAGGCGAAATAAACAATTAGGTTTATATAAAATGATATTAATTTATTATAACTATAAAATATGGTTTGGGCGCCAACCGCGTACGATCGCGGCAAATTTATATATTTATGCTCGGCTGCGCGTGCGAGCTGCTGCTACCTGCTGCGCGAGGGGAGGGGATGGGAGTAAAAGGGGAAGCACACTTACGGTCAGGAGAGATCGTGAAATACCGGTACAGGGCGTGCACCCACCTCATGCCAGCGCAGATCGTCTCCTGGAAGTCTGCTGCTCTGCGGTCAATTGCTCTCACACACACACGCACAAATATCGATCGTATTCGGTCGTGAATCGGTTTGCCGATGCTGTCTCGATGGCGTCCCGATGAGCTCTCTCGAGCTCGGGCTCGTTCGCAGCTTCGTTGCTCGGGCCCGACGTGCGCGCGCAGCTTCTCGCGTCGAGTCGCCCGTCGGCCGCCGTCGTCTCGCGCGCCTCGTGTAGTAAGTGCTCGCGGCCATGTTCATCCAGGCGGACGATATTGCCTGAGCTGCTGCTTTCCACGGAGAGGACGGTGTTCCCGATGATGCTGTTAACCCGGTAAGTCTATATGATCGTTCCTTCGTGTTGATTTATCGGCTAATAGGTCCACTCTGTTAGAGGTGCAGACGGACGGTCGATCCTCGAGTCTTCTCTCTCACTTGCTCTCACGGTGGCCGCTCAGCTGGTGCGCGTCGGATCATTTACTGCTGCTCTTAGTCGGTGCTGCCTTGCTGCGGGGATTCTGGCTGCTTCCTAGGTAAATATCTATCTCCCGAGGTAGTGCTGCGTATATTATACTAATTATTAATTGAGAGTTATGGTAATGTTATGTTATGATGTCAGTTACTGTGTGCAACTACATGCGTCCTTGTTTCCTTCTAATTAGGATTATTATTAGTTATCTAACTGTTTTACAGCTTCCTGGTTGTCTTGTTGCTGCTCGTGCTGCTCCATCTGGCACCTTGGGCCTTCGTAGGCTGCTTCATGGTCCTGGTGCGAAGCCTCCTGGAAGTGGTATCGCCTCTCCTGACATGCTGCTTCCTTGTGCTAGGGGGAAGGAACCAAGAGAAGTATTGGGGATTTGGGGAGCTTCGGGTATGCTAGGTAGGCTTAGAGATGTGAGGGTAGGTAGGCTAGTTTGTATTGGGACTCGCTCGCTTATTATTATGACAGGTATTACGTACCTTGTCACAATATATATGTATGTATATATACAGGGTGTCCCATTTTAAATAACGGATGAGAATATCTCAAAAAATATTGGAGATAGAAAAAAAATTTTGTATACAAAAGTTGTAGAGTTTTTAAGGGGCCAACTGACGGTGACATTAACCATAACCTGAGGTCAAGGGTTAAGGTCATTTGAAGGACAAAATGTTTTTTTCAAATAGGAATCACTACTTTTGACATCGGAAATGGAACGGTCGGGAAATTTTACGTTCAGTATGATCTTGGCCAAGGTTATGGTCAAGGTCATGGTCAGGATCAAAACAGTAAACGCGTACAGACCATACGAAAGAAGCCAACCCTATAAAAATATTGAGATGCAGGAGCTGTAGGATTGCAAGAAAGCCAACTGACGGTATCCTTGACCGTCACCTCAAGGACAAAGGTCAAGGTCATGTTAGGAATTTTAAGATCTCGACCATCACTCGCTCTCAGCCTTACCCAGGATTAACGACGTGGACGTGGCGAGTTTCTAATCCCTCTGTGTGTGTGCGTGTGTATGTGTGTGTAAAATCGTAAAATTTTTTTGCCGAATTATACAAAAATTATTTAGTAGCTACTTTGCTTTAAGTGTAAAAAACTAAAAAAGTAAGAACATACTGTCAGTGCATAATTCACAGGCTCACTTTAATTGACCTGATTGAAATACGATCATTCATCCGTCAGCCCCTTAGCCTGATTATGCCTGATTATATGCCTGATTATATGCCTGATTATATGCCTGATATTACCTCCAATGAAATAGTAGATATTATTCTTGCGCTTGGAGAATGCCATGGTAATTATGCTCAAGCAGCAAGAATATTCCGTAATCGTTTTCCTAATAGAAGACACCCAAACGATCGTACCATTGCGAGACTTGTAGAGCGTCAACGACAACGACCACTTGGTCCTCGAGAAAGACGAAGAAATAATGTACTAGAAAGGGATCATTCACATGTGCTTGCAGTATTAGTTTTGGTAGCAATTGACCCCCACATTAGTACTCGAGCAATTGCAAGACAATTAGGTATTCCAAAATCCGCGGTGCACCGAATTCTGAGAGTTCACAGATTCCATCCTTACCACGTAACATTGACACAACAGTTACTTGCTGGGGACTTTGAACAAAGGCGCCAGTTTTGTGCGTGGGCACAAATGATAATACAAGGAGATCCAGAATTTTTTAATTACGTCCTTTTTAGTGATGAAGCTACTTTTCATAATACTGGTCAAATTAACAGGCACAATTGCCATTACTGGTCTGTCGAAAATCCACATTGACTTCAACAAGTGAATCATCAGCAATGTTGGAGTTTGACCGTGTGGTGCGGTATTATAAATGGAAACTTAATTGGTCCGTATTTCTTCGAAAGATATGTAAATCGCCACAACTATTTACGGTTTTTGAGAAATGATTTACCGGTCTTACTTGAAAATATTGATCTGCACACAAGACAACGCATGTGGTTTTAGCACCATGGTGCACCTGCTCATTTTGCCAGAATAGTTCGTGACTATCTGAACGTCAGATTCACTAATCGATGGATAGGACGTAGTGGATTTGAAGAATGGTGTCCGAGATCTCCAGATTTGAACAGCTCAGATTTCTTTTTGTGGGGTTATCTGAAAAATATTGTCTACGCTGAAGTACCCACTACAAGAGAAAATATGATGGACCGCATAACAATTGCATATCGCAACATTCCAAGAATCGTTCTTCTAGCCACCATTAGAAGTTTTCAAAATCGAATTCAGTTATGCCTTGATAATAACGGGCAATTGTTTGAACATCTTATTTGATGAATTTTCTGATCAAAACCTCTTTAAAATCAGATTAGATAACTTACCCTTAGAAGAACTATCGCCTTGCCTTGAGTGTCTGGGATAACAACACCTTGCCTTAAGTGGCTGGAACAACTACCGCCTTGCCTTAAGTGGCTGGGACAACTATCGCCTCGCCTTGAGTGGCTGAGACAACTATACGCCGATACACACACACACACTCACACTCACACACAAAGGGATTAGAAACTCGCCACGTCCACGTCGTTAATCCTGGGTAAGGCTGAGAGCGAGTGATGGTCGAGATCTTAAAATTCCTAACACATGACCTGACCTTTGTCCTTGAGGTGAGGGTCAAGGATACCGTCAATTGGCTTTCTTGCAACCCTACAGCTCTTGCATCTCAATATTTTTATAGGGTTGGCTTCTTTCGTAAGGTCTGTACGCGTTTACTGTTTTGATCCTGACCATGACCTTGACCATAACCTTGGCCAAGATCATACTGAACGTAAAATTTCCCGACCGTTTCATTTCCGATGTCAAAAGTAGTGATTCCTATTTGAAAAAAAAATTTGTCCTTCAAATGACCTTAACCCTTGACCCCAGATTATGGTTAATATCACCGTCAGTTGGCCCCTTAAAAACCCTACAACTTTTGTATAGAAAGTTTTTTTCTATCTCCAATATTTTTTGAGATATTCTCATCCGTTATTTAAAATGGGACACCCTGTATGTGTATATATATATGTGTGTGTGTGTGCATGTATGCTGTCACACTCTCGTAAGACATTTAAGCCTTAAATAGTGAAAATTATCAACTCTGTTTCGGACTCTAAAAACCAAATGCTACCTAAAACATGTCTTTTTATAGTCAGAAACCGCCTATAAATTTTCAGAGTGGGTCTAAACCATTAAGACTATTTTTGATCAAAATATCAGCGAAAAATGCCCGAAATATTAATAGAATAGTATATTACGATACGAGTGTGCGAAGCAGGTGACTCACGCACGAGCCGCATTTGTCGCCCGAGCGAAGCGAGGGTGGCAAAAAGACGAGTTCTTGTATCGCCGAGCACACTCGTATCGTATGATATTTTTTAACACGATGTGAGCGAAACACATATGATTAAATTAAACCGTGAATGAACCAAAGCGATTCGCATACTGCGTACGCGAAGCAAAATGCATTCAAGAGTGCGCGAATCAGGTGCTTCGCACACGCAAAGCAAGCATGAGAAACTGTGTTTCGCACACGGAGTGTTAAAAATGTATATTTGTTGACTTATAACAATGAATCTGTTAACATGATCATTAAAAAAAAATTCATGCTGTTACTTTGTAGTGGTAAAAAAATATCTCCACTTTTTTCATTATCAATCTAATATCCTGTAAGCTGCGAAAAATAAAAATTTATACAATTTGTAACGGGGTAGGTACTGGGGAATATAAGGTCCCGGTTAGGCCCAATTTGTCTCAACTTACCAACCGAGGTAGTTATGTCCCACGATGCGGTTGGGTATCACCCTGATTTTCGTGAATTGCCATTAGCAACACCAAACACCTTGTTTGGCTTTAAATCAATGCGTTGGACCTTATGCCAAAATTAGCCGACCAGGGTACATGCCAGAGAGGTCGGTATTCGTCAAATTTAAATTACTATAGAGGGGGAGCTGTACCGTCGACTACCCCCGAGGTCAGCGCGAAAAGAAAAGTTAGAAAGTGACAAGCAGCCGCAAAATCAGCAACCGATCGGTTGCTTAACCTGGTGGCGATGTCACGCGCTGTGACACCACGCCTGGTGATGTAGTGATCTAACTAACCAGGTGGAATTTGTCAGGAGCGGGGAAAGAGGGGAACTTTTTCTCACCTGGATCATACCAGGAATATTAGGGAAACACGAACAGGACATACGGGTCCAAACGTAGTGCACCACTTACCATTGTGCTTTCGAGGCGCCGCCCGAAAGAGGTTAAACGGCATGTTTCAGATAGTATTTGGTTTTCAGAATCCGGAGCAGTATTGCTTATTTTCACTATTTGAGATTTAAGTGGCATACAAGAGTGTGACAGCATAAAAGTATTTTTAATAAAAAATTCAGAAAATTTTACAAAAAAAACATATCTATGTTTACAGTGAAAGATGCATCCCTTGAGAGCTACAAATTAATGAAAATGAGCTAATAAAGCAAAAACCTGCTAAAATGTCAACTTTGACCACATATATATACGAGCACTTTGCGCTCCACCCCTCCCTGTTTTCGGATTAATAAATTAAATAAGTAAACATAATTTTATATTAATTTCCCTGAATTTTGGTAATTCATCACAATATATAAATAAAACCCCCTCTTCTGGAATAATTAAATTAATTTAAAAAAATTATATTTAATGTCGAATTTCCTAAATTTATGATAATTAATGTCGAATCTTTTCGATTATTTAATGCTTAGTTTTCATTTAATCCTTTATATTCGAACCTCCCTATATTTGAATGTACACTACCTAAATTATTAAACGTAAAAACCATTAATTATTTATATATCCTTAAATATCAGATTAATTTAAATGTTGATTAAGAAAAAAAAGTTATTGACTCTAACTTTGGATTTAATATGTATTCCAGATATTATTATATGAAGAGTCAGCTAATTTTGAATTTTCAATTAAAAACCATAATTTCTTATTTCAGTAATATTTTCTTAAAAACGTAACAAATCAAAACATAAAATAAAAATTTAATAAGATTACCCTGAATCTTCAATGTTATAATATGAGAATTTAAAAATATAAATATGAAAATTTACGAACTCGAATTCAGTATGTACACAAAATAAATGAAATTCCTAATAAGATGTATGTTAACATAATAAATTAAATTCCTAATGAGACTTATATTGTTAAATTATGTTAATGGAGTGTATGGACTTATATTAATGGAGCTAGAGTGGAGAAGAGCTCAAATTCGGAGACCAAGAATTGTTTTACCATTCATAAAGGGATTAACCCCGTAACTGAACGTATTTATTAAGAAACATGAAATTCTATTGATTAATCGCACTATTAATAAATTTAACAGGATTAATAAATTAGATAAAGATAAAACAGTAAAGAATGAAATTTGAAATATTGTATATAAGAGACCATATGGGCATTGCCCAGCGTTATACATAGGCACTAGTAAGCGTAAGCTTAAAACACGTATAAGAGAACATAAATATGACGTAAAAAATAAAAATGACAGATCCGCTTTAGCGGTCCACACAATTAACACAGGACATAGTATTGATTTTAATAAAACATGTATCATGGACATCGAAAATAATTTTAAAAAACGTATGTTCTCAGAAATGATGAATATTTATATACATGACGACACATCAAGCCGTATTGAAGATGTAAATTTTTTAAAAAATATATATAAAGTTACGCTTGATAGTATTAAAATGTTACGTGCGTAGGCGGTTTAGTACCTCGAAATCCGTTGCAAACTCTTTCGCCTAGCCGTCCGCTTGATGTGTTCTGTCTCTCGGTATCGGGGGACTATGTGGCGCGCGGAGGTGGCACGTTTTCTGAGCTGCCGGGGGAAATCCCAGTAGGCCTTGACTTATCAAGTCGAGTGTGCAACTTCTTCGCGGCGCATGGTTGCCTGATATATGGGAGAAGTCTCAGCTCGTTTGGCCCCGCAATATGTTCGCTCTCTTCTTAATTTGATATGTTCCGCGCGTGTGTGTGCGTATACGCGTTGTGTACATATACTACATGTGTATATGTACACGCTTTTATATGTATGTGTCGAATCTATTGTCGGCTTGACGACGTCGGGATATAGATATTATTTAAGGTAGATAGTATGTATTAAGTCTCACTAGTGTACAGGACTCCCTTCGGAGAGCTTCTCGTTTTTCCATCGTTTTTGATATGTTAAGTGGAGAGTTTTGTGCGGTGGTAACTTTGCTATTATTTAATTGCTTATGTTATTTTTCTTTAGTTTATATTGAGGTTTTAATATTAATTTTAATTGACATTTTAATGATGCGTGCGATGTCGATAGAGAAGTTATGTTCATCCGATATGTAAATTAATATCTCTTCGCCTTTTTTATTGCTAAGAGTGTGTTGTGCGTTAAATTATCGATTATTTTATGTTATGATTACAATTTGAATTTTAAAATTGTTTTTTTTTTCGTTGTTTTTTGTATAGCCTTGAAAAGGAACGGCTACAATACGTCCGAAACGTCAGAAAATAATAAAAATTTGGTTCAAAACCGCTGTTATTAAAAAATGTAATAAAAACGCTTGTGTGCATAAAAACTGTCGTAACTTCCTTAAAAATGATGCTAGGATAAATTTATAAAAAGCATTCGAAAGCTCTTAAAAAATGCTTTAATTTACATTGTATAGCATTTCAAAATACACCTTTTCCTGGAAAATGCAGGCATTTATAGAAAGACCTTTTTTTTTTAGTTTTTCAGTTTTAAACTATGATATTTTACACAAATAAAAAATTGAAAAATAGACTTTTGTACCAAGTTATTTTAAAGCTTTTTAAATTACCTTTCGAACGGTATGTAACAGGTTTTTGCACCAAAGTTATGAAGCTTTGAAGTTGGGTCAATTTTGATTTAGGTGAACCCAAACTTTTGAGCGGTAGTGTATATATGTATGTACTATGGTCTCTGGAACCATAAATATATGCCCATGTATGGGGAATGAAAAATTTTTATACACAGCGGCATATATTAGAACCCTGAAATCTTAGACAGGACGGCGGCGAACTATTTATATATTATATATATATATATATATATATATATATATACTAGGGGGCTTCGCCCCCCTGCGCGCTTCGCGCGCCAACCCCCTATTTTTAATTTCGCAAAAGGTTTTTCATAATTAATTTATTTAAGATAATGTTTTAAATTGTATTATTTTTTCATTCACAATAAATTGTATTAATTATATCCAATTTATTTTTACTATGCAGAGCCCAAATATTTATTTTGATTATTATAAACAAATTCATTTCTTAAATATCCTTCTATTTCTAATAAATACATACTTGTTTATTTAAAATATTGTATTATGTAAATATAAATTATCTACACACTTATATATCCATACAATTTTGAAATATTAATTTAAAATATATATAAATTAAATGCTGCTAAATTAATAGTTTTTGAAAATCTATTCATATATAATTTGTATTTTATATTGCCACTGTTAAAATTTGAATTTTCTTTTGCCTATACTGTTTATAATAGAATTATCTTAAAAATGCAATAATTAATATATTTAATTTTTAACCCATTGTATATATCATATGGATATTTGGAAAAGTGTATGTTATACTTGATTAATATTTATTTAATCTTCAAACAATTTTGCATCTGTATTTAAAGCATTACATTGAATTTTAGATCCGTTATTATTATTGGGTATACGTTTAAAAATTTTATGAGTTTTATCAAGAATGAGTAGACAAATACACATTCTTTCAAGTTATGTTCACAACTTTTTTTGCGCACGGAAAAAATACGTATATTATGTATTCTTGAAAAAACAATTTTAAAATATATATATATTATATAAATATTACGCCGCACGCACACACACACACATACATACATACATATATATACATATATATGGTCTATTTCACGTCAAGTGGTACGATGAAAATTTTAAATCACTCCAAAATTTGAGAACAGGCTGGAAACATCTTCCAGAACATACAAAAAAAATTTAAGTGTTAAAAATAATTTGCTTAAGAGTTATTCGACCATGAAAAGTGGAAATTTTTCAATTTTTTAGAAAAATTTCTATTTTTTAAGCCATTTATCTCAAAATCTGTTGATTTTTTTGAAAAAACATTACAAACAACTTTTGTTTAAATTAATCTTTAGAACTTATCTACCATGATTACATTTCTTAATTTTAAAATCTCGAAGAGATAGAACACCCGGACATATTGAATATCAAAAAAAGGCTACCACACCATAATCGATTTTAATCTAACACCTCTCAAAAGTTCACATTTTTCGCGAGCTTTCGAATGGCTTGGGTTAGCTTATTGGCCAAGACCGCTGTTGTAAGTTATGCCTCATAAACCTCATAAAATCACTAATTTTCACGTATTTTAGGACATAACTTACACCAAAGGTTTAATATATATATATAATATATATGGCGTGTTCCACGTGAAGTGGTCCGATCAAAATTTTAAAATGCACCAAATTTTGAGTACACTTTGCCAATTTTTTTGCAGAATACATAAAAAAATTTTTAGGTACTGGATTTTATTAGCTCAAAAGTTATTATAACCTCAAAAAGTGAACTTTATCCAGTTTTTTTCAACACCAGCTGGGTTTATCGCTATTTAACTCAAAATCTATCAACTTTTACTATACAAACATTCGTTGCTAATTATGTGTAGAATTTATTTTTCTGGGTTAGAATTTCTAATCTTTAGGTCAATGTTACATAAACTACATGTCAATATTCAACTTAAAAAAGTGTAAGTTCGACGCAATTGATTTTTTTATCCAAAAGTCTAAAAGAAAGCTTGGAGCCATACCTTTCAAATAGTCTGTAGCTTTTTATGGCCTTCAATTCTGTAAAAAGTTATGATAATTTAAAGAAAAACAAAAAATTCACAAAAATTAACATGGTATTTCCCATTTAAATTTTTAAAAAAATTTGGTGTTTGTGTGTTCAAAAAATGTGATCTTTTGAGCGGTGTTAGATCAAAATCGATTGTGGCGTGGTCACCTTTTTTTGATATTCAATATTTCCGGGCGTTCTATCTCTTCGAGATTTTAAAATTAGGAATTGTAACCCAAGTAGATAAGTTCTAAAGATTATTTTGAACAAAAGTTGTTTCTAATGTTTTTTCAAAAAAATCAATAGATTTTGAGATAAATGGCTTTGAAAATAGAAATTTTTCTAAAAAATTGAAAAATTTCCATTTTTCATGGTGGAATAACTCTTAGGCAAATTATTTTTAACACCTAAAATTTTTTTTCTATCTTCTGGAAGATATTTCCAGCTTGTTCTCAAATTTTGGAGCGATTTAAAATTTTCATCGTACCACTTGACGTGAAATAGCCCACATATATATACTTAATAATTCAATTTGATAATAATAATAGCATATGTATGAATGCAAATAAAATACACTATACAAAAACTTGTCCTAAACCATATGTTAATCAAACGTATTTTAATCCAGATGGTTACCCTTTGTATTTTATCATCACCAATAGTACCACATGGAAATAGAATTAAAATTATTCAAACTTGTGTGAAAAGGAGTAGATTATGGTCATATTTCTCAAAGTTATCATTAAATGAAAATTTAAGATTAAAAAACCAAACAATAGTTTTAAAAATTGATTACTCAAAATAGGTGAAAATAAAAATTTGACAAAATATGAATAACAAAACGATGTTAATGAACTACAAATACAATTCATTTGTAATAATGATTTAATAACATAAATCTTTAAACTAAAGATTATTTATAATGACCCGATTGTGATGTATTAAGAAGCAATGAGGCTATAGTTGAAAAAATTGATAAACATAGTTACATATTTTATAGCGATGATAGAATTGAAAGTGATGTTTATGATACAATAAAAGAATCAATCCCAACAGAATTTTACATTTCATTAACACCTAATGGATTACGTCCACATAAATTAATATTAAGAAAGGGTGCCTAAAATTTTTTTTCTATCTTCTGGAAGATATTTCCAGTCTGTTCAGAAAATTTGGAGTGATTTAAAATTTTCATCGTACCACTTGACGTGAAATAGCCCATATATATATATATATACATTTGGATATAGGGGGTTATGGAGCCTCGTATGTTAAATTCCAATAACCCTATCCCTTTCCCACTCATTGTTAATATGGCAGGTTTATGGAGCCCGGGCTCCATAATCTTTTCTGTCTCTTTTTATCGTACTAAAGTACGTATCTTCCTTCTCTGTCATGGGCGTCATAAACATATATATATATATATATATCTAAACAAGCTGCTTTTTCCTGTTATTGTCCTAAACTAAAGATAACTATCCAAAAAAGTATAAATTCATTTGCAACTATCTTTACGGCCGAATGCTTGGGTATAAACAGCGCTATGGACATAGCTCTGGATAACGCTCAATGTAATATATATATATATACTTTCGGACTCTCTAAGCGTGCTAAACAGCCTTCATAATTGTAAATTTGATATTTGCCTGAATCCTTATATTCTACAGATCAAGGAAAAATACCTAGAATATATGCATAAAAAAAGCGATACAAATAATATCAAGTTCATCTGGCTGCCTTCCCATTGCGGGCTCAATGGTAATGAGCAGGCCGACAAAGCCGCGAAGAGCGCTAGAGGAAACATGGAACTTTACGACGAAGTAGACATCCCATTTACCTGTTTAAGACAATTTTTTAAAAACCAAATGTTTACCAATACTTCACAACATATAGTGAATTTAGGCCTTACTAAAGGGAAAGAATACTTTAATTGTTACTATTCTAATCGTAAAGTTCCATGGTTTCAAAGACATAAAATTTCTCGCGAGCTCATAGTATTTGTCAATAGATGTAGATCGAACCACTACAACCTAGCGGATTCGTTAGAGAGTAGCGGCGAGAGTAGGTATTCTTGACGATCCGAAATGTATATGCAAACAAGCAGATCAAGACCTTGATCACCTCGTGTGGCAATGCCCCCTCTACGACTCACACCGCAGCGTACTTACAAAAGGCCTTATCAAATTAAAATACCAGCTTCCCATGAAAATCTCCCTTGTTCTAAGTAAACTAGATATATATGCGTGCCAATTAGTTCTCGATTTTGTTAACAATTGTAACATTCAAATTTAAAAAAAAAAATAATAACAATGTATTTATGTAATTATATGCTATATAACAAATAAATCTTTTGTAAGATTTGAATGCTTCAATAAAAATATATATATATATATACAATGTATAGATACATATCAAGTAACAAGCTATCGAATCAAGGAAATATATGGATCAAGGAAATACATGTACAGCTGTACGTAAACACTACAGCTGTGTAAGGAACAGTACAGAGCAGAATGAGGTTTGGTTGCTATACGTAAACAACGTGTATAGCAGACCTCTTAAATTAGCACATACACAAATACGCATACTTGCGCAACCCCCACGACAAGGTGTTCACCTGAAGATGTAGAAGGAGCGGCTATCAATCACCGAGGTCGACGTCGTCGAGAAAAGAGGATGAAGGCGGTACATGTATTTCCTTGATCCATATATTTCCATGATTCGATAGCTTGTTTCTTGACATGTGCAGAGCACATTGTCACAATATATATATATTGAATCCTGAACTCTTAGACACGGTGGCGGCGGCAAAATATTTATATCATATAGAGATATATATATATCAAACTGCTTAATATATGTATTTGGGAGATTCCCCGTCAAGTGATCCGGATAAAAAATGAAAATTTTTTTAAATAGTTGTAAGTTAAAGGAATATTTTTGGATTTTTATCACACATTAATGCTATGTTGTAGACTGTCAAAATATTGAAATTATTCAAAAACTAAGCATTTTTAGCATTTTTAACAATTTTTAACTGTCAACGTTTTGTTATATATGTTAAATCGAGAGAATCTTATAAATTTAAAGAAGAATCTGTGTAATTTTTGTAGATACATTAATTATTACTTTTATTATACTTTAGAACCATAATAAGTCTTAAAATACAAAAAAAGGAATGTACGATCAAATAATTTTTAATCAACCAAAATTTTTCTGGTAGCTAACAAAATCATCTTTCTTTTGTAATAGTATAAATTTTGTAATAATATAAAATTTTTTAATAATATGATAACATGTAGTACATGCAAATTAAAAACATGTTGTATGAAAATAACTCGGTTCAAAATCCTCAACACAAGATATGGAGAAATTAGCGCGAGCTTACAATGTGCCCACTTTATTCTGAAAGAACGATGGTTTAGATTCCGCCCGCCGTGGCAGTAATCGTTGCATGATCAGGCGCATCAGACCGACTCGTTAAGTCGGGCGATGGGAGGAGCATGAGTTTATTTACAGATCGCACGTATTCGCCAGCAGTCCTGGTGATTCTTGTGAGAGACCAGGTTCCAGAATCCAATAGTAAACTGGTCACGACTAAATCTCCAACGCTCAGGTTAGACTGCTGCTGTGTCTATATACAGCCTTATTGTAACGAATTCAGGTATTCAAGGTTCCATCTAGCCCAAAGTTGATTGTGCATGGCTCGAACTAGCTTCCAATGCACGAGACGTTTTAAATTGTTTGATTCAGATGGGGATTATGGAAATGGAGTTAAGGAGCTGTCCTATGAACAGGTGGCCTATGGTCAGGACCTCCAGGTCGTGCGGATCACCGGTGAGAACGGTGAGGGGGAGGTTACTCAGAACGCCGTTACTTTGACGGATTTTACTCCAGCCTTCCAGCCAGTTGCGGTAACGGGGCTATATGCTGAATGGCGCAGGTGACACATTTGTGTAGCAAGGCGCGTAGCCGGTATCGACCTCCAATTATGCAAGCCCGACCACTACCGGATAGACAGTTTAGGGCCGATCCACCAGAGACACAGAAAAACCAGGACCGCAAGTGGAATCAGTTAAGGCGTGATACTGTTCGAGTAGAATTTAGAGTTCTTACGAAAGAGAGCGCAACAACTTGGCGACCAACAGCGCTCCTTTGAGCAGAGTTATCAGTTGGCGCTTTTTTCTCTTCTCTCTAACATATTTTGATGTTTATTATGTGAGAGCAACGGAGAGAAAAAAGGGCCAAATGGTTACTCTGCCTCTGATTTGCTGTCTTGATATCGTCATCCTCGGAGTAGTTGTAGTCAGGGGTATCAATACTCGAATCGACGCGAGCTTGGTCTTGGCAGCAAGCAAGTGAATGACTTGTGCTACTCTTATTGATATCCATGTATAAACAGATGCAGCAGTAGCTCGATAGCGATAGCGATCTAGGGATAGCGATGCTATCATTTGATCGCAGCGCTGAATTGAACGACTCATATCGACCCATCATAGAAGAAGGAAGAGGTTCATTCCAATCTAGTTGAGCCCTCCAGGGATCTTACGTCAGGAGTTTAACGATCAACATCGTCAAAGCTAGGCAGCCGCAAAGATTGAGAATTCGGACAACGATAGTCAGCGTGAGCCACAATGTACAGTTCTGAGCTACGGTGTGCAGATCCCAACTGATGCCCAACTAGTTAATGGCTCCTTGGCCAGATGCAACCAGGTGGGTCACAATTGGTCTTCTTTCGCTATGCCGTGTAACAGCTCGGGAACGTTCGTTATCCATTTGCGTAAGGGAAAACTACCTATCTTGAGCAGCAGAAGAGTAGAAGTTGAGCTCAGTTGAATCTATCGATCCCAATAAGGATGTCAATGACAAACCGGTCTGGAAGAACGACCTGAGCGACATTCGGCTATGGTGCACCGTGATCCATATACAGTTGCTGGAGTGTGCTTATTGAGAGATATGGCGAGCAATACTCTCGATTCGTTGCAAGTCGACATCGCGTTTATCTACCCAGATCTGACGAAACATCATACGATTGTCGGCGCAAAATGCAAATTGGTCAAGTCTCCATCTGGTAAGAACGTGAGTAAGATCAGTCTGAAGATTGGGGCTAGAGTGTAAATACCCGTTGAGGCTGTGACCATTTGATGTCGGTCGAGATGCATCAAATACCACTCGGAGAGGTCGACTTTGATCTCCTTGTTGATATATACCATGGTGTGGTATGTAGCTTATCGGTCGATCACAGTGGGTTAGAGCGTTAAAGCGAAATGCTCTCATCCCGCCGAGATTGAGGTATTCAGTCATTATTTTTTCGTATTCTCGGTCAAGCTCAGGGTTACGCACGAAGCACGTATAGGGATCTCAATGCTGCCTGCGCATTTGGGAGGCTTTCACCGAGAAAGTTTGCGAATTCCTACTTAAGAGGCAGCCGGCGATGATGAGCATAGAGGAGCTCACATTCACTGACAGCAGGCAACACGCGTATCAATACCAGAATTTTCTCAACATCCCAAAACCGTTGAATTAACGCGATCAGTTGATCACGCCAGTTAGCATGAGGAAGATGTTCAATGTTCGCGTATACGGCAACGGTAACTGTAGAGTGGCCGTGGACGGCCTGACCAAAGATGGCCCACGCGAAAACGTTTCATTGTGCGGTGAGCGATCCATATCGGATGTTCTCCGATCACCAGCTGTTGATAATTAACTTCCCCAATCAACAAGTCGCTAGTTTGCGAACCAGTGAAAATGTTGTTGCGATACCGAGTCAACTAAGAGAAAGGATCTTAAGTACAATGATAGCGGGTTAACCATTTGTCAGAACGGTAATGTGGGCAATACCACGAGTCCAGTGATCGGGTGGCCCTGCCACGTTTTCAATATTGGCGAATAAAAAATGGATGATCACGCCAAGCCGATGAGCTAGTCATGTCATCGCTAGACTTATTTCAGAACACGTATTGAGTAACGTGCGAGCAATGATTAATTGCGAGCAATAGCAGTAGGAAGCACTGCTAGTCATGACGATATGGATGAGTCATTGTGTAAAGTTAAATGTTGAGCTAGGTAGTCAGGTGAATTATCAGAAATGATATTATACGCAGGGGAAATGTTGCACCAGATAAAACGGACGCACGCATTCAACAATCGGTTCAACTTTAGATATCTCGTCCCATCAACATTACTATTTACCGCACACGCATAATCAAAGTGAGGAAAGATGAGGGTTTCAACTAATCTTTTATGTGTCTGCCGAGGAAAAGCTTATTTGTGATATTAATTTGCAATCACGTCCACTTGTCTTGACTTATCCAGAGAGGGCGTGATCCAAACGTCAAGAGATCTTACAGCTGTTTCATAATTGAGTGAATCGACGCATGTCCTAACTTTCAGTGCAGTGTCCAGGTTGATGCATGCAATCTAGGCCTGACTGCCCAGGATCATCACTTTAGTTTTATTTACATTTAGTTTGAGGTCGTTGCTTCTGGCCCAATTGTGAGCAGCCTACACGATATTGAAAAAACCAGTTTACAACGGTTTTAGAACATCTCATGTTGCTCAGTTTCGTCAAAAGAGGGCCATAAGGCACCGAATCGAACACTTTGGAGAAATCGAACAATACCAAAATACTAATTTTCCTGGAATCTATGGCATACCTAACATCATCCAGAACCCTATATTATCTAGATATTATTAAATTGTTAGATTTCAAGTAATATGTAAAATGGTCATGAACGAGTCTTTCAAGTGTTTTAGAAATTTTACTGAATTTCGCAATGGACCTGGTATCAGACAGCCACTTGACGTTACTAGATTTGGTGGGAGGAAATAGTAAGGATTTCTTTCAAAGTTCGGAGTAAGTTTTCGATAAGTGAATTTGGTTAAATAGCTCAGATATGATTAGAGCAACATGGAGAGCCATGAGCCCTAACCTATTTCTTCCTAAGCGGACATTTTATAGTCGATTGGTTTTTTGCCTAGACTATTGTCGAAAAAAAAACAAAAATAATAACCAGAAGTACTTTTCTGAACTAAAATTTTCCACTCTTTCCGATTCTGAAGTCGGAATTTGAAAATTTCCATTGGAAAATTTAAAAATGGCGGTTTGAATTTGGTAAAAAATCAGAAATACATTTTTCAACATTTTGACATGCTTGTTTAGAATAAAACGGTTTAACGAAGATCGTGAGACGGATTCATGTCGCAAGTGATATTATTATTGAAACATTTGATGTTTACGAAGTTTTCCGAAAAATTTTCCAAGATGGCGTCTTAGACATCATAAAATAATCGGAAACTTCTTATTTTTTTAAAAAATTTTCTTTTATATACCAAATTTTGAATACTTAGGTTCTGGAGGTCGCTGATAACGAATCTGAAATCAGATTTGAAAAATTCAAGATAGCGGATCCAACATGGCGGACATTTTTTTCAAGTCAACCAATTTTGGCCAAATCTGACAGGGGTTTTTAGGGTCATTGATTACAAATTTGAAATCAGATTTGAAATATTTTGAATATTTACTTTTGAAATAATGGTGAAAAAAATTATTCATTTTTTTCAATGTAGTAAAGGGCAAAACAACTTGAAGATATATTCTCCTCACATTTATTACAATAAATATTTGTCCGTTTTTTGCAATGAACGTAAGCTTTACAATTTCTTCGTGACGATTTTGTGGATTTCTGGTGGATATAATGGATTTGTCTAAACAAGAGTCGCAAAAATGTTTCTTGCATTCGAAGCAATAAAATATCGTTTTCATGCTACACTTTATACAAACTCTTCTACGATCAAGTATTGCAAGTTTCAAATGCTTTGATAACTTCTCTAAAGATGATTCTAAATAAGAACTCGCAACACTTTCTGCAAAATCTTTACTGGGCATTTTCTCTTCATTCACCATATTGTACAAAATCAAAGCATTCGTAAATGAAGATTGAATCAACCTACACAAAATAACCGATGTCCATTTCTTTGAACCAATATTCGTTCTCATGCCAGTGCAGTATTGATCATGAAGGTCAACCCCACCCATAAACTTATTATACATCTTGAACGCTCCAGGAAATTGAATCCTATCTCTACCATTAGCTGTTTTATCAAATCTTTCCATTGAAATTGTAGGAGTAACGCCAAGAGCCGTAGATAATATAGACACTGGTGCTGAGTCCATTACAGTAATATAATTTATACCACTACTTTCCTCGTGACTTACTACATAGAAACCTCTTACGACTATATTTTTATCCATTTTATGTTTGTTCATGCATTTTTCTTTTTCAGGATTTATCGTTTTTTGTTTTGACTTTTTATTTGCATTCTCCAAAACTTTAGGGAACATATCATTTGTGAAGACACGATCATCTCTAACCCTACCTGGTGCATAGAAATTTTGTTTTCTCAAATGTACTAACAAATCAGGAGATGTAAAATATCTATCGAAATATAAATGATGTTTTGAAACATCTCTTTTGCATAGTCAGCACTGTCCTTGACCCCAAACTGCATTTAGAAAATTTTGCATCATTTATACCATCATTCTTTCACAATAAATATCTAATTCTAAAAAAAATCCATTTAAAGTGTTTTATTACAAAACGTATTGGTTTGTCTTTGATGAATTGTTTTAGAAGGGTCCGACCAAAAAATTTAATCATCATTTCATCGATTGACAATGATGAGCAGAAGAATCCAAATTGCTTTATATTTTTTCTGAAAATATTCAACAGTACACGTACTTTCCAAACTTTGTCACTATCAAACTTATCCGAGTTTTTTGAAGTTTTCAAATGCGACTTGATTATTTAAAAAAAATCCCTACTCATCGTATTTAAAACAATATCAGAGTGCAACATTTCATCTGTTGCCCAATAATCTCTATAACTCTTTCGAATATTCAAAATAGAAAATATAATTATACCTAAAAATTGGTTGAAATTATCAAAATCCAAATTAAAATCATTTTCATCAGTAGCATCAATAATTTGATTTCTCATTTCATTAAAAAAAAACATTTCAAATAACTCTCGAGGACTTTTGTCTAAGACTTTCTGTTTTATTGCGTCAAAGTCTAATATTTCTGAGTCAAGTTGAAAATTGTATACTTTTTCATTATCTAACCATTTGTAAGAGTGTGACTCTTCTAACTTTTTATTATTCGGGGAAAAATTGCGATAAACTTCTTCATAAGAGAAGGTAGTTGCATCAGTAAGAGTATGATGTTGATCGATTTCGTCATCACTGTTCAAACCCTCTACGTCCCTGTTTTCATCGTTTGGTACACATAAAACTTCTTCATCGCTATGTTCATCTTCACTATCATAATCATAAACGTTGTCATCTTCAAAACTTCTATCACAACTATCATTCTCTGTAGACTTCCGTTTCGACATATTTGCGGAAGTTTTATAAAACTTATTTATGACAAACTAATGAAAAAGTTATCTGATAACCTTGGAAAAATTACTATAAGAATCAACGGCTAACTGCGAGCAACAGCTAAGCCGCTATCCTGAACTGGATCATTAACCTTTAGACTGCCGGCATTTTTGCCTTATAAATTGATATTTTTGATGTGCAAAATTTATACATAAAAACGCCTCATATCTCTAGAGTAGTTGTCAAGGTCACAGGTGGCTCATATATGAGCCATGCCGGCAGTCTAAAGGTTAAAGATAGCCCAATAAACTGGATATCCTCTAACTCTCTTGAGAAAGACTGTTAGAAAAATGCACACTTTGCCGGAATGGAAAACTCGCCAACTATTTTGAAATGGACTGTTGGTGGAGCAGCCAAGGAAGAAAGATCACAAATTATTATAATGAATGTGAGGAGTATATATGTTCAAGTTGTTTTGACCCTTACCACATTGAAAAAAATCAATAATTTCTTCCACCATTATTTCAAAAGTAAATATTCCAAATTGAATCCAATTCGGTTGATGTTTGAAAAAAATTTCGGCCATTTTGAATTCGCCATGGTGATTTTTTCAAATCTGATTTCAAATTTGTAATCAACGACCCCGAAAACCCCCGTATATCAGATTTGGCCAAAATTGGTTGACTTTTGAAAAAAAATGTCCGCCATGTTGGATCCGCTATCTTGAATTTTGTCAAATCTGATTTCAGATTCGTTATCAGCGACCTCCAGAACCTAAGTATTCAAAATTTGGTATAAAATAGAAAATTTTTTAAAAAAATAAGAAGTTTCCGATTATTTTATGATGTCAAAGATGCCATCTTGGAAAATTTTTCGGAAAACTTCGTAAACATCAATTTTTTCAATAATAGTATCACTTGCGACATGTATCCATCTCACGATCTTCGTTAAACCGTTTTATTCTAAACAAGCATGTCAAAATGTTGAAAAATGTATTTCTGATTTTTTACCAAATTCAAACCGCCATTTTTAAATTTTCCAATGGAAATTGTCAAATTCTGACTTCAGAATCGGAAAGAGTGGAAAATTTTAGTTCAGAAAAGTACTTCTGGTTATTATTTTTGTTTTTTTTTCGACAATTTTCTAGGCAAAAAACTAATACTTCCGCATCTCACGTCGCTTGTACCTTCCAAGGAGTTAAATGGAGGTTTAACCCAAATGCAGTTTTCAGGAATTATATTAACGAATCCAGACTATGCTGTTCCAGCAGAATTATTTTAATTTTAGGCGCCGATCTCTATGGTCAGCTATTTTTTTCGGGAGTTATAGAATTCGCTGCTTCCCAGCTAGTCGCTCAGAATACGGTCTTAGGTTGGATTGTTTCCGGTCCAATAAAAGATGGGATTTCAAGGCGGGTAATGTGCGCTTTAATCACTTCTCAAGTTCAGGCATTCCATTGCGCTTCTCAAGATTATGTAGATATGGTTTTGCAGCAATTTAGGACTTTTAAGGAGGTAGCTGCATCAGTGAATAAGTTGAAGCCGGCGCAAGAGGAATGCAAGATGTTTAAGAACACACCCAGGAGAAAATCGCAATCGAGCAGAGTGGCATGCGCGTTTCGATAGGCTTGAAGCTAGGACCCGTATAGGTACCTTACGATATTCGGGAGGTGATGCGTACCGCACCCTCTCTCTCTCTCTCTCTTGGCGCGTTTCTGGTGAGTATACTACTTGATTAATTTACTTACTTATTCCTACTCAACCAAATTATTTACTCACTCCCTACCGTCGACCTTACAGCCGCAAAAATTAGAACTGCAGTCAACTGCAGCACCTATTTAACTAATAGAAGCTAATTGCTGTAGTCAGCCGTTTCTCGTTTATGCAAATTATTAGAGACACTACCAAAGTAAGCTAAACTGGTGTCTGTGGCCTGGGCGGCTTGTTTTCGCGTAGCTTGAACAGAGTGGCGCCTCTACCGGCAGTGACTTACATCTTCGTTCTCATCATCTACCTGTTACGGTGCTCCTGAGCGTGTACATCGGTCTTCACACTCCTGTTTCATAAGCGGCGGCCGACTCTCAAGGAAAGATTATTCTGAGATCTGGACCCTCTGTAATAAACTGCCGCACCAGAACTGTTACGCGATCCTATCAGTTACGAGCAAGCGACGATGTTGTAGCATTGCATAATCGTCGGTAATCGCAGTGGATGGAGTGGTGGCGCCACTTCCCGGGTTACCGCAATCTGACAGCGAGCATCTCCATCACCATCTTTGTTGCAGGCTGCTAAGCAACCTCGCGGCACCACGCCTCCTTCACCCAATAGAGCTACTTCGGGGTCGTCCACCAACTCCACTGCTATGGAGGATATACCGCCGAGCTAGTTCATCAACTTTATGCGTTCTTTTGAAATAACTAATACGCGGTCAGTTGCAACCTAGTCGAATCGCTTGGAGTAAGTAAAGGTATAAACTAAATCTGATGATAAGATATCAAATAATCGATAAATGTATAAACGTGAGTATATACTTTTCAAACATCACGTAAACAATGATGATTCGTGACATTAATGGTTAGCTATAATGAGACTTTATACACAAAGTTCGATGAACTTGGACATTTAACCAAATATTTATTTTATTTTAATTAATTAATTTAAGAAAAGATAATAATTTAATATAAAAAAAAATAATTAAAACTGAATAGTAATTCTCTATATTTTGATATTTACGAATTATTTGATTTTTTATTATTTCATGTAGAAAAAACCAACTAAAAAGTCAGGTTAATGGCAAATCGAATTAAAAATGACAAAATATTTATTTGATTTATTTGATTTATATTTTAAATATGGAAAGATAAGTTTTTTTTATTAGATAAAAAACTAGATTAAATTCAAAGCGTTGTATAAAATAATTAAAAATACAAAAATTAATTATAAATTTATTATAATTGTGAAAATTATTAGAATTAAATCAAAAATATTTTGTAAGTTGTAAAATTAAAGAGATGTACACGATGCAAATATGCATACGCATGCATTTCATGTAAATAATGTAAATTAGTTAATTTTCTCTTTTGATCTTAATAGATTAAGTAAACCTACATTTAAACTATATTTAACGTAGACGCAGACTTCGGAGCTACAGGTCTTTGTAGCCACAACATAGGGTTTTACGCAAGACATTTTTTATATGTACATGTATATAGAATAAACACACAAGTTTTATTTAAATAATTCTGATTAAGCAAACTTTACAAATAAGCTCACATACGAACTGACACTCACACGCACATATTACAGTCCATCTGTCGGTAAATGTTCTGGCATAGTATGACTATATTAAAAAAACAAGTATATATATATTACAATAGTATTCAAAGATTAGGTTTCGCATCCGAATCACGTTATACTTATACTTTATACTGTGATATTATATGTATTAAAAAGAAGAACGAAGAAGACATCATATTATTATAAATAATTAAAACGATCTTAAACAATAATTAATTAATTTAATAACGATCTCCCAAATAAGGAACGAACGCAGGCTTCGGCTTAAATGTGAGTCTTTCTTTTTGAAGAGAAAGTTATTTTGTAACGTCACGGAAAACGGAACTGTAGCTTTTTAAATCAGTAAATTTAATAGATTAAATTAAACAATAGCCGTGTATGTCAAAAGATGTGTCTACGGAGCTGCGCTCGCTTCATGCGCGTGTCTATCAGGCGGAGGAGCAGACCGGGTCCCAGCTAAATGAACTTGATAAGAGGATGAAGACGCTCGAAGATAACACGGCCAGGTTTCCTAGTCGTGTTTCTAACGCTCTTAATCTAAGTAAGTCACGGTACTTATCTGACTATCTGAAAAGTGATTTTACCACCACCAGCTTGTGAAAACCCTTGGCAATATGGACCAACGGTCCAAACCTCATCCCTGTCCTCTTATCTCTTCTCCTCACTCCATCTCAATCTCCATTACTCATCAGCGTTATATCATTCACCTCCTCTCGCTTGCGACTTATTTTCCGTCATGCTCTCCTCTCCCATCTACCCATCTTCCGCATTGCTATTTAACTTCTCTCCTATTACTGCCAAGGGGGACCAGCGCATTATATCGAGGTCTACCTCTAAGGCTGTGGGCTCTGATGGAATTTCTATTAAAATGGAAAATTCTGGAAAGTAATAGCTTAATCGTTGATAGACAAGCAGGTTTTCGCAGAGATCATAGTACTCAAACGGAATTCCTAGGAGTGACTGACGATGTCAGAAGAGCAATTGGTGCTTGTAATATTACAATACTCAGTCAGATTGCTCCCTCATGATTTTCTTATTCAGAAATTTTGTGGAATGGACTATTCCGATCGAGTCTTGAAATGATTCTACCATTACCTTGTAGATCGCTCACAGGTAGTGGTCGATAAGACAGGAGATCTGTAGGACTGGCTCAGGGAGAACCCGGGTGTCCCTCAGGGTAGTGTGCTGGGCCCGTTATTATTTTCCGGTCTCATAATACGGTCCGCCTTACTGAGTTGTGATGAATAGTCTTTGGCTTGTAGAGATAAATAAATTCATTTATAATATAATTAATAAGATTTTTATAATATTAACCTTTATGAATTGTACAAGCGTCTGCTTTTTAAAATTAAGTTTAAATTGTTAAAGTTTTCTATATCTTCTAATATCAATAAACTAAGTATTGCTGAACAATCTCCATAATTTTATCAACTAATTGGTATGTTTAAATGAATATTTTAACCACTATTAAATTAAGCAATGAGCAAAACAGTTACTAGTAATCAGCAAGTAAACCTACTTCCATGGAGGCCATTGATGGAGGGATACTTGTGATCATTATACAATTTTTTATCTTTTTATCAAAATTTTACTTTTTATCTTTATACAATTTTGATTGTTTCATTAAGTTTATTTATACTAACTTTTAAACTTTATAATTAATGCAATTGCAAAAATTCTAATTAGGTCCTCTTTATTACAGGTTTACGGGATAGCCGATATCAGATCATCACTCTCTCTCTCTCTCTCTCTCTCTCTCTCTCTCTCTCTCTCTCTCTCTGCGCGCGCAAGGTGAATCGACTTACCGTTATTACTATCACTCCGTCTTTACATCTTCACCTTGTGTCTCACACTTGTTACCGAGCTTTACAGCGCAAATCATAGGAAGGCGGACTGACTGCAGCTTGCACTTTTCAATAAAGTTTGCTTTAGCAGTTAGTTTTTCCACCTCAATTTTCATTGCAAACTTTCGTCAACATCGAGGTTATTCTGCCTAGAGTGGCAATAAGGCGGCAAAATTTTCGTACAACTCGACTACGTGGGCGCCCCTCTTGGATTTCACCGGAACTACGACCATCTCAGCTCCCCTTCTCTTTTCTCTCATCTCGCCGCCGCACCTGTCGTGATGTCACACACCATGCCAGCACTGCGCAACCATCGCGCAACCACACCTCCTGTTCCCAATGCGGAGCGATCGAGCGGCTCTCGAAAAGTCGTTGCGATGGCGGACGCTTCTCCAGCGTGGTTCACCAGCTTCGAGCGCGCTAATGTAAAATTGGTCGAGAGGGTCGAGGATAAAGTCGATGGCGTTGACTCTAAGCTTAATTCACTAAGTGCCGAGTTAAATGTACTGCACGGACGTATTGATACTCTCGAAGACGGTTCACAATCTTTGGACGAAATGCCTGCGTAAAACAAAGGAGTTACTCTACTTGCGCCCGGTTATTAAGAATTATATCGTTTACATGCGTAAGGAGAAAAAAGAGCATTGATCCGTATCATCTCCGATGCTGAACTCCTCTCTCTACCGCCAAATCCTCTACCGTTAAGTCCAGTACTTCCTTCCTCATAAAGGGCAGCAGGTCAGACGTCTCTATCACACTCACACTCACACACACATTCCTTATCTATCATTCATCTTAACATTAACAGACTCAAGACACAATAGAACCCTTAATTTGTCCACAAGCCTACGATGTGCTTGCACTCACAGAGACCTTCTTAACTGAATCTGACTCCTTTGATATAGTAAAATTGCCAGGGTACACTCTTTACAGACTTGACCGAGTGGGTAAGGAAGGAGGGGAGTTGCTGCATACGTTAGAGGCGAATACAAAGTCAATATGCTGGCTCATTCTGATAAACTATTCTCTAATTCTCCCGAATTTATTATATTGCATATCATCGGCAAATCGACCACGCTGACCCCACTACTTTTTTCGATTTATTATCTGATAACACTTCCTTCCCATAGTCTTGCTGTTATCACCGGGGACTTCAATATTGATATGAAGTCCTCAAGTGCCGCGGCAGACATGATGAGAGCAAATAGAACAGCCCTCAACTTATCACTCATTAACTCCGAACCAACTCATCATGCGGTCACATCTTTAGGTTTTTCACCCACATGGCTTGATCTCTTCCTGATTAGTGATCCTTTACCTGCTTTTAATTATTTTAAATAAACAACTTCTTTTGCTGCAGGCCATGACTTCATAGCAATTTAACTACTAATTAACAGAGATCCGCCCAAAATTAAAAGGTACTGGTCACGTGGTTTAGAAGGGATCAACCTCCAAGAACTGGCTATTACACTCAACTCTATTTACAATTTCAACACAATCCACTTATCTCGATATTCATCTGAACCTCATACTGCAAATCCTCTAGAGTCACCTGACCAGAATTTGAACTTGAATTTGAATTTGAATTCGACTAACTTGTTGTCTTGTTCTCCCAACAACTATCTATCTAACACTCAATCACCTAATCCATTTATCACTATTCACCACATAATTTCACTCAACATGTCATCATCTAATTTATTTTCCATACCTCATCGCAGTCACTCACCCAGTATGTCTTCACCTAATTTATTATTCACAGCTCATAACTCTCATTCAAACGGCTCGGTATCGCCAACTTCATTACTCTCTCCTTACGATCATAACTCACTACCTCATAATCATAATTATACTCACGACGATTCATCCTCTCACCTCGTAGCTTTCATATCTCACCTCATGGTATCAGCTCTTTCCGCTTTCGATACCATTGCGCCGGCTAAACTGATAACTGTTGGTAATAAATCTAAACCATGGGTGACAGCAGAGGTTAGAGGACTTATTAAGTCCAGGAACATCGCATTAAAAATTTTCAAAACCTCAAACCGCATGGAGGACTACGTGGAATATAAATCATTAAGAAACAGAATTTCAAATCTTCTCGATAGCAACAACTGACCTTAAAGTCATTGATATCATCAAAAGCACTGAAAATTGTTTACAAACTTTGGATATCAGTAACGTTGTCAGTTCAAATATTAGACATGTTGTCGCTCGGCCTTTTTCCTGACTGTTGGAAGAAATCTTTACTCTCCATTGGCGAAGTCGAACAGAATCGAATCATGCTCGGACACCAGACCCATTGCCAAACTCTGCGAGGTCTCAAAATTGCTTGAATGGTTGGTACATTCACAGTTGTCATATTACTTAGAAACAAATCATAAATTGATAGACAGATAAGCAGGATTTCGCAGAGGTCATAGTACGCAGACTGCACTCTTAGGTGTTCTCGATGACATCAGAAGGGCGATTGACTCGCGCATCATCACCATATTGGTCCTGTTCGACTTCTCCAAGGTGTTCGATTCGGTGCCACATGGCCCTCTGTTGCTCAAACTGCGTGATATAGGTTGCTCGAACACGGTATTGAAGTGGTTTTTTCACTACTTAGTTGGTCGTTCGCAAGCAGTGGTGGAGGAGTTGTATACATCTACTTATCAAAACTCCTTTACAATCCGGGCAATGAGTTTCTGGGATTCCTTGCCGACTGAAATGCGTCTTAGTGTTAATATTAACTTATGTATAAAAGATTATTTAATTATTTATTTAATGTTAACAATATTTATCTTTATCTATTTTTATTGTGCTCTAAATTAATTAATTTAATTAACTTAATTTAGCCTAGTTCTATTTATGAAATTCTATGAGAATTGCGAAAATTTTTATCTAATTATTCTTAAAATTGTTAAATGAAAATTATAAATATTGTAATTACTATTTTTGTTGCCTTAAGGGAATGTCGGAGCTATAGCCTTCGTCGATAGCTACTCGATCTCGAAGCTTCGAATGGCGCTGTAGTCATGTGTCGATTTCGACGATAAACGTACTTCAAACATAAATTATTAATTTTACAGCTACATAGAGCTGTTGAAAGATACTTTCCCCCCTAGCTATGACTAAAATTAAGGTAATTGTAATATTACTCTTGGCAGCAAATGTTTATTTTTTTAAAGAAATGTGTAATACGTTACGCATAGCATTACGGCAGATATAGACTCCATGAATACGAGACGTACATTGTAATATTTTTTCAGCAGTAACGTGCACATTAATTTTCGAAATTGAGTATTCGTAAAATACGACTTTACGTACTGCTTTGCGGCCGTAAAGTGTGTACAAGTGTTCGTGTAGTCGCGATTTGCAAAAAGTAAGTTTATCAGTTTGAAGACTTTATTACTGGCAATTTCAGGACGGGAATCCGGCACGTTCCATCCAGTCTTAAAAAAGGGAAATCCACCGAAGTACGTACTAATCTGGACGGATTGTGGGCCTGAAATCCGGTCGTCAAGCATGAAACCCGGGTTGTTTCATTCAGACTTCAAAAAAGGAAATCCGAGTCAAAATCCGGCTGAATCCGATTTAATACATGATACCTGGCCTGAAATCTGGCATAAAATCCGCTGTCTATTTTCGATAGGGCTTATATATCCTGAACTATTCCTAAGCTCCGATAACATCGAGCGCGAAACTTCCACACAACACTCACAGCTATTGGGTTATACATCTGGGTCTCGTTCTCACTATACCTAGGATAACCATCACGGAAAAAAGAAAAAAGCACACACAGACATAACAGATATAAATTGAAATCAAAATGAGAAATTTAGCCTTTAAGCCTTTAAGAGTGGAAAATGTAGGTGCTATGCTCGGGCGACAAATCCGACTCGAGCGAAAGTCACCTTACGTCCGTATGTCGTATACTATTTTTAAATCATGTTTATAGAAAATAAATAATTTTGCATTTGCAATAAAGGAGTATATGGGACAATACAGATACAAGATACATTTGTATAAGGGACAAAATTTGTAAAGGGACGAATATAACGACTGTCAATACAAAACTGATTTAAACAAGTAAACAAGCTACATATAGATATAATACTGATCGGTAAACTAGATGTCTGTAGAATTGAAAATAAACGTGGTAAAATTCTAATTTTTAATTTAAATATTAGAAGAATGAGTTAACCACTGCTTTAAGTACAACTTATTTTTGTTTAAATTTATGTATTAACGTTGTGTACACTGATTGTAATTTATTAACATCTTTTTTTTTATTAAGCGGTTGCTTCTGCATATTTACGTGTATGCTTTCATAGATTATTCTTTTTCTCTAATTTCTTTCAGTGTCTAGTATATGGAAATTATTGAAATCCATTTGATGTCCCAATTCATTGATGTGATTATTAATGACATGACAATTGTTAAGAACATGAATAAATACATAATACATGAGATTGGAAGGAGATACAACTTCTGTTTTGATGAGAATTCTGGTTTCTGTGAGTATTCTATTAGCATTATTCGGCTTTGTTAGTATAATAAATAATTGGTATATTAATTACGGATTAATGTTATATTTTATCTGACAAATCTACCAATAGATAACATGACATAATATAATGCAACAGGTATAGATTTATACATATTATCTTCCTATATTATATAATTACAACAAAAACTTTGGAACTCAGACCCTCCACCTCCCTTCACCGTCCCTCCACTATCCTCCACTACCCCTCCACTACCCCTCCACAGTTTAAGGTAAAATTCTTTTAAATTAAACGTTTTTTGTTTGTTATATTATTTCGGTATCTCCCTCCACCACCCTCCACTCCCCTCCACTAACCCACCACTACACCCTCCACTTGACCCTCCACCATGAATATGCGCCGTATTATGAAAATCGCGTTATTACTCCAGCTAAGGCCTAATTGTATATTGTCAGATATACGAAATTGTGCAGAAATACATGGAAATGTATGAAAGTGTACGAAAATTTAAAAATAAAATCTTTTTACTGCACCCTCCACCCTACATATATTATCTATATGTGTGTGTGTGTGTGTGTGTGTGTATATATATAAATATACAACACGCTTATCACAGAAAAAGACCACCCTGCCTCATAGAAAATTTCTGAAACAGCGGCAGCGGCAGCGTTGGCTGGCAAAATTTTTTTACAATATACATAGATATAATAATCAGAAATTTTCTGTACTACAGAGTGGTCTTGATAAAACTCATAAAATTTTTAAATGTGTACTCAATAATAATAACGGATCTAAAATTCAATGTAATGCTTTAAATACAGATACAAAATTGTTTGAAGATAAAATAAATATTAATCAAGTATAATAACATACACTATTTCAAGTATCCATATGAAATACAATGGGTTAAAAATAACATACATTAATTATTGCATTTTTAAGATAATTCTATTATAAACAGTAATGACAGAAGAAAATTCAAATTTTAACAATGGCAATATACAATATGATTTACATTTGAAAAGTTTTTCAAAAATTATTCATTTAGAAACATTTATTTTAAATATTTTTTAAATAAAAATTTCAAAATTGTATGGATATTTAAGTGAGTAGATAATGTATATTTATGTAAAACAATATTTTAAATAAACAAGTATGTATTTATTAGAAACAGAAGGTTATTTAAGGAAAGAATTTGTTTATAATAATCAATATAAATATAGGGGCTCTCTAACTAAAGAGAAAAGTAAATTGGATATAATTATGGATTATAACGCAAATTTTGAAATAGGGTGCAAATTACGAATTACGGGAGAGATGGAAGAAACAGGTTTTTATTTATATGCCACTAAAATGTTATAAATAGTTCTTTAAAATTAATACAAAAATTTATTTATTTAAGGAGAAAGTTTTGTTATTCTAAAAGTACAAAATATTAATGACATAGAACATTTGGCGATGATCATGTGTCATTAAATAAATTAATTTTAGGAGGTGAAGTTCTATTTAGATCAGTTTAAAATAATCCAAAATTTTAATAAGTAGTTACTAAATACTACAATTTAGTAAGTATATACATTTTACTATTTTTGGTAAGTTTATTTTTTATTAACATTTATAATTATTAAAATATAAATTTAAGCTTTATACGAATTCATATAGTTTAAAATTTACAGTTAACATTTAATATGTCTCTATTTTTTTAATTATTTTTATTCTGATTTCATTACACAAAATTTTGGTAAAAACTTTTATTTATAAATTATAATTGTATTTAAAAAAAAAATTAAATTTTTGGTATAAAACCCAATGCACTATAACAGTACCTCCAAGGTGTTGTGTGAATCTATTTAATTTCTACGGTGTTCATGGTAGTGAAAAAAAAAATACAATTTAAAACATTATTTTAAATAAATTAGTTACGAACAACCTTTTTCGACATATAAAATAGGGGGTGGGCGCGCGAAGCGTGCAGGGGGCGAAGCCCCCCTAGTATATATATGGGTGGCTCTCTGTGACATCGAAGATGAAAAAAATAAATATTGCTATAACTGTGGGAATATGTTTTAGAGGTATCCAGTAGTTATCCTGAATTTTTTCAGATTTTTTCTGGGCCATTATTTTAAGTTACAGAGAGTCAAAGTTGACATTTTAGCACTTTTTTGCATTACATGCCCATTTTCATGAATTTTTAGCTCCCAGGGGATGCATTTTTCACTAAAAACATAAGTATGACTTTTTTTGTAAAATTTTCCGAACTTTTCATTAAAAATACTTTTAAAGACATAAATGTATGCTGTCACACTCTTGTAAGCCATTTAAACCTTAAATAGTGAAAATCAGCAATTCTGCTCCGGACTCTGGTAACCTAATACTGTCTAAAAGATGTCTTTTTATAGTCAGAAACTGCCTAAAAATTTCCAGAGTGGGTCTAAATCATTAAGATCACTTATGGTCAAAATATCCGGGAAAAGTGCCCGAAATATTAATAGAAATGTATATTTGTTGCCTTATAAGGATGAATCTAGTAGCATGATCATTGCAAAAAAATTTAGGCACTTACCTTGGAATGGTAGAAAAGTATCTCCACTTATTTCAGTATCCATCTAGTCCCCTGTAAGCTGCTAAAAATACAAATATTATTATAAAATTATAAAAAATTATTTTTTAAACATTTATAATGCTGGATTTTTAGTTTTACATCCCTTATAAGAATTATAATACTAATCTGAAGGATTACTATAAAAGTATCAACATTATTATTTTTATTATTCAGCAATACATTGTTTAGATTTCACAAACTTGTCACTGTCACGTTATCATATTATTCATTATAATTATATATCCGATTTATTTATAAAACTTTTGTATTAAATACGTATATTCAGTTATTGTAATAATGATGTTTATATATTTATAGTAATCCTTCAGATTAGTATTATAATTCTTGTAAGGGATGTAAAACTAAAAATTCAGCATTATAAATGTTTAAAAATTAATTTTTTACATTTGTATAATAATATTTGTATTTTTAGCAGCTTACAGGGGATTAGATAGATACTGAAACAAGTGAAGATACTTTTCTACCACTCCAAGGTAAGTGCACAAATTTTTTTGTAATGATCATGCTAATAGATTCATCGTTATAAGGCAACAAATATACATTTCTATTAATATTTCGATCACTTTTCCCGGATATTTTGACCATAAGTGATCTTAATGATTTAGACCCACTCTGGAAATTTTTAGGCAGTTTCTGACTATAAAAAGACATCTTTTAGACAGTATTAGGTTACCAGAGTCGGGAGCAGAATTGCTGATTTTCACTACTTAAGGTTTAAATGGCTTACAAGAGTGTGACAGCATACATTTATGTCTTTAAAAGTATTTTTAATGAAAAGTTCGGAAAATTTTACAAAAAAAGCCATACTTATGTTTTTAGTGAAAAATGCATCCCCTGGGAGCTAAAAATTCATAAAAATGGGCATATAATGCAAAAAAGTGCTAAAATGTCAACTTTGACTCTCTGTAACTTAAAATAATGGCCCAGAAAAAATCTGAAAAAATTCAGGAGAACTACTGGATACCTCTAAAACATATTCCCACAGTTATAGCAATATTTATTTTTTTCATCTTCGATGTCACAGAGAACCACCCATATATATATCTCTATAATATATAAATATTTCGCCGCCGCCGCCGCCGTGTCTAAGAATTCAGAATTCAACATATATATATATGTTTTATATATATGTCATATATATGTTATATATATATATGTCATAAATATGTTATATATATATGTCATATACATATGTTATATATATATATGTCATATATGTGTGTGTGTGTGTGTGTTTGTGTGTGTGCGTGTGTGTGTGTACGTGTTATTTGTTTTTTCAAGAATAGATAATATATGTATTTTTTCCGTGCGCAAAAAAAAGTTGTGAATATAACTTGAAAGAATGTGTATTAGTTTACTTATGCCTGATAAAACTCATAAAATAAAAACGGACCTAAAATTTAATGTAATGTTTTTAAAAATATGCACAATTTTACGAAGATAAAATAAATATTAATGAAGTATAACATACATATTTTCAAATATCTATATGTGAAATATACAATAAATTAAAAATTAATACATTAATTATTGCATTTTTAAGATAATTCTATTATAAACAGTAATGGCAAAAGAAAATTCAAATTTTAACAGAGGCAATATAAAATACGAATTACATTTCAAAAATTTTTCGAAAATTATTATTTTAGTAGTATTTAATTTAGATATTATTCAAATCAAAATTTAAAAATTGTATGGATATATAAGTAAGTAGATTACGTATATTTATATAAAACAATATTTTATATAAACAAGTATGTATTTATTAGAAATAAAAGGTTATTTAAGGAATGCCTTTGTTTATAATAATTAAAATAAATATATGGGCTTTGTAACTAAAGGGAAAAATAAATTGGATATAATTATGGATTAATACGCAAATTTTGAAAGAGGGTGCAAATTACGAATTAAGGGAGAAATGGAAGAAACATGTTTTTATTTATATGCCGCTAAAATGTTATAAATAGTTCTTTAAAATTAATAAAAAAATTTATTTATTTAAGAAGAAAGTTTTATTACTCTTAAAGTACAAAATATTAATGACATATAGAACTCTTGGCGATGACTTAAATACAAAGTTCTTTTAAATCCGTTTCAAATAATCTAAAATTTTAATAGGTTTTTACTAAATACTACAATTAAGTATATGCACTTTACTATTTTTGGTAAGTTAATTGTTCATTACCATATATATGGGTTATTTCACATCAGTGGTACGATGAAAATTTGAAATCACTCCAAATTTTGTGAACAGACTGGAAATATCTTCCAGAAGATAGAAAAAAAATTTGAGGTGTTAAAAATAATTTGCCTAAGAGTTATTCCACCACGAAAAATGGAAATTTTTCAATTTTTTAGAGAAATTATTATTTTCAAAGCTATTTATCTCAAAATCTATTGATTTTTTTAAAAATACATTATAAACAACTTTTGTTCAAAATAATCTTTAGAACTTATCTACTCGGGTTACAATTCCTAATTTTAAAATCTCGAAGAGATAGAACGCCCGGAAATAATGAATATCAAAAAAAGGCGACCACGCCACAATCGATTTTGATCTAACACCGCTCAAAAGATCACATTTTTTGAACACACAAACACCAAATTTTTTTAAAAATTTAAATGGGAAATACCATGTTAATGTTTGTGAATTTTTTGTTTTTCTTTAAATTATCATAAATTTTTACAGAATTGAAGGCCATAAAAAGCTACAGACTATTTGAAAGGTATTGCTGCAAGCTTTCTTTTAGACTTTTGGATAAAAAAATCAATTGCGGCGAACTTACACTTTTTTAAGTTGAATATTGACATGTAGTTTATGTAACATTGACCTTAAGATTAGAAATTCTAACCCAGAAGGATAAATTCTACACATAATTAGCAACGAATGTTTGTATAGTAAAAGTTGATAAATTTTGAGTTGAATAGCGATAAACCCAGCTGAATTTTGAAAGAGGGTGCAAATTACGAATCACGGGAGAAATGGAAGAAACAGGTTTTTATTTATATAGCGCTAAAATTTTATAAATAATTCTTTAAAACTAATACAAAAATTAATTTAATTAAGAAGAAAGTTTTATTAATCTAAAGTACAAAATATTAATGACATAGAACTTTTGGCGATGATCGTTCGTCATTAAATAAATTAATTTTAGGAGGTGAAGTTCTATTTATAACCGTTTAAAATAATCCAAAATTTTAATAAGTTGTTAACTAAAATACTACAATTTAGTAAGTATATGTACTTTACTATTTTTGGTAAGTTAATTTTTCATTAACATTTATAATTATTAAAATATAAATTTAAGCTTTATAAGAATTCATATAGTTTAAAATTTACAGTTAACATTTAATATGTCTCTATTTTTTTTTATTATTTTTATTCTGATTTCATTACACTAAATTTTGGTAAACTTTTATTTATAAATTATAATAACTATAGAAATACCTCCAAGGTGTTGTGTGAATCTGTTTAATTTTTAAGGTGTCCATGGTAGTGAAAAAATAATACAATTTAAAACATTATTTTAAATAAATTAATTACGAAAAACCTTTTTCGAAATTAAAAATAGGGGGTTGGCGCGCGAAGCGCGCAGGGGGGCGAAGCCCCCCTAGTATATATATATCTATAATATATAAAAATTTCGCCGCCGCCGCCGCCGCCGTGTCTAAGAATTCAGAATTCAACATATATATATATATATATGTTATATATATGTTATAAATTGATGAATCGGTACTTATGCCGACAAATTCTTACGGGAAATGGGAATTGTGCTTACTTTGGAGGAATTATGCCGACGTCAGCATAATTCCATCGGTACTTATGCCGACACACAAAAAATCGGAAGATTAGCATTGTGAGCCACGCTTTGACGTTATAATATTAAAGGATTGAACTTATAACGTCTTTCGAGGTGCCGGAGGCCTCCGGCACTTCAAATGAGGTTATAACTTCAATCCTTCATTAATATTATAAGGTCAAAGTGTGCTTTTTTACCCGTGAGGGGTATTTAGGTATTTGGGTTATTGGTTTTTTATGCATTATTCTATCAATTAATATTCTCCCCCTTATATCTGAGTCGTTACATATGTTTTATAACCTCAAAACACCAAGATAACACGTAGTGTCACCATAAGTACCGATACTGATGTTTATATATATATATATGTCATATATATGTTATATATATGTTATATATATATATGTCATATATATATATAAAAGTGTGTGTGTGTGTTTGTGTGTGTGTGTATATGTGTGCGTGTGTGTCTGTGTGTATATGTGTGCGTGTGTGTCTGTGTGTGTGTGTGTGTGTGTGTGTGTGCGCGTGTGTGTGTGCGCGTGTGTGTGTGTGTGTGCGAGTGCGTGTGGGTGTGTGTGTGTGTGTGCCTGTGTGTATGTGTTATGCCCTAAAATACATGAAAATTAGTGATTTTATGATGTTTATGAGGCATAACTTACAACAGCGGTCTTGGCCAATAAGCTAACCCCCGCCATTCGAAAGCTCTCGAAAAATGTGATCTTTTAAACGGTGTTAGATCGAAATTGATTGTGGCGTGGTCGCATTTTTGATATTCAATATTTCTGGGCGTTCTATCTCTTCGAGATTTTAAAATTAACAATTGTAACCTAGGTCGATAAGTTCTAAAGATTATTTTTAACAAAAGTTGTTTATTATGTTTTTTAAAAAACAATCAATAGATTTTGAGATAAATAGCTTTAAATATAGTAATTTTTCTAAAAAATTGAAAAATTTCCATTCATCATGGTGGAATAACTCTTAGGCAAATTATTTTTAACACTTAAAATTTTTTTTCTATCTTCTGGAAGATATTTCCAGCCTGTTTTCAGATTTTGGAGCGATTTAAAATTTAATATATATATATATATATATATATATATATATATATATATATATATATTTTAAATTTGTTTTTCAAGAATAGATAATATATGTATTTTTTCCGTGCGCAAAAAAAAGTTGTGAATATAACCTGAAAGAATATGTATTAGTTTACTTATTCTTGATAAAACTCATAAAATAAATACGGACCTAAAATTTAATGTAATGTTTTTTAAAAAAATGCACAATTTTTCGAAGATAAAATAAATATTAATCAAGTATAACATACACTTTTCCAAATATGTGAAATATACAATAAGTTAAACATTAAATACATTAATTATTGCATTTTTAAGATAATTCTATTATAAACAGTAATGGCAAAAGAAAATTCAAATTTTAACAGTGGCAATATAAAATACGAATTACATTTGAAAAGTTTTTCGAAAATTATTAATTTAGTAGCATTTAATTTAAATATTATTTAAATCAAAATTTAAAAATTGTATGGATATATAAGTGAGTAGAATACGTATATTTATATAAAACAATATTTTAAATAAACAAGTATGTATTTATTAGAAACAATGGTTATTTGAGGAATTCCTTTGTTTATAATAATTAAAATAAATATATGGGGTCTGTAACTAAAGGGAAAAATAAATTGGATATAATTATGGATTAAAACGCAAATTTTGAAAGAGGGTGCAAATTACGAATTACGGGGGAAATGGAAGAAACAGGTTTTTATTTATATGCCGCTAAAATGTTATAAATAATTCTTTAAAACTCACAAAAATTAATTTAATTAAGAAGAAAGTTTTATTATTCTAAAAGTACAAAATACTAATGACATATAGAACTCTTGGCGATGACCCTTCGTCATTAAATAAATTAATTTTAGGAGGTAAAGTTCTATTTAGATCCGTTTAAAATAATCTAAAATTTTAATAGGTTTTTACTAAATACTACAATTAAGTATATGCACTATACTATTTTTGGTAAGTTAATTGTTCATTAACACATATATATATTACACCGCTGGTGTAAGTAATGTCCTACAATACGTGAAAATTAGTGATTTTATGAGGTTTATGAGGCATAACTTACACTAGCGGTCTTGGCCAATAATCTAACCCAAGCCATTCGAAAGCTCGTGAAAAATGTGAACTTTTGAGAGGTGTTAGATTAAAATCGATTGTGGCGCGGTCGCCTTTTTGTTATATTCAATATGTCCGGGTGTTCTATCTCTTCGAGATTTTAAAATTAAGAATTGTAACCAGGGTAGATAAGTTCTAAAGATTAATTTAAATAAAAGTTGTTTGTAATGTTTTTTCAAAAAAATCAACAGATTTTGAAATAAATGGCTTTAAAAATAGAAATTTTTCTAAAAAATTGATTCAAATTATTTTTAAAATCTAAATTTTCTTTGTCTGTTCCGGAAGATGTTTCCAGCCTGTTCTCAAATTTTGGAGCGATTTAAAATTTTCATCGTACCACTTGACGTGAAATAGCCCATATATGTATATATATGTATGTATGTATGTGGGTGTGTGTGTGTGTGGGTGCGTGCGTGCGTGCGTGGGTGCGTGCGTGCGTGCGTGCGTGTATGTGTGTGTGTGTGCGGCGGAATATTTGTATAATATATATATATTTTAAAATTGTTTTTTCAAGAATACATAATATATGTATTTTTTCCGTGCGCAAAAAAAAGTTGTGAACATAACTTGAAAGAATGTGTATTAGTTTACTCATTCTTGATAAAATTCATAAAATTTTTAAACGTATACTCAATAATAATAACGGATCTAAAATGCAATGTAATGCTTTAAATACAGATGCAAAATTGTTTAAAGATTAAATAAATATTAATCAAGTATAACATACACTTTTCCAAATATCCATATGATATATACAATGGGTTAAAAATTAAATATATTAATTATTGCATTTTTAAGATAATTCTATTATAAACAGTAAAGGCAGAAGAAAATTCAAATTTTAACAGTGGTAATATAAAATACGAATTACATTTAAAAAGATTTTCAAAAATTATTAATTTAGGAGCATTTAACTTAAATATTTTTTAAATTAATATTTCAAAATTGTATGGATATATAAATGAGTAGATTATGTATATTTATACAAAACAATATTTTAAATAAAGAAGTATGTATTTATTAGAAACAAAAGGTTATTTAAGGAATGAATTTGTCTATAATAATCAAAATAAATATATGGGCTCTGTAACTAAAGGGAAAAATAAATTGGATATAATTACGGATTAAAACGCAAATCTTGAAAGAGCGTGCAAATTACGGATTACGGGATAAATGGAAGAAACAGGTTTTTATTTATATGCCACTAAAATTATATAAATAGTTCTATAAAATTAATAAAAATTAATAAAAAAATTTATTTATTTAAGAATAAAGTTTTATTACTCTAAAAGTTCAAAATATTAATGTCATAGAACTTTTGGCGATGATCCTTCGTCATTAAATAAATTAATTTTAGGAGATGAAGTTCTATTTAGATCCGTTTAAAAAATTCCAAAATTTTCATAAGTAGTTACTAAATACTACAATTTAGTAAGTATATGCACTTTACTATTTTTGGTAAGTTAATTTTTCATTAACATTTATAATTATTAAAATATAAATTTAAGCTTTATAGGAATTCAAATAGTTTAAAATTTACAGTTAACATTTAATGTCTCTATTTTTTTTATTATTATTATTCTGATTTCATTATACTAAATTTTGGTAAATACTTTTATTTATAAATTGTAATCGTATTTAAAAAAAAATTAAATTTTTGGTATAAAACCCAATGCATTATAGCAGTACCTCCAAGGTGTTGTGTGAATCGGTTTAATTTCTAAAGGTGTCCATGGTAGTGAAAAAATAATACAATTTAAAACATTATTTTAAATAAATTTATTACGAAAAACCTTTTTCGAAATTAAAAATAGGGAGTTGGCGCGCGAAGCGCGCAGGGGGGCAAAGCCCCCCCTAGTATATATATATATATATTAAAATTATTGTCAAAGGTAAGTGTTGATTAATTTTATAAATTTATTTAATAAAGGAATGCATCTGAAGAGGGAACAAAAATGTTTCTAAAACGTCGTGCAAAAATTATAAATTGACTCGTTAAATCAATCACTAAATTTATCAAGAAATTATCTTAATACAAGTGAATATAAGAAATAATTAATCATTTAAAAATGTTTATGAAAGAAGTTTTAATTATACTAAGATAAATATACTACTGATTTTTAATTATAGCTTTAAGGATACATATAATTATTTGAATTGGAAAAAAACTGAATACTTTTGTTAAAATTTTACTCATCAAGATATATGATACAAATTGTGTAAATTTTGTAATCAATGTTTTATAAAATTAATATGCATTAAAATGTAGTATACTTGACTACATAATAAATATTGATCTCATATCTTTTTTAAAGTAGTGTTTAAAAAAATTTAGGTATTTTCACTGAAAGAAATATTAATATTAACATATACAAAATGGAATGAATTGCAGGAATTCTGCATTTTTTATTATTTGTTTTTCAATTAAAAAAGACCTTTGACTCAATAATTACATTAAGTTATAGTGTTTAAGGGGACTAATTAAAATATTTTTATTTTTATGTTATTGCTTAAAATTTTTTTAATAAAAAAATAGTTTTATATATTTTTATTTTCTTTTGTTAATTGTGTACATTATTTTATTGTATGTCAATTTGATGTGAGTATTAATATAAGCTAAATAAGATTAAAATAGTAAGTATTAAATAACTTCTTTCATATTAAAAATAAATTTTTAAGTATATCTTTATGCAAGTAAATAGTATATCTTCATGATATGTGTACGTTATAATCAAGGAAATCAATTTTATCATTCATACCTTAGCCCTTATAAAAGACTTGATAAAAGAAACATTTGATATAAAGTAGATTATCTATTGATTTGAATTGTGTTGATGTTGATAGTACAAAGAAATATCTATACTTCAATAAAATATTTTATACTTTATCAATATATTAAAATGGGTACCCTAATCAAATTTTGACGCCTTTCTTCTACTTTATCAATCTATGTCATATGAAATTATATTAATTAAAAAAAAAGTATTAATGAATAAAATTTTAAGTTTAATACAATACATTTTTTAATAATCAGCCTGTGTAGTAAAAGTAAATTACATATATTTAGTAATTATCAAAAAATTTCTTTTCAGAATTTGAGTTTGTTTATGTATAATATTACATTATATTTAATGATTTGAAATCTATTATAAAATTTTTGATAAGGTACCCAAAAAGTAATAAAAATTCCTGTCTCAAATTTAATATTCAAGTGAGTAATTAATAATCAGAGAGCAACAAACTTAAAATTTTCTAAATTAATCCCTTTTTCAATTGTGTCTAATTATATGCCATAATTTACATTTAAATATATTTGTCATAAAAATTCAATGCCGAACTCTCAAATAATACCTGAGTAACAATAATATACACTAATGAATAAAATAAACCTATCTGTATTGAATACTTAATAATAAATTGAATAATGTTTTTTTAGGTGTTATGGATATATACATATTTTTCTACTAAAATAATAATTTATTAGTAGTTTTAAACTACAATACATTTTAATGTATATACTATATAACCATAAATATTTTATGCAAACCAATACCCTTGATATAAGAAAAATAACTTTAAGTTGATGAACAAATAAATACTTACAAGTCAAATTCAACCATCAAAAATATTAATATTGGAATAAAAAATGGCTTCGATAAAGATTAGTTTGCTCATAAAAATATTATATTTTAAATATTTTGCACAAATACAGGCCTTTCTATATATATTATAAAAGATAGTAATTTTTCATACATCGACAAATCTGAAAATATTAATTAAACTGTGCAATAGAATAAAGTAACAATTTGTTGATCAATTAATTAAATTTGCACAATTATAAATTTCATTTAAAGGACTATATTTTTACTTGTTAAAAAGGAGAACATGTTTTGACGGCTTAGAATAAGCAAATGTAAAATACTACATATGTCGGGTAAAAAACGAAAATTTTGTGTCTTTACCACCACCTATACCAGAGATGAATAGACCACCTATACCCCAGCCTGCAAATATGCCGTATTTGCTATAAAAAAAATACTATGAGGCGGCATTTAAACTGCATTTTCTAAAAAAATTGGTTTCGAAAACTGCACCCTTATCAATTTTCCGAAAAAAAATGAAATATACAGGTTCCGATTGCCGAATATTGAAACAAGGATATCTCGTCAATAAAACAATTATCCGTACCATACGAACGTTAAAAAACTGCACTCAAGCTCATTTAAACTGCACCCTCGCTAAAATTTGCATATTCTTAATAATAAGTTTATAAATAATAAAAAACCAATTATGTATATGCATCTAGTGATAAACTGCGTATGCGCATGCGCGTTTACAAAATGGCCGACTAAGCGGGAATAAAATAATAATTCAAATTTAAGCTCTGAACAGATTTAAGCTGTAGTCGCTCAAAACGTACGAATAAAATATTTGTTCAATTCTCATAATTTGTCATATTAAAAAATACTATTTTTAATCAATTTTATTCTAAAAACTACATCCCCTTAATTTAGTTAGACAAATTGTATACGTTCGGTGAGCGGCTTGATAATTCAAATACGTATATCTGGTAAGTAAGAAAATATATCGGTATAATTCCAACGCCAAAAAACTGCATCCATGCTCTTTTAAACTGCACCCTTGCTAAAATTTGCATATTTTGAATAATGAGTTTATAAATAATAAAAAACCAATTATGTATATTCATCTAGTGATAATGCGCGTATGCGCATGCGCGATTAAAAAATGGTCGACTAGACGGGATTAAAATAATATTTTAAATTAAAACGCTGAATTTTTTACTGGAATCCTAGAAAAATGATCATATTTAGAATAAAAAAATTATTATTTTCAATGTACATTCATTGATCAATTACTAGTAATTCTAAAGCATTATTATGAATTATAGATATTTACATTATGAATTTTATAATTTACTGACAAGTAGGCATCCACCCATGGAGCTACTCTTGGCTTAATAGAAATATTGTTTTACATGTTTGCTATTGTTACAACTTTTCTTTTTTTTTTTAAGTACTAAAATATGTAAATGTAATATATTTTTAATAATAACGTACTGAAGATTTATCTCTAAATATAGGATCTGTTAAGGGACCTGGTGTTAGAAACTCTGAAAAATGTTTCATTAATATTTGCACTTTAACAGCTCCAGCTCTATTGACACTTTCTAGCTGTCTTCTAAATGAAGAATTTTGTAACAACAAAATTAATTCTTTCATCCACTTGATGTAACGGGTCTATAGTTTTTCTGTTTCTATTTTGAAGATCTGGATCAAAAACTCCGGTAACACCATCCTTAGTTGAATGTTCTCTAAGCTAACCATTCAACAAATTCTTCTATTCTAATCAAGAAATTTTATTCTTTCTGTGACAGAAACGAGAATAACAGCCAAGGTTTAATGTAATTTTATAAAGTTAAATAATATAATATAAATAGAAAAAAAAATTTATTGATTAAATATATATATGTTATATCCATTATAGAATATAACAGTACAAAAATTCAGCGTTTTAATTTAAAATATTATTTTAATGTAGTTTTTAGAATAAAATTGATTAAAAAGTGTATTTATTAATATGACATTATGAGAATGCGAACAATATTTTATTCGCACGTTTTGAGCGACTACAGCTTAAATCTGTTCAGAGCTTAAATTTGAATTATTATTTTATTCCCGCCTAGTCGACCATTTTTTAATCGTGCATGCACATACGCGCTTTATCACTAGAAGAATATACATAATTGGTTTTTTATTATTTATAAACTCATTATTCAAAATATGCAAATTTTAGCAAGTGTGCAGTTTAAAAGAGCATGGATGCAGTTTTTTGCGTTGGAATTATACCGATACATTTTCTTACTTACCAGATATCCGTATTTGAATTATTAAGCCGCACACCGAACGTATACAATTTGTCTAACTAAATTAAGGGGATGTAGTTTTTGGAATAAAATTGATTAAAAATAGTATTTTTTAATATGACAAATTATGAGAATTGAACAATATTTTATTCGTACATTTTGAGCGACTACAGCTTAAATCTGTTCAGAGCTTAAATTTGAATTATTATTTTATTCCCGCCTAGTTGGCCATTTTGTAAACGCGCATGCGCATACGCAGTTTATCACTAGATGTATATACATAATTGGTTTTTTATTATTTATAAACTCATTATACAAAATATGCAAACTTTAGCGACGGTGCAGTTTAAATGAGCTTGGGTGCAGTTTTTTAACGTTCGAATGGTACGGATACATTGTTTTATTGACGAGATATCCTTGTTTCATTATTCGGCAATCGGATCCTGCATATTTCATTTTTTTTCTTTCAAAATTGATAAGGGTGCAGTTTTTGAAACCAATTTTTTTAGAAAATGCAGTTTAAATGCCGCCTCGTTGTTTTTATAGCAAATACAGTATATTTGCAGGCTGGGGTATAGGTGATCCCTACACTCCAGTCTGCAAATATGTTGTGTTTGCTATAAAAGGAAATACTACAACTGAGTATTTAAATTGCATTTTTCAAAAAAATTGTTTTCATAAACTGTACCCTTCTTAATTTCCCAAAAATATGCTGAATATTCAAACAAGGATATCTCGTGAATAAACTATTGTATCCATACAATTCGAACGTTAAAAAACTGCACCCAGATTCATTTAAACTGCACCCTTGCTAAAACTTGCATATTCTTAATAATTTATTAATAAATAATGAAATGCCAATTTTGTATATCCACCTGGTGATATAGTGCATATGAGTGGTCACGTCCGATCGAGACTCCACCTATCATTCGAACAAACCTCAAAATAATACTTCTACTATATTACGTTTTTCCGATCTTACTCTCCTATTCCTTCTACTCCTTTGTTACGCATTTATTTCCTTACAAAATTATGTATTATACACAAAAATCAAATACTATCCCCTCTTTCCTAATGAATTACTCTCGATATATGGTTTCGGGAACATTCGTAAAATACTAGTGTGACCTACTTCTTTGCCTTTATAAGACCCAAAATTTTGCACATCAAGACCCAGTTTTTCGTACACTGTCCATGCGACAGTCGTGACTACGAAATTTTGTAAAACCATAAAATAATTCGATTTCATTATGAAATCATTTTTTTTACTATTGTAATCAGATGTGACGGCCTCTGTAGATAGATATATATTCAGTCTCCAGTCGCATTAATTCTTATAAATAATTAAAAAATCATAGTTAACACAATTTATAATTTTATTGAAATTTTTATATTCTTTTGCTATTTTTGACAAAATATGAAGTCGATACGACCAGAAATTACAAAGTTAATAATTTAAAAGATTTATAATAATGAGAAATATTTCTAATTAAATTTAACATTAATTTTAAGAAATTAAATAACAAAATAAAGTATAGTTATTAAAATTATCGAGCAAAAGAAGATAAATGCATAATTAATTTAAAACAAATTTTTATGAAGCAAATGCGGAAATATAATAGTTATTATAGAAAATATAGTATTATAAAAACTATTGTTATTAATAATATAAGAAATGTAAAATAAAAATATAAGAAAAATGTTTTGACAAATATAGCGAAAGAGCTAAGGTAAAAGCGAGCGAAATAGAACAAGGTTCACGAACCCCAAGGAAATATCACACCAACACACAAAAAGATATATACGTGAGAAGGAAGAAGAGAGGGTAGTGAAAAAATAAGTAATCTAATAGGAAAATGAAAAGAGTGGGAAGTCGATCCTTTCTATTCAACGAAACATATAAAATGAGATGTATCGCTGCCGTAGGCAGCATTCGCCTGGAGTTCGCGGGCGACCTAATAGGTCGGACCGCATTAAGCCAAATTAAATAAATCTTAATTTAAAATGACTCTGGCGATTTGCTCATTCTACCACATTTTCCCTATTACCCTATTATATGGGAAAAGAACGCTGGATAATAGAAAATCATTGAATTGATTTAGCATTTTTCCAGGGTTTTTCCAATCTCCTTGTATTCTAGAGGAACAACTTAAGGGTTTAAGGGGGTGTCATACTCAATTTTTACCGGCCGAGCCAATAGAGTGATAGTATGGTTGAAAAATACTTCAATCTAGATAAATATAAAGAATTTCGACAAACTAGAAGATAGGTGCCCTTTCTTTTGTAGTTATGTATCACTGTGCAAAGTTTCTATTTATTATATTGAGGCATTGAAGAGAAAACCTTGTATAAAAAACACTATCTACGGCGTCCACATAATAAAATTTTCGTACAATAGGTTTTCTCTTACACGCATCAGTAAAATGACTTGAAACTTTGTATAGAAGTAAATAATTATTTAATAAAGGGCATCTAACTGTTTGTTTTGCATAGTTTTATAAAACTAAAAGTAGTTTTATTATCATTATTAAAAGAATATTTTACGCTAGATGGCAGTACGCACGGATCATGGCAAGGTAGAATATGCTTTCGCCGTCGCCACTATCGACATCACGCATGCGCATTTGTTTCAGACTCGAGACAAATAGCCGAGCAAAATAATTTGATTTGACTCCTATAAAATTTTTAAATATGTCATACTGATACTCATATTATGACTAGTTGAATTTTCGACATGGCAAATTGAACCGTACTACGTATTTATCATAGATTCAATGTAAAAGGAAACGTACTGCTGCAAGAATCCGGCATATCTATCGATCGACCCAAGGGAGCGGATCAAAAATCGACTTGCGAGCCGTGCTCCGCTCCCTTGGGTTCTGCTATCGTTGGTCTTGAGTGTAATGTCGTATTTTTTCAGTATGTAAAAAAAATAAAACATACATAACATTTATTATACATGTATATATCGAAATATAGATTATAATAGATAATAGAAAATGCGTATAAGTGAAATACGTTATTTTTTAATTTTTATATTGGAAAAAAATAGTCACACTATTTTTATTATGATGCTATCGCCATAAGTGGCGTCATCTACGATTACTTCGATTACGACTCGCCATAGATGACGCTCTTAATGATAGTTATCATTTCTTATATATAACCAGCATTACCGGCGGTCAGAACGGTGAAATCGCAGAATTGAGTATGAGACCCCCTTAACTCCAATCCTTCCCAAGATTCCTCAAAATTCTCAAACTTACATTAAATAAAGTAAATTGGATGATGTAGAATTATTTGCTTGATTCTAAGTTTTCCCAATACTTCATAATAAAAAAAAATAAAATTATCAACTCGGTAAAATCAAAAGCTAAAGCTGGGATGGTAAAGAATTATTTGTTTGATTCTTTATATACCCCGGATTTTTCCATAAAATACATTTATTTTGGATCGGGTGAAAATTAAATGTAATCTTTGCGTTTCGGGTTTCAATTAGGCCCTTTACACAGTAAACAATAAAAAAATCATTCGTAATAATCATAACGATTATTAAGTAATTACTTTCCTGCATATGTCTTTATTTATTTATAATAAATAATCTGCAATACTTAGAATATCAAAAGCAATTAAATTAAACACGTTCAATTTCTTTTATTAAAATCTTTTATTCACATTTGTTGCGTTATCGAATAAATTCAAACCTTTTACAAACTAGACTTCCTCGCATCGACAAGGTAAAAGAAATAAAAATTACTAACATTAAATAAAACTAACATTAAATAATCTTTATGACGTAGTGTTTTCTTTCGGAGATGATAGAATTCTTGGACCGCTAGCCACAAATAATATTTAACGTTATATGATTAATTAATTTATTGATCTCCACAAGCCAAAGACTATTCCTCACAACTTAGTAAGGCGGACTGTATTAATGCCAGCCACTTTAGAAACCTCACAGGATGAGTGTTTGAAAAAAGACCAAGACAAGCAAAGTCAAAATAAAAAATTTAATTCATTGTAGTATAAAAATAAAAAAAACGTTTAAGACATTAGTTCTATGTAAGTGTGTTAGGGGGCTACCTGTTAATATGTGGTACTTACTAAAGTTTGCTAGCAGTAGGACATGTATACCCCATGTCTTCCTCGTCAGAATAGAGCTGTTTCTCAAAATTTTTATATTATATTATTCATCTGTATCTAGAGACGAGATGCCTAGACTCTACTGATGAGCCCGCCAGGCATACTCAGGGCGAAATACAATAAATTTTCTTTTCCTTTCTATCTTTTTTTTCCGTTTTTTTAAATTTATACTACAATCAATTAGATTTTTTATTTTTACTTAGCTTGTCTTGGTCTTTTTTCAAACACTCATCCTGTGAGGTTTCTAAATTGGCTGGTATTAATACAGTCCGCCTTACTGAGTTGTGAATAATAGTCTTTGGCTTGTAGAGATCAATAAATTCATTTATGATATATCTTAAGTGTAAACAAGCAATAGATTCACGAATTTTCCAATAGTTGAAAATATTCAAATTTTAAAATATTTAACGTTGACAATGGAATTCAAATAATTGCTACAAAATAAAAACCTTGTAATATCCTTCGCATATCATAATATTACTATCCTAGAGCACGAGTAGATCTAATAATAGGTGTATTAAAAGTCGGCTATCAGTTGAACAGTCGCTCTCATCAACACGTGGATTCGTTTTGACTAGCGAGAAAATGGTGGATTAATGATTTTGTGGTTAGAGGGAAAGGAATGTATATATATATACATTAATTAAAGGTTGAATTAATCAATCCCGACTGTATAAGTAATTCAATGAATATCTTTATTTTCCTCACACAACACAAATTCCTCCACTTTTTAGTATCAATAATCTTACATCAATTCATCTCGGTTCGTAAAAAACAGCATCAACTTAAGAGGACGCCGAACCGCAATGCTTATACCAACATTTACAGATGCTAACTTTAATAAGAGAATTTATAAATTTTAAAAATTTTATGGCTGTCTCCGCTAGCTTGTATCGAAACCTAGAGGGGATCAAAAGCCGCAATAGCTATAACGAGCCCCTCAGATTTTTTATATTTTCGTAAATATAGAATAATACTATGTATTTATGCAACGACAAATCTCAGATCTATTTTTTATTTAACTCTTTACTTTACAATAAATCCGGTTCGAATTCATAAATGCATAGTGAAGAAATTCGATGTTATTAAAGTTGCTTGCTGATTTCCGTTTCTCGATATTTGCTATTTCCACTTTATTTTTCATTCGATGCAAAAAGAGATAGCGTCATAGGAGATGCGAAAGATAGAAAGAGACGAAATTTTTTCCAGCCCGTCCGAAAACGCCTACAGAGGTAAAAACTCTTGGCAAGTTGTTTGAGAACTGGCTGCAAGAGGGAGCTTCTGCGCTACTCTCAGCTATTACACACATAGTGTATATATATATATGAGCTATTTCACGTCAAGTGGTACAATGAAAATTTTAAATCGCCCCAAAATTTGAGAACAGGCTGGAAATATCTTCCAAAAAAAAAAAAAATTTTAAGTGTAAAAAATAATTTGCCTAAGAGTTATTCCACCATGAAAAATGGAAATTTTTCAATTGTTTAGAAAAATTGCTATTTTCAAAGCCATTTATCTCAAAATCTATTGATTTTTTTGAAAAAACATTACAAACAACTTTTGTTCAAAATAATCTTTAGAACTTCTCTACCTAGCTTATAATTCTTAATTTTAAAATTTCGAAGAGATAGGACACCCGGAAATATTGAATATTAAAAGAAGGCGACCACGCCACAATCGATTTTGATCTATCACCGCTCAAAAAATCACATTTTTCGAGAGCTTTCGAATGGCGGTGGTTAGATTATTGGCCAAGACCGCTGGTGTAAATTATGCCCTAAAATACATGAAAATTAGTGATTTTATGAGGTTTATGAGGCATACCCTACACCAGCGGTCTTGGCCAATAATCTAACTTGAGGAAAAAATAATGCCTAATAGCTGCGAGATAATGCCACATTGCTATTTCTTAATCAGGCCAACCAACTTCTTTTTCTTAAACAACGCAATAGTTTGCACGTTTACCTGGATTACCAAAAATTTTGTCTGAAATAAGTGCACTAAGTATACCTGCTGTATATTTTCTATTCTAGTTAGTTCTAGATCTTGTTTTCTTATTCTGGTCTTATATAATTCAGATCAAAGAATCTTTTACTTTTAGTAATTGCCTAACCGTGATTTTAGATGGGTAATACAAATAGTAAAAATTTTAATAGTAAAAATTATGCAAATGACTCGACAGCTGAAGAACGGCAACCGTTATAAGAAAAAAAGTCTATGGAAACAGATAAACCAAAATCAAATGATTATTTTAAATCTGTGCATTTGTTACAAATAAACAAAGATTGTGAAGTAGTAAATACCTCACACACAAATATACTATATGAAATTTTGTCGTTATCCCGTACCTGAAATAAAAATATATTCTATTAATATAAATATCGAGTAAGAAATACTATGATTGAAACAACTTATCTGACACAGGTAATGCCTATGCATTACCTGTGTATAATTGTTGACGATGCTCCTCCAGGGTCAGGGAAATCTCCTAGTTGGCTACGGTGACAGCATCTAGTACTGGCTTCGGCTGGTGCTGGGGTTTGTTACCTGTAAGGAAAAATTTGTGAAGTTAAAATATTAAGTCATGTAAATAGTTTAAATATGAAATAAGATAGTTGTTAATATGAATGGATATTGTAGGATAGGTTGGAGGTAAGGCACACATGTGATTATTGATTGGTTAGGAAAAGGTAAACAATAAGGAACAAGGTAGCCTGAGCCATCCTCATCACTGAAATTGTTTAAATGAATAAAGGAGAGGACGGGAACTAATTAAAATTAATTGGGTGTTTTTTAAATGTTGGCGGGATGGAAAGAAATAATAATATTTACCGTAAACATCGACTTAGCAGAAGATAGGAGAGGTTACACGGCGATGATGGGTGATGATGGAATCCGCAAAGATGCCGGCCCGCACGAGCAACACCTCCCGATGATGGAAAGTTCCGTCCCTCGTAGACGTCGTCGCCATGGGATCACACTAGGTCCGGGTCAGCATACACAATACAACGTCTCTTGAATACACGAAAGTGAGAGAGACGGAGAGAGAGTCTAGACTCGCGCACGAGACAGTACTGCCGCATGCGTACACATAGGCGGCGGCGGAGAGGGGAGAGCCCACTCGCATGCACCATGAGGTCCACCAAGAGAGTGCGCCGACTCAATGAGACGCGGAACTTTCTGGCATGCGGCGTTCGTAAGTAAGAGAGAGAAGGAAAGGATGCGAATGGCACAAGTGGAGGCGCCGGCCCAGTTAACACCTCGGAATGAGTGTGGAAGTTACGTAGCCGTTTCAAACGACTTATAGAGCCGAATAAAGGTGGCATCAGAATCAGAAATACCCAATGAACCTGTCAACAATGGGGAGAAGGTGCCATATTCAAATTTAAGGAAGTTGACAGCGTGGCGGGTCGGCCGAGAAGGAAATATTGGAAAAAGGAAGAAGGAAGCGGGTGAAGGAAAAAGATTATTACTAGCTGATCCGTGATACGAAATGCCGGTACTTTTGAGAGTTTTGAGAAATTTTCAAGAGTTTTGTGGAGATTACTGTGTTATTGGGAAAGAGAAAGATATTGTTGGAAGGAGAAGCGGTTGGCATAGAAAGTTTGTTGTTTAATAACGGATTATTTGAGAGGAAATCAAGCAAATATTATTGTTGGAACATTTTGGAGATATCGACTCGCGTGCGGTAAGTGGACTGCCCGCCAGCCATATTATTTTCGTAATTACGACATGTGTGTATGGTGTAAATTGGATTATATTTCGGTAACGCGCAAAGATATAAATGAAATTGTAAAAATAACTATACTGTTAATGAAGGAAAGTCTCCTTAATATTTGTGATTTTTATTGATGTTACGTAAATTTATTGAAATACTTAATAATTCCTCAGTCTCTTCCTATAATAATAGATTATATAGTATTTAATGTTTTTGATGAACTTTGCGTAACTTATGTAATACGGGGTTGTAATATATATATTTGTTAAAATAATAAAATAAATAGAAGAAATAATTAAACAATTGATGATAACGGGTATACCGTTTTATTGTGATCCGGCTTACCCCCTTTCCCTCATCAATCCACATTTAGTAGAAAGGAATAGAAATTAGTCTCGCTATTTTCCCGTCAACGAGACAAGGATCCACGGCACAGGTAAGGAGTTCGTGCACGTGCTGAGTCGGCCATTTTAAAGACGAGAGACGAATACGATTTTCCCTTATTTTATATTAATTTAAATTGTAGAATGTTGTGAGAGATATCTGTTGTACGTAGCATACGGGATTTTCCTACAATTACGTAGAAATTGCTACGTCACAGGATACAAGAGACTTAATTAAATGAGTAAAAAAATGTACTTAATTATACTTATGGCGTTACTTTGAAATCGAGTTTTGAACGGCAAATGAAAAAGAGAATTTTAAATATAATTTCCCTATGTTTTACAGATTCAATGACCGTAGGACAAATGAGGATGTGCAAAAAGAAAGATTGAACATATATAGCCAGACGATATCACACTTTAGATGATATTTGAGGAGTACGAGTAACACCGTATACAAGTATAGTAATACGCTACAATGACGTCATCAAGGTCACGTGTTAACTTACTTGTTTATTTATATAAACAAAACAAATAAGTACATTCTTTTTTTCAAGGACATTTATTTTGTTTATGGAAAAAAGGTAATTACTGCAAGCAAGTATAGCGGAACATACATAGAGCAAATTACGTCATTTAGGGTACGCGTTAGCTTTTACTTGTTTGTTTATATATCAAAACAAATAAGATACATTCTTAAAATAACATTTTTAAGAATGTTATCTTAATTGTTTGTTTATATAAACAAACAAGTAAGCTAACGCGTGACCTTGATGACGTCATTTGTTATGACTCCCTCTCTAATAGAAAATCTCACGTGAGATTTTGTATTAGGGCTATACCTGCCTACATACTACTTGCAATAACTATTTTTTAAGCAGAAAAGTTAAATAAATACGTATCATTTTGTTTACATTATTTAAATTATATGTTTATTTATTAATTAGATATAAGTGTATTCCAACAAAATTTGCTGCTATTTTTGAAATCCATAAATAAAAATAAGGTTAATTTAGTTAATAATCTATTTTTTTCTATCTTTACAGTAATTTGTTCACTGTTTATATTTTTATAAAACCAATACATGTGTTTATTTCCTTGGCAAATGTAAAATTCATTTTTAAATATTGTAAACTTATATATAGAAATATTATGTATATTATGTAAACTTATAATATTTTATAAGTATTAGACTTTCAAATTATAAATTTGTTTATTCATTATTATTTTTTTTTTAAAGTATTTTAAATTGCAATAACTTAATTTAATAAAATTGTTAATTAAATAACGAAATAATATAGACTGATAGTTTTACGAATAAACAAAAACATAATAAATTAATATTTTAAAAACGAGGATTCCAATATTACTCAGAGTGACCAGTTGGCGATTTTTTTTCCTTTTCTCTATTACGTATATTGATGTTTATTAAGCAAGAGCAACAAGGAGAAAAAATCGCCATCTGGCAACCCTGATATTACTGTTCAGAACAAAACAGTGTTGCCAGATAGAGGTATTTTTTCTTTGTTGCACTCACACAATATGACCTCTTTTACATTAGATAATAGAAGACAGAAAAACCCTAAATGGTAACTCTGGAACAAAACAATATGAATAATAAGTAATAAACGTATTGGAAATAATTTAAATTTATGTTCCGATAGAAAATACTTGACGATTTATTATTATTTCAGCATTTCTGTCAATGCTAATTAGTTATATATTAGTAATAATAAATATCACAAAAGATTATTTAAAAGTAATAGTGATTTGTAATAAATAAATAAAATAACAGTTACATTTTCGTGTATAAAGATTATAAGAGGACGGTTTGTATTTTATAGTGAACATTTATACAACGATTAAAAAACATACATGACATGTAAAAGTAAACTACATATTCTTAAGCGTATGAAGTATATCCTATAACGAGCGCGAGTGCCGATCGGAAAAGCTCATATACGATCGGGAAGCCCGCGAGCAAGCCGCATAAGGACTAATAATGGTCTGACGCACAAGTTTGCTTAGGAGAAACGAGAGAGAATAGGAGAGAGAGTTTACGCGATTCACCGTAAACACACACGTCACCGGTAACGCTTTCCTTGTTAATTCGTGGCAAGATAGGAAATCTGAGATATAGATTCACACCCGGGTTCCGGAGTTCACAGCACGGAGAGTGTGTGATTCCGTGGAAATGAGCGTGCTGGTGTTCAGTGCACGGCTTCAGCGACTACCCAAGAACTTGCAAGGACGGCTTAGTTACCGCGCGCGAAAGAGCAACAGAGAGGAAGATAGCGAAGTCAAGCGCGCCGTCGGGAGGTATTAAAGGTATGTAGTGCACCACTCGCGAGCCGCCGAAGCCGTATAGACACTTTCTTTACGGCTATATTAAAATTGAGTAACGGCGAATCTCGCCCGCGCGCGACGTCGAGAAGATCGCGTGTGTAAGAGAAAGTGCGAGTAACCCCGGTGGTTACACTTCGTAACGAGACCTCACGCGGCCTTTTCATTCTTATATACTCGCTCTTCAAATGAATATATTATTATTATTATTATTAGTATTATTATTATTATTATTATTATTTTTTTTTTTTTCGTAGGAAACTGGAGAAATCTTACATAAGACGACGACGAGGGTCCGCACTCGTCGCCAGTGCCGGATTCTTACCGGCTAAAACTCCAAACCCAACGCTTTCACCTGCCCAGCCCGGAACTGTTTTTCACATTACTTCAAGCTGGGAGGCGTGTCTTGTGACATGCGTCAATTCGGTCGGTCCTGTTTCTTCTTTCCTCCCTCGATGAGACTGCCACTTATCGTGAAGCGGCCTTTCTGGCGGTATCGAGCGCGCGCCTAAAGGTGGCACAGGCTCCGGACCCCGCCACGTGAGACACTCCCTCAGCATCCTTTGATGGACAAAGAAAGCATTTGGGAGCGCTCTTGCAATTCTTAAGGTTGTGTTCAGGCTCGCCGCACTTGTAGCACGACGAGGACCTGTCCACTCCCTTACAATTCCGTTTCGTGTGGCCGAAGTCTAGGCACCGATAGCACCTCTCGACCAAGACTCGATCCTGAACGCGACAGCTTACGAAGCCGACGCAGAGATGCCGCATCGACTTCAGCTTGTCAGCGCTCTCGTGATCCAGCTTCACGATGGCTGTCTTCTGTTGACTGCGGTTTAGGCCCAAAAGCGTCACCTCTCGGCCCTCAGGCGAAGAAGTAAGCACTTTATTTAGGGCTGCCACCACTTCGTCCCTCGTTGTGAGAGCGTCCAGGTCTCTGATCTCAAGGGTAACCCTTCGATCTCGGACTCGAACTTCTCCCATTCCTTGGGTAGCAGTACGCACTTTCTCCGCGAATACTGCCGCATCGGTTTTTTTGCCTAGCCGAAGCAGGACGTCCCCCCGCCCTGTGGGCCGCACACTTAGAACCTGCGCGCCAATGTCGTCCGGATTCACTTCCTTTCGGAGCTTCCCCAGAACTTCAGCAAACGTTCGGTTCCTCGCGATTGTGACCACCAGGGTGGATACCGGCGCCTTCTGGCGCTTTCTCCTGTCAAGAGGCGCCTGTCCCGACTTAACCGTCGGCTTCTTCTTTTCCACCACAGGCTTGGACTTGGATTGCTCCTTGTCCTTACCTGGTGGTGGCACCTCCTTGCGAGGTTTCTTCTTCTTACGGGTTTTAGAGGCCTCGGGTGGGCTTTGAGGGCCCTCCCTACTCCTCTTTTGAGCCTGTATCTTGGCTGTAGCCGCGATGACGGCTTTAGCAATGATGCCTCTTCTCTTAGGCCGCCGACGATTCTCGTGGCCAACTCGATAATCCTCGACTTGGCACTTGTAATCATCGACTGCTAAAGACATCTTCTTCGTTTTCCCGTAGAGCTCTTGTACAAGAGCGTCTACGGTTTTCAACCCTGTTTTGACGACCATGGAAATGTTCGGCTGCTTTGCACAAGCTGCCAACATTGCCTGAAGTTCTTTTTTCAGATGGTCGTAAGTGGAGTCGATCTCCTCCTGCACCTTCTCCACCTTCTCGTATTCCTTACGGAACACTTCTATCTCCTCTTGAGATTCTCTGCTATAGGCAGAGATGCCGCTGATGGCGCTACCAATGCTGGTAACACTGCCGCTTCGTAACCTGCTTGCAGAAGGAAGACTCAGCATCTGGGATAGCGGCTGCTGTTGGGGGTTTTCTTTCGAGGACCCCGCTTCTGACGTGATGTTAGAACTAAGCGGTTTGTGGCCTCCCCCAAAATCCATGAGGCCAGCGCCGGCCACCGGGGCTTTCACCCGATCGGAACCGACGACGGGATTCACTCCTAGTTTGGAGTTGCCCGCTTGGGGTAGTATGTTTTCATCTCGCTTGCTCATACTTCTGGTTGTACTGTTTGGTCCCGGAGATTATTTTATTTCACCTCTACCCTTCACGCTAGAGTGACGAGCATTCCCCCATCCGCCACCCGGGGGACGCGCCGCATACGGGGACAGGACACCCCGCGCGGAGTATTATTATTATTATTATTATTATTATTGTTATTATTATTATTATTATTGTTGTGTCTTCTTTTTTTTCCATGTGAGACACTCCCTCAGCATCCTTTGATGGACAAAGAAAGCATTTGGGAGCGCTCTTGCAATTCTTAAGGTTGTGTCCAGGCTCGCCGCACTTGTAGCACGACGTGACCAACTCGATAATCCTCGACTTGGCACTTGTAATCGTCGACTGCCGAAAACATCTTTTTGGTTTTCCCGTAGAACTCTTGTACAAGAGTGTCTACGATCTTCAGCCCTGTCTTGACGACCATGGAGATGTTAGGCTGCTTTGCACAAGCGGCCAACATAGCCTGGAGTTCGCTCTTTAGATGGTCGTAAGTGGAGTCGATGTCCTCCTGCGCCTTCTCTACCTTCTCGTATTCCTTGCGGAATATTTCGATCTCCTCTTGAGATTCCTTACTATAGGCAGAGATGCCACTGATGGCACTACCAAGGCTGGTAACGCTGCCGCTTCTTAACCTGTTTGCGGATGCAACACTCAACATCTGTAACGACGGCTGCTGTTGGGGGTTTTCTTTTGAGGGCCCCACCTCTGACGTGTTCGTAGAACGAAGAGCTTGGTGGCCTCCTCCAAAATCCGTGAGGCCACGCCGGCCACCGGGGCTTGTCACCCGATCGGAACCGACGGCGGAATTGACATCCTATTTGGAGCTGCCCGCTTGGGGTAATAGGTATTCCATTCGCTTGCTCATCATCCTTCTTCAACTGTTTGGTCCACGGAGGCTATTTTGTTTCACCTCTACCCTTCACAGCAAGCGTGACGAAGCTTTCCCCCATCCGCCACCCGGGGGGACGCGCCGCATACGGGAACAGGAAACTCCGCGCGGATTATTATTATTATTATTATTATTATTATTATTATTATTATTATTATTATTATTATTATTATTATTATTATTATTATTATTTATTATTGAACTGTTTTTCACATTACTTCAAGCTGGGAGGCGTGTCTTGTGACATGCGTCAATTCGGTCGGTCCTGTTTCTTCTATCCTCCCTCGATGAGACTGCCACTTATCGTGAAGCGGCCTTTCTGGCGGTATCGAGCGCGCGCCTAAAGGTGGCACAGGCTCCGGACCCCGCCATGTGAGACACTCCCTCAGCATCCTTTGATGGACAAAGAAAGCATTTGGGAGCGCTCTTGCAATTCTTAAGGTTGTGTCCAGGCTCGCCGCACTTGTAGCACGACGTGACCAACTCGATAATCCTCGACTTGGCACTTGTAATCGTCGACTGCCGAAAACATCTTTTTGGTTTTCCCGTAGAACTCTTGTACAAGAGTGTCTACGATCTTCAGCCCTGTCTTGACGACCATGGAGATGTTAGGCTGCTTTGCACAAGCGGCCAACATAGCCTGGAGTTCGCTCTTTAGATGGTCGTAAGTGGAGTCGATGTCCTCCTGCGCCTTCTCTACCTTCTCGTATTCCTTGCGGAATATTTCGATCTCCTCTTGAGATTCCTTACTATAGGCAGAGATGCCACTGATGGCACTACCAAGGCTGGTAACGCTGCCGCTTCTTAACCTGTTTGCGGATGCAACACTCAACATCTGTAACGACGGCTGCTGTTGGGGGTTTTCTTTTGAGGGCCCCACCTCTGACGTGTTCGTAGAACGAAGAGCTTGGTGGCCTCCTCCAAAATCCGTGAGGCCAGCGCCGGCCACCGGGGCTTTCACCCGATCGGAACCGACGGCGGAATTGACTCCTAGTTTGGAGCTGCCCGCTTGGGGTAATAGGTATTCCATTCGCTTGCTCATCATCCTTCTTCAACTGTTTGGTCCACGGAGGCTATTTTGTTTCACCTCTACCCTTCACGCAAGCGTGACGAGCTTTCCCCCATCCGCCACCCGGGGGACGCGCCGCATACGGGAACAGGAAACTCCGCGCGGATTATTATTATTATTATTATTATTATTATTATTATTATTATTATTATTATTATTATTATTATTATTATTATTATTATTATTATTGTTATTATTATTATTTTTTTTTCTGGAGTCTTTGGTAATGACATTTTACGCACAACCGACAAACCATCCTCCCCCTCGCATACGCTCACTCTATCTACATCCATCTGCTTTTTTGCTCCGCAACACATTTGAATCGTAATTTGCGATCAGGCGCCGGTTGTCCGCGTTCGTCGTCATAAGTCTCGTCGCGTTTTCCGGCGTGATCGCTTGTATGTCCGTTTCAAGTCGTTGACGTTGATCTATGACCAACGTCATCATAGGCCCATCCGCAGTACTTGCATTGAGGTAAAGCAAGTCTGCTCATCTTGTGTAGATAGCCGCGGAAGTATCCGTGTCGAGAGAGAAATTGGATGAGATAGAAGTCTATCTCACTGTGCTTTCTCCCCTTCCACGGAGCAACCGCAGGGATAAGTCTACGCGTCCATCGCGCCTGTTGTGTATTTGTCCACTGGGTTTGCCAGAGTTCCATGGTTTTCGTACGTTCGCCTGTCGCAGCGTCGACGCGTCCTGTGTCTGCGATTCGATCGTATATACGCTTTCATTCCACCGCGAGTAGATCGATCGGAATTACGCCCGCGATAACAAGAACGGCGTTTTCGGACACCGTTCTGTACGCGCACGCGATTCTTACCGCGCCCACCCGCTGCACGTTAGTGATCGCTTTCGTTCGTTTTTTAATATGTAACGCGTCCGCCCAGATTTCCGCCCCATATAGTATGATCGAGTGGGTAACGCTCATAAGTAGTCGTCGAGTGCTCGGTCTCGGTCCGTTCATATTAGCCATGAGTCTGTTCAAGGCTTTTGTTTTTTCTTGTGCTTTTTGGGTCACCGTACGTATGCGGAGCCAGAAACTCAGCTTCATATCCAGAGTCATCCCCAGATACTTGACCTCACTCCTAGTCACCACTTCTTCAGTCTAAACAGTCAAGGGTATACCTGTATCTATTCTACGTCTCGCCAGTATCGGAACTTCGGTATTTTGCAGCGCGAGCTGAAGTCTGTGCTCTTGCATCCACTCGTTAACCCATCGCATAACCTGGTTCAGTTTGAGCTGAATCAGCGAGTGTCATGGTCTACTATTATATCGGCAACGTCATCTGCGTAGGCAATGAGGGGTGTGTCCAGTCGGAGTAGACTATCGTACAGTATATTCCAGAAGTCATGCCCCAGGATAGAACCCTGGGCGACCCCGCAGTTATTCGTCTCTTTCTTTGTCCGTCCGTAGTCTCATAAATGAGGTGTCGGTTCTTAAGGTAGTCCTTCACAACCTGGAGAAGGTAGTCAGGCACCCGGAAGGCTGTTTTCAACGCGTCCAGGATATCAACCCACCTCGCCGAGTTAAGGGGATGTCGGAGCTATAGCCTCCGTCAAAAGCCGCTCGAACTCGCGGCTTCGAATGGCGCTGTAGTCAGGTGTCATTTCTACGATAAACGTACTTAAAACATAAATTATAAATTTTGCAGCTACATAGAGCTGTTGAAAGATACTTTCCCCCCTAGCTATAACTAAAATTAAGGTAATTGTAATATTACTCTTGGCAGCAAATGTTGATTTTTTTAAAGAAATGTGAAATACGGTACGTGTAGCGTTACGGCAGATATAGATTCATTGAATGTGAGACGTATTTGGTGGTGAGAACTCCAACTAACCTGGACTGCGACGTTTTTTTACCCGAAGTCGCAGAATTTTAAGAAAAGTAAATTTATTGTTCGTTTAAGATTTTTCGATATAAAGAATTTATTGGGGTTTGCAAACTAATATGCATTATTAAGCAAAGCCGTTACTCTTCGTAAGCCTTTCCAAAAATTAAAAATTAAAATTGACGTTTCGACCACGACTCTCTAGCTTAGGTCTCCTCAGTAAGGAGCTAAAGCCCTTCTTTAGACGCCGGTCGCAGTGGTAAGCGACGTCAAATTGATGTTAAAGCAGCTATACTTATGCCTTGTAGTCGACTGTTTCTCTAGCGGGTGGAGAGAACAGTTAGATCGCCCTAGTGGTAAGAACTGCAAGCCCGATAAATATATATATATATGAGTGGTTCTCTGTGACATCGAAGATGAAAAAAATAAATATTGCTATAACTGTGGGAATATGTTTTAGAGGTATCCAGTAGTTATCCTGAATTTTTTCAGATTTTTTCTGGGCCATTATTTTAAGTTACAGAGAGTCAAAGTTGACATTTTAGCACTTTTTTGCATTATATGCCCATTTTCATGAATTTTTAGCTCCCAGGGGATGCATTTTTCACTAAAAACATAAGTATGACTTTTTTTGTAAAATTTTCCGAACTTTTCATTAAAAATACTTTTAAAGACATAAATGTATGCTGTCACACTCTTGTAAGCCATTTAAACCTTAAATAGTGAAAATCAGCAATTCTGCTCCGGACTCTGGTAACCTAATACTGTCTAAAAGATGTCTTTTTATAGTCAGAAACTGCCTAAAAATTTCCAGAGTGGGTCTAAATCATTAAGATCACTTATGGTCAAAATATCCGGGAAAAGTGCCCGAAATATTAATAGAAATCTATATTTGTTGCCTTATAACGATGAATCTAGTAGCATGATCATTGCAAAAAAATTTGTGCACTTACCTAGGAGTGGTAGAAAAGTATCTCCACTTGTTTCAGTATCCATCTAATCCCCTGTAAACTGCTAAAAATACAAATATTATTATAAAATTATAAAAAATTATTTTTTATACATTTATAATGCTGGATTTTTAGTTTTACATCCCTTACAAGAATTATAATACTAATCTGAAGCATTACTATAAAAGTATCAACATTATTATTATTATTATTCAGCAATACATTGTTTAGATTTCACAAACTTGTCACTGTCACGTTATCATATTATTCATTATAATTATATATCCGATTTATTTATATATCTTTTGTATTAAATACGTATATTCAGTTATTGTAATAATGATGTTTATATATTTATAGTAATCCTTCAGATAATGTTGATACTTTTATAGTAATGCTTCAGATTAGTATTATAATTCTTGTAAGGGATGTAAAACTTAAAATCCAGCATTATAAATGTATAAAAAATAATTTTTTATAATTTTATAATAATATTTGTATTTTTAGCAGTTTACAGGGGATTAGATGGATAATGAAACAAGTGGAGATACTTTTCTACCACTCCAAGGTAAGTGCACAAATTTTTTTGCAATGATCATGCTACTAGATTCATCGTTACAAGGCAACAAATATACATTTCTATTAATATTTCGGGCACTTTTCCCGGATATTTTGACCATAAGTGATCTTAATGATTTAGACCCACTCTGGAAATTTTTAGGCAGTTTCTGACTATAAAAAGACATCTTTTAGACAGTATTAGGTTACCAGAGTCCGGAGCAGAATTGCTGATTTTCACTATTTAAGGTTTAAATGGCTTACAAGAGTGTGACAGCATACATTTATGTCTTTAAAAGTATTTTTAATGAAAAGTTCGGAAAATTTTACAAAAAAAGTCATACTTATGTTTTTAGTGAAAAATGCATCCCCTGGGAGCTAAAAATTCATGAAAATGGGCATATAATGCAAAAAAGTGCTAAAATGTCAACTTTGACTCTCTGTAACTTAAAATAATGGCCCAGAAAAAATCTGAAAAAATTCAGGATAACTACTGGATACCTCTAAAACATATTCCCACAGTTATAGCAATATTTATTTTTTTCATCTTCGATGTCACACAGAGCCACCCATATATATATCGAACAAATCTTTAGCGAACGATAATTTCATTTTCTTTAAATTTTGAAATGTAACCTTCAAGTTTAAGCAGCAACAAAACTATGTTGTAAAAAATGCAATACTTATCATTGTGTACAACTATAATACTAGTTAAACTTTACGTTATGTTTACACGGTAACTCAGTAGCGTCAATCCTTTTTACAGAATTAAATGCCATAAAAAAAGCTACATACCATTTGAACGGTATTGCTTAAAGCATTTTTTTTTAGACTTTTGGATAAAAAAATCAGTTTGGGGGATTACACTTTGTTCAAGTTGAATATTGACATGTAGTTTATGTAACATTCACCTTGACATTAGAAATTCTAACCAAGAAGGATAAATTCTAGACATAATTAGCAATGAATGTTACATATAATGTTTTATAGTAAAAATAGATAGATTTTGAGTTGAATAGCGGTAAACCCAGCTGGTATCGAAAGAAACTTGAAAAAATTCACTTTTTGAGGTTAGAATAACTTTTCAGCAAATAGATTCCATTATCTAAAATTTTTTTCTCTGTGTTCTTAAAAACATTTCCAATGTGTACCCAAAATTTGATGCATTTTAAAATTTTGATCAGACCACTTCACGTGGAATATCCCATATATATATATATATAGATTTATTAGTAGGCGTTTATGACATACAAGACAGAGAGGGAAGATGCGTAGTTTCTAGTACAAGAGAGAGGTTCAAACTATGAAGCCCGGGCTCCATAAATGGTAGGAAACAGGCAGAAGATCCAAATTTATTATGAAAATGGATAAAATTTATTGATCGCCACGAACAAGTGTAATAGTTAAACAATTTTTATTGCCCACGTTTCGGATGTATTAATGTGACATCCCTTATCAAGGCTACAAGCATAAAAATAATTATTCTACCAAAAAGTACATAAAAATCGAAATTTACAAAACACTATATAAAAAAGGAAAACTTACCAAAAATTGGTTTAATTAAATAAAAATCGGTGGCGCAACATTATTTAACAGAAATTTTTTACATCTTTAAATTTCAATAACTGACCAAACAACACTGTAAAAACAAAACCAACCAATTATAAAAAAGTAAAACCAATTAATAATAATAAGTATATTTAAAAAAACACTTTATGCAATTAAAAATTATTTATTGTAATTAAAAAAAATTTTTTTTCCTTCAAAATTAAAAATTAATTAAAACTCACAATTTAACTACATGTTTAAGACACTTACAAGGGGAGTACATGACCTCCGGGAAACGGATCTCATCCTAACTTCGGTATGTCTTTTATAATATAAAAATATGAACAAAGCCAAGTTATCTCTTGACAATGGCTACATTTACGGAAGTTATTCGACATCCAATAATAATAGCAGTAAAAAGTACTTCCAATTCGGTCGCTTATAACTCGAAAACAAATAAAGATAAATAATCGAACCAAAAACCGGAAGAAAGTTGAGTTCAAGTAGATATGGTTTGAAAAAATGAAGCTCAAATTGCTTAATTTAAAGCAAAGTTATGAAGAAAATAAGAAATTGAAGAAATTTTAACCAAAATTTAAAATGAAAAATTTATTGTTTCTTTTGGCCTAATAATCTTCAATTTCTTCATAACTTTGCTTCAAATTAAGCATTTTGAGCTTCTTTTTTTTCAAACCATATCTACTTGAACTCAACTTTCTTCCGGTTTTTGATTCGATTATTTATCTTTATTTGTTTTCGAGTTATAAGCGACCGAATTGGAAGTACTTTTTACTGCTATTATTATTGGATGTCGAATAACTTCCGTAAAAGTGGCCATTGTCAAGAGATAACTTGGCTTTGTTCATATTTTTATATTATAAAAGACATACCGAAGTTAGGATGAGATCCGTTTCCCGGAGGTCATGTACTTCCCTTGTTAGTGCTATGGAGCACCCGGGGGGGGGGGGGGGGGTCCAAAGCTTTAATGATTTAAAATTACGAGGCAAAGTAAACCCAACCTATGACAAATAGATAATAGCTTTACATGTGTGTTTGTTGTAAAGGTGGGGGAAGAACATTTATGTTTGGAATAAACGGACTCAAGAGGTGCCCATAATCCAGCAACCATAAGTCAAGAAGAGGTGGCAAAAAGAGAAAGGTCTAAACCGTAGTATATATCAAGTATTAATATATGCCACCTACTAATACCTCATAGTATCCCGGTATTACGCAACCTTCCTCTGCCCAGTATTTATGCAGTGCAAAAAGTAATGGAAATTGATTTAGGTAATATAGATAACTTATAATTTTATATCAATCAAAAATGTAACTTTTCAACATTATCCAGAACTATTTTGTAAACATTTTTAAGATTATTAATATCTTCAATACGATTGAATGTATTTTTATTAGAGTAAATATTGATCATTTCTGAGAAAAGACGTTTTTTGTAATTATTTTCTATGTCTAATATACAGGTTTTTTCAAAATCAATGGAGTGTTTAGTATTGATTGTATGCATGGCACCTGCGGATCTATCATTTTTATTTTTTATGTCATTTTTATGTTCATTGATACGTATTTTGAGTTTGCTTTTGCTCGTGCCAATGTAAATTGCCGTACAATCTTTACACGGAATTCTGTAGATAATGTTGCAAATATTATATTTAACTGTACTGTCTTTCCCCAATTTAATAATGCAATTAAATTTATTTATCGCACAATTAATTGTTAAAAAATTATGTTTATTTAAAATTTTATTAAGTTTTGGAGTTAAATTTTTGAAATATGGTAAAACTACCTTCGGTCTACGTATCAAATCTTGGGCATTTTAATTGTTTTATTTTATTACATTAATATTATTATCATTATCAATATTATTAATATTGTAACGGTGCGATCGGGATGAAGGGAAATTTGGAGTTGCACGTAGCGAACTTACCTTCGCGCACAACCGGACCTCCAACACTCCTTGTCGACAACACGTCGATCACCCGATAATCACCGTGTACGTTGATATGGGTTCACTCGTGAGCCTACCTCTGGAAACACAAATTCTATAAATGCAGATGGGTACCGCGGGCTCGTCTGCTCTCCGGACGAGGTAGTAGGGATCCTGGGATAATACGGGATATCGAAATAACAGGGAGCCGAGAAATAAAATGAAATCATGCTTTATTCTTAAGTAGGTTTTAAATTATAATTTCAGAGTTATCGCCACTCGCGGTGAATACCGTTTTCCGTACGGTCGGGACGCGATCGCGGGGACCCTTCGCTCATGCGCGCGATCGCGACGCGGAGAGAGAACGCGGGTTACGCAGACACGCTACCTTCCCCAGTTAATGACTACTGCTAACCTTATACGTCGGCTCGTCGAAGGGTGTCCTGCCTTCGCTCTAGAGTGGTTCGGCGGCTACCTCTCGACCTTTCACGCTCGGTTGTCGCACTCGGTCCTCAAATCCTTTTGGGGGCACCTCACGGCTCGGCTGTCCACGAGAGAGTGTCCTGCCGATTCTATCTCGTTCCCCCTCCCTTCCGTATCCCGCGCGGTCTCATCCGACGGTCGTACGAGCCACGCGACGGAGAACCATGTCGAGTGACTCCCGATATCGTCACTCGACACACCCCCTTCACAGACGTCGGGTACCGAGTAGGTATCCGACTTCTGCCACTATCGGCCCGGACGGCGTACTATCCCCGTGGGCGTGGTTCCGCGTAACTCCTGACTATCTCCCCACGCTGTCATCGATGCCATTGGACGGCGAACTACGAACGCTGTTTTTCGCGGTCGTTCGGGTTTACGCTTGGGGGGCACGGTCAGCACGGTCTGACGTTCATTCGCCGGTGCTACGGTGTCTCTCTCGCTTGTTTCGGTTACACGCTCGCTCGCATTTACAATATTTTCGCTATCTGAGGGCGGACAATTACCCGCCCTTACGCGCGATGCATCCAACGGCGGAAGAGTTCTCGAAGTCGTCTTCTTCTGGGTTTATACCTCTTCGGTTCGGCTTGAGTTGTTCTGCGTGGACGGGAGAATCTGAGTCCCCGTCCCCATCGATTAACGAGTAAGTATTCGTCCCGATGGCTCTCGAAACCAAGTACGGTCCTCTGTATTTCGGTGTGAGCTTAGCCGACAAGTTCTGGGCTGCGGAAAAGAGTACTTCGTTACGTCTCCAAACTAGTCACCTGTTTCATATTCGACAAAGCGGCGACCTTTGTCATAGTAATTCGCTTGCTTCTCTTGGGCTGATTCTGCTCAGTCGACCGCTGCTTCGTGTAACTGTTGTAACCTGTGCAAGCGTTCTTTCCAGTCTTCGAGTGCGGTCTTATCTCGTTTCATGAGCGCTGCGTTTTCTTCGTGTTTTCTTAACGAGTCGGGAGGCATCGGTTGCTTGCCGTAAATCAAAAACGCTGGGCTCGCTCCTGTCGAACTTTGTACCGAAGTATTGTACGCAAATGCGATCTCGGATAAATTCGAATCCCAGTGCTTATGATCTTTTTCGATGAACGCGACTAACATGGTTTTTAGCGTCCTGGTCACGCGCTCGACTGGATTCGCCTGTGGGAAGTAGGGGGAAGTAGTCATATGCTGCACCCCGACCTTCTTTAAATAGTCGTTTACGAGGCTATTCTTAAATTCCGTCCCGTTGTCAGACAGGAATGTCGACGGGACTCCGTAACGGAAGAAAACTCGGTCCTTTAAGTTCTTAAGGATCGTTTGCGCGTTAGACTTTTTTATGAGGATACACTCAATCCAGCGAGTAAACAAATCTTCGAAGATCAGAATGTACTCGAAACCTTGGACGCTTCTCGGGAAAGGATCCATAACGTTCTCTGCGACAACTTCCCAGGGTCTTTCGATGGTCCGGCGTCCCATGAGTCCTGCAGGTAGGCGTTGTTCGACCTTGCATTGTTGGCAAATTAAACAACACCGGACGTACTCGGCTACGTCTTGGTACAAGCGTGGCCAGTAATATTACAAGGCGATACGCTTGTACGTTTTTTCCCTACCTAGGTGACCTGCCGTGGGCTCGTCGTGTCCTTGCTTCAAAACGAGCGCACGTTTCTCAATCGGGACGACGAGTTTCCATGCTGCGTCGTCACCAACTGTCGTGGACAACATTGAATCGGGACGGTACGTATACAACCTCCCTGATACGATTTTTTATTTGGGGAAATCGCTCGGGATTTTCGTGACCTTATCGCATTGACCGAGGTACCACTCATCGGTAGTTTCTTGGCACCAGGTCACTGAACTGAGCGCTCCTTGCCGGTACTCCACCTCGTAATCGTATCCTTGTAACTCTAAGGCCCAACGAGATAGGCGTCCCGTCAAATTACGCAGGTTACACAGCCATCTGAGACTCGAGTGGTCGGTTATCGCCTTGAACTTATAACCTTCGACGTAAGCGCGGAACTTACGAATGGCCCAGATGAGAGCGAGACATTCTCGCTTCGTGACGCTGTAATTCCTCTCGCTTTCGGTCATCGTGCGGCTCGCGAATTCCAGTACGCGTTCCACTCCATCTATATTTTGTATCAACACTGCCCCGAGTCCAGTGTCACTTGCGTCGCATTGGATCACGAACATTTCGTCAAACAAAGGGCGATGTAGGACTGGAGCCGTCGCGATGAGCATCTTGCATTGCTCGAACGATGTCTGTTGTTCCACTTGCCATTCGTATTTGCGATCTTTCTTCGTTAACGCTGTAAGAGGCTCGGCGATCGTCGCGAAATCTTTTAGGAATTTCCTATACCACGAAGCCATTGCTAGGAACCTCCTCAGCTGTTCAAGGTTTTTAGGGGCTGGATAGTTTAGTATCGGCTCAATCTTAGTTGGATTGGGCCGAAAACCGTCGCGCTTTACCAATACCCCGAGGTACTTTACCTCTTCCTGGCAAAATACGCTTTTCTCGCGATTGACAGTTAGCCCCGCTTTTTTGATTCGCGACAGGACTGTCTCAAGTAACTTAACGTGCTCCTCGAAAGTCTCGGACGTAATTATCACGTCATCGAGATAGGAGTATACATACGGCTCGAGGCTAGGGCCGATGATACGATCTATCAGCCGCTGGAACGTCGCACCAGCATTGTTAAGTCCACACGGCAACCGCGTGAATTGGTACAGGCCCATCCCTGGTACCGTGAAAGCCGTTATCTCGCGAGAGTCGACACGCAGAGGGATCTGATGGTACGCACTACTCAGATCCAACGTGCTTCTATATCGCGCATTTTGCAACTTGCGCAAGATGCTATCCATATTCGGGAGGGGATAAGCATCCGGCTTGGTTACTGCATTGATCTTCCTAAAATCGATGCAGAACCTGTACTTGCCATTATCCTTACGGACCATGACCACAGGACTAGACCAACTGCTAGCGGAAGGTTCGATTATACCTGCAGTGAGCATCTCATTAACCTGTTTCTTCATTTTATCGCTAATAGCTTTAGATACGGGGTAACACTTTTCTTTGATCGGGCGACCTGATCCTACGTCGATCGCGTGCTCTGCCCAACCCGTGCATCCGATAGAACCACCACCAAGTCCTAACACTCGTTCTAGCAATTCTCGGAGTTGCTCTCTTTCGGCGGGTAGCGCGTCGGCTAACCCGATTGAGTTGAGAGACGCTATACATGGAAATCCACGCTCGCTAACTCCAAGGAAATTGATTTTTTCTCGTCCTTAAAAAGCAAGCGGTTCTCTTGCGGAAAGAGAATCGCGTTGAACTTCTTAATAAAATTTACGCCTACATATCAATCAGCGTCTAGGTGTGGCATTATACCTATTTTGAGGTCGTGTTTTATACCTGCGACCTCAAACGGCAAGTAGGTATAACCCGTAACGGAAGAGAAACGTCCATCTCCCAGTTTCGCCCCTTTTCCACTATCGGGCCTTATTGATTTACCTAATTCATTGGCAATCAGAAGAGCCACTGGTCCCATGTCCGTTCGAGACGCTCCAGGGTCGTATAACGCCCTTAAGCGGTAAGGTCCTACATTTACTTGTAGCCACCAGCGTCCCATGTCCTGATCGGGCTCCATACTAAAGGAGTCGTCCTCGGACGGCTACTCTTCTGTCGTATCGGTCTTTTATTGCTTTCCTTCGCCGTTACGACCGCGGCAACCGTACTCTTCTCGTTGTGTCGAGCGACTCGTCCTTCTCCGGCCTCATTACACGAGGAAAAGGCCGTCGAGACCCCTATTGGTCTTTCCCCTTTCCGTTTCCCGTGCATTTCGGACAATTATACCGGAAATAGCCTGGGGTGCCGCATCCGAAACAGTATATATCTCTTGGGACGTTCTCTCCGCCGGAGTTCTTCCTCTTATTCGGGGGAGATTTTCGTCCATTGTCCTCCTTCTTACTCGTACTACTCTGTGCCGGGTCTGGCTTATTCAGAGTTGGACTTCCTCCTTTAGTCGGACGGGAGTCGTTCTGTTTCCATTGGGTAGGAGAGTAACTCTTCCCGTTACCCTGCCGGGGATTTGGTTGCTCCGTTGAACTCGTTTTTAAGGAGCGGATCTCCTTGAGCATCTCGGCCATTAGTTCGACTAACGAACGGTCGGCCTGTTTGGTGACCGCTTCAATTGCGGACACTTTGGGTTAACTGATAGGATCTTGACGTTGTTTGCCCGTCTTTGGTTTGATTCCTAGATCGGGGTGTAACATCTTCTCTGGAGGAGGTGGAGGTTGGTATGACTTCTCGGCCTCCAATGTTTGCTCGGCATCGCGTGCCTTTTCGAGCAAGTCTCGGATGCTTAGGTATGAGTTACGTTCTATCATTCGCTGTAACTCGGGTAACATGTTTCGGTGTAGTAAGTCAAGCTGTGGACTTACACTCGGGATTGGTCGTTGTTTTCGCATCATCGAACCTAAGCACGTTATATAGTTACGCACAGGTTCGCCTTTCCCTTGGGTTCGTCGGTTAGCGTCTCTCGCTAGTCTTTGCTGGTAGCGTCGGTCCATGCCGTACCAGTCTCTGGCTTCATGACAAAACTCCTGCCAAGGCGTCCTTGGTCTTTATAATCGCGGTACCACGTCGACGCGACACCGGTCATTAGTTCGGCTAGTGCGGGTATCAGCTCCTCGCCTGTCAACCTTGCTAATGTCCTGCATTCTTCTACCCGTGTGATGAATAGATCGATGCTATCATCTGGTTCGCCGGTGAATCGCACGTTTCATCGTCGGACTATATTGCCAATATCCCGTGTGCTTGTCGGTCCACCGTTGCTCTGCGAGTGGTGCATATTTACTCTATGTGCACCGCTGGTGAGGTTCCCACCCCCCCTCCCAGGCGTTGCCGATACTTACCAACGGTGGTATCGAACCACAGGTGCAACTGGCGCAGTGCGAACGCTGCAATCTAGTTGCATTTTGTGCAGATCGGGTATGGTTGTTGCTGGGTTGTTGCGTGTGATCCCACGATTTGCGTAAAGGTGAGGCTTGGCTTTGGTGGTGACCTGAGTTTGTTGTTTGCGACAAAATCGGTCTGCTCTGGTCGTAGTAATTGCATGTGAATGTATCCTGGATATTCACTTGTTGTCTTTGGCGTCAATCGTGGTGTTGGGCCTCTAGGTCGGGCCCAATATGTGCACTTTCTGTTGCGTTATCGATGCGGGTGCTTGACACAATGCCTTGCCTATTAGTAGGTGAGTTACTCCATAGCTCAGCCATCTGGGTTGACAGAGTCTTAATTTGCTCGTGTAAGCTTTGCAAATAACTTACGAAGTTTCCTGGCAGGTTGAATCGTTCGCCTTCGAGATCGTCCAGCGACATGGTCTCGCCTGTTGGTCTGTCATTGTGTAAGCCGATATTCGACGATTCTGTTTCGCTGTCGGTCGCCGACCTCGTGTTTCGGTTCACTGGGTTCATTGGCGAAGCGTTTCTTTGGGTGTTGGCACTGCCGCTAGTGCCAACTTGTGGTATGATATAATCGTGGTCTCTACCGGCTTCACCTAGTAAGATGCTAAGCGGGTGTGTTCTATTGGGATCGTAATCTTTCCCAGGATAGTCGAACTGGACCATTCTTGACAAGTTGGCTCGATCAAATTTTGTCTTAAATACACACGATGTGCATAAACTTCGTTCTCGTCTTCCGCCTCTGTAGGCTGGAAGTCCGCTGTGACGTAGTCGCCTTTGAGCCATCGATAAAATCGAGCACATTGCTCAATGCGGCTACCCGATGTGACTAGCTCTAAGCTAGTCATCATGCCTGTTCTAGTGTCGTTGTCTAGGTACATGAGCCATTCTTCGATATCTCGGTGTCCAGACATGATAGTGCGCGTGTACAAATTTTTCGGTCAGTGTGCGTGTCCGCAAGATACGCAAATATGTACTAAGGGATACTAAAAAGCGAATACGCTGATATGTTCCCATAACTAGATGGTTCGTAATCGAAAAGAAACGTCAAAATACAAATACCCTACGTATATGAGAGATTCCACAGAACTTTTGACTTTAAGGTCAAAAGAAAATTGAAAATTTATTTTAAAGGCACATCTTTGAAACTTATCGAACCATATCTAAATAACATTAGTAGCATAAAAAACATGGGGCCCCTCATTTTTTTAAAACATTTTTTTGTAAAAAATCAAAAAAAATTATTTTAATGTAAAACATACTACATTTCATCAAAAAAATAAAATTTTACATTTTTCTTTCAAATTTAAGGTAAAATGTTAAAAAATTTGATAAAATATGTAGCATAATATGTGTTGGAAAGAAAAATTTTGTAATACAAAAATATCATTATAATAAAATTTTATTTTAAGCAATTAATAATTTTTCAAACAAAAGAAATGTAACAAAATATATAATACATACAAACATTGTAACTAATACAAAGATTTTTTAATTATAATTCATTTTTTTCTCCGTGTTGACTTATTAAGTCTTTGCGTTTTTTTTTGATACTCGAAATTGACTGTATAAAATTGGATAAGTCCCAGCTGTTTGGTGTTAATGAATAATGTTTGCAAGGTGGTTTGTCAAAGCATTCAGCACACGAAAGATAATTAAGATAGAGTTTGTTCGGACTATTTTTATTCCAAAGCAACTGAAAATTTTTTTTTGTATTGGCTGCTGCTTTTAAATTAGAATTAACAAGTTTCTCAAGATTTTCTATTTCAGCTAATGAGACAGAAATCACTTTAATTCTACTTTCTGATGAAACTTGAACTGCCTGAATAACGTCATCAATTGATAATATGTCATTTCCTTTTAACACGTATTGATCACACAAATTTTTTATACATCCTCCAATCGCATCGGCACTACTTTTGCCGTGCCCAGTAGCACTAAAATTCCATGATGACATATGTAACCCAAGTTGCTCACAATGGTGTCTAAATAAATAAAAGTTGGTCTTATTCTTATATTGACTGGTCGGGCCATCACTTCGGAAATGTATTATCCTTACAGTGGGTACGACTTTCTTTACAATTTCTAACACAGGTCGTAAGTGAGCCCAGATTGCTATCGCGTCATGTCTTAAACTCTCTGAAATTGTACAAAAGGAAACACAGTTTATTTCTCCGTCACAATGCCTATAATAAAACACACCCGTGTGAAGGCTTAACTGCTTCTGCGAGGCTCCAAAATGTACTACTTGAATTTCTGATGAGTATTTACAAATGTAATTTTCAGAAAAATCTATCACTATCTGAACTTCATTCGGTTTTAAATTAAGTTTATTATTTCTTAGAAACGCTAACTGGTGATTGTTGTCACAGACGTGTTTGAAAAATGATACTATAGAAGTATTGTTTGCGTTAATTAATTCAGAAAGTGTACATAAATTTTTTGCTTTGAAGTAATATTTACATTAAACATTTTATTTTTTGCACCAATCCTACTTTCCTTTGCAGTCACCCATTTAAAATAATATACAATTTTTTCACTTTTTACTCCATTTTTGCATTCTTTACATCGTCTATACATACAATCTATATTATTAGGATCGCAAGTAATTAATTTAATAAATTTCCATGTATTATTTGTTGATATTATTTTAAGGTAATGTAATTTATGTACAAGAAAATCAAAATTTTCGTGATATTTACAAAGACAAGAATCACGATTCGCAAATTTTTTTCTAACAATCCAAAAAGGCTTGTACATAAAAAAAAACTGACTTTGATAAAATTAACAGTTTTTCTTGTTGATATTTTTTAAACAAATTCATTAAACTATTCGTGAGATACCTTTTTCTCTTTTTAATACCATTCTTGGTTATGGTGTCATTTAATCCTGGGGCGACACACGAATTTTCGTCTCTTTCGAGAAACTCGCGCACTGATTGTTCTACTGCATCTTTTAATAATTTCTTTTTCAGTGCTTTTTTTTTATAAATAATCGTTGTACAATCAGTAGAAAATTTACCTCGATAATACTTACTACAGAGATTTAAGTGTTTGCTGACACCTCGACACTTTGCAATAGTAGAGCCTGTAACGATTTGCGCAAAAAATGATTTTTCAAACTCTGTTTGGAGTTTTCTTTTATTTTCCACCAATTGTAATTGTAACGCTTGACCAGCCAATAAACTTTTTCGAATTTCAGATGGTCCTTTTTTTTGTATTTCTTTAACATTATTTAAAACTGTATCTTTTTCATTGAATTTCGAGAGAACTCGATAGAATTTACTTTTCCACACATTTCTTTTTTTCTTCAATTTGTCAATTAATTTTTTCTGTTGAGAAATTTCTCTGCGCAACTTTCTTTCTCGGTTTTTAGCTAATTTTAACGAATTATACAAACTAATTACTTTTTTATTAAGTTTATTAATAGTGTAAGTGGAGGGTTTATCAACACTTACAGCTTCACTAGAATTATTTGAACTTTCAAAATTATCATCACTTGGTGAAACTTCATTACTGTCTGAGCAATTTGTTGTATCCGCATCCACAATGTCACGAGTTTTATTATCGATTTCGCTATTTTGAAACATAACCTTTCGTTTTCGGTGAGGAAAGTATGCCACTAATTTATGTTTGTCTGCGATTTCCTCACTCGGTTCGCGCACAATAATTTTTTCGCTTTTGTCAATTTCATTTAAGCTTTCGTCTTTCTTCTCCTCATCTATAATGCTACTACAAAAATTATATAAAAGTTAAAATTTTAAAAAATTTTTAAAAAATACTACCTAGCCTTTGAACCTTTATTTTGCCTTTTATTTTGTGATCTTTCCACTTTTGCTTTTGCATTAAATAAATTTAATTTAATTTTTGCTTCCAACTTTTTTGTTTTTTCAAGCTCTAGCTTTAATATAGTTTTTTCTCGTTTTAATCGAAGTTGTTCTTCGCGTGAATGTTTTTCCATTACTATAATAATATGCATTAAATAACAATTATAATAATAAATATATAATAATTTATAATAAAAAAATGATATTTAAACATACCGGTGAATGTATTAATCTACTTCTCTCTGACGATGCAAACACTTGATTGAGCATCGCTTACTTTACTTACAATATCCGTATGAAAATAAACAACATTCCTACCTTTAATATAAGTTCCATTAATGTGTGTGTATTTGTGTTTAAGTATTACAATTACAAATATTTACTATAAGATGATTAAATACCTTATTTTCTCGGAAAGTAAGAATTTCATTTTTTTACATTTTTCGTAAGTTCGTTTCAGGCAAACAAAGAAGAATTTTATGTAAAGTATTTAAAAACATGTTTTTTAAAAGGTTTATAAAAAAGAGCAATTACTTCTATAACCATTGATAACATACTATCGATGTGCTGACGAAAAGTACGATTTTTTTCAATGGGGGGCGCATACGTGTACCTAACTTTGCGAGGGTACAATTTTTTTCTGTAAGTAGCACACTTACAAACCAACCGCGATTTTATTTGTCTGATCAATAAGTGTCATTTTCCATAAAGAAAATTTATGAGAATAATTTATTTTTTTTTAAGAGCTAAAAGTAAAATAAATTAAGTTTTTTTTTAAATAGTGGTTACGGATATTCATAAAATAAATTAATCTATGTAGGTTGAAGCACATCTCTAAAACTTTTACATTATATTCTGTGATATGTGAAGATTATATAAAAAATTATCCAAACCATTTTTAATAAAAGTTTTTTTTTATATAAACCTAATAAAGCAAAAAAGTAGAGTGAGTAACACAAAGAATTAATTAAAATGCGATAAATTATCATTTTTTTAAGTAATATATTATATATTATTAATATAATAAATAACGGTTACTATACTTTGTTACTTTTTTCTACAAGGAATGATTTTTTTAATATGATGAAAATCATCAAACAGCATTGAAAAGTGAAAGTAACAAGAAAGGCAAAAGTTCTGTGGAATCTCTCATATATGTGGAAAGAAGGGAAAAATATATTATTGTTTATTTACGAGGTATTTGTGCTAATATTATAATAATTACGGCCAAATATGTAAGAGAAAAAAAAACTTGTACTAGACGGGAACCAGAATTCTCAATTTTTACTTGTGCAATAAAAAAAAATAAAGTAAAAATTAACAATTAATTATAACGACAATAAAAAAATTTAAAATTATTTTGTCAATTGTTTAATTACAATTAAATTTGTATAATTCACAGTTACGAGAGAAAATAGATTATTCTTTTTGTGTAAATAAATTTTTATATAATTGATAATAAAAAGAAAGTAATAATTTAAGTTCACGATATTTGCTTTTTAAACGTGAGCGGAATAGCGTTTATTTTGAATAAATGTGTAACTATTTCTATTTATATGTATATACGTCTGTATATCCATATACTCGCTTATTTGTAGATAACGATCTGATATTGTTAAAATTATTTTTAAATCATTTACAATAATTAGATAATTAAATATTCAAATAAAAGGTAATATCGAATAATCAAAGAAAGAAAATAATAATAGGATGAAAAGTTCCCAAAAAGTAATGACTTGGTTGTTGTATAAATACGCAACAACAGTCGACTACAATAACATGTGTGATGTAATGCTAATATATCTATGTATATTTATCTTCCTATATTATATAGTTATAACAAAAAATTTGGAACTCAGACCCTCCACCTCCCTCCACCGTCCTTCCACTACCCCTCCACATTTTAAGGTAAAATTCTTTTAAATTAAACGTTTTTTGATTGTTATATTATTTCGGTATCTCCCTCCACCTGACCCTCCACCGTGATTATGCGCCGTATTATGAAAATCGCGTTACTCCAGCTAAGGTCTAATTGTATATTGTCAGATACACGAAATTGTGCAAAAATACATGGAAATGTATGAAAGTGTACAAAAATTTGAAAATAAAATCTTTTTACTGCACCCTCCACCCTCCACCCTACATATATTACATATGTGTGTGTGTGTGTGTTTTTATAAGAGGAAGCGGACAAAAATGCACTTACGCACTGAGTGAGGGGCTCGATCGGCTTCACCTATACTAACTAAAAACCACCCTGCTACGATGGAACTACAGGGCTCCACCTCTGGACTGATCATCCCCCCTCGGAATCCGCCGCGAGGCATTACTTCGAGGGGGCAGTCTCGCCAAATTGAACCTCTCCTACGAAACTACCGACTCACATTAGCGGGCGGCTGATGTTATTGCCGCCTTCTTTCTCCTTCCTTATGTGGTTCAAACGTTCCACAATGGCAGCTGCAAAGGTCACCACGGCATCCCAACCTTCCTGTGAACCAAGAAGGCATGTCCCGATACCCTCCGGGGTTAAAGGCCCCTTCCACCAAGTTTGGAACTTATCCCTTTCTTGCATGAATTGAGGACACCGGAACAGTACATGATCCACGTCTTCGTCAGCGCCAGGGCAGGCCAGGCACTCCCCGTTCCCATATATGTGAAAACGGTGCAGATAGCTGCGGAAGCAATCATGGCCGGTAAGCACCTGGGTCAGGTGAAACTTGACGAAGCCGTGTTTCCTACCTGTCCACTTTACCACATCAGGGATGACGCGGAGGGTCCAGCGTCCTTCGCGGGGAGCATCCCATCTCTGCTGCCACTGTTCGGTGGTCTTAATTGACCACCGATTTCTGCTGCCATGTTCATCTTGGCCATCCCGTTGTTAAGCACGTCGACCTTCTCTGTAAGTATCAGTCCTCTCCATCGCTAAGAGATCGATGGGCGGGATTCCGGCGATCACCGAGATGGCGATATCGGACACTGTTCTGTACGCATGAGCTACCCTCAAAGCGGCTATTCTGCAGGCTTGTCGGTAAGCCGCACCATAGGATTTGTTGCTACTTATCGGACCTGCCCAAATCGGAGCTCCATACAAGATTACAGAGCTTACAACTGTCGCTAAAAGGGCCCGGCGAGGTTGCTTCGGCCCTCCGATATTAGGCATTAAACCTGACAGAGCCCCAGCTACTCTTGCCGCTTTTGTCCCTGCATTCAAGAGATGTTCCTTGAACGATAGCCGCGCATCCAAGGTGACACCCAGATACCTCATAGTGTTCACCGATCTTACAGACTTACCGTTTACGGTAAAGGTGGCGTACCTCCTTTGCTGCGTTCGAGATCTAAGCACCGTCTCTGTTTTTTCAGCCGCCAGACGCAGCCCATGGAAGCTGTTGTTTTCGCAGCCCGTCGTACACGACGTTCCAGAGAAAAAGCCCCAGGACCGAACCCTGTGGCACGCCTCCGGTAATACTATAGGAGTGCATGCCATCCTCGGTGTCATAGAGGAGGGTACGATCCGCGAGGTAACTCGAGGTGATCTTGCGGAGGTAGAGCGGCACCATCAGATATTCCAAGGACAACATTATGTTGTCCCATCGGGCCGAGTTGAAAGCGTTACGGATATCCAAGGCGATAATGGCGCACATACGCCTCGAATTCCGGGTACCACTGATGGCACTGGTAGCCAGCTTAACAACTCGGCTTATGGCGTCGATGGTTGAACGCCCCTTTCGGAAACCGAACTGATTGTCGGACGGATTGCATCCTGGCACATATCACCTGCTCGAATAGTTTCCCGGCTATATCCAGCAGGCAGAGCGGACGGTACAAGGATGGCTCCTCCGGAGGTTTATTCCCCTTGGGGAGAAGCACCAGTCTCTGCACCTTCCACAGCGTCTGAAAGCATCCCGCTTTGAGACAGGCACTGAATGTATCCGCAAAAATATGTGGAACATTCAGCGCAGCGGTCTTAATGGCCAGACCAGGTATTCCATCCGGTCCTGGGGCTTTACGGACCTGTATTTTCTTTATTTTCTTTGTAGCCATTGTCAGCTCGGTTACATTAACGTCTGGCGGCACAACTGCATCGTCTTCCACCGTCAGACCAGTGTCAGCTGCTCGCTTCTGGTGTTGTGGAAACAGGCAGCGCACGTTTCTGTCAAGGAAGTGCGTACACGTGGGTGTTGTGGCGCCATTGGGTTTGATCTTGTTCATCACCGTTTTGTACGGTTTACCCCAGGGGTCGCGGTCTACTTCGTCACAGAAATTACGCCAGCACTTACGCTTTGCCGCTTTAATGGCAGACTTAAGCTCTTTGCGTCTTAATTCATAATCCGTAGTTAGCTTTTGATACTGCGGCTTATTCCGAGCTCTCCGATGCAGTCGTCGAGCCCGCAGACACTCACTTCGTTTTTCTGTGATGCTCTCGTTCCACCAATAAACTGGTGGACGGCCAAGAGGGTTTATTTTTCTGGCCATTGAGACATCGCAAACCATTGTTATGGCACATATGAGTTCCTGGGCTTGCTCTTCCGATGTTCCTTCCACTGTTACCTCTTCAAGAGCGCAGAGAAACATCTCCCGGTCGAACGTAGACGGTGCCCACCTCCTATATGTTAGCTTGTTCCGACCTGCTACTCTGTTGATCAGCTGGAGCTGGTACACGAGTGCTTGATGGTCGCTTTCCGTGTAACGATCACTAACTTCCCATTCAGACCCTCCCCTCATTAATCTACGATCGATGAAGGTCAGATCTATTATGGAGGACTTACCCGCTCTAGTAAAAGTGGGAACCGTCCCGGTGTTAGTAATCTCCAACCCCAGTATCGCGAAGGCCTCGAGGAGTGCCCGATCTCTGGCGTTAGTTCTTGAACTGCCCCATTCCGTCGCTCAAGCGTTGAAGTTCCCTCCAATGACTACTGGCAGTCGAGAGGACCGCGCGTTGGTGACGATGGCATCAAGGGATCCCAGGAACTCCTCGATGTTGTCACTGGGTGGTAGGTAGCAACTGTATAGTCGTATACTCGCCATCTCCACCCAGGTGAAATTGGGGAGTAAAGTGGTCATTTTTCCGGATACATGGAGGTTTACACATACCCAGATGGCCGCTCTACCAGTGGCATCACTCACCCAATTCGGCACACTGAGATCCCTATACTCCTCGCTGACGATGGTAATGTCGGCCTTTTCTTCCCTGACCAACTGTGGCAGCAGGTCCTGAGCCACTGCACAGTGGTTTAGGTTGACTTGTAGCACCATAGCCGTTTTGAGAGGTGCTTTAACCCCGCGTGTGGCAATGGCCTTACTTGCCACGCAATCCACTGCTTTGTAGCTCTCTTGGCCGCACCGAAAACACCGCGATGATCGGTCAACTGCACTTTTGCAGTTCCTCGCGATGTGGCCAGTCTTGTAGCACCGGTAACATCGCGAGACAGCCTAGCGAAGCCGAACCCTGCAGTTCATCCAGCCTATCCGAAGCTTCCCATGTTGCAGCAGCTTTTACAAAATATTAATGACATAGAACTTTTGGCGATGATCATGTGTCATTAAATAAATTAATTTTACGACGTGAAGTTCTATTTAGATTCGTTTAAAATAATCCAAAATTTTACTAAGTAGTTACTAAGTACTACAGTTTAGTAACTATATGCACTTTACTATTTTTGATAAGTTAATTTTTATTAACATTTATAATTATTAAAATATAAATTTTAGCTTTATAAGAATTCATATAGTTCAAAATTTACAGTCAACATTTAATATGTATCTATTCATTTCACAAATTTTTCATTACAAGATTTCATTAAACAAAATTTTGGTAAAAACTTTTATTTATAAATTATAATCGTATTTAAAAAAAAATTAAATTTTTGGTATAAAACCCAATGCACTATAACAGTATCTGCAAGGTGTTGTATGAATCTGTTTAATTTCTAAGGTGTCCATGGTAGTGAAAAAATAATACAATTTAAAACTTATTTTAAATAAATTAATTCCAAAAAACCTTTTTCAAAATTAAAAATAGGGGGTTGGCGCGCAAAGCGCGCAGGGGGCGAACCCCCTAGTATATATATATATATATATATTGATAACGCACACACTGAACCGAATTTACTATCTTGTTCACTGTACAAGATAGTGTAGTAAGTGTTATAACCGAGAAACTCGGAGTTTCGCGTAGCAAACTTACCTTCGCGCACAACCGGACCTCCAACACTCCTTGTCCACAACACGTTGATCACCCGATAATCACCGTGTACGTTGATATGGGCTCACTCGTGAGCCCACCTCTGGAGACACGAATTCTATAAATGCAGACGAGTACCGCGGGCTCCTGGGGATCCTGGGATAATACGGGATATCGTAATAACAGTGAACCGAGAAATAAAATGAAATTTTGCTTTATTCCCAAATAGGTTTTATTACAATTTCCGAGTTATCGCCACTCGCGGTGTATACCGTTTTCCGTACGGTCGGGACGCGATCGCGGGGACCCTTCGCTCGTGTGCGCGATCGCGACGCGGAGAGAGAACGCGGGTTACGCAGACACGCTACCTTCCCCAGTAAATGACTACCGCTAACATTATACGTCGGCTCGTCGAAGGGAGCCCTGCCTTCGCTCTAGAGTGGTTCGGCGGCTACGTCTCGACCTTTCACGCTCGGTTGTCGCACTCGGTCCTCAAATCCTTTCGGGGGCAGTTGGCTGTCCACGAGAGCGTGTCCTGCCGATTCACTCTCGTTCTCCCTCCCTTCCGTATCCCGCGCGGTCTCATCCGACGGTCGTACGGGCCACGCGACGGAGAACCATGTCGAGTGACTCCCGATATCGTCACTCGTCACAATATGTATTAATCTTTTTTAATATATTTTTCTGTGAATCGAGAAGGATAATTATTTAGGGTTAGGAAATAATTGATAATCTTTAAGTTTTCATCATGAAAAGAAGAATGCGAAAGCAAAATTGCCTTCTCCACCAAATTATAATTTAATGCAATTTTTTGATATTGTGGATGGTGGGAAAAATAATTTATATAGCGACCAGAAGCTGTTTTTTTCCGGAACCAATTAGTTATTGGAGTTGCATTATCTATTCTAAATATTTCTATATCAATAAAAGACAATTTTTTCTCACACTCAACTTTAATGTGAATTGTAACGATTCGCAAAAGCTATTGAATTTATTCAAAATTAAATTTATTTTTTTATTATTAATAGCAAGCAAGGTGTCATCCACGTATCTTTTGTATAAAATTATGTCATTATTAAAATCCTTTAAGCATTCATCTTCCAACATTTCCAGAACTAAGTCTGCAAACCAAGGGCTTGTGCAAAAACCCATGGGTGCACCCATTCATATTGTTTAAAAAATTTATTATTACCATCTAAAAATTCAGATTTAGTGAGAGGATTATTATTATTAAGGTATTTCCACTTTTTTGATAAGGCTTTGATAATGGGATCCTTAGGTAAGTTTGAAAATAAAGATACAACATCTAAGAAGACTAAGCAAAAATTCGTCGGAATGATAAGCTTATCTAAGACTTTTTTTAATTCTAAGCTATTTTTTATATTAGATGTAGGTTTTGGTAGGTATTTATTAAAAAATTTACTTAATGCTTTATCAAAAGCGTAAGTAGGGCTATTGACAGCCAAAACAATAATACGAATGGGGAAATCTACTTTATGTATTTTGATTAAACCATAGGCTTTTGGAATGTTTGTATTATCTAAATTTAATATAATATCACTAAAAAAGACAGCATTATCAAAAACACCTAAATCACCCCAATCCTTAATAAGACCTTTAGTTTTAATTTTAAGGATTTTTTAATTTCACAGTAATATTTTTTATCATATCGGGAATCCTCCATTTTCTTAATGTAATCCGACTTATCAACAATAACACAAACGGCACCTTTATCTGCTTTAGAGAACATTACATCTTTATTCTTTTTTAAATAATCTAAAGTATGGTTAAAATTAAACGAAATAATTCTATCATTAATGTCAATGTGAGAGTTTGTTTTTAAAAATTTATCAATATATAGTAAAATATCCTTTTTTATCTTATTATAACTTTAAATAAATTTATATTAAATATAAACTTTATATTAAATTAATATTATTAGGGTTATCGTCTTTATTAACATGTAAATAAAATTCAATATTCTTCAATAAATAAAATATACTTTTTTTATCCAATTGTAAGGAAAAATTGAATCTCTCTCCAAACCGTAAAGTCTCCATAACAGGTGGAGGAACGGTTTTATTTGTGATATTAACCACCCATCTCTCTCTTAAATCGCTATTAAAATCAAAATTAAAACTATTGTTATGTTTGGTTTCATTAATAAGTGTATCATTATTATTATTAATATTATTTATATTAGACAATTCTTTTATCAGATATAAATTATTATTATTAATATTCAAAGTAGTTTTTAAATTATTTAATTGACGTTTTTTAATAGTTTTATATTTTTGTCTAAAAAAGTTTAAAGTACGTGAATAGAGGTTATTAAATTAATTTAAAAAAAGTTTATTTGTAGTTTTTTCCAAAAAAGAATTTAAATCTATGATTTTTTTATCTATATATGATAAATGGGAAATAATATCTGAAATTTCCAAATTTAAGATTTTTTTAGTGATAAAATTCGAGAAATGTTTGGTTTTCCTTTTTATTGATCTACTATGAAACGATATACTATTAAGTCATCTTCCTAACATTAGTACTGGACGAACAATAAATTCATATATACAAATTACCAAATTTTTTATGTCGGGCATCATAAACCCCTATTGCGAAATTTATATATATATATATTACTATATATATTTTATATATACATATATTATGAGTAATCATATATAGAATTGTTTTATAAATAATAACAAAATGTTATAATATTTTTGAATCCTTTATTTTTTTCTAGCTAAAGCTAGACGATTAGCAAATTCTATAAGTAGTGGAAAGATTTCTATTACGCCTTATAAATACATTTTGTTCAATTAAAATTCCCGAAAAGAATTTATAAAGAATTCCTTTACGATTCGTTAAAGATGCTTTTAACCGTTTCACTGATGCAGTCTTTTTTACTGTACGTGCCAAAAATGGTAGGACAATAAACTAAAGAAATTATACGATTAACTATGAATAAAGGGATTTTTGGGGACGCAGAATCGATTCTAATGATTATGTTTGCGCCATTTTGAATTTTTGATTATGACCTTAGATTCGTAATCAACAACCACCAAAACTCTTACACACCGGATTTCAAATGAATTGCTTGAAAAATGCAGCAGTTATTCAATTTGATCATATAGGATACATCGCCAGTTGTGGCACGACTATTGAATACCTCAATACTCTAAAAATTATTGTGTGACAATGTGCTTTGCACATGTCAACATTTGGATAAACTAAACAAGTAAACCTAAGCCCTTCCCTATACCTACCTACCCGCACTGTAAATAAGCTCTACCTAACCTCACAGACTAAAACCCTATCCCAAGCACAGCACACATAAGCAGAAGGGTTTGACACCGCCAAGCAGATGAAGCAAGGAGGCTATAAATAAGGAAGCCTCGAGGACCCTTCTTAGCTCCATAGGACAGCAGACTAGGCGAAGAGGCACCATCCGGGCAGAAGGTTATGGAACCTCCAACGCCAACCAGTATACAGCTGTAAAAGAGCAACATAATTAATACAAGAAACTACAGATGCAGCTATATGTAAACTGTACAGCTGTACAAGGAAGAGTATAGGATAGAATGAGGTTAGGTTGCCACACATAAACTATGCGTACATCAGACCTCCTAAACTTTAAACTACATAAATACGCATACTTGCGTAATCCCCACGGCAAGGCATTTACCTGGAGCTGTATAAGAAGCGGCTATCGGACACCGTGGCTCGACGTCATCGTGTTGTTTAAATTAGTTGAATGACAGATAATATGGAACGAATTAATAGTTACCTGGAAGGAAGTTATACCGTATCGCCGAGACGTAAACAGCACCAGGTCGCCATACACCATGCAGCAGTCTTGTACCATTACAGCCTGAATACAGCGATAATCGACTCGCGCGCTCGATGCGAGATTGATGTACCGCGTGCACGGTACATAATGCGCAGGCGCGCGGTACGATTGCGGCTCTCAAGAACGCCGTGAGCCAGAGCTCTACGGTCGGTCGACCAGGGTTGCCAGATGGCGATTTTTTCTCCTTGTTGCTCTTGCTTAATAAACATCAACATACGTAAGACAGAAAAGGAAAAAAAAATCACTAACTGGTCACTCTGCGGTCGACTCGACGACATCCGAGAGAAATTAGCCAGCTGCCGATACTAGCAAGTGCAAGTGAGTAAAAGAGTGAGAGAAAGAGGAACACCTTCCCGACTATAAACGTCCAGGCTTATCCAGCAAAGGTTGGTAAATTATATTTCTCTCTGCAGACGGTTTCACCGTATACCGTAAATAGTGTGTGCGAGCCTCCCTTCTTTCTATAAGTTCTATAAGTAATTTATCGATATCTGAAATGGTACATATTAAGATAGAAAAAAGGCGATAAATGTAAAAGATGATACGGAAAAACTTAGTAAAAATTACAATGGTATTGTCAGTTTACTAAAAAAACAATTTTGATTGTGATGATTATTTTTTCTTTGTTTACAGTATTAATTCTAGTCAAATATTGTCACATAGTTTTGGTTAATTGGAATTTTTATTAAGTACATTTTGTAATAATTTTTATTGTATTTGACATAATTGATAACATAATTTTTAAATTGATGACGTAATACAAAATACCTTTAATCTATTTATTATTGCTGAGCGAAGCGAAGTCGTCCTATGGATCAACTGCGCTGATTTTCATGCTTCCGGTCTAACTTCGAGAACTGGAAAACCGTTTTACTTTTCATGCTAACAATTTAAAGGCCCCTTCTTAATACTACAAGGATGATATAAATTTTGGGAGTCGACTAGGCGAAGAGGCACATCCGGGCAGAAGGTTATGGAACCTCCAACGCAACCAGTATACAGCTGTAAAGAGCACCATAATTAATACAAGAAACTACAGATGCAGCTATATGTAAACTGTACAGCTGTACAAGGAAGAGTATAGGGATAGAATGAGGTTAGGTTGCCACACATAAACTATGCGTACATCAGACCTCCTAAACTTTAAACTACATAAATACGCATACTTGCGTAATCCCCACGGCAAGGCATTTACTGGAGCTGTATAAGAAGCGGCTATCGGACACCGTGGCTCGACGTCATCGTGTTGTTTAAATTAGTTGAATGACAGATAATATGGAACGAATTAATAGTTACCTGGAAGGAAGTTATACCGTATCGCCGAGACGTAAACAGCACCAGGTCGCCATACACCATGCAGCAGTCTTGTACCATTACAGCCTGAATACAGCGATAATCGACTCGCGCGCTCGATGCGAGATTGATGTACCGCGTGCACGGTACATAATGCGCAGGCGCGCGGTACGATTGCGGCTCTCAAGAACGCCGTGAGCCAGAGCTCTACGGTCGGTCGACCAGGGTTGCCAGATGGCGATTTTTTCTCCTTGTTGCTCTTGCTTAATAAACATCAACATACGTAAGACAGAAAAGGAAAAAAAAATCACTAACTGGTCACTCTGCGGTCGACTCGACGACATCCGAGAGAAATTAGCCAGCTGCCGATACTAGCAAGTGCAAGTGAGTAAAAGAGTGAGAGAAAGAGGAACACCTTCCCGACTATAAACGTCCAGGCTTATCCAGCAAAGGTTGGTAAATTATATTTCTCTCTGCAGACGGTTTCACCGTATACCGTAAATAGTGTGTGCGAGCCTCCCTTCTTTCTATAAGTTCTATAAGTAATTTATCGATATCTGAAATGGTACATATTAAGATAGAAAAAAGGCGATAAATGTAAAAGATGATACGGAAAAACTTAGTAAAAATTACAATGGTATTGTCAGTTTACTAAAAAAACAATTTTGATTGTGATGATTATTTTTTCTTTGTTTACAGTATTAATTCTAGTCAAATATTGTCACATAGTTTTGGTTAATTGGAATTTTTATTAAGTACATTTTGTAAATAATTTTTATTGTATTTGACATAATTGATAACATAATTTTTAAATTGATGACGTAATACAAAATACCTTTAATCTATTTATTATTGCTGAGCGAAGCGAAGTCGTCCTATGGATCAACTGCGCTGATTTTCATGCTTCCGGTCTAACTTCGAGAACTGGAAAACCGTTTTACTTTTCATGCTAACAATTTAAAGGCCCCTTCTTAATACTACAAGGATGTGCTGTATAAATTTTGGGAGCCAAATGACGATATTTGCATGTTTCTTTATTGATATTCGATAAACTTAAAAAATTATCATTATTGTACATACACAAACACCCAAACACGCACACACACAAACACACACAGACACACATACACACATACACACACGCACACACATACTCGCACACAGCGGCGATGAGTGCTCCGGGCTTGTTCCTGGACGCATTCAACGCATGCATAAGAGGAGGTTGCTTCCCGGCCCAGTGGAAGACGCAGAGGCTGGTACTCCTACCAAAGGGAAACAAACCCCCGGAGGAGCCATCATCTTACCGCCCGCTCTGTCTACTGGATATAGTTGGGAAGCTCCTGGAGCGGGTGATCTGCGCCAGGCTTGCAGAGGCCATCGGTCGGGCCGGAGACCTCTCCGACAACCAGTATGGCTTCCGAAAGGGTCGATCGACCATGGATGCTGTAGGCAGAGTTGTTGGCATAGCCACAAACGCCATCAATGCTGGTCGGAGTGCAAGGCGGATGTGTGCCATCATCACCTTGGACATCCGGAATGCCTTGAACTCTGCCAGATGGGACGACATCATGCTGTCCCTGCAGCACTTCCAAGTGCCACTCTATCTCAGGGAGGTCACCTCGAGTTACCTGACTGACCGTACTCTGCTCTACGACACCGACGACAGTGTGCACTCCCACAACATCACGGGAGGCGTGCCGCAGGGTTCGGCCATTGGGCCCCTACTCTGGAACGTTGTCTATGACGGCCTGCTTAGGCAGCAACTTCCGGAGGGTGTCTCGATGGTGGCTTTCGCGGACGACGTGGCGCTAGTGGTGGTCGCAAAGAGTGTCGAAGAGATCGAATATCTCGGAGACGTCTCTATAGAAGTGGTCGCCACTTGGTTGAGAGACCACGGACTTAGGCTGGCGGCGGAAAAAACGGAGGCGGTGCTCATCTCTCGCACAAAAAAGGAGAGGACCGCCACCTTCACGGTAGGTAAAGAACGGATACGGTCGGTGAAAACGTTGAAGTATTTAGGGGTCACACTAGACGCGCGGCTGTCGTTCAAACACCATCTCGCGAACGCAGGCTCAAAGGCGGCAAAGGTGGCCCGTGCGCTGGCGGGCATCATGCCCAACATCGGGGGACCCCAGCAACCGCGAAGGTCTCTCCTTGCCTCGGTGGTGAGCTCAGTAATTTTATACGGAGCTCCTATCTGGGCTGATGCCCTGAACAGGCACAAGAGCTTTGATGCTCCGTGTCAGAGAGCCTGCAGGATAGCCGCGCTAAGGGTGGCCCGGGCGTACCGAACCGTATCTGACATTGCACTCTCGGTGATCGCGGGGACCGCCCCCTTCGACCTCCTGGCAGCCGAGAGAGCTGAAAGACACCGTGAGGGTGGGCGACGCGTAGAAGAGAATCGCTGCTATAACCGATGGTCATTGCGGACCGTAGAGGAGTGGCAGCGGAGATGGGACTCAGCCAGGGACGGCCGCTGGACCTACCGTATCATCCCGCGGATCCGGGAGTGGGCGAGCAGGAAACACGGCTTCGTCAGTTTCCAGCTTACCCAGGTGTTGACCGGGCACGGATGCTTCCGTAGCTACCTATTTCGTATAGGGGTCTACGGCAGCGCAGAGTGCCCGGCTTGTCCAGGGGTGGACGAAGACGTGGAACACGTCCTCCTATGGTGTCCTCGTTTCAGGGAGGAACGGGACCAGTTTCAAGTCACTTGGAGCGGTCCCCTCACCCTGAGAGCATCGGGGCGTGCCTGCTTGACTCCCAGGAGGGATGGAACGCGGTAGTGACCCTCTGTACGTCCGTAGTGGACAGGCTGGGTCTCATCAGAAGAGAGGAGGAGAGAGGAGTTGCGATGGCAGCGGTAGTGGGCTAGTGTAGCCGTTGCCTCCCCCCGCGAAGTAATGCCTTGCGGCGGCTCCCGCGGGGGAATAAAGGTAAGGAAAGAGGTGGAGTTTTAGTGGGTATGCCTATCGACATCCTTCGGTAGGAGAGTCCCACACACGGGGAGTCTCGCATGGCTCCAGTCATGGTGCATTAAGCATTTCTCCACCTCTTCGGAAAAAAAAAAAAAAAAAAAAAAAAAAAAAAAAAAAAAAAAAACACATACTCGCACAGACACACGAACACACACACACACACACACACACACACATACACTCATACAAGCACACAGACATACGCACACACACACACATGCACACCCGTGCCGGGTTTGCTGGTCCCGCATCATGGCGCCTCCCCAGGTGGTGGATAGGGGAATGCTTTCCAGATATGGATGGTACCGAAAAAATCAAATATTCGGGGCGAACCAAAACCAGATAGGGGAAGGCACCCCGAAATTAAACCAAGTATGGATAGTGAGCTGAAAACAACACTACCCCAAGCGGGCATGGCAATCCTGTCTAATCCCGCCACTGATTCCGATCGGGTGAAAGCCCCGGTGGTCAGTGCTGGTCCCACGGATTTTGGGGGGGACCAAACTCACACCGTGAAAATGGTAAGTGCTGCGGAGGTTGGTCACTCGGCCTCTGAAGCATCTAATGCTACGTGTGACCTGCCCTCGACTGGGATGTCGAGTGACGCTGACAGAGCTTTTCTCCGTCTGCGTGAGAAAATAGGCACCCTGGTGGAGTTTGTTCTTAACAAGAACAACATCCACAAAGAGCTGAAGAGTATGGCGAGAGCAACCAGCAGAGCTCTCAATGAATACGCGTGGGTGAACAGTGCTGTGTGTTCGACAACGCCGAAAATTAAAATGGCGGATGCGCGTAGGGATGTAACGTGCCAAACGTCGCCCATCTTCCGCGCTGAAGAGCGTCAAAAGAGGTAGGTGGAAAGGGAAAAGCCCTCACCACCTCAGCAACCCCCGGAGAAAAGGAAAAAGGGGTCGAAGCAGCCCACTAACAAAAATGGGCCAGCAGATGCTTCGCCATCCGTTCCTAAGACGGGTGGGAACCAGTCAAAGGTCCCTGACTGGGCCACAGTAGTGAAGAAGGGCAAGAAGAAGAAGAAGATGAAGAACAGCCAGCCGAAGCAGCATGAAGAACAGCAGAAACGTGTCAGCAAACCGGCCAAAGGCACGGCAGAGCCTAAGGCCGGAGTAAGACCCCCACGCCCAGATGCCATCAAGATCAAGACATCTAGCGGGGGCTCTTCCTACGCTGACATTCTCCGGAAGGTCAAGGCTGCACCGGAACTAAAGGCACTAGGAGAACGGGTCACGCGTATCAGGCGCACCAGGGCTGGAGAGCTCCTCCTCGAACTGGGGCGACCCGGAACGGAAACGGCGGAGCTGAGGACAGTGGTCTCGTCCACCCTGAGCGGGTCAGCAGAGGTCCAGCTGCAACAACGGAGGTGGCCGCAGCGATTGCGGCAAAGATCGGGCCAAATGTGGTATCCCCGGATAATATTAAAACCAGGGGGTCCTACAGTGGCACCCTAGCTGCGACCATCCAGCTTCCGGCAGTAGCAGCCAAAAAACTGCTGCAAGACGAGAAGCTCCGGATCGAATGCGTCAATTGCAGAGTTTGACTGCGAGAGGTAGCCTCGCGCTGCTACCGATGCCACGAATCGGGACACATCGCGAGGGAGTGCACGAGCGCAGTCGACTGGTCAGCGCAATGCTATCGGTGCGGCCAAGAGGGCTACAAAGCAGTGGACTGCGAGGCCAAAGCCAAGACCTCGCAAGAGGAAGGAGCACACATCAAAAATGATTAAGGTTCTCCAAATAAATCTCAACCACTGCGCTGTGGCCCAGGACTTGCTGTCCCAGCTGGTCAGAGAGGAGAGAGCAGACGTAGCGATCATCAGCGAGGAGTTCCGGGATCTCGAGAAGTCGAACTGGGTAAGGGATGCCACGGGCAAGGCGGCCATCTGGGTATGTGGAAATATACACATCTCCAGAAAGATGGTCGCCCTCCTTCCCAGCTTCACCTGGGTGGAGGTGGTGGGGGTACGCATGTACAGCTGCTACTTTCCGTCCAGCGATTCCACCGAGGACTTTGCGAGATCTCTGGATGCAGTCATCACCAGTGCTCGGTCCTCACAGCTACCGGCGACTTGGGCGACGGACTGGGGCAGCGCCAAGACCAACGCGCGTGGTCGCGCACTTCTCGAGGCGTTCGCTCTACTGGGACTGGAGATCACTAACACAGGGACAACCCCCACTTTCACCAAAGCCGGCAAGTTATCCATAGTCGACTTCACCTTCGTCGATCCTAGATTGATGGGGGGAGGGGGACTCAGCTGGAAAGTTAATGATCGTTACACGGGTAAAAAAAAAAAAAAAAAAAAAACCGAGCTAGATCGATGCCGAACGCATCGATCATTGCCGCCGTACCTCGCCTCTGGCATACCGGCGGTCGTCCTTGTCACGTCTCTTTTGCTACGTACTTGTCTTCCTTATCGTAGACTGTGACGGTTTTTGGACTACGGAACTTTCCAGAGTTCGCATTTGTCTTTTCCTTTTCTTGCGATTCAACTCTTTCTACGTTCTCTCTTGTGCTTCGGTTTTATTTTTTATTTTTTATTCCTTTTTACTTTATTTTTCTTTCCTTTCTATTTTTGGGGAACTAGGGACTAGGACTTCCTACTCTTCCTACTTCTTTCTTCTCTCTTCTTTGTCTTCCTACTCTTCCCTCTTACACTTCGATCTATTACTTATATTCGGGTTTTGCCTGACATGACACTCACTTATACTACTGAATATTTTTATTTTCGTTTCCCTGACATGAGCACGTGGTTTTATTGGCTAGGTCCATTGGCAGTATGTTAGTGCTTCTTAAGGAGGTCACGAAAGTCTAGTATAAAATCTGTCTCATTTTAATATTGAGGGCGCTGTCATCGATTCTTTATACTATACCCGATATCCTAATACACTCTTTGCAGTTGCTATATTCTTCTCTCTTCCTAATGTCTTCCTTCTTCTTTCTTCTTCCAACCTACTTTGTTTCTTATTTTCCTCTATCTACTTTTGTAAAAGAAGGAGTTCTTACCTAGCGTCCATTCATTCTCCCTGACTTTCATACCCTTTCACACTATCTTTCAAACTTTGTCTTTCATCTCCATTCTTTCTTCTTTCTCTCCACTGCCATTTTTCCTCTTTCAGCGTCATTCATTCTCGTCATTTATATTCTTTCTAATAGAATGTGTTAGTATACCTATTGTCTAGTATGATAAGCTATCTTGATTACCTCTGTATCTATTTCCTTTCCTATTCCTCCATTTGTTAGTTACAATGGAAATCTTTCTAACTTAACTACTTTCATTCCCTTCTCACTTATGCTTTTCCTTTTTCTCTCTCTTTTTCTCTTGTCTATCTACTTTCTGGAATATTATCTATCCCTAACCTACTCACTCGGGTTCGAGCTCGATTGCGAAAACACGCGGCCTCGTTTTTAAGTTAGTGTCCCCCTCGGTTCGCGATGCGGTTATGGCACGCAGCAGCAGGCTTGGTGGGCTTAATGCCCAAGATATTACTAAAATGGGCGGAACAGCGAGCGTGTACATTCGGCCCATATGGCCAAAATCCGTCCACGCATTATGGTCACGGGCGCTGCGCGAGTCTCAGCGGCTGCATTATGCTAGGCTGATAGTGCGTGACTTGCATGTTTTTATCAGGGAAACGAGAGAGAGCCCTTTAATAAAGGTGGACGCGACCACAGATTTTAACAGTTTTAGACCAGTGACACCTTCTAATAATAGTAATATGCGCAACGAGAACGGCAATATTTTAAACCCTAACCTCAACACTAATGCATGACTCATTTTAAGCAGCGATAATTTTAGTATCTTTCATGTCAATATTAACCGCATAAAACCGCATTTCACTTCACTGGAAGCACTCGTATACCCGTGCTCGTATGACGTTATAGCGATAACGGAGACATTCCTCACACCGCTTGACGCGTCAGATATTGTCACACTACATAACTATAATTTCTTGAGACTTGATCGCATTGGCAGAGGTGGTGGTGGTGTGGGGATTTATGTCCGCGACATTTATAAGGTTAAAGTGATTGGACAGTCGGACTCGGTATTCGATAATACGCCTGAATTTTTGATTTTAGAAATTTCATGTAACCTGTTCAAATTACTTATGTGCGTTGTATACAGGCGACCGGGTGCGGCACTACCGCTGATATTCTTCGATACGCTGTCCGAGTTGCTTCCGTCGTATGAGCACGTGGTCGTGACGGGAGACTTTAATATCAACCTTGGTCGAGCCAGTACGGGGGTGGACTACCTGCTCACGCGACTGGAGGAACTTAACCTCAAAGTGGTTCCCTCTGACGCGACTCATCATGCGCACTGTGCGGGCTATATGTCACACACATGGCTGGACCTGTTCATGCTGCGCGAGGATTCAACATATAACAGATATATTAAATCGGACACGCCCTTTCTGGCTGATTCGGGTCATGACTCGATTCTCCTATTCATTAACCTGTCGAGACCGAGAAGGCGTCCGAACATTATCACTTCGCGCAGTTTGGACACGGTAAACCAGTCGCAGCTCTGTGAAATTTTTAGTGCGTGCTACTCAGGCTCCCTAACACCGTCCTCCCCGCACAATGGCTTGAGCCCACGCGGCGTATTAGATGGCGGTAGCTTAGACTCTGTAGTCGACGACTTTGACACCGCGCTAATCCAGTCTTTTAAGCGAGTGGCCCCATTAAAATCGCGCATGTTATCCGCCAAATGCAAGCCGTGGCTCACGCCGGAGGTGGGGAGGATGATCAGGGAAAAGAAGAGAGCGTTCCGCACCGCCAAGTTGTCTAATAGGGCAGACGATTTTCAGAGGTATCGACATCTGCGTAGCGTGGCATCGAATGCACTGGAGTCTGCTAAGTTTAAATTTATTAACTGTGAATTGAATGCGGCATCTGATCCCAGATCCAGATGGCGCGTTCTGCGAAAATTTGGCGTTTCGGGACGCTCAAGGCCTTCGCCTACGGCCCTGTTCTCCCTGGATGACCTTAACGAGCATTACGCGGCCGTCTCACGAAGCTCTAATCCCTTATCGGAACATGTACTGGCTGATGTCATAGCCTTCGCGCCGATAAACACCCTGTCGCGATTTTCTTTCGAGCGAGTAACGGTCGCGCATGTTCGTCGGGCTCTGGGGCGTGCAACCTCGCGGGCCTTGGGAGCTGATGGACTTTCTGTCCCGATGCTAAAGCTGGCGAGCCCATGTGTGGCGGGTATCCTCGCTGGCATCTTTGATGCCTCGCTTCAGTCTGGCTGGTTTCCCTCAGAATGGAAGAAAGCGCTGTTGTATCCACTGGCTAAAACTAATACATGCAATGCAATGGCCGACACCAGACCAATAGCGCGACTGAGCGAGGTGTCCAAGCTGCTAGAGAGGATAGTTCATGACCAGCTTACAGGATATCTTGAGGAACATGAGCTGCTCTCACCGAGACAGGCTGGATTCCGCCACGGTCATAGTACTCAGACTGCGCTGCTCGGGGTGCTCGAGGACGTACGTAGGGGTATTGATCGACGCATGGTTACGCTTTTGGTCCTTTTTGATTTTTCTAAGGCGTTCGATACGGTACCTCATGGTGCGCTCCTTCGTAAGCTCAGAGCAGTCGGTTGCAATGATAACGCGGTGGAGTGGTTTTACTCCTACTTACGGGGCCGCACGCAGGCCGTCGAGGGCGATGGGGGCGAACGTTCTGGATGGGCCACTGTCCAGGCGGGCGTTCCCCAGGGTAGTGTTTTGGGCCCCCTTTTGTTCTCAGTTTTTATCGACGATCTGCCTGCGGCTCTGGAGTACTCGAGTCACATGATTTTCGCGGACGACACACAAATGTATTACTCATTTCCGCCGGCGGAGTTCAGCCAGGCGGTGGGGCGGGTGTCGCGCGACGCTAGTGCGATCGCGGATTGGGCATTGAGGAATGGTCTGACATTAAATGTAAGCAAGACAAAAGTACTGCTGCTAGGTAGCCAAAAATTTATCTCTCGCTTCGACCTATCCAGTCTGGAAAGGGTAATTGTAAACGGAATACCTTTGCCATATGAGAACTCTGTTAAGTCGTTAGGTCTATGGGTCACTCCAACTCTCGATTGGGCCAAACATGTCCTTTCTATTTCCCAGAAGGTACATGGCGTGCTTCACACGCTTAGGTTCTACAGGCGTGCGCTGTCCAGAGAATCGCGGAAGGCTCTGGTCGAGAGCTTGGTCTGGCCCCATTTCGATTATGCCTGTGCGGTGTACGATGACGTGGATCGTACACGTGACCTCAAACTGCAGCGTCTACTTAACGCCTGCGTACGCTTCGTCTGGGGCAATATTCCCAGGAGAGCACACGTTACGCCCTTTAGGTTGGAGTTGGGCTGGCTGTCGGTTGGGCTACGGAGGTCCTACCTTGCTGGCTCCCTAGCATACAAGGTCATCGCAACTGCTACACCCTCTTACCTTCATCAACATTTCACTCTGTCCAGCTCCCGTCCAGACGTCCGCATTTCTTCCCGTAACCAATACCGACCCCTAACGTATCACCCGCCCCGCACTGAAGCGCTCAATACATCCTTCCTCATAACAGCCTCTAAACTCCTCAATAACTTTCATAACCTGGATTTTACCCTGCATGGCCTCGGTGCATTCCAAAGTCAGCTCAGGGGGTACCTGACCGGGCTCGATCGGCAAGCGTGGGCGGATCGTGTGCTTGAGGAGGGATTGAGCGAACCTGTCGTTCCGTCATGGCAGACTGCACAGCGTGGGGATGTGTTGCGTGCGTAACTCTATGGCAAATGCTGTATTGCCTACAAACTGCTATTTATTATTATTAATATTAATTTTAATGCGTCTTGTAATTATGTAACTTTATTTTATATGCGTGAACGTGGTCAGATGGACCGCAGCTGATGCCAAAGCTTGCAATACTACTGTTGCTGTCGATTATTGTTATTGATGATGTAAGATTCTTACCGTTTCCATTGTTGTCACAACTGTTACTGTTACTATTATTACTGTTACTACTATTATTATTGTCGTTTTATTTTATTTATTATAATTAAATGTATCAATCATGTGCAATAAGATGTTACGTCCACATTGCTGTGAATTATGCCAAAACGCTCCATAGTATGTTATATTGTATTCTATGCTGTATCATGTTGATTTTTCATGTATATTTACTTGATTAGTGCTACCATAGGGATTGTTCCCCGTAGCCCAATAAATAAATCAATCAATCAATCACTCACTCTCTTCCCTTAACTCTTCTGTTTGCGTTTCCTCCTCAGTTTGCACTATGTCTACGACTAAATCTCTTTCTAGAATTTCCGTAGCATCCTTTGCGAGTAAGATTTCTTTTGTCATCCGTGTCAGCCTCTCGGTCCCTTCCTTTGTTTCCAATAAGGCTTTTGTGTTTCTCCTTCCTGCCTCTGTTTCCTGCATGTGTTTTAGTCTTATTTGTTCGTACTTCACGCATTTCCATATGACATGTTCTGGGGAGTCTATCTCTCCGCAGCTGCACAGGTCTGATTCTACAAAGTTAAATCGCTTTCTGAAAGTTTGAAAACTTCCGCTAAGAATTTGCATTAGATATTTGCTTGGTTTAAGCCACGTCTTTTTCCTTCTTTCTTCCACGTTTGGCATTATCTCATACGTATGTTTGCCCTTTGTAGAGTTATCCCACCTCGACTGCCACACTTTCCTCAGTTCCTTGTCCAGTTCACACTTTGCATTATATTTTCTCTTCCATTCATTGCCTGGTAGAGGATTCTCCACCGCCTGGTATGTGTAATTCATGTATTTAAATTCCTTGTTCTTCCTTATGTAATACATTCCTATTCTTTTTTCACATTCCAGATCTATCGGCAAGTGACCCGTTATCATTGTGATGGACTCAGCCGAAGTGGTTCTATATGCTCCCGTTGTTTTCATTAGAGCAAATCTTTGTGACATTATGAGCTTTTTCTTTTGGACATTATTTGCGAGTTTAAACCATCCTGCTGCTACGTACGTTATAATTGGTATATATACTCCTTTGTATATTATTTCCAGAGAACGATAGCCCAAGCCCCACTCGTCTCTAGCTAATCTCGCTAACCTTTGGAAGATTCCTCTGGTTTTCATTGAGATCTCCGTGACATGATGCTGCACACTTAGGCCTTTGCCAAATAAAACTCCCAGATATTTTACTGGTTCCTGCCTTTTAATTCTCTTGCCATTTATTTTAATTACTGGGTAACGTTTTTCATGGAATGTTCCCTTGGCTAAGAGCATGCCACATTTATCTGGTACATGTTTCATTTTGACCTTTTTGTTCCATTTCTCTATCATGTCAATTGCAGCTTGTCCTCTTATTTCTAGTTCTCTCCTGGAGTCCCTTCTACTATTACTGCCTGGTCATCTGCATAGGCTATCGTCTCATGTCCTTCTCTCTCTAATGCGTGAAGTATTTCGTCGAACACTACGTTCCACAGGATCGGCCCCAGTAGTGAGCCCTGGGGACAACCTTTTGTCACATCTTTACTCGCAAAGTTGCCACCTTCGGAAATGATTACTTTCCTATTACAGAGGTAATCCCTAATTATTTCATACAGTCTCCAGGGGCATCTCATGTGTTTTAGCTTTTCCAGTACTCCCGGCCATCATACATTATCAAATGCTCCCTTTATGTCAAGAAACATTATGATCACGTATTTCTTGTTGGATTGTTTCGCTTTATTAACTACATAGACTATCGCATGTTCTGTGGATCTATTCTTCTTGAAGCCGTATTGTTTATCTGAAAGACTAGGTTCCACTACTTTTTCCAGTTTTCTGATTATCAGTCCTTCCAGTATTTTGCCTAATATAGATAAAAGGCATATTGGTCTATACGAGCTTAGGAGACTTGGGTCTTTATCGATTCCTTTCTTTAGAGTAATGACCTTTCCAACTTTCCACATGTTCGGAAAGATGCCATACTTTTAACAGCTATTGTATATCTTTAACAGATCTTCGCCGACTACCTCTAGAGCACTTTTTATTATTGTCAGATCGAAACAGTCTATTCCTGGAGCTTTACCTGGCTTCATTTTCTTTACCACTTGTACCATCTCTGTTATTGTAAACTCCTCCGTTTCTCTGTATTCGTCTGTATATCTATTGTTTTGCAGCCTTATATTCGCTTGCTCTTGTGTCTCTGAGTATATTTCATCGTCGGGGAACAGTCGGTCTAGTATCTGTTTTGCTGTTTCTTCCCAAGTCATCGTGTATCTACTATCTGTTAGAATATTACTTGCGATGTCTCTAATCCTTGCCTTTTTGGCGGCCAGTTTGTACGGTAAGCTCCATGGATGGTCATTGCCTTGTTTAGTTACGAACTCTTCCCATTTATGGGTGTTTGTCGAGTCAATTTGTCTTGTATACTGTCTCTTGGCCGACTTATAAACCCTTTTCTTATATTCCCTTTGTTCTGGGTTTCTTTCCTTTTGAAATTGCCGTCTCAGTTTGTTTGTGTATTTTTTGGCCTGAGTCAGTTCTTCATTCCACCATGGGACTTTCCTATTTGATTTGTTCTTAGTTGGTATGGCTTTGTCACATGCCATCCTTATGCCATTGGTTATGTTTCTCAAGCCGGCGATCGTTGAGCCTGTATCGTGATAGTTCGGAATTGGTTTCCAGTTTTCTCTTAGAGTGTGTACAAATAAACCCCAGTTAGCCTTGCTGATCATGTAACGCCTCATATTTTCGCTGTTTCTGTATCTTCCGCTTACAGCTATTTCTCCTATCTCGAACGTTATAGTCCTGTGATCGCTAGAAGTCCAGTTCTTTTGAACTTTCCAGTTATGTATTCTTTCGATCATATTAGGTGAGGCTATTGTTACATCTACGTGTCCTTCTCCGACTTCACTTGCGACCGTTGCTATGCTATTAGGGTCATTTATCACACACAAATTATTCTGGATTATAAACTCTTCTAACTTTTCTCCTTTTGCGTCTGTGTCTACTGGACCCCATAGGGCAGATCGGGCATTCGAATCGATACCAATAATAAAGTTCTTTCCTTGCAGTGCATTAATAATTGTTTGCAACGTGTTAAGATGCACTTCGATATCATCCTTTAGTTGGAAGTATCCACTTATAAGATATACTTTATATGTCATCGAGACTTCTGCAACCGCAAAGTGTGTCATGCAGAGATTTGATATTTGCAAAACTGCTGCGTTCGGGTCTGTTATTACTATAGCAGCCCATGGGTTTTCCTTTCCAGAGACAATTCTTATTCCCATTCCGTAATCCATCACTTTATTCGACCTTGTGTACGGCTCTTGTAACATTAAGGCTTGTATCCCATTTTCATACGCTTTTTGCCTGATTTCGGGTACTATCCTTCTCGATCGCCTGGCATTTAATTGAGCCACATATAACCGATTTTTATTCTCCGTAATCCGTGTTATTCACAAGTATTTCCAGTGCTTTTATATAGCATGGACATTTGGTGTCTAAGACATTGTGTTCTGACTTTTTCTTGGCCTTTAAACAGTTGATACACTTCTTTTGGCTGTTCTTATTCGGGCATTTTTCAAAGGAGTGGCCTTTTTCAGCACAATGAGAACAGTGGACCTCGTTATGGCACACTTTACTTATGTGTCCGTATCCTTGGCACTTGTAACAACTGGAGACTAATACGAAATCCTGCACTTTACACGATTGATAGTCTACAAAAATTCTCCTTTTTTCTAACAATCTACTTCTCATTTGCGGTGTTACTTCTATTACCCAATTTGTCCTAGTTCCCTCTTTCTTTCCTCTCCTGAATTTCGGGGTTACTTGTTTTTGGGCTTCCTCTTGTGTGCATGGATTTTGCTCGGCTATTATTTCGATTATCTCTTTCTCATTTACGCTCTTTGGTAGGTCATAAATGATTAACCTCGGTCTCTGTTTCGTTGGTCTCGTCATTTCGAAGTTTTGCCTTAATTCTTTCTTATTAAGAATCTTTTGTAGAGATTCTTCGTTTTCTGTTTCTATTATTAAGCCCTTATTTATTGTGCGTAGGCTTCTTATTTGCACTTTTTCTGCTCTCGGTCCGGAGTCCGCCTGAAATTTCATTTTCATTTCCTCTTCCGACTTGAAAGATTCAGCGGTTTTTGGTCTTTTAACGAGCTTGTGATTTTTCGGGTTCTTTATGTTGACTTGCTTTGCCGTTTCCTTCGGCGCTACAAGTCTTTTCGCGACCCCTGCGTACGACTCCTGCTTACATTGGCTTCTCTCATTCAGCGATTTTTCCTGTCCTTCTAGGTATGCGCTTTTCGCTATTTGTGTCGACATTATCGCATGAATGTTGTCAAGAGCCGTATGCGCTCTTCCGCTGTCTTTTTTGACTTTATATTTCTTTACTATCTGAATTTGTTGTAGCACATACATTGGTGTCTCCAATATATGTCTATCTTTCTTACTTTCAGGGCAGACCTCAGTTTCCGTTTCTAGATCTGATTCCGAAGAGGAGCTCGAACTATTCATAGCCTTTTTACTCGTCCCTGGCCTATGTCTTTTTTGGTCCTTCGACTCCCCCTCCGAGGAACCCGTTTTCTTGTGAGTACCTTTCTCCTTCGTAGTTGTTGCTGTTGCTGTTGCTGTTGTTTCTATGGGGTTGGGAACCCCGGTATTTTCGTTTCTGTGCACCATTGAGTGTTTTATTATTTTGTTCATTTTTCATTTTAGTATTAGTGTATTCTTTGTGCATCCTCTAGATTACACGACGCAGTAAACTCTAGTAAGTTATTCGGTGATCACCCATTAGCAGTTGTCGTTTTGACAGGTTTGACCGTGAGCTTCAAACGTATCGTGGCCTCGTCAAACTCAATTTAAACCTCCGAGTGCCGCTTCCCTTCCAGGTGCCACCTGGAGCAACCTCAGCAAGTTTAATTTTTACACACGCTGCTACAGGGCAGCCCGACTAACTGGCGAAGAAAGCCCGGGTCCTGGTACTATCGTGCGGTCCGGGCATGCACGATCGGCGATCCGAACGCCGACCTCCCGGTTTATATGATGTACCCTCTTTACATCCAGGTATTCATAGTTCTTCCCGTCGAGCTATGGGTTTTCACTGCCTCCCTTGCTTGGCGCACTGCATTCTCGTGTCGCAGATACGTTTACCCTGAGTTTGCGTCTTAGCACCAGCCGGCCACCTCTCCAACCGACCAATGCCCATTGATGCGATTTAGCCTACCGAGACGCTGAAGTTTACAATGTCAGCCATCGGCGTTTCCCCCTCTGGCGGCGTGGACGCACGCAGTTGGTTTTCCAGAGGACTGTTACACGGGTAGTGACCACCAAGCACTCGTGTACCAGCTCCAGCTGACCAGCGGGAGGACAAAGAGAGCAGAAAGAGGAGCAAGAGAGATGGGCACCAGCCACGTTTGATCGTGAGACGTTCCTCTCACGAAAAAGCACGAGGCCTCACGAATGCCCTAACAGCGGCTTGCGATGCCTCTATGGCCGTGAAGTTTAACCCTCGCGGCCGCCCACCGATAATCTGGTGGAGTAAGGACATCGCAGAAAAGAGACGTGAGTGCCTGCGTGCCAGAAGGCTGCACCAAAGAGCGAGGGGAACACCGCGGTTCCAAGATCGTTCCGCAGAATACGAACAAAAGCGGAAGGATCTCAAGGTGGCCATCAAGGCTGCCAAGAGAAAGTGTTGGCGGGAGCTGTGTGAGGAGGTGGACCACGATCCCTGGGGCAGACCGTATAAAACGGGTATGAATAAGATCAACCCCGGGGGCGCTGTTGCACCCACAGACCCAGTTTTTCTGGACGGAGACGTCCGCCACCTGTTTCCAGAACATCGGAAAAGGGCAGCAGAGGCGGGCCTGATGGTCACCATTGGTGCAGCCGAGTCGCCAGACATTAGTGAAGCCGAACTGAGGATGGCCGCTAAAGGTATTTCCGTACGTAAAGCCCCAGGGCCTGACGGAATACCTGGCCTGGCCGTGAAGACAGCGGCGATGAGTGCTCCGGGCTTGTTCCTGGACGCATTCAACGCATGCATAAGAGAAGGTTGCTTCCCGGCCCAGTGGAAGACGCAGAGGCTGGTACTCCTACAGAAGAAAAACAAACCCCCGGAGGAGCCATCATCTTACCGCCCGCTCTGTCTACTGGATATAGTCGGGAAGCACCTGGAGCGGGTGATCTGCGCCAGGCTCGCAGCGGCCATCGGTCGGGCCGGAGACCTCTCCGACAACCAGTTCGGCTTCCGAAAGGGTCGATCGACCATGGACGCTGTAGGCAGAGTTGTTGGTATAGCCACAAACGCCATCAATGCTGGTAGGAGTGCAAGGCGGATGTGTGCCATCATAACCTTGGACATCCGGAATGCCTTGAACTCTGCCAGATGGGACGACCTCATGATGTCCCTGCAGCACTTCCAAGTGCCACTCTATCTCGGGAAGGTCACCTCGAGTTACCTGACTGACCGTACTCTGCTCTACGACACCGACAACGGTGTGCACTCCCACAACATCACGGGAGGCGTGCCGCAGGGTTCGGTCATTGGGCCCCTACTCTGGAACGTTGTCTATGACGGCCTGCTTAGGCAGCAACTTCCGGAGGGTGTCTCGATGGTGGCTTTCGCAGACGACGTGGCGCTAGTGGTGGTCGCAAAGAGTGTCGAAGAGATCGAATATCTCAGAGACGTCTCTATAGAAGTGGTCGCCACTTGGTTGAGAGACCACGGACTTAGTCTGGCGGCGGAAAAAACGGAGACGGTGCTCATTTCTCGCACAAAAAAGGAGAGGACCGCCACCTTCACGGTAGTTGTAGAACGGATACGGTCGGTGAAAACGTTGAAGTATTTAGGGGTCACACTAGACGCGCGGCTGTCGTTCAAATACCATCTCGCGAACGCAGGCTCAAAGGCGGCAAAGGTGGCCCGGGCGTACCGAACCGTATCTGACATTGCGCTCTCGGTGATCGCGAGGACCGCCCCCTTCGACCTCCTGGCAGCCGAGAGAGCTGAAAGACACCGTGAGGGTGGGCGACGCGTAGAAGAGAATCGCTGCCATAACCGATGGTCATTGCGGACCATAGAGGAGTGGCAGCGGAGATGGGACTCAGCCAGGAACGGCCGCTGGACCTACCGCATCATCCCGCGGATCCGGGAGTGGGCGAGCAGGAAACACGGCTTTGTCAGTTTCCAGCTTACCCAGGTGTTGACCGGGCACGGATGCTTCCGTAGCTACCTATTTCATATATGGGTCTACGGCAGCGCAGAGTGCCCGGCTTGTCCAGGGGTGGACGAAGACGTGGAACACGTCCTCCTACGGTGTCCTCGTTTCAGGGAGGAACGGGACCAATTTCAAATCACTTGGAGCGGTCCTCTCACCCCTGAGGGCATCGGAGCGTGCCTGCTTGGCTCCCAGGAGGGATGGAACACAGTAGTGACCCTCTGTACGTCCGTAGTGGACAGGCTGGGTCTCATCAGAAGAGACGAGGAGAGAAGAGTTGCGATAGTAACAGTAGTGGGCTAATCTAGCCGTTGCCTCCCCCCGCGAAGTAATGCCTTGCGGCGGTTTCCGCGGGGGAATAAAGGTAAGAAAAGGGGTGGAGTTTTAGTGAGTATGCCTATCGACATCCTTCGGTAGGAGAGTCCCACACACGGGGAGTCTCGCATGGCTCCAGTCATGGTGCATTAAGCATTTCTCCACCTCTTCGAAAAAAAAAAAAAAAAAGGCGCGCGCACACACACAGGTACACACACACACACACACACAGACGCGCGCACACACACACAGGTACACACACATGCACACATACATATTCTACGTACATATTATTATTTATATACGGTAACACTTAAAAAAATGTAAATAAATAAAAGAATAATGAAAATAAAGGTAAAATATAATCAAGGTTTTTATTCGTAAACTATTATATATGTATAATTGGATGTTACATTTTTTTTCTTAAACTTTCTAGAAATTTAATTTTATAAATGTAGTTTGTGAATTCATAATTTTGTCAAATCTGCTTTTATCATAAAAATTTGAAAATATTAAATAATCAATTTTTTTACTCTAGATAATGCAACGTAACTTAGTCCTGATAAAAATTCTTTTACTCCGATGCCTATAACAGCCATTGGTAATGTTAATCCTTGTGATTTATGGATTGTTACTGCATATGCCAGCGATAATGGGAATTGTTTTCTAGTACACATTGTGCCTTTATAATCCCATGTTCTAGTAATAGGTGTAATAAAAAATTCTTTATTATAAATAAATGGTCCCTTGAAAGAATCAAATGCAACTATAATATAGCGTGGTAGGTCAGGCGGGGAAATCATTTCATCATATAAAATCGCAGTTACTGTTCATAAAGAACCGTTTACTAATCCACCGTTGACCCAAATATTGTGACGAAATAAATTGTATCTATGTGGTCTTATCTTTTTTGAAAATTTATGTTTGTGTATTTTTTAATCATAAACGATTAAATTCAAAGTAAATTTTGGAAAATTTTTTTATTAGCCTATAATATTAATAAATTTTACCATTAGGGTTCAAAAATGTAAATATCTTTATATTTTTATTTTATAAAACACATTTTTTAAATATTGTTTGATTCGTGATCCGAATACCTTACCTTCTCCTAGTAAGTCTTGAAATTATTGATTTTTTATTACTCACACACACACACGCGCATAAATTTTTTATATTAAATCATATTTGTTTATAAATTAATTAATGAGATTGCATAAAATTAGAATATACCGATCATTTTCTTGTAACTCGCTCAGCAATATGCTACATTTATGTTGCAACTAGTTTACATGCACAATACATATAAGAATTTAATTTAGTGATTTGATTTAAAAATATATTATACAGATATAGTCAGTGTTAATACATAGTGTTATTATGACTATAGCTGTATATATATAAGTCAGCTGTGATTGAATTTAGTCTACCATCTGTGATATTTTCTTCGTGATTAATTTTGTTCTTTTTTAGTGTTATTATTCTTTTTGTATGGTATTTCAATTTATTTAAGTATTTATTTAATTAATAATGTTGAATTATGCAGCTTTTAAAAATATAAAGGTAATCATCGCAACTGTTCAGTTTCTGTGCATATAATAAAATAAAGTTCATTGGTTTTCAATATCCTTGTTTTCATTATTAGTGCGACGACTCAGTGATGATACGATCAAAATTGAAATGTTAATCATTCGATATATTGACAAGTAGTAAGTAAAATAGAATCCACTAGGCTTAGATACATAATCTATAATTGTTTATGTATATTCAAGTATATTCGTTTTTGTAAATAAAGGTATAGCCTGAAGAAGATGACGAAAAGTCATCGAAACGTCGCCATCTAATTAAATGTATGGTTTATTCACCAAGATCGGAAAACCTTCGTTTAAAATTATTGTTAAGCTTTATGCTAGTTCTTAAAAATACAGTAATGAATTTATCACGAATTATTTTTGACAAAATGTGTTTCATATTTAAAATTATTCTTATTGGTTAATTAGAAAAACTTCCGAATTAAATCGCAAATTAAATATTATAATACGAGAGATATACTTTACGTATACTACTACTGAAAGCTTTAAACGTCCCCAACTCTGGGTATTAAAGTATTCTTTAAGTATTCGTGAAGGATTAATAAATTATGACTTATATAAATTAAACAGTTATTGTCAAAGCTTATTCGAGTTCCTAAAAAAAGAGCAGTAATGCAGTCTTCAAAAACTATTTTGATATTTTTTATTCGTGCATAAAAAATAATTTTCACATATTACCAGAATATCACAGATTATTTTTTAAGAATTCAAGAAGAATCTGTTGAAATATTTCATTTATATTAGTTTAACACATTGAATATAGTTATAATTAATAAAAACCTTTATAGTAAAAAAAAGGGTTGTACGATCAAAAATATTTTATCCATCCAAGAATCTAATTCATCGATGATTAATTACCTTCAAAATGGTGCAAAGTTTGAGTGCGGCAGAGCATTTCAGACAAAGTTATGGTGTTTTTAGGCAAATTTCTTAAAAAAAGAGAACAAATGCATTTTGTGAAAAAAACAGAGTAACCGTATACTTGCATTCAAACAACATGGCACTATTATTCTTCAATAATACAAAAATATACTATTTAATGTTAGTTACTGATACTTTTCAATCTCTAAGCTGCTTACAAACACAAAGCAATAGCTATAAGCAGTTATACCTGTTATATAATTGGATAAATACCTGAAACTTTTTATAATTCCAATAAATTCAATTATATAACAGGTATAACTAAAAGTATCAGACTTAAATAACAACTAAATAAAAGTATCAGTAACTAACAATAAATAGTATATTTTAGTAATATTGAGGAATAATAATGCCATATTGTTTAAATGCAAGTATACGGTTAGTTTGTTTTTTTCATAAAATGCATTTGCTCTCTTTTTTTAAGAAATTTGCCTAAAAACACCATAACTTTGTCTGAAATGCTCTGCCGCACTCAAACTTTGCACCATTTTGAAGGTAATTAATCATCGATGAATTAGATTCTTGGATGGATAAAATATTTTTGATCGTACAACCCTTTTTTTTACTATAAAGGTTTTTATTAATTATAACTATATTCAATGTGTTAAACTAATATAAATGAAATATTTCAACAGATTCTTCTTGAATTCTTAAAAAATAATCTGTGATATTCTGGTAATATGTGAAAATTATTTTTTATGCACGAATAAAAAATATCAAAATAGTTTTTGAAGACTGCATTACTGCTCTTTTTTTAGGAACTCGAATAAGCTTTGACAATAACTGTTTAATTTATATAAGTCATAATTTATTAATCCTTCACGAATACTTAAAGAATACTTTAATACCCAGAGTTGGGGACGTTTAAAGCTTTCAGTAGTAGTAGTAATATTTCAACTGATTCTTCTTGAATTTAATAAACTTTTTCAAATTTAATGTATATAAGAAAAAATTGTTAGATTTTGAGTTATTAAATGATAAACATGGACAAAAGTCAATTTTTTCAAAAAATTCGATTTTTTTATTGGCTACAACTCCGGTACTAATTGAAATTCAGGTCTAAAAATTTAGCTACACTCTATTCAAGTAGTTTTTTACTGATTCTATACATTAAAACAAAATTCTATTTTTTAACTGCATCACTTCACATGGAATCTCCCATATATATATACTATTGAGTTTACATAATAAACTTCTAAAATTATTAATCTAAAGTATTATTAGGAACGCCTTTTAGCGGTTATAGACCTGTCTTTTAGATTTCTTTATAGATGCTTTCCGAAGAAATCTGGACCGATTTCCGAATTGTTCCGAACTTCTTCGAATTCTTTTTGAGTTCTTCAAGAATTGTCTTTGCCATCTGAGTATGATATCACAGTCAATTCGTGTGTGTGTGTGTGTGTGTGTGTGAGAGAGAGAGTCTAAAAATAGACGCATCTCGCCATACCGGCCCTACGGCTGGGCCTCAGTAGATAAGCTATGTGCGTTCTGGCTCAGAGCTAGAACGCACATAGGATTTGGGTTAAACACTGGCCACCCCCCGCCCCAGGATAACCCAGAGCCAAACGCACATACGTTTTGGGTTAACAAATCCCCCCTTCCTGCCCTGGATAACCCAGAGCCAGAACGCACATATTTTCTAGCTCTGAGCCAGAATGCACATACCTTCTAGGATGAGAATATTCACCTCCTTCGAATAACCCAAGCATCTCGGGAGCAACGAAGTCGCCCGGGCGATCGGGTCTCGCGGAGTTGCGTGGATCGCCGAGTCGCACGCGGGACAGCCGCTCGGTCGTTGTCGGGTCTCGCCGAGTAGCGCGCGGGCCGGCGGGTCTCGGGGAGTTGTGTGGATCCCTCCTTCGGTCGTCGGTCGCGCCGAGTCTCGGTGATCTTCGAGTCTCGCGGGACTGTTGCTGAGAGCACAGAGAACAGCCACAGCTCGCTGCCACTGTGCACATTTTATGCTAGCTACAAGCAACCGCCGTTAACATGTTTACACAAGTAGCGAGTGTTAACATGTTAGAAAGTGAAAAGGGCCCCAACCATCGCCCTCTCCTGTGAGACGCTCCCTTCAACATTTTGCGTCTCTCCATTAGATTTCTAATGCTTTTAACCAATTAGATTAATCATTTAAATTTCTTATAATTATCCCGCTCAGGTAGAGACTGGGTATTACTAGATACTTTTTCCATAATGATTCAGATGTAGCTTAGTAGCTAGTCTTTTCTTTACCATCATCGACTTTTTTATTTCATTTTCAACAAAGCGGTTATAAGATACCTTATCTCGATTCATCTTTTTTTCTATTAATTAATGAACTGTCTACGTTAGATGTTACTACTTCTAAGAAGAATAATATGACAGTCGTAAGAAATAGGTATTGGTTTAGTCTCAGTTTCCTTATATCCTGAATATTTTTTATTAATTTCCTTTTGTTGTGTAGCAGTTGCTGAGATCAGTTTCTTGTGAGCTGATGGAGTTACCCATGGTGGTAATTGTAAAATGGCGTGAGATCGTGTAGCTACTCTCTATTTATACAATTTCCACACCTATTCCCAATCCATAGGTTCAGATCGATTATAATTATTATAAAATTTTTTCAAAGGTTAACATTGTGAAGGGCGCAGTTTACTTTGTTTGAGTCATTATGATTAGGACAAACAGTGACCACTTTCACATCATGTAAAGGTAAGTTACCCATCTCTAAAACGTCGGAAACAATAAATTTGAAGCGTTCGAACCAATTCTTTTTTAATGAGCCCATCACCAATACATTCGTTGCGTCACGTAAAGCCTCTCGAAGATGTTTACCAACTTCAATGTTCAAGTCGAGAATTTTCTTGCTTATATTTGTCGGTAAGTCTTATCCAAGGATAAGGTTCCTTGAACATAAGTACAACCGGTTCAAGGTCCTCGTTGTGTGGTACAAATGCAAATTCCTTTACTACGAAATCATTAACAGGTTGCTTAAAACCTTGTAAATCAACTATGTACTGCATGCTAGACAAGCATCTTCATGTCACCACTTGTCGAATCATACTGAATTATACGATCGTGCAAGATTAAGCAATAAGCAGACGTAGCGGCTGGAAAATTATCTTGAGATTCGAATTCGATGCGTACGTTGACAGGAGTGCCTTTTAAAGACTCGTTCTGCTTTGAGCAATCGATAACGATTAATGGGATGTGACTTTTGAACTGCTCTCTTTTAAGCAAAGGCTCTAATATCTCTTTATCGTAATATATATGCTGAAAGTAAGCATACATATCATACAATATAGCGTATTGATTTTGAGCTATATTCTCGTTTAAGTTTCCATACGGATAATACTGTGAATTGAGAAATAATTTCACATTGCTTATATTACAATGATCAAACTTGCTCGCATTAGCTGTTGCTACTAGATGGCGTTGTTGACTAAAGCAGTTTTTTTAGTAACATTATTATCTTTATTTACGAACCGTCCACAAATATGCAGAAAACTGCTTGATGGTAATAGACACAAGTCTTGATGTTGAATAGATATTCGAATCTCATCATTGTTGTTAAAATTTGATACTCTGTATGGTTGGTGAGCATGTACCTCGTAATGCTCAATCGTTTCATCAAATTTCACGGGCGACTGTATACTGAGAATGTCCTCTATTTTTCTTCGTAAAGCAACACAAGAATATTAAGTTACTTTCCACCAGGGATTCTTACGGCTTTTATGCCAAGGGTTTTTAAAACTGAATGTTTTGCCGTGTTAGTGCTTTGGAAGTTCTATTCAGACTGATGAGTGGTCGGTAATCGGTAATGCTTTTATACCCCATACCAACTTCAGAATTGTAAACCATACCCATTATCCTTGCTTGATGTGTAATCTGATGCTAATCACTTCTTTTCGAAAATTAACCAATTTTCCGTTTTATCGACTATGCGTATTTGTAAGTGATCAATGCTCTTCACAACAACTGGAAGATAAATGACGTGCGATGGCACTTCAATTATTTTATATCCTGGTGGTACTGCAGGAAAAAATTCGTGCATCGTATGCGCTCATTTCCCGTTTATATATGCACCAGAGGTGATGTTACACTCGATTCGTAGAGAGCTAACTTTGAGAATAGTTACTGGTAAATCAGACTATGTTTTCTGCGGGAACTCGTTCAGTAAAACCTAAAAGCTGTCCTATAGAGTCTTGGTATCTCGTATAGTTGTATTTAACTGTATCGACTCTCAGATATAACATTAAATCTAATGGTGGTTGAAGATCACGGTCGGGGGCGTAGGATGGGGCCCCCACCACTTTCTTTATTCTTTTATACTTCAGATTTATCAATCCAACTATTATGTGAGTTATTAAAACCTAAACACTTAAGAAATACCTGATCTCCTTTCCTCTTGATTACTTTTTCCACTAAATAAACATTTGGATACTTAACCTTTGGCAATTCTTGTTCATAAAATCCACCAGAGGTAGCTTGACCTTGGTAGTCTTCTAAATGGTAAGTAATTGATTTAGTATTAGCTACGCGTTTAATTGTAAATATTTCAGTCGTCCAGTTAGGTGTATAGCCTTTCTCGAATATATGTTTCGATTTGCTTACTCGTACTTTATCACCGGCTTTGAACTTTGACTTCTTTACTTGCACTTTTTTACAATTAAATTGTGCTAACAGTGAAGATGCATTATCAAGTGTTATATCTTTTGGTTTCATTCCGATTGTACGAGGTTTTGTATTATTATAAGAAGCAATCAAATTTGGTATGATGTCAATCCATTTATTATTTCCTTGAAGACTAAACTGTTCCCACATCTTATTCTTCAGTGTACGATTGATACGTTCATATATAGAAGTTTTCAAATTAGAATATGTAGAGTAAAGATTGATCTTAAAATGTTTCATAAGATCTTGATAAGTTTTATTGTAAAACTCTTTACCTCTATCTACCTGTAAATTTTTTGGTATTCTATCTTCTCGCAAAATGGAGTTCATGGCTGTAGCGACGTCTTCGCCAGTTTGTCGCTTAACTGGAACAGCCCAAGCAAATTTTGAAGTACATCGATAAATGTCAGCATATATCGAAAACCTTTATTTTCTTTAGAATATGGTTTAATTTCTACGAGATCAGCTTGCCATGTTTCATCGTAAGCACGCACGTCAAACTTTCTTCGTGGATAATTACGTCGAGCAGGCTTGTGAAGCTCTTCTACAACCGCTTTCTTGTATGTTGTCATCATTCGACGTTTACCTACATAATGTTTGAGATTTTTGTAGTACCATACCTTTTATACTTGTGCACTTCAACCGAGATAAGTTTTGTTCTCTAATTTTAGCTCACTTGCATCCATTGAAACGACATTTTGAGCTAGTTTTAGTACTACATCTTTGATATTCCCAAAATCGATGTCTCGTTTTGTAAACATATTATCTATTTCATCTCTGTGTGATTCAATAATATCATCCAAATTTTTTAAATCACTTTTGAATTGTGTAATAATATGCGATACTCTACTGATCTCCATTCGTATCGTTTGCTGTAACGTTTCTATATTCACTGCTTCGTCAAGTTGATCAGGTGATGCAACATTACACAATTTTTTGTTCCCCAAGTCGTAGTGACCATCGTTGGTAATTTTGAAACCCACACCAGGTGAACCTCGACAACCTTTATTTGGTTTGAGATTACGTCCGAACACGTCAACACTCATTGTAAAACTGACTATGCAGTGAACATTCAGGTTAATATATATCCAGTTTCACGCAATTCCTCGACAATTGAATGGATTTCATTGATGTGGTTAGGATTTCCAGCTGATCTCTCAGCCATTAATAATCGAAATCGATTCACGAGTTTATTAGGATCATCCCAGTATATGTAATCCATTGTAGTGTTAAGTCGAGCAATTTTGTATTGTGGTAATGATCCACCTTGCTTCTTTGTAAATAGTGGAAGTATAATATCATTAAATTTTTTACTATTATGAAAACGAAGTGTTTCTTCAGTACGAAATTGCTTCTTATGCGCATTCGCTGCTTCGTGGATACGTCGATAATTTAAGAAATCGTTGGTAATGTAACTTCGAGCTGGATTTTTCATAATTAGCAACTCCATTAATCCCTCTGTTTTGGGATACTTAACACCGACAACATTTATAGAATTAGTATCAAAAAATATAGGTGTGTTGCCAAGTACGTATGAATTACCTTCCTTACGCACTCCATATATTTTATCTAAACTATCTGCTTGCTTATTTTGTAGCAATAAAATATATTTGTCTGTATTGTCTGCTTCATCTCCACTATCAGCTGATTCAAAATAAGTTGTCTCCAACTCATGTTCTTGATCTCGTTCTCGAACAGTATTGTTTAATGTTGATGTGCTATCATTAAAAATATCTTCATCATTTTAATCAAGATCATGTGCTGCTATAGCTGGTTGTTCATTAATACTATCAGGAGATTGACTATTAATCTTTTCAGTATTAGCAAGCAATTTTTAAAGTCGATCAACGATCGGTTTAAATGTATCACCTATCGTTTTTTCAAATTTTTCTTTACCGAATTTCAACAAGTTATACTTTCGTTTGACAGCATTTCGAGCTTTAATAAGCTGATGCAGTATGTCTTTTTTACGTTGAATATTTGCTGAATCCATGTTGGCTCTTACACACTTAAATGTAAACTACCTGCTTATTGTTTAGTATGCTATATTTATAGCAAAACTGTCAAATCCTTTTCGATATCTACCAGCATTGATTGCGTTGTCTTTGTTAATCACCACAAATCCATACTTATCATTATTCCAACATTTTAAACATAGATTTTTAAATTGTTGATACGGCATATTTGTATTAACATGATTGTCATACAAATGTTTTAAATTTACCAATAGATTAACATTATCTCTCACAAGATGTTTTGAAATCTGGGCATATGATTGACAAAGATAGAAGCGATCAACATTCTTATGTCCACCCATACAGAAATAAGATTTAACATTATCTTGCTTTTTACATGCTATATCAACAAATATCATTATCGAATTCGGACGTACATCATTTGGAGCTTCCACTTCTTCATGCTCACTAAATGGAAAGTATTCAATTCCATCTAATGACTTCAGTACTTCTTGTAAAAATTTATACTTTGCTTGATTTAATGATTTTGAATAAACATAGACATTTTCAAATCTTAAACCGTTTGGATGTATTACAAGTGATAATAAACTATTGGTTTTCCCGCAGTTGGATGGTCCACAAAATACAGCGCGAATACTGTCTGGAAGCAACTACCCATGTCGATTAGATTTTTTATCCTGTTCGACGATAGTATCAAAATTTACTACTGGTAATTTTATTTTCTGTTCTTTGAAATTCATGTTAACCGTTTGAGAGATCAATTAAAACTACTCTCACATGTATAAATAGGTCTAACATTAACCTTCAAACGTGATGATTGTATATCAACGACGTCGAGGTCGAGGTTTCGTTAATAAAATTATCAATAAGTTACCATTTGAGTTGCAATTACCAGGATATCAGTATTGCGGTCCAGGTACTAAATTATCTAAACGATTAGCGAGAGGTGATCCAGGAATTAATCCACTTGACGAAGCTTGCAAAGAGCACGACATTGGATACTCACAAAATCGTGAAAACGTTCAAGCAAGAAATATAGCTGATAAAGCTTTAGCAGAAAAAGCTAGGAATCGAGTTATATCTAAAGATTCTGATACAGCTGAAAAAGTTGCTGCATACGCTGTCACGAATGCTATGAAGTTAAAGTCAAAACTTGGAATGAAAGTAGGAAAGAAAAAGAGGAAGCCTGTTGCTTTTGCTAAAGTAGTAGAAGCTGCTTCCAAATCTATTGTTCCTGGAAAGTGTGCGCGCAAGGCTATTCTATCTGCTTTAAACGGTGCGCGTAAAGCTGTAAAAGAAGCTGAAAGTAAAAATTACGTAAAGCTACCACGCGTATTACCAATCCCTCGAAATCAGGAGGATTTCTGCCAATTTGGTGCCTATATTTGCTGGTTTAAGTGCAGCAGGAGTAGTAGTAGGAGGCGCAGCAGGTATAGCTAAAGCTGTCAACGATGCTATAGCGCAGCCAAGTTACAATTGGAAGAGAGGCAGAGACACAACAAAAAGATGGAAGATATTGCTCTTGGTAAAGGTTTTTACTTAAAGCCTCACAAGACAGGTTTAGGTCTTTGTCGAAAAAGTTTAAAGAAGAAAAAAAAAGTTTTAAGATTTAACACTTCTACAGAGGGCACTCACCGATTGCGATCTCGTAAAATATGCTAATGTTTTAAAAATTCCATATTTTCAAGGAATATTTATACGTGATGGATTACCAACTGACGGACCACATAAAAATGAGGCAGCAATTGTAAACTTGGATGATCAAAAAGGTCCAGGTACACATTGGGTAGCTTATCGTAAGGTAGATAACGATGTGACTTACTTTGACAGTTTTGGTGATCTTCAACCACCATTAGATTTAATGTTATATCTGGGAGTCGATACAGTTGAATACAACTATGCGAGATACCAAGACTATAATACATACAATTGTGGTCACTTATGTTTGCAATTTTTATGCAACAAGTTATAAAAGGTATATAAGGAGCGGACTTTTGAAATTGTGCTCATAACGATTCAAACAATCATGGAGAATTCACTTACTCTTTCGGGTATTAAGTCTTTCGGGTATTTTACCTATTCTTGAAGCTGAATACTTTCCACCAATTGAACTTCCACCACATAAAAATTACGTTCTCCGTTTGATAGAACCTTTAACATTTAATTCAATACCTAACATTGATACAGATTGTAATAAATTTTACGTAGGATCAGAAGTAATTTCACTTCCAACTGGCAGTTACGAAACTAAAGACGTAGACAATTATCTTCGCGAAAGTATACTTACAAGATCAAGAAATGACTTAATTGCAGTTGTACAAACAGAGGCAGAAGATTTTAAAATCCAATTAAATAAAATAGAGTGGTATATGCTATATGTATCTGTAAATAATACGTATAAAATTCGTGTCCTCAATCATATTCAAAAGAACAAACCCATTGATGTGAGTTTTCGAAGTTGCGAGTTGTACGAGTATATCCACTACTTCCAGCTACAACTAAACATGTATGGACTGTCAAAACTTCTAATCAGTTGGAAAAACCACGGTTTGTCATTCTTGGATTTCAAACCAATCGAAAAGGTGTAGCAACAGCTAATGCGAGCAAGTTTGATTATTGTAATATAAGCAATGTGAAATTATTTCTCAATTCACAGTATTATCCGTATGGAAACTTAAACGAGAATATAGCTCAAATCAATACGCTATATTGTATGATATGTATGCTTACTTTCAGCATATATATTACGATAAAGAGATATTAGAGCCTTTGCTTAAATGAAAGCAGTTCAAAAGTCACATCCCATTAATCGTAATCGATTGCTCAAAGCAGAACGAGTCTTTAAAAGGCGCTCCTGTCAACGTACGCATCGAATTCGAGTCTCGAGATAATTTTCCAGCCGCTACGTCTGCTTACTGCTTAATCTTGCACGATCGTATAATTCAGTATCCATTATATTGCCTAATAAAGGCGAACTCTTCAATACAAATTTTTACAATTTTTAGTAAATTTCACAGTTTTCTAGCATATTTTCCAAATTCAAAGAGCTTACGTGTAAAATACATGAGAAATGATATTTAAGTATGTTTCCCATTTCCTAATCTATTACACTAAACACTCACCCATTTTTCCGTTCTAAAAGATGGATTTTCCGATTTTCCAGGTGGTTTTTCTTCATTTTAAAATCGGTTTAAAACTTTAAAATTTAAATTTTAAATTTTAAATTCGGATTCGGTTTCAGCGCGTCAAAATACATAAGAAATAATACCTCTACTCAAACCGACGCGGTGGCGGAGTGGTGGAAGCGCACCTCGGCCGATCGCGAAAGTTAAGCAGCGCTGAGCGCGGTTAGTACTTGGATGGGAGACCATTCTCGTGCGGCTTTCGTGATCGGTTAGGTGTTTTTTCACACTTCACAACGTGAGCGGGAGATGTGAAACATTCGGTTTCGGTGTCAAGGCCTACGCAATGTGACTTTGACACCCAAAAAAAATGTTTCGAATACACCGGCCATCTCGGATGAGGTTTTCCCTGCTTCACAGGTTTCCCTCATCCACGGGCATAACCCCGGGCGAATGCGAGATGGTGGGGTTTTAAGGGAGGGATAAAAGCACCCATACATAGGTGGTAGGTGGACACCGTTAAAGTCCCCCAGAGGATAAACGGTAGGAAGTGCCAGGAAAAAAGAGGGCACAAAATCAAGAATAAAAAAAAAAAAAAAAAATAATACCTCTACTCTCTGGGTCTTGCCACTTTTTTTGTGTGCCTGTGTAATTTTATCTTCCTTTCTGAAGTAAGGATTATATTTACCTGAAATAAAAATATTATAATTAACAACATTATGTGACAGATAAGGATACACGTACACACGCATGCATAGATAACACAGGATCACAAATCTAAAAAAAAAATGTACGTAAATACTGTAAGCTGTACTCTATGTATTTTTGAACGTTAAATCCAAATCCGTTGAACATATATCCCCAGCATGTCAGAATTTTATGTTTAGAACTGTTTGTTTTTGTTTAAAACTGTTTATGTTTGTTTCAAAATGTTTATTTTGGTTTAGAAATGTTTATTTATATTTTAAAATGTTTATTTTGGTTTAGAAATGTTTATTTATATTTTAAAATGTTTATTTTGGTTTAGAAATGTTTATTTATATTTTAGAATGTTTATTTGTGTAAAAATGTTCTAAAAAGTTTCAATTTCACTATACATTTTAAAAAAGATATTAAGGATTATTTCTGTTTAAAAACGTTTATATATGTTTAAAAATGGTTGTCGAAATGGATGGTTTTTAAACACTTTAAAACACTTTTAAAGATTTTTGTACGCTTTTGAACAAAAATTATTTATACCAGGGTGGGGCTATATACTTAGCGAATTTGGATTTAGCGGCCAAAAATACAAAGAGCTCAGCTTACATTTTTAGGCACGATCGTTACACGAAAATGCCTTATATTTTATCATCGCAAAATATGCGAAACCTCGAAACAGTATATATTTTGACATAAAAATAAAATTTATGCAACTTAGAACTCATCCAAACCTCTCCCTAAAATTTATGTATGGATGTGTGTATGTATAAAATCCTGTGACCAAGATAACTCTGCTAATTTTTAATCGATCAAGCTGAAATTTACAAGGTATATTTATTATCATTATAGAAATCTTTGTTCCTATTTTCAGCTGTATCGCTTATAAATTGTTGAAGATATGGAGCGTTTTACAATTTCGTGAAATTTGGTTTATGCACACTCTCCAAAAATACTATTCTTACGTAGATAATACATGTAGCCAAAATGTTCGTCTTCAAATTATAAAACTTTTTCCTACATAACACTTTCTGATTCGAGCAATATTTATAAAGATACGTACATTAAAATAATGAAAATCATTAAAAATCTATAAAAAATCACGTTTTTTCGTTATAAATTAAAATGTGTCATTTTTATATAAAAAGTATAAATGGGCAAAATATTCGTCTCAAAATTACAAATCTTTTTCCCATTAAACACTTCCTGATCAAAACTATTTTTTTTAAGATAACAATACAAAAACGATTAGAATCATTAAAAATCCATACAAAAGTACGGTTTTTTGTTTTATATTAGGATGTATTATTTTTATATGCAAATGGGCGAACAAAATAAACATAAATGAATATAAAGGTATTCATGACAAGAGCAGAATAATTAATAGAAATTTTCGTAATTTGAAAAAGTCTGTTTGCTATAATTACGATATAAATATTGTATTACTAGACGTATAAAAAGAAATATAACAAAATATTTTTAACTAGCTTATAATAAAATAATTAACTTAAATTTGAACATTAAAAAATATTTTAACTGAAACCAAGTCATAAAGGCATAAAATAATTTAGAAAACTGACAGATTAAGTATGCACATTCAAGTTTGTGTCTAGGTCAATTATTGACTTTGTTGAGATACTTCGCGTGTTTTCAACTTATGCAGTGTAGTAGGGAGAATCGCTACTAGTAGCGCCACTAGCGGAGAGAACTCTTCCGATCGAGTTACGCAAGTCCCCTCGGACTGTTTTTATAAACAATAAATAACTCTTTTTTATATTTTTAACTCGTGTACATTTTTTTATTAACCTCGCCCTGCAATAGGTTATGGGCCCAGGACGGACATTGTCTTTATTTGACGCTGTTGTTTTTTTCCTGGTTAATTGATTCTTACGTGTACCGAGTTATGTAGAGTGATTTTTTTTGGGTGTTTGTTGTATAGTTTTTTTTTTACAACAAAGAAAATGGCCGAATTTTCGGATCTCCGGAACAGCACAAAATTTAACGGAGAAAATTTCCAACTTTGGAAATTCCAAATGCGTACGGTTTTCGTTGCGCAAGACTTGTTGGAAATTGTAGAAAGGCGAGAAGCAAAACCCGAAAATAACGCTGAGGCCAAAGCATGGATAAAGAAGTACACCAAGGCTATGTTTGTTATTTCATCATCCATGGAATATACGCAACTGGATTTTCTAATAACATGCTCAAATGCAAATGAAATGTGGAAGAAACTTTTGAGCATCCACGAGTAAAAGAGTGCGTTGAATAAATTGGCTCTTACATCGAAATTCCACGAACATCGCTGGGCACCCGGCGATTCAGTTGCTAGCCCATAGCGAAGATTGAAAACATAGCCAATCAGCTCAAGGACATTGAACAAGGCGTAAGCGATGTTATGATTATGGCCAAAATTTTAAGCACGCTGCCATCAAAATTTAACGCTTTTGTATCCGCATGGGAGAGTGTTCCTGAGGACGTGCAAACGCTGGCCAATCTACGCGAGCGACTTTTTCGAGAGGAGGCACGGATGACGTCTACCGACGAGTTGAATACCGCCCTTGCAACAATCAGCTTCCCGAACGACAAGAAGAAAACGGATCAACGGAGCAGTACTAAAGATCAGCGTAAGAAAAACATAACGTGTCGTTATTGTAAAAAAATCGGACATATTGAAAAATTTTGTTTTAGTAAAAAACGCGATAAGAAAGATGCAAATAAAAGTTCGAAAAATAACGATAAACAAAATAATTCAAGTGAAATATCGGAAAGTGTAAGCGCGTTTGTTGTCTCATCGCGGAATTCTTGCTGTAGTCTCGAGTGGTTCCGCGGAACGAACGAAACTTGTGTTTGGCTTTTAGACAGCGGCGCGTCGCGGCATGTTTCTTGTAAGCGGGAATGGTTTACCGACTTTATTCCGAACAAAAATGAATTTGTTTATCTTGGCGATGGCACGAAATTACCCGTCGAAGGCAAAGGTACGATTTTAATTAGTTGCCTAATTAACAATAAATGGCAGGACGGCATAATTAATAATGTATTATATGTGCCAGCTCTATGTAAAAATTTACTTTCTGCAGGTATTTGCACTTCTAACGGTTTTACAATTTCGTTTACTGGTGATCACGCGAACATTTTTAAAAAAGGCATTTCAATTGCAGAAGGCATAATCTTATATGTTTATTAATAAAACCGAGAACAAAAAACGAAATAAATTACGCAAACTTTGCCCCATTAAAAGTTTGGCATGAACGCTTAGGGCATGTAAATTGCGATTCAATAAAGAAAATGGTTAAAAACGATGCGGTCATAGGATTAAAAATTAACGTTAAGGACGATTTCTTTTGTAACGACTGTCCTCTCGGTAAGCAATTTAAATTGCCTTTTCTCCCAAAAACGATGAAAATTGCGCCTGCTCCGGGTGAAATTGTTCACGTAGACTTATGTGGCCCGATGGAAATACAGTCTGTGGGAGGAGCAAAATTTTTTGTAGTCTTTAAAGACGAAGCGTCAGGTTTTAGACCAGTTTATTTCTTAAAACATAAGAGCGATACGTTCGAGTACATAAAAAAATATATAAATCTAATTAAAACACAGTTCGGTAAGGAAATAAAAATTATTCGCGCAGACAACGGGACAGAATTTACAAATAAAAACGTCGCTGATTTTTTAAATGGTAGAGGTATCCGATTTTTGACGTGCGCCCCATAACACCAGAACAGAACGGTCGTGTTGAGCGCGAGATGCGCACGATTGTGGAATGCGCGAGAACGATGCTGTATGCCAAGGGATTGCCGATTAGATTGTGGGCAGAAGCAGTAAATACTGCCACATATGTCTTAAACCTTACGATAGGAGCGCATTCTGAGAAGGTTACACCTTACGAATTATGGACAAAAACAAAACCCGATTTAGTTTGGTTGCGTAGCGTACGCCTTAATACCAAGTGCTCTGCGTAAGAAATGGGATGCAAAATCCGAAAAATTAATCTTTGTAGGCTATAAAAATGAATCGCGTAATTATAGGTTATTTAACCTCAAAACTGGACGTGTTACAGTATCACGAAATGTCAAATTTGATAAGCGCAACTCCCGGGCACGAAGACACGAGCACTAATTTTTCGCTAGGAGAGGGGGGAGAATCCCTCGCGCCAGGCACGGGCATTGTCCCTATACAAATGGAGTGCGATCGTCTTGAAAGTTCTTTCAAAGAGTTAGACGCGCGCGTTGTACCGGTCTCACCTTTATTGAACGCGGATGTTGACGTTCATGCTGACGACGACGTGTCAACCTCCTCTGTCTCTTCACCTTTGCGAATCGACGAGCACGTTGCGGACAGTGAGAATATTACACGCACTCAGTACTGTTTACGTTCACGAAGTAAATTGCGCATGCCTGATCGCTACGAGTCGTGTGTCGCGACGTATGATGAACCAAATAACTATACGGAAGCCATCAATTGCAACGACTCCGCGCAGTGGATCCGAGCGATTGAGAAAGAGCTTAATGCTCATCGGAAAAATAATACGTGGGATTTGGTTCCATTACCCGACGGACGTAAACCTGTCGGATTTAAGTGGGTGTTTAAAATAAAAAACATTAATCGCGACGAAATACGGTACAAAGCACGTTTGTGCGCGTAGGGATATTCTCAAAAACCGGGCATAGATTTTGATGAAATTTTTTCGCCCGTCGTTCGTTTCGAGTCTGTACGTGCGTTATTAGCTTTAGCCATCCACGAGAACCTTAAATCGCTTCAATTTGATGTAAGTACGGCTTATTTGAACAGCGATCTTGAAGAAACAGTATTTATGAAAATACCGGATGGTTTAAAATGCGCCGATAAAAGTTTGGTTCTTAGGTTAAATAAAGCTATTTACGGCTTAAAGCAATCAGGTCGATGCTGGAATAAAAAATTTGATTTTGTTAAAATATTAGGTTTTAAGAATAGTAATGCAGATAAATGCGTCTACATAGGTTTTATCGACGATTGTAAAATTTACCTTGCGTTATATGTAGACGATGGTTTACTTTTCAGTAAAAGTGAAAAAGCACTCAACAAAATAGTCAATATTTTTAACAATAAGTTTAGAATTAATGTAACTAATTTGAAACTGTTTGTCGGTATGGAGATTACTCAAGGAAAAGATTTCATATTCATAAATCAATCCTCTTATATAAAAAGAATTTTAACAAAATTTGGTATGATTGACGCGCAAGCTGTAAAAACTCCAACCGACACACATGCTCAATTAACCGGACCTAAGATTACGAACGAAAATGCGGAACGAGGTATACCGTATCGAGAAGCAGTCGGATCCTTGTTGTTTTTGACTCTTGTATCGCGACCCGATATTTCGCACGCCGTAGGCCTGGTTAGTAGATTTTTAGAACAAAACGATGAACGGCACTGGAAAGCAGTTAAGCGCATATTCCGATACCTAAAAGGCACGATCTATTACGGAATTTTATTTAATATAAAACAAGATGATCTGTTAGGTTGTTCCGACGCAGATTATGCTGCTGATATTGAAACAAGGCGTTCGACTTCAGGTTATGCGTTTATGTTAAGTGGTGGTTGTATTGTATGGTCGTCTCGTCGTCAACCTAGGGTAAGTCTCAGCACTACCGAAGCTGAATACATCGCCGCGAGCGAAGCTGCAAAAGAAGCCGTATGGCTAAGGCAATTGCTTAAAGATTTAGGGCACGAATGTGAACGACCAACGGTTTTGTACATAGATAATCAGAGCAGCATTAAATTGTCGAAAAATCCCGAATTTCACCGACGATCGAAACATATAGATGTGCGATATCATTTTATATGCGAAAAGGTTGAACAAAATGTAATTGCGCCTATGTATGTTAATACGCGCGAGCAATGCGCAGATATTTTTACGAAACCTTTACCCTATGAAGCGTTTAACAAACTTCGAAAATTGTTAAATGTAACCGATATTGCGAAAACACACAAGTAGTGGGAGTGTTGAGATACTTCGCGTGTTTTTAACTTATGCAGCGTAGTAGGGACAAGTCACCTCGGACTGTTTTTATAAACAATAAATAACTCTTTTTTATATTTTTAACTCGTGTACATTTTTTTATTAACCTCGCCCTGCAATAGACTTAAATAAGACTTGTTGCAAAAAAATACATTTTTGTCACTAAATACTGCTTGCGATAAACATCTTTCTTTTATTCTAGTGCATATTTATATAATCCGTATACAAAATAAGAATAATAATTACTTAGCTTTTATTTAATTTAAATGGATCATGAGGTACTAGATAAAATAAGACATTTTTAGGAGTGTATGAATCGGGCTGGAAAACTAAAGGATTAAAAGAACGATCCCTTTTCATTATTATAAGTCAAAAGTAAAATACTTATATATTATATGTATACTTTTCTTGGAATCATATATTCCTCACACATAAATATATCACCATCGCGAAAAATGTAATACTATAAATAATCAGTCAATTTCTACCGATATGGCTAAAATTAATTTTTATAGTAACTTTTAAATACTATAGTCGTTTCTTTTTTTAAAACATTTAACGATCGTGCCTGGAATGTAAAAGCGTATAGGTTTTTCATATTTCGGACGCTTTAGTTAAGTATTCTTTTTGGATTTGTGGATTTGTGTAATTATTAAATCACTAAAAAAAATGAAAACATATCCTGAGGGGCCGCTCACTCTTTTAAGGATTAAATTCTTGAACAAAAAATTTAAGGATTTTTTTTAGTATTACACAGGATAAAAAACAAGATTCGTAATAGGATTGAGAAAATTTGCATAGATTTACGAAGGGTACATAGGATAGTCAGGATTTATACAATATCAGGATTTTCAGTAGGAGAAAGAAGTTTATATAATAATATAAATTATATAATTTTATATAATTATATATAATTATATACAAAATTAAAAATAAAGTATTTTTAACAACAAATGTAGTTGATAGTATTTATTCATTAATGAAAATGAAGTGTTAGTAAAATCAAATGATTATTATTAAATAGATATGTGATCTCCGTTGAAAATATCCGTATGTATTCAGTACTGATTCTATACTGAAATAAATATAAAATATATATGAAATTGCTACTGAATCAGAGCAAAGTCATTACTGAATCAGTACAAACTTTTTTCCAAAACGCAGAAATGAATCCGTAATAATTCAGTACAAAATCAGTAATGAATCAATACTAAATCAAACCAGAAACAGTATTGAAATTGTACAAAATCAGTGCTGAATAAGGACAAAATCAGAGCAAAATCAGTGCTTATTAAATACAAAATCAGTAATGAATAAGTATAAAATAAAACACATAATACTATCAACGTTCGCTTTACTGTAAGTCAAGCGGAGGTGCTATATTTATGTCATGTTAAAATTTGTAGATATATATATTCATTACCAATTTCCGCCCTTGAATATCAATGTAAAATAATTAAGAGCTTCTTAACTAAACCTGTTATTCCGGATACAAAGTATAAAATAGATAAGTTATTACGATCAAATAATAACGTACAATATCATGCTGTGTGTCCGACTTGTGATATTTATCTCCGTCAGTTTTATTCTAATGAGAAGTATCGTTGAATATAAAGAATGTCAATCAACTATTCTTGTGAAAGGAGTTAATGTAAACTACTTTGTAATTCTTAATATAGAAAAAGACTTAAGGGGATGTCGGAGCTATAGCCTCGATCAAAAGCCGCTCGATCTCGCGGCTTCGAATGGCGCTGTAGTCAGGTGTCGTTTTCTACAATAAACGTACTTAAAACATAAATTATAAATTTTGCAGCTACATAGAGCTGTTGAAAGATACTTTCCCCCCTAGCTATAACTAAGGTTAAGGTAATTGTAATATGACTCTTGGCAGCAAATGTTTATTTTTTTAAAGAAATGTGAAATACGTCTCATATTCAATGAATCTATATCTGCCGTAATGCGACACGGAACGTATTTCACATTTCTTTAAAAAAATAAACATTTGCTGCCAAGAGTGATATTACAGTTACCTTAATTTTAGTTATAGCTAGGGGGGAAAGTATCTTTCAACAGCTCTATGTAGCTGCAAAATTTATAATTTATGTTTTAAGTACGTTTATCGTAGAAATCGACACCTGACTACAGCGCCATTCGAAGCCGCGAGATCGAGCGGCTTTTGATCGAGGCTATAGCTCCGACATCCCCTTAAGAAGTATGATCGCAAAGCATGAGATATTTTACCGCGAAGCAATGAATAATGTAGACCGAGATTCAATAGTATTTAACGATATATGTGATGGTATCGAATACAAAAAATTCATCAGTTTTTTACTCGAGCAAGAATCAAAATCATTTGTAACCTGCACATTCAACCCTGACGGTTCTCCAGTATTCAAGAGCGCAAAGTATTCTATATGGCCAATTCAAATAGTTTTAAATAGTTGCCAATTGATGTACTATTAAACGAAACTATAACGTTTGCTTTATGGTTCGGGCAGAATAAGCCGAATATAAGTATTTTTCTTCAAGCATTTATTAACAGAATTAATGAAATACATACAAAAAATATACCATGTAAAATAAACAATAACGTTATGAATATCAAGCTTTATCCCATATGCTGTTACTATGACTTTTAATGTGCACCAGCTATTACACATAACTCAAAGTGTTACTTGTCAGCTGGGGTCTACTGTGGGCTCACAATGAATATTCATTCGAATCTGGTAATGGAAATATTCTCAAAATGATGAAAGCAGCAAGAGGATTATTGCACCAAATTTGTAGAAAAATAGAATATAAAAGCAGTACAAAATTATTAGAAAATCATATTTTAATAAACTACGAATATTCCCCAGTAATTGATTTCGTATCGCAGACAGAAACGACACGTAGAGAAAAATTTATTAAAATATTACAAAATAGGTATTTTGGAAAACCTTCTTTTATAGCTAACGAGGCTATTTTCTTGTGCAATTTATCAAGAGATTCTACAAATTCGTATTAAAGAATGATTATAAATAATTGTTTACTAGCAACAGATACCTCGCTCGCTAACGCTCACTCGGTTGTATTTTGATCGTGCTTATTTTAGATGAGTATATGTAAAATAGTTACACAGTCTTTTTTCTTTAAAGTTAAATGTGACATTTTTATGTTCATTTTTTAAATGAAAAACATTACATTTTTTAAATAATTAGTAAACCAATTGGGTTTATCAATGCAGAAATTGCATTTTTATAGATACACCAAATTCGCTGTGTAAAGTTGAAGTGTATATGCATATAAATTTAAATTTTCTTGGATTAAAGCCCTTCGACAACTTTTATCCTGCAAGGAGTTTTTTGTATTTGCACCTGTTAGTCTATTTTTGATAATATTTTAATATTTTACTTAATGAATGTGTTAAAAATCATCAAAAAAGAATATTTTTTATAATATATTTTATAAACATGACATTTCACATAATATTTTATAATAATTACAAAAATATTTTTATAACCGTACTCTACCCTTAACACCAACATTGATAATTTGCGCATTGCGAAGAGGATTATGGTATAATTAATGTGGTGACTGAGATGTCGTTTTTGTAAAAAAAAATTGAGAAATAGACAAAATAAGATAGTTAACTACCAAAGTTTTAAAATTAATCAAAATTTCTTTAAAATTACATGTAACTACTATTGTACAGACGATTGAAAAGAGTGTGAGAACTCGATATATTTTGTGTCGACTTTCCAATATTTTGGTTTTTTAAAAGAGGTTATAGATTAAAAAAAACATCAAAGACAGAACTGAAAATAAAGTTCAACTGAAAACTTGATCATCTAATGACTATCAATTATTTCGTGACATTCAAAGAATCCGTCAAATGTCAATCATTCGTGAGATTTCGACTCCATTTTCATCATTATTGCAGGGGTCCTTTATAGTATATGAGCGGGCAATCGTTTCAAAAAGGCATCTCGAATCTTGATCTCGCGTAGACGAGTTGAAAAGATGTGAGAACTCCATATGTTTTGTGTCGACTTTCCAATGTTTTTGTTTTATTTGATAATTTTAAATAACTATTTATACATTATTGGATGAGAGTTAGGCTCTTGGATAGTGTATTTGATGAAAACCTGATGTTGTTTCTGCAGACCAAGACATGTTGTACTGAAGTCATTTAGATTTTTCTTGTATAGTTGTAAGACACGCTCCGTAAAATATATTTATGCTTCCAGCGTTAGCCAACATATGAATATTGTATTCGACTCTTACGGCGAGGATGTGCTGGTAAGGTATACATTTCAAGAATCATATATTTTTTCAATGCATGATCCATTTAATAGTAACATAATAAGGGCTCGCTGTAACAATGTAAGTTAAGGAAAGAAAAGTATACTGTTAAATTTTGACGCTAATAATGATAGAATTAAATACAGAAAGAAAATAAATATGACAAAGAGTAAAAAATAAGTATATATATATATATTGTGTCTGTGTAAAAATAATCATTATAGGTTATTATAAAGAAGGTGTGTGTGCGTGTGTTCAGAAAGAAAGTGAAATATGTCCATATATTTAATATATTTAAAATGCACACACATAAAATAATTTCCATTTGGGGGGGTATCGTAATTTTAAATAAATTGATGTAATATAATGTGTTTACAGAATACATAAAATATAAGCATGTTATATACTCTCATAAATTATATTTTTCTTTAATGGCGGTGGTAACATTTTTTATAAAGTGGTATAAAATACTGTCGTTGTGTTATATATGGTTTTAATTTGTATGTGAATGTAGTATTATTTCAAAGTGATGGTTTTTATAATGCATATTTAAAAATTTTGGTATTTAATAGAATCTGTATAGTAATTGTTATTATAAAATTGAGTGTTATGAAAATCATTTTTTACGCACGTTGGGTGAGTGATTGTATCTAAATGGCGGCTCTGTCGAAATATTTTATACATGATATATGCAAATATAATTCTAATTGTAAAATTTTAACAAATTTAAGTTAATTTTGGTTTTTTAGACGATCTTGTAGGGCAATTCACAGGGTGTTGAATAAATTTTAACACCTTTTCTTTTAATTAAAAGTTGCGACGTTTCGTCTGATATTTTTTCAGACCTCTTCTGGCACTAATTTATTAACAGAGACTGGTATCGTAAAGAATCGAATTCAGACAGAGTTTTAAACTTCAACTCTCATCATACAGATCGTCAAAAAAAGAACATTATATATAATTTAATAGATCGAGCAATACTACTATCAGATTCAACTTTTCACCAAGATAATTTAAACACTGTCAAAAAAATCTTACAAAACAACAAGTATCCAAAATGTTTTATTAATAATGCTATTAACACCAGGTTACGAAAAATAAGATTGACCAACGTTGTTAAACAAAATAAAAAACAAGTAATTACAGCCTTACCCTTACCATATCATACAGAATTTCACAATAAAATTAGTAGATTGTTAAAAAAGTACAACATAGCCATCATCCCAAGAATCGAAAATAGGTTAAATTCCGTAATAAAATTAGGTAAAGATTCTACTAGCAAGTTAAATACATGTGGTGTAGTATATAAATTTAACTGTAAAAATTGTCAATCGATTTACATAGGCGAAACTAAACGAATGTTAAAAGATAGAATTTCTGAACATAAAAAATCACACAATACTGAATCAGTAGTAGCTATACACATGAAGAATAAAAACCATCAATTTGATTTTGAAAATGTCCAAATATTAGACAAAGAAAATGTACGTAAAAAACGGTTAATCTCTGAAAGGATTTTTATAAATAGTCATAAAAACACACTAAATAAAAAAGAAGACACAATGGGTTTAAATTACTTGTATAAGAACATACTGTAACGGCTGTTAAAATTACTCACAATCAGTATATATAGGTATATACGTATGTATATACTAATCATCTGTGAATTTCTTGGAAAATTGTAAGAGCGTTAGATACTCTATATGTTTATTTCTTGTTATAACGGTCAGTCCGACTTGACATGGCTTGATGATGAGCTAACCTTTTTTCAATATTGGTAATTATTGCGTTTTTGTGTTATTTATATATAAAAAAAAAAAAAAAAAAATTATTCTTGTTGTTCATGTTCAATTTGAAAAATTGTTAATATTTGTGTCTCTGTTAATAAATTAGTGCCAGAAGAGGTCTGAAAAAATATCAGACGAAACGTCGCAACTTTTAATTAAAAGAAAAGGTGTTAAAATTTATTCAACACCCTGTGAATTGCCCTACAAGATCGTCTAAAAAACCAAAATAAAATAATGGAGGGTGACTATCCACTACTAAATTTAAGTTAAATACCTGTTTATACGTTATTATAAGAATTAAACTTTCGGTCGTTGTATTTTGGGAAACTCTGATTCTTTTTTGAAGTCTGTAAGTTTTGTCGAACGGCAGGCTATTATCAATTATTTTGCATATTTATTTTAATGATTCAGTAGTAGTAATATTTCAATGGATTTTTCTTATATTTCATTTTTTTTATTTATTATAACTAATGTTATGATTTGTCATTTACAATTTGATATGTTGCAGCCGATTTTCAATTGTATTTTAATGATTTTCAGCGCAAACAATTATTAATTATTTTGCATATTCACTTTAATCATTCAATAGTTGTAATATTTTAATGTTTTTTTTCATACTTCCATTTTTATTTATTTATAAAATTTATATAAAATGTGTATAAATTTTCGTCTACACATTTACAATACTTTTTTAAACACTATATTGTTAGTGTAAATTTTGATTTTATTTTTTAATGTATCATTTTCTATTTTTGCATTGTTTAACAGTAATATTTTTAAATTTTTTCTACTTTTAGCTCTTGAAAGAGCTACGTATAATTGACCATGGCTAAAAATTGGAGATGGTAAATAGATACCAACTTGTTTGTATGACTGTCCTTGTGATTTGTCATATTGTGAATAGTCATTGCAAAACCTAATCGAATGGGAAATTGTTTTCTGCGCATGTTGAATGGTATATCTTCTTTAGATGGTGACAAAGTGATTCTTGGTATTAAAACTAATTTTCCAATTTTTTTTCCGCTTATAATTTCTGCTTTAATTAAATGTTTCATAAGTTTTATTACTAATAATCTTGTTCCATTACAAAGACCTTTATTCACATTTAAATTTCTTAGAAGAATTACTATTGCACCTACTTTTAATTGTAATTTATGTAGAGGAAGTCCATTAGGTGTAAGGGAATTAAGAAATTCTGTAGGTAACATGACATCTAAGTTTTCTCCATTATCATCTTCTGCTGTATCTACACTTAAGTATTCAATAATTTGCCCTTCCATTATAGCCAAAATTTTATTATTTATTTCAATTACGTCGTTGTTGGTGAAGGCTAATATAACTTTATCATTTATTTTTATTTCGTTTCCAAAAATTTCTGCAATGATATCATTTTCTTTTGTTATTAAATCAAGAGGGATTTCAAGCAGTTCATTTTCTTCTTCATACAAATTTAAACGTTTACCTTCACCTACATTTAATAACCATTGTCTAAAATAATTGGCATTATCTGTCACTCGAAGATTTTCATTTAGTGTCATACGTATAAAATTCGGCCATAAGTAACTGTTTTTAACTGAATTTTCAATAACTTCAGTACGACTACCATCTCGTATAACTGGTAATGTTTGCCTAAAATCGCTTGAAACAACCAACATTTTACCACCAAATATTTTTTTATTATTACATATATCTTGAAATAGGCGATTGACTGCTTCAAAAGCATATTTCGATGTCATAGATATTTCATCCCATATTATAATTTGAACTTCTTTTAAATTTTTACCATCTATTGAATTAGATTTAATATTACATATAGCACATTCTGTGATATTAAGTGGTAGTTTAAATGTTGTGTGTACTGTTTTCCCGTTATGTAATAAATTTGCTGCAATCCCTGTCCAAGCAACACATAAAAATGAAATGTTTGAGAATTTAAGATAGTCTATTAGAACATTAAGTAAACAGCTTTTCTCACTTCCTCCTGGTCCATCAATAAAAAAGCTTTTTTTGTCTTCAATTTTTAAATGTTGCACGATAGTATCGAAAATGTCTTTGTTATGATTTTTTAAAGAATTTACTTTGACGTTTATTTCAGTAAATGTGCAACTTTTGTTATGTGTTGTTGATTTATCAGCATAATCTTCTATAAATGTAGATATAACGGGTAAATTAAAATTATTTAAAGAATATCCATTCAATTGTAGGTTCTTATCAATAATGTTTAATGCTAGGTTTTCATCAGCATTTTGTTCATATTTTGGGTGGTAAAAAAAGTGTTTCTATTTTTCGTACAAATCTCTTGCATTAATAGGATTGTGAAAAATACAAATATATGCAAATAATTCACAAAGAGCAGTAGGAAAGTGTAATTTTGTTGCTTCTTCCAAACATCTGTCCCATTCTTTATCTTCATTAACCAAATGTCTAGCTATAGAAGCTTCATAAAATGTAGAATAAATTATATCATCAACAGTACGTAAATCCTGAAATGATGATACTCCTTTGACATGTAAAAGTAATAATCTTATAAAATATCGTTTTCGATCCTTTGGATTCACTAAATACATTCTGCTTAATACAGGTTTTTTTGTTTTTTTTTCTTTTATTCCATGTTTTTGAATTATTATCAAATACATAATTTAATGGTATTTCGGAATATAAATAATTTCGTGCATCAGAATCGATTTGATTTAATTTTAAGTATGCTGTTAATGTCGTTTCTACATTTTTTTTTAAATTTCTGTTTCTTTTCCTTCTTTAAAATACACTTCTTGTTCATCTTCATTGTAAATAGCTAATCTTATGGTATGTGAAAGTTCGTGTAGAGGGTATTCTAATAGTAATTATATTCATTGCTTTCAATATCTTTATCATGAGTAAAATTAGAACTGTCTTTTGATCTGATACCTGTGTCACGTATTTTTATGTTCGCACAGTCATGTCTTTTATAACACTATTTAAATAAGTATTTTATACATTGGACTGTTGAGCATACTTCGACATTAATGTGACAATTAAATTTTAACAATAAATAAGGATTATACGAAACAACAAACCGATTATCAGCTATTCTATTGTGGTATTTACCTTTATAATTGATTTTTTTTATATCATTTCTTCTTATATATAATGGATATTCTGATGAATTAAAAGTTGTTTTGTTATTAAATTTTTTTGGAAAATTTTTCGTACATTTTTTTTGTGTCTTTACTCATGCAAGGTGAACTCATGTTTTGCTCTCCACAGGGTCCATGAATCATAAACTGTTTTACAATATTATACAACCGTGGATAGATATCTTCGTTTGGAATTTCTGCGTTTATGAGTTCATCTACTTTTTCGGGAGTATTAATTTTATAATTTTTATCTAAAAATTATAGCATATGCATGTGAGGAAGTCCACGTTTTTGAAATTCGATAACATAAGTGTAGGCGATACAATTTCCTAAAACACCTTGCTTAATTACCAATTCTTTAAATTCTTTTATTTTTTGATGAAATACCTTAATACTAAATCTATCTATCAATTACAGTTTCATATTTTTTTAAATGTTCAGTTATTTCTTTCAGTTTGGATTACATGTCATTGTTATAAATAAATCAGGTTTCCCGTAACGATTTACTATACTCATTGAGTCAATGTAATTTTGTTTTAGGAATCTTGAACTTCCAACAAAATTTTGATGGCAAAATAAACATTTTTCCAATTTTTATATTTTTAGATTCTTTTTTCTTGTGTAAATAATCCATTACGCCTTTATAATAATCGCTTCTTAAAATATCTTGGTTTTCTTTACAAAATATAATCTTGATTGTTCAACTTTACAAATGCATCAATTTAAACGGTTGCTATTTAAATAAGTATTTTATACATTGGACTGTGAGCATACTTCGACATTAATGTGACAATTAAATTTTAACAATAAATAAGGATTATACGAACAACAAACCGATTATCAGCTATTCTATGTGGTATTTACCTTTATAATTGATTTTTTTTATATCATTTCTTCTTATATATAATGGATATTCTGATGAATAAAAGTTGTTTTGTTATTAAATTTTTTTGGAAAATTTTTCGTACATTTTTTTTGTGTCTTTACTCATGCAAGGTGAACTCATGTTTTGCTCTCCACAGGGTCCATGAATCATAAACTGTTTTACAATATTATACAACCGTGGATAGATATCTTCGTTTGGAATTTCTGCGTTTATGAGTTCATCTACTTTTTCGGGAGTATTAATTTTATAATTTTTATCTAAAAATTATAGCATATGCATGTGAGGAAGTCCACGTTTTTGAAATTCGATAACATAAGTGTAGGCGATACAATTTCCTAAAACACCTTGCTTAATTACCAATTCTTTAAATTCTTTTATTTTTTGATGAAATACCTTAAATACTAAATCTAGTCTATCAATTACAGTTTCATATTTTTTTAAATGTTCAGTTATTTCTTTTCAGTTTGGATTACATGTCATTGTTATAAATAAATCAGGTTTCCCGTAACGATTTACTATACTCATTGAGTCAATGTAATTTTGTTTTAGGAATCTTGAACTTCCAACAAAATTTGATGGCAAAATAAACATTTTTCCAATTTTTATATTTTTAGATTCTTTTTTCTTGTGTAAATAATCCATTACGCCTTTATAATAATCGCTTCTTAAAATATCTTGGTTTTTCTTTACAAAATATAATCTTGATTGTTCAACTTTTACAAATGCATCAATTGTAAACTGTTGAGAAACTTTTCCCATAGTAAGGTATTGATTAAATCCATTTCTCATAGAAAGTCTGTAATTATAAAATTCCAAACATGAAATATTGTTTTTCTTATATTTGCATTTCATATTAGGCATCCATCCATATCCTCCATTTGGATAAATAAGTGGGTATGTCATTGGATCAGTGTGTTTACTTATTAAAGGAATACTAATTGGATTGTCATATTTTGAATATATAACTATATCCCGCTCTGAAGTAGGCAGTCCATTTTTTCCTACAAATACCATTGCAACTTCATTACAAGTAGCTTCATTATATATATATATATAGTTTTATCTAATTTTTCTTCTAATATTCTAATTTTTCTTTTTCTACCTCATACATCATTTTATAAGCTTTAACATAAGGATTAACATTTCTAATTAAGCTATCTAATTTACTTGACAATTCTAATTTTGTATCTAGATTATTTTTAAAACTTTTTCTTTCAGCTGCAGCTAATTCATTATCTAGAACATACAATTGCCCATATTTTCGAGCTTCATTTTCATTTGGACGTAAAGCAAAAACATTGTGATATATTTGACCACATATTCTAAGAATTTGTGGTCCACTACCAGATAACTTATCAAAATTAGCTCCAAAGCTTGCAAAAGCTAACGCATTATTATATAGCCGAATATTTTTGCGAAAATTAATACTATCTTCCGATATTCCTGTAGCTAATTGCTTTAATTCTTCCGGATAGGGAGGCATTTTCGGTAAGTTTACGTTTCCTTTGTGACAACAATTAGAAAATTCTTTACCTAGTGTATATTCAAAAACAAAATGTTTAGTATTACAATGTTTACAAGTTTCAGACATATAACCTAAATTGTTTTCAATAATTATTTTTTCATCAAAATCTACATTTGCTATTCGACCTATTATTTTGGATTTACTTACTAATTTTACATTTTGTTCATTTTTAATTAAAATACGTTTATTTAATTCTTTACAATTTATACCTTTTTTAGTATTAATTGGTTTATCATATACGTTAAAAAATTTTCCTTCATCAATTTTTAATTTTTTAAGCAATATGATTGGTATTTCCATGTCTTTGTCATTTTTCATACATATGCGTCTTTTTAAATTTTTTTGTAAATGGTTTTATACTAATTTATCGATATCATTTTTTCTAATTTCGTTTAATATTTTTCCATTTAATTTTTTCTTTTCATTTTTTTTACATTGATCAGTATTTTCATTATAATAAATATGTTGTTTTTGTAATGCTTCTTTTTCTCGTTCATTTTTTATTTCGTCACTATTTATTTTTTGTCTTTTCATCATGGTTTGCTGTTTTCTCTTTATTTTTTTTTCTTCTATTTTGCCGTCATTACTATTTTTACTTTTTACATAAGCTTCTTTTTTTCATAATGCTTCTTTTTCTCGTTCATTTTTTATTTCGTCACCATTCATTTTTTGTCTTTTCATCATGGTTTGCTGTTTTCTCTTTATTTTTTTTTCTTCTATTTTGCCGTCGTTGCTATTTTTATTATTTACATAAGCTTCTTTTTTCGTAATGCTTCTTTTTCTCGTTCATTTTTTATTTCGTCACTATTTATTTTTGTCTTTTCATCATGGTTTGCTGTTTTCTCTTTATTTTTTTTCTTCTATTTTGCGGTCATTACTATCTTTACTCCTCATATAAGCTTCTTTTTTATGCAACGCTTCTTTTTCTCGTTCATTTTTTATATCGATACAGCTAATTGTTTGCCTTTTTATCATAGTTTGCTGTTTTATTTCTATATCATTAAATTGTTTATTTTTATTTTTTTGATAAAATGAACTATAAGATGGTATTTCATAGTCTATTTCCATTGGGGTAATAGAATCAACGGAAATGATTTTATCTTTATTATTGTAACAGGTTTATTCTCGTACGTCAGGAGGGTCTTACTTGTCCTGTGCATATCCTCAATGCACAGGAAATATTCTCCGTGTACCGATCAGCTGGTTTACCAGACAGCTAACCGATCGTCAGAACCGTCCTTGAAGTGGTGCGAGCTAGCCTCAAGCTCCGCACGACGACGTCTTCCCTGTGTACAATGTGTGCACTTACCTAGTGCACACTTATCCTCCGTCGATGCTCGTACTCGGCTACTCAGTTATGTGTCGTGCGCAGTACAATGCACGACACCCGCGGGGCATGGCGGTATTCGCCTTCGGGATAAGGTGCGTTGGAATATTAATAAAATACCATGTCGGGTATACTATTAAGAAACAAATTTATTACGGTCACGAGAAATAAACGGTGCTATGACAAATTATGAAAAGTACAAGGTCGGGCCAAGGCGATGCTATTCCTTGGCTCAAAAGCAAACAACTATCCTGCTGTTAACAGGTTAAAAATACATGTGTGTGCGCCCGCCGCTATTCGCGTTGAGATTCGACGGGTTGGCCGATCTCGAGGACGAGGACGATTCGCCAGGTACGAGTTACCTGGCTGTAAAATGTGTTGACGCGGTTAGGGTCGTGCCGGAGTGTTAAGCACTCCGGTTTGCCGTATACGTGCCTAAGTTGCAGAGAGAGAGAGCCGCGATGGGAGCGGTTATCCTCTCGCTTGACTCGCCGTCGGGATACCGCGCGTATCCCGTCGTTACCCGCGCTTACGCTATTCGCGATCACTCGCGCACGCCTGGCCAGGACTTACTTGAAATCCTCAACGATCCAGTTGGCTACTTCCCGGTGTTCGGTCTCTCCTTCCCCTCCTTCCAATTGTCTCTCCATCAGCTCTTTCTCCCGTATGATTCTCGACTCTCTCTCTCTTCCTCTTGTCACTCGCGGTACCGCGTTCATTCGAGACTCGAACGATACTGCCGGTGTATCGTGCACACCGGCTCTCTGACGCGCTCGCGCATGCGCCTTACGCGTCTTCAACGGTGAACTCACGCGATCGGTATGATTTTCGTCTCGCGTGGACCGTTTGCCGTTACATTATATAAATTCATTATTGTATGTTGTTCAGAATTAAATTTCTGTTGAAAATTTTATTCTATTATTTCTATTTCTACATTGCATATACTTATTGCTACATTGAAATTCAATTTTTTTTCATCAATACAACAAATATGAATCATGTATCTTTTGATTGGTATTGTTGAAATATTATAGTTTATATTTTGTAAAATTGGAAACATCGTAATACTACGTGTTTCGTATATTTTTAGTAAATGTGAACGCATTTGGGAAATATCATAGTTTAAACTGCATGGGCATAAATTAAATACAATAGAGACAGCAAAAGCTATCGCGAAAATTCCACAATCATAACTATTGGTTTGAAATTGCACTGTTTCATAAACAAGTTTCAATTGTTGACTATCTGGAAATAATCTATTGATGTATACTTTATGTTCATTTTGCAAATATTTAGCATTTAAACTATCATAAATGTGTATCGTTCTATTATTGTAATACATACAAATCCAATGACCTTTTTCATATTTTCCAGAAAATAACAATTGAATGTATTCACTATTCATATGAACTGAGTCAATATTATATTGTTTTTGAACTAAAAGAGTTGTTTGCATATTGAATGGTGTACATGATTTAAGGATGTTATTAAATTCTAATATGTGTTCATCATTTAACATAGAAGCATCGTCGCTATATGGTTCAATCGTTTTTACAACTAATATTTTTATTTCCGTCAAACCCATTATAAAAATGGTTTATTTTACAAAATGATTCACAATTATAAAAATAATATTAATAATTTGTTTCAATTGTTTAATAATAATTATAATTTTTTTTATTTTTCTAAACGATTATTTTAAATTTTTTATTAATATTTTTTTGTAAAGCTGAAAAAAATAAAATATAAATTATTAGAAAACAGTGTTTATAAGAAAGTAGCTTCAATGTAATGAATGAAATATAGTTAATATAAATTTAATATTTTATAAATACTAATATTATACATACCCTAGTGGAAATACATTTTCGATGAAAATGCTCCAAAGTATGCTAAAAGTGGGCCAACTTGCGCCAAAAGTGGGCCGATGTTTACCAACATTGAAATATTTGGAACATTTTTCCAGTTTTGGCAAACTTTAGCCCACTTTTGGCCAATTTAGGAACATTTTGTATTGATTATGGAATAAATTTTTCAACCAGTAAAAAATTGTTTTTCACATGCAATTTCTTAAATTAAGGCGCACTTAATTGCGTTGATAATATTTAATATTGCAATAATAATATGTTGTAATAATCTTTTCTGTAAATGGGCCAACATTTAAACAATCTGGGCCAACCTTTACACAAAGAGGGCCAAACTTTCCATCTAATGGGCCAATATTTGCACAAATTCTTTGCTAGTAGTTTGACACTCATAATTCCAATAAATGCAGCGCTGAATAAAAAAAAACAAAGGGCAGCAGCATTCCAATGAATGCAGCGCTGAATAAAAATAACAAACGGCAGCAGCATTCCAATTAATATTATATCAATAAAATATTATATTCCTAATGGCATTCCATACGATTAAAGTCACAAGGTATATTATGAAATTATCTTATTTTCATTTTAAATTATCATTGTTTGAAATATAATAAGTCTTTTTGTATTTCAGTATCCTGATTAGTTTATTAAGACTATCGAAATAATCAAAAATGCAGTAGTATTTCTTAATGATTAAGTTAAAAGGTAAAGTTTTGACTTTGTCAATTTATTTATAATTAATAATAAAAATGTTTTTGTTACAGATATAACATATATAATATCAATAATATGTGACAATATGCATATTGGATATAAATCTTCTAAATGGCATTTACAAACAGTAATATTTATTTGAATATTTTATCTAATGTTTAATTAATTATACATTTAATATTTTATGATATAATTTAATTTTTCTGTTAAAGATGATTTCGATGAATACTTGCTGAATTTATAAATTATATAAACAATAAAATGATATATTGAAAAAAATATATCTTATGAAATATACAAGTGAATAGAGTACAATTGTAACATAATAGTTGTAATTTAATTTAATAACATAATAATTGTAATTTGAAATTTTTGCAAAAATAAGTTTGTAAAATAAACAATAAAAATTAATTTGATTTATTGTATGTTCCAGTGTTGAAATTTTATTAATTTTAATTACGTAATCAAATGTTATTTTAATTATTGTTATTAAGATAATTTTCTGGTAATAATATCGACATAGTAGTTGATATCTATTTGTTTAAAAAAACTATAAGGCCCAAAAATGTAAGGCCCAAAATTTATAAGGCCCAAAAACGTAAGGCCCAAAATTTATAAGGTCCAAAAATGTAAGGCCCAAAAATGTAAGACCCAAAATTTATAAGGCTCAAAAATGTAAGGTCCAAATTTATAAGGCCCAAAATTGTAAGGCCCAAAATTTATGAGGACAAAAATGTAAGGCCTAAAATTGTAAAGTCCAATAAAAATAAAACTTTACAATTCCGTTGCCAATAATGTAAGGCCCAAAATTTATAAGGCCCAAAAATGTAAGGTCCAAAAAATGTAAGGCCCAAAAGTGTAATGTCCAATTAAAATAAAACTTTGAAACTATAAAAATGAATTTTTAAAAAACCGGAGAACCGGAGAATCGGAGACCAAAAGTCGATCCACTTTAATATAATATAAGATAAGATTTTGTAACGGTCCCCCTTTCCTTTTGCTCGGACGGCTCAGTTTGGTCCCAGAATTTCGATAAGAAAAGGTCATTAAATAATTAAAGAAGTTATTTAAAATAATTAACAAAATATATTTTAGCTTATACTAATTTACAAAAGTAGACCTTAATCTAAAATAACGACTTCCGAAACACAATACGGGAGAGTTACTTACAATAAATATATGTACTCGAATTTACAATCTAGATTTCCTACGCTCCGGTTTATTCGATGCTCGCGTCGCTCGAAGTTAAACGGGATTTCCGCCTCTGTCGGTCTCGGGTTACGGAGTACGGAATACGGAGTGTGGATGGTATTCGGAATATTTGATTCGCAAATACACGTGTGCGCACGTAATATTTGCTAATCAGATCGAGTGCATAACGAGGGTTTACGTGTGCGCACGTAGAACTCTAGTTATCTTGGTTTCGGAAATGCGGAAATACGGATGGTATTCGGAGTATCTAATTCACAAATACACGTGTTCGTACGTAATATTTGCTAATCAGATCGGATTCATAATGAGAGTTTACGTGTGCGCACGTAGACTCTAGTTATCTTGGTTTCGGAAATACGGAAATACGGATGGCATTTGGAGTATCTGATTTACAAATACACGTGTGCGCACGAAATATTTGCTAATCAGATCGGATTCGTAACGAGGGTTCACGTGTGCGCAATGTTCATTCAATTAATAGAATTTATTATTGATAATGAAAATCATAAAGAATACACATTGTGTAATCTTATTTGTACTGAAAATGTATTCCAGAATGACAGTAAAATAAAACAAATAATAAGAATTTATGATAAAGAAATATTAATTCAAACATGTGATATAGAATGCAATTCCGTTTGTATTGATGTAAATTCCACAAAATTTGCTTGCTCAGTTCCTAATAATTTGCACTATTAATATTATACGTTATGAATGAACTAATTTATTTCTATTTGAATTTAAATTAACACTTTATTATTTAGGGGAGTAATACACATGTAATTTATAAAATGTCTTTATTGTAAATATTTATGTAAAAAAATACTGTCTTCTTGACCGACACGGTGGCGGAGTGGCGGAGACGCACCTCGGCCGATCACGAAAGTTAAGCAGCACTGAGTGCGGATCGCACTTGGATGGGTGACACCATTCTTGTGCGGCTTTCGGGATCGGTTAGGTATTTTTCCACACTTCACAACGTGAGCGGAAGGTGAGGAACATTCGGTTTCGGTGTTTGGGCCTACGCAAGGTGACCTGAACATCTAAACAGAATGTTTCAATACACCGGCCGTCTCGGGGAAGGTTTTCCTACAAGGTTTTCCCTTCCTCACGGGCATAACCCCGGGCGAATGCGAGATGGTGGGGACCGGGATGGGAAAAACTGGAATGTCTTCACCCCCACACATAGGTGCTAGGGGTGTCCCTGTAAAAACCCGTTTAATAATGGGTATACGGGGTGATGAGCAAAGAGAATAGAAAGAATACTGTCTTCTTCCTGAAATTAATGATTTTACTGTTAATAAAAATGTAATTTTCATAATACCATCCACTGTGTATTAGAAAATACTGTATTGTAGCTTATGTGCAGAGTACAGTTTCCACTAATATACCAACTTTGCTCCAATCGCTCGTCTTTGTACCAAAACTTTGACACTTTTTATCTTGAAATAAATTTTTATGTAATGCAGCAATATAAAAGACTAGATTAACCTTTAGAGGACGGGATGGCCCCTATACGGGCCATGCCCATGATCGACCCTTTACATGTGTTAGTTTTGAGATGTGAGACATCACAAAAACTCGATTTCTATAGAAAAGTGAGAGAAAACAGTAAATCCAAATCCCCGTCCTCTAAAGGTTAAAAGTGATCCGATGTTTTTAGACATTAATTTTATTGAAAAAAGAAGCTTTTTTGAATCAGAAAATTCCCGTCCTCTAAAGGTTAAGATTGTAAATATTGTCTAACATTTTGTTGATATGCAGTACCGTCCACAAATTCGATAACATCGGGTTCGAAATAAATAGTCATAACTTGGACGCGAAAACTCGTAAAAAATTTTAAATAATACGTTTTTGAAAGTATATTCAAGCCTTTGCAAAGCAATGTTTACATTTTTTTTATCACGCTAAAAAATTGATTTGAAACTAATCAATATTTACTAAATTTATAAATATCAGATTTGGTTTGACAGTTTTTTTAAAAGGATTATATAAAATCTGAAAAAATATATGTTAAAGTATTTAAGAAGAGCTTTAATTTGATCCTAACAAAATTTTTTTACGATTTTTCTTGTTAATCTGCGAGGTATTTAAGTTATAATCTAATTTACTGAGCCGTCCAAAAATTCGATAACGTTTTCTAAAAAAAAATCCTGACAAACATTTATATATTTTTATAACAAAGACTCATTAAGATCTTATAAAAAACATGATTCAAAAAACTTTATAAAAAATAATTTCTGTGAATACGCTTTATTATAGCATTTAAACAACGATAAATTAATATTTTATTTTCATAAATATAACAATCCAGTAACAAAATAACATAGAACAGATAAATGTATAAATATCAAAGTATTACGTTGCAAAACGCGTTGCAAAATTACTTGATAAATCAAAAAAAAAGAGAATGTTCCTTTTTAAACATTATTTTCGTCAACAAAATCACCTTTGGCTTTTATAACACTTTTGCAAATTTGCATTTGAACTAATAGAGTTCCAACACTTTAATAAATTGTTCCATAATTATAAGGCATTCTTATTTGTATGTTCTTTTCTGACTCTTCTATCCAGCACATCCCATAATAACTCAATCGGGTTAAGGTTCGGAGATTGCGGTGGCCAATTCATTAGTATTAATTGTCCGCTTTCAGACTTTTTAGACAAATATCTTTTACATAATTTAGAAGTATGTTTAAGATCATTGTCTTGCTGAAATATGAAATTCTTTCATATCAATCGCGACCCTGATGGAATAGCATTGCGTTGCAAAATACTGTGGTACACATTTTTATCCATTACACCATTTATTCTTTTTAATTCTCCAACTTTATTATTTCCAAAACAAACCCACACCATTACACTTCCACCACCGTGTTTCACTGCCAACCTTTTCTTCTTATTAATTTTTCGCAAAAGTGGTTTTTTTGCGCTAACACGTCCAGTTAAATTTCCTTCAATTAAACGTCATTTATGGTCGTAACACTATCAGATTTATGCACTGAAGGATTACTATAAAAGTATCAACATTATTGTTATTATTATTCAGCAATACATTGTTTAGATTTCACAAACTGGTCACTGTCACGTTATCATATTATTCATTATAATTATATATCCGATTTATTTATATATCTTTTGTATTAAATACGTTTATTCAGTTATTGTAATAATGATGTTTATACATTTATAGTAATCCTTCAGATTAGTATTATAATTCTTGTAAGGGATGTAAAACTAAAAATTCAGCATTATAAATGTTTAAAAAATAATTTTTTACATTTGTATAATAATATTTGTATTTTTAGCAGTTTACAGGGGATTAGATGGATACTGGAACAAGTAAAGATACTTTTCTACCATTCCAAGGTAAGTGCACAAATGTTTTTGCAATGATCATGCTAATAGATTCATCGTTATAAGGCAACAAATATACATTTCTATTAATATTTCGGGCACTTTTCCCGGATATTTTGACCATAAGTGATCTTAATGATTTAGACCCACTCTGGAAATTTTTAGGCAGTTTCTGACTATAAAAAGACATCTTTTAGACAGTATTAGGTTACCAGAGTCCGGAGCAGAATTGCTGATTTTCACTACTTAAGGTTTAAATGGCTTACAAGAGTGTGACAGCATACATTTATGTCTTTAAAAGTATTTTTAATGAAAAGTTCGGAAAATTTTACAGAAAAAGTCATACTTATGTTTTTAGTGAAAAATGCATCGCCTGGGAGCTAAAAATTCATGATAATGGGCATATAATGCAAAAAAGTGCTAAAATGTCAACTTTGACTCTCTGTAACTTAAAATAATGGCCCAGAAAAAATCTGAAAAAATTCAGGAGAACTACTGGATACCTCTAAAACATATTCCCACAGTTATAGCAATATTTATTTTTTTCATCTTCGATGTCACAGAGAACCACCCATATATATGGGAGATTCCATGTAAAGTGATCCAGTTCAAAAATAGAATTTTGTTTTAATGTATGGAATTAGTAAAAAACTACTTGAATAGAGTGTAGTTAAATTTTTAGACCTGAATTTCAATTAGTACCAGAGTTGTAACCAATCAAAACATCGAATTTTTTGAAAAAATTGACTTTTGGCCATGTTAATCACTTAATAACTCAAAATCTAACAATTTTTTCTTATATACATTAATTTTGAAAAAGTTTATTAATTGCAAGAAGAATCAGTTCAAATATTTCATTTATTTTATTTTAAAACTTTGAATATAGTTATAATCAATAAAAATCTTTATAGTAAAAAAAGGGTTGTACGATCAAAAAAAATTTATCCATCCAAAAATCTAATTCATCGATGATTAATTACCTTCAAAATAATGCAAAGTTTGAGTGCGGCAGAGCATTTCAGACAAAGTTATGGTGTTTTTAGTCATATTTCATAAAAAAAGAGAGCGAATGCATTTTATGAAAAAAACAGACTAACCATATACTTGCATTCAAACAATATGGCACTATTATTCCTCAATATTACTAAAATATACTATTTATTGTTAGTCACTGATACATGTTAATCTCTAAGTTGCTTACAAACACAAAACAGTAGGTATAAGCAATTATACCTGTTATATAATTGGATAAATACCTGAAACTTTTTATAATTCCAATAAATCCAATTATATAATAGGTATAACTAAAAGTATCAGACTTAAATAACAACTAAATAAAAGCAACTAAATAAGACTCCCAGGAACCTGAGAGGACGGCGAAGTTGCCGCGCGCGAGAGCCCGACGGAGACAGAGTGAAATTGTCGAAGCCAAGCGCATCGACGGGGAGAATTAAGGTACGTGGTACACCACTCGCGAGCCGCCGTAGCCGTAAAGCTTTACGGCTATATCGTTAAGTTAGGGATCGGCGGATCTCGCCCGTGCGTGACGGCGAGGAAGCTAACGGGCGACGGCGTGCGCGTGCTAGAGAGAGAGAGAAAGTGCGAGTAACCCCGGTGGTTACACCTCGTCGCGAGACCTCACGCGGCCTATATTCGGCCTTTGTAATTTCTTTGTTCCTTTCTTTATTCTATGTTAAACTAAATTTATACCTCTTTATAATAAATAAAATTCATATATAATCAATATCCGAGTACGAATTTAATTATTGATTACCGGCGTACGTTATTCCCGTTATCCCAAATACCGCCCTCTCCGTTTCAGTAGCGGCCGAGGTAAACTTACCGTGAATTTATTCCTTTTATTCGCGGTCCTTTTCAGCTCACGACGTTGTAGCTGCACAAAGACGCGAGATTGGCAAGTGATCTAGCGGTTGTTAACGAACATCGCAACGGTAGGTCGTGCGCGGGGTTCACTGATTTGAATCCACCCCTACCTACGCGAGAAATCGTACCCCGTTACAATATATATATATATATATATATATATTGCAAATCAGCGAGAAATCAAGTAAATATTATCAAACCTTTAAAATGTAAATGTAAAAAATAAATAACGTTGGTTGATTTAAGATATCTTAATGTCATTATGACGAGGGCGAAATCCAATTCGTTTATTTGGATGTTGATGCAGCAGGTTATTGAACCATCATAAGTATATTTTGGAAAATAGAGGACGATAATGAAGAAACAAGTAATTCCTTATAGTAGGCACTAAATTCAGGTAGTACAAACAGACAAGTCAGTCAAGCAGTATTCAATGGTATTGATCCTGAGAAAAAGCCATTGCAAAACGCCAAGTAATATTCAAATTGAGAATCAAAAGAAATTTGGCAGGCGTTGCCGCTGAATTATTACCTGTAAGTTAGTGAGCCAGATACGTTGAATGGTTACTTGCTAATTAAGGTATGCAACCAGTTAAGAGATTCGGTTAACTTTGTCGTCTCACTGATGAATCGATTTCCCTGGAAAACCTAGACGTTTCGTTTAAACTTATAATATAATATAAATAATATATATATATTACTGAATTTGATTTATAAATTAGAAGACAGAGTGATAAAGACATATCGAAAGTCGATGTCATCAAATATACTTAATAATATAAAGACACAAGCAGCAAACAGTTTTAATAAAACATTCAAACTCCAGAGAAAAAAATTAAAATTATTAATTTTTTTTTATTTTTCAGCTTACCAAGAACCCGAGGAGGGTTCATACAGCTATAAACATTATTAATAATAATAATAAAATATAATATTATTTTATTATATATTGCACATTCCAAACTAAATAAACATTAAAAGTGAATTCAATTGTAATAAGTACATTCAAAGCAACCTAATTTATACTAGCAAATATATAGTATAAAAATAAATAAAAATATTTAATAATTATATTTTAATCTAGATGCAGACGAAACAGATCAGTCGGAGGAGATGGTAGAGAGGTACGCAATGCGACACATTTCAGGCTTAAAATTTTGTAATTTATAAGATTAAATAAAAAAATTCTTTGATATGATAACAAATGAAATATTTCAACAGATTCTTCTTGAAATTTATACACTTTTTCAAATTTAATGTATATAAGAAAAAATTGTTAGATTTTGAGTTATGTAGTGATAAAAATGGCCAAAAAGTCATTTTTTTAAAAAAATTTTTTGATTGGTTACAGCTCTGGTACTAATTGAAATTTAGGTCTAAAAATTTAGCTACACTCTATTCAAGTAGTTTTCTACTGATTCCATACATTAAAACAAAATTCTATTTTTTACCTGGATCACTTCACATGGAATCTCCCATATATATATATATATATATATATATATATATATTATAACGGGTACAGATTTCGAGTGTCGGCGTAGGTAGGTCCCTGGATTATCGGCGACGATCGTCGATAGGACCAAGTCGACTAGCAGGGATAATTGCGAATGGTAGCGCAGTGGTGAGACTTCTGCCTCGCGCTCCCGGGATCGTGGGTTCGCGCTCCGATACCTTCGATTATTTTTTATTCCTTATATTCAATCCGTACCCGTTACAATGGCGCCCAATTAAAAAACCCACTTGCCAGAAATTACGAAGAAATTTATCTTCGCCTGGCTCATCCTCGACCAAAGTGGTCACAAACTCCCATCTCCACCACCACAGTTCCGGTGGATTTCCCCTCGAGAACGTCAAAAGTGCGGAGGTACGACTGTAGGAGAAAAGCCTGTGTTTCTGCGGCCACAGTGTGTATTCGTATACGCAGTACACCTCCAAGGTAGGCACTAGACGTAGGGGAGCTTGAGTTTCTGGGATCTCAAGCGTGGTGGTGCAAACGCACGGCTATCCCTAACAAGGCTCCCGGTGCTCAGAAACCGGTCTTCATGACACCGGTCGAGCAGGGACAACCTTCCCCTCGCGATGATCGAAGTGATCAAACGGCTCCCGGAGGGCGTAGGTCGCGTTTGGGTGGGGGTATAACGGGTACAGATTTCGAGTGTCGGCGCAGGTAGGTCCTTGGATTATCGGCGACGATCATCGATAGGACCAAGTCGACTAGCCGGGATAATTGCGAATGGTAGAGCAGTGGTGAGGCTTCTGCCTCGCGCACCAGGGATCGTGGGTTCGCGCCCCGATACCTTCGTTGATTTTTTATTCCTTATATTCAATCCGTACCCCGTTACAATATACATAATGTATATACATTATTTTATATACACAATAAAATAAATGAACTAACTAGTAACTATCCGTTATATTTATTGTCCGTTTAAATAGCGCCATCAGCGCCATCATATACACATAAGTACAATTCATATCGCATTTTATGTATCCCGCGTTCCGTATCCAAACTTGAATTTCAAATTTCTTTTATTTTTATACAAAAATATTTATTTATAACAATTCTCTTTTTTTATTTATTTTTAAATACAAAAGATCGAATAGAAAAAAAAAGAATTATAATAAAAAAATTTATTTATTAAAAAAAACTAATATTTCTATAACAAAATTTGATATAAAAAAATATAAAACAGTAAAAAATATTCACACACAAAAATAAAATTTTGAAAATAATCTAAACGTCAAACACTATAAAGCATGTTGTCAATATGTCCAAATTTTGCTAAAATTTTAAAATTCAATTAAAATTTTTAAATAAAATTAACAAAAAACTTTGTTCTTAAGCTTGAAAAATTTGGACTTGAACGTTAAATAAATATAACAAATATTTCTAAATATAAGCCTATCTTTAATATTAAATAATATTAATTATTTTTCTTAAATTAAATTTCAATTTCCGGAACATAATCAACATAAACAGTTATACCAGTAAATAAAAAATTAACAAATATAAACAATATACATGAATGTTGCTCTATATCGAATAAATAAATTAATTATATGGTTTGTAACGGTAAGGTATCGTTTACCTTACCGTTTGACGAATTCGAGCAACACGAGCGAACAGTATCGAATGTTCGCATCGGTGCGAGCCGGCAAGATTCGGCTCGGCTTGGTTCGTCGTGGTTACACGGACGAGATCGACTTCGCGCGCGACAGATTCGCGCATGCACCTGATTAGAGAGGTAAGGGGGAGATTCGCGCGCGCTGCGAAGAGATATAGCCGCCTTGTTACGCGACAGGTGTAATTCCCCCGCGTCCCGTGTTCAGCTTCACCGTGCTGTGTTTTGCCGTGCGTTTCGTAGCTCAACGAAGTCAGCGATAAACTTATGAATTTCGCTAAAAAAAAATACACTTAATTGTGGAATCGTTTGCAGGATATGCAAGTGGAAAGTAAAAAATTGCGGGTGTCTTAGTTTTTTTGCAAAAAATTAAAAACTATTGAAGCAGCGGAAAAGTGGGGGTAGGGTATTTTTGCCGTTAAAAAAGCTTCATATTAATATGAAACCAATACCATTCGTTTGCAAATTAATTGCGGATTACGAATTCAATGTCAATTGTACCTAATTTGCAATAATTATGCAAATAATAAATACTGATATATATGAGTCAATCGCGCCTTATAGGAGTCGGTCTGCGCATGACAGTTCGTTTCGCGTTCCGATTTTCTGGCATAACCTAACTTTTATTATTAAACATCTGGACGATATTGTTGTTTTGCAATTAAATGTTTTTAAGTTTATAATAAAGAAGAATATAAGAGTACACCATAAACTTTTATTGGTTTAATCAAAATATTGAATAACTTAGTTTTTTTTGTAATTACAAATAATATATTCTATCACAATTCACAAATTATTTGACGTGAATCCTCGGTCCCTGGGCAATTTAAAAGACCTCGGATACTGTTTTTGTTATGTTTTGCCTTATTTTTCTTTGCAGATTTTCTTTTATTAATAAAGATTGGTAATTAAAATACATATTTGTTTGTATAACTAAGTAAATAATTATAATGCAGTTAATTATTAAAACATTATATAAAAAATTTATACTGAAGTTTTTATCAACTCCTCCAAATAAAGCCAATCTAAGTTTGCAGGCAAAAGAGGAGCTTCATAGGAAAAGTTTTTCATATTAAAAATAGTTGTTTTATGCTTAAAATCTTTAAATTTTAAGAAATTAGGCTTAAATGTAGGTTACAATCTAATAATAATATGATGTTAAAAACTAGTATATTCAGTTACAAAAATGTATTTGAACTCAGCAGCAATTACGCAAATTGATTTAGTCATAAGTATGGTAAAATTTTGATAAAGAAGACTGGAATCTGTTCTCTGTGCATACCATTAAAAAAAGCTTATATTTTGTTCTGAATAAAGAAATTTTTTAAAATATATTTTTTTTACTTTTTTCGTGTTATTTTTTTTATAATATGAAATGAAAGTGTAAATTTCAAAATCATACATGGTACATATCGACATGTGAAACTAATTTTCTTATCAACTTTCTTTCTTTTTAAATTTTATTTAATAATGAAATAGTAAGATATACTCAGCTATATTATAATAAAGATATATTATATAATGACTTTTTTTATACCAATAAATTATCTAATTATTTACCATTTCATATAAATTTAAAGTAAAAATTGGTCTGAAATTAGTAAAATTATGTACTCATTTTACAAAAATTTATATATTTTAACAGTCAACATTTACCATTTTTACAGTTTTATTATGCATATTTCTTATATTAATATTTTACAAATATATTTTAAAATTTTTTGTACATTCATTAGATATACTCAAATACAATTTACATTTCATTTATTTCCTTGTAAAGAATTCACTACTTATAATTATCAAAAAATTTGATTAAAGTGAATATTTGTTTAATCATTAAGAAAAATTGTTAGTACGGTAAAATCATAAAATATAGTTTAATATATGTACATTTAATAATTGGTACTAAAATAAACTAAATAATGTTTGTGGATAAAATTGAGAGCTAATTAATTTATAAATAATTTTTTAAAACTAAAACTTTAAAATCTATATCTTAGTCGTTTGACATATGATATCCTGTTTGACTTGATCTAATATCCTAAAAATTATAGTTCAGTAACTGCAGTTGCAAATTGATCACTGTAACTGAATGTTAAGGAATAATATATATTGATTTAGATAATTTATTTAGTGTTGTTAAGGGGGTCTCATACTCAATATTTACCGACCGAGCCAATAGAGTGATAGTATGGTTGAAAAATACTTCAATCTAGATAAATATAAAGAATTTCGACAAACTAGAAGATAGGTGCCCTTTCTTTTGTAGTTATGTATCACTGTGCAAAGTTTCTATTTATTATATTGAGGCATTGAAGAGAAAACCTTGTATAAAAATCACTATCTACAGCGTCCACATAATGAAATTTTCGTACAAGGTTTTCTCTTACACGTATCAATAAAATGACTTGAAACTTTGTATAGAAGTAAATAATTATTTAATAAAGGGCATCTAACTGTTTGTTTTGCATAGTTTTATAAAACTAAAAGTAGTTTTATTATCATTATTAAAAGAATATTTTACGCTAGATGGCAGTACGCACGGATCATGGCAAGCTAGAATATGCTTTCGCCGTCGCCACTATCGACGTCACGCATGCGCATTTGTTTCAGACTCGAGACAAATAGCCGAGCAAAATAATTTGATTTGACTCCTATAAAATTTTTAAATACGTGTCATACTGATAATCATTTTATGTCATCTCATGACTAGTTGAATTTTCGACATGGCAAATTGAACCGTACTACGTATTTATCGTAGATTCAATGTAAAAGAAAACGTACTGCTGCAAGAATCTGGCATATCTATCGATCAACCCAAGGGAGCGGATCAAAAATCGACTTGCGAGCCGTGCTCCGCTCCGTTGGGTTCTGCTATCGTTGGTCTTGAGTGTAATGTCGTATTTTTTCAGTATGTAAAAAAAAATAAATACGTATAATTGAAATACGTACAAATTCCGTAAACCAAATATACGTAACATTTATTATATATGTATATATCGAAATATGGATTATAATAGATAATAGAAAATGCGTATAAGTGAAATACGTTATTTTTTTATTTTTATATTGGAAAAAAATAGTCACACTATTTTTATTACGATGCTCTGGACATCAATGGCGCCATCTAGGATCACTTCGATTACGACTTGTCATAGATGGCGCTCTTGATGATAGTTATCATTTCGTATATATAACCAGCATTACCGGCGGTTAGAACGATAAAATCGCAGAATTGAGTATGAGACCCCTTTAATGTGATTATACTGAAATTAAACAAGAAATTAAAATTGTGAGTACTTAATACTATAATTCGAACAGAGTTGCAGAAGTATCCGCTCACAATCTTGAGTCAGAGATTAAAAAAAGCTGTGTGTTAATGTTTTAATTTTATTTTAAGTGCATAATACAAAGTTTAGTTACACTATTGAAAAAAAAAACAGAATAGCATGAATAAAAATCTTATTAATTTATGTTATTAGTTCTCAAAAGTAATAAAAATGAGTTATATTATGTTAAAATATTGAATTTACTTAAGCCTGCTTTTGCAAACAGAAATAATAAATTATTGCACTTTTGACATTTTAAAATCTTACTCTTGCAGCTACTAATTTTATAAATATTGGTCATTGTATCGATACTCTTGTTAAATAGATTAATCTAATATATATTTAACAAGATCAGAGTGAATGATCTATTTTTTATTAAGTACAAAAAATGGTGCAGTTAATGAAGTATTTATTTTTTTATTTAACATTTGGAAGTACAATGAAAGATAGATTATAGAGAGTTAAGCATAATCATAGTATCAAACTCTCTAGACCATATGTCAGAAAATCGGAACGCGAAACGAACTGTCATGCGCAGACCGACTCTTATAAGGCGCGATTGACTCATGTATAAAAGTAATTATTATTTACATAATTATTTCAAATTAGGTACAATTGACATTGAATTCGTAATCCGCAATTAATTTGCAAACGAATGGTATTGGTTTCATATTAATATGAAGCTTTTTTAACGGCAAAAATACCCTACCCCCACTTTTCCGCTGCTTCAATAGTTTTTAATTTTTTGCAAAAAAACTAAGACACCCGCAATTTTTTACTTTCCATTTACAAATCCTGCAAACGATTCCACAATTAACTGTATTTTTTTTAGCGAAATTTATAAGTTTATCGCTGACTTTGTTGAGCTGCGTTTCGTGTGTGCGTTTCGACTGCAGGCCGATCCTGAATTTGCAGTGAGTGGTGCAACACCGTGAACCGACCTGCAGTCACACAACCTCGGTGCACGGGCGAACGGACAATCCGTCCTACACTGCAGCGAGAGTTAGAGAGAGAGAGAGAGAGAGAGAGAGAGAGAGAGAGAGAGAGAGAGAGAGAGAGAGAGAGAGAGAGAGAGAGAGAGAGATTTGATTTGATTTGATTTAGACTTTATTTGGCCGTTTGGGGTAGAAACTCCATATGCACTAACAGATAATACATTTCATTTTTACAAGAATGATTAAAATCTTAAAACAAAATAACAAAGATATGCGCTTGTTAACAATATAAAATCGTAAATGAAAAAATAAAATTTGAATATAATATAAAATAAAAATAAAAAATAAAGAATAAAAATAAAGATATAAATAGTTGATTATTGATAATCTAACAATATAGATACAACACAATTTGTTGGCTATTAACGTGCTACTATAATAAAGTGATAGAGTAATAAAATAATATAAGAATAAAAATCACATGAGTCGCTCGTAGATAAAAATAGAATAAATAAATAGATAAAAAGCACAGGTAAAACAGACGTGAAATCAATACATTAGCTACAATAATTACAATTACAATTACAAAGCCTCCTCGAGATATGTGATGGGCCGTGGTGTGATGCCCTCGGATGCGATCCGCATATACCAGGCATTCATGTCGAGCCCAAACAAATGATTAAATAGAATTACCTTGAAGTTATCTAAGAGCATGGGGTTAAATGTGATGAACGGAAGCTGATGGATGATGCGGGTGGAGGTTATAATGAATGACTTGTTTAATGATTCAGTGCGTGGCGGAAGGTATGTGAGGGGTTCAGGTGTGTGACGAGAGGAAGATCGAGAATTTTGGTCAGGGGTGTTTAGTTTAATGAAGTGATTTGCTAAATATGTTGGTGTATTATGAGAGATGATGCTAAATGCTAGGGAGCCGATGAGAAAGGACCGTCTGGACTCGACCGAAAGCCATTTTAAACCTAGTCTATACGGAGTAACGTGATCACGTCTCGCTATATTACCCCATACAAATCTTACACACGCATTTAACAATCTTTGGAGTTTGATATTTCTAATCTGATCTACATCATGATAAACCGCGCACGCATAATCGAAATGCGGGAAAATAAGTGTTTCTACCAGATTCTTACGAAGTTTAAGCGACATAGTTTTGCTATAATAACGCAGCGAGTGCAGTACTCCGTGGACGCGCTTTGAAATTCCCATGACTTGCCTTGACCAGTCTAGTGTAGGGGTTATCATAACACCAAGCGATTTAACCACATTTTCATACCTCAAATAATCATTACATAATCTGACCTTCGGAGCAGTGTCCAGGTTGATACGCGCAAGATAAGCCTGACTGCCCAGGATCATGACCTTCGTTTTTTCCACATTTAGCTTAAGACCGTTATTAATCGCCCAGCTCGCTATCGCATTCGCATCGTGAGTATTACGTTGAACTGCATTATCAAAATCTGTTGGAAGAAACGAATGATAGACCTGGGCGTCATCGGCAAACAACATATGATTACAGTATTTAAGGATCTTTGGCAGATCATTGATGAAGATGGAAAAAAGAACGGGACCTAGGACACTACCCTGCGGTACGCCAGCATTCACCCCAAGCCAGTCCGATGTCGTGCCAATTTCATCCACCACAGCCTGTGTACGGCCAACAAGATATCTATAAAACCAATTTAGCACAACATCCGAGCATCCGATATTACCCAACTTCTGAATGAGGCAATCATGCGGCACCGTGTCGAAGGCCTTGGAAAAGTCGAACAGGACCAAAATCGTTATCTTCCTAGAATCGATAGCCCTTCTCACATCATCAAGTACACCTAGAAGAGCTGACTGAGTACTATGTCCCTTTCGGAACCCCGCTTGCCTAGCTGTTAATAAACAATTACTTTCGAGATACTCAATCAGCTGATCATGCACTACTCTTTCCAAAATCTTCGAGAGCTCACAGAGCTTGGCTATCGGTCTTGTGTCCGAGCACAACTCCATCCTGCTCGACTTTGCCAATGGAAATAATAAGACCCTCTTTCAACAGTCAGGAAAATAACCAACGGATAACATATTATTGAATAGGCCTGTTAGAGGTAATGTGAGTTGTGGCTCAAGCAGTCTAATCATACTAGTTGTGATTCCATCAACACCTGCGGACCTCGAGGAGGCTGTAATGATGGCCCATTGAACCTTTTTGGTTGATACGGTGCGGAATAAGAATGAGGGTGATAGATGACATAAATTAGTTAAGATGGACGCGAATGAATCAATGGAAAGTGGTGATACATGATTAGAAATGGACGCATAATGAATATTTAGTTGATGAGTAGTGAAGTGTTGTAATGGCGAAGGGCTCGTCTTAGAGCAGAGACCCATGTTCTTGAGGTGCTTCCATCACTTAGAGGGTTCTCTTTCGCTACAGAGTGTCGACTCTAAATAGCGAAATTTGCTGGAGTTGATAGAGTTCTTGACACGATTTCTTAGCAATTTATATCTGTCATAGTCCGAAATAGAACCCGAATTTCGAAAAAGTCTGAAAGCCACATTTCTAGCTTTGATATCTGCTCTGATATCATGAGTAACCCATGGTCTATGCTTGGCTTTGATAGTAAATAATCGGAGCGGGGCAATAGTGTTATATGTGGCTAAAATCGTGTCTGATAGCTTAGTTAGGGAGGACGTGATAAGGTTAATATTATTATGGTTAGAGAATGGCGTTGAAAATGAAGATGTGTGAGTGGGCTGGTCAGGCCACAGAAGAGGTAGCTGGTTTGGAAAGGATAAAGGGGAGGGGTGTAAGGTTTGTGATAATCCATTGATGAATGAGGCGAATGTAATGGCGAGAGAATGAAGGTCGATCCTCTCAAGGTTCCTACTCCAGAATCGTTTAACATCACCCTGAGTATTGGTAAACTTAAGGCTAATAGTAATGGCATCATGCCCTGCAGCAAAGGGAGCACTAGATTTGTTGTATGCAAACTCAGGTACTGGTTCACGAACCATGAAAAGATCCAACCAAGTATGAGAAGATCCCCTGGACGTCACCGCATAGTGTGTCGGTTCCGATGGTATAAGGAAAAATCGCAGAGCATCGAGACTCCCCTTCAACATATCAGCTGCAGCACTAGTAGACTTCATATCAATATTAAAGTCACCAGTGATAACAACATGATTATGCCCAGGGAGTATATCTGACAGAGTTTCAAAAAATTTAAACGGATAAGCGGCTGAGGGCCTACGATAAACTACTGCCAATATAAATACCTCTGTCTTGTTCATCAAACGTAAAATGAGAAACTCCGGAACATTCGAGAAAACAGGGTCGGAATGAGCAATCACCTTGACGGCAAAATGATCGCGAATGTATGCCGCCACTCCACCTCCCTCCTTACCTACACGATCCAACCTATGTAAATTATATCCCGGCAGTTTAAAAATATCAGATGAATCATTTTCAGTAAGGAAGGTTTCAGTGATGGCGATGACGTCAAAGGAATCAGGGTGAACTAATGCTTCGATAGATGAAAAATGAGTTTTGCAACGATTTATGTTGATATGAATAATGGAGAAGGAATTTTTGGAAAAGGAACTCTTGACCCGACCAGTCCCGTCTCAATCAGTAGGAGATGAAAGGGGAGAGAGACTACTAAGATCGGCTTCCGAGATTACGCAGTTCAAAGGGCCATCTTTCGTTTTACACACATAAATGTGAAGATTCGCAACTATAGGCCTCGCGTAGCCTAGTTCCCTGCTCTTACGGATGGCCGCCTGCCATAGATCGAAAACAGGCTTTGGTCATAATGGCCGGATAAATAGACTAGAATCGCCTCCCAGACCGAAAATAGTATGGGCTGTTTTGCCCTTAAGGAGGAACGCTCTCTCGACCACCGCATCCCTGGCCGCAGTCGACGATAGTCGAAAGACCACTCCTTAGAACATGGAGCAGCAGAAGCAGAAGCACTCCCTTCGGTGGCAACCCTGGACCGTGGAGCCCACGACCGGACATCGATGATCTGCTTGGACAGCAGAGGCAAATTTAAAACAGACAGTAATTTCTCAATGGCATAGACGTCCGGTGACACCATCTCGGAAGGTAAACCCGTTAGTAATATCTCACAGGTATCCCTAAGGACGTCTGCAGATGGGAGTTCGCGAATATCCCCACTATTTTTCCGGAACTCGAGAGTGTCAACGCGGGATTCTAGAGTGTCAAACCGCTTATCTTGATCCCTTAATCGTGAATCCGTGGTAGTCTCAAGTTGATCGACTCGTGCATTGAGTGCTCGCAAATCCGACCTCATCTCATCCAATTTGCCCTCTATGCGATCCACCTTCCCGACCACCGTGTTGATATCCTTGTGGAAGGAGGATTGTATCTTACGCACGAATGTTTCCATCCACGGCGGTGGAGCACACGCCATCGAGTCGGTATCGAGAGCGGCGGTAGCGGGAGAAACACTATTGGGCGTTGTGGGCGTGGCGCCGCGAGGTTGCTTGGCAACCTGCGACAATGATGGCGACGGAGGCAAAGTATTACGCTTGGCGCCGGTGGGGAGCTGAATGGGCGTGTCGAGGAGCTCGATAGAGCAGGTCGCGCCAGTCTGTCGCGGCAACCCGGGCGGTGGCGCCCTCACATCTGAGGGAGCCGCGACTAACGTTTTAGTTTTCGCCAAGAGACAGCAGCGGCGCTCGGAGGAGCCCAGCGCTGCCTCAAAGCAGTGCGCATGCGTGATGCTATTACATAGCCCATAAACCTCCGTGTAGTCTTTTCGTGTCAATCGCCCGCCACACACGAAGCATCCGCGCGACGTTGCCATTTTTCGCAGCGAACTCCTGAAGGCCTTGTAATGTGCAAAATACCGTGCGAAAGTTGGCGGGCCTGCAGACGCTGTACACTGCGGAGAGCCGCCTTTTTCTCGATGCTCGCAGATAACCTCCAAAAAATCAGCAACGAAAACGTCCGAAAAACGGGATGACCGTCTACAGCAAGACTCGATTAATTATATTAATTGACGCTGCAGTCGGTAACCATCCCCTCAGCACTCGCTAGAAAATACTCAAGGCAGCTTGGTGAGCAAACGTGCAATAGTAGAACAGAGCAAAATAGTAAGCGGCTTTGTACTCACCAAGAGAGAGAGAGAGAGAAAGAGAGATAGATAGATAGATAGATAGATAGATATTTATTTGTAACCTTGGGGTATAACCCTATCTGGTTGGTTTGATTTACAATATGAATACAAATAATAAAATAAAAGTAATTGTAAATACAAAAGCAATTAACATTGATTGTCGCATAGTAATAACAGTTTATAATCAGTTTAATACATTTGATCGAATTGGTAAGTGACGCATTAATAAGCTTGTTAAATTATAGATAATTATAATTTAAAGAACAATAGAGTTACATTGACTTATAAAACTAGTGAAATATTAATTTAAAAATATAGTGTAGAGGGGTGCATATATCCCATCAACCCAATTTTATTCATTACCTCCAGTCAGTTTGCGATTTAATTGTCATTCAAGGTAGTACTAATATTACTGTAACTAACCTGTCGCTTATTTATTGCATAAAATACAATAGTGACAAAAATTGCAACAAATACTTAATAAACGGATTGTAATTTGGTATGTTAATGGGTGTACGCTAGTGACAGTTATATTTTTCTTTTACTCTATTATTCACAGTATGAGAATTATACTCATCATTATGGTTTGAGGTTAAACAGACTGCAGCAATTTCAGAATTTTCATTCTCAAAAAATTTGTCTCTTTGATTAGTAGAAGAGATCGATGATGAAATCTTTTTAATACTATCTCCTATTACCGGTAATAAGTTTAACTCTACTTCGTTTTTAATAGGTATTAGAGGAGATCGATAAGTTTTTCGCATGCAAACAATAAGGTTTCTGACTATGGGTCTAGCATATCCCTTCGTGTCGGCAACTATGTTAGCTTTTTTTACTAATAAATGAGTGTCTTGTGGCCATATTGCAGTTAAGTAAACTTTACTTGTACCTCCTAGACCAAAAATCGATTGGGCTGTATGGTTCTTAAGCATAGATGCTTTTGTTAATATAAAGTCGCGAACTGTAGGTGAGGATAGTTTAATTACCAGTATCCAGGACGCGTTATTGTTATGCGGTTGAACTAAATTAGTACGGGTAGTAGCATTTGTCATGTTATGTTTTGATACCCATTCACGAACAAAAATTATTTGATTGCTTAGTCCGGGTAGACCAAGGGTACCAAGCAAAGAATTCATTACTCCTCCTGGGTTTTCCTTTAATTCAGATGGTACACCACAAATTCTAATTTCGCAGGGATCCGAAACTTTTAAAGTACTGGCCATACTTGTCAAATCAGTTTTAATACGATTTAAATCTTCCTTAAATTGAGCTACTATAGTTTCGACCTTATTTTCTAAGGCAATAATACGGGCATTAATACCTTGCGTGAAATTATTAAATTGAATTAAATAATCTTTGAACCATTTAGGTGCTTCTTCATTGACCATTTTTGAAGCTGGTGTAAGATAATTATTAAGTCTTACAATAGATCTACTACTATTCGATATGTCAATAGATACGTCAATAGATACGTTTAATTTATGTAATATATTTACTGTTGAAGTATTTTTATTTATAGGCGCGACTATATATTCACACAAAGTACCTAAGACTCTCAACAAGCTAATGCTTATATAGCCTAAGCGCGTTCTTATAGTTGTGGACGATAGAAAAATAGCTAGCCACCTAGCGGAACGAGACCAAATCACTGAACACCACGTGTAGGTCTAACCTATACATTTATAATTCCTACACACTCACACGTTACTTGGCACAATATTTATGTGTATAGCGCTAGCAGATGGAAGACTTATAATTAATAATTATAAACAAATAGTAGACTAAAATTGTTTAAACTAATGACATGCACTCATTTACGCTAAGCCAACTTTAGTAAATTTGACGCCACTAATACCACAATGTTACCACTGCAATGTCACACTTCTTGTCACTAAACAGTCACGGTGTGGGAATTTATGTTGCGATGTATGAGAATGATCCTTTAAGTCCAGTGTCAGTATTATCGTCAGATACGTAAAATCAATCTCTCTAAGATGGCGCAAGTCAGGAAACTCCGTGAATGACAGATAATGAAATTTTGAACGGCCTCCCCAGCTTGTTTGGCGAACAGAAAACTAGATTTTATTATTCATAACAAGCCGAAGGAGTGCCCTTTACCTGAAACACAATTTTACTCCCAAAAAATACATAAGTAACTTATCAAATTGAACTTAAATAGGGAGAGGAACCAAAGAGTGTATACGTCACTCACCAAGAGAGAGAGAGATAGAGCGACCGATCGGCTGGTCGTTGTTTACCAACGACTACAGCAGCGTATAAAGTAAGTGGTAACACTTCACGCGATCGTGTTTTATTCGCAATTAATTTTAGTTCGCGATATTTTCCCCCCTCTCTCTACAAGTCGGCCGTTTACCGACTTATAATGAAAGCGTAGACCTCGGCGACGATTAGAGATTTTGTTTGTTATTTATCTTCTACATTTATTTCAATAAATTCAATTTATCATTACATTCCAATTCGGTATTCAAGTAATTGAATTTTAACCCACGTACAATTCCTTCCGTAATCCTAAGAGCTCGTATATTTCTGGTTGACTAGTGCTCGACGCGATATCCCTGTTTCGCGGTCAATTTCAGATTTGATTTTTACCTGATTGTTATCTGAAACAGTAACTCGGTTTCAGACTAACACTTAACAGATTTAGTAGAGCGTACAGTTAGCCGCCGCTGCAACGCGGGAAAAATACGTTTATTTAAATACGGTAAGTTTGACCGTACCGCTTAGCAGCCGCGATGGTACAGCCTGAGGGGTCTCAAGCACCTCATGCAGATGCTGGAGGAGCTTGGGGGAGGAGTGACACATGAAGACTGAAACAGCCAGCACGTTCAAGCTCTCCCTACCCTAATCTGAAGGACTTTTACGAGTCCGGCCAATCAGCGTCGAGATCGGCCGGGACATCGCGCGATGTTGGTGCGGTGGTTCGTAAGTGGGGAGTCCGATTCTCTGGCGACAAAAGCCAGAGTATCGATGCCTTCCTTGGGAGAGTCGAAGACTGTAGGATTCTCGCCAACCTCAGCGAGGACGAGGTGTTGCCGTCATTGTCCGAACTTCTCACTGGAACCGCAGCTACGTGGTACCGGAATGAGAAGGACAAATGGCACTCGTGGCATGATTTTGTGAAATCTGCCAAGAAATGATACGGTATGAGGCAAAACTTTCAGCAAAGGCTCATCGAGAAGTCCAATGCTCCGACACAGGGTGAGGATGAACCGATGAGAGATTACATCACCTGCTCAATCTCAATCATGCGAAAACTCAACCCGATCCCGAGCGAGCGTAGGCAATTGAACCATCTCTACCGTAACATGCTACCTCAGCTTTAGCGGTTGTTTAAGAGAGCTGAAGCCAAATCGGTTGAAGATTTATTGAAGCAGGCGATGGACGCCGAGCAAACGCTCGAGCGGGAAAAGTTATATCGACCGCCTCCAACAGAGGAAGATTTAATGTTGCCGGAACTTGCTTACAAAGCAAAGTCCAAAAAGCGGTCGACCGCCAAGCCCAAGATAGCAAGTGTGGCTAAGGAGGTGAGTGAGTCGAGTCGGGAAGATCCGATTGAACGGCTCACAAAATCCTGGAAGAAACCCTTAGGACCATGCGAACAAGTAGCCAGACAGCTGGGGTTAAGGTGGATAAAGATACGTCACCTAGGAAGAAAACCCACAAGTCTCCTCCTCTGGTTAGAAGAAGGAGGAAGGAGATACGAAAAAGTCCCGATCGACAGTCATCGAGTGGTTCATCCTCGAAGCTTGGGGAATCGTCGGATTCAAGAAAGAAGATCAAGAGAAAAGAAGATTTCCCTAACCCGATCTAGTGCCGCACTTGTGGTAAGTTGGGGTACACCGTCAGGACGTGCCCTGACTGCGCAAAAAACGCGCGGGGAAGCGGTTAGAGGAGACAACCGCATACCCCAAAGTACAGGGAGTCCCTAAGGAGGACAAAGGTCTGACTCCTAATTACCGAGATAGTCCAGCTGCAGTTAAGAAGAAAAGGAAAGGACTGATTCCTGACAGATCCCAGGAATTCGGAATGGATCCGGAGACCTGCGATGTCCTAAAGTTAGTGACATCGAGCACTAGCCGAAGGAGTTATCGTCTTGAGAACGAGACGCCCTGGTGGTGTCAGGTTGACATAGGTAGATTCCGGATCCATGCGTTGTTCGATCCAGGTGCATAGACAACCGCAATGGGTCAGAGCAGTTTGAAGTTAGCCATCGCTCAAGGCAGGTCGCTTCTCGAGTCGCGAGCTGGCAATGGCAAGCTCGCTGATGGTAGTACTCATCCGTTGTGTGGTCACGTGAGGCTACCATGTACCATCGGTAAAGAGACTCGAGAAATACGTGTTGCGATCATGCCAAACTTGGATGCTGAATGCTACATCGGAGTAAATTTTATCCGAGCATTCCGAGCCATCCTAGACCCAGATTCCGACCGTTTATTCCTAAAGGGAACTGATCAAGTCCTACAGCTGGAAGTGGTAAGTATGGAAAGTGGTAATGCTTCATTATCGTCAGCAGGTGTCGCTGACGTAACAGAAGTAGAGCGCACACAATTGCGCGAACTTCTAGAGTGTTGTCCACAACCTTGCCAAAGATCGTCCGTTCTTACGATGTCGAACATATAATCGACATCGGATCAGCCAGGCCGATCAAACAGAGGTACTACCCGGTCTCTGGTAAGATTCGAGAGGAAATGCAACAGTCATGATCGCGAGATGCTCGAGACTGGCGCTATTGAATCCTCGAAAAGCGGTTGGTCCAGCCCCGTGGTGATGGCGAAGAAGGGTGAGAATGCTAGGCGTTTTTTAATCGATTGCAGGAAAGTCAACGCTTTGACGAAACCTGATGCATATCCTTTACCATATATGCAGGATATCCTACGCAAATTCAAGAAAGCCCGATACATTTCCACGATCGACATGAACTGTGCATACCACCAGATACCTCTACAGGTGGAGTCGCGCCCGATAACGGCTTTTACGGTACCTGGAATGGGTTTGTTCCAGTTTACTCGTATGCCGTATGGATTGGCAAATGCTGGCGCGACATTCCAGCGCATGATCGATCAGGTGATTGGATCAGAACTCGAACTGGTTTCTTATGCATATCTCGACGATATCATTATTGTTACTGAGACGTTTGAAGAGTATAAGCAACTGTTGATCGAGGTGTTAACTCGCTTGGCAGAGGCCAGTTTATCTGTTAGCCGGGAGAAGTGTGTCTTCTGCCAGCCCGAAGTGAGATATTTGGATGTGCGAGTTAACCGAGACGGGATACGACCTGATCCAGCTAAAACGAAGCCGATCAAAGAATATCCGGCTCCCAAGAATTTTAAGCAGCTGAGACGGTTTCTCGGTATGGCATCTTGATACAGACGCTTCATGCACGACTATGTTACCATAGCTGAGCCGCTAACGCATTTGACCAAGAAAGACCAGAAGTATCTTCGGCTGGAAGAACAAGAAAGCGCCTTCCAGCAGCTTAAAGATCTGTTGATGACAGCACCTGTTCTGCAAACTCCCGATGAGAATGGTGAGTATGTGGTCCAGACTGACGCAAGTGACACAGGTATCGGTGCAGTGTTGCTACAGATTGTCGGCGGAGAAGAGAGAGTCCTGGAGTTCGCCAGTAGAATCCTCTCGCCCGTCGAATGCAATTACAGCGTCAAAGAACGGGAATGCCTGGCCGTAGTATGGGCGATTAAGAAGTTTAGACCATACATCGAAGGTTACCAGATTAAAGTTGTCACTGACCATAGTAGTCTTCGTTGGTTATGCAATATACGTAATCCAACGAGCCGGCTCGACAGGTGGGCGTTAGAACTCCAGTCTCATAACTTGACTATTGAGTACAGGGGCCTTATTCAGTAATTTTAACGCAAGCGCTAAGTACGATTTTACGCCAAAATTTGTCGATAAAAGTCACTTAACGAACACATTTTGGCGTTAAATCGTACTTAGCGCTTGCGTTAAAATTACTGAATAAGGCCCCAGGAAAGAAGCTCTAAACTACGTTCCTGATACACTTTCTCGTATGTACGAGGAAGACGAGCTGGCCTTTTCCTCCGTCTCTTGGAGCCAGTCTACTATGGACCCCTGGTACCTTTCGTAGACCAAAGACGTAAGTGAGCGGCCGAGAGAATTTCCTGATTGGAAGATCCAAGGTGGAAACCTGTATTCATATCGAGTGGATACTGAAGTGGATGACGCCATGGAAGATCAAGACGCTTGGAAGTTGGTCGTACCGGAAGAGCACAGGCAGACCATCCTCCGAGAATGTCATGATGATCTGGCAGTTGGCCATCTAGGTAGAGAAAAGACATTTGCTCGCGTGGCAAAGTTATATTATTGGCCATGTTACTATGCCGAAGTTGGCGAGTATGTACGCAAATGTCAGATGTGCCAGCAATGCAAGGTAGAGCAACGCCCTCCCATGGGTTTAATGGATAGGCGAGCGGTTGAAAAGCCATGGCAACTGGTAGCAGGAGATGTTATTGGACAACTTCCCCGCTCCACATGCGGATTTGAATATATTTTGGTCTTCCAAGACTTGTTCACGCGCTGAATTGAAGCAGTGCCGATCCGGAAAGCTGACGCTAAGACAATCGTGAAAGAGTTATACGAACGAGTCCTCCTGCGTTTTGGCACACCGGAAGTATTTTTATCTGACAACGGCACTGAGTTCAAGAATCTCGCGGAACGAGGAATATTTCATACAACTATTCCTCCGTACCACGCTCAGGCCAATCCCGTCGAACGTGCTAATCGGACGCTGAAAACGATGGTAGCGTATTAAATTACCGAGAAGCACAACACTTGGGACGAGAAGCTACCAGACCTTGCGTTTGCCTTAAATACGGCAGTACAGAGTTTGACAGGATGGAGCTCGGCCATGTTAAATTACGGCCGGCAGCCTGAGCCACCCGGCACTGCTCGTCGAGTTCAAGACGAGCTGATTCAGCAACGTTTGGAATACCAGCGTTTGCTTGAGTGGAGTGATCGGGTATCACGACTACCTGAGCTTCACAAGAAAGTTTCAGCTAGAGCTAATAAAGCTCAGGATAGGCAAGCCGGTTACTATAATGCCGGGAAACGAGCGGCTTCTTTTGAAGTCGGGGACATGGTATGGAAGAAGAACCGAGTCCTTTCATCCAGCGCACAAGGCGTCTCGGCCAAGTTAGCTCCAAAATACGTCGGTCCTTATTTGATCGTCCACAGCTACGGCCCAAATACTGTTAAGATCCAGGATACTCAGGGACATGAGGAGAAATGCCATGTCCAGTACCTCAAACCGTACTTATCGGATGACCATGGCGATGAGTACGACCAAGAAGACGACATCGAAACCGATCTACCTACGAGGGAAGAGGAACCCGAACGCGACACAGTTCCTGCGAGCGAAAACGTCTCACGCGGCAAGACGCAAGCAAGCGAAGTTCCACACGAGGAACGAGATAACGCGAATGTAGTGCACCCCGTTCAACGGAGTAGAGCTAGGCCGCGTAAAAACACGAGGGTCGTCGCCAGACCGCGAGATCGGTCGACGGTACTGTCCGGATTTTTGGGACAGTTTTTTTGTACCTGTGTAGCCACTTCCCATACCAAATTCGACAGGGATACAGAAACCACATTACGGGTGTGTGGAATCTGGAAGGGGGGTGTAACGGTAAAGTATTGTTTACTTTACCGTTTGACGAATTCGAGCAACACGAGCGAACAGTATCGAAAGTTCGCATCGGCGCAGGCCGGCGAGTTTCGGCTCGGCTCGGTTCGTCGTGGTTACACGGGCGAGATCGACTTCGCGCGCGACAGATTCGCGCAACCACCTGATTAGAGAGGTGAGGGGGAGATTCGCGCACGCTGCGAAGTGATATAGCCGCCTTGTTACGCGACAGGTGTAATTCCCCCGCGTCCCGTGTTCAGCTTCACCGTGCTGTGTTTTGCCGTGCGTTTCGTGTATACGTTTCGACTGTAGACCGATTTTGCATTTGCAGTGAGTGGTGCAACACCGTGAACCGACCTGCAGCCACACAACCTCGGTGCACGGGCGAACGGACAATCCGTCCTATACCGCAGCGAGAGTTAGAGAGAGAGAGAGAGAGCGACCGATCGGCTGGTCGTTGTTTACCAACGACTACAGCAGCGTATAAAGTAAGTAGTATCACTTCACGCAATCGTGTTTTATTCGCAGTTAATCGATAATCTTATTGCTTTATACCAGTCCCGTTGACTAGGTATATTATTTTAGATTCGCGATATTTTTTCCCCCTCTCTCTTACCTTTGCTGTCCAAAATATACGTGCCATTAACATTGTTTTACCAGATATTCTTTAGAAGAAACATTAATGTAAAAAAAAACTATATGGTTTTATATAAATATATGAAAAGTATGTATATATGTATTTTTTTTTAAATCACGTTAACCCTTCTTTCAAAAATATGTTTCCTACTACTTCTTTCTTACCAAAAATTTTTTTTTTAAAGTTTTGAGATATTTGAGGAACAACACTTTTTTTCAATACATTGATATTCAGAATATTAGAATAATATCTAAAATTTAACAACTGTAAATACATTTTAAATTTATTATTAGACCATATATGTATATGCAAAATAATAATTCTGCATACTATAATTACAATTCTAATTTTTATTATTATTTGTATTTTATAGAAGAACAAAAACCACCAACTCAGGGCCAGCCTGAGAACAGAAATTTGCGCGCGAAGCGCGCGGGGTGTTGATGCGCGGCAACGCGCAGGATGACTCGGCCCCCTTAGTTTTCTCATAATTTTATCGAATTTATGGACGGTACTGTACATAAATTTATAATTATAAAAAAACGATTGTAAGTTTTGTAACAATAAAACAACGATATTTTTTTTATTTTCTTTGTCTTGTAATTATTGAGGCAAAATATTTATCGTTCAGATTCATTATTATAATATCCAAGTAAACTTTATGCATATACTTTATTTAATAAATTCAATAATGCTATAATGAATAAAATTGAAGTTTATACTGATTCATTATTCATTTTGTACGTTTTCAATACTGATTTTGTGCTGATTTAGTACTGATTTAGTGCAGATTCAGTACTGATTTTGTACAGATTCAATACTGATTTTACTCTGATTTAGTACTATTTCGTCACTGATTTTGTATTGAATTATTGTGGATTCATTTCTGCGTTTTGGAAAAAAGTTTGTTCTGATTCACTAATGATTTTGGTCTATTCATTGGTGATTTCATATTGAGCTTGTACTGAATTCAGTCTAGAATCTTATGTATGTATCATATATGGATTTGAAAGGTCAAACAATTTTTTTATATTAAATGAAAGAATAATTAGAGAATCTTTTAACCTAATAACAAAATTAATTAATATAAATTGTAACGTGGTACTTCGTCCTAATACCCGTTGCAATTGATTTATTAATTTAAACAGGGACGACGGTCCCGAAGAACGCGTCTTTGTCGTCGCCGTGGGTTAATAAATTAACCCGTCGGGACACGGTAGCGGAGATAGGACGATCTCCTTATACCGACACACGTGGCGGGGAAAATCGGGAATCGGAAAGCGGTTTGCGGGTTACTTCATAATTAAAATAATTACGCGACCGTTATATTAGAATAAAACAAATAATTATTTATTTAATAAATTACACGGAGGTGCCCGACAATGCTTAACGGGGCGTTCTCCCGGTCGCGTGGTATATACGCGGCAAGCAGGGGCTGCCCCCGTGCTCGCCCCGCGCAATACCCAAACGATTTCGGTAGCACCGGTATGCTACCGAACAAACACACGTGTACACACACACAACACACTCTAATAGAATACCGACCAATGTCGGGTACTTACCGGGCTGGCTGGTCCATTGGCCCTGGTGTACGTCGGCGCCCCGACGTCTGCTGGTCAGTAGAGTCGGCCCGGTTTCCCGTCGTCCTCGACGGTGATCTGCAGGTGCGGCCTGATGCCACGGCGATTCGCCTACCTCGGGGAATACTCAACCCGAGGTGTATGGTCCTTCGCACTGCACTTTCACAATCTCACTAGCACTCACGTACGGCTTCCCGGAGTACGGACGAACCGGTCCGGTACTTCCCGTAGCGCGCGAAACTAACGTGACGAGGTGTCAAAGGGTGCTGTCGCGGTCAAGACCGGCAGCGTACTGAGCTTTTCGGGAATTGTCGCATTCCCGAAAAGTATCTAACACACACACACAATAACAATAGAGTATATGGATGCTCGCACACATCCTCGCTCGTAGACATAAACACGCGTGTTTCGTGGCCTTGAAGAGGCAACGCACGAAACAATAACAATGTGCGAGATTTCACGATGTAATATATTATATACACGAAATAATATTTTAGATTCAATATTATTTTATCTCATTGCAACGACGTCTCGTCGCAAAATAATATTTTACGTCAATTAAAGACATCATATTTTTATCAATATATTTTATATTATTAAAATTATTATTCTAGTTACTTCTTAACAATGCTTCTATTTTCACTGTATTTTTTAAAATTAAACTTGTTATTTAATATTTTTTAAGAGGCCTGCGATGGCTCCGTCAGTAGGGCGTCGGGTTCGTAATCTGGAGGTCCCAGGTTCGAATCCCGGCTCCGATACAAGCACCACTAGAGAATGTATTTTCAACTAGTGCTTTCTTCACAAAAACATTGTATGACCTCCGTCGCTGATAAGCACCGATTTGGGAGCATAAAAAGAGCGACGTTAAAATAATAAAAAAAAAATTTTTTAAGAATTTCTTTATTTATTTCTATGTTTCGTTCAGACCAATATACAGAATCACCGAAAACTTATTAAACTCGAACAAAAACATATCTTGTTTACTTCATCATTGTTTTGTATTACCTTATCAATATTTGTTTAGCTTATCATTATCTACACGGATATCATTAAACACAAATAATTTTTTCTGGTGCGATATCATTGAACATGTAATAATTATGTTCTAAAATATATTCCAATTTTTTAACAGGAAAATAACTAATTTTTACATTGTAGAGAATATATTTCAAAACAATAGATTTAAGGGTGGTTCTCACCCCTTTGATATATTTAGGTCTCTAAACTATGTCTAAATACTTACTATTTTATAAGAAAAAAACAGGCATAGATTTTATCCTAAAGAATCCGATAGAAAGTCGAGATATTAAAAAAATCTGTTTTTGGGAAGGTGGTTCTCACTCCTTTGATATATTTGGATCCCTAAACTGTGCCTGAATACTTAATATTTTATAAGAAATAAACAGGCGTTAATTTTAAAAGAAAGGTGTTTTTGTCGATTTTATATAAAAATTATTTAAATGGCGACGTTTTGATGGAAGTCGTCGATCCTCATCAGGCTATACCTTTATTAAAAACAATCATTTTACAATCATACTAACACTTTCATATTTACTATAGAATTACTTGCTAATTGGTCAATTTAATGCTCTCATCTGGCATTTAAAACATCCATAGTATCTCTAATGCGTCGCTCTATAATCAAAAGCACAAGTAAGTTTTACCTTTCTTCTCCGAATGATCCAGATAAAACATCATATTATCTTTTGTATAAATAAATAAATAAATAAATAATTTAGTACAACACCATAACACAAATTAAGCAAAAAGCAGTCAATAATAATAAAAATTACTGAGAACAAAATTTGCTAGTCATATCACAGACAGTTTGTAAAGCTAATTCAAACCTTTGTAACACGTCACTATACCCTCGTCTTATCTGTCAATTTGACCGTATTAATGACATATACATGTCACAAAATTTGACTATTAATATATCACAGATTATTTACTATCATTAATTAACACTGAAATTAAAGTCAATTATATTTGAAACATTTAATAAATAAATAAAATCTGTAAAATCGTAAAAAATTCAAAACTTTATCGTCTTTTTCTTTAATATTTCTCCAGTTTTTAAATTATAATCAATATTTATAAATACTTAACTACTCGTCATTATTATTTAAAGTTTTTAAAAAATTATTAAAAAATTAATGATAATTTGGTCTTTATTTATTGCACTTTTTTCAATCATATTTACTATTTGTTTGTAAAAATTCATTATTTACCAATTTCAAATTTTCGCGCCCTATTTAATATCGATCGTAGATTGACTACAGCGCTAATTATTAAAATCAATTTCCTAATGATTAATATACCCTTTGTAGATAACCAGCATTGTTGTTCTGACTTACGTTTAAAGAAGAAAGGAACTTATTACAATTTTGACCGCAATTTGACTTTTTGAATAATGTTCCTGTAAAATTGGCTAAGGTTTTTTGTGTCCTCTTTTACGTTAATGGCATTTTTTTCCATTTTAATGTGGGTAATTTCTGATAATTAGTCTTTTTCCCCAAATTTTTTCTTTATCTAATATATCCACATTTTTAAAATCAAATGTATAATCATATTTTGTTATATGATTATTAATAACATATTGTACGTCGGACTTTTTACTATTAGTTTCATGTTTTTTTACTCTGCATTGTAGTAGTCTTTTTGTCTCTCCTACATAACTAGCATCGCAATCATTACATTTAATTTTATAAACTACATATGGGCTATTTCACGTCAAGTGGTACGATGAAAATTTTAAATCGCTCCAAAATTTGAAAATAGGCTGGAAATATTTTCCAGAAGATAGAAAAAAAATTTTAAGTGTTAAAAATAATTTGCCTGAGAGTTATTCCACCATAAAAAATGGAAATTTTTCCATTTTTTAGGAAAATTTCTATTTTCAAAGCCATTTATCTCAAATTCTATTGATTTTTTTGAATAAACATTACAATCAACTTTTGTTTAAAATAATCTTTAAAACTTATCCACCTGGGTTACAATTCTTAATTTTAAATTCTCGAAGAGATAGAACGCCCGAAAATATTGAATATCAAAAAAAGGCGACCACGCCACAATGGATTTTGATCTAACACCGCTCAAAAGATCACATTTTTCGAGAGCTTTCGAATGACTTGAGTTAGATTATTGGCCAAGATCGCTGGTGTAAGTTATGCCTCATAAACCTCATAAAATCACTAATTTTCATGTATTTTAGGGCATAACTTACAACGGCGATCTTGGCCAATAATCTAACTCAAGCCATTCGAAAGCTCTCGAAAAATGTGATTTTTTGAGCGGTGTTAGATCAAAATCCATTGTGGCGTGGTCGCCTTTTTTTGATATTCAATATTTTCGGGCGTTCTATCTCTTCGAGAATTTAAAATTAAGAATTGTAACCCAGGTGGATAAGTTTTAAACTTATTTACGGCTAATACGGGATATCTTGAATGTTTTGGGAGTATTTAATGTATTCTGGGATATCTGAACTAATTACAGAATTACTTGGATATTTCGGTAATTGTTGTGGTATTCCGTGATATCTGTGCTAATTTGGGGTTTTTTCGAATATTTCACCCTTAAACTACCAAAATGCCCTAAATTGCTCCGACTATTCAACTGCTGTGTTTTGGGAAAAAGTTATTCAAAATTTTCAGAAAGTTGTATTCTATAGTATTTTTGCGTGCTCTTTTTGAATCTGGTTTCAGAATCACCCCATCTTACGTCGTTTTTTTAAAATGGGAGTTAAAATCGAAAATATGGCGATTTTACTAATTTTTTTTGAGATATTCGTAATTTTGAATAGGAAATCATCAACGTAGAAAGCTATTTCTCTGAATTTGGTGGCATATTGTTTCTCTAAAAGGTAGGACCGATAGTAAGTTGAAATTCAAAATGGCAGATGTAATATGGCGGCCGAAACCAGGTTAAAAATGTTGATTTTCAAAAAACCACTTGATTTGGAGCAAATTCGGTATATAAAGGTTTTCTGAGTCACTAATTACGAATTTGGAGTCCAATTTACAAAATTTTAAGATGGCAAAACCAATATGACGGGATAAATTTTTTAAATTTAACCGGTTTAGACCAAGTTTGGTATATAGCAATTTTTGTGATTGCTGAATATGAGGTGAAATTTGTGAAGTTATTAGAGGTGCATACAGAGTGACAAACGAAATCCTGAAAGTAGATCATATTTCAACTGAAAAATGCACATTTATATTTGAGGGTATATTTAAAAAATTATATAATAATTTTTTTCCCTATATATTAGAATTTTTAAAAGATTAAAAATTTGTTGTCATTTTATTCAATATATATACATATAAGCTAATAAAAATTAATATGTATTATATTCGAACTTGTTTATTATGAATCAAGGATCTAGGTTCAATAATACTTAACAGGTATGGTTTGACAAATCGAGTGTACTGAATGGTATTATAAGAATAAATAAGGATTGATATTAGGGGATCAAAAATATTTCCTATATTTTATGCATTGAAAATTGAACTGACAAGGAGAGGTCACACCCTTTTGAAAACGGATCCTTACCAAACTCTAGCATATAATTTCTACTATAAAATCATGCAGAAAGCCGCAGTTTTAGTGTCCAATGGCCATTTTTACGATAGATATAAGCAAATAATGAAAAATCTCGCCGAAAAAACCGTTGTTTGAACGCTTATAACTCAGAAACAATTAAAGATGTACGTATAAACTAAATTTTAAAAAAAAGCTGAGGTCGAGTAGATACGTTTTGAAAAAAAGGAAGCTCAAATATTTTAATATGGTCAAAAGTTATGGAAGAAATAAGAATTAGCCAAAATTTTATCGAAAATATAAAGTTACAATTTAATGATTTTTTTAGCCCAAAATTTCGTCTAATTCTTATTTCTCCCATAACTTTTGACCATATTAAAATATTTGAGCTTCCTTTTTTTTAAAACGTATCCACTCGATCTCAGCTTTCTTTTAAAATTTAGTTTATACGTACATCTTTAATTGTTTCTGAGTTATAAGCATTCAAACTCAACGGTTTTTTCGGCGAGATTTTTCATTATTTGCTTATATCTATCGTAAAAATGGCCATTGGACATTAAAACTCCGGCTTTCTACATGATTTTATAGTAGAAATTATATCCTAGAGTTTGGTAAGGATCCGTTTTCCAGATGGCGTGACCTCTCCTTGTGAGTATATTATAGGGCATGGTATTATAGCAACACCATTTCTTGCGACCTTACTAACCCTTTTATGCGTTCATTGTGCTTATTTAACAATTATAAAATATTATTTTAAAACTGACTAGAATTGGTTAATGATGTATTTTTAAATTTTAGTTTTTTAAGAAATATCTCGATTAATTAACAATCTTTTTGGCAGAAAGTCAAAACGAAAAAATCCCAAGGTGTTAGAAATTTATTCTGAAAATGATGAAACATTATCTGAGGAAGTTGATGATAATGATAATTGCGTTTTACCTACATCGGATAATTCTGACATTGACGGTTGCTCTGATAATGATGACTCAGGCGAAGAAGATATTCCTTCAAAGAATATTTCTTACAGAACGGTTGTTAAAAGTTATACGAGTAAACAAAAAAAATTGGAAGAAAATCACGTATATTCTTGGTTTGAAGTGTTTAAAAACTAATATAATTTTGGGTGAAAAAATAAAAAAAAATTCGCCATAGTACACGTTCAGATTTATTTGAATTATTATTTACAGAAGAGATGCAAAAATATATTTTAGATCCTTCCACTGAAAATGATTTTAAGATGTCAATGGCAGATTTCAAAACCTTTATCGGGATAATACTTTTAACATCTGTGAGGCAAGCCTCACTTAATTAATTAAGGAAATAAGTATTTATGTAAATGATAGAGATGAGTAAGTGTGAGAGAGATGAATAGAGGAAAGTGACAGGTGAAGGTTAGGACTGCGGTACTTATATATATCGGCCCGAGCCACTCTCATTACCGGGAAGTCGCGAATGAGATTTTATGCGAGAATAAAAAGGAATATTTCGGTTTGTTGAGGATGACGGATATAAGGAAAGGATTGGCGGATAATAACAACGCGTAGCACGGGACCGACTGTGTACGAGAACAAGGTACGAGCGAAGCAGCTGACGACATCGTGGTAGCCCGTGTATATCTATCAGATACACCGTCCCGTGGCGACACCGTAAGAATATCGGCAACTGCCGACGGCACCGATCACCGCGTGCGCGCGCGAAGCCGAGAGAGATAGAGAGATGTTGACCGCGTGCGTCGAGTAAGAGAGTGACGGCGCGCACACTGCACGCGCACGTTGAGTATAGGTGAGAGCGGTGCGCCGGAGGGGGATCGACTACGAATGGGCTGGTGTTTATACGTACGAATGTAAGAGGAAAGGAGATAGACAGCTGTCCCGATGCATTGGTGGAGGCGTTGGCGGATTTGCACAGATAGCGGATAAAAGGAAATGGCGAACGTACACTAGCGGATTTGGAAGGAAAATAGATGGCGTTACGGACGATTATCGGTATGTCTACTACCACCGATCTAGCGGATATGATAGCGGAAAGGGAGAACAACTAGCTCCACTATCGGTAGCGGATAATACGAATCGGGGAAGAAGGACGAGACTCCTTCCCCAACCGCCGTACAGAGTAGACGTGTTGAGCGAGAAACCACATTGAGGTAGCCATCTTGAGATCCGCTGAGATTAAAAGGAAGCTAAAGTATTGAGGCGAATTAATTGTGTTTAACGTTCAGTTGGAGCGAGAAAATACCCGAAATACCTGAGTTAGATATCAGGTCAAGGAAGAGACAGTTGTTTCGTAAACGGAGAGTTCTCGACTTGCGGTGAGTGAGGAAGTACGACGTAGTGTAAGGTATGAGAGTGAAATCGAAGGACGTTCCGCGAAATTGTAAGATAGAATAGCCGCGCGAAAACCGATTAATTTATTATTATATTTTCCGATTATCATTATTATATTTCCTTTTGCGTTTTACGATGATTTACCGAGTTGCGTGCAGATAAAGTATTGAACAATAAATAAGCGAGATTTCGGTATGCGTTTGTATTTACTGTATGATAAAGTGGTAATAATTAAAGTGTTAATAATTGTTATGTGAGATTAAGTGACTGATTTTATAACCCGAGAATATTATCCAATTCCTTACAACGTGGTTCCGCCATCTTTCCCGTGATGGCGACGTGAAGCCCGCGACCCTGAATCGGCTTGTCGTTAGTTTTACCGGTAACTGGCGCCCAATAATTCAATTTGTTACCGGATAGTAATTATTATTTTATTATCATTATTATTTATTGTTGTAAGCCACAGTGACACGTTGTACTACGGGAACGACTCATCGAGAATCAAAAGTGCAACGTCACACATCTTATAATATTCGTACTAACCAATTTGACTGCTGGTCTGCATATCCATTGTTGAAAAGTGAATTTGAGTCTTCTGCAATGAGCCGAACTAAGTTTCTAAACATCAAATCGAAATTGAAGTATTGGAAACAGAACGATCAAGTTGTGCGAAATCCAGATGACAAGATTTGGTGAGTGCGAAAGATTATCGAAATATTTCGAAAGAACGTTCAACAGTTCGGATTTTTTCAAACAGATCTTTCAGTGGACGAGATGATGGTTCGTTTTTTTGATCGAACATCTCTCAAGCAATATATACCGAATAAACCTGATAAATTTGGTTTATAATTTTGGGCTCTATGATCTTCTCATGGTTACCTGTTTGATTTAGACATTTACTGTGGAAAAAATTAAAAATAAATTGATGATAAATTGGCTTTGTGCGTACTTTCTTCAAGAGTTATTTTACAAATGGTAAATAAGCTTCTGTTTATTACAAAACAAAGTTAGATCATTATCACTTGTATGTAGACAATTATTTTACTAGTCCAGATTTGTTCGTTCATCTACAGAAACTTGGTTTGAAGGCAACTGGTACGTTACATAAAAATAGAATAGAGAAAGAACATAAAATTGATAAAAAATTACCGAGATGTTCTTACATAGTACATCATGAAAAAAATAGTGGGCTAAATTATATCAGTGTTATGGATTCAAAACAAGTTTCTTTCCTTTTCACTGCAGCAGCTGTAACTCCTATGAAGAATGTAAAGAGATATTCAGCGAGCGCTCATAGTAAAAGCGAATTGAATTTTCCATTAGCTTTTTCTATGTACAAGAAGTTCATAGGTGGAGTCGATTTACACGACTTCAGGTGCAAGAAAGTAAGGCCAAGTATACATTAAAAAAATTGACTTGTTCTGTATTTATTTGTCTATTACAATCGTCTATTGTAAATGCAACTATACTTTGGAACTTGTGTCAGAAACAAGGAACTAAAGAAATGAAAACAAAAGATTTATGCATGAAAGTAACTGAGAAGTACTTGCAAAAATCCAACAATGCTTGTAATGAATCACATAAATACATTTCTCAACAAAGAAGTACTTGCTCTGCTCCAAAATGCGAAATAAGAACAACACGTTTTTGTTTACATCGTGCTAAACATTATTGTATCGATTGCTTGTCCATATTACATGCAAAACCTCTAAATAAAAATTAGCTAATGCACTTTACCATTAATAAATTATTATATACCGATAAAACAATTTACAAAAATATAAAAAAAATTACAAAAAAAGACTCATTAGATTGTCGACCTCCACGTTGGTATGAGTCGGACGACGTATCATTCAGATATGGCAGACAAACGATACAAAAAACCTATGCCTGCAATTTTCTACTCGAATTAAAAAAATTGCAGCCATTAATGTGAATTTTGCAAATCTGACCTAAGATTCACAATCAGCGATCACGAAAACCGCTACATACAAAATTCGGTCAAAAATAACTAAACTTAAAAAATATAGCTCGCCCAATTAGTTCCGCCATCTTGAAATTTTGCGAATCTGACCTCAGATTAATAATTAGCCAATTAGAGAACCTCTATATACCGAATTTGGTGAAGATCGAAATTTATAACCTGGTTTCGGTCGCCATCTTGGTTCCGCGTACTTGAAATTATGCAAATCTAACCTCAGATTCATATGCAGATGCTCCAATAATCCCTATATGTCGAATTTGGTCTACATGAGTTAAATTAAAAAAATTTTGTCCGCCATTTTGAAATTTTGAAAATCTAACCCCAAATTCGTAATTAGTGGCTCAGAAAACCTTTATATACCGAATTTGCTCCAAATAAAGTGATTTTTTGAAAATCAAATTTTTAACCTGTTTTCGGCCGCCATATTACAGACGCCATTTTGAATTTCAACGTACTACCTACCTTATAGAGAAACACAATATGCCACCAAATCCAGAGAATTAGCTTTCTACATTGATGATTTCCTATTCAAAATTACGAATATTTGAAAAAAAATGATTAAACGTTATATTTTTGATTTTAACGTCCATTTAAAAAAAATGACGTAAGATGGGGTGATTCTGAAGCCAGATTCGAAAATAGCACGAAAAAATTTTGAATAACTTTTTCCCAAAAAACACAGCAGTTGAATAGTCGGAGCAATCTAGGGAATTTTGGTAGTTTAAGGGTTGAGGAAATTTTCAGGTATTTCGGGATATCTTTACTAATGAAGGGATTTCTGGGATATTTCGAGAATTTATGAGGTATTCTAGGATACCTGCACTAATACGGGAGTTCTAGGATATTACGTCATTTTTTTAGATATTACCGGGATATTTGCACTATTTTTGTCATTGGAATTTTTGTCATTTTCGAGGATATCTGCAATAATTAACAGGATTTTTTAGATATTCCGTGAGTGCTTGTAGTTTTTCGGGATATTTGCACTAATGAAGGCATTTCTCGGATATTTAGAGTATTTTCGAGTTATTTAGGGATATTTGTACTAATGACAAGGTTTCTAGGATAATTTGGGTATTTTTGTAGTTTTCCGGGGTATCTGCATTATTTACAGGATTTTTTTCAGATATTTAGTGATATTTGTGGATTTACGGGATTTCTTCACAAATTAAGGGTTGCATGGATATTACGGAAATGTGTGTGGTAGTCCAGAATATCAGCACAAATTATGGGATTTCTTGGATATTTCAGGAATTCTTGTGGTATCCCACATATCTGCATTAATTACCGGATTTCTTATATTTTTCCGGAATTTTGATGCATTTCATGGTTTTCGGAATAATTACGGTATTTCTAGAATATTTCGGGAATTTTTGAGGCATATGAAATACCTGCACTAATCACGACATAGGTTGGAAAATTCTGGAATTTTGCTGCATTCCATGATATCTGGAATAATTACGGTATATCTAGGAAATTTCGGAAATATTGTGGTATTTCGAGATATTTACACTAATTACATGATTTTTCGGGTAATTCAGACATTTTAGGAATTTACAATATTTCCCCAGAATTTTGGTAAGTTTTACGTATCCCGGAATATTTGTACTAAACACGGAATTTCATGGGTATTCCTCTAATTGTTACGGTATTACGGGATGATGGTCCTAATTACGGGATTTTTGGGAATTTTTGCAATTTTTAAGGTATGCCGTGATATTTGTGCTAATTAGGGGAGTTCTTCGAAATTGCTGAAATTTTGAAGGAATTCCGGCATGTCTGCTCTAATAATTAGATTTCTTGGGAATTTCGGGAAGACTAATAGCATGTTGGGTATTTGTACTAATTACGAGATTGGTTGGGTACTTCGGGAATTTTGTATATTTGGCACGGTATTGTTTGTGTGTCTGTACTAATTATGGGATTTCATGGGTATTCCGTAATTTGTAAGGTATCGCGGGACATTTGTTTTTCGCGAGCGAAGCAAGCGTTTTTGGCTAGTTCTAAATAATAAATTTATTCTGTTTAAGTTGATGAAAGCACGGTTAGAAGTTTAGCGTTGTGGTTATCAAAGATAGCGGATCTAGGACGTTTTCAAGGGAAAATGTTCCACATTTAATGTAGTTCATGTCGTATATATAGACGTTTTTAGAAGTTATTATTGTTTATAGTTCTATCGTCATTATATATCTAATAGAGGTACATATGGAAAAATCAAAGATTTAAGGGGGTTCCAAAGTCAATTTTTATCCTCCCTACCTTATCGACTGAGTAAATCAAATAATCGATTATAATTAAATAATTATATTATTATGCGGAGAAATAAGAGTTCATTGCCCTTCGTATATGAATTATTTAACTATGTGCAAAATTTGGGACAGTAAAATTATCACGTTTTTATTTAAACCCTTACCAAAAATTTTGAGTAAGCTTCGCCCGTCTCACATTTTTGGTAAGGGATTAAATACAAACGAGATAATATTTTTGTCTCAAACTTTGTACATAGTTAAGTTATTCATATACGAAGGGAAGTGTACTCATAAATATACTCAGTATATTAAAAAAAAAGTAGACTTTAATACCGCAACAGTAACAAAATAAAATCTGACGCCATAAATTACCGTTAGGTGGCGCTAGCGGTAGAAAGATAGAAAGAATGTCTATTATTAGTTGGAATGTGGGGACTTCGTGGTGCGTGCGCTCCGTCGATCGCCTGCGTGCACGCACCACGAACTCGCATTTGCTGCTCAATTCGCGTGTGTCACGTCATACTAGTAAAATTAAAAATATCTTTGCTACGTTTATAAGATTTGGAATAGACAAATATTACCGTTATAGACTAACAATATCTATAACGTTAAAACATTTCTAAACGAAGTCCACGAAGGTCTCATCTCCGTCGGGATACGACCCGTCTAGTCCGAGCGCGCATGCGCATTGTGTTGGAATCGACATGATGCGCGCGTACGACGTACGCCCGTGCGATCGTTTATCGGTATACGCGTACGTTCGCGCTTCTTGCCGATCTGTGAACGGGTTCTTAATTGTATTGCTGATAACATGGTGCATTTTATTCAACACCGGCTCGCTATAGGATTAACGTTGAGTTCCGAGTTTTATTTACAGGTAAGTTGCTTAGCCGTAGGAGCAGTTCGTTATTTATATAGTTATATTACAGGTGAGAAGGTTGGTGTTCCCCTAACCTCTCAATTGATATCAACAGGCAATTATATACCTTATTATGCGACCTTTCTTCCTGTTTCCCAGTATACCATTATTTAGTAGTTTGCTTTGTCTAATTTTTTAACATATTCGCAGAAAACCCTGCACTGGGCGTCAACAAACATCGGAGCCAATCTGAGTACGTCTGGCTGTTCCTCAGACTTGGACGTGGTGCAGCTCCTAGAAGATATACTACCCTACAACTCCTGAGCTACTCAGTGTGCTAATGATGGTGCTCATCCTGGTTTCTTGGGCCCGTTTCCAGGGTTACCATTTAAGGTTTTCCGTCCTCTATTATCTAATGTAAATGAGGTCATACTGTGTGAGTGCAACAAAGAAAAAATACCTCTATCTGGTAACACTGCCCGTTCCTAGTCAAAGAGACTAATCATATGTGCTCTTCTGCACATGTGCAAGGATTCCTAATAACTATAGATGGTAAAAGAATTTATTGTTCGTCCAAAAAATAGTTTAGTAAAAAATAATAAAACTTCAATTGATCTCCACGAACTCAGTTTTTTATTTTGTGCCGACGTTTCGGACGTTTTTTTAACCGTCCCTTTTCAAGGCAATACAAAAAAAACACTCATTAAATTTACAATTTGCACAGATTAATAAGGCAACAATAATAAAACACACTTAGTACATAATCTTACCAATAAAAAAGGCGCAGAGATGTTAAGTTTGCATATTGGTTTGAACACAATTCTCCATCAATATTGCACAACTATCAAATTTAATTAAATTAAAATTAATATTAAAAATTAAAAACCGAATATAAATTAGAAGAGAAGAAATATTAAACAATTAAAATTAAAAGGTCTTATTACCTTCGCACAACCCTCCACTATACATGTTGAAAAGAAAACGAGGACCTCCCCGAAGGGAGTCCTATACACTAGTGAGACTTATATACTAATTATAACGTCGTCTAACCGCTTACAATACATTTCGGCATATACATATAACAATGTGTACATATATACATATAATATATGTACAACGTGTATACGAATAAGTACACACTTACAAACCGTATCAAAATAATAATAATAAAGGAGCAAATATATTGCGGGGCCAAACGAACTGAAACTTCTCTCATGTATTAGGCAACTACGCGCCGCGAAGAAGTAACATACTCGACCTGTTAAACCCAAGCCTACTAGGATTCCCCCCGGCAGCTCATAAGACGTGCCACCTCCATGCGTCGCATAATCCCCCCATACCCAGAGACTGAACATATCAAGTGGACGGCCAAGCGAAAGAGTTAACAAATATCGATGTATAATACCGCCTACGCACATAACATTTTCACACTGTCAAGCGTAACTTTATATATGTTTTTTAGAAAATTTACGTCTTCAATACGGTTTAATGTCTCGTCATGTATATAAATATTCATCATTTCAGAGAACATACGTTTTTAAAAATTATTTTCAATGTCCATGATACAAGTTTTTTTAAAATCAATGCTATGTCCTGTTTTAATTATGTGGACCGCTAATGCGGATCTGTCATTTTTATTTTTTACGTCATATTCATGTTCTCTTATGCGGGTTTTGAGTTTACGCTTACTCGTGCCTATGTATAACGCTGGGCAATTACCACATGGTATCTTATATACAATATTACAAATTTCATTCTTTACTGTTTTATCTTTACCCAATTTTATAATCTTGTTAAACTTATTTATAGTGCGATTAATCAATAGAAAATCATGCTTCTTAATAAATACGTTTAGTTTCGGAGACAATCCCTTTATGAATGGTAAAACAACCCTTGGTCTCCGGATTTGATTTCTGTTTAATAGATTATCGTTAATATTAGTGTTAACATTATTATTTAAGTATAACATTCTTTTATTAATATATTTTCGAATAAATGCAAGCGGATAATTATTATTCAATAAAAAATTCGTTATTATTTTAACATTTTCTTTGTGAAAAGTAGAATCTGATAGTGAAATCGCCTTATCCACTAAGTTGTAAACCATAGCTATTTTTTGAGATTGTGGGTGGTGTGAATGAAAATTAAGATAACGGCCTGAAGCTGAGTTTTTTCTGTACCAATTGGTTATAGGCGTTTGAACACAATTCTCCATCAATATCGCACAACTATCAAATTTAATTAAATTAAAATTAATATTGAAAATTAAAAACCGAATATAAACTAGAAGAGAAGAAATATTAAACAATTAAAATTAAAAGGTCTTATTACCTTCGCACAACCCTCCACTTTACATGTTGAAAAGAAAACGAGGACCTCCCCGAAGGGAGTCCTATATACTAGTGAGACTTATATACTAATTATAACGTCGTCTAACCGCTTACAATACATTTCGGCATATACACATACCAATGTGTACATATATACATATAAAATATGTACAACGTGTATACGAATAAGTACACACTTACAAACCGTATCAAAATAATAATAATAAAGGAGCAAATATATTGCGGGGCCAAACGAACTGAAACTTCTCTCATGTATTAGGCAACTACGCGCCGCAAATAAGTAACACACTCGACCTGTTAAACCCAAGCTTACTAGGATTCCCCCCGGCAGCTCATAAGACGTGCCACCTCCATGCGTCGCATAATCCCCCCATACCCAGAGACTGAACATATCAAGTGGACGGCCAAGCGAAAGAGTTAACAAATATCGATGTATAATACCGCCTACGCACATAACATTTTCACACTGTCAAGCGTAACTTTATATATGTTTTTTCGAAAATTTACGTCTTCAATACGGTTTAATGTCTCGTCATGTATATAAATATTCATCATTTCAGAGAACATACGTTTTTAAAAATTATTTTCAATGTCCATGATACAAGTTTTTTTAAAATCAATGCTATGTCCTGTTTTAATTATGTGGACCGCTAATGCGGATCTGTCATTTTTATTTTTTACGTCATATTCATGTTCTCTTATGCGGGTTTTGAGTTTACGCTTACTCGTGCCTATGTATAACGCTGGGCAATTACCACATGGTATCTTATATACAATATTACAAATTTCATTCTTTACTGTTTTATCTTTACCCAATTTTATAATCTTGTTAAACTTATTTATAGTGCGATTAATCAATAGAAAATCATGCTTCTTAATAAATACGTTTAGTTTCGGAGACAATCCCTTTATGAATGGTAAAACAACCCTTGGTCTCCGGATTTGATTTCTGTTTAATAGATTATCGTTAATATTAGTGTTAACATTATTATTTAAGTATAACATTCTTTTATTAATATATTTTCGAATAAATGCAAGCGGATAATTATTATTCAATAAAAAATTCGTTATTATTTTAACATTTTCTTTGTGAAAAGTAGAATCTGATAGTGAAATCGCCTTATCCACTAAGTTGTAAACCATAGCTATTTTTTGAGATTGTGGGTGGTGTGAATGAAAATTAAGATAACGGCCTGAAGCTGAGTTTTTTCTGTACCAATTGGTTATAGGCGTTTGAACACAATTCTCCATCAATATCGCACAACTATCAAATTTAATTAAATTAAAATTAATATTGAAAATTAAAAACCGAATATAAACTAGAAGAGAAGAAATATTAAACAATTAAAATTAAAAGGTCTTATTACCTTCGCACAACCCTCCACTTTACATGTTGAAAAGAAAACGAGGACCTCCCCGAAGGGAGTCCTATATACTAGTGAGACTTATATACTAATTATAACGTCGTCTAACCGCTTACAATACATTTCGGCATATACACATACCAATGTGTACATATATACATATAAAATATGTACAACGTGTATACGAATAAGTACACACTTACAAACCGTATCAAAATAATAATAATAAAGGAGCAAATATATTGCGGGGCCAAACGAACTGAAACTTCTCTCATGTATTAGGCAACTACGCGCCGCAAATAAGTAACACACTCGACCTGTTAAACCCAAGCTTACTAGGATTCCCCCCGGCAGCTCATAAGACGTGCCACCTCCATGCGTCGCATAATCCCCCCATACCCAGAGACTGAACATATCAAGTGGACGGCCAAGCGAAAGAGTTAACAAATATCGATGTATAATACCGCCTACGCACATAACATTTTCACACTGTCAAGCGTAACTTTATATATGTTTTTTCGAAAATTTACGTCTTCAATACGGTTTAATGTCTCGTCATGTATATAAATATTCATCATTTCAGAGAACATACGTTTTTAAAAATTATTTTCAATGTCCATGATACAAGTTTTTTTAAAATCAATGCTATGTCCTGTTTTAATTATGTGGACCGCTAATGCGGATCTGTCATTTTTATTTTTTACGTCATATTCATGTTCTCTTATGCGGGTTTTGAGTTTACGCTTACTCGTGCCTATGTATAACGCTGGGCAATTACCACATGGTATCTTATATACAATATTACAAATTTCATTCTTTACTGTTTTATCTTTACCCAATTTTATAATCTTGTTAAACTTATTTATAGTGCGATTAATCAATAGAAAATCATGCTTCTTAATAAATACGTTTAGTTTCGGAGACAATCCCTTTATGAATGGTAAAACAACCCTTGGTCTCCGGATTTGATTTCTGTTTAATAGATTATCGTTAATATTAGTGTTAACATTATTATTTAAGTATAACATTCTTTTATTAATATATTTTCGAATAAATGCAAGCGGATAATTATTATTCAATAAAAAATTCGTTATTATTTTAACATTTTCTTTGTGAAAAGTAGAATCTGATAGTGAAATCGCCTTATCCACTAAGTTGTAAACCATAGCTATTTTTTGAGATTGTGGGTGGTGTGAATGAAAATTAAGATAACGGCCTGAAGCTGAGTTTTTTCTGTACCAATTGGTTATAGGCGTTTGAACACAATTCTCCATCAATATCGCACAACTATCAAATTTAATTAAATTAAAATTAATATTGAAAATTAAAAACCGAATATAAACTAGAAGAGAAGAAATATTAAACAATTAAAATTAAAAGGTCTTATTACCTTCGCACAACCCTCCACTTTACATGTTGAAAAGAAAACGAGGACCTCCCCGAAGGGAGTCCTATATACTAGTGAGACTTATATACTAATTATAACGTCGTCTAACCGCTTACAATACATTTCGGCATATACACATACCAATGTGTACATATATACATATAAAATATGTACAACGTGTATACGAATAAGTACACACTTACAAACCGTATCAAAATAATAATAATAAAGGAGCAAATATATTGCGGGGCCAAACGAACTGAAACTTCTCTCATGTATTAGGCAACTACGCGCCGCAAATAAGTAACACACTCGACCTGTTAAACCCAAGCTTACTAGGATTCCCCCCGGCAGCTCATAAGACGTGCCACCTCCATGCGTCGCATAATCCCCCCATACCCAGAGACTGAACATATCAAGTGGACGGCCAAGCGAAAGAGTTAACAAATATCGATGTATAATACCGCCTACGCACATAACATTTTCACACTGTCAAGCGTAACTTTATATATGTTTTTTCGAAAATTTACGTCTTCAATACGGTTTAATGTCTCGTCATGTATATAAATATTCATCATTTCAGAGAACATACGTTTTTAAAAATTATTTTCAATGTCCATGATACAAGTTTTTTTAAAATCAATGCTATGTCCTGTTTTAATTATGTGGACCGCTAATGCGGATCTGTCATTTTTATTTTTTACGTCATATTCATGTTCTCTTATGCGGGTTTTGAGTTTACGCTTACTCGTGCCTATGTATAACGCTGGGCAATTACCACATGGTATCTTATATACAATATTACAAATTTCATTCTTTACTGTTTTATCTTTACCCAATTTTATAATCTTGTTAAACTTATTTATAGTGCGATTAATCAATAGAAAATCATGCTTCTTAATAAATACGTTTAGTTTCGGAGACAATCCCTTTATGAATGGTAAAACAACCCTTGGTCTCCGGATTTGATTTCTGTTTAATAGATTATCGTTAATATTAGTGTTAACATTATTATTTAAGTATAACATTCTTTTATTAATATATTTTCGAATAAATGCAAGCGGATAATTATTATTCAATAAAAAATTCGTTATTATTTTAACATTTTCTTTGTGAAAAGTAGAATCTGATAGTGAAATCGCCTTATCCACTAAGTTGTAAACCATAGCTATTTTTTGAGATTGTGGGTGGTGTGAATGAAAATTAAGATAACGGCCTGAAGCTGAGTTTTTTCTGTACCATTTGGTTATAGGCGTTTGAACACAATTCTCCATCAATATCGCACAACTATCAAATTTAATTAAATTAAAATTAATATTGAAAATTAAAAACCGAATATAAACTAGAAGAGAAGAAATATTAAACAATTAAAATTAAAAGGTCTTATTACCTTCGCACAACCCTCCACTTTACATGTTGAAAAGAAAACGAGGACCTCCCCGAAGGGAGTCCTATATACTAGTGAGACTTATATACTAATTATAACGTCGTCTAACCGCTTACAATACATTTCGGCATATACACATACCAATGTGTACATATATACATATAAAATATGTACAACGTGTATACGAATAAGTACACACTTACAAACCGTATCAAAATAATAATAATAAAGGAGCAAATATATTGCGGGGCCAAACGAACTGAAACTTCTCTCATGTATTAGGCAACTACGCGCCGCAAATAAGTAACACACTCGACCTGTTAAACCCAAGCTTACTAGGATTCCCCCCGGCAGCTCATAAGACGTGCCACCTCCATGCGTCGCATAATCCCCCCATACCCAGAGACTGAACATATCAAGTGGACGGCCAAGCGAAAGAGTTAACAAATATCGATGTATAATACCGCCTACGCACATAACATTTTCACACTGTCAAGCGTAACTTTATATATGTTTTTTCGAAAATTTACGTCTTCAATACGGTTTAATGTCTCGTCATGTATATAAATATTCATCATTTCAGAGAACATACGTTTTTAAAAATTATTTTCAATGTCCATGATACAAGTTTTTTTAAAATCAATGCTATGTCCTGTTTTAATTGTGTGGATTTTTATTTTTTACGTCATATTCATGTTCTCTTATGCGGTTTTTAATTTTTAATATTAATTTTAATTTAATTAAATTTGATAGTTGTGCGATATTGATGGAGAATTGTGTTCAAACCAATATGCAAACTTAACATCTCTGCGCCTTTTTTATTGGTAAGATTATGTACTAAGTGTGTTTTATTATTGTTGCCTTATTAATCTGTGCATATTGTAAATTTAATAAGTGTTTTTTTAGTATAGCCTTGAAAAGGGACGGTTAAAAAAACGTCCGAAACCTCGGCACAAAATAATAAACTGAGTTCGTGGAGATCAATTGAAATTCCTAATAACTGTTCATAATTATTATATTTAATTTTAGTTATTAAAAAATTGAACAATTCATTAAAATTGTTGTCACTCCTGGTGAATAAAAGTGTCAATTGCTTGTAATTGTGCAAGTGCAGAATTGTAAGTTTAATTGCCCACTTAAGGCATTAAAAATATTTCAGTACGTAACTGAATTTATAAAACAATTTTATGATTATAATAAAAAATGATGAAAAGAAGAATGTTTTAAATGAGTTAATTATAAATAGCAGTACACAATTAGTATTTATAAATATCTTACACGCTATTAAAAATATTTATTGGATTAAGATATTCTATAATTTGAGTTATAAAATAGGATTTTTCACGCATGCCAAATGATTGTTAATAACTGTTCGTAATTATTATAATTAATTATAGTTATTAAAACATTGAACAATTCATTAAAATTGTTGTCACTCCATGGTGAGTAAAAGTTTCAATTATTTGTATCTATGCAAGTGTAGAACTGTAAGCCTAATTGCCCACTCTATAATGAGTAATCAATCCTGAATTTATCGGATTAAGGCATTAAAAATATTTCAGTACGTAACTGAATTAATAAAAAAATTTTATGATTATAAAAAAAAATGATGAAAAGAAAAATGTTTTAAATGAGTTAATTATAAATAGCAGTACACAATTAGTATTTATAAATATCTTACACGCTATTAAAAAACATTTATTGGATTAAGATATTCTATAATTTGAGTTATAGAATAGGATTTTTCACGCTAGCCCAATGATTGCTAATAACTGTTCGTAATTATTATATTTAATTTTAGTTATTAAAAAATTGAACAATTCATTAAAATTGTTGTCACTCCATAGTGAGTAAAAGTTTCAATTATTTGTATCTATGCAAGTGTAGAACTGTAAGCCTAATTGCCCACTCTATAATGAGTAATCAATCCTGAATTTATCGGATTAAGGCATTAAAAATATTTCAGTACGTAACTGAATTAATAAAAAAATTTTATGATTATAAAAAAAAATGATGAAAAGAAAAATGTTTTAAATGAGTTAATTATAAACAGCAGTACACAATTAGTATTTATAAATATCTTACACGCTATTAAAAAACATTTATTGGATTAAGATATTCTATAATTTGAGTTATAGAATAGGATTTTTCACGCTAGCCCAATGATTGCTAATAACTGTTCGTAATTATTATATTTAATTTTAGTTATTAAAAAATTGAACAATTCATTAAAATTGTTGTCACTCCATAGTGAGTAAAAGTTTCAATTATTTGTATCTATGCAAGTGTAGAACTGTAAGCCTAATTGCCCACTCTATAATGAGTAATCAATCCTGAATTTATCGGATTAAGGCATTAAAATATTTCAGTACGTAACTGAATTAATAAAAAAATTTTATGATTATAAAAAAAAATGATGAAAAGAAAAATGTTTTAAATGAGTTAATTATAAACAGCAGTACACAATTAGTATTTATAAATATCTTACACGCTATTAAAAAACATTTATTGGATTAAGATATTCTATAATTTGAGTTATAGAATAGGATTTTTCACGCTAGCCCAATGATTGCTAATAACTGTTCGTAATTATTATATTTAATTTTAGTTATTAAAAAATTGAACAATTCATTTAAATTGTTTTCACTCCATAGTGAGTAAAAGTATCAATTGCTTGTAACTGTGCAAGTTCAGAACTGTAAGCCTAATTGCCCACTCTATAATGAGTAATCAATCCTGAATTTATCATACACGCTAAAAAGACATTCTCAAAATTAGAGAAAAAAAATTTTTTTTGGTTCTTGATCAACAGAGAATAAATTTCTTCAAGCTTAGGTTATATTATTTCCACAAAATCAAATCACAGTGTTAGTATAACTACGCCATCTACCGACATCATTTGAATCGTACACTAGATGGCGTAGTATACTGATAATGCAACCTACTATATCGACGGCAGGTCGATAATACAGTCATAAAATTGACTTTGGAACCCCCTTAAAAGGAAGTGATAATTTTTTATAAATAAATTTGGGTCGCAGTCTCGCTGATATTGCTACCGTATAAAAGGTTCATGACATGGTACTGGAATCTTTTTTAGTTTATTTTTATTAATCGATCTTGTAAAGCCAGAGGGAGAATTCTCAAGTGCAGATTTTTTTGGCAACGTTTTGTTGGTTGATGCGTTAATATCATAACGACATTCTCAATAGTGTATAGACGCGAAACTCAAACAAATGTCTGCGCAACAACCACCATATTGTAATATATATACATACGTACATATGCATACAGGTGTGTACTTATCTCAAAAATCTGTAAACAATGTAAATGTTTAATAGAATGTATCTACAATTTGAATTAAATAACACTAACAAATAGTATACAAAATAATTTGGTATAGATTTGTAAGTTACTTGTATTATAGAAATCAAAGGTTTACACAATTAATTTAAATTATAAGAAAAGTTAATTAATAATAAAAATTTATTTATTAATAATTCTTAGTGACTTTCGCCTTTTTTCCCTGTTATTCTTTTAAAATCACCCATATTAGTTGTTGAAATAGGCACTCCAATAATAGACAGATAATCGATTTGCGTTGTTTCGCTACCAGTTTGATTATCCTTAACAAATATTTGTAAATTTTGAACATTTTGAAATTTCACATATCGCAATTGCACAGGATTACCTTCTTCTATATCTTTTAATGATAGCCTGCAATTAAAGTAATGCATTTATGTAGCGAAAACTCTGTTCAAGAGGATAACTGAAACTTTATAGTTTAGAAATTTATTTATTGCATTTATTGCATAACGTACGTAAGATCCTGGACACTTGTGTTCGAATTCGCCATATCAAAGTCGATTGTTCTAGGTTGATTAATAAAAAGTTTTATGTTTTTTGGTCCTTTATCTACTGGTCCTTTAATTTTTAAGGAATGTACTTTGACAGCTTGTGTGAAAGTTATAGACATTATCAATTGTTCGTCACAATCACTTTCTAAAAACCCACCATTTAATGTTAAACAGTGAGAAAAAGAATGGTCATCAGATTCATTTAAGCATTCGCATTGAGATTTCATAATATAAAAGTTCAAATCCATCTGTAATTTAAAAAACACAACAAATAATATTAGAGATGTATAATGCTGCAAATTACATATAAAATAAATTAAATATGTTATTTAGAATCAATCTAATTAAGGCTAGAGGGTACTGAAAAATACAAAATAAGTTTGTATAAAAGAATATTGGATATACATAAGCAAAGTAGAAAATAAATAATTGCTTGTAAATTTGCAGTAAAAACACTATTAATTGCAAAGTAATGAGCATTATGAAACTAAATGTGGGTAAAAGAGACTAATTTGAGAGAAAAATTGATGATAAGATAAAGTGCGAATTGAAATAAAAAGAAAAAAAATATTATGATATACATTTTGTTTTCTTTGTGTAAAGAAAGGTTACAAAAATAATGTTCAATGAAATCGATATATTGGTAATTTTCGAAAATATTGCAGTACCAACTAGCTTAACCCTTTTCGGACCAAGTGGACGTTTCTCAGCGTTAAATATGATGGCATAAAACCAATTTAATAGATTAACTGAAGCACGTTTCCGATGTATTCTTTTCTCCTCTTGCGAATGCCATTGTCAGACTTAGTGCAAAAGGTTTTTTTTGTAAAAAGTTATAAACAATTTTTACCAAAAAAATGCATTGTTTGCAGAATAGATTTTTCTAAATGGATTATTTGTTACATGAAACGCCTTTGGGGATTGTTTTTGAGACATAGATATCGTGACAAGAGTCAGCAAGCTTTCAGTTGTTAATTTTTGAGGCCTGCGATGGCTCGGTCGGTATGTCATCGGGCTCGTAATCTGGAGGTCCTAGGTTCGATTCCCGGCCCCGGCCGATTGATACAAGCACCACTGGAGAATGTATTTTCAACAAGTACTTTCTTTACCAAGACATCGTATGACCTCCATCGCTGATGAGTACCGATTTGGGAACATAAAAAGAGCGACGTTAAAATAATAAAAAAGTTGTTAATTTGAATTCTGCGAAAGTTCAATATGGTGCCTTCAAAATGGTGACCGCAAGATGAATTTTTTGTACGATGTATAGAGTATAAAGTGGTTCTTGAGGTCGCTAATTATGTATCCACTATCATAATTTCAAAATTAAAAATGGCGGATTCATTATGGCTTACCAAAATTTTGAAAAATGTTAATTTCTTCTGATATTTAGTATATACCAAAGTGGCTCTGATGTCACAGTTGACCCGACGGGTCGTTTGTGTACAAGAGAGAGGGCGAGAGGGTACGCGAGTATTATGTCAGCAAAGATACAGATTTTTTTACATTTTTCAATTTCGGGAATATAACGTTAAATTCGTCGGTAGCGTACTTCTACACAAAAACTACTACCCTTCAAGCCTTCGAAAGTCTATTTTTGCATAACTAACGGTAGCAAGTTGAAAACATTTTCACTTCTTTTCTGTTTTTTTTTTGCACTGGATAGCTTTGACGTTTTATTCAAAATAATAGATTTTCATTCATACAAAGTAGCAAAAATTATTTCGAAATCGTTGATGCAGATTTTTGTTCAACTTTTATAAGATACATTATTATTATTATTAAAATATTGTCAACTATTGAATCCTGCCGGACTCAATAGTTATGAAATAATAGCATATGCATGAAACAAAAACACATCAACAGAAACTTTTATGACTTCTAGAGCCATGCTAGTAAGATATTGGTAAACGAGCTGCTAAAATAATAATAATAACAATAAAGTAATAAATAATAATAACATAACTTATTTATATAAAATAACAACCAACAAAAACAATTAATTGAATATTATATGTTATAATATAATATAAAATATATTCTAATCTAACAATAAAACTTATAATAAAAATATATTAAAAAAAGGTAATTAGTATAAATTATAGAAAGATTAAATTGAATATCAGTATTGATATAACTGGGATGCCCGTTGTATTTTAAGAATATACAGATTTACAATAAAAGTTACACTATACAAATATTAGAAAATCTATAAATTTTGGTGTATACGCGAGAAAAAAGTCGCTTATATCCAGATGTATGAATGAGTAGGCAGAGATGGACAACTCGTGTCCCCGGAAGTCCGACTGAGAAGTACTATCGGTGCTAAAAGTGTGTGCATGTGTAGTATGCGTGAGTGATGAATGACATGGTGGTTTTTCTGTACTAACAAGGGGAGTTTTTGACCTCCGGGAAACGGATCTTATCCTAACTTTGGTATGTCTTTTATAATATAAAAATGTGAAAAAAGCCAAGTTATCTCTTGCCAATGGCCACTTTTACGGGAGTTATTCGACATCTAATTACTCGGAACAAATAGAGATATGCACTCGAACCAAAAACCAGAAGTAAGTTGAGTTCAAGTAGAAATGGTTTAAAAAAGGAAGCTCGAATTGCTAAATTTGGAGCAAAGTTATGAAGAAAATAAGAAATTAAAGATTATTAGTCCACAAGAAACAATAAAATTTTCATATTAAATTTTGGTTAAAAATTCTTCAATTTCTTATTTTCTTCATAGTTTTGCTTTAAATTAAGCAATTTGAGCTTCTTTTTTTTCAAACAATATTTACTTGAACTTAACTTTTTTCTGGTTTTTGGTTTGAGTGCTTATCTTTATTTGTTTCTGAGTTATAAGCGATCAAATTGGAAGTAATTTTTACTAATATTATTATTTGATATCGAATAACTCCCGTAAAAGTGGCCATTGGCAAGACATAACTTGGCTTTCTTCACATTTTTATATTATAAAAGACATACCAGTTAGGATAAAATTCGTTTCTCGGAGGTCAAGTACTCCCCTTGTAAGTACGATTTGTTAAGTTTTAATAGTTTTAAACCAGACCTGCGAACAGGAAATCTTATTTATTTATTTACTGAAAATCATTTTTATAGAATTTATAACCAGGAGAGTTGCATTCCGCAATTGCATCGTAAAGTATGTAATATCAGGGTGCAAAGGGAAATATCTAAGCCAACGATTCGTCAAGTAGAGCAACTCACGAAGATACGTTTGCCGAGCCAAACACCTTTAAGCAGTTTGAAACGTCAAGCAGTTTATGCTGAGAGAAGGCTTTCTCGTCATTCTCAAGAGGATATCGAGAGGAAAAAAATTAATTTAAAATCCAAAATGAAAATCTTCCGGACAACGACGATGACGATGACATCGTACAATCGATCCCTAATTGTCACAGAAAAAGATGGATTAGTGTTAAATCGCCTAGAGTCGCAGATTGCTGAGAAAAATTTTAATTACAGTTTTTACAATAATTATAGAAAAAATTTTGACATTTTTTTGATTTACAAAATCTTTTTTACTATAATAATAAATGTTCGGGAAAGAGTATAGACACAGTAAGACAATACACATATTTACATACACTAGAACTTATATATACCGTATATTCGCGTGCCTATCGCGCCCTCCCAAAAATTAAAATTTGTAATCGGAACGACGCGAGCGTCGATTACCTTCAGACGCAAACCGCGCGACAAACACACATATACATAAATTACTTTAACTACATTCACTCATCAATTATTGTTAAAAGCCTCACAGGCGACTATTTTTGTACAAAGTGTAAATAATTTAAGTGCAGAAATCAATCAAATGTGCAGTGTAAGTCAAGAAATAAAAATAGTTTTAAGATTTTTGTAAAATTTTAATTTGACTTTACATGAAAATTTCATTTAATATTAGTTACGTGTTATACAATAACAGTAACGATTAATTTTTATTTAGCTTCTGTGTCTCAAAATCAAGTAGGTGGAGGTCATACCGCGGAATTGACATCTCCAATCGAATAGCGAGCGTTGCGTTTCACGTTTTCGTACTTTAGGTCGCGAAATAAAGTTTAAGATTGTAGGTTGCTCAGGAAGCAAACATCCTGTATGACACGTGATAGATGCGTTGTACGAAATGACGCGTTATATACTAAAAGCGTACAGTAAAAGATGAACGATTATTCAAGGGAGCCGATATCTCCGAATCAATTGAACCTAACCTTTCATTATATAATTTTAAAATAATCTTACCCCTCTGTGCGTGGGACGGAGATGCAACGTTTGCCGATGTAATATCTACAATTTACTTTTCAAACTAATTCTAATCTAACCAGTTTTTTATTACCGATTCTAATGCAATTCTTTATTTATAATTGACAACTACTATCACTTTTTTCTTATTCAGTCTGTTTTTATCACTACTATTCTAAAAAAGAGGTAGCAAGTACTTTTAACTAATTAAGATTCTTTTTTTCAAAAATGTTCACTTTTTCTTGTATTGATAAAATAGCTATTTTATATTCATTGCAGATTCTTCAGTGAGATCGATACAGAGTTGGATCTGCCCAAGAAGTAAATTATCTATAATTATCTATTATTCCTCATCAATTTGCAATTTTATTTATATTATTTTATTATATTTTATTCTTTAGGTCATAATTAATTTAAATTTTTCTCAAGATGCAAGAGATAAGATATAAATATGAATGCAGTCGTTACGTGCCTCTATGTCAAATCAGTCAACATGAATTAGTTTTCGAACCTATCAAATGTCATTATTATAATGGTACTAGAATAGAAACAATAAATACAACGCGCATCAGATGAGCAGGACGGCCAATTCAAAACATATGTTTCTTTCTCTTTATAACCGCTGCGGATTGGTTTATTTTTATTGCAAAGAAAATATACTGCGAGGACAAACGTGCTGCTGAAATGGTGCAATCTTTATTTCAGGTGATTAATTATTATTTGGGTTTCAACATTTATTAACTTTATCAAGTGGTTATAATATGGGCATTGCCCTAACTTCAATTTTTTTCCAATCACCTATCCCTTTTTCAGCTGTCAGTACTTATATATATATAAGTTTTACTAACTTATATATATATAAATATGTACCTAGACTTTTTTTAGTTTACAAAAAGCAATTATTTTAATCCTTTTATTTACAGTTCACAAACAAGGTTATGAAGAAGGTGACTAGCCTATTTTATTTTCCAAGAATGCTGTATCCATTGTCCTGCTTAGTAATGCTACCACGGAATCTATTTCAACTTAATCAACGCACCGAAGTCTGCCACTTTCCAGAGAGCTGCTACTTCAGGTTACGTTAGAGGGAACTTATTAAGTCTGATCATTATATCTATCTGTGCAAGATCTTTTTCTTTTCTTTCTATTATAATAATAAAACCTCAATAGTGACGAATGACGTGTATTTTTCTTGTGGTCTTTTTTTATTTTTTTCCAAATTTTAAAGACATATTGGTCAAGATCAGTGAGTGAATAAAAAACTTTTGACTTTTTCTATGAACTACCATTTCTCAGCATTGAATATAATCTTTTGACTGTTTAAGACACAGAGATAGCCAGAAATAAAACTGTTATGTTGTATTTAAACGTTCACCGAGTACTGACAAAAATGACATTCCATTGTTCGCACTAAGTATCCTAGCATATCGTAATCAATTTTTATAAAGTATCTTTAATATTTTTTTTAATTGGCTAGAGTGAATATCATCTGGAAAAATATGATATATAATTTAATTTTTAAAAACAGCTTAAATGTTGGTACTCTGTGGTAAAAGTACATATGGTGGAATCTTAAGAAGAGTATAATTATTCTTTTTAAATAAAAAGAGTTATATAAATGTATGACATATTTTAAAATATTTATGTAACATTTGCTAATTAACAAACTAATAATTATCAAGTGTTTAAATCGTGCAACGTATGCAATAGATCATTTCTCATAAAAAATTGAATTTTATATCATTTTCACACAGCTCAAAATACACAGTATGTACTCAGATATACTCTATAACTGAACAATTTAAATAATTATGAAAACTATTCTTATAAATTCTTTATAATTTTTAATGATACTCAATCCAAGCAATTGGATATGATAATTGGATATGATTGTTTATTACTGTAATAAAAGTAAAAGTCAAACAAGTACCAATGAGCCTCTAAGAAGTTTCTATTTCCATTTTTGGGGACAAGTCTAATTATTCAGTATTTTGAGTATGTCATTGTCTTTTGTAAGCTTTCTCTTGTGCGCTCAATGATCTTCATCAACAAGCTTTTGATGAGTAAAAGTTCGAAAAAAATTATAATGGTCAGTAATCGTATTATAATCATGAAAGAAGAAAAAATTTTGTAGAACTACCTAGTATTAATTAATAAAAAACTATTATTATATGAAACAAAAAAATTAATAAGTTAAAAATTCTAAACTAGCTCGCTGTAAGCAGTTGTAAGGTCACACAGTTGATATTCACTTTGCAAAGCTACTTTGACCCCCGGAAAGTTAGCGCGCACACATACAGGACAGATACTTTGACAATTTAATGAGAGGAATCACGGAGCGACTGCGTGGTTTGGAGCTTATAACTCTTAAAAAGGAATCACCGAAAATTGAACTCTTACATATTGAGCCCTATTTATATTCATTTTGACCGTCTTTGCACCGTTTAATACTGTATTTATTTCTAAGAAACATCTTGTTTTGGTACTTATTTCTGAGATTATTACTTTTATCCATGCTTTGAAAATGATTCTATATATGTATTGTAACAGTTTTGGTTGCTACGCGGATGTTTGTTTTATAATTGCGACTACTCAGCGGTACGGTCAAACTTACCGTATTTAAATAAACGTATTTTATCCCGCGTTGCGGTGGCGGTTACCTGTCCGCTCTACCAAATCTGATAAGTGTTAGTCAGAAACCGAGGTCCGGCTTCAGATAGCGACCAGGTAAAAATTCAAATCTGAAATTGACCGCGAATTAGGGATATCGCGTCGAGCACTTGTCAATTTAAATATACGGGTACATGGGATCGCGGAAGAAATCGTAGGGGGGATAAAATGCAATTACTCAAACACTGAATTGAATTGTAATAATAAATTGAATTTATTGAAATAAATATTAAAATAAACAATAAACAAAAAATACCTAGCCGTCGCCGAGGTCTTCGCTCGAAATTACAAGTCGGTAAACGGCCGACTTGTAGAGAGAGGTGGGAAATGTCGCGAAGTAAATATACACAGTCAACGGGACTAGTATAGCGCAATACATTAGCTAATTAACGGGCTAAATAACTTGTAACTGCGTTACATGTAAGCCTATCAGTTCCAGTATCATCATTCATTTTTTGGTCTTGAGCACTAACGAGACTGAGGCATCGGCAGAAGCAAATAGAAATTGTTTTTCAAACTGATATATATCTTTATCCGACATAGTCTGAATTGGTTTGAGCTTATATAAACAGCTTTTATATTCTGTCTAGTTATCTTTTTTTTTCTTTTTTCTAACATTATACACCTAAACTATTTCTTTTTAAACACATTTCTTTTCAGGTTATGATCAATAACCGAGAATCTGATTCTTCTTTGGGACTTGGAAAAATTGCCTTTGTCAATCTGTGGCTTCAAAATAAATCTTTTCTTAATTTACATACGAGCTAATATTTATGTATGAGATAAAGCTGAGCCTCTCTTTGATCAAGATTCACTTGAACTTGGTTAGCTCTTAAAATTATAACTCTATCATAGAATTATCTAATTAAAACGGTAGTTGGTTCGCAAAACGAGTAAGGGGTGGCCCCCTAGTATTCTTAAATAAACCTTGTTATATTTTATTAAGTTTATTTTTGCATTTTCTATTGTTTAATCTATATCTGATTCTATTGCTTAACCTTTAGATTACATATATGAGCCACCTGTGACCTTGACAACTACTCTAGAGATTTTTTTTTTATGTTATTTAACGTCGCTCTATTTATGCTGCCAGGGCTAATCAGCGACGGAGGTGAACGGTGTGTCTGTAAACAAAGCACATGTACTTGAAACAGTGGTGCTTGTGTCCACCGGAAGATATCATCGGTCACTGTGATTAGTCTAATAATTACAGTTTCCTGTCCTCCCGATGGAACCACCGCGATCCTCTTTACATCTTCGCGTCCCTAACGTTCCCTATAGTTCAGATGCCCGTGCCTCTCATGCACTGACAAGTGCACGAAACGCACGCGCACCTGAACTGGCGTCACATTATAGTGACACGCCGACCCACTGAGTCGCGGTGTTCGAAAAATGCACATGAAAAAATTTTCAGAGGTACACGTCTGGGATCGAACCCACGACCCTCGGTGTGAGAGTCGGGAGCTCTACCCATGAGCCACCGCGGCTCTTACTCTAGATATATGGGATGTTTTTATGTATAAATTTTGCACATAAAAAATATCAATTTATAAGGCAAAAATGCCAGCAGTCTAAAGGTTAATATAATATATGTCTTACTCCATTGTTTAGTCTATCTCTTCATGATTTAACTGTTTGCTTTTAAATATTGTATTGAAAGTGTAACTAAATTATTGAATGTTCAAAAAGTTACATGTACGTTATTACAAATCATAGAAATATATTTTGAACAGGTGCTTTTATTACAAGTTAGACAAGACACACAAACATCACTATTATTTGTTGTATACACATAGTGAGCAAATCTTCAATTCAAATGTGCCAAAGTTTTTTCGTAAGCAAGCATGATTTCTATTTTTTTATCGCTTAAACGCAATACTATTACACAGTTGCTCTAATTTCATTCTGCTTAAACTATAGTTTTTGTATGAATATAAATACTATACAATTATATTATATCTAAGGACAGTTTAAGAAATGTAATTATGTTTCATACAAACATATATTTATTTCATCTTTTCTATATTTAGTGTGTCTTTGAGAAAAAAATTAGCAGTTTCATATATGTACTTATGCTCGATTTTTTCAACAGTTTTTTCAATTGTAAATCTGATTTTGATATTCAAAATAGTTATTCAATGAAAGTATTGAATAGTTTCAAATATCAGCCTTGATAAAGTTGAACTATTTTCTATACACACATCGATAATGTACTCTTTAACTGAAAAAAGTATCAGAGTTCCTTTGGCTCACTCTTTCGTATGTTATTTTTCACACTTTCAGTCAATAGTATTTCATCTGCACTTTTACTGGAATATGTTCTCTCACGATCTACCCAATCGAATTCATGGTCATGTTTGAGCTAACCTTGATCTGCTTTATAGCTTTTTAAAACTTTTCTCTAAGTAACTCTGGGTAGCTGTTCACCAAAATTAACATCAAAATCAGAATCATCTCACGAACCGGAATCATCTGCATTTGGTATTAAAATAGTTTTATCCTTTGAGGTTTCAGCCTCAGAATCAGCACAAACAGACCGACTCTTACATTTTCTTGACATTATAAGTGGCAGCGTAATGAATAGTTTAATTCAAAGATTCTATTTGTTCTATGAATAATAATATTTTTTGCACAATAAAAGAAAGATTTTTTGAGACAATATATTACATTAAAAAATGATAAATTTTTAAATAAGCATAAAAGAAACGTTTTATAAAAAAACATTTCAAGATGTTTGACGAATTTAACTCACAATACAAGCGGATCATATATAAATATTATGATCTAATACCAGTAATGCCCAAACTATTCAAAATATATGCAGTTAATGTTTAATAATTCTTTTCTCGATAACTAATTATAAAAATTGTCAAATAACAAAAATGTATTAAAAATAATCAAGGAGCACTCTTAACTTTGTTCAGATTTGTATAATAATGTCGGTCTCTCCGAACCAAATGCTTTACTTTTAGAATAAAGCAGGCCTATTGTACTCTTTGTCCACTATGGTTGGTGGAATTTCCCAGAGTACGGCCTTTTAAAATAATTAAAGGCGTTTCGTCCTCGATCTCCAGCTTGGACTCCTCAGTAAGGAACTGGAGATCTTACCTTAGACGCCTGTCGCAAAATGATATGCAACGCCAGCAAGATGTTCTGCGGCTATATATATAGAAATTAGACGACGATCTCTCCAACGAGTGTAGAGAGATAGTCGTCTACCTCTGGTGGTGGGAAAAGCCACCAGCCAGAGCGCGAATTTTTAGACCGTATCGCGAATTCTAGACCGTATCGAGAGTACGATAGGCCTGCTTTATTCTAAAAGTAAAGCATTTGGTTCGGAGAGACCGATATTATTATACATACACATATTACCGAACGTTAAAATTTTGTAACAAATAACTCGCGATACGGTCTAAAAATTCGCGCTCTGGCTGGTGGCTTTTCCCACCACCAGAGGTAGACGACTATCTCTCTACACTCGTTGGAGAGATCGTCGTCTAATTTCTATATATATATATATATATAGCCGCAGAACATCTTGCTGGCGTCGCATATCATCTTGCGACAGGCGTCTAAGGTAAGATCTCCAGTTCCTTACTGAGGAGTCCAAGCTGGAGATCGAGGACGAAATACCTTTAATTATTTTAAAAAAGCCGTGCTCTGGAAAATTCTACCAACCATAGTGGACACAGAGTACAATGTGCCTGCTTTATTCTAAAGTAAAGCATTTAGTTCGGAGACGCCGATATTATTATACATATACATATTACCGAACGTTAAAATTTTGTAACAAATTTGGTCAGATTTTTTGAAGAGGATATTTTATTTTTGGAAAACTCACAAAACCAAAGTTTTAAAAAATGTCTCCAAATAATCTGAAAAAAATTTGGAGTATTCTTTGATCAATTTTAAAACATTTTTGTTCTTGGTCAATTCGAATGTGTTTGCATTTTAGCCGCCATTTTGGCAAAAAACGAGTATGTAAAAAATTTCAGGTGAACTTCAACTAATTTATGCACTGTTGGTTGATTAAAACCCCATGAATTCATGTTTCTTATGTCTAAAAAAATTATAAACTTTGTAACGGTTTTGCTATTTTTAAATATAAATACAAAAAGATAATAACAATTAACTACCGTTAAAATAATAGTCTCTATGCGATCGGCCGCTCAGTAATAATACAAAACCAAACGTATATGCGGAGGCGGCGGTATTCTTTTATCTAGCGAAACGCGAAAGGAAAGGTGAATAATTTGAAATAAGCAAAGAATCACAATTTGAATAAAATAAATAAAGAAATATATTCTCAAATTACTTCGCTATATAAACACGTGCTGTTGCACGCGAGTACGCAGGTCGGGAAATACGTTAAATAAATAAAGAGAGAAAGAGAGAGAGAGACTACAGAACTGACACTTACAGTGTGTAGTTCGCAATAGAAGATCGACTCCAGTGGATGAAATCTGCGTTGTCGCTTTTCTCTCCTCTCTGCTGGGAACACTGGGTTGCGTAAACGCTAACAAAATGCAAAGTCCGAACAACACACTAAAATTCGTCTTTAAACAACACCAGAATCAACCAACTCTCAAAATCTCTACGAGGCGAAATTAATCACGGCCGAGCTAAGTCTAATTATTCGTGTACTCGCAAGTCTCGATTCTCTCTCTCTCTCCCTACTCTTTTCCCCTTAACGAAGGTCCGCGATAATCGCCGAAAATCGTCGAACGCCGACCTGTAACAGCTGTATAATGATTAGTACATAGGCTAGACAGAGAGAGAGAGAATGTAACGAGCAATGTAATATAATCAAATATTACATTGATTCGTTACAACTTTGAATATGACAATATTTTTTGCGTTTTTTGTTTAAAAAGCCGCCATATCTTTTCTTGTAATAAAAAATGGCAAATTCTAAGTCCGGATTCTGATTCAGCATACCCAAAAACAAAAAATCATACTTTAGACCCATTCTACTACTTCGTGAATTACCTAAAATTTATTGTAAATGATTTATGCTCGTTTTTATATGGTTAATAAATAAAAAGAAATGATCTCTTTGAGCTATTTTTATTTTATTGCCAACGTTTCGACCGATTAACTCCTATTACGGTCATCTTCAGGGCTTTGGTAAACAGAATAAACGCACATAGTAACAACTTTTCGCTTAACCAGGAACAAACTAACAAAATAAGTTACAAAATTGATCGTTCGATCTCACCTTGTACTAAGCTAAAGTTTCTACTCTGTATCACAGAGTAGAAACTATTATTTACATATTAAAAAAAGACTTTGCAAAATTTCAAATGATAATAGTAGTACTAGCTGCAATGTAACGAATAAAAGTATTGCCACAAATTTGTTTACCATATATTAAAAATTTAACAACCAACTTAATTTCAACTAAATATCTTGTTTCCTATTAATTTGTTCACTATGGTTGCTGGAATTTCCCAGAGTAAAGGCCGTTTTCAAAAATTAAAACAAAAAATTAAAGGCGTTTCGTCCTCGATTCCCAGTTTCGACTCCTCAGTAGGGAACTGGAGATCATACCTTAGATGCCTGTCGCAAGATGAACTGCGACGCCAGCAAGATGTTATGCGGCTATATATATAGAGGAAGACGACAATCTCTTCAACGAGTATAGTCGTCACCATCTAGCAGTGGGAAAGACCACCAGCCAGAGTGCGAGGTATTAGACCTAGTCGCAGGTTTATTAAAACAAAAATGAAATCACCGCACGTTAAATTCATTTTTGTTTTAATAAACCTGCGACTCGGTCTAATACCTCGCACTTTGGCTGGTAGTTTTTCCCACTGCTAGATGGTGACGACTGATGTTAGGTCTTGGTCTCCAAGATTAAAATCTGTCGCCGAGGGCAATGTATCTGCTTCACCGCGATTTAGAGGAGCAGCTTTCCGTCTGTCATAAACTGCGGCCAGAGACGCAGTGATTGAAAAAGCCTTCCTTTTAAAGGATAAAACGGCTCACAGTATTTTCGGAGAAGAAGGTGACAACAACTTATTTATTCGACCACTGTGGCCAAAACCTGTCTTCGACCTTTGGCAAGCGGCGAGCCGTAAAATAAGGAACAAGGCTATGCCAGGTCTGAAGTAATTAATCTAAATGTCTATATGCGCAAGGTGAGAGATGATCCTTTAAATTGTGTGACCTCAGAGGCTGACCTCAGTAACCTCCCTCCTCTCTCAACTCATACCAAAGGAGGCAGGTCTGGTCGGGTCAATAAGAATAACTCATTTTCCATCTTTCATACCAATATAAATCGCCTTAAGACCCATTTTTCATCCATTAAAGCATTAGTTCATCCGGATTCCTTTGACGTCACTGCCATCACCGAAACCTATCTTACCAAATACGATTCTTCTGATATTCTCAAATTGCCGAGCTATACCTTACACCGGTTGGATCGTGTAGGTAAGGAGGGGGGTGGAGTGGCGGCCTTTGTTCGCCACGATTTCGCCGTTAATGTCATTGCTCATTCCGATCCTGTCTTCTTGAACGCTCCCGAGTTCCTTATCTTACGTTTGGTGAGCAAGACGGTGGCGTTGATGTTGGCAGTAGTCTATCGTAGGCCTTCAGCTGTCTATCCATTTAAATTTTTTGAAGTTCTCTTAGATCTACTCCTCAAATATAATCATGTTGTTATCACTGGTAATTTCAATATTGATATGAAATCTTCTAGTGCTGTGGCAAATATGCTGAGGGGGAGTCTCGAGGCTCTGGGCCTTTTCCTTATACCATCAGAACCGACACACCATACAGTGACGTCGGGGGGATCCTCTCATACTTGGTTAGATCTTTTCCTGGTTCGTAAACCAGTACCGTATTTTGTTTATAATAAGTCAACTGCTCCCTTCGCGGCAGGGCATGACGCCATTAGTATTTGTCTAAAGATTGCCAACACACAGGTTGGTGTTAAACGATTCTGGAGAAGGAACCTGGAGAAGATCATTATTATTCATAGATAGATCATCACATATCTCACCTTCTTCACCACCCACTACTAATCGGCTGCTCTGATATTGTACTTAATTGGTTCTTCAGATATCTTGTTGGCCGCACACAAGCCGTAGTAGATGAGATTGGCATGTTGTCGGATTGGCTCGAGGTGAACACGGGTGTACCTCAGGTCAGTGTCCTAGGTCCTGTTCTGTTCTCCATTTTTATTAATGATTTGCCCAAGGTCCTTAAATACTGTAATTATATGTTATTTGCCGATGACGCTTAGATCTACTATTCGTTTTTTTCATCTGACCTTGACATTGGTGTTCAACGTGTTTCTCATGATGCGAACGCAATAGCTAGCTGGGCGATTAATAACGGTCTTAAACTAAATGTGGAAAAAACGAAGGTTATGATCCTGGGTAGTCAGGCTTATTTGGCTCGTATCGATCTGGACACTGCTCCGAGGGTCAGACTATGTGATGATTATTCGAAGTACGAAAATGCGGTAAAATCGGTTGGAGTTATGATCACTCCTACCCTCGACTGGTCAAAGCAAGTCATGGCAATCTTAAGGCGTGTTCACGGGGTCTTACACTCGCTGCGCTATTACAACAAAACATTTTGATTACGCATGTGCGGTTGATCATGATGTAGACCAGTCCAGGAATCTTAAACTCCATAGACTGCTGAATGTGTGCGTAAGATTTGTATAAGGAAATATAGCGAGACGTGAAACGTTACTCTGTATAGATTAGGCTTAAAATGGCTTTCGGTCGAGTCCAGACAATCCTATCTCATTGGTTCCCTGGCATATAACATCATCGCTCATAATTCACCTACATATTTGGCTAATCATTTTATTAAACTTAATACTCCTGACCAAAATCCCCGCTCTTCCTCTCGTCATCCACCTAAACCACTCACTTATCTTCCGCCACGCACCGAATCATTAAATAAATCATTTGTCATAACTTCTACCCGCATACTAAACCAATTTCCTTCCATCACCTTTAATCCCACTTTCATGGATAATTTTAAAATTCTTCTATTTAATCATCTGTTTGGGCTCGACCAAACAGCCTGGTCTACACGAGCCATGATCGAGGGTATTGCACTGCGGCTCATCGCTCACCTTGAGGAAGCTGGATAATTTAAGTTATTATATCATCTGCTTCGACTAAATTTATTTGCTGTAATCTCCGCGTTATTTTGTTAAATTATATATTCACATTACTATTGTTTTACTTTTATTTATATCTTTACTTTGTTTATTTGTTTATTTATTTATTTATTTTAGCTAACGATTTATTACTTGTGAGCGATCTATTATTTGTTAATTAGTTTTAAGTTCATTGTATATAATTTATTCTTATTCTATTGTTTTTTATTTTTATGTTATTTAATTTTAAGTTTATTGCGTTTACAGTGTATTTTTTTTTCAATTAGTGCCTACGGTGTTTTTACCCCAAAAGACCAATCAATCAATCTCTCTCTCTCTCTCTCTCTCTCTCTCTCTCTCTCACTTGCACTAGTCTTCGTACTGCAATAAAATTGACACTGCTCGCGCACTCCCTCTACCTCTTTCTCTCACATCCACATGGCCCAAAAGTATTTACTAAAATCTATAAATTATTAGTCGCTTCTTACTTTTATTACAGTAAAAATACACATATTTACTTAAAAAATCATACGTATAACACTTTTGACGTTATCTCTCTTGGTTAACAAACAGAAACCTTTCAATTTGACGTTGATGTTGATTTTCCAGGTTAGATCGACGTACGCTTCAGTTGTGTACTCTTCAGAAATGGGAACCTATATTTTTTATTAGAAATTTTATGTGCCTCTCTCTTAGAAAGAGGCGTGACATGACAATTAAGCAGCTGAATCAATAACTATTCAACTCAATTAAACGACGCAGATAGACGAAATAACCTGATAATAGCCATATTTAATGCCACAGATAGGTTGCCTGTCCAGAATCACATAGCCTAACACTCAAATTTGTAGCTCTGCCTACACGGAGAGAAGAAATCATTTGAAAAATCGATGCCAACCGTAGCATAAATATTTTGAATACTCAAGATAGACTTTTTCGATGCTTGGAATTGATTTTTCGAATCCAAGGTCAGCGTGACATCGAAAATTTCAATATTGCCACTGAAAAAATGAATTCTATATTACAGTCGGTACTAAAAATATGAACACTAGCAGTCGAAAAATAAGCACTAATATATACATTTAACGTTCTACTAAAATTGGTATTGATTTTTCGGGCGATTTCTTCTCTCCGTGTAATAACCATATGAAATTCAATTTCAATAAATTAGTCTATTAAACAACATATTACAATCCTGTAGTTAGTTTGTCTGACCAACCAACCCAACTAATAATGTCAAGGTGGGAACGTCCAGACGATCAAGGCAAGTCATTAAATGGCCAGCTAATGGCAGTAAAATATATTGATTACTCAACCTATGAAAGCAAGGTGAGGATGCTCAACCGACCAAGACAAGAAGACATCGAATACCTAAAGAGTTATGGTTAAGGTCATAATACAAATATTTATCTTATGAGAAGTTCAAAAATATCCCCTGTCAAGTTCATGCAATATTTAATTCTACGTTTAAGGGGAGTCCGTACCAATAGCAACATAAATCTGCCACCCGAAAATTTGCGAGGAGAAGTGACGTTGCCGTCAGATAGGTTGAGTTCATATTCGACAATAATTATGGACAATTAAAAAAAAATAGAGTTTCTACCACACTAAATCGAAGTTAAGCGCCATAGCTGTTAATGTAATGATGAATTACATATTACTTAGCTGATCGAAAAGTCAATATTTTCGACGAATAGTGATAAGTACGAAGTGACTTCGGTATGTGTTCTGAACATTGATTAATACTTATGACTATTCGTCGAAAATATTGACTTTTCGATCAGCTTAGTAATATGTAATTAATCATTACATCATGTGTGAACATGATGTGGTATAGCTCTACAAACTTGTGTGATTTATTGAATCATATCTTGCATTGTCGTTGGTTGTTGTGCATAAATCACATTTTTAAAGTAGTCCATAAACAGAAATCTGGAATTGTCATATCCTATTATCTTGGACACCACTCAATAATGTTACTGTGCACAATATTGTTGAAATCCAATTCTTGTATTCTAGTCCATATTCTCTCTATGCTATAGGTCTATCAATGCTGATTGCTTAGATGAAGTACCCAAATTGGGTTCTGGACGGACCATTGCGGCACGAAGTTAGGTTATGACTGAACTGTCAGACAAACTAACTATAGGATCATATTATGTTAGTGAGTAGGCTAATTTTCCGTAAAATTATTTCATATGGTAACGTACAGAAATTGGTGACAGTCTTTTGCAAAGGTATTAGTAAGTCCTTATAAAATTAAAAAAGAAAATCATAGGTAGATAAACCCAACGGTATCCGAAAGAGAGATAAAGTATCTTTATTTCTACTGTTTTACATTAAAATAAAAATTTTTTTAAAACTGACATGACATTAAATATAAGTAGCAATTTTTAAATATTTGCTTTGTTTATAAGTTTTTATAAAAACTGAAAAATACATAGATTATAATGATTATATGAACGGCAGTGTAGGTTATGTGATTACTGTGCAGGCAACCTTGTAATACGGATAATATAAGATTATTGTGTCAGCAACCACGACGAAAGTCCCTCCATTATGCGTGATCTTGAGGTCACCGATAAAAACTATAAAAAAACTAAAATTAGTCAAAAATCTATTTTTCGTAATTAAATATTGGAGAAACTAATGAAAATAGTAGTACACTGCGTTAGATTGTACCTGTCTTTCAACAACTCATTGTGAAGGAAGCTTACAGCCTGTGTGCAGCGCCAATCATCATCGTACATCGATAAGATAAGTCCTTACTTCTCGATTCTGTCACTATTCAAATACAAAGCGGTTCCCACCTTCCATAACTCTCGGGTTTCTTAAAATTAAATTTAATCCCTGAATGGAAAAGTACTAAGAGACGTAGTTACAGTTCTGTACAATACAGAAGCCACGAGACACATAATGAGGACGACAGAGAGCGGCGCTAACCCATTAGCTGTGCCTACGTAGCTCGCAGAGCGGGGCGAGAAAGCTTCCGACGAGCAGCGGCGTATCAAGCTCGTCAACTTTTCTCCTGGCTGGCATCGAAGTTGGCGGGCCTTTTTCCTGTCAGTTACTCACTAATTTAAAAAGTCCCGGCATTTGAGGCCGCCTGTTAATAATTTGTTTCCTCTGTTCGTTGTGGAAAAGGGCCAAGTACCGACGAAGGGCAACAGATCAAGCCGAAGTGAAACAAAAGCTAAATAGTTTTGTACGGCGTTAGCCCTTCAGGCAAATTTGTATTTAATTAATAGTTAATTATTTTTAATTATATTAATCTTGAATTATATAATTTGTTTACTTTTATTATTCATAAAGAGTTTGTAAACCTCAATATTTTCTTATAAGTGGAGATTAGACCTTACCGGCCACCAACATTTATTATTCTTCGTTTATTTTAGTTGCCGTCTTACGCGTTAATTTTATTGAGAGTCTCGTGTCCTCAGCACGTTTAATTAAAACCTACAATCTGTATTTTCGGCCAATTAAAACTGTTTACAAGATATGTATAATTGTAGCCTCTGTAATCATCGTTATAATATTTAAAACGTGGAAATTAAAAAGCTAATATCACAGTAAAACAGCGTTTCTCCATTTTACTTATTAGTTTATAAATCTATTTATATCTTACATAACAAACAAAACACCTGCCATTTCGACCTTACAACTCTCCGGCTGAGAGACTAATCCTCTATAGTAAGTATTTCGAGTCTAGTACACGAATAACTTAAAACGGAACGTTTATTACGAGTGACACTACTCCTCTCTCAGTACCGGGCGCCCTATATAATTGGTTTTATCATTACTTTTTTTTCCTATTTCCACAATATTAGTGAGCAAATACTGCTTAGAATATCACATGCCTATTTAGCTCCCATGTACTCACCGCTAAAAGCGATCTGTAATAACCTATCTGTGGTATTAAATTTGGCATTTATCAGGTTGTTTCGTCTATCTGTATCGATAAACTGAGTGGAATGGTTATTAATTTAGCTGCTCAATTGCCGTGTCACGTTTCTTTGGTACCTGTTAGCGAAGAGTAAGTAACGGATTACTTCGATTTTACCTTGAAAATCAACATAATGGTTACTCAAGGTCACTATTGTTTGGCCCATGCTATTACCTACAACTTTTATCTAGGTTATTTTAACTCAAAAAGCGTAGTTTTCGAGATCCTTGGGTTTCTTTAAAACGGGACACCCTGCATATACATAAATATACGAACCACACGATTCACGGAACATATTATACTACCGTATAATACAGTATTGCGCGCACGTGTGTGTTATTTATCGGGTCTTAGCTAAATACGATTATGAGAACTATATTTCCCCGTAACCCTTTGTTATGAATGTGGAAAGTGAAGGTGTAAGGGGGGACTATATAATAAAAAATTATTTATACAGGGTTTTTAGTTACACTACATACAAATGTCACGACTAGTTAGTTAGTCTTTATTTCCAGGCATAGTATTATATTTCGTTAATTTATTACACTTAACAACCGATACTTTCTGTTTCTTACAACCTAAGAGTATAGCAGTATTTGGTCTTCGTTTCGGGAATAGTCTAGTTTCTTGGTTTAGCGTTACATTTTTAAGATCTTTTTTTTTTTTAGTTACATTGTAAACATGTACAACGCAGTATGTATATTTATAAGACATGTGCATATACTTTTCTTTAAAACACTTAGATCCCTCGCCATCGGAACGAAGTGCACCGGTGCACTTAATAAAGTAATTGATACTGGTACGGGTATGTTTTAGGGTGAGGCTAGGCGGCAACAAGAAATTATCCAATAATTCATGAAGATATACTTGAAATATCTCTTCTGCGAATGACAAGGGTTTCTTTAGTTATATGCCAGTATTTAAACTTATTATATTCTTTTACGTATTCTGGCTTTGATTTTCAAGGAAGAAGATTTAAGTTAATCACTTCCGTTTTTTCAATAATTTCCATTGCTACTGAGTCATTAACAAAGAATAATTTTGTAAATAGTAGAAAAATAGTACAAAAACTTAAACGAATAATATTAAACTTTCCGATTGATTTTCTATCTTGAAATATACTTAACAATTATCAAATCGCTTTTTAATATAGCATGGATGTATACTCACAAAGGGAGTATATAACCTCCGGGAAACGGAACTTCTCCTAACTTTGGTATATCTTCTGTGATGTAGAAATACGAAGAAAGCTAAGTTATTGATTGCCAATGACCACCTTCATGAAACTCATTCGACATCTAATAATAATTTCAATGAAAATTACTTTCAATTTAATCGTTTATAACCCCGAAATAAATAAAGATAGACACTCAAATCAGAAACCAGAAAAAATTTGAGTTCAACTAGATATAATTTAAAAAAGAAATCTTAAATTTCTTAATTTGGAGCAAAGTTATGTAGAAAATAAGAAATTGTAGAATTTTAGGCTAAAAGAAACAATAAATTTTTCATATTAAATTTTGGTTAAAATTTCTTCAATTTCTTATTTTTTGCATAATTTAACTTCAAATTCAGATATTTAAGATTTTTTTTTAAATTATATCTACTTGAACTCGACTTTCTTCTGGTTTTTTATTTGAATGTCTATCTTTCTTTGTTCCGGGGTTATAAGCGATTAAATTGGAAGTAATTTTCATTGAAATTATTATTAGATATCTAATAATTTTCGACAAAGTGGCCATTGGCAACTAATAACTGAGCTTTCTTTGTATTTCTACTTTACAAAAGATATACTGTTTGATGGTAATCGCGAAGTCGGATTAATTTTAAGATAAATAAGATTAGCTTTGATAGTATTAATCGTTGTACAGCGTTTCCCTGTACCGCATACGCCATTAATTTATTTGTCGCGAAGATGCCGGCAGGAGTTGCCAGGAACAAGTTCGCTAGGACGCATGATGCGGAAGATTCAGGTAATCCTCCTAGCCTTAACGCAATTTAAAATAAATAACAAGAATGTTGGCGAGAGCGGGAAGATACAATAACCACACGAGTGTTTAAAATTTAAATATAAACATTTATATTCATAATTAATTACAAGAATTTTTGTGTTTCTTTAAATCCATAACATTTTAGAGTAAATGCATACAGTCTGGTACCCCCCCCCCCCTACCACGATTATACTTATGTCTTCTATGTATAGCCTAGAACTTGTTACTTCACTCTGGAATTGCCATTTTACATAGACACGTTTTTCATGTGACATATAGTGATCGTTTATATAACAAATATTACGCGGATTGTTGGTGCGAATAGCCACAACGAAAAATCATTTCTGAAGTTACAATTTTTTCAAGGTTAATGTTAGCATGTAGTTTATAAGAATTGACCTTAGGATTAGGAATCCAAACCAATAAGGATAAATGCTGGAGACGATTAGCAGCCAATATTACATGTTATGTTTTTAAAATCACTTTTATAAAAAAATAACTATCTGTCCAGTATAAACTTTTTTTAACATTATTTTTTTCGATAAAATATATAATATATAATATAAATATATAATATTATCTCAACATATTTTTTCTTTATAAATGTTTCAAGTTAAAACATAAAAATATAAATATATTCCTAATACATACTTTCAAACACTATAACGTTAGATCATCACTATACTAGAAGCTTTATTCTGTAATTATAAAATAAAAATAAAAACTGAAAAATTCTGTAACTTTAAATTTACTTTTGTATCAGTATATCTGTTAGTAAACACATCTAAATTTTTAAACACTGCCTTAAAATAGAAGTGACATCAATTTATTATATAAAGTCAAGTATACAGCATTTTAATGGACAATTAATATTATAAAACACATTGATTTTTTTAATTCTACACAATTATTGCAAAGAAACTGGGAGTTTGCAGGAAAGGTAAATCTTTTGTGGAGAGAGAAGACTATGGAAATAATAGGTGTATCGACAAAATAACAAAGTATATAATTGTCACACACTTATAAGTCTATATTATAATTAACTGTGCAAAATAATAAATATGCCTTTGAGGGAATATCGATATACAAAAGTTTGGTTGCAAGATTGCGTGTTTTCACGTTCGCGGTCAAATCTGCTTTCAAAATAAATGTTGCCGAAGTTCATAGACAGTGTGTATACGTATGTAACGTGCGTGAACAATGTAAGTACTGACGAGTGTGTAGCCGTATGTGTGCATTAATGATAACATGAGAAAAATTCAAATTTAAGCTTGTGAATTCGGAAGATTCCGAATGCATTGGTTGCAGTGGTCTTGAATTCAGACAGGCTTCCATTTGGGAAAGTGTGGTATTCATTTCCTCAAATGTTATTAAAGCTTCATCTACAACTCATTTGAGGTAAACTTTTATTGATTTAACCGCCGCATTATACATATCGAACTTCGGCACATTCTTTATGTACCAGAAAGTTTATGTCTTGAGACGAAGAGTTTGTAGATAACGTAAGAAAGTCCGGTCCATTTGTCCACAAGGAAGACGAAATTAACTCTTGATTGATTAGGGTGACATCTGATTCAAGAAAGAGTGATCTATGAATCTAACCACAGGTGACAGGTAGACTCACTTAATTCTTAAAGAGATTCTACTCGCTTTACAAGCCGTGTAAGCAGATGAGCGGCGTAGAGCTACAAATAAGGCAATCAAACTTGTATTAGTGGAGCAACTTTCGTCTTTGAGGTTAAGATAATACGGCTAACCTCATCTGATGCGTTAACAGTACTTAGATATACAACTGCGTCGTAATCTCTGTCAGAGGCATCTGTAAGTCCATGCAATTCAGAAAAAACTTAGGTTAAAGTTAATTTAATCTAACTAGATATTTGATAGAAGTAGTTCATTTAATTGGTCTAAACATTGGTTCCATCGAGTTTGTAGATCATCGAAAAATGGAAATTTCCAATTTAGTCCAAGATATCAAAGACTCTGCATAACAATCTTAAAAGTGACGGTAATTGGTGTTATCCACCCAACTAGATCGTACAAACGTCCGAAAAACGAGAGTGCATTCCTCTTTCTTACTTCGTGATTGGCTGCCTCCTTGGTCAAGCAGAATGAGAAACAATTTTCGGTTGGTTGAAAGATGCCAACGTCGATAATGTACATGGAGGATTAGCGGTTCATTTGCCCAATGGAAAGTTGCTAGCTTTAAGCAATCTAGCTATCTTCTTTTGTAGGGAAATAACTTCCTCGAGTGTATCTCCTTCGGCCAAGATGTCATCAACATAACTATATCGTAGTAGTAGAGTTCGAGAAGCTGATAGATATTTATCTAATTCCTCACGAGCAAGCTGATGCAATGTTCATATTGCCTGATAAAGACAACTAGCAAGTCCAATAGTAGACAAAAAGACAGTAATATATAACTGTCGAGAGGCATAATGTCTTAATGGGTTGATCAGCTGTTGAACGCCAAAGAATTTTCTGAAACTGTTGATCGTCTCGAGAGATGAGAATTTGAAACATCTTTTCGATGCCCTCTGAGAAAACCTATTTACGCATCCTCCAACATAGTATGGTGTCAAGAATCTCCGATTGCAGCTTCGGACCAACATGAAGGCAGTCGTTGATACTCAATCCGTAATTGAGTTTTACCGAGCCATTAAAAACTACGCGTTATTTCTTCTTTTCTCTGGTGACCTTGAAGACACTAATGTGGCAAATACAAATTCTCATTTATTGATAAAATATCTACTGAAATGTTGACTTCGATTATGTGACCCAGATGTGCATATTCTTCCATGAAAACCCGATATTGTTTGTAAAAATCTGGATTTGAGATGAATTTTCTTTCCGTGTATTGCAGCATTGAGGTAGCTGCGATCGATGAGTCACATAAAGACAACTTATCTTGCTTACAAAGCAAACAGAGTATGCACCTTCCTACTCTAGTTCGAGTGCGAGTAGATACAAAGTGATTCTTGCACTCAAACTCGTCCGCTGTGAGCGCTTGAGATAGAAGTACGCAGCCTTCTTCTTGCCAGAAGCGTTCCAAAATTTCTGAAAGATCTCGATCAACATTGATTTGTTGATTGAATATCGACCGCATAATTTGAGAGTCAGGAGTGTTTTGAGATACAGCTTCTGATAAAATCCTAGATACATGGATTGAGCGATGAGATCTCCATCGTTACTCTTCTTGAGGCCAGCACAAATTATTTTTATGTCCACCGAGTCTATTGAATCAAGACGAGGATGTGCCATGAAGAGGTCTTGTATGAATTTAGATGACGTTTCCAAAATGAACGGAGATGGTGAGTAATCTGCAAGTCGAAGTAAAATAAAAGCTTTTTATTTTCACAATTGAGAGTTACGAATATGAGGAGACATTACTACGATTGTCAGTATTGTCACAGATTGATACGCAGTAGTGCTAACACATGTTACAGGCACAAAAATAGCTTGACCAGTTAATTTCAGATGCTGTGCAAGAGATTCTGAGATAAATGATGCCTCAGAATACGGGTCGACGAGTGCGTTCACATTACCTTTGAAATTCGGATGGTGCGGTTACTCGTGCGGCTGCGAGTAAAAATAGCCGGCGAAGTAAATTTTCTTTAACGGTATGAGAGGAAACAGCCGTTGATGAAGCGTCCTTTTCTTTGAACATCACTTCTACTCTGAATATCATATTGGGTGTATGTATAATAATATCGGTCTCTCCGAACCAAATGCTTTACTTTTAGAATAAAGCAGGCCTATCGTACTCTTTGTCCACTATGGTTGGTGGAATTTCCCAGAGCACGGCCTTTTAAAATAATTAAAGGCGTTTCGTCCTCGATCTCCAGCTTGGACTCCTCAGTAAGGAACTGGAGATCTTACCTTAGACGCCTGTCGCAAGATGATATGCGACGCCAGCTAGATGTTCTGCGGCTATATGTATAGAAAACAGACGACGATCTCTCCAACGAGTGTAGAGAGATAGTCGTCTCCCTCTGGTGGTGGGAAAAGCCACCTTTTTAATTAAATATTTTGTAACATAACCTTAAAATTTTGTAACATATTCGGTGTAGTTGGTTGGCAAGACTTGCAGGTTTTCTTACTGCGACAGTGCTTGGCTCGATGAGAGCCTAAACAATTAAAACTCGACACTCAATTATTGACTGCCAGTGATTTTGCAGGAGGAATGTACGTCTTCTTTTAAGAAGGCACGTTATCCGAGTTTATGGGTTTCTTGATAGGTTCTATGAGTTCAAGCATCTGTATGCGATGTTTCAAAAATGTATCTAAAGTTTATATATAGAAGGTTCCGTAAATTCGCTTTAGGACGATTGCCAGTCTCGCCGAGTGCGTTAATCCAGTCGTTGGGTCACGATGTATACTAACAAGGGGAGTACATGACCCCCAAGAAATGAATCATATCCTAATTATGATATTTTTTTGTAATGTAGAAACATGAAGAAAGCCAAGTTATTGCTTGCCAATGACCACATTCACGAAAGTTATTCGACATCTAATAATAATTTCAATGAAAATTAATTCCAATTTAATCGCTTATAACTCCGAAACACATAAAGATTGACAATCAAATCATAAAACAGAAGAAAGTTGAGTTCAAGTAGATATAATTAGAAAAAAAGAAGCTAAAATTACTCCATTTGGAGTAAAGCTATGTAGAAAATAATTTTGGTTAAAATGGAAATACTGACGAGAAATAATTAACTATGAGACTCCGTACTCTGATTTTTACCATACTGGACTTACAGCAGGATATCTCAGGAACCATTTCATCGAATAGGCTGAAATTTTAAAAGTAACTTTAAAATATGATTTAAATTCACTTGAGTGGAACAGAATTTTGTTAATTAATTTGGTAATTATAATTTGTTCGTACAATGTTAACACAGTCAGTTCCACTCAAGTGAATTTAAATCATATTTAAAAGTTACTTTTAAAATTTCAGCCTATTCGATGAAATGGTTCCTGAGATATCCTGCTGTAAGTCCATTATGGAAAAAATCAGAGTACGGAGTCTCATAGTTAATTAAAATAATTATGTGACATATAAAGCAGCCAACAAATTTTAAATAAAAGTTAACAATAATACAATTTGTATAAATAATTAAGAATTGTTTCCATTGGTAAGAAAAAAATTATTAATTGTGAATTTTAGTTATGAACAACAATTTATATAATATAAAAAATTTAGTAAAATTTTAATAGAAAGTATGCAGTATTTCTTCAATTAATTTAACAAAATAATTAATTTAATTAAATAATAATTAATTGTATTTACAAGTCATGTGCATATATAACTTAAACATTTAGCTCGCGATCCCGTCGCAGGTAGCGAATCCCTCGTCGGCGGACCGAAGTGCACCGATACACTTATGATAAAATATTAATACCCACGGTAGGGGTATGTTGTAGCGACGAAGTGGAGGAAACACGCATCCGATACCCGACGGCAAGCACGCTGACCACGTGCCAGACCACGGCCGAGAGGTATCGTGGGCCAGGGTGAGCCGTTAGGCGGCGTCCTAACCTCAAACGTCACACGTGCTCAGCATACGACGACGGCTGAGATGGCGCACGGATGCGTGGGCGCTCGAACACCTTGCGCAACTACACGAGAGAGCCCGGGTGCTCCCTACCTTGCACCCGTATACCGGGGAATGCGGCACCGACGGTGACGATCCTGCGGCACTAGGCGAGGTGCGCGGAAAAAGGGGAATCACTCGAGCAACGAGAGTGTTGTGCGCGCGGAGAGTTCAAGTGAGCGATCGTCGGCGGGATGATGGGTGAGAGCGCGCGGATTGAGGGGGAGCGTGCGAGTAGAGTAGGGGCCGCGTATACTTAATAATATGCGTAAGAAGGTATACCGCGGCATGCTAGAATATCTATATACGGCGCGCGCACACATATACACGCGTATATAATATTGTATAGTGCGCGCACGTATACATACTCGCCGGTTGTAAGATGTGGGTATGCGCCGGCAGTATGGATAATTTAATTAATTATTTTAGGTAGTCCGCGCCAGTAATTAATTAAATAAAAATATACAGATGCATCGGTAGAGTTTGGGGCAAATTATAGCAAATTTTCAAATGTATATAGTTGTAAATAGAGGTTTAAATTAAATTTTAATTTTCACTTGGGTATGTCGGGAATAATTAGTAGTAGTTAGTAGTTATGGTGGTACTATGGACAGACACAACACACCCCCACCACCTACCCACTACCCAGAGAGAGAGAGAGAGATTGATTGATTGATTAAATTTTATTTGGCCTTGGGGTTAAGACCCCGTAGGCACTAGAATATAAATAAAGTTTGATTTTATTTACAATAATAATAAAATAATAAAACAATAGGTGTATAAAAATAAAAAATATAAAACAATAACAATAATAATAACAAGTTATATAACAATATTAGTTTAGCTGATTTTAAACATATTGCGCATTTACCCAGTAATAAAATATAATATATACAATAATAAATAAATAATTTAAGTACAAATATAATAATTACACATCAACAAAAATACGCAGTAAAAAACATTTGCAAGAATTAGTCTAGATTGAGGTGAGGGATCTGAGGAGGTGTTAAGCCCTCATTTCGCACTCTATTTTCCCAGGCACTTTTGTCAAGTCCAAACAGGTGGTCGAATAATGTATTTTTGAAATGAATGATAGATGAAGTGTCGAATGAAAATGTAGGAAATTCGTTGATGAGTTTAGATGCGGTGATGACAAAAGACTTATTCAAAGACTCTGTACGAGGGGGAAGATAATGTACATATACACAAAATGATTTGCCAGATATGTGGGTGAGTTATGAGCAATGATATTGTATGCAAGTGAGCCAATGAGGTATAAGCGTCTGGACTCAACTGATAACCACCTGAGACTTAACCTATAAGGAGTTACATGTTCCCTCCTTGCTATGTCCCCCCACACGAATCGGTCATAAGCATTTAGCAGTCTTTGTAGTTTCAGATTTCTGGTCTGGTCAACATCGTTAAACACCGCACACGCATAGTCAAAATGCGGAAAAATCAGAGCCTCAACCAGACTTTTCCTAAGACCTCGAGACAACGTCTTTTTATAATATCGCAATGAGTGCAAAACCCCATGTACGCGACCCGAGATAGTTAATACCTGCTTTGACCAATCCACAGAGGGAGAGATCATGACCCCAAGCGATTTAACCTCGCATTCATAATTTAAGAGATCCGCTCCTAATCCTACCTTCGGGGCAGTGTTCAAGTCGATACGCGATAAAAAAGCCTGACTACCCAGAATCATAACCTTCGTCTTTTTTACATTTAGCTTTAATCCGTTCGTGTGAGCCCATAGGGCTATCGCATTTGCATCTTGCGTGATACGTTGTACCCCTGCTTCTAATTCTGACGGAAAAAACGAATGGTAGAACTGGGCGTCATCGGCAAACAGCATTTAATTGCTGTGAGAAAGAACTTTAGGCAAATCATTGATATAGATGGAAAAGAGTATCGGGCCAAGAACACTGCCCTGAGGCACTCCCGCATTTATCTCAAGCCAGTCTGATAACACGCCCGTCTCACTCTCCACTGCATGCATGCGACCTACAAGATACCAAAAAAACCAACTCAATGTGTTGTCAGAGCATCCAATCTCACACAGTTTTTGCATAAGTTTACCATGAGGCACAGTATCGAATGCCTTAGAGAAGTCAAACAGGACGAGAATCGTGATCTTTCTAGCATCGATGGCTCTTCTAACGTCATCCAGGACACCCAGAAGTGCTGTCTGGGTACTGGGCCTACTGCGAAAACCTGCTTGTCTGTCCACGAGAATATGATTTTTTACAAGATATTCAGACAACTGATTATGTATAAGTCTATCCAAGATTTTCGAGAGTTCGCAGAGTTTCGCAATCGGTCTTGTATCTGAACACGATTCTACCCTGCTTGACTTCGCCAATGGGAACAGTGATACCCTTTTCCAGCTCTCCGGAAAATAGCCAACTGAGAGCATATTATTAAAGAGATCAACAGGGTGCAGTGTTGATTGAGGCTCTAACAACTTAATCATTTCAACGGATATGCCATCAATCCCCACTGCCCTTGAGGACGCTCCCCGAATTACACGCTGAACTTCTTTCGCGGTTATAGCAGACAAATGAAAAGAAGGAGATGAGGGTGATGTAGGACAAGAGTTGCATATTATGGTTGAGAATGATTGTACGGAAAGTGGTTGAATATGATTTGAAACTGAAGCATAGTGACAATTTAGCTGACGAGGTGAGAATAATTTAAGCGGTGATGGGTTTGTCTTAGTACTGAGGCCCATATTCTTTAGGCATTTCCACGATTTCTTTGGGTCTTTCGTGCTACTGAGTTTCTTTGCCAGAAAGTGGAACTTACTTGTGTTGACAGTGTTCGAAACCTGATTTCTAAGACCCGTATACATGGTATAATCGTCAACAGAACCAGAAACCCATTTCTGGCTTTAATACTTTCTTTGATTTCCCGAGAAATCCAGGGTTTGTGGTTTGTTTTGATGGTGCGAAAAGTTACAGGCGCTAACAGGTCAAAAGTTGTTAAAATTGAGTTGCATAAAGATGATAATGTAGATGAAATAGTGCTATGAATATTATGAGATGAATGAACTTGATGTGAATACTGACTAAGGTGATGATTATTCGGCGAAATATCCATGAGATCAGACTGGTCAGGCCAAGGATGAGGGAACGATTTCGATGAGGAAGAGGAGGTTATGCATGATTCGAATGTAGTTGCGAGATTATGAAGGTTGACCCCCTCCAAATTTCGTTTACCAATTACCTTCACTTGAGGCTGATCATTTTCAATCCGAATAGAGATACTGATGGCATCATGTCCAGCTGCGAAAGGAGCCGACGTCTTAATGTATTCATGTTCAGGTACTGGTTCACGAATGAGGAAGAGATCTAACCACGTGTGAGATGGCCCATTTGATGTCATCGCGTGAGGCGTTGGCTCTGACTGGATGAGTGAAAGTCCCAGAGCCGTCAGATTTGCTCTAAAGCTGCTTGCCATGGCACTGGTAGAATTCATGTCAATGTTGAAATCCCCAGTGACCATGACATATTTGTATCGTGGTAGTATGTCTGACAATACCTCAAAAAATTCCGTGGGATAAGCGGCCGAAGGCCTACGGTAAACAATTGCTAAAACCATTGAAACTGTTTTACCTGTCAAACATAGCACCAGATACTCCGGAGCATTCGAAAAGATAGGTTCAGAGTGCGCGATGATTTTTACCCCAAAATCCTCACGCACATATGCAGCAACACCTCCCCCCTCCTTACCCTCACGATCCAATCGATACAATGCGTAGCCCGGCAGTTTAATAATTTCCGAAGAATCGTGACTTGTAAGGAAGGTTTCGGTAATGGCGATGACATCATGAGAGGCTGGATGAACTAATGCTTCGATGGATGCAAAATGTGTTTTTAGACGATTTATATTAGAGTGAAAAATAGAGAGTGACTTCGATGATTTTGATAATTTTGATGGTTTCGATGATTTGGCCCGACCAGCCCCATCTCACTTGGTGTGAGTTGGAGAGAGAGGAGGGAAGTTACTAAAATCTGCTTCCGAACTTATACGCTTCAACGGTCCATCCCTCACCTCACGCATAAAAACTATTAAATCTAAAACTATGGGCCTCGCATAGCCCAGCTCTCTCGATTCACGTATGGCCGCTTGCCACAGCTCAAAAACGGGCTTCTGCCAAAGGGGCCTGACAAATAGTGCATTTTCTCCACCTTCACCGAAAATATCCCGCGTCTTTTGTCCCTTCAGGAGTCGAGTCTTTTCAATAATCGCATCTCTGGATGTAACTGATGACATTTTAACCACTATGCCATGAGTGAGCATCGGTGCCGCAGGAGAGCCCGCCGAGTTTGGTTTTAGTCGCGGAGTCCAAGGACGAAAATCAATTACTTGACTGCTTAGTTTCGGCAGATTCAGCACACCAAATAAATCAATTAGAAGTTTGTTCTCAGTTTTTTTCGTATCCTTGGGCAGCCCGGTAATAAGCAGCTCGCATGTGTCTTTTGATGGAGGTTGAGACACTATAATTACATCTTTATTGCTTTTTTCTAAGCTGCTGACCCGGTCTTCTAGCTTATCTATACGCGCATCAATAGCCGTAAACTTCACATCCATTTCTTCCTCGATCTCATTTACCTTCGTTTTTAATTCTTTAATTTCCGTCTTTACCTCGTCAACTTTGCCCTCGACACGATTTACAACATCCAACACTGATTTTATATCGCTACGCAAGCATTCCCGCAAACTCTGGGTAAATGCGTCCAACCACGGTGGTAAATCGACTGCCATTGATACGGAGTCGCTTGGTGCGTCGTGTGCCGCCTGATTGGGCACAGTGGGCGGAGCGCCGCGAGGTTGCTTCGCAACCTGCGACATTGATGGCGACGGAGGCGAGGCTACTCTCTTAGCGTGAGAGGTGGTAGGGGTGGGCGTGGTCGCCGACGCGGCACTGTCGGTCGCGACAGACTGGCGCGGTAACCCAGGCGGTGGCGCCCTCATGTCGTTCGAAGCTGTAACTAGCACCTTCGATCGCGTTTTCGCAAGGTTACAACAGCGCCGCTCGGACGAGCCCGGCACGACCTCGAAACAGTTAGTATGAGTAATGTTATTACAGAGATTACACACCTCTGTGTAGTCCTTGCGCGTTAGTCGTACTCCGCAAACAAAACAGCCTCGCGGTGTTACCATGTTCGCACGATGAGTTTCGCAACGTTGGTATAGACTCCGTGTGTGAAATTGCCGCCCGATTTTTGCCGCTCGCAGATTTCTCCAGCTAACCTCCCAGATTATTGCAACTTAATTTCGTAATTTGCAGACAACTGTCTACAGTATAGATGCATCTAATTTAATAGGTACAAACTGTAGACAGCGGACGTCCAATATGCCTTGCATTAAAACTCGAGTTGGTCGCGTGAGTACAAAAATTATAGAAACAGTTCGGAGAAGTAAAACAGATGTCTTAGTACTCACCGCGCCAGAGAGAGAGAGAGAGAGAGAGAGAGAGAGAGAGAGAGAGAGAGAGTAATTAAAATCCTCGTGAACGTCGTTAACCACAAGTGATCCCAGGCGCGGCGGATGATAAACTGACCACCGTAGGAAGCTTTTGCGCTTCAATCACCTATCTCCCACCACCACCCATACCCTAAAATTTGCTGACGATTACATACTGCAGCCATTGCAAAATTAATGTATCGCACGTACTAGTTCTGATAAATATTGCAAAATTTACAAAAATTTGTCCAAACTCTATAATATACAATTATATAAATTTTTAAATATAATTTCAAATAAAATTTTGTCACGGACAATGGGATAGAAGGTGGGGTGGGGTGGGGGTAGTGAGAAAGGTAAGTAATTTATAAATCATTATTTATAGTAATAATTATTTATTCTAGGTACTTCGATTGATATTACAAGAATTATACAGGATATACACATTCTACTGACAATCCGAATAAATCGATTTATTCAATAGTACCACAAGCGTATACAAATGTAGCGCAATCAATTCATACACCACTATAGATACATCTTCTTCACTGAAAATTAATTAATTTTTCTGTAAATTATCGATGACATTCTTTATAATAATACTCTTATCCACCACACGCGCCGCATATTCAACATCGCACATCATGAAATACGTATATTGAGCATTTTCTTTATTTTGTAACGTAGATTTAACTTTACACACAATTTCATTCAACACAACAGTCATACATTTTACCACCTTTGTTAAATATTAAATCCACTTATCAATACATTTACACAGTTTTTTAATATTTTCAAAGGTTATTCGTTTAAATACCGTGGAACGTCGATATCGCTTTTTTATCGGCTCCTCGCTCTCCTTCTCCTCCTCCCTCTGCGTATCCTCAATCAGCTCGATTGCTCGATCCGAATAGCTAATAGTGAATCGAATAATTTACCCAGGGATGCTAATCTGCTGGTCCAATAAATCGACACTTTCATAAACGTCAAAATATTTATCAATTTTTTCGAATTGACTTTTGAAGGCTTCCCAAGTTTCCGGGGAAAATGCAAGTCCGCAAATATCCTGAACGCTGATGCGTATTGTCGGTCGAAAATCTTGACTCTCGATCAAAGAATTCTCCAGTCCGACAAGTATTATTTTGTTGTCTGAATTATTTAACCTGTAGACCATCGGTAATACCTGATGACAGCGGTACTTGCGTGCAGCCATGATGTTTTTTCTCTCCACCTGCTTTACAAATGTTCGCTTGCGAGCTCAAAAGAGACTGATCCAACCTCTCGCAAAATCGTCGTAATTTATTCTACTTTTCGGATAGTGGGACACCAATCAAACCTCGTTCACAAATCATCAGTGTAAGCATCATTGGTATTTCCACAAACGTAATCGTTCTAGAAATTTTTTTGCAATTTCGTCATTTTTTACAAAGTTGGACGAAAAGTTTTCCAAGAAACGCGTGAAACTATAGTAACACTTTAGTCGAAATGCATTGTTCAATGCGCAGCTATACTGCAAATAAGAGGGTTTCACAGCGTGCTGTAAACAATACTTTTCACTCCAATTTAAATGCTTAAACGGCGGACAAGAGTGATCGAGTTCCAAGTTAATAGTTTCACGCGTAGTCAGCTTTCTTATAAACTCAAACTTCTCCCTTCCTCTTACGTATATTTTGCGGGCTCTGCTAAAAATATCTTGCAAATTCTTTTCTAGACGTTTCTGCGTCACGTCACCATCATGCCAATCTAAACCATGATGATACAGCGTCAGCCAATTATTTTGCTTCAAAATGTCCTTCTTTAAACGTTTAAACCTACACGTAGGAGATACGATCCAATGTGCACTAAAATCATGCTTTAAAGCAAAACCTGCCACCTCTTTCGGTAAAACACAATTCTTGTTATCTTTAAAGCACTGAATATCAATCACAAAATCCATAATGTTACAACAACTCGTACAGACGACGACTGCGTTATTGCTCCAGCAAACAGCGTCCTTTATACGTGGAATCCTTCTCCGTCCTTCTCTCTCATCATCATCATCATCATGTTGTTGTTTACAAATCATTTCTTCAAATTAGCCACTGTAATCAATTATAACCTGTCTCGACGAGTCAATCTCCATCAAATTTTCATATTCTGCATAAATTACACAATTTACGGCAGTAGAAAGTGGGTCGTCAAACCTCACATCTATTCTTACGCTACCATTTCTTACTGAATTCCAATGCGAGGTATCATTCGCCGATAAATCTGCCGGCAAGTCAAACGCAAACAGACAGTAACCGTTTGCATAAGCTTCACGACTAATGGAATTTCCAAAATTCAAAAAATGTACACCTGTCCCCGAAAATAGAGTATGATACGCCTCGACGTACATTTTACTGTTTTTAAAGTCTGGTTGTAGCGGTTTCGACGGTACCTGTACACCGTCCACATACAAGCACAAGAAATTAATGTTAAAGTTTTTAAAATTAAATGGATTGAGATTCTTGTCGCCATTGTACGCCTTATTCTCGACAAAACCAATGATGATTCTCTTTGGTAGCTGGTCCAAAATAATATTATCTATTGTCTCTCCGTGTATACCATTATGCAGTGTTACAGCTTTAACCTCCACACGGGTAAGTGAATATTTTGCTCTTGTTTTAGTCAATGCCTTCTCGTGGGCAAGTGAAACACTTGGATTAATTTTTAAACGACGAACAAATAGCGTTCCCTCGGTGATGTTGACGGTAAATTCACCGTTAGGATCCATAAGACAGAAGCTGTCGCGTGAGCGTACAAGGCGCACTCTAACCTCGACGCCACCTAGTAATAACCTGCTCTGATTCAAGACATCGCATTGTAAATGACCCAACAAATCTACTTTACCGCCTATCATAACCTTTCGTCGGTTTAATAGACCCTCGTTACCATCTGACGAATCGTCCATTCTGCCAGGTGTATCGTCGTAGCACAAAACACTCGTTAAATGTGACTTTTTTGCTGCAGGCCCGTAATTGAGTAGAGTTTCAATGTACGATCTGTAAGCGTAGGCGTTGTTCGGCGGTGAAACGGGCTTCTGATTAAACAATACATCAACTTGATTAAATAGAGAGTGCATAAAATTATTTATAGGTCCGCATGTAGCTTCATCGCTCGGTTTCCCCACAGGTGTAATGTTAACACGCAAGCTGAGCATTGTGTGCGATAAATCCAAGTATTCGGTAGTACCGGGAATTGTAAATTCTATAGGTGACTGATCGGCCAAAGACGAAATTGGTTTGTATTGCACCCAATACGAACTCTCGATCGCCGTCTGTGTCGACGGAATATCAAAGAGGGACAGTTCTGTCTTCGTAGACTCGCACGAGTGACTATGTAAAAAAGCCATTTTTTTACGATTCAAATATATCTCTTGCTGTACGGATTTCTGCCTTCTTCTTCTTCTTCGTCGTCGTCTTCGTCTTCGTCTTCTTCTTCTTCTTTTTATGGTTCTCACTACTACTACACTACTACTGTTTCTGGCTGTGTACACTCCAACCGATTGAGGTATTTGTACTTTACGTTTCCTCTTATATTCTATTTCCCCCTCTTCTTCTTGTTTATCAGCTGACGGTGGACCATCAACAATCTTGTCCAATGCGTTTTGAAACTTTCTTTTGAGATTATCCCCACCCTCTTTTACCCGGTGACGAAAAGCATTTTTGATTGGTAGTCTGTCGATAGCAACGTCACCAGCAAATCGTCCATCTGCACGAATGGCCTCCTTACGGACAGCTACACCACCACGTTTTATCATAGGCATGGCACGACGACTTAAACCATTTAAAAAGCTACCCACACCACCACCCAACTGCGCACGATAACCACCACCACCACTTTGCATTTTAGTGAATGTGTTGAGTTCCTCCTCCCCCTGACCGCCAAACAATTCGTCAAAATCTCACATTTTTTAGCCTGTGGGTTTGAAATGAAGTATTACGGTCAACGTTCCGTAGTCAAATGGTACAGATTCACCCTGTTCATTTCTTATATCAAACTCGATTGTTTGGAAGGACGAGGAGAGTAGTGGTAGATACATGACTGGTGCGAAACCTCTTATCTCGGTCGCACCGTACGTATAATTTTGCAAATGTAACGGTACAACTCGCAGAAGTCGTGAGTTTGTGTCACCCGTGACATATGGCTGGCAGATACTGCTATATGCCATCAAAACATTTGGCACTCCATTACTCAGATTTGCAGGACGATTATCGATAACACGATGCTCCTCCTCGCCCACACACGAGATTACTTTTTCATTTTCCAGACCCAGTATTCTACGTAGTTTTTTCGACAGAGTGAATGTGTGAATGTAATTTGCACACTCCTCTGTACACGCACAGGTGACTTGAATGTAACCGCCGCATTGAACCTCAAACGTGAGATGGCCTTCCACACCATTAAGGCTGTTTATTTCCTCCAAGAGACTCGCAATATCGTGATATACTCCAGGCTTAATCCGTAACACTCTCTCCTTCACCGATTCAAATCTTACATCATTGAACGGCACTTGATGACGTTTCGATATCGTCTCGTGAATGACATCCTCCTCCCCCTCCACCTCCGATGATATATGCTGGAAAGTGAGTGGTATATGTATTTCATATAGACCCACACACCACTCTCCGTGCAAGTAAAAATTTTGCGGTAACAGTGTCGTAAAATGTGTAGCCGTGTTCTCCGGAAATACACTTCTGCTACTACTACTCGGCAGTGTCATGTAAAATTCCTCCTTCATTGTAAATTTTTCAAATCCTTACCAGACACCCAGGAATTAAATTTCTCGGGATACCCCTTCCAACTGACAAAGTATTGTCTCTTATTTTCTTAAATTCTTGATTCTTAAAAATTACAATGTAATTCGAGTTTAGAGAAATTTCGCGCTGACCACGATGAAAGAGATTTTGCGTGATAAAGATCACGCTCAATTTGTTGTGATGACTACCCCTGGTGAACAGGTTGCAAACGGCGGCACACGACGATTCGCGCATCAAGTCATGGGGAATCAGCAGTTTGGGTCGTCCATCCGCCGCGTAGTCTTCCCTCCTCGGTAGACCCTCGTGAAACTCGATATTTTCCTCCAAGTCTGTGTAGGTGGGTTGCCACTCACCATAATACCAAAGTATACGGTCAAAGTGTGTGTCACTCATGCTGTCAATGTAGTGGAGAAATCTCTTGACAAACATCGTCTTACCGCACGAGGTGGGACCGCAAACCATCGACGTCCACGGATGTTTCCAGCGAACATCCATCATCGCAACTGACAAAATCACCAACCACATCCACACATTTAAACGCCTGTATTTACTCGGTCCTCCCCCCCCCCTTCCCCGTAACGCTAACACTAAAATAAAAAGGCTCAATCAAATGCGGCGGCGCGGCGGAGGGGGGCCCCGCGTCGCGAGCGCGCGCGCGGATTCAAGCCGGCTTGCACCGTGAGCATGCGAATCGATCATGCTGCTAGCTGCGCGACCGCGTTGTCAGCTGTGCGACCGCGATGCTAGACCCGCGACCGCTCACGAGACTCGCTATTGCGTGGCGGCGGCGGCGGCGGTATTGAGCGAGCTAGTTATCTCTTCCAATGCTGCTACTACTACTACTACCACTATTACTTACCACATTTTACCACGTTGTTTCTGTAGCATTATATGTAGAGGGTTCATTAGGTCATACGATCATAATAAATAAATAAATAAAATATTTTTAATTCAACTGATTTTATACCCATATGGGTAACTTTTATTAAGTGATACAAATCGCCTCTTTTCGTACACTGGTTCGCATTTTTTACACTCAGGCCGTGTTACAACATCGTGATACGGAGTGCGCCGTATAGCGTCAAAGCCGACAAATATTGGTGGTATTTCTCCTCGAACTAACTTACGCACCGAATCGAAATCGATTTTTCGACTCGCAGCAAAATTTAATTTTATACTTTTTATTTTACACACACAAGATTCGCTTCCGTCTGGTGTTCGGTACTTGTACGCGTAAAATTTCGGACCGCCGGATACAAATGATGTTATGTACGTGCCCACCCCGTGATACGCCAATTCGTCGGTAAGACTATCCAAAAACGGCCCAATCGCCGGCTCGTAATCATCGCTCGTGTCTTTGCTCACGTATATGATAGAGTCCGTGTCGTAGTACAAAACGCGTTCGCCCAGTGCCACCAATTCGGAGAAAAGTTTTAATCGTGCCAGTGCCGTGGTATAAGCCGCAATCACAACATTGCACTGTGGTGACGATTCAACAATCCCGTCAATATTACGCCAACACACATACATAATGTCATCATTAACCGGTAAAACAGAGCTACCTCGACATCGGGACTGATGAGAAGCTCGTAGAGTTGTCGTGGTTCGTTCACCAACTCGGTCTTACCCATATTTTCTCGCTGCCCAAACTTACCCCACAACGAGTTTAAGCACAGTTTCGCCACCGATCTGAGACCAGGATTGAGATTGATGCAATTCCTATCCAGTCTGATCCCCTCCTGTTGCTCAAATTCTTCCACATGATGTTTCATGGCATCTTCGTCGTCTCCGCCTTCCACCGGATAAGCCGATGCATGAGTCTTTTCGATAAAGAACTTGTCTATGTAGCCGTGGAATAGACTACCTTGCTTTGTCCCCTTGTCGTACTGCGTCGTTTTGTACGCCCATATTTCAAACACTTTTCGAATCACGTAACCAAACTCGACAGCTTTCTTCAACTCGTCGGCACCCCTTACGTCATCGTGATTACAATTCGCTTGATTTTTCGACTTCACGCAAGACCGACACAAGGCAAATATCAGCTTGTTGTGCATCTTGACCGGTAAAACAGGGTGAAATAAATTTCTCGGGGATAAGACCTCGCACATTATTAGTCCATCAACGTCACTTATATCGTTACTCACACCCACCAATTCACGATACTCATCTTCACCAATGTACAGCGTCGGATGACCCACAGGATAGCGTACATACTTACATATATACGGATACAACGAACAAACATCTACATACTTAATTTTTTCGTCTTCTTGAACGTCGTACAATTTGACGATATTACCGGTTCGGCCGCCGAAAAACGCGTCTCTCGGGTCAAGCGGCGAATGGAAATTTTTCATCCGCTCGCTGATGTAGTCAGCCATCATACGATTTTGACTGCATTCACGATCAAATTGACATTCCCACACTTCGATGAGCCGATAACCGGAGCTGCTAATTTTCTCTGAAATTCTCACTGTTCTCTCGTATCTCTCGTCCATGGTTTCACCATTCACGAGACGAATATCTCTGTTTAACGTGAAACATCTGAGACAGCCATGCCAATAGCACCCGTGAAATTGCAAAACTACTTTGTCCACCTCACTTAATTCGCAATAACCATCCACTAGGGGTCCCTCGGGTAGTCTCTTTTCTCGTGCTCGCCCTGCAAACTGAATTTGACACTGTAATTCTTGCTCCATCCAGCACATCCACTGCATCGCTTTCATCGATTGTCTATTGGAACACCTGTAGCCATCTTGTGGAATAATTCCGATCGTGTCTTGTTCTAAATACTATTTTCTATACACCCTCATGCATGATGATGCAATAGTGCAACATTCTAGAAAGGGATCCGTTTCGCCACATGTCATAAATGTCTTTCTAAAGGCGAGGCATGCTAATCTCAGTATCTTAACATCCTGCTTGCAATACTTAATTATTTCATCTTGAAAATTAAAGATATAATTTTGCTCACACGTCTCGTTGTACCATTGGAGAAAGTCTTTTCGCTGTTTCGCACTCATCGATTCTGGCGAGTACGTCCACAATGGTGGCATCACACCCACATAACCTTGATTTGCTGGAGTATTAAATAAGTGGGGGAACGTACCCTTCTCAATATTTTCAAGTCCATAGGCCTTCGGTAATGCGCTTAACGACATATGTAAATAATTGAGACTATCCACAAATTTTACGTGTAGCACTCGCATAACCACTATCTTCCCCCCGTTCAGGATTATCGAAGGCTTTTCTTGTATATCTTTTCTTTCCGCTAGATGTCGTAAAATAAATTGTGCGTCGAAACCTTGCGCATTGTGCGCAATACAGATGACTTCTTGAAATTTTTGTCTTGGTGTGAGTGCGAGGTCGAGTAGCTGTTTTACCGGATCAATGTTAAATGCATATTCACGTATGCCGCATACATTACAAGAATTCGTAATATCATCGTTGTCGAGACACACCGTACAAACTTGTTGAGCAACACATAAATTTGGCACATGTAATTTTACCGTATCATCACCCACTACACTCTTCGACTGCTGAGTTTCAAAATCATAAAATACATAAAGTGTCAATTTTGCTTCTGATCTGTTTGGATTATCTTTTATAGTTTGCATAAAACACATGATTAACATCCGCTTTTTTATTGCAAATCTTACAAAATATCATATTACATTTATGTGGATCTCGATCGCTAGTCCTGACAGTCTTACAATATATTTTGCAAATTTTCACACTTTCACAAACCGAAAGATTTTTACCAAAAGAATCTACCCCTAAATGCTTCGATAAACAAGATGGACCGAAAAATTCTCTACTACACCGAGTACATTTTATTTTAATTTCATTAACATTACAAAGCAAAGCCTGCAAGCATCTTCGACATTTATGCGGACACTTGTGATTTTGTCTACATGTTAATCTTTGATTACAAGGTATGCAGTAATCTCTACTACCCGACGCACCAATTACATTTAAAATTGCCTGATAATGCCCACTACTTTCATAATACATTATACGAAGAGTATACCGTACAATATTACCGACGTTATAAACGTACTGCGTACCGTCGTATAGCGGCTTATCACCCCGAGCAAAGCCTCAAAATGCGTAGACAACAATTGCCACGTCAAACAGTGCATAATACTCTTGAAATAGTTTCAGCTCTTCGATACCACACCCCGTTACAGGTACAACTCGTGCAGCTCTAACTAATTTCTCGGCTTGCTCTTTCTGATATTTACGGCACTATTGCGTATTTTTAACCATTTTTTATGTAAAATACTGGAACGGATTTTACCGCGTATAGCGTGCACGTGCGCAGTAACCAAAGAGCGCGGTAAACACAAATCGTCAGTATTTATAATATTTAAAATTGATCTCTTGTACACGTGCTCTGTTGTAAGCTTAACTCGTCCACGACCTTGCGGTACAGAGACAACATTGACACTTATTTTCAACGTATCGTCAATTTCGAAACCGTCGTTACTTTGCGCTACACTAGCAAGCAAATCAAACAAGTCATTGGGCCGAAAATCGCGCATCAATCTAAACGAAATCCAGACAGGACCCTGACGAAACCATTCTGAATTGACAGACACACCTATATAATCCGTGAGACGTACGTTTTCGCTTACACGGCCATAAAGTTCACAAACAGCCCTCTCTAACCAGCTGCATACATCTGCCCCCGCTGGTGGTTGGACTATAGTTGCAAGTAGTTCGTGTCCTCGTAGCTGGAATCGTCGGTAAAATCGCGTTGATTATTCGTGAATGTCGATATATTGAGCAGTGGCTCCGCTTACACCTGCTCCACACTGATTATCTGACCTGTTGACTTCATAGGTAGTTATTTCGCTGACTTTTTTCTTTTTTGTTAAACGTATGCAAAATGTAGACTTACAATCGTCGGTATCTGACGACTCATCGGCAGTGTCGGTACTGCTGGAATCCTCAGACTCCATAGGTAGCGAATGCACTGACGGTCGAGCAGGTGTCGCGTCTACACTCAATAGAAGAGCATCACCCTCGTCATCGGTCATCATTGCATCAAAAGCTGAAATTTCAGAATTTTTATTAATCGCACAAGTCAATAATGCTATTGTAAAATTTATTACGTACCGAGAATAGTGCGATACTGCAGCATAAGATCTTGCAGCTGACAAACATTGTGTTGACCACGTCGTGCAATACACGCACCAACGACAAGTATTATTTCTTTTTTATTTGCAAAAATTCCACGATTGTATAAATATATTATTGTACGAGTACTACAATACGAAAGAATATACTTTAATCTACTGAACAATTCGTTGATTGTGCAGTATTTCCAATTTTTCTGCCACTTGTCAGTGCAAAATAGCTTGACTACTGGTTCGCGTTGAATCGCTACACTCAATATTACGTGAACGATTCTCAACAATACCGACTTCTCCATATCGAGATAGACACACTATTTTTACCTTGTCACACGCAAAAGAGGAAGCAGAACCCCGAAACACTGATAAATCTCGACGGAAACGTCACCTTTTTATAGTGCCACCAGCCCGCAAAGAAGGGTAAAATAGTGGTGGGGTTGTATGCGCAGTGATGGAAAAAATGCATAAATTCGACAATTTTGCACGAATTTGAAAATGTACTGTCATTCTTCTGATGCGAGTGACGCTACAGTATCTAACACGAATTGATTGGACCGAAAGTTGACGATTGATAATCGATAACTTTCTCAATAATGGTTATAACAATTCGCGATATAAGGATATTTTGTTCGTCTCTGATCAAACGTTACAAAAATGTAATACCGCGAATTGATCAGATTAATATTTAGAGAGTTATCGATTATCGCTCTTCGAAATATCGATTCCATCAATTCGCGACATAGCCATTTCTTCTGTGTTCGAAGCACTTTATGTGGCGACATACGAGAAAAAGCGATAGAATAATTATTTGTAGTCATATCGATTATCGATCACGAGGTATCGATTCAATCGTTTCGCGATATAGACGTTTTTTGTTTGTCTCTACCATTACTATATAAACGTAATATCGCACCGAGGTAAAGATGATATTCACGAAGTCAATATAACTCTTTACCTCCACATTTTTCTGCTCTCCTAATACTTTTAAATTTTAATTAACGTGATTAAACGATAAATACCAATCGGATCAATTCGCGGTATAAGAGTTTTTTGTTCGTCTCTGGTAAATCTTTAAAAAAGGGTAATACCGCGAATTAATCAAATTAATATTCAAAGAGTTATGGATTATCGATTATCGATATATCGGTTTTACTCAATCACCGAATATAGATTTTATCTTACAAATTGAACAATTTATAGAACGATATACGAATTAAAGCAAAGTTATAATTATTTGTAAAGATATCGATTATCGATCACGAAATATCGATTGGATCAATTCGCGGTATAAGGGATTTTTGCTTGTCTCTAATCAAACGTTACAAAAGTGTAATACCGCGAATTGATCAGATTAATATTTAGAGAGTTGTTGATTATCGATCTTCGAAATATCGATTCGATTAAATCGTGGTGTAACGATTTATTATTATATTTGAACGTTTTGTATAATAGTTTACATAACAAAACGATAAAAGAATTATTTGTAAAATATTGAGTATCGATCACCAAATATCAATTTAGCTTCAGCTGGTGGTAAAGAGTTTCTTTTTTCTCAAGTAACAAAGAATACAGATTTCTTTTTTTAAACATTAATATTGATGTATACATCAGAGCGAATTAATGGACGATTGTAAAGACGGGGCCGAGTCACCGTTTAGACCGCCATTACAATCCTAGTGAAATTTTAGATTTAGGCGGTGAATACTTTTTATCTAACGAATAAAAGAAAGCGGTGGGCGTGCATAATGTTGAGAAGTGGGGTTCTTGACAGCTATAGGTGCAAAGTGTCACCGCCTTTTTAATAGAGTGTTATACTTCTTTCACCTCTATTCTCCCAATAAATTTTATTAAGAAAATCACTTTGATGTCGATTTTAATCGATTCAATACCTATAATTACACTAATAATATGACTTTTTAATCAAATTAGAATACTTTAATTGTAACTAGCCAAAAACGCTCGCTTCGCTCGCGATTAAAACAAGGTTTGGGCGAAATATTGAAACAAAATACAATATCGAAAAAAAATGTAATAGAAGAATCTCAAAATTATAAAGAAAAATTAAAAACAAAGATACTGTAAAAATAAGTATTGACAGAAAACGAAAACAAGAAATAGACAACAAAAATAATATTGAAGACAAAAATATTAATATATTAAAACAAGGTTTTAAAATAAAAAATATCCAGGAAATCCCGTAATTAGTGGAGCCTATTTGAAATATTTCAGCAATTCCCAAAATTTCCAGGAAATCCCGTAATTAGTAGCATCATCCCAAAATACCTTATAAATTCCCAAAATATCCTGGAAATTCCACAATTAGTGAAGTCATTCCAAAATATCTCAGAAATTTCCGAAATATCCTGGAAATCCCGTAATTAGTAGAGTTATCCAGAAATTCCCGAAAGATGCAGGCAATCCCGTAATTGGTAGAGTCATCGCGAATTTCCTCAGAAATTCCCGAAATATCCAGGAAATCCCTTATTTAGTAGAGTTATCCAGAAATAACTCAGAAATTCCCGAAATATCCAGGAAATCCTGTAATTTGTTTAGTCATCCCGAAATACCTCAGCAATTCCCGAAATATCCAGGAAATCCCGAAATTGGTAGAATCATCACGAATTTCCTCAGATATTCCCGAAATATCCAGGAAATCCCGAAATTGGTAGAATCATCACGAATTTCCTCAGATATTCCCGAAATATCCAGGAAATCCCGTAATTAGCAGCGTCATCCCGAAATAAATCAGAAATTCCCGAAATATCCAGGAAATACCATAATTAGTGGAGACATTTCGAAATAACTCAGAAATTCCCGAAATATCCAGGAAATCCCTTAATTTGTAGAGTTATCCAGAAATTCCTCAGAAATTCCCGAAACATCCAGGCCCGTAATTAGTAGAGTTATCCAGAAATTCCCGAAAGATGCAGGCAATCCCGTAATTGGTTAGAGTCATCGCGAATTTCCTCAGAAATTCCCGAAATATCCAGGAAATCCCTTATTTAGTAGAGTTATCCAGAATAACTCAGAAATTCCCGAAATATCCAGGAAATCCTGTAATTTGTTTAGTCATCCCGAAATACCTCAGCAATTCCCGAAATATCCAGGAAATCCCGAAATTGGTAGAATCATCACGAATTTCCTCAGATATTCCCGAAATATCCAGGAAATCCCGAAATTGGTAGAATCATCACGAATTTCCTCAGATATTCCCGAAATATCCAGGAAATCCCGTAATTAGCAGCGTCATCCCGAAATAAATCAGAAATTCCCGAAATATCCAGGAAATACCATAATTAGTGGAGACATTTCGAAATAACTCAGAAATTCCCGAAATATCCAGGAAATCCCTTAATTTGTAGAGTTATCCAGAAATTCCTCAGAAATTCCCGAAACATCCAGGAAATCCCGTAATTAGTAGCATCATCCCGAATTTCCTCAGAAATTCGCGTAATATCCAGGAAATCCCGTAATTGGTAGAATCATCCCGAAATACCTCAGAAATTCCCGAAAGATCCAGGAATTCCCGTAATTGGTAGATTCATCCAAAATTTCCTTAGATATTCCCGAAATATCCAGGAAATACCATAATTAGTGGAGTCTTTCTGAAATATTTCAGAAATTCCCGAAATATGCAGGAAACCCTTATTTAGTAGAGTTATCCAGAAATACCTCAGAAATACCAGAAATATCCAGGAAATCCCGTTATTATTGGTGTTATCCCGAATTTCCTCAGAAATTCCCGAAAAATCCAGGAAATCCCATAGTCGGTAGAGTCATCACGAATTTCCTCAGAAATTCCCGAAATATCCAGGAAATCCCGTAATTTGTATAGTCATCCCGAAATAGCTCAAAAATTCCCGAAAGATCCTGGAAATCCCGTAATTGGTAGATTCATCCAAAATTTCCTCAGATATTCCCGAAATATCCAGGAAATACCATAATTAGTGGAGTCTTTCTGAAATATTTCAGAAATTCCCGAAATATCCAGGAAACCCTTATTTAGTAGAGTTATCCAGAAATACCTCAGAAATTCCAGAAATATCCAGGAAATCCCGTTATTATTGGTGTTATCCCGAATTTCCTCAGAAATTCCCGAAAAATCCAGGAAATCCCATAGTCGGTAGAGTCATCACGAATTTCCTCAATCCCGTAATTTGTATAGTCATCCCGAAATAGCTCAAAAATTCCCGAAAGATCCTGGAAATCCCGTAATTGGTAGATTCATCCAAAATTTCCTCAGATATTCCCGAAATATCCAGGAAATACCATAATTAGTGGAGTCTTTCTGAAATATTTCAGAAATTCCCGAAATATCCAGGAAACCCTTATTTAGTAGAGTTATCCAGAAATACCTCAGAAATTCCAGAAATATCCAGATAATTCCGTTATTATTGGTGTTTTCCGAATTTCCTCAGAAATTCCCGAAAGCTCCAGGAAATCCCGTAATTGGTAGAGTCATTACGAATTTCCTCAGAAATTCCCGAAATATCCAGGAAATCCCGTAATTTGTATAGTCATCCCGAAATAGCTTAAAAATTCCCGAAAGATCCTGGAAATCCCGTAATTATTAGTCATCCCGAATTTTTTCAAAAATTCCCGAAATATCCAGAAAATCCCGTTGCTATTGGTGTTATCCCCAATTTCCTCAGAAATTCCCGAAATATCCAGGAAATTCCATAATTAGTGGAGTCATTCCAAAATATCTCAGAAATTCCCGAAATATCCTGGAAATCCCGTAATTAGTAGAGTTATCCCGAATTTCCTCCGCAATTCCCGAAAGATCTAGGAACTGTTTGTCATAATTCCAGGGACACATAAAGTCTAAGAAAGATAATGTTTATTTATATAATTATTTACAGTAAAATTTGAATTCACAGAAAAATGCTTATTTTAGATATATTTCTAAATATAATTTGTTATTAATATTAAAAATAATATATATTAATTATAATTTTTGAATACATACAGTTTATACCTGGCACCACGACAATTAATTGTTGACAACAAAATTAATTATCGGTTGTGCAATTGTAATAATTAATGGTAAAATGCATGTATAAAAAGTTGTACGTACGTACGTACGGACGGACGTACGTACGCGCACTACTGAAACTTCCAAGCCAAAAAACTAATAAAAAACGACTCTTTAAAAAATTTGTAATAGTGGTAAATTTACCCTCGTATCAATGCGATCACAATGGACTCATAAAAAATGACATTCACTAAATATTTTTTACAGTATAAGGGGTTTTTTACAGAAAAATTCACAATTTCACTTATAAAATTTTAATATTATGTAGAAGTTTCGATTGATACTTTCTTAAATATCGGTAAAGCTATGTAAGTAATTTAAGTTACACCTGTATGTGTGTATAATGCATTATCCTTACACTCAACACGTGCTCTTTCAATCCGTCGCACGAGGTGTACTCCAATTTCGTTGGGAATCTATATATTTATTTTATAAATTTATAACTTTTAAATTCCTAATCCTTGTCTCTGTACACCTGATACATTTAATTGTAAAAAACACTTGGAAATTACTTCTATGATAATTAGACGTGGACCAGAATCTTTCTCACGCTCAATTTGCAATTTTTCTCTCGCTCGAAAGCAATCCCACACTCTTCCAAATAATTTGTCGTTGATACTGCAATATTTATACCGAGACCTGTACTGTCTCTACTTTTGTAAGATAATCAGCTTCCTTACCTCGTCTAAACCACCGGATGCTGATACTTGAATTTCCTTTTCATCAAGAATATCAAATGTATAATTTGATAATTTAGTAAACTCACTTGCATCTCAACTTTTCCACACATTCAAAAATTTGAAACGTTGGGAAAGAAACTTCCAGTCTCCTTTTTCACGCTGCTTTTTGACGAGAACTGCGTCAACTTGCTGCTACATTTTAAGAAAATATCAAATTTATGTGGACAAAAGTCAGTGTGGGAAGCAAGAGTTTTATAAAATTTAAAAGCAGCAGTTTTAATCGAATGGAGGTGGTAAAAGTGACTTTTGATCTTGAAAATCCCCGGACATCTCATCAGTTGAGTATCAAGCGCGACAGTTTGAAAATGAACGATTTCGGAGACAATGTACCGGCTGCGTTTGTAAACGGTGTTGAGGTGCCTCTCGTTGAGGGGGACTTAGAAGTGTGGGAAATGGTGGTGGACCACGAACAACTATTAAACCTCACCGACGACGACGACTCTGGGGTGTCGTCGAGCGGTGAGACAGTTGGGGAAATCAGGGATGATGTACCCCAACCCCCCGAAGTGGTCCAGAACCGCGAAATTTTAAATAATAGTGATAGTGACACTAGCAGTGATAGTGATAGTGATGAGCAAGTAGACAATTTCGACCCTCTAATAGACGGCAATCGCGAAACGCGATATCGTCGTATATTGAGGGCGAAAAAAGAAACATGGCGGCTAAAATTAGCCGTCATGAGGCTCCGCCGCGATTCCGAACGTGCTAGAATGCGGCGGAAAATTAAAAATTTAGTGCGGCGACGGGACATTTTCGCGCGCGAAAATGAAGGTGTATTAGAATCACCTCGCCGCAACCGTGACTTCTGTTACGGGTGTGCGCGGGTGTTTTACACACAAAAGTTCGGCGGTAGGCCCGGTGCGAAGCCTGCGGATTTTGGCTGTGCCCGCATTGCAACGAGCAACCGGTGCATTGCCAAAACGAAGATTTAATACTTTAATATTTATTTGTGCGCGTGTGTGTATATATATATATGTATATGTGTGTGTGTGTATATATATAAAACGTGCAAAACTAATTTTGCAATATCTAATCGTCAGCAAATTTTAGTGTATGGGTGGTGGGAGATGAAGAAGATGGGTGATTGAAGCGCAAAAGCTTCCTACGGTGGTCAGTTTATCATCCGCCGCGCCTGCGACCATTTGTGGTTAACGACGTTCACGAGGAGAAGAAGAAAGAACAAGACGAAGTCTATTGGTAAGTAAAAATATTTTAATTACTCTCTCTCTCTCTCTCTCTCTCTCTCTCTCTCTTCCGGTGAGTACAAGTCTGCTTATTTTTTGCTCCGACTTCACTTACACTTGTTGCTCACTCGGCTGCCTCGAGTTTGTTTCAGTGGATGTTGAAAGGACGCTCACCGACTGCGGCGTCTATTTTTATAAATAGTCTCGTTTTGCTGCAGCCGGCAGTCCAACAAATTATAATTTTTGCAAACCGTCAAATTTGGAGGTTAGCTGTGAGAGGGATTTCGCGACTCCACAGAAAGCAGTTCTCGCAACCTAAGACGGCTTTCGCAATTTATTTGCTTATCTACCAGTGACCTTCACCGGCGGACATCGATTGGCAGCAATGGCATCGCGCGGCTGCTTCGTATGTAGCGGACGTCTTACAAGGAAGAACTATACAGAGGTTTGTCCGGAGTGTAACAAAATCTCCCACTCCCACTGTGTTGATATTACGTCTGGCTCTTCCGAGCGCCGCTGTTGCGAATTGGCGAAAGTCAAAGCGCTAGTCGTGGCTCCTACTGATGTGAGGGCGCCACCGCCTGGGTTGCCACGACAAGCTAAGGAGAGCTGCACTACCGAGCCACTTGCCACGCCCATGTCGACTCCTTCCACTGCTAAGCGCGTAGCCTCGCCTCCGTCGCCATCATCGTCGCAGGTTGCTAAGCAACCTCGCGGCGCCACGCCCAAGGAGTGCCACCTCGGCCTACCCGCGCAGTCGACCGTTGCCGTCGATATGGCCGCGTTCCTCTCTGAGTTTGCAAGCCGCTTAGAGTCGAAACTCGACAATTCGGTCTCGCGCATCGAGTCATCGGTTCAAGGTTTGGCGAACGAGATTCGGGAACTTAATTCCCGAGTCTCACTATTAGAGGCCGAAACGGAAGAGAAGTTTTCGGGTATAACGAGCCGTCTGGGTGCCTTGGAGGGGGCTAATGATGCTTTACGTGGACAGATTGAAGCGGTGAAGAGTGATTGCATGGGGAGTAACACGGAGCCGGTCCATGACACTTGCGAAATTTTATTACTCGGTATTCCGGCTAATTTTGAAATCTCAGAGGGAGAGGCCGTTGAAAAAATTTTGTCAACTATTAAACTCCCCCGGGCTATCTCGCACATAGTTGAAACTAAGCCATGGCTCGCCCGAAACGGTACTAATAATCAGCCTGAGCGTGCGACAACATCGTCAAGTAGTACCAACGCCGGTAACGGTATCGTGATAAGATTTTCCTCTCCCTCTATCAGGGATCTCATTCTTGAGAGAGCGCGTCTTCTGAAGGGTGTTACAGCGGACTCTCTTTTCGGTGCGGGTGGCACGACTTCAATATTTCTGCGTGCGTTATGGCCTAAACAATTACATATTCTACTGTCAAAGGCTATTCGTCGTTCTTCTGACTTAGGCTATGCGAGGCCTATAGTCAAAAATCTTAATGTTTATATGCGAAGAACCAAGGGAGGGCAGCTTCTTCCTATACATAACGAATCGGACATCCTTAATCTCCCGTCCTCTAGTTCCTCGTCGTCGAAATGAAGGTCGGCTGGCCAGGCTTCATCTCTCACTAAAACTACATTTTCCATCTTTCATGTTAACATTAACCGATTAAAAACTCATTTCTCATCTGTTGAATCATTAATTGCACCTTCCAATCATGATATCATTTCCTTTTCTGAGACTTTTCTCAAAGATTACGACTCCTCCGATATACTGGGCCTTCCAAACTACACACTTTATAGATTGGATCGGGTTGGAAAGGAAGGGGGGGGGGTGTTGCGGCGTACATTAAGAATAATCTTGATGTTAAGTTAGTCGCCCACTCGGACCCTGTTTTTTCCAACTCTCCCGAGTTTATGATTTTTCAAATTTATGGATGCTCCAGTTCGATACTCTTTTGTGTGGTTTACAGAAGGCCCACAGCGGCGTACCCATTCGAATTTTTTAATTCTGTATCAAAGCTTTTGCATACATGCGATCAAGTTATAATCACCGGGGACTTTAATATCAATATGGGTAAAAAGGATGGGTCGTCTGCTATGTTAGAGTCCTATTTAGAGTCACTAGACCTTTCTCTAATCGAATCTGAACCCACTCATCATACGCACACAGCTAATATTTCATCTCACACGTGGCTTGATTTATTTATAGTTCGAAACCCTCTGCCAGTTAATAAATATATGAAATCACTCGTGCCCTTTGCAGCAGGACATGACTCCATTATTCTAGAACTCGACATTAGTAAACCACAGCAGAAACCAAAAAAGTTCTGGTCACGCAACCTTGCGTCGATTGATCTGTCGGAGGCAGCTGCATTATTTTCGGACACTTTTAATCGAGCCTCATCTCATCTTAACATGTCTATCATGCCATCTTATCAATCATCTACTCACGTGTCACATACCTCGCCTGGCCGCGCATTCCTTCCTTCTACATCTCCGTCAAACTCTTTGTCTTTGTCTAACTCGTTATCACTCTCTGCGTCACCTATCATTATAAATGACCTCCTCTCCAACCTTGTCAATTCCATTTTGTCTACATTTGATTCTCTAGCACCAGCAAAACTCACCACCATTAAATACTCAAATAAACCATGGATCACTCCACTCATCAAACAAAACATTAAGGCTCGGAACATGGCTTACAAGAGGTACTTGACCACGGGCCTGAGCTCCGACTACCAATTTTTCAAAGACCTCCGTAGTCTGGTTAAAAACTCTTTAGACTCGAGCAAATTTACTTTCTATAACCAGAAAATAAAGTCGGCAGCCAATTCCTCAGGTCTGTGGAGGGAGCTCAGGAACATGGGTCTTGTTTCTAAACCAGCTCAGTCACCTCTTGGCCTATTTTCACTCGATCAGCTTAATAATCATTACGCCTCCATTTCATATTCACCCTCTCAATTCACTTTGGCTCATCTCCAGTCACTCATCGCTTCTCAGGACATCCTACCCTCCAATTATCCAATAACTTCCTTTAATTTCATTCCTGTCACTCCTTATAAGGTGCTTTCCACCATATCCAGGGCATCCTCCAAGGCTATAGGCTACGACGGGATCTCTGTTCCCATGCTTAAATGCCTGGCACCTCAGATAGCTCCGCACCTGGCTGACTTATTTAATCACTCTCTTTCAACAGGTTCCTTCCCTGAGCCCTGGACTAAATCCTTACTTTTTCCTCTGGCTAAGTCGAGCAGGGTGATCTCGCCGTCTGATACCAGGCCCATTGCTAAGCTCTGCGAGATCTCCAAAATTTTAGAGAAGCTTGTCCATGAGCAACTTACTGATTTCATTAACACGAATAACTTAATTATTGAGAGACAAGCGGGCTTTCGCCGGGGGCACAGTACCCAGACGGCACTAATTGGTGTGTTGGATGATGTTAGAAGAGCAATCGACAAGCGCATGATTACCATCCTCATCCTGTTCGACTTTTCCAAGGCGTTCGATTCGGTGCCTCACGATATTATGCTCCGTAAACTGTGTGCGCTGGGGTGTTCGGACGTGGTGTTGACCTGGTTCTTTCACTACCTGGTGGGTCGTTCCCAGGCGGTGGTGGACGAGCTGGGGAATACCTCGGCCTGGCTGGACACATCCAGGGGAGTTCCGCAGGGCAGTGTCCTGGGCCCTCTTTTGTTTTCAATTTTTATCAATGACTTGCCGAGTGTTTTAAGGCATTCTAACCATATGATTTTCGCGGATGATACCCAGATCTATCACTCTTTTTACCCGGCTGATCTCGCTCAGGGTGTCCACAGAATTTCAGAGGATGCCAACGCGGTGGATAAATGGGCGAGATCAAATGGGCTAAGTTTAAACGTTAAAAAGACGAAGGTGATGATCTTGGGGAGTCAGGCCTACATTTCGCGCATTCAGCTAGATTCTACTCCGAAGGTTAGAATTGGAAATAACCTGCTGAATTACGAACAACAAGTCAAATCATTGGGCATCTGGATAACTCCAACCCTGGATTGGTCTCGCCAGGTTGCGTCGGTCTCTCAGCGCGTTCATGGAGTCCTCCACTCCTTGAGATTTTTCCGGCGAGCACTCTCGCGCCAGAACCGTAAACATTTAGTCGAATCGCTTGTTCTCCCACACTTTGATTATGCGTGCGCAGTCTTTCATGACTTAGATGCGACCAGGAATCTACGACTCCAGCGACTCTTAAACGCTTGTGTTCGCTTAGTGTGGGGGAACATACCCTGGCGTGAGCACGTGACGCCGTACCGTCTCAAACTGGGTTGGCTGTCGGTTGAGCTCAGGAGATCCCTTTTCATTGGCTGTAGTGCATATAATATCATTTCCCACAATTCCCCGTCATACATTGCACGCCATTTCATCGCACGTGATTCATCATTCTTATCCCGCTCATCCTCTCGCCACTCTCCCTTGTCTCTTTTCTATCTCCCTCCCAGAACAGAAGCCCTTAATAACTCCTTTCTAATCACTGCCTCCCGTCTCATTAATCATCTACCCTTCACTAATTTCGATCCGCTCCTCTTCACTCCCTTTAAATCTTCCCTTCTTTCCTACCTCACTGAGCTTGACCGACAAGCCTGGGATTTGAGAATTTCAACTGAGGGTATAGTGTGCCCTCCCTTGCCCGACTTATAAAATGTTATGTATTCTTCATTCTAGTCATTCTCCTGTTTTATTTATTTATGTATTGCGTCGGCGTCTCCGTCTATCTTATTTATTTTAATGTTTCTTCGAACAATCGCCAGTATGTATATGGACACTATATGCGCTTTGATTTTTCGGTTTTATGCTACTATTTTATTACACTGTTTTATTCTATTTTTATTATTGTTATGTGAAATGTTGTATTTGCGAGTTAAATTATTTATTTATTGTTATATTGTTATTTTGTTATTTTGTTTTTTATTGCTTTTATTCTCTTATGCGACATATTCATATTTATATTTTTAACTACTTTTATTTTAATTTATATTTTGTACTTGCGATTTTCATCTCCAGTGTATACGGGGTTTTTCCCCAAAGTACCCAATAAAGTGTTCAATCAATCAATCAATCTCTCTCTCTCTCTCTCTCTCTCTCTGTCTGTCTCTCTAATAACCTTGATTTTTTAAGAGAGGTGGTACTATGGACAGACACAACAAACCTGACCTTGACCTCGAGTAGATGTCATAGACGGGGTTACTCGAGGTCAGTGGGTAGGTGGTGGGGGTTTGTTGTATCTGTCCATAGTACCACCATAACTACTGTAGTTATATAGCCGGTAGGCACAGGGCGGCAGCACCGACTGGGTTACTGATATGGTAATTAAGTATTTGTATTTCGCGCCTTTCGAGTGCCAGGGATGATTGGTTGCGTGATCGAACCAATAATTAATAATAAATGTATCGATCACGCAACCAACCACCTTAATCAACGCCGGTAGAAATAGGAGTAGATACATGCTAGAAAAGGATAGCGATAGGGTGGGGAGGAAAATCCTTAATTTGGGAGGATCAAGCCACGCCGCGAGCCGGATGAAGAAGCCGGCCTTGTCCATTCGCTACCTGATCGTCCTGAGTAGTTAGTAGTTTTTTTTCTGATAGTCGCGAACGAGTAGAGTTAGGTTGAGTAGCCATTTTGAAGAGAGAGTTGAGTAGAGTCGTAAAGTCGGGTGCAGTTGTAGCAGAGCAGTATTATATTAAAATTAGGCGAGTATATTAATTTATTATATTAACATATTTTTTTTTTCTTTTTTTTTTTATTCTCTTTACTCATCACCCCGTATACCCATTAAATGGGTTTTTACAGGGACACCCCTACCGCCAATGTGTGGGGGTGAAAACATTCCAATTTTTCCCATCGCGGTCCACACCGTCTCGCATTCGCCCGGGGTTATGCCCGTGAGGAAGGGAAAACCTTGTAGGAAAACCTTCCCCGAGACGGCCGGTGTATTGAAACATTCTGTTTAGATGTTCAGGTCACCTTGCGTAGGCCCAAACACCGAAACCGAATGTTCTACACCTTCCGCTCACGTTGTGAAGTGTGGAAAAACACCTGTTCTTAAATATTTGTAGGCGAAAAGGTCAAACTGCAGATGCCATTGAAAAGAATTCCTAAAATATTGAAAGGCGCAATGGCGTACGATGCAAGTATGGGCGCGTAAGCCTTATATACATCTAATTCAGTTCTTGTATTTTTCCTTTCATAACCGTTTACAAGCCACTATTTATTTTTATGAAGTCTATGAAACACTCCTTTATCTATTTATTTATCTCCTGCTTACATCAAATTTATTCCGCATAATTAAGAAAAGCCGCATCATAGAAATTCATTGTGGATTTCCTTTTCTCGATTTTCGTTCTCTCCGTTTTGGTATATACAGTCTTGAAACAACTTGAAATAAAAAGCGATATCAATAGCATGGGAAATCCATAAGATAGACAGAGTTATTGTGCTTTCCAGTCCGTGAGAGAACAGGTACAGAGGTAAAAACATAGGAGAAATTGAAACGTGGTCGTGCAAGGAAGCTAGTTTCAGGAGAATACTTTCATCACAGCTGAATCGTCTGGCCGATTTTGTTGTGAAAAGTGTGTAATGAATTAAAAATAATTATTTGTGTAATAATTTCCAACACCTCACGTTAATCCATTTCGTTGTTTTTTATTGTACAATAATGCAATATACTATTGTAAGATAAAAACTTAGAGATATATAGATATATAGAAAGAGATATATATATATATAGAAAGAGATATATAGATATATAGAAAGAGATATATAGATATAAGTTTATTTGGACAATACAAAAATTTACAAATTTTTAAATAAGAAAAAATACTATATAAAGGCTTGTATAAATACAATATTGCAGAATGATATCGCAGCTCAAAATATCACAGTCGCAGAATAAATGCAAATGCGGCGAATATCACAGTAAGTTAGCAGATAAAATATAATACAAATAAAACAACTGTTAATACATCTATCAGTTACAATACTAAAATACAATTTAAAATTTAAAATTGGACGACACAATAAAGCAGTCATTTGTCATCACAATCTTTCGTCATCTAATATCCCTTAAATACTTTCATTCATGTGTATATGAGACGGTACAACATAGAATAACAAAATATATAAATAAATAAATAAAATAAATAAATAAGTAAATAAACAGTACGTTTAGGTTAAAACTATTCTAGTGCCGAGAAGTGTCTCCGAACTTCGGCATTAAAACCCTTTAATGAGGCCAGGCCACGAATTTCAGTCGGCAAGGAATTCCAGATATGCGCATCTTGCACCTCTAGGAAGCATTTACCAGTCTCTAAAATAGTATCTGCTCACAAAACATGCTAGACAGCCGCAGGATGAAGTACGTCACGTAAGTCATTAATGTATAGGCAGAAGAGTAGGGTCCCAGGACAGACCCTTGTGGTACTTCCAGGTTTGTTGTAATACAGGAAGAAAACTTGCCGGATGAAACAACAGTCTGCATACGAGACGAAAAGTAAGAATTTAGCCACAATAAGTCAGACCTAGAGACCTTATTTGCCTTAGACGGTCAAGTACACGAGTAGGAGATATTGTGTCAAACAACGTGCTAAAGTCGAACAACAGGAGTATTGTAACAAGTTTTCTGTCAATTCCTGTACGTATGTTTCCTATCAACTTCAGCAAAGCGGTTTCTGTTAGATGGTATGGTCTAAAACCGGTTTGCATTGGGTCCATAAGTGAGCGTGACTGCAGAAACTCCTGCAGCTGGTTTAAGGCAATTTTTTCTACACCCTTGGAAAGGAAACACAAGAGTGCAATTGGTCTGAAATCAAAAGGCGATGATGATAGTTTGCCTTTTTTCAAGGGGATAATATAAGCCTTTTGCCAGAGATTAGGGAAAATGTTTGTCAAAAAAGAAGAATTAAATATTTTGACAAGACAATTACCAATAACAGGTAAGGACCCGACTATAGCACTTTGCGGTATGCCGTCCGTCCCACAAGCCTGCGAGGAGAAATGCGAGATTGCCAAGACAACATCATTTATATTAATCTCTTTAAAAAAGAAACCTCCTGTGACATCCCAAACTTGATATACAAAAATTTGAACGTTTATTTCAACTAAATAGCGTGAAAAGTAAGGCTACATAAGCTAACACTGTCGATTAGCTAATGTAGACGTATCAGAGTATCTCGTATAAGGGAATGAGATAGCTCTGTAGTAGAGTATCTGACTGCCACGCGCTACGACGGGGTTGAATTCCCGGCTAGGGCAGATTTTTTTTATTTCACATTTAATGTTTAAATAATTAGTTTAAACATTAAAATGTGGAAAATTGTAAAATTTATAATTTTATTATTTTTTTTTACACATTTGCTATTTTTGGTCAAAATATTAATGCGATACGACCAAAACTGATAAAGCTGCTAATAGCTAATGAATCAAACACTTTTTATTAATTATTAAAATTCATTTAAATATTTTAAGTGAGATTACACTAAAACATAAAATTTGAAATTATTATTTATTGCAATTTACAGTGAAAATTGGCATTAAATCAATTTTCAATGAAATTGTAAATTTTACAATAAGCTAGTACTTGCGTAACTACACTTATGCATAAATTAGGCATCTTGTAAAACTTCATACCGTATTTATTATAATTAAACAATATAATTATTGATACACTTATTATGTACAATAAAGTATATCGAGGTACAGCGATCAAGGACGTCACAGGCTACCAATACATATATATCGACGCATTTACATGAGAAGTCCGATGGTGAGGGACTCAAATCCTCGGCGAGTCTACCGAAACGGGAGAATTTCCCCCACCACTGCCAAGCCTTGACAAAACTATCGGCTCTCGCTGCCTCGGGAGCATTTCGTCGAGAACGACGAACCCTACTTGCGGCTTCTCCGCGCTAGTCGAGTTCCGCGAGACTATATCTATAACTTTGATTCTTAGCTCCGCGAGCGAGCATATGTAAGAGAGTTTTTCCCACACCACAATGAATGCTCAATAAATTGGAACTCACTTAATTCATAATTCATTTATTTTATTAATTTTGTTTCAATAATTGTTCAATTATGTGAACTAACCTTTTTATCGGTATAACTTATCGTGTCTAAAATATCGTGATGACATTCATAAGGTAATGCGTAATGAGAGAATTTGGTTTCTCTCTGACCTACGTCACTGAATGCAACTTGGGATTTTTAGACTTAGATTGTTAATATTGTGCAATTCATATGGTGACGCGTAATAAGAGAATTTGTTTTCTCTTTGATCTACGTCACTGAATTGAAGCAGTATTACAATCATAAGTGATACCTAATCATCAAAGAACTCAACGATGAAATGCTCATTCATCGGTCTGTTGTTGGATGGAAACGTTTCCCTACCCTTCACTGACCAATGAATCAATAAAAATGGACCGTCACACTTCGTTTGTATCCTGTTAAATTATTGCATGGCGGCTCTAATCCTGCAGTGAGAAGACCGACACAGCAGCAAACTGCCGGTTCAAGTCTTCGAGTGTAAAACCATTTAAGTCAACCACTCGTCCAGGAAGGAATTCCAAATTTCGCAGCTTTTTCCAAACAGTGTCGTTATCAAGAGCCTCAGATATACGACTCTGATAATACTCCGTTTTCGTTGCCTCAATTCTTTCGTCTGTATGTCTTCTAATGTGAAGAAATTCTTCAAATATTTTTGGGTCCTTCGTACGTGAGTATCGTCTAAATAATGCGTTACGTTTGCGCTGCAGCTGGGATAGCTCTGCGTTCAAATAAGGCGGCCTAGATCTCTACGGTTTGATGATTTTAAGAGGAGCAAGTAAGTCCACAACCGCTGATATATTATCACAGAGACATCCCAGCGTAAGCACAATGTCAATCTCAGTAAAATGAAAAGGCAACCAATCACACTGGGAAAACAAACATTGGAGATCATTAGCAGGAATATTTTTAAAAGTATAGTAGCAGAAATAATATTATGACCATTGTGAAAGGGCGCAGGGATATTACTAAGATCAACAATTAAATCGTTATCACCGACAAAAATGACATCCAGCCAAGCACCCTAGGTGGAGGTAAAATGCGGGGGTCCATAATGAACAAGTTGCAAAGAAAGTTCTGCTCATAAGTTGCGAACGAATTTAGGCAATTTAGCGAATTTTTTTAGCATCATCACACTCCTTGAAAATATCGGCATTCAGATCACGCATGATAATTATTTAAAAAGTCTGATTCACCCACAAAGGTGAATGAATCTTTGGTGACCGATAGGTAACGACAACAAATACAGGAGGCGAATCACGCTCTTGAATACTGCATAAAATATATTCAGGTATGCCTGGTTTAAAAGGTAGCTCGGTTTTTGATGTCGATAATATTTGACATTTATGGCCAGATTTTACATATAAAGCCATCCCACCACCAATGGAATTTCGGTCTTGCCTAATTATCATATAGTCCCTTATTTGAACGACAGTATCCTCAATCCTCGAATCAAGCCTAGAAAGAAAGAGGGAGAGAGATATGATATGATATGATGTATACTTTACTGGGTACTAATTGGGGAAGCATCCCCAAGTACACTATGGAAATAACAAGTGCTACAACAAGGTTATTTAGGCGTCGCATGAAAATAATTGTACAATTGCGATAAAGGAGAATAAAATACATAATTAAATAGATACGATGACGCTTAGCCGTAACGCAAAAATAACAATGAATTATAAAATATATAAATAAATAAAATAATTTAACACTAAATAAAAACATTATATACGTAAAAAGAAAAAACAAATTAAAAACAACTGTTGCTTTGAACGCAACTAAAAACGCAAAACTTAAAATCCTCTCGCTCAATCCTCCCACGCCTTTGTTGTCTGCGGAGATCGATGAGGGAAGAAAGGAAACGGGATCTGAATACTGGAATGGAAATGTCTAGGCTGATTTTTGGAAGGGAGTTTATGATTTTGGTAGCAGTAATGACGAATGACTTATGGAGAGCTTCGGTGCCGGGAGGAAGGTACATGAGTGGGATAGGTGAATGACGAGAGGAAGATCGAATGCCAGGGTTATAACTAGTTTTAATAAAGTGGAAAGTCGAATAGAGTGGAGAATTATGAGAAATGATATTGAGTACCGACGATGAGGTATCGCCTGAGCTCGGCAGACAGCCATCCCAGCTTGAGACGATAAGAAGTGACATGCGCACGACGCGGTATATTCTCCCAAATATACCTCACGCAGGCGTTGAGTAGACGTTGTAATTAGAGGCGCTTTGCGTCGTTAAGATCTGTGAGAATCGCGCACGCATAATCAAAATGGGGGAAAATACGAGATTCCACTAGTGCTTTTCTGTTTTTAAACGAGAGGGCCCGCTTAAAAAACCTCATTGAATGCAGAACTCTGTGAACGCACTGCGAGACGGAGGAGATCTGTCTTGACCAATCCAGGGTAGACGACAACCAAACACCTGGTGAGAAGAGAGAAGAGAGAGAGAGAGAATGAATGAATGAATGAATGAATAGAGTTTATGAGACCTTTTGGGGTAGAAACCCATTTATCAATCTTAGATACTCGTTGCATAATCTAACTCTCGGGGCAGTGTTGAGGTCTATGCGAGAAATAAACGCCTAACTGCTGAGGATCATAATTTTCGTTAGATTTTCGATAGTAAAGATAGATAGATAGATGTTTATTAACGGCTAAGGACTCGGAGGCCCTTGATAGCCGAGGCACATGGATACAAAAATACAAAATTAATACAATCGCAGTAGATATCCGTTACAAAAAACGCTATGAAATAGCATCAATAAAATTTGTGTACAAAAAAAAACAAAACAACAAAAACAAAGAGAAAAAAAAATGAAACAAAAAATATATAAATATGTACAAATAATTAAGCAGTATCGCAGAACTGCGTGAACATGAAACGCTCGAGACCAGTCTTAAATGAGTTACTATTAAATAGACTACGCAATTCGAAGGGCAGATCATTCCAAAGCCGCGCTGTGTGTACACTGAATGAAGCTTTGTAACAGCATGTACGAGCCCAGCCTACATTCAAATCAAGAGCCGTACCCATCTTCGTATCGGGCGTTTCATACCGAAGGATATTAGCAAGAAGGCATATGCATAAGAAGTCACGACGAAGATCAAAAGGCAAAGCCCGAACCTCAATGTATGAAGGAGTAATGTGTTCGAAAATCCTGACCCCCAATGCAAACCGCAGAGAGGCATTTTTACACCGCTTCAATCTTGTAACCAGCTCCGCAGAAAAATCACGAAATAGGCCAGCACAGTAATCAAGATAAAGAAAAACTAATGCTTTAACAAGCGTGAGCGTGGTCGAACGTGGTAGGCAGTCACCGAACCTACGCAGACGTCCCAGGGCCGCACGGCACCTGCGCAAAGTTTGGATGCAATGCTGCGACCAAGTAAGCTTACTGTCAAGCCAAACACCTAACAACTTGATAGAATCGCGACACTCAATAATCTCACCGTTAATGACTGGACAAGGAGGTTGTAGATCCCGCATTTAACGGGGTGCCATAGTCAATATTTATCCTCCCTACCTTATCGGCATACGTGATTATTAGTAATAAATTTGTAATTAAAACAGTATGTGAAAAAATAAGAGAAGAGGCGCCTTCGTTTATTAATAATCTAACTGTGTGCTGAATTTCAGATTAAAATTATATTGCGTTTTTGAGAAAAGTCTTACCAAAAATGTGAACCTAACCTCAACGAGGTGAAAAGATTTGATATTTTTGGTAAGACTTTTGTCAAAAACGCAATAATATTTTAATCTAAAATTCAGCACACAGTTAGATTGTCAATAAACGAAGGCGCCTCTTCTCTTATTTTTTCACAGACTGTTCTACTTTTTTATTAATTAATCATCAAAAATTGAGTATGGAACCCCCTTAACATATAAAATTTCGAGAACCGAACCATGTACACTGGGTTTTCCCTGTATTAATTGGCAAGAGAGAGAGAGAGAGAGAGAGAGAGAGAGAGAGAGAGATAGTATTCATTAGGCCTTGGAGTTTAACCCCATAAGGCTCTTAGAGCTTGACTACAAAAGTCAAATACAATGACATTGAAAGTGTAAGAAATATACATTAGATACAAAAACGCAAGTACAGTTTGTATGCATTGAATAGTAATTACACATTAGACGCATCTTATAATATGATATGTAGGACACAATTTAAAACGAAAGCTTAAAACTAAAGACTTGACTACAGACTAGGATGACAAGAATTATGTTTTGGTTCAGACTAGGGCTGAGCGACTGGAAAAGAGGTTGTCGTCCCCATCGTGCTCGAGAAGCCATTTGTATAAAAATGCGCGGAACGTTGATAAGTTGTCTAATTCGAATGCAGGAAGAGATTGGGGCATGTCATTTAAGAGCGTAGAGACAGATACGGTGCAAGACGCGCGTTGGGTTTCGGTGCGGAAAGGCGATATTAACAAGGGCTTGGAAGGTAAAACAGAACCACAAAAGGAAATCGGACCGGAGCATTTCTGAGCTCAATGAGTCTTTATGTTTTTGGGGTCGCTGATCACGATTCCGGGGTCAGTTTCGTCCCAGCACGTCTAGTTCAAGGTCAAATGAAGGTCAAACTATTGAAATCAATTCCTACGGGTTTTTTGACCCCGGATTATGAAAGAATGGACGATTTTACGTTCAAATACACTTTTACGTATTTGTCATAGTGACCTCTAGAGGTCATTTAGAGGTCATTTGAAGGTCAAAACCGCGTTAACGAGCTTTACGCCGCTATAATGGCGGAAACTGGGACTCAAACAGTTGGGCTTTATGTTTTTGGGGTGGCTGATCACGATTCCGGGGTCAGTTTCGTCCCAACACGTCTAGTTCAAGGTCAAATGAAGGTCAAACTATTGAAATTAATTCCTACGGGTTTTTTGACCCCGGATTATGAAAGAATGGACGATTTTACGTTCAAATATACTTTTACGTATTCGTCATAGTGACCTCTAGAGGTCATTTTGAGGTCATTTGAAGGTCAAAACCGCGTTATCGAGCTTTACGCCGCTATAATGGCGAAAACTGGGACTCAAACAGTTGGGCTTTATGTTTTTGGGGTTGCTGATCACGATTCCAGGGTCAGTTTCGTCCCAACACGTCTAGTTCAAGGTCAAATGAAGTTCAAACTATTGAAATCAATTCCTACGGGTTTTTTGACCCCGGATTATGAAAGAATGGACGATTTTACGTTGAAATACATTTTTGTGACAAAATTGAAGTATGATAGTCATAAGTGGCAATTAGTTGGAGATTTTAAAATAACAAGTATTCTATTAGGTCAACAAAGCGAAAACACTAAGTATCCATGTTTTCTTTGCGAGTGGGACAGTCGTGATCGGGATCAACATAATGTAAAAAAAGATTGGCCTCTTCGTCTGGAATTAACTCCAGGATCGAAGAACATAGTTAAAGAGAGTCTCATTTCTAATCATAAAGTCATCCTTCCATCTTTACATATCAAACTTGGCTTATTTAAACAACTAATCAAAGCAATGAAGGTGTTAGAAAGTGATGCTTTTATGTATCTATTCGAGACATTTCCCAGTATTTCTGAAACAAAAATCAAGGAAGGTATTTTTGATGGTTCTCAAATAAGAGAAGTGTTGAAAGATGAAGAATTTGAAATGAGAATGGCCACTAATGAAAGAGAAGCTTAGAATAGTTTCAAAGAAATTCAATCAAAATTTTTGGAAAATAATAAACATCCGAATTATAAGAATATTGTTGACAATCTATTGAAAAACTATAAAAATATGGGATGCTTAATGAATTTGAAGATTCATTTCCTGCATTCTAACATTGACTGCTTCCCAGAGAATCTGGCAGACTTGAGCGGGAAACAGGGTGAGAGATTCCACCAAGATTTGAAAGAGTTTGAGAAAAGATATCAAGGTGTTTGGGATGTCAACATGATGTCAGACTATTGCTGGTCCTTAAAAAGAGATACATCAAATATTCACAAAAGAAAATCTCTTCGTATATCTTTTGCAAACAAGAGAACACGTTATGCGTGAATTTTGAATTTTTATAATTGAACTATTCACTGCAATGCGGATTCCAAATTTATTTGAAACGAGTTGATTTATTCACAACAGATCTACAAAGAGATCTATCTAGTATCGATCCACTATTAATCTACTTTTTATTTTTTATAGTGTATATATCTTGTAAATATATGTTTTACATTAAAGATTGGCAATATCTAAATTTAAACCATAACAATGTTAACAGGAAGTGCGCAGACTATATGAAGTATTAGTGTAAATAAGTAGGTCCATATACCTCTCCTGCTTTAAGCTAACCAAATATTTTCTTGATGTCACGTTGAAAAAAAGATAAGACCGTATCTGAATGTGTAATGGTCCGTTCTTCACATAATATGGCCACAATTGAAAATAGTGCATATTTTTAACTAATTTTTTGCCCTATTCCCGATTTTTTGCTCTAATGGCATCCGAGCTGGGGTGACTATACTACCTTAATATTACGCTGGGGCAGTCATCGGTGCAACTTAGGAACTAAAATACTTACAGGAATAACCCAAATGGCTATTTATTAACTAATTTTTTTCTAACTTTCTACACTAGTCCTGATATTATTGCTGCAGAGATATCCAAGATACAGTGGAACATAAATATATTTCACTAGCATAACCTTCGCAAATAACTTTAACTAAAACCAACTTATAGAAGTTCAACAAACAAGATAACTTTTTGCTTTTATTCTAAACCTGTGCTGATTTTTTTATACAATCATGCCCTAGATATGGCGTTACGGTCTTCGTTTCCAAGTTACGTTACGAGGCTGTACTGTCGCAATATCAAGAACGTACTAACCCATCTAGGGCACAATTGCAGCAAAAAAATTGGTGCAAGTGCAGAAAGTCATTAAAAAATTAGCAAAAAAATTGCTATTTCGATAATTTCTTTAAGTCTTGTAGTTCCTAAGCTATACCGTTAGCTACACTGGCATAATATTACGGTGGTGCAGCTACCATAACTTAGTGAACATCAGTGAAGCAAAAAAATCAGGATAAGGGTAAAAATTAGCAAAAAATTAGTAAAAAAATATGGTTCATTTTAAATTGTGGCCATATGATGAAGCTGCGCCAATGTAATAGAAATCTGCTCTTTTAGAATACGGTGTCAAAGAACCCGTAGAAATCGATTTCGACGGTTCGACCTTCGTTTAACCTCGAACTAGACGTGCTGGGACGAAACGAACACTGGAATCGTGATCAGCGACCCCAAAGACCCCAAAAACATAAAGCCCAACTATTTGAGTCCCAGTTTTCGCCATTATAGCGGCGTAAAGCTCGAAAACACGGTTTTGACCTTCAAATGACCTCAAAATGACCTCTAGAGGTCACTATGACGAATACGTAAAAGTGTATTTGAACGTAAAATCGTCCATTCTTTCATAATCCGGGGTCAGAAAACCCGTAGGAATCGATTTCAATAGTTTGACCTTCATTTGGCCTTGAACTAGACGTGCTGGGACGAAACGGACCCCGGGATCGTGATCAGCGACCCCAAAAAGATAAAGACCCATTGAGCTCAGAAATGCTCCGGTCCGATTTCCTTTTGTGGTCCTGTGAATTGTGAGGAGTTTCTCAAGCCAGGTTGGAGGTCCGTACGCTTAAAGCTCTCATGGAGATATGAAGGGGTTTCAGTGGACAGTATTTTAAACGCAAGAGTAGCGGCAATAAATTCTCTACGATGGGCTCCCGAGAGCTAAGCTAGTTCATTATGACACGGTGTGGCATGATCTCTCCACCCTATATAGCCACAGATGAATCGTACGCACGCATTCTGAGCGCGTTGATGCTCAGATTTTGTTCAGCGTTAAGAGAGAGGAAGACCGCTGCAGCGTAGTCAAGATGAGGGATGACCAAGGCCTGGACCAATGTACTTCTGGTGTCACGAGACAGAGCACGTCTATACTGGCGCAGTGAGCGTAAGGTCATGGATACCCTGCGCCGCACAGACAGTATATGGTCAGTCCAAGACAACGTGGGGCTAATGGTGATGCCCAAATTTTTGACGTTTGCTTCAAAAGGGATCATTCTTCCCTAAACCTAACTCTTGGTAAAGGTAGAAGAGAGAGAGAGAGAGAGGAAGAGAGAGAGAGAGAGAATTTTGAATTTGAATTTTTTTTTATTTAGCGGCTAAGGACTCAGGGCCCATAATAGCCGGGGCACAGTATAAACAGTTTACATAAATATGTTTACTATAATAGTCGCAGTACTAAGAAAAACGTTTCCAAACAAGTGATGAAATTAAATAATATAAAAACGAAAGTACACAGATAGAGTAATAATGCGGCGCAGTATAACAACGATGATTTACAAACGATTAAATACATACAATTATAAAATAAATAGGTAAACATATATGTGTACTTAGTCAGAATTTAAAAGATAATCGAACAGATGTGTTCTAAAGCTGTCGCATATGTACAATTGACGAATATTTTCCGGTAAATTATTCCAACGCTCGGCCGTATAAATAAAAAATGCAGTTTTAAAGGCTGTCGTTCTTGCCCAGCGAACATTCAAATCCAGAGCCGAACACCTCTTTGTCCCCAACCTACCAGGCTCGCAAAACCTAAATCTATTAACTGCATAACCAGGCAAATTATAACGAAGAACACCAGCAAGCAAGCACAAACAAATAAAATCTCGTCTTTTAGCATACGATAAAATCCTATTAGCTGTATAGGTAGGCGTAATGTGCTCATGTCTTTTAACACCAGTTGCAAAACGTATAGCAGCATTTTTACTACGCTGTAGCTTGAGTGTAAGCTCAGATGATAAGCCCAGGAAAAGTACCGCACAGTAATCCAGGTAAGGAAATATTAGCGATTGGATAACCATCATTTTCGTCGCATTGGGTAAACAATCACTACACTTAGCATAGCATTTACGTGAAGTATGCATACATTGAGGCGACCACGACAAGGTGCTATCGAGGGTAACTCCAAGCAGTTTCAGAGAATCGCAGTAGTCAACTAAATCATCAGACACGATTAACTTTGGTAGAGTCATGACCTTAAGACGGCTAATAAAACCACGAGAACCTAACCAGATGGCTTGAGTCTTTTTAGAATTTATTGGTAAGCCGTTCATCATGGCCCACTACAAGAGCGCCTGCAGGTCAGTGTTGACCTTATCAATAATATGTGTAAGAGCATAAAATGATCCACTACAATACAACGTAAAATCGTCTGCATACATATGATGTTTACAATGTCTAAGGATTGTTGGAGCATCATTAATGAAGAGGGAGAATAGTAATGGACCAAGTATGCTACCTTGAGGCACTCCACCAAGATGAGCAATTGGTTCGGACATATCACCATTAGAAGAAACAACGATTTGTGAGCGATTTGACATGTAAGAGCGAATCCAGCTACAAGCTGTGTCAGAAGAACCAAGATCGATCAACTTATCACAGAGTAAATTCGGGTTGACACGATCGAATGCACTCGAAAAATCCACCACCACTAAGAGCACAACTTATTCCCCGTCAGTGGCCTCTTTAACGTCGTGAGAGAGAGAGAGAGAGAGAGAGAGAGAGAAAGAGAGAGAGAGAGAGAGAGATATTTATTTGTACATTACAAAAAATAAAATACATTATATTTAAAATAATCATGTTTATAAAAACATTGGTCATTGCACATTGATATCACAGTCATTAGCTTTAGGTCAAATAAGTAATATCACAGCTTTAGGTTAATACAGTTAATATCACAGTAAGTCATTATAATAAAATAAAATATAATACACATAAATCTTCGGTCGCATACATCTATCAGTCAGATGATAAGAATATAATTCAAACATACTTAAATTCGTGCATCCATCCATCTCATCCCTTACATACATTCACTCTCGCAAACAGTGTACATGGGACGATACAAATAAAAATGAAATAAAATAAAATAAAATACCGTCATACAATAAAATACAAGATCATGGATGGATATGAATAAACAAATAAATAAATAAATAAATAAATAATATAAATAAATAATGACCACGCTATTCTAGTTCCAGGAGGTACCTCCGGACAGATGTCTTAAAGCCCCTCAGTGACAATAAGTTTCTGATCTCTGCCGGCAGTGAGTTCCATAAATGCGCCCCTGAACCCGAAAAGATCGCTTTCCAGCTTCAGTGCGCATCAAGGGAGGCGTAAGTTCCCTCAGTGGACCCCTCTCAGTGCCCCTAGGAATATATCTGGAGAATAAACTCTCCAGATACAGTGGAACACGCATACGTATCAGTTTGTACATTAGCACAGCCATAAAATATTGTCTTCTAGAATCTGAACGCAGCCATGACAGGGAGACTCTGTGAGGGGTCATATGATCTTCCCTCCTCACACCACAGACATAGCGTACAAAGGAATTCTGTATCACCTGTAGTCTGTTACGTAATTCGTGCGAGGCGTCCAGAACAACCACAGAACAATAATCCAGATGTGGGAACAACAAGGCCTCAGCAAGTCGTTTACGAAGGGTTTCGTTAGTGTATTTTCTAAAAAAACGCAGACTATATAAAGTCTTATTAACCTTCTTCGCAACGCTATCCAAATGATTTTTCCAAGTCAGTTGAGAGTCTAGAATTACTCCAAGACTCAGAACACTATCCACAAACAGGATGCGCACACCATCACCCAGCTCAAAGCATGGCTTGTCTTCCTTGTAAAATTTCGCACAATATTTGCGACATCCAAATAAAATTGCTTGAGTTTTAGAGCTGTTGAGCTTAAGTGAGGCGCCCGCAGCCCATGCAGACGAGTCCTGAGCAACCCTCTGAAGCCTCGCTATCCCCCCATCAATGTCATGATAAGGAACCTGAATATAAATCTGCAGATCATCTGCGTACAAAATATATTTGACCCCCGCAGAAACCAGCAACTCGCGTAAGTCACTAATGTACAAACAAAACAGAAACGGTCCCAGGACTGACCCCTGTGGTACTCCTGAATTGGTTGCAATCCAGGGAGAAATGTTATCAGATGAGATAACCAGAGAGAGAGAGAGAGAGAGAGAGAGAGAGAGAGAGAGAGAGAGAGAGATTGATTGAAATATTTATTAGACCATTATGGGGTAGAAACCCCTTAGGCACCATAAGCGAACTATTACAATGATTAAATCTTTAAAACTAAATAACAAAATAAATTTCAATAATAAAAAGATAAAACCAGAACAGAATAAAATAAAAATAAAATATATGTGCAATTAAATAATAAATTAAAACTTAACAATAGATAACAAAATATGTACCGTTCGCAAAATAAACGCAATATAAAAGATTAAATAAAATATACAAAAGTGAATAAATAGTAAAAAAAAATGACAAATACAAAACTGCACCAGCATAATAAATAACGACGCAATGAATAACAGTAGCAATAACAACAACAATCCCGATTATACATCTACATCCAGGTGAGGGATGGACCGCAAAGATATGTCCTCGTTCGTGACCCGCATAGACCAGGCTGCCTGTCGAGCCCAAACAGATGATTGAACAGAATGATCTTGAATTTGTCTAAAAATGAAGGATCGAAGGTGAGTGAGGGAAAATGATTTAGGATACGAGTGGAGGTAATGACAAATGATCTGTTTAAAGCTTCAGTGCGTGGAGGAAGATACATGAGTGACCTAGGTGTATGGCGGGAGGAGAAACGAGAAATATGGCCAGGGGGATTGAGTTGGGTGAAATGATCTGCCAGGTATGATGGTGACTTATGAGCAATGATGTTAAACGCCAGGGAACCAATGAGGTATGAGCGTCTAGACTCAACCGACAGCCACCTTAAACCCAGTCTATACGGGGTTACATGGTCACGTCTCGTTATATTGCCCCATACAAATCTCACGCAGGTATTTAATAACCTCTGCAGTTTTAGGTTTCTAGTCTGGTCCACATCATTGTGGACCGCACACGCATAGTTGAAGTGGGAAAAAACGAGTGCTTCCACTAGATTCTTACGAAGTTTCTTTGAAAGTGCCTTATTATAATTACAAAACTCCATGAACACGCCTAGAGATTGTCATGACTTGTTTTGATCAGTCGAGGGTGGGTGTAATCAATAAGCCCAACGATTTTACCACATTTTCATAATCTAGAAAGTTATCACACAATTTAACTCCCGGAGCAGTGTTCAGGTTAATACGAGATATATAAGCCTGACTACCCAGGATTATAACCTTCGTCTTTTTTACATTTAGTGAAAGGCCGTTTTCCGATGCCCACTTAGCTATCGCGTTCGCATCCTGAGATACGCGTTGAACACCATTGTCAATATCGGCTGGAAAAAACGAATGATAGACCTTGAGAACCTTAGATAGGTTATTAATAAAGATGGAGAATAAGACCGGACCTAGAACACTGCCCTGAGGCACTTCTGCATTCACCTCGAGCCAGTCAGACAGCATGCCAACCTCATCCACAACGGCTTGCGTGCGACCCACAAGATATCTGTAGAACCAGTTGAGTACAGTATCTAAGCAACCGATGTCGCCCAAATTTCGGATAAGTTGATCATGAGGAACTGTGTCAAAGGCCTTGGAGAAATCGAATAAGACTAGGATCGTAATCATTCTGGAATCGATAGCTCTTCTTACGTCGTCCAATACCCCCAGAAAAGCTGATTGAGTACTGTGACCCCTTCTAAAACCCGCTTGTCTGGCCGATAATAAATTATTAAATTCAATATACTCAACCAGCTGGTCGTGCACCAATCTCTCCAACACCTTTGCCATCCCGCAGAGTTTGGCAATCGGTTTCGTGTCAGAACACGTCACCATCCTGATCGATTTCGCTAACGGGAACAGTATAACCCTCTTCCAGCAATCGGGGAACCATCCAGTTGAGAGCATACCATTAAAGAGTTCTGTTAACGGTAGAGTAATTTGAGGTTCTAACAGTTTTAGCATTCTAATTGAAATATCATATATCATCAACACCCGATGCCTTGGAAGAAGATCTAACTATTACCCGCTGCACTTTTTTGGCTGACACCGGTAGAAAAGCGAAAGAGGGAGATGAGGGAAGATGACATAAATTAGATAGGATAGATGCAAAAGAATAAATAGTGAGTGGTGGGGTGTGGTTAGATATGGATGCATAATGAATGTTGAGTTGATGAGCTGAGAAATGTTTTAATGGCGATGAATTTAGTTTTGAGCCAAGAACCATTTTTCTGAGGAATTTCTAAGCTTCAGCAGGATTCTTCTCGTTATTGAGCTTTGATTGCAAATAATGAAATTTTACTTGGCTTATGCTTATTTCTGACTGCGATAAGTTTAGCTGGAGCAATGACATTAAATGTTGAGATAATGGAGCAGCACAAGAGAGATAGTGAGGATGAGAGTGTGTCAAAATAATTAGATGATAATGAGTCCATGCAAATACGCTGGTCAGGCCAAGCAGGTGAAAGTGAATCAATGACAGGTGGAGATGCTGGTAATGAAAAATTCGTTGATTTGTCCATAAATGAGGTGAAAGTGGTAGCAAGGTGATGTAGGTTGATCTTCTCCCAGACCTTTTTCCAGAACTTTTTGACACTAGCCTGCGGATTATTGATCTTTAGGGAGATGCTAATTGCGTCATGACCCGCCGCGAAGGGTGCACTTGACTTATTATAAACAAATTCAGGTACTGGCTCACGAATTAGGAAAAGATTAGGGAGTATGTCAGCTATAGTATCAAACAATTCCGTTGGATAAGCGGCAGAAGGCCTACGATAAACCACTGCCAACGCCAGCGCCACCGTCTTATTCACTAATCTTAGAACAATGAACTCGGGGGCGTTCGAGTAGACAGGGTCGGAGTGAGCTAAGATGGTAACTGTAAACTCATCGCGAACATAAGCCGCCACACCACCACCCTCCTTACCTACACGATCCAAGCGATAAAGAGTATAGCCAGGTAACTTGAGAATTTCGGAAGAACCGCTTTCGGTAAGAAAGGTTTCAGTGACAGCAATGACGTCGTGGGATTCTGGAAGAACCAATGCTTCGATTGATGAAAAATGAGTCTTTGAACGGTTTATATTAGAATGAAAAATGGAAAATGAATTGGATGAGTTGATGATTCTGACCTGACCAGTTCTGTCTCATGTGGTACGGGATGAGAGAGGAAGGAGATGATTAATGTCAGCCTCAGAAGTAACGCGTATAAGGGGGCCATCCCTCACCTTTCGCACGAATACATTTAAATTGATTACGGTGGGTCTCGCGTAGCCCAATTCTTTACATTTGCGGATCGCTGCTTGCCAGAGATTAAAAACTGTCTTAGGCCAAAGCGGCCGAATGAATAGCGAACTATTACCTCCCTCTCCAAAAATTTTTAGTGCCGACTGTCCCTTTAATAGATACGCCCTATCGATGACCGCGTTTCTGGCTGTAGCCGACGATAAACGGAATACAATTCCTCTGTTGCGTGGTTGTGTCGGTAATTCGCCCTCGGCTATGGGTTTTGGTCGCGGCAGCAAAGGTCGAATTTCGATCACCTGTTTCGATAGTAACGGCAACTTGATGGTATTCAGAATATTTTCGATAATGATGGTATCTGGCAAAGACGACGATAAAGGCAATCCCGTGGCCAACACCTCGCACGTGTCTCTCAAGATGTCAGCGGAAGCATTAGGTAACGGCACAGCCGATTCACCGCCGGAAGGCCCGATCTCCTCCAAGGCAGTGACGCGAGTCTCAAGCTCAGCAAAGCGCTCTCCAAAATTGGCGAAACGCGCCTCCGTGGCCGATTCAAATAAGTCTACGCGAGCATGGAGAGCCAACATATCCGCCTTCAAGTCGTCGAGTTTACCCTCTACACGGTCCACTTTCTCGACCACCGATTTTAAGTCGCTTTGAATGTTCGTTCGAATATTCTCGATGCTTAATTGAAGGTTCCGCGCGAAACTCTCCATCCACGGTAGTGGAGCGCCCGCCATCGCGTCGGTATCGGTCGAGATATCGCGCGACGCGTGGTTGGGCGGTAGAGGCGTGGCGCCACAAGGTTGCTTGGCAACCTGTGACGTTGATGGCGACGGAGGCGAGGCAACGCGCTTGGAAACGGAGGAGGGCGGAGTAGGCGTGGTTGACGGCGCGGTATAGCTTATGCGATATGTGTTGATCTGCCAAGAAACTAATAGTAATAAATAGTTTAAATAACCACTATGAAAATTTGTTTCATCAAACGCAACACTATTTCTTTCGTATTCAAAGCATTAAGATACGTTGGTCTACCAATTTATAAGTCGAAATATCGAATAAACAATTATACTTTTTTGAATGATAACACTATGTTTCCTGTATTCAACATATAATATTACTCCCGAAACAATTCCAAAATAATATGATACCAAAGTGGTCGATATATCGACCAGTCCCGTCCTTAAGAAATTAATAGACTCCGATCTAATCATTAGTCCCTTGCGCATAGTCTCTTTAGGAAAAACATGTCTCAATCCCCCTCCTGCCTTATTAAATTATTTCTTTATAAATATCAAATACAACTTTGTGCACAGCTATTTATAGTTAACACATTTCTACCAAATTAAGAAATAAATATGTTTTATTTGTAACGGGGTGGATATTGGGGAAATGTAAGGCCCACGGTTGGGTCCTATGCCCAAAATTGCCAACTAGGATAAACACCGGGGAGGGCGGTATTCGTGGGAGAGGACTGTGATCGGTAAAATGTTATCAACAATTGAGATATTAAATTAATCGGCGAGAAAGATCGTCTCGCCGAGACAATTTATTAAATAAATTGTCTCGCCGAGACAATTTATTAAATAAATAATTTAATTATGACAAATCAACAACAACAATTTAAGGGGAGTCGTACCGATGACTACCCCCCAGGTCAGCGCGAAAACAATTAGTTAAAACCTATTAACCGACGAGTTACGAGCTACCGATCCGGGAATGATCGGCTGCTTAACCTGATAGCTATACGTCACATCGCGTAACGTATGTATCTCTGACGTAGGGAGTTCTGACGTAGAAGCTTCCTACGTCACGCGCGCCTTCTCTCGTGAAGTGGCTCCCGCGAACCACCGACCTGTCTACCCGGGCGGGATTTGTCACGAGAGGGGGGAAAAGAAGGAACGCTTCCTCGCCTGGACCGTACCAGGAAAATCGGGGTACAAAATATGAAGTAGACAAGCGGGTCAAAACGTGGTGCACCACTTACCGCGTACCTGACTATTTCGTCTCGGCGGGAAAAGACTGGGCAATAGAGAGAGCTTATTCCCGTGATAATTTCTCGTTCTCTCTCTCACTCCAACTGTCGGGAAGCTGCCGACTTATGGTTTTCTGATTCCCCTTACTGTAGGACGTGCTGCTCCGCACGCCGACGTAGAGATTGGTGGGGGAAAACCTCACACCCCACACACTAAATGCAGCAGTCTTTCAACCTTTTTATTCGCGTAAAAAATATCACGGCGGTTATCAACACGTTGTTATTGCCGTGCGCGCGCGAACTCGATCCCGTTAATCTCTTCGCGCACGATACTCGCGCGCGTTCCCTGCGCGCGCATCACTCTCGATACTTTTTTCGGTTACTCACCTAATCGGTAACTCGCTTACCGTTATATAATATTAGAAGTAATATAAGTATTTCTCAGATTTACTTATTTAGCACTAAATAAAACTTTCTCAAGACAACGTTAAACAAATTCATGTTTAAATAGAAAATATTAATGTACATTCACTGTTATCGTATGTTCACTTCTATGTCGATCTGAAGGAGGCCAGTGATGGGAAAAAATAACAATTTTCAATAACCACTTCATGCTAATTTATTAAATCACAATACAAAAACATATTACAAACAGATTATAAATTAGTATCAACATCAAAAAAACTTTAAAGCAAAGAATTACCTTTAAAAATAAGTCACGATTAATCACATAGTCAAAATTTAAATGTATAGATATGAAACCATATCTTGTCAGAAACCAAGATCAACTGTCAATTATGAAAATAAACGCGACACTGCTTGTATCTTTACACAGCTGGTGAGAGTAAACATAGACAAATACATATGAAACTAAGATTTTAAACGTCTTATGACCAACCAATAGCATCTATTTAACGTATATAAATTTTCTTTCTTATTAATACTAGTATTATTACACTTTATTTGAATCATTTCCGATACTATTCTTTTGTTATAATTAGGCTCATATTCCATTATTTCCGTATTATTCCAGTCAAATTCATGTAAATAGTTCCTTTGATGTTGGTTTACAACAGATTCTTCATTTTTTGTTAAATATGTTCCTCAATTCGTGTTTTTAAAGACCTTTTCGTTTCACCTATACAAGAAACTAGACAATTTTTGTATGTAAATTTATGTACAACAATAGTTCGTTCAAATTTTTTAATAGAATGTTAACCTAATTTTTTATCAATAATTGATAATATAATAAAATTCCAAGTTTTTAATATGTTTGATAAATAATCAAAATTTTGTTTTAGTGGTAAAGAAACTGAATTTTTTATTAATATTAGAAATTCTTTGGACCTGATTGTTATCTCTACTAAATTTAATTTTATTTATTTTTAAATAGTTTTGTTAATAAATTGGAGAGGATGTTCATTATTAATTAATATTTCTGTTATTTTTTTAAGATCATTATGGTGATAACGATTATGCGACAATAGTAAAGTTCTCTCAACTAAATTATATACAATATTACGTTATTTTGTTGAGTTAAATGATTTGAAGAGAAATTAATAAGTCTACCTGTAGTTGTAGCTTCCTGAAATCAATTAGTCATAATATGATTATAATTTATAGTTAAAATTATGTCTATAATATTGATCATATTGTTAATATTTATTTCCAGTAAATTGCAAATTTTCATTATAAGAATTAAATAGGTTAGAAATCAAATCAATACGACATCTATTTATGCACGTGATTGTATGTATGTCATTATTTACAAATATACCTTGCCATTTGGTCTTGAACAGCTTAGCAAAGAGAGTGAGTTCAATATCAAATAAATGTAAAATTCCGTTCAATCTAATAATTCATTTTCGAAGTAATTTTTCATGTAGAATCCGAATCCGGGGTCCGAATTGCTCCTTCACGTCAGGATGTTAAGATATCCTAACCTAAAAGTGCAAAAATCGCGATTTTTGGCTATATTTGAGGTTATGTAGTATCATCATATTCTTTTTTCTCAAAAAACAATCAATGGTACCTTAACGTGTAAGTCTTGTTTTTTCAAATCCCTTTGAGTTTGCTCAAATAGCTTATTTCTGCATTGAGATATTTCATTTTGAATTTTTTCGAGTTTCGTCAATTTCGTTATTCTCAAAATTCACATGATTCTGTAGTCTTTGACGTCCAAGTTCAATAATTATGTTCAATTTTTACTTTTGACATTTGTATCACGTTTTTTTGTGACTATAGGTTCTTTAAAACTAAAATTAAATGTGCATCAAGTTTCACGACCCATAACTATCAAGGGGAGTACTTAAACTCCGGCAAACGAATCTTATCCTAACTTTGGTATGTCTTTTATAATATAAAAATGTAAATAAAGCCAAGTTATCTCTTGCCAATGGCCACTTTTACGGGAGTTATTCGATATCTTATAATAATATTAGTAAAAATTTCTTCCAATTTGATCGCTTATAACTCAAAAACAGATAAAGATAAGCACTCAAACCAAAAACCAGAAGAAAATTGAGTTCAAGTAGATATGGTTTGAAAATAAAGCTCAAATTGCTTAATTTGGAGCAAAGCTATGAAGAAAATAAAAATTAAAGATTATTAGACCAAAAGAAATAATAAATTTTTTATATTAAATTTTGGTTAAAATTTCTTCAATTTTTATTTTCTTCATAACTTTGCTCCAAATTAAGGTAGTTCATGTGCAACTCCCTAATCGATGTAGTGTTAAGTCGATTTGTCATATTTTTTGACATAATACGCATTTTTAATTAATATAAACTAAAAGATATGAATTTTCAATACATTATCAACAACTAATTATCAATATATTGGAAATAAAATATATATAAAGTTAGTGACATGACTACGTTTGTCTTTACTTCCTCTACGATTTGGCAACATTGCACTCACCGACATTTTCACCGCTCGCGTGTGTATGTGTGTAAGTTGCGTAAAGGGTTTAGGTTATAATTTTGATGTGTTTACATTTTAAATATGAGTGATATATACAATTATAATCCAAGCAAAATTCTTCTTCTTCTTGATTTTCATTGGACTTTTGTAGTTTATACTTAGGCCATGAATAGTACATTTAAACGTTTCGCGGGTTAAGATTGCATTGCAACGTTGCCAAGTGTGAAAACGGTTTCTTTAACCTCTTCTCTTACTGTCATTTTACAAGTTCAATATAAAATATTTATTCGGAATGACCGGCATGCTATGATTATTAAAATATATTTTAAAAGCTTAGGTTTTCAACATTTTGTAACTAGCTTTTGATCCATTCATCCAGTGTTTGTCAACCCTATTAAAAAAATTAGTACGAATTTAGTACAAAATCAGCACTAAATTTAGCGCTAAATCAGTACAAAATTGATACGAAATTTGTCCGAAATTTGTACAAAATTCGTACCCTGAAAGTCCGAATTTACAGTTCTAAATAAGTACAAAATTCATGCAAATAATATACAGAATTTAGAGCCGCGGTGGCTCATGGATAGAGCTCCCGACTCTCACACCGAGGGTCGTGGGTTCGATCCCAGACGTGTACCTCTGAAAATTTTTTCATGTGCATTTTTCGAACACCGCGACTCAGTGGTTCGGCGTGTCACTATAATGTGACGCCAGTTCAGGTGCGCGTGCGTTTCGTGCACTTGTCAGTGCATCAGAGGCACGGGCATCTGAACTATAGGGAACGTTAGGGACGCGAAGATGTAAAGAGGATAGCGGCGGTTCCATCGGGAGGACAGGAAACTGTAATTATTAGACTAATTACAGTGACCGATGATATCTTCCGGTGGACACAAGCACCACTGTTTCAAGTACATGTGCTTTGTTTACAGACACACCGTTCACCTCCGTCGCTGATTAGCCCTGGCAGCATAAATAGAGCGACGTTAAATAACATAAAAAAAAAAAATAAAAAAAATATACAGAATTTGTACAAAATTAGTACAAAATTAGAACAAAATTCGTTGTGGATAGTCACCCTCCATTATTTTATTTGGGTTTTTTAAACGATCTTGTAGGGCAATTCACAGGATGTTGAATAAATTTAACACCTTTTCTTTTAATTAAAAATTGCGACGTTTCGTCTGATTATCTTTTCAGACCTCTTCTGGCACTAATTTATTAACAGAGACACAAATATTAACAATTATTCAAATTGAACATGAACAACAAGAAATAATTTTTTATATAAATACACAAAAAACGCAATAATTACCAATATTGAAAAAAAAAAGTTTAGCTCAACATCGAGCCATGTCAAGTCGGACTGACCGTTATAACAAGAAATAAACATATAGGGTATCTAACACTCTCACAATTTTCCAAGAAATTCACAGATGATTAGTATATACATACGTATATACCTATATATACTGATTGTGAGTAATTTTAACAGCCGTTACAGTATGTTCTTATACAAGTAATTTAAACCCATTGTGTCTTCTTTTTTATTTAGTGTGTTTTTATGACTATTTATAAAAATCATTTCAGAAATTAACCGTTTTTTACGTACATTTTTTTTGTCTAATATTTGGACATTTTCAAAATCAAATTGATGGTTTTTATTCTTCATGTGTATAGCTACTACTGATTCAGTATTGTGTGATTTTTTATGTTCAGAAATTCTATCTTTTAACATTCGCTTAGTTTCGCCTATGTAAATCGATTGACAATTTTTACAGTTAAATTTATATACTACACCGCATGTGTTTAACTTGCTAGTAGAATCTTTACCTAATTTTATTACGGAATTTAACCTATTTTCGATTCTTGGGATAATTGCTATGTTGTACTTTTTTAACAATCTACTAATTTTATTGTGAAATTCTGTATGATATGGTAAGGGTAAGACTGTAATTACTTGTTTTTTATTTTGTTTAACAACGTTGGTCAATCTTATTTTTCGTAACCTGGTGTTAATAGCATTATTAATAAAACATTTTGGATACTTGTTGTTTTGTAAGATTTTTTTGACAGTGTTTAAATTATCTTAATGAAAAGTTGAATCTGATAGTAGTATTGCTCGATCTATTAAATTATATATAATGTTCTTTTTTTGACGATCTGTATGATGAGAGTTGAAGTTTAAAACTCTGTCTAAACTCGATTCTTTACTATACCACTTAGTTACAATTTTGTTGTTTATTCTCATTAAACTTAAGTCTAAGAAGTTAATTTTATTATTTGTTTCCAATTCATGTGTGAATTTTAAATGTTCGTTTTGATTGTTAAAAACACTAATAACTAAATCTATTTCGTCTTTTTTAACACATAGGATAGTATCGTCCACATATCTGTAGTAAAACAGTGGTATACATTTGTATGAGTTTTTTAATTTTAGTAAGCAAGCTTTTTCAAGGTCCTCCATTACAATGTCTGCTAGAATACGTGAGATATTTGATCCCATCGGTGTTCCAAAAAGTGCCAGAAGAGGTCTGAAAAGATAATCAGACGAAACGTCGCAATTTTTAATTAAAAGAAAAGGTGTTAAATTTATTCAACATCCTGTGAATTGCCCTACAAGATCGTTTAAAAAACCAAAATAGAACAAAATTCGTACAAAATTCGTACGAAATTCATACAAAATTAGCACATAATTTGTGTTAATATTTTGTTAATAGAAAATTAATGTTTTGTTAATAGAAAATTTGTGCATATTAATTTCTTCATATGTATTAAAACGTAAATATCTCTTTTTTATTGATTGAAAATTATTTTTTGTATGATTTTTAAATAAGTAAAATAGAGATATTTACGTTTTAATACATATAGAGAAATTATATCGTACAAATGAATGAATATTACTTCCATACTGATTTTAGTATTGTCCATTGCATGATTTACTATGTTCTATCAGCTACATTCACAAACAGTTACAAAGATAATGAAAACATATTTGTAGACGTTTTAAAAAGCCTAGTTACAATTAATATGAAATTGCTGCAATATATTACTAAATATATATTGTTCTTCTAATATGGTACCGATATGTACATTAAAATTTTAACTTGTATGAAAATGCCCATATTTTTAAAAATATGTATATTCCATTAACATTAATACCATTAAAATAAATTCTAACTGGGCTTTTTGAAACGTCTACAAATATGTTTTTATTATCTTTGTAACTGTTTGTGAATGTAGCATTGAGAATAGACTGAGAAATGATTGATCATGAAAGTTAAGCAGCATTGACCGCGGTTAATATTGTGACAAGGTATGTAATACCTGTCATAATAATAAGCGAGCGAGTCCCAAGACAAACTAGCCTACCTACCCTCACATTTCTAAGCCTACCTAACCTAACCGAAGCTCCCTAAATCCCCAATACTTCTCTTAGCTCCTTCCACGTAGTACAATGAAGCAGCATGTCAGGAGAGGCGATACAACTTCCAGGAGGCTTCGCAGCAGGACATGAAACAGCCTACGATGGCCCAAGGTGCCAGACTGAGCAGCACGAGCAGCAACAAGACATCCAGGAAGCTGTAACACCTTAAGCAATCAATAATAATCCTAATTAGAAGGAAACAAGGAAGCATGTAGTTGCACACAGTAACTGACAGCTACATGCTAGGAAAGGATTGGAAGTGAGGTTATGGTAATCACAACATTACCATAACTCTCAATTAAGAACTAATAATCAATACGCAGCACTCCCTCGGGAGATAGATATTTACCTAGGAAGCAGCCAGAATCCCCGCAGCAACACAGCACCGACTAAGAGCAGCAGTAAATGATCCGACGCACACCAGCTGAGCGGCCACCGTGAGAGCGAGTGAGAGAGAAGACTCGAGGATCGGCCGTCCGTCAGCACCTGTAACAGAGTGGACCTATTAGCCGATAAATCAACACGAAGGAACGATTATATAGACTTACCTGGTTAACAGCATCACCGGGTACACCGTCCTCTCCGTGGGAAGCAGCAGCCTAGGCAATAACGTCCGCTTCGGTAAACATGGCCGCGAACACTCACTACACGAGGCGCGCGAGACGAGGGCGGCCGACGGGCGACTCGACGCGAGAAGCTACGCGCGCACGTCGGGCCCGAGCAACGAAGCAGCGAACGAGCCCGAGCTCGACAAAGCTCATTGGGACGCCATCGAGGCTACATCGATAGACCGAGTCACGACCGATAAACCGAGAATAGTATATTTCGAGTGTGTGTGTGTGTGTGTGTGTGTGAGAGCATTGACCGCAGAGCAGCAACTCCAGGAGACGATCTCCACTGTAATAAGGTGGGTGCACGCCCTGCACCGGTATTTCATGATCTCTTCTGACCGTAAGTGTGCTTCCCCGTTTACTCCACTCCCCTCCCCTCGCGCAGCAAGTAGCAGCAGCTCGCACGCAGCCGAGCGTAATAAAAGCAATTCGCCGCGATCGTACGCGGCTGGCGCCAAAACTTCTTTTATATTTTAATTATAATAAATATTATTTTATTTAACCTAATTATTTATTTCGCCTTTGACGCCACGCCCTAATCCCCAGCGTGACCGTTACAATATAAACAGAAAAATGTGTAATAATTTTTTTTACTTGTTTTATGTTTTTTTGACAATTTTATATGTTTTTACCTAATTTTTTTAGAGAATTATACTACATACCTTTCTCTTGGAAATTTACAACAAAATAATCACGTTATTTAACATGTAAAAAATCATGTGATTAACCACGTGCTACGGCATGTGATTAATCACTTTTATTAATAACATATATATAAACTAACTTTTATTGTTTTATTAGTCTGCGTGTAACTCTGATTCATCGCAGATTCAGTAAACATTCAATACCGATTTTGTACTGATTCAATCCTGATTTTGTACTGATTCTGTACCAATTCAATTCTGCGTTTTGGGAAGAAGTTACTGCAGATTCAGTACTGATTTTACTCTGATTCGGTGATGGTTTTATATTGATGTAGTGATGATAACACTGATGACAATGTAATCAATATGAAATCAGTACTGAATCAGCGTGAATTTTTTTAACAGGATATAAAATTCGTACAAATTTAGTACAAATTATATGCTAATTTTGTACGAATTCCGTACGAATTTCGTACGAATTTTGTTCTAATTTTTTACTAATTTTGTACAAATTCTGTATATTATTTGCATGAATTTTGTGCTTATTTAGAATACTGTAAATTCGGACTTTCAGGATACGAATTTTGTACAAATTTCGGACAAATTTCGTATCAATTTTGTACTGATTTAGCGCTAAATTTAGTACTGATTTTGTACTAAATTCGTACTAATTTTTTAATAGGGAAAATAAAATAGCGTACTTCCTGTGGAAAATCACGAAACTGCCATAAGAGCAATGCTAAAAACTGAAACTTTGAACAAGCTTTATTTATTATTATTATCGGCAAGTCACTCTCAAATTTCGCGACAGTATTTGTCGTGATATTATTAATAATGTGTCAAAGTTTCATTTCAATCTGCAGTGTGTGGATTCACGCTTGAGCTACCTTAAGCAATTGAGCTTCTTTTTTTTTAAACCATATCTACTTGAACTCAACTTTCTTCTGGTTTTTTGTTTAAGTGCCTATTTTTATTTGTTTTTGAGTTATAAGCAATCAAATTGGAAGTAATTTTTCATTAAAAAATAACAATTTTAAAATACAGAAATTAAAAATTGCACATTGACAATACCGCAACAAACAAATCAACGGAAAATTGAAGTACCTTCAATTGGATGAAACCGATATGTCCGATGATTGAATGTACATAAGCGAATTTGTATACAATAACTTATTTGCATTATATGATTAGCAAAAAGTAAACGCGAGAAACGCCAAGCAGTTGTCAGTTAGGCATTTACATTCCATAGACGTTTATTGTAATTACCTTTACTATCAACAATCTTTACGGCATCCCAATGAAAATCATGTTTAAAAAGAAATACATGGTGGTCGGCTACCGATTTTGGATTTTTGTTCTTTTTATGTTCATTACCAACCACTGGACATATCCCACACAGCATGAAATATTTCAAGCAAATATTTGTAGAAATATTTCAGCTAAACATTTCATAAAATATTTTAGAAATATTTTTTTAATCTTACGAAAAAATTACAAAAAAATATACTGTAATATTTTGGATAATGTTTCAGAAATATTACAGAAATATTGCAAGGAAATATTTTGTAATATTTTAAAAAACGTATTAGAAACATTTCGCAAATATATAAAAAAATATCACAAAAATATTTCATGAATCATTTAAAAAATATTCTACAGATGTTTCCTTAACTATTACAAAAATATTACATGTAATATTTTCTATAATATTAAAAAAATATTTCTGTTACAATGGTAACAATATTTTCTATTATATCACAAACATGTTTTTTAACCATTTCCAAATTATTACTCATACTTTCCTTAAATATTTCAAAAATGTTACATGTAACATTTTATGTAATATTAAAAAAATATTTCTCTTATATTGCTAACAATATTTTCAAATATATTACAAACATGTTTTTTAAACATTTTGAAATTATTACTCATACTTTCCTTAAATAATTCAAAAATGTTACAAGAAATCTTTTTTGTAATTTTAAAAAAATATTTCTGTTATATTGCTAACAATATTTTCAAATATATTACAAAAATGTTTTTTAAACATTTCGAAATTATTACTCATACTTTCCTTAAATAATTCAAAAATTTTACATGTAATATTTTCTATAATATTTAAAAAAAATTTTATGTTATATTGCTAACAATATTTTGGAATATGCAATGTCAAATTATTTCATGAAACATTTAGAAAATATTATAGAAATGTTTGGTTAAACATTATTCAGAAATATTCTGTAATATTTTTAAAATTATATAAAAATTATGATAACAATATTTTATCAAATTATTTAGTGAATTGATGTAAAAATTTTTAATTTACATTACTTAACTTTAATCGTAAGTTCTAGTAGTTCGAAATATTAATTTATTTATAAATAAAATGTTTCTTCTTGTCTAACCATGTTTAAAAGTCGGTAAGTCTATATACCAGACAATATGCCAAGAAATCGGAACGCGGAACGAACCGTCATGCGCTAAGGGACTTTTGAACGCACCGTGCGACAATGTAAATTGTCGCGAGGTATTATTTTGAGAAGTTTCTCGATGCCTGTTTGCCCGTTTACAATTCGGGGAAAACTTGTTGAAAAACAAGTCCCCGAAATGTATAAAAAAAAGGGGCAAGCAGCGGTCCAGCTCATGGGAGAGGTAGTGACGAAGAGTGCCAAAAAGTAAGAGCCTTTTCTATTGGCCCTTACTGAAATAAAGGACGAATTGAAAGGCTCGATATCGAGATGATCGGGAAGGCGGCGAAATCGGTTACGCCGCCGAGTCAGTACCTAGCGGAGAGCAATCGCGCGCGGATGTGCAGAGCCGACTCGTGTGTGTGTGGACAGCCGACAACCACCCCGAGGAGCTGAGGAGACCTCCTTCAGGAGTGACACGCATCGTTTTGGGGTTGAGACGAGGGCGCACTTCCAGGAGCAGCGACCACAGGGCGAGAGTGAAGCGAGAGCAACAGTGAGAGAGAGAGAGAGAGAGATAGCGCGACGAGAAGCGCGAGCAAGCGGTCGACACCGGCCCGCGAGATCGTCTACAACCAGGGTAAGGAAAATAGTTTACTATCGGTTGCTCGATCGCAAATTAGGCGCGGATCCCGATTAAATAAAGACGGTAATAGAGTGTATGCGTGTGTGTAATATATATATATATATATGGATGGTTCTCTGTGACATCGAAGATGAAAAAAATAAATATTGCTATAACTATGGGAATATGTTTTAGAGGTATCCAGTAGTTCTCCTGAATTTTTTCAGATTTTTTCTGGGCCATTATTTTAAGTTACAGAGAGTCAAAGTTGACATTTTAGCACTTTTTTGCATTATATGCCCATTTTCATGAATTTTTAGCTCCCAGGAGATGCATTTTTCACTAAAAACATAAGTATGACTTTTTTTGTAAAATTTTCCGAACTTTTCATTAAAAATACTTTTAAAGACATAAATGTATGCTGTCACACTCTTGTAAGCCATTTAAACCTTAAATAGTGAAAATCAGCAATTCTGCTCCGGACTCTGGTAACCTAATACTGTCTAAAAGGTGTCTTTTTATAGTCAGAAACTGCCTAAAAATTTCCAGAGTGGGTCTAAATCATTAAGATCACTTATGGTCAAAATATCCGGGAAAAGTGCCCGAAATATTAATAGAAATGTATATTTGTTGCCTTATAACGATGAATCTATTAGCATGATCATTGCAAAAAAATTTGTGCACTTACCTTGGAGTGGTAGAAAAGTATTTCTACTTGTTTCAGTATCCATCTAATCCCCTGTAAGCTGCTAAAAATACAAATATTATTATAAAATTATAAAAAAATTATTTTTTAAACATTTATAATGCTGGATTTTTAGTTTTACATCCCTTACAAGAATTATAATACTAATCTGAAGGATTACTATAAAAGTATCAACATTATTATTATTATTCAGCAATACATTGTTTAGATTTCACAAACTTGTCACTGTCACGTTATCATATTATTCATTATAATTATATATCCGATTTATTTATCTATCTTTTGTATTAAATACGTATATTCAGTTATTGTAATAATGATGTTTATACATTTATAGTAATCCTTCAGATTAATATTATAATTCTTGTAAGGGATGTAAAACTAAAACTTCAGCATTATAAATGTTAAAAAATTAATTTTTTACATTTGTATAATAATATTTGTATTTTTAGCAGCTTACAGGGGATTAGATGGATACTGACACAAGTGAAGATACTTTTCTACCACTCCAAGGTAAGTGCACAAATTTTTTTGCAATGATCATGCTAATAGATTCATCGTTATAAGGCAACAAATATACATTTCTATTAATATTTCGGGCACTTTTCCCGGATATTTTGACCATAAGTGATCTTAATGATTTAGACCCACTCTGGAAATTTTTAGGCAGTTTCTGACTATAAAAAGACATCTTTTAGACAGTATTAGGTTACCAGAGTCCGGAGCAGAATTGCTGATTTTCACTATTTAAGGTTTAAATGGCTTACAAGAGTGTGACAGCATACATTTATGTCTTTAAAAGTATTTTTAATGAAAAGTTCGGAAAATTTTACAGAAAAAGTCATACTTATGTTTTTAGTGAAAAATGCATCCCCTGGGAGCTAAAAATTCATGAAAATGGGCATATAATGCAAAAAAATGCTAAAATGTCAACTTTGACTCTCTGTAACTTAAAATAATGGCCCAGAAAAAATCTGAAAAAATTCAGGAGAACTACTGGATACCTCTAAAACATATTCCCATAGTTATAGCAATATTTATTTTTTTCATCTTCGATGTCACAGAGAACCATCCATATATATATATATATATATATATATATATATATATATATATATATATATATATATATATATATAGAGAGAGAGAGAGAGAGAGAGAGAGAGAGAAAGAATCGTGACGGGAAGTGCAGTGCCGATACGAGAGTTAGAAAGAGAGAGAGATAAATATAGTAATCGCGAGTGTAGAGACATATGCGACGAGATTGTTTTGAGCTGCGCGGTGGTGCGCGCGGCTTTACATCTCCGTCGTATATTCGAGCGCGGAGAGTGTGTGAGAGAAACAGAGTATAGAGTAGGGTATAAGAGTGACAGAGAGAGGAGATATAGAGAGAAGCTGCAGATGTGTTGTATGAGTGATCGCGTACGTTTTAAACTATCGCGTCCGTGTGTGTTGATGTAATAAGCGCGTGAGATTAAATATATATATCTATATTGTTTGTAAATAACCGAGATTTTATTAATTAAAGATAGAGTTTTGTTGAATCGGATTGTATTTATTTATTGTCCAGCACCTATCCTATTCCCGAGGTAGGTGTAAGTCGTAACCCGGAATTGCCTCTGGGATCGAAAAAAGAAGTGCCGTAAGTATTTAAAATTATTATACACGGGAGAACGGGAACATTTTCTTATAGGGAAAATACCGTGTTATAACCGATATTGATACAAAAAATATTAATTTTCGCATGACTGTTGCGAATTAATGTTTCTAAAATGTTTCATATATAATTCTGAGAAATTATTTGTCATCGCAAAGAATATTACAGAAATATTTTAGAAACATTTCTTGTAATAATTTTGGAAACATTTGACAAATATGTCTTTGAAATATTTTAAGAAACGTTTCTTAAATGTTTTATAAATAATTCAATAAATTTTTTTCGTCATTACAAATAATATTACAGAAATATGCCAAAAACATTTCTTGTAATATTTTAAAAAACATTACATAAATATTTCTTTGAATCATTTCTATATGATTACGTGAAATATTATGACAGATTTTTTGTCGCGGACGTACGAATATTTTTAAAATATTTCAGAAATATTACAACAATATTTCGTGCTGTGTGGGATCGGTTTAATCCGATAAAAGGTACTTTAATTTATTGTTGATTTGTTTATTGCGGTGTTTTCAGAGTTGCAATCTTTAATTTCTGTATTTTAAAATTATTATTTTTTAATGAATAGCCAGAAGAGTTTAGCAGACCACGCCAACGAAACGTTGCCAAAAAATCTGTGTTTAAGATTTTTTTTCCCTTTGCCTCCACCAGATTGATTAAAAAAAATCAAACTATTAACATGGAAAGCACTCAACCTATGTACATTAAAAAATATAAAAATCATTTAAATAAAATTAAATTTAGTAGAGATAACAATCAGGTCCAAAGAATTTCTAATATTAATAAAAAATTCAGTTTCTTTACCACTTAAACAAAATTTTGATTATTTATCAAACATATTAAAAACTTGGAATTTTATTATATTGTCAATTATTGATAAAAAATTAGGTTAACATTCTATTAAAAAATTTGAACGAACTATTGTTGTACATAAATTTACATACAAAAATTGTCTAGTTTCTTGTATAGGTGAAACGAAAAGGTCTTTAAAAACACGAATTGAGGAACATATTTAACAAAAGATGAAGAATCTGTTGTAAACCAACATCAAAGGAACTATTTACATGAATTTGACTGGAATAATACGGAAATAATGGAATATGAGCCTAATTATAACAAAAGAATAGTATCGGAAATGATTCAAATAAAGTGTAATAATACTAGTATTAATAAGAAAGAAAATTTATATACGTTAAATAGATGCTATTGGTTGGTCATAAGACGTTTAAAAGCTTAGTTTCATATGTATTTGTCTATGTTTACTCTCACCAGCTGTGTAAAGATACAAGCAGTGTCGCGTTTATTTTCATAATTGACAGTTGATCTTGGTTTCTGACAAGATATGGTTTCATATCTATACATTTAAATTTTGACTATGTGATTAATCGTGACTTATTTTTAAAGGTAATTCTTTGCTTTAAAGTTTTTTTGATGTTGATACTAATTTATAATCTGTTTGTAATATGTTTTTGTATTGTGATTTAATAAATTAGCATGATGCGGTTATTGAAAATTGTTATTTTTTTCCCATCACTGGCCTCCTTCAGATCGACATAGAAGTGAACATACGATAACAATGAATGTACATTAATATTTTTTATTTAAACATGAATTTGTTTAACGTTGTCTTGAAAAAGTTTTATTTAGTGCTAAATAAGTAAATCTGAGAAATACTTATATTACTTCTAATATTAAAATATATTTATTTCTTAATTTGGTAGAAATGTGTTAACTATAAATAGCTGTGCACAAAGTTGTATTTGATATTTATAAAAAGGTAATTTTTATCTTTTAAATGCACAAGAATTTTACTAGCAGGTCCCAAATACTTTACTTAAGAAATTACTTCGATTTTGAAGTTAAAACTGTCATATATTTAAAAAATGCAGAGCTAATGTTTCAGTCAACTTTACACCATCTATTTCTAAGACACAATTTGTCAATTAAAGTAAATATATAATGATGTACATGAAAGCAATATAAAACTTTCTTAAATTTTCTTAAATAAATATGATAATTAACCTATTTTATTTAATTAATCCTTAAGAAAATGTTGTACATCAATAACTTAAACACCAACATTTACCAGCATTTATTGATTTTTAAAATTTATTTCTTAATTTATATATTTTCCCCTAATATTTGAAAATAATTTGGCATTATAAAAGCTCCCAGTATGGGATGCGTGGCTAACCTCTTATTTAGCTAATTCACTATGCATGATTTTCCTTGACTAAATCTTTAAATAAAATTAATATTTTCAAATTCTATATACCCCTTAAGTGTTCCTTGTTAATTTATCTCTAATATTCAACAATTTCTGTTAAAATTCATTAACGCATATTAAAGAAATGCCGTGAAAAGAATGATATGTTAATTTCCTTTTAAGAACTTTTCTTGCTTCCGCTATTGTATATACAGTCTACTATAGAAAAAGGACGTTATGATTACATGTACATTTATATTTGGAAATATTTGCTGACATATTAATAAATCATTTGTTTAAATTCTATAAAACTTTAATTCTGAAGCACTGTTCTAATTGATTACAAGGTCTTCTTATTTATTTCTTCCTAAGTTAGAAAACACTTAAACCCTTGCCTCACTTTACTCATGTTGTTGTCAAGTAAATAAATTATTTTACCATCAAACTTGTACATAATTATTTGAAACTAAGATTTTCAAATTAATTTATAATAAAATAAATTAACTAAAACTATTATAAGCTTGCTTTATTAATTTAATCCTAATAAAACTTATTAATGGTATTTTAATCATACTTAGAAGCATTTCAATTATTTTTTAAAATTAGTTTAAGAGAACCAATAATTTAGAATTAAAGAATCATAAAATTTATTAGAAATTCATTCATATTCTTATAATTAATTTTAAAATATTAGTATTTTAACTTAAAACAATGTTCACAATTAATATGGTCATGTCTAGTATAATTAGAAGATTATTTACCAAAATGTTAAAGACAATTATTAAAGATCTTTCCAAAAAAATATAATTATAATTAAAAATATTATTCCAAAAATATGATAGTAAATATTATCATGGCATCGTACATGTCCATTAATTGATGTATCAGACTCCTCACTGTCAACTGAACCATAGAAACGCTGAATTACTGATTCTAAACCAACAGGATCTGCTCCCTGACAAGTATCAATTTTGCTTCGGTTACGATAAAAAATAAAAGTGGGCATAACACTGACACCTTGACTAGTAGCAGTTTCCGGACACCTATCTACATCAACTTTTAGGAAAATTGCATTTGGATATTTGACAGCTAATTGCTCAAATATTGGAGCAATTCTTTGACAAGGACCACACCTACAAATAGAACATACTAAAATTAATTTAAGTACTACAAAATTTTTAAATTATACAGCTAATAAAGGTTTTAAATTTCAGATAATGTGTAACCTAAATTACAGGAATTACTTAAAAAAATCTTGTTCAAAATATAGATAAAAAAATTAAATGAATGACAAATTTTGTGGTTTAAAGAAGGAAAATAAGCAACTGATTAAATATTCTCTAATATTCAATATATAAAATTAAATTATGTCAAAAATATGAAAATTGCCAATTTTAATTACAAAAAAATGTAATGATACAAACCATGCTGCAGTAAAATCAACAATAACTAGCTTGGTGCCAGCATTCAATAATTCTCCATGAAACTGAATATCATCACTTATTACATGTACTCCCATATTGATAAATTGTAAATTGCAATTTTAAACACTCTATAGTACCTACTTGCACTGACTCATCTGTATAAAATAGAAATTAGGAAGTCTAGATAAATGTAGTTACCAATCAAGGGGAATGACTGGCACTTTACAAAATTTTGGATATTGGAAGTTAGAATTATTAATTTGTATTTTAGAATATATATAATTTAAATACATTTGCTATAATGTGCAACGAAAATTTTAATTGGGTTTTACCCATGTCAGACTTGAAATTAAAATTAAATACCGTAAAAAGATTGCTCAAAAATAGAAAATTTCTTATAATGTTAGTTTTCTATAATAAATAAATTAAAAAATTGTTAACTTCATAAGAATGCACATAAAATACTTAATTAATTTTTTTAAGTTTTCATCTATATTATAACTTAATTTATTTGGGATAATAAATAAAAAGTTATAGTTTGCTGATACTTTTTCTTCTGCATTTTCTATTCTATTCATTGGTTTCAGTTGTCTTGGTACATAGAAATAATTCGTACGAACGTCCAATCCAGCGATGCCAAAAGTGGCATAATCCTCGGCGCGTAATTTAAAAATGCATTATACGGGGAAAATAAAAGTAGTAAAATAAATTATTTTTATTATTCAATATATCGTATAAAAGTTAAACAAAGAAAGTTATTGTAAAAAAAATAATTGTTTATTAATTTTTAGCGCGTAGGATGCAAATTTGTGTATCGGTCTTATAAAATGCATTTTAATTTAATTTATTAGATTATTAGATTTACGCTTTGTACATGAAAAATAATGAATAAATATTGATTATTATACACAAACTATTAATTGGTTGTACAATAAACGCGCTATTATACAAAAATAACAATAATTCACAAAAATAAGATAAAGCGTTCTGTTTTACCCGGCGCGATAACTGCATTCATACAGTTATCGACAGAACGGGAGCGGAACGGCAGAACTGGAACCGTAACGAGACGGAGCGGAGAATTAAATTAGCGAATTATTAATGAATGCACATTATATACAAAAGGAGCATAATTGTAAACTTTGATTACTTATAATTTTGTTTGTTATAAATTATTACATATTAGAAATAACTATGATTATTATGAGCTTGAAATTGGCGACCGGATTCAACGCGGCTAGCCAGAGTCGAAACACGCATCGCGGCACCCTCGCTTTTAGTGACTTCGTTTGCTTTTTAATTATTGCTTTTAACCACCAAGCACAGCTAAATATATTAAGTATATTGCACTTCGAATTAGTTAATTAGAATAATGAATTAAGGCCGGAATTAGTTGACATTTTTTTCGGAAAAACCGTATCGTTTCTACAAGCATGATGTTATAGCGCCTTGAAATTTTGCAAAAAACAGTCCAAAAGTATACAGAAAATGACTTAATGAAGAATGCTACAACATCTAATTAATTAGTTAATTAGCTTAATTAACAAAATCTGAAATTTAACATTTTTCGTGAAAAAGCGCTGTTATTTTACACGCATAATGCTATAGAGACTCGAAATTTTGTAGAAAATGGTCCAAAGGGATACAGATGAGGATTGGATGGTGAGAGTTGCAAGAAACAAGTAATTAATTAATTATATCAATTTGCATAAATATTTGTTATATATGTATATATCTATTTTATCTATTATACGTACATTATTTACATTATATTACATATATTCTATATTGCAGGTAATATTTCTGCATTAATTTTTTTTACATTTATTTAACTTTTATTTTTATAATATTTACGGTTTACCGCCAGATCAATCATCGGTTCGCTCGGCTCAAAAAGCTCATTTTCACCTTGAAATGAAATAGCCTCTTTAATTCGTAAAACTGCGTCAACAGTCGGCACGAGCAATTTATTTTTATTTTTTGTTTTTAAATTATTTTGAGCGCTAAATGCTCTTTCAGGATCTGCATTCCCATGAGGGATTGTCAAAATGTAGAGCGCGGTTTCGCTAAGCGCTTGAAACGAGCAATTATTCATCCTTACATGTTTTACATGCAACCAAAATTCTTCTACCGCTGCCTCATTAGACAGCAAATACTGCGGTATTTCTAGATAAGGTAAGTTATCCCATTCGTTTTTAAGTTGCATTTTTAAATTTTCGTTAGAAACAAATTTTTTATGCACGTCCATAAATTTATAAAAAATGTTTGGATTTTTTTGTCTGAAATCTAAAGAAGATGCATTATGAGGATTTAAACATACTGCTGTTTCATAAATTGGATTTTTAAAATTATCGAACCGCTCTTTCATTTCTACGCACAACGATATTACAAAATTGAATGCAGTTATACAAAATTGTTGCTTGTCGCCTTTCCCACCTAATAAAAAATCTCTAATTTCCTCACCCAATTCGAAGTCGACAAACCTCAAATAATTATCGGTATATAAAATATCAATTTTGTTAACTGGCGTTGAAATAACGTAAGTGCGGCGCATAAAACACGATACAATATTTCTATAACGCTTTTCTAATTGGTCATTAATTAGATGCAATATTACACCCTTTTTTTGAAAAAATTTGTTTAACGCATTTATTTCGAACAACGGTTTTTTTAACAAATAAAGATAGCATTTCGTTTCCTCGCTAGACATGAACAAAAATACCTCTTGTGCGACAACATCTTTTTTGACCGATAATGTTTCAGCGAACGCTACTAAACACTCCCACTGCTCTAAAATCCGCAAAGTGCAAGCTTCCAATGATAGCCAACGAGTCATAGCAGTGTTTAAAATTTTGTGCTCCGGAGCACCTAATTCATTTTGCAGCTCTGCAAAATCATGCAGCTTGTTCGAACTGTTTAACATGGTTGCTATTTGGGTAAACAGTTTCATGATTTCCTTCGGTAATTCCAAGCATGAATACTGCACGCATAAGTGCGTTATATGCGCAGGACACTTTACCATAATTATATTTGGTATTCTTTCCGATAGTAATTTTTTTAATCCTGTTTTGCGACCAATCATTGTCTGACAGCCGTCAGTAGAACAAGCATAAATATTGGTTAGAGGAATGTTATAATTACGGAAAGATTTTTCAATACATTCGAAAATATCCTTCGATCCACATTTTGCTTCTTTGCCCTTCTCAAAAATCGTAGCTAAGTCCCAATTTTGAGTTTTTACGAAACCTTTCGCATCAATATACCGAACTAATATAATTAAATTTTTTTCTTTTGCTACGTCGGTTGATTCATCGATACTGATACAAAAAAAATTATTTTTTAAATATTCAGCCAACTCATGCTTCGAGCCTTTACCAAGTACATTGACAATCATGTTACGAGCTTTTGTCCTCCCTATTTTCAAATCATTCCATTGGTCATTCTTATCCATCGCTTTTAAGTACTTTAATAAAACTGGAATTTTTTTGAAAGCTAAATCTACTTTTACACAAGTTGACAGAAACTGTAGCTCTCTTTTCGCATGCTCTCTATTGTATTCGCTATCTCCTTCTGGGACTTTTAAATCAGTAGCCGTAGGTGGTTTCTGAAGTTTTAGTTTAGACATGTGGGTGGTACTTCTAGCATGATTTTTAATTATGTTCAGTCTTGCTCCGAAACTTGCTTTGCAAACCTTACAAATTGCTTTTGTAGAATTCGTTTCATCGCATCCTAGCCAATCCTTAAAACCTGGAGTATCTAGCCAGACCTTACAAAAGTGTCTTTTAGTGTATCTTTTTACATTGTTTGCTGCTTGAATAGATCGATTTTCTCCCATACTATTACCCAAAACAATAAATTAATTATGTAAAAAAAATTAATTTCTTAAATATTTTTTATAAAATTTAAATTTAAGTGTACTTACAGATTCATCAAGCTCATTGGGGTCATAGAAACTCATTGTGCATGCACAAATCGTAATCTATAATAAATAAATGATTTTATAACAATGAAATATAATAGTCAAAATAATATTTAATCACGAAACTTAAGATAGCAGCCAAATAGCAACAGAGAGATAGATTTTCTAGTGGTTCCTGAACAAAACTTTCTTTTTCAATTACGCCTTTTAAATGACGTAACATCATAAATAAAACATGTAAAGACATAATTAATAACAAACATTTGTCTTCTAAAAAAAATGATCTATTTTATCGATATAAAAGACAAATAAAATCATTTAAAATTGTATATATATATTTGCTGATATTCCTGGAAAATACTGTCTTACATATAGAGAATGTAATATAAAAAATCCAGCAAGTCAACAACAATCGTCAATCAATAATCTTCCAATGTTTATGACTGTTTGATTTGCCTGATACGCAAAAACGCTCCATTTTTTCGTTTTAAATGCAATCTAAGCTTGTACTTTGGCAAATTATGCTTGAAAACACTGTGTTATACGTAGAGAATAAAATATCAAAAAACAAACATATGTTCACCCTTCGTTTATCAACAATATTCAAATCTTTATAATTATTCTATTAGATTGCAAGGCAAAAAGAGTTCTTTTTTCGATATAAAAGGCAATATAAGCTTTAATATTGGCTGCTTTTGCTTGAAACTGTATTATATCCCTGTTGAAAAGAACCACGTGGTTTACCGCGTGGTTGGTCGTGGTTACCACGTGGTATGGGTGTAAATATGATTTTAGAATAATAGTGTAATGGATGCAAATTCGAACAACTTACAGGATTGCAATAAAGAATTATATATTTAACCGTATCATTGAAATAAGTAAGGTCAAAAACTTTACGTGGTAAAACTGCGTAGTAAACCACGTAGTAAAACTAAGGTAGTGGTTACAACGTGATGTTACTTGGGTTGTAATTAAATTATTTATTTAAATATTGTAAGATTTTAATTAAATTATATAATTAACAATAACATAAAACAATAATTACAATCCTATGAGTAGTCCAAATTCGTATTTTTTACAATTGCCTGCTAAAACAATTTTTACACTTACCACGTGGTTTCATACCACGTGGTTTTACCACGTGGTTTTACTACGAGGTTTACCCTTATCTGGGTTGGTTAAATCTTTTACGTTAAGGATAAAAGTGTAATTTAATTAAAATCCTATAAGTAGTCCACATTCTTTTTTTAGAATATTCTAAAATAATTTTTACAATTTTACAACGCGGTTTTACCACGCGCTTTTACCACGTGGTTTCACCATACGGTTATATCGCGTGAAACTTTATGGCTTTATATATTTTGTTGTTGCTAATTATATAATTTAATTAAAATATATAATTTAATTACAACCCTGGTAAAATCACTACTGGTTGTAACCACACCTTGTAAACTTTTTGACCTTACTTATTTGAATGATACGGTATTAAATATCTAATTTTTTATTGCAATCCTGTAAGTTGTTCGAATTTGCATCCATTACACTATTATTCTAAAATCATATTTACACCCATACCACGTGGTAACCACGACGAACCACGCGGTAAACCACGTGGTAAAACCACATGGTAAAACCGCGTGGTTTACCACGTGGTTCTTTTCAACAGGGATGTAAAGAACATATTATCAGAAAACCAACAAATGTACACCCTTTCTTTATCAACAATATTCAAATGTTTATAACTATTCTACTCGGCTGCTGGGCAAGAATGCTCCATTTTTCGATATAAAAGACAATGTAAGCTTGTATATTGGCTAATTTTGCGTGAGAAAGTCAAATCATGTCTTATATCTGCACAGTTTAGTCACAAAAATCTAGCAAATGTACACCCTTCGCTTATAAATAATCTTTAAATCTTTATAACAATCCTATCTGATTGTAGACAATAATAAACCTATGATCTGCTGTCAAAACTGTCTTCAAAATGTACAAGCTTCTATTGACTTTTCAATCGAAAAATAGCCTTATATTTTTGCCTAGTAGAGAGGTAATATTGTTAAAAATATTTCAAGATTATTGAAAAACGATGGATACAGATTTAATGGTTGTTTGATATTATATTTTGTATAGTAACACAGTATTTTCAAGCCAAAACCAGCCAATGTACAAGCTTAGATTGCCTTTTATATCGAAAAAAATGGATTATTTTTATGTAGCAGCCAAACGAAATAGTTATAAACATTTAAAGATTGAAAACAAAGGATGTACACGGCTGGTTTTTGCATATTATATTCCCCGCATTGTAAATAGTATTTTAAAACTAAACTAAGCAATGTACAGGCTTAGATTACATTTTATATCGAAAAAAGTGGATCATTTTTTATAGCAAACAGCTGAAATAATTATAAATAACAGAAGATTATTCAGAAACGATTGGTGTAGATTTTATTTTATTTTGAAAAATGTGTTATTTGCATAAAATTGTTTTGAAAAAGCAGCAATAAATTTTCCACAATTGTGTGTAATTATGACTTGATATGTTTTGTTTATCATTGCATACGTCATATAGTTAAAAAAAAGATTTTATTTAGAAGTGCTGAAAAATTTGTTTGGCCTACTGCTATATTGCTGCTGACTTTAGTATTATTATTTAAGTATCAAATAGCAGCACTTATATGAATTAACGAAAGATTAGTCAGTTTGAAATTCACGAAAAAAATGGCCATTTTTAAAACAGAATGTAATAACACTGAGCTTATAATATGAACAATACACATTATTGTTTGAAACATATTAAATAAACATTCATATGTAAATAAAAAACTATATAGATAATAATTAAACTACACGGAGAAAAATTTCTGGTAAATTTTATCCTGGTGTTCTAGTAAAAGTGGGACGAAAGACATAGCAGAGTAAAAAATACCCGGTTTTCAAATAAATTTTAACCGAGAGCAGGGTAAAATTTATTTGAAAACTGGATATTTTTTACCGTGCTGTGTCCTTCGTCCCACTTTTACTAGAACACCAGGGTAAAATTTATCAGAAATTTTTCTCCGTGTATTAATCATCATATACTCGAATTATCTATTGACAACTAAAAATTAATTATGAATTACTTTTCATTAGTAACTCATATGTATCATTTACTCAAAAATTTAATTGATAATTAATTTCCTTTTCTAATTACCAGCTAGTAAAATAGACGAAGAAGTCAAAACAAAATTAAATGAGTAACAAAATTTTTTTATCTCTGGTATGAGGGCAAAAGATTTTATTTTTTGAATAATATCGAATTCTAATGAAAAGTGGAATTACATGTAGAATTTCGCGGATCTAGCGTTACGCAAAATTCGCCGCATCGCTTCTCACGCGCGAAAGCCGTCGCAGTCGCAATAGCGCGAAGAATCACCGCGCCGCTATTCGCAAGCTTCTTTCGAAGAATCTTTGTAATTGTTGAATAAAAACAACAGGGCCCGCAGAGAATTTGCGGCTCAGAATCAAATCGACTGTTCGAGTTTCGACTGTTATGTTATTAGTTTTCCTATATTTTCGATATAAGGGTATTATTACTTTATGTTATTATAGTCCACCAACGAGTATTATATTTTTTCAAACCAAGTATAAATCGTAAAGATCGACTCGTTACGCGAAGCAAAAAGTGTCAAGTGATGCAATTATCTTTTAATTAGCTACATAGCTGATTAGTTTCGGTAAGTACCAGCGCTTTCTTATTGTATTTTACACTATGGTTTTTATTGTTCAATATAGTTAAACTTATCAGAATAATTTTACAAGTATATGTCTATTAATAAATTTCTTTACACAAATCAATTTTTCTTATTAAAACATCAATAATACTTACCGCAAAAATATATGAAATCGCACTTGCTGGATGACAAATTCACGTACACATTAAAAAATCATGTATAACTAACAAATTAATTAATTTACATACCCCGTTGAAAAAGTTCCTATTGATTCAGTATTGATTCTGTGATGAAATCATTATGGAATTAATAAATAATAGCTACTGATATTGATCAAAATCAATACTGACTCAGTAGTAAGTTCTCACTAAAACGCAAAACTGATTTCTTACTGAATTAGTACAAAATCAGTAATGAATCAATGTTGTATCATTATGGAATCAGTACTGTATCAATTTTGAAATTATTCAATTGAAGAAGGGCAATGTGCCCTTAAAAATTCAGTATTCACTCAATTCAGAATCAGTGTCAAATCAATACCCAGTTAAAAAAATTCACGCTGATTCAGTACTGATTTCTCTAAAAAATAAATAAAATAAATTTTTTTAGATAATTCTCTAAAAAAAATTAGGTAAAAACAAATAAAATTGTCAAAAAAACATAAAATAAATAAAAAAAAGTAGTACACATCTTTCTGTTTATGTTAGTTATTCACCCATCCAGTTATTAACCGCGGTCAATGCTGCTTAACTTTCATTATCTATCATTTCTCAATCTATTCTCAATGCTACATTCACAAACAGTTACAAAGATAATAAAAACATATTTGTAGACATTTCAAAAAGCTCAGTTAGAATTTATTTTAATGGTATTAATTTTAATGGAATAAACATATTTTTAAAAATATGGACAATTTCATACAAGTTAAAATTTTAATGTACATATCGGTACCATATTAGAAGAACAATATATATTTAGTAATATGTTGCTGCAATTTCATATAAATTGTAACTAGGCTTTTTGAAACGTCTACAAATATGTTTTCATTATCTTATTGTAACTGTTGTGACTGTAGCAGATAGAAGATAGTAAATCATGCAATAGAAAATACTAAAATCAGTATGGAAGTAATATCCATTCATTTGTACGATATTAATTTCTCCATAATGTATTAAAACGTAAATATCTCTATTTTATTGTATTATTGTATATATTCACAAACAGTTACAATAAGATCATTAAAACATATTTATAAAAAGCTTAGTTACAATTAATATGAAATTCCTGCAATATATTACTAAATATATATTTGTTTAAAAATATGTTTATTCCATTAAAATTAATACCATTAAAATAAATTCTAACTGAGCTTTTTGAAATGTCTACAAATATGTTTTTATTATCTTTGTAACTGTTTGTGAATGTAGCATTGAGAATAGATTGAGAAATGATAGATAATGAAAGTTAAGCAGCATTGACCGCGGTTAATAACTGGATGGGTGAATAACTAACATAAACAGAAAAATGTGTACTACTTTTTTTTATTTATTTTATGTTTTTTTGACAATTTTATTTGTTTTTACCTAATTTTTTTTAGAGAATTATCTAAAAAAATTTATTTTATTTATTTTTTAGAGAAATCAGTACTGAATCAGTGTGAATTTTTTTAACTGGGTATTGATTTGACACTGATTCTGAATTGAGTGAATACTGAATTTTTAAGGGCACATTGCCCTTCTTCAATTGAACAATTTCAAAATTGATACAGTACTGATTCCATAATGATACAACATTGATTCATTACTGATTTTGTACTAATTCAGTAAGAAATCAGTTTTGCGTTTTAGTGAGAACTTACTACTGAGTCAGTATTGATTTTGATCAATATCAGTAGCTATTATTTATTAATTCCATTAAATGATTTCATCACAGAATCAATACTGAATCAATAGGAACTTTTTCAACGGGGTATATAAAAAGTAAATAAAAATTTGAGAGTTAACAATAAGTATATATCGACCGTCACGTTCAGCATGCAACTGCGGAGTGAGTGCGTATTATATAGAAAGCTCTTAAATATTGTTTTTCCCTTTGTAACATTTTTTGGAAACTTAAGTACTAAGAACAAGAGCTTTCTCTTCCTTCGCTATTAATTTCCAATCATTTAGAACCCGCGAATAAGTTTTAAATTTAAAAGTTATGCTTGTGCAATATTTGTAATCCTATATAAAATTTATTAATATGTTTATACGTTAATTCATTAATAATGTGATCAACAACTTAATTAACTAATTTAATGCATTAATTACAATTTAATTACTCGTATAAATTCTTAATAATCAAATATTTTTCAATAACAACGTATGTATAGCAATGGAGAATTCAAAAAGTGAAGAACAGTCTGAAGGAAATTTAAAACCGAGTAAGTTGTTATTTATTATTTATTAGAAATAAAGTTGTAAATAAAATGTAAAAAATCACATAAACTAAAAGTAAAGTTCATACTAAAACATGTTATTAAAATATCTAACAGTTAAAAGAAAATTTTTTGTTACTCTTTTCAATCAAAAGTATCAACTTACTTCTATCTTACAATAATTGTAGGGTATGTTGGCTTAAATAATGAAGGCAATACATGCTACCTAAATTCCATTTTGCAAACGCTTTATATGACACCAGAATTTAGAAATTTAATATATAATTGCGATATTACCATAATGCAAGACGGCGAAAATGACAGATGTTTGATGTTACAATTGCAGACACTTTTTTTCGAATTACAGGTGCTAATTATAACAATTGATTAAAATGAACGAATTAAATAATACAAACATAGAAAAACGTTTTTTTAATATTTATAGAGTACAAATGAAGCTGCTTTAAGCACAGTATTATTGACTAATAGTCTCGGATGGAATCATTTGGATTTAATGATTCAACAAGATGCGCATGAAATATTAAACTTATTATTTCAGCAAATAAAAAAGGAAGTTGAAAATAAAGTAGAAGGTGAACTTATAAGAAATTTATTTGAAGGTAATGATTGTATATATATGTTTCCTTACAATAACTGTTAAACTACAAGCAAAATAAACCTTAAAATAACAAAAAAATGGATTGCGCCTCAATTTTTTCCAATTTTAAAAATTTTTGGGTTCGCTGAGTTCTTATCTTTCTTCTGGTTTTTGATTGAGACTGGCAGACCATTCTGGCCCAAGTTACAGCTACTTTTGTAAAATTTTTGAAGTTGGAAAAAATTGTGGCGCAATCCATTTTTTTGTTATTTTAAGGTTTATTTTGCTTGAAGCATATACATAAGTATGTAACTGGGGGAAATGAAGTATTTTTACAGAATACACTTATAATTTTATAAAAAAATTTTTATCATCGCGACAAAATTTAAAAACATTTTTCGAGTTAACCGGGTATGTCCCCTTAATATTCTGACAAACTTTTTTTTATATTATTGAAAATTAACTACATTGACTATTTAACGTTACAGGAACAATTATTGGTTACGTAAAGTGCTTAAAATGCAACTTAGTAACGATTAATAAAGATAATTTTTTTGATATTTCGTTGCCAGTAAGACACGTTGGCACTAGCATAGAAAATGAAAGCAGTGTTGTACGTACAGATCAATTAAAAAATTTATTTATTCAACAATTACTATTCTGTAAACTTTATTATTTCTTATAGCAAGAAGCACTTTACGAATTCTGTGAAGTAGAAGTTTTATTAGGTGACAATACATACGATTGTTGTAATTGCAATGAAAGAACTGTTGCATTAAAAGGCTTGCAGATTGTGCAATTTCCATATATTTTAAAATTACACTTGAACAGATTTGAATTTGATTCTAGTGTAAATCAAAGAATAAAAATAAATGATAGGTATACATTTGTTTCCTACAATAACTGTTTAACAATTTGAGAATCCACTTGAATCAACTTAAATTATACATTGGAGTGTTAATATTTTTATATCTATTAATTAATGCATTAATTTTTACTTAAAATTGAAGTATACAATTATAACACTAGTCAATTAATAGATTATAATTTTAACATAAACGTCGATACTTTTAAATTGGTGTTTCCAGAAATAGAAACGACAGATGATAAGCATTTATACGAGTTGTACTCGATTATAACTCATAAAGGTACTGCCATCTCAGGCCACTATTATGCATACATCAAAGATTTTAGTAACAATACATGGCTCTGCTTTAATGACCGAACAATTACACCAGTTGGTATTCAGTCAATATAATGCAAACGAATATTTAAAGCTTAAAGTAAATGTACTAGCTAACAATCGTGTGAATTCAAAATGATTGCAGGTTTTACACATAATTGTTGTATGCTCCTTGTAATTTCATTATATATATCGTATACGAATATAATTCTACATTTACCTTACGCTTCTAGCCTTCTTCTTTAAATCTCTTTATTACGCACTTACAGAAAATTGTATATTATTTTTAACAGGTAACATATAATGATATTGAAAAGATGTATGGAAGTAATTATGATAACGATTGCGCATACATGCTTATATATCGAAAAATTGATAAACAAAAAAATGAATTGCCAATGAAAATTTTAATCATTGACGGTCAATATGATACTGAGTTTCGTTGCGAAAATGAAGTAAATAATGTCATGAATTACGCATCTGAAGAAGATTCTAAGGTTCTTAGTTCGTTTCAAAAAATTACTGAGGTTTGTTAATAATTGAGAATCTAATTTCATAACTCTAATAAAAAGACTGGGCAGTATTTTTGCATTAAAATCAAAGATAAAAATGAAAGCCATTATAAATTGACTAACTTATTTACAAGTACTACAAATTTTAGAAAAACAAACAAATTTTCTGCTACAATTTATTTGTATTTTTATTACAATTACTTTTTTCAAATTTATATATTTAAACACTACACTGCAAGTTTTCAAATGAATACAGAAACGTAATTTTTTCACCTTTACTGCACAATCATGCTCTTTATGTTCTTATAAGAATTAGCAGTGAATATTTTTGATCTAGGAAGGTATCGAAGTGGAAAAAATTAAAGAACTAGAGGAGACATTTTCAGTTCAATCATTTCCTGATATAAATATGTTAAGTAATCGTTTGAAAAATAAATTACGCATTAATACCACAAAAAAGCAGATGCCCATAAATTCACGGAAAGCGTGTTTAGAAAAGTCATTGTCACTGAAATCAACAGCACCTTTTGGTAAATAAACCTGAACTTAATGTTTGAATCGATAAAACACGATTTAAAAAAGAAAAATAGTAAAACAGTGTAATAGAAAATATAGATACTATTTTTTTTATAGATTCGCATTCTTCAAGTTTTGTAACACCGAAAGAGGACACCAAAACTTTTTTTAAAGATACGCATGAGAGTTCGTAAGTATAATTTGTAAAAATTAAAACTAAAATGAAAATATGCCAATTTAATTAAAATTTAATAACTCAAAATTGAGTAATAAATTAATTTTTTTTAAAGAAAACAAATCGCAAGTACTTAATAAATCAATAATTTGTTTTCTAGTAGTATTAATTATTTTTTTTAGTATCATAAGTTGCGATTCAATATCAAATATGTCGTCGAATTTGTCTAAATCATGCAAAGTTCCTCCAAAACGCAAGGTACGTAATGCAACCAATTTTTTATTACTTTTTTGTACAAATACAGTTTTAGAATAATTATTTTTAATGTTAAAAATTATTTTATTTTTAATTATCGTTATTCTTTATTTGTTAAGGAAGCAATTTATAAAGCAGGATGGTTAGCATTATGCCCATTTTGTAAAATGAGTGGATCAGATTTTAATTACTGTTTACGATGCCACATGAAATTACCAGAGGGCGTAAAGCAAATACCTGTTTGTCCAATGGGAATGCCTGAAGGCCAGGTAAAGTATTTTTTCTTCTTTCTTTTTTCTAATTCAAGTTAAAAAGACCCATTGTGTAAACAAATATGGTATCAATTATTTTTTTACATTTTAAATAAAATTTTGCACATTAGGTAATTAATAACTATAATAAATATCTAGATAATTGTATCTGAATATATTTTAGGAAAACCAGATTAATAGTCATATAATTTCAAGTACCGAGACACTTAATTCAGCGCTAAGTACGGGTGAATCGTCCGTTAACTCCTCTGACATGTAAGATATTAATACTTATTAACACTTTTCTACGAAAAATTACTTTGCTTCAATATAAAACATAAAATTATATTTGACAAAATCAACTTCTCGTATACCAATAAAATAATACCAAAAAGTATAGGTAATTCATATCTGAAGCATTGCACTTCACGCAATATTTTAAAGTACCGAATTATTAAACAAATTATATATGTAATATGTATTGATTGATTGCTTGTACATACATGTATCATTGTATGTACGTTCAAATAATGTGATATACATGCATAATATTATGTAACAAAAAAATCGTTATTAAGAAAAAATATTTTTAAATTAACATTTTGTGCCATACAATTTTTTACATTGAAAATTTCGGTTTAAATAATACAGCTGTAAACAATTCATTAAAAATAGTGTAATAAAAATTAAGTAATATTTGTTACAATTGATTTACCTGTACTTTGTTATAGATTATTGATATATTCTCATGAGTCCAATGAAGGTGGCATTTGCATAAGAAACGAGCATGTAGAATGTTTAAATGATATTAGAAATTTACATGTATTATACATACCTTGAATTACTTAATTCGTATGATCGACAAAGAACGTTCCTTTTTAATTCATTCTTTTACACTAAACTGACCGATAACATTAATATGATGATCCACTTATAAGACACAGCAAGGTAAAAAAATGGACAAAAAACGTAAATCTCTTCAATAAAGATTTTATTGTCATTCCCATTAATAAAAGGTGAGAAAAATGAAAACTATTATGACAATGCATGCGATTAATTTAAATGCAGTTTACATAAGTATTAGATTTCTAATAAACTTTGTTATTTTGCAGCTCACACTGGTTTTTAGTCATTATTTGCTTTCCTAATTTAATTAATATGCCCGAAGAACCTGTATTAAAAAAGTTCAAATTAAATTCCAATAGACATTGTACAACTACAATAAATTTGAACTTTGTAAGTATACTAATATTTATAACTTTTACTCGTACTATTATAATTATACTGTATAGGATTAATTTAAAGAATATTAATGTCTAAATAGGTAAAATGGGTTTTTATTTTACGTCTTTTTAAACGCTTTAAAACAATAAGTATAGCTTATTATAGGGTGCCCTATGAATACTTTCATCTGAAATTAATATTAAGGATAGCCGGCTACGGTAAAATATGACGAGAATACACAACTTATCGGATTATGACACTTCTTTTTTCTATAGCCAATACCCTCAATTTTTACTTTGGAAAAAAATAATCATAGAGCACCCAGTTGCGTTATAATAAATTCAACTTATCATTTTAAAGAGTTCAAAACGACTCCTTTTTGAGATATAGAAAAAAGAAATGTCGAAAAAGTTAGAATTTCGCTATTTTCAGCACGTTTTACCCTCGCCAAGCATCCTTAATATCTATACCGAATAAAAAATAATTCTTGGGCACCTTTGTTATATTATAATAAGCAAAACTTATCATTTTTCAACGTTTTATATGACGTTTTTGAGATGAATTATAAAAATTACGAAAAGCTATTTTTATATTAATTTATTACATTAATACTATATACATAAATATTTAATAATGTTTCTATTGTAGAAAGGAACTAAAAATAATGAAACATCGAAATACGTGATAAAAAAAAGGTATATTAGTATATTTTTGTGGTATAGTTGTTTACAATTATACAAATTGATTGTTTTGTTTATTATTAAATGTTTTAGAACATGCATCTTAATATTTGATTCGATGCAGGGAGTTAGTTCTTTAAGTGATTTAACACAGATCGTGCAATATTTGGAGTGTGAGTATTACGCGAAAATGGGCACAAATGGAATTCCAAAAATTAATTTTGAATTTATCTGGCCAAAAGTCCCGCAGCAATTAAATGGTTACGATTGCGGAATATATCTCTTGCAATATTTTGAAAGTTTTTTTTTGGTAAGCGTAGACGAATAATTACATATTTTTACCTAGCAAATAATTATAATAATTAATCTTAAATCCTTTCTTTATTTTTCAGAACCCGATACAAGATTATACCTGCATTAATACTTTAGTAAATTGGTTCTCTACTGAAAAGGTATTGATGAAAAGACAAGAAATTTGGAACTTAATTAGGCAAAAATTAAATACAGTGAGAAATTACTAAAATTGTATATTACTGAAAAAAAGTAGAAATTTATCGTAAAAATAAAAGTGTAAATATACGCAAGATGTATATAAATATTGATTAATATATACATTGTAACGAATTAATGTAATATTTGATTATATTACATTGCTCGTTACATTCTCTCTCTCTCTGTCTAGCCTGTGTATTAATCTTTACAGATGTTACAGGTCGACGTTCGACGATTTTCGGCGATTTTCGCGGACCTTCGTAAAGGTAAAAGTAGGGAAAGAGAGAGAGAGTTTTCGGTTCGTAAGTGCGAGAGCACTTAGACTAAACTCAACCGTCGAGAGACTAATCTGAACCGCCGAGAGATTAAAATTCAACCGTGCGATTAATTTCAACTGTCGTGAGAAACGACTTGGCGGAATCCTGTTCTCAGATTTCCTGAGTTGGGAGAGGGTGAGTGACTCGGTCCCCAGTTCCGAGAGTTCGAATTTTACCTCCTGCGACAGTGGAGGAAGAGGATTGCCACTAGTGCGCCTCGAAATCGAGTTGCTTCGTCGAGCCTATGTCGGCGATCAACTGTTTAACATGCGATATTTCTTGGTTACTAACACGCTTGGTTATCGAAAATATGCCGTTAACGATTCTGCTATTCATCTGGGCGACCTCGTCAAGGGAGACTCTACCTAGGGATGAAGGGACGGCCGCTAAATCAAAGTAGACATCCTTCGGGGTGTACTACGTGCAGCGTCAAAATACTGAGGCGGGCCTTTCGAGGTCTGCCTTGGGGCACATCCGGATCGAAGTAGTTTCTCATCCAGACGAGCGCTGGGATGTCTCATAGAAGGGTGTCCCTTTCATCAAAATTCTCTCCGTATAAAGTCAGTAAGTTGAGTTGTGATACACATCCGAACTGAAGGCTTTGCGCTGAGTGAGATGTTAAAAACACCATCGCGTACAAGCTTTTGCTTTTTCTCTCTTTCAAGGGATTTTTCGAACGGTATCCCTTGGAAGGCTTATGGAAGGATTGTTGAATGTTTTACCTTTCATAAGCAATAGCGTACAAGCCTTTTGGTTTGTACGCTTTTTTCTCTTTCAGGGGATTTTTGAACGGTATCCCCTAGAGAGTTCGTGAAGGGAGTGACGAATGCTTTACCCTTCACGAACATTCGAACGTAAGGCTACCTACCGCCAAAACTCCTCGGGGATCCGGAGAGTAATAGGGAGGCGTGCTTCGGCATGTCGACAGTTGGACCAGGATGACTTTACTCTGGTACGCAGGGACTGGGATCCGAGCCCCACGTTGGCGTACCTCTGAGTTGAAAGTGAAACGCCAGCGTGTCCCCAATATTGGGTTGGACTCTGCGGGGTGTGTGGTTGCAAGCAGGCTTGACGGGTGAAGCGATCTGACCCGGATTCTGCTTATGTTCGAAAGCGGAAGACGGCGGGGAGCTAAACACCGCCGCATTCATACCGAGAATTATGGCTTAAGGCTAACCGTCGTAAGGCGGCGGGCCGTCGTAAAGAGCTTCGGTACACTTACTTAGTGGCCTCTCATCGAGGTTAATCGATGCCATGAGGCCCTCATGAGAGTTTTTACTTTTTGAACGCATCGGGGAAACTTTAGGCACCATCGCCGACAAGTGAAACCGACTAACTGTGAAGCTTGTTGACGAGGGCTTCGGGGCAGCAAATACTGTGGATTGATGCGGTGATATTGCCCTAAGGAAAGACTCTAGTACAGTCATAGAATACTGTCGTGAGAAACGACAGCCATGTAACGGTTTTGCTATTATTTAATAACAATAAATAAAATATTATAATATAAACTTAATAATAACAATTAACTACCGTTAAAATAATAGTCTCATTTACACGATCGGCCGCTCAGTAATAATACGACTACAGTAAGCCGTATAGGCGGAGGCGGCGGTAATCTTTATTTAGCGAAACGCGAGAAAAGAGGGTAAACAACTAAATAAACAACAATGCAGTATTTAATTAATAACAAAAATAAATGTATTCGGAAAAAAAAATAACACAGGCGCGTCGCAGCGCGCGAAACGCAGGTCGATATATACGCGAGATAAATAAAGAGAGAAAGAGAGAGAGAGACTACAAGACTGGCACTTACAGTGCGTGAGCCGCGATCGATGATTAAACAACCAGGTGAAGTCTGCGAAGTCGCTACCCTTTAGCTTCCTGGGCTGCGTCGTCGCCAAACAAACTAATATAACTCCACTGGATCACCAGCACAGCACCAGGATCACAAGCACGGGGCGATCAAAATATGAGAGAGAACAAATAACAAGGTTTCTCACGACGGTTGAGATTAATCACACGACGGTTGAATTTAATCTCTCGGCGGTTGAGATTAGTCTCTCGACGGTTGAGGTTAGTCTCTCGACGGTTGAGATTAGTCTAAGTGCTCTCGCACTTATGAACCGAAAACTCTCTCTTTCTTTCCCTACTTTTACCTTTACGAAGGTCCGCGAAAATCGCCGAAAATCGTCGAACGTCGACCTGTAACATCTGTAAAGATTAATACACAGGCTAGACAGAGAGAGAGAATGTAACGAGCAATGTAATATAATCAAATATTACATTAATTCGTTACACTCCCCCCTTCCAGACGCTGGGTAGCCGAAGACGTACCAGCTCTGCATTTCTACTCTCTCTCTAGGCCAGAAGACAAAATGAAAAAGATAATTAAACACAAGTAATATTTTATAAATAAATAAAATAAATTTATTTGTAAGCAAAACATCAGACAAAAGAAAATGGTAAGCAGGCCAACATATAAAAGATTTCTCTCTTTATTATAACAACAATTAAGAGCGATACGCCTTACGAAGATTACAAAATCGGAGAAAAGGTACGCGTAGATACATCAATCGCTCAAAGGAACATTTACGGTTTCTGCGACCGAGTGCGCTGTTCGATCGTTTCCACCGGGGATACGGGCTTGTTCTTTGCCCCCTTCGGTCTTCCGCGCCTAATTTCCGTCGTCGGAGGATTCGCGTATACAACAGTATTCGCGTTTAATCGCTCGTTAGAAGGGGCACGATCTACCGCAGTCATACGATTAACAATTACCCGAGTTTTGCGCGGCCTACCTCGCTTACGCAGTGCGTTCGCGCTCACAGGATCATTATCGTTGGACTCGTCGCTAGCTCTTCGCTCTGCGTTTAATCCCTCGCTGTCCCTCGTCGCATCCTCTCGATTTAATCTACTCTCCACAGATACGTCCGTCTGGTCTTCGTAGAATGGCTTAATATCACTGATGTGGCATTTACCTGCTTCTTTTCCATCATTGTCGATTAGCTCTACCACGTTTGAGCCGAGTAACGCCGAAACAATAAAAGGTCCGATGTACTTCGGAGCTAGCTTAGCAGCTATGCCTTGGGCAGCGGACGAAAGTACACGATTCCGCTTAGAAACCTTTTGTCCCACGGCAAATTGTACATCGCGGGGTTTGGATTATAATATTCGGCCTGACGGGCTTGTGCGCATGTCGCTCGTTCAGCAGCTTGAGCTTGCAGCTCTGGCAACGTTTGCATACGCTGTAGCCAATTTTGAACAGCTGCTGCAGCTTCGCTATCAGCGACAGCTTGATCTTCTGAGACACCGGATAATAGCGCTGTTTGATGGGACGCGAACCGCCCACATCAATTTCATGCTCAGCTAAGTTAGTACAGCCTAGCTTTGCATTCGGAGCAGTCAAACGCTTTTCCAACAACTCATTGAGTTGTTTGCGTTGCGCTTCGTCAATATCTGCTAAGCCAACGGCAGCTAGCGAGCAGGCCTCACCAATGCCGATAGCAGATACTTCAAGCTGAATTGCGTCAGCCACGTTTTCAATCAGCAACTGATTTTCACGCGGCAACAAAACAGCGTTAAACGCACGAATAAAATCGGCACCGAGTATACAATCGGCATCGAGATCGCTCATTACTAAAACATCTAAGTAATGGCGTTCATTCGCTAAATCAAACGGCAGCTCTAAACGTCCAAGTATTGGAGCGCGTTGGCCGTTAGCGAGTCGTGCACCTGGTCCAATGTAAGGTGTTAACGGTTTTCCTATGGCTGATGCTATTTGCAAGCCTAAGGAATTAATAACCGTGCGAGCCGCCCCTGAATCGTACAAAGCGCGTACGCGGAATCCACCGATTCCGATCTGCAGCCACCAGCAAGTAGACTGTAGAGTTCCTTCCTCAACTGGCGTTCCAGCGAGAGAATCGCAAACACCTTTTTCCGCTGATTGTCTGTCAATTCCAATTACTGATGGAAATTCATCCACATCAGAGGTCTCACTAATAATTGGGGCGATAGGGACCTTATCTATTCGCCCCTTTTCTCGTTTCCCGAGCACTCAGGACAATCCGTCTTGATATACCCGGGCCAACCGCAGCGATAGCAGTACACACGCTCTTTGGGACCTGCTTTCTTATCGCGGTTGCGACTACGCGCGGATTTTCCATTAGTAATGGATGATTTACTTTTACCATCATCATCCTTCCTCTCAACAATTGACGTTTGCGTCGGAAGCTGCGTACTCGTCGCAAAATCCGCTAATTGCTGCCTTAGAGAATTCAACTCCTTCTCTTGTTGAAAGGCAAGCGATTGCGCTTTACTCACCTCCAGGGCTAACCCCCTTGGAGCGTTGTAAACTGCGCCATTAGCTAATGCACATAAAACGATATCATTATCTATTTTATTATTTTCTTTTGAAGAAAATACCGTTTTTGGTATCGCACCTCTTGATTGTAAATGCGTACTCGCTGCTTGCGTCGTCGAGTACGTAGTTGTAGTAGCGGTCGTTATCATCGCGGTCGAAATGGTAGGAATTGGCCTTACCGGTATGGTTGTGTTAAGCGTTTTTATCGAAGTCAATTCAAAATTTGATTTAAAATTAATTTCGGCGGTGTTTTCCGCCGCGTTTTCCGCAAGGTTCCCCGCGATATTTCCCGCGTTAACCTCGCTATGCTGCGATTCCGCATCGGAATCGGCAAGTTGATCGTCATTTGACTTCGAGCTATTGGCAAGCGGAGAGAATCCGCTCTCTTCCGCTTGATTAAGATTTTCAAATTATCTGTGCGCAATCTGTGCTTGCGCTTCTTCGCTAAATTTCGCATGTTTCAAAACGGTGCAGAGTCTTTGTTCACGACGAGTCCGCGAAACTAAATCATCGTCACTAGTTGACTGGACGAAATCCGCAGCTGTATAATCGCCGCGTAAACGCCTATATAACCTATCTACACGTACAAAGGGCGTACCGTCACGCGTCAATTCTAGCTGATCAAGTATAGAATCGAATTGATCGCTTGTTAGATTCAAAATCCATCCTTGGGTCTCGACTCCGTATGTTTGATCGAAATCACTCTCATTCATGCACGCCATTTTGAATTATAAAAAAAAATTGAATAAAATTTAAATTTCAGGCCTTATTGGCAAGATAAATTCTCACAATTAAAAAAAAATTATCGAACAAATTACAAAATAATTGCAAATCGCTATCAAATTATATGCAAATTCGCTTAAATTTAATAACAAAACAACTAATTTGTAAAAAAAAACAAAATATTATAAATCTGCAACTTGTTAAAATAAATTTTCCAATTGTTTACAAAAATAGAATTAAATTGAATTAGCGAATTTAATATACAAAGAAATTCGAAGAATTTAAAATAAATTGTTTAAAGATAATAATTATTTAAAAAAAGACAAAATTTTAAATTGCGAAGAAACGCTATAAAATTATTTAAATAATTTATAATAACAATAAAAAAAAAATTAAATTGATTAATTAATAAATTAATTTACTATATTTGCGCACACGCTTACATAAACATACATACATGTACCGCGATACGCTACAATACTTATATTTACCGCGTAAATCACACACACACTTACACGCACGCACGCGAAATAGACTAACTCAACCTAAATTATGATTATACAGTTTACGAGAAATTATTAGAAAAGCAATAATTATATTTTCCGCGGTGTCGCTAATAATTATTTAAATAAACAAATAAATAATAAAAAAAACACGAAATAATCAAATTCGCAATACGCTAAAATAAAACGAAAAGAAAATTCGAATTAAAATTCAAATAATATTTTAATTGTGAGAATTTATTTTGCCAATAAGGCCTAAAATTTAAATTTTATTCAATTTTTTTTTATAATTCAAAATGGCGTGCGTGAATGAGAGTGATTTCGATCAAACATACGGAGTCGAGATCCAAGGATGGATTTTGAATCTAACAAGCGATCAATTCGATTCTATACTTGATCAGCTAGAATTGACGCGTGACGGTACGCCCTTTGTACGTGTAGATAGGTTATATAGGCGTTTACGCGGCGATTATACAGCCGCGGATTTCGTCCAGTCAACTAGTGACGATGATTTAGTTTCGCGGACTCGTTGTGAACAAAGACTCTGCACCTTTTTGAAACATGCGAAATTTAGCGAAGAAGCGCAAGCACAGATTGCGCACAGACAATTTGAAAATCTTAATCAAGCGGATGAGAGCGGATTCTCTCCGCTTGCCAATAGCTCGAAGTCAAATGACGATCAACTTGCCGATTCCGATGCGGAATCGCAGCATAGCGAGGTTAACGCGGGAAATATCGCGGGGAACCTTGCGGAAAACGCGGCGGAAAGCACCGCCGAAAATACTTTTAGATCAAATGTTGAATTGACTTTGATAAAAACGCTTAACACAACTATACCGGTAAGACCAATTCCTACCATTTCGACCGCGATGATAACGACCGCTACTACAACTACGTACTCGACGATGCAAGCAACGTGTACGCATTTACAATCAAGAGGTGCGATACCAAAAACGGTATTTTCTTCAAAAGAAAATAATAAAATAGATAATGATATCGTTTTATGTGCATTAGCTAATGGCGCAGTTTACAACGCTCCAAGGGGGTTAGCCCTGGAGTTGAGTAAAGCGCAATCGCTTGTCTTTCAACAAGAGAAGGAGTTGAATTCTCTAAGGCAGCAATTAGCGGATTTTGCGACGAGTACGCAGCTTCCGACGCAAACGTCAATTGCGGCGGAAAAGCAGCGGAAAAATCGCAAAAGTGTAACTTTTCAGGATACGTTTAATTTAAATTACTTTGAAGCTGATAAGTATCCGCAAGCACCTCAAGCGTCAACGCACACACAATCGGAAATTAATTCGGATCCAGGTTTGAACGCAAACGCTCCGTGTTTTCCGACTCCCACATCTAGCGACATACGTCAGTTTTCGTCTCTGCCAGCTCCTGCGGATTGGCATGAGTTTGGAAGGGGGGGAAAGGTGCCTGTAGTTACGAGTGATCAACTTACGCAACTCTTGTCGAATATGTCGACGAGAGCGCCTACACAGTCACATGACGTAGGTCGCACTGTTCGCCAGTGGAATATTAAGTTTTCCGGCGAAAAACGCGAAAGCATCGAGGAATTTATTCAGCGCATAGAAGAATGTCGCAAGTTAGCGCATATTTCCGGCGCGGATTTACTGAATGCTTTCTTGGAGTTGTTATCTGGCGTAGCGCTACATTGGTATTGCCAATCACGGAAAGATTGGAATACTTGGGCTGATTTTTGCAATGCTGCTCGACGATGTTATGGCTTTGAGCAGAACTTTCAGCAGCGCTTAATGGCGGAAGCGCAAGCACGGTAGAGAAGAGCCTGCTCGTGATTACATTTTCTGCTTGCTAACCATATTTAGCAGAATGGATGCGTCTCCAAGTACGCAGTTTCAGCTAGACATGTTGTATGCTAACATGATGCCGTATGTTCGGAAGTTAGTTCCGAAAGAAAAGGTTACAAGCGTCGATAGGCTTGTGCAGCTAGCTCGTCAGGCGGAAGAGCTTATCGAGGAAGAGAGGAATTTTCCCGCACCTCCACCGCCAGAAAAGAGCGTTCTGCCTTCTGTGGCTTATAAGCAGCCAGATGCCAGAGTTAAGAAGGGCGGAAAATCTGCTAGCGATGATGCTACGGTAAAAGTAGCGAGTATCGCAGAACCTACGATGGAAAATTTGGCCAAACTCTTAGAGAAGATGCTAGATGAGAGATTTAGTAAATATGCGAATTCTTTTGTGAATTCCGCTAATAAGAAAGGCCAAAACGCGCGTAATTCACAGAAACCAGGTGCGCCGAAAGGAGCAAAGAATATTTCTGGTAAGCCATCTGGCGTGATTAGTACCGAAAAGAAGGATGACGGTAAAAATAAATCATCCAATACTAATGGGAAATCCGCAGAAAGTAGGTCCCAAGGAACGTGTGTACTGCTATCGCTGTGGTTGGCCCGGGTACATCAAGACGGATTGTCCTGAGTGCTCGGGAAACGAGAAAAGGGGCGAATAGATAAGGTCCCTATCGCCCCAATTATTAGTGAGACCTCTGATGTGGATGAAATTCCATCAGTAACTGCGCAAAGGGGAAAATGCCCTCGCTTTTGCCTGTCGGAATTGACAGACAATAAGCGGAAAAAGGTGTTTGCGATTCTCGCGCTGGAACGCCAGTTGAGGAAGGAACTCTACAGTCTACTCGCTGGTGGCTGCAGATCGGAATCGGTGGATTCCGCGTACGCGCTTTGTACGATTCAGGGGCGGCTCGCACGGTTATTAATTCCTTAGGCTTGCAAATAGCATCAGCCATAGGAAAACCGTCAATACCTTACATTGGACTAGGTGCACGACTCGCTAACGGCCAACGCGCTCCAATACTTGGACGTTTAGAGCTGCCGTATACTCGGTGCCGATTTTATTCGTGCGTTTAACGCTGTTTTGTTGCCGCGTGAAAATCAGTTGCTGATTGAAACCGTGGCTGACGCAATTCAGCTTGAAGTATCTGCTATCGGCATTGGTGAGGCCTGCTCACTAGCTGCCGTTGGCTTAGCAGATATTGACGAAGCGCAACGCAATCAACTCAATGAGTTGTTGGAAAAGCGTTTGACTGCTCCGAATGCAAAGCTAGGTTGCACTAACTTAGCTGAGCATGAAATTGATGTGGGCGGTTCGCGTCCCATCAAACAGCGCTAGTATCGGGTGTCTCAGAAGATCGAGCAAGAGATGCACGCTCAAGTACAACAGATGCTTGACGCGGGGATAATTCGCCCGTCAACGAGCGAGTGGTCGAGCCCAGTAGTCATGGTGCGGAAATCTAACGGTACCTATAGATTCTGCATCGACTACCGAAAGCTCAATTCCGTCTCGACGACCTGCGCTTATCCGCTTCCCTATATGGAGATTATTTTGCGTAAACTCCAAAGGGCACGCTACATAAGCACGCTGGATTTATGCAGTGCATACCATCAGATTCCGATGAAAAAGGGATCGGAACATCTGACGGCTTTCACGGTGCCTGGTTTAGGCTTATATGAGTTTACTCGGATGCCGTACGGTGTGGCTGGGGGGCCCGCTACGTTTCAACAGCTGATAGATAGGGTGATAGGTCCTGATCTTGAACCGTACGCGTTTTCGTATCTCGATGACGTCATTATAGTCACCGAGACGTTCGAAGAGCATCTTAAATGGCTTGAGCATGTCCTAAAGCGGATTTCCGCCGCGGGACTTACGATAAACCGTGAGAAAAGCGAATTTTGCCGCAACGAGGTTAAGTATCTTGGCGTGTTGGTGAATCGCGATGGATTTCGTCCTGGTCCGGACAAGATAGCACCGATCGTGGAATATCCCGCGCCAACTAACCTCAAAAAGCTACGCTCTTTCCTCGGCATGGCTTTACGGTATAGAAAATTTCTAAAGGATTTTGCTACGCTTGCGGAACCGCTTACCAAGTTAACAAAGAAAAATGTTAAATTTGAGTGGGGCGAGGAACAACAGTTCGCTTTTGAACAAATCAAAGCGTTGATAGCATCTGCGCCTATCCTCCATCGGCCATCTTTCGAGCATCAGTTCGTTATTCAGACTGACGCTAGCGACACTGGCTTAGGAGCGGTTTTAACGCAAACTATCGACGGAGAATGGCGAGTACTTAGTTTCGCCAGTCGTACGTTAAACGCGGCGGAACGTAACTACTCGGTTACCGAACGAGAGTGCTTAGCTGTATTATGGGCCGTGGAAAAATTCCGCTCATATGTAGAAGGTTATCGCTTTAAGGTTATAACAGACCATAGCAGTTTAAAATGACTGTGCAACTTGCGTAACCCTACTGGACGCTTAGCGCGTTGGGCACTTAAGCTCCAAAGCTATGATTATGAGATCGAGCACCGCAAAGGATCTCTTAACGTTGTGCCTGATGCCCTCTCTCGTGCATTCGAAGACGACTCGGATTGCGACATCGCTGTCGTAAGTTTGCCGTACAATACACAAGATGAGTGGTATACGCAAAAACTTGCAAATGTCAGCAGAAATCCGGAAAAATACCAAGACTGGAAGGTGCTTGGAGGCAGACTGTATCATTATAAGCCTGACCCTTCCATAGATGACTATTTTGAAGACGAAGACGCTTGGAAACTGGCGGTACCGCAGGAGAAACGTCAACAAGTTCTCTGCGAGAATCATGATGAGCCAACTGCTGGACATCTTGGCCGAAACAAAACGTATCAGCGGATAGCGCGATACTATTATTGGCCTGCGATGCTTAAAGATATCGCCGAATTTGTGCGGAATTGCCCGATTTGCCAGCAATGTAAAGTGCCACAGCAGGCTCCTGCAGGTTTCATGGGAAAACGTGTTATTTTGCGTCCATGGGAAATTGTTGCAGGTGATATCATGGGACCGTTTCCGCGTTCTTCGCATGGATTTGAATATCTTTTAATATTCATGGACTTATTCACTCGTTGGATAGAGTGTATCCCTATACGGAAAGCGAACTCGCATAACATTCGGCGCGAGCTGAATGAACGCGTTTTCTTGCGTTTCGGCGTGCCTGATGTTTTTCATTCCGACAATGGCACGGAGTTTAAGAATGCTGCTATGGAGCAGTTCTTAGCTGAACACGGCGTGGTGCATTCTACGATTCCGCCTTACCATGCACAGGCGAATCCTGTAGAGCGTGTTAATCGCACGATAAAAACGATGATTACTTCGTTTATCGAGGCGAACCATAAAACATGGGATGCTCATATCTCTGAGCTCATGTTTGCGTACAATACCGCCGTGCAAGATTCTACCGGCGCAAGTCCTGCTTTCCTAAATATGGGAAGAAACCCTGTTCCGCCGAAAAGCTTGCGGAAAACAGAAGATCAAGCCGTCGCCTACAGCGAAGCCGCAGCAGCTGTTTAAAATTGGCAACAGCGTATGCAAACGTTGCCAGAGCTGCAAGCTCAAGCTGCTGAACGAGCGACATGCACACAAGCACGTCAGGCCGAATATTATAATTCAAAACGCCGCGATGTACAATTTGCCGTGGGACAAAAGGTTTCTAAGCGGAATCATGTACTTTCGTCCGCTGCCCAAGGCATAGCTGCTAAGCTAGCTCCGAAGTACATCGGACCTTTTATTGTTTCGGCGTTACTCGGCTCAAACGTGGTAGAGCTCATCGACAATGATGGAAAAGAAGCAGGTAAATGCCACATCAGTGATATTAAGCCATTCTACGAAGACCAGACGGACGTATCTGTGGAGAGTAGATTAAATCGAGAGGATGCGACGAGGGACAGCGAGGGATTAAACGCAGAGCGAAGAGCTAGCGACGAGTCCAACGATAATGATCCTGTGAGCGCGAACGCACTGCGTAAGCGAGGTAGACCGCGCAAAACTCGGGTAATTGTTAATCGTATGACTGCGGTAGATCGTGTCCCTTCTAACGAGCGATTAAACGCGAATACTGTTGTATACGCGAATCCTCCGACGACGGAAATTAGGCGCGGAAGACCGAAGGGGGCAAAGAACAAGCCCGTATCTTTGGTGGAAACGATCGAACATCGCACTCGGTCGCAGAAACCGTAAATGTTCCTTTGAGCGATTGATGTATCTACGCGTACCTTTTCTCCGATTTTGTAATCTTCGTAAGGCGTATCGCTCTTAATTGTTGTTATAATAAAGAGAGAAATCTTTTATATGTTGGCCTGCTTACCATTTTCTTTTGTCTGATGTTTTGCTTACAAATAAATTTATTTTATTTATTTATAAAATATTACTTATGTTTAATTATCTTTTTCATTTTGTCTTCTGGCCTAGAGAGAGAGTAGAAATGCAGAGCTGGTACGTCTTCGTCTACCCAGCGTCTGGAAGGGGGGAGTGTAACGAATTAATGTAATATTTGATTATATTACATTGCTCGTTACATTCTCTCTCTCTGTCTAGCCTGTGTATTAATCTTTACAGATGTTACAGGTCGACGTTCGACGATTTTCGGCGATTTTCGCGGACCTTCGTAAAGGTAAAAGTAGGGAAAGAGAGAGAGAGTTTTCGGTTCGTAAGTGCGAGAGCACTTAGACTAAACTCAACCGTCGAGCGACTAATCTGAACCGCCGAGAGATTAAAATTCAACCGTGCGATTAATTTCAACTGTCGTGAGAAACCTTGTGATTTGTTCTCTCCATATTTTGATCGCCCCGTGCTTGTGATCCTGGTGCTGTGCTGGTGAACCAGTGGAGTTATATTGGTTTGTTTGGCGACGGCGCAGCCCAGGAAGCTAAAGGGTAGCGACTACGCAGACTTCACCTGGTTGTTTAATCATCGATCGCGGCTCAAGCACTGTAAGTGCCAGTCTTGTAGTCTCTCTCTCTCTCTTTCTCTCTTTATTTATCTCGCGTGTATATTGACCTGCGTTTCGCGCGCTGCGACGCGCCTGTATTACTTTTTTCCCGAATACATTTATTTTTGTTATTAATTGACTATCGCATTATTGCTTATTTAGTTGTTTACCCTTTTCCTCGCGTTTCGCTAAGTGAAGATTACCGCCGCCTCCGCCTATACGGCTTATTATAGTCGTATTATTACTGAGTGGCCGATCGTGTAAATGAGACTATTATTTTAACGGTAGTTAATTGTTATTATCTTTTTGTATTTATATTTCTAAATAGCAAAACCGTTACAACATACATTGTACAGTACTTAAAATATTAATATATTTTTATAATAAATATTATTTCATGAAAAATATGTTAATTTACACTACTTTATTAATTACCTAAACAATAGTAGACTTAAACAATCTATTCGCACGAGCACGGTACAAAAATTTCTGCTTTGTTCGCTGATTCCGATTCGGCCGTTCCGTTTCTGCTCTGTCGGTAACATTATGCTCGCAGTTACCGCGCCGGATAAAACAGATCACTTCCAGATATTTTATTAACAAATACTATTTATGACAAATTAAAATATTTATTTTGCAGTAAAATAATATTTTAATTATCATCTGACACATTTTTATTTAATATTTCTTACTAAAACTGAAAATAAAAGGATTTTAATCGAAAATGTCATGAGCAATTTCAACGCAAGAAATTGTATTTTATTCATTAAAAAATTAATAAACAATTATTTTTTACAATAACTTTCTTCCTTTAACTTTTATACAATTTATTGTATAATACAAATAATTTATTTTACTACTTTTATTTTCCCCGTATAATGCATTTTTAAATTACGCGCCGAGGATTATGCCACTTTTGGCATCGCTGATCCAATCCAATCACCCAATGTCGATGAAGGGAAGTCCGTACCGACCACTGATGTATATATACATGTATCATACTGTATATTCAAAATATACCCCCAGATAACACTATGCTGACAAAATGCCGGCATATTGCGGCCGCGCGTGCTGAACGCATGCTGTCACATTGCCGACCAGGTACCGCCGCTTTTGGACAGCACGTTGACGGCATGCGTGCTACAGCACGCGAGCCGTAAATATGCTCCCTCCGTGCCACACGCATGCCGCAAATATATATATTTTATTTTAAATAAATTTTTTTACAAAAATATAATTAATAATTAAATAAATCATTAATTAAATATAATTTTAATTAATAAATTATAATAAAAATTTTAAAAAATCATCCAGCACGTGCATATTTAGATCTTCTTTATTCTACTCGACGGGGATTCGATTATTATATGCCGAATATGCCCAGATAACATTGGGTCGGCAAATTGTCGACAAAATGACAGCACTCGTAGCGCGTGCGTGCCGGCTCTGTACCCCGGCTTTGTGACGTCAATTTGCTGGGTTTTTGCCGAGTCCAGCGGAACGGCGCGTTTGCAGTATACCGTGTGCAAGCATTATGCAGAATATATGCTGGAGTTTTGCCGGCAATTTGCTAGCACGTAACATTTTTTTAACGATATAATTATTTTACATAAATTTTTTTACAAAAATTTAACTAATAAAATAAAATAAATAATTAATTAAATATTATTTTAATAAATAAATTATAAAAAATTTAAAAAAATCATCTAGCACGTGTATATCTAGATCTTCTTTTCTACTCGACGGGGATTCGATCCTTGAATCTTCTAATTGGAACTCCGGCATCTAATCCACTGGACCACGAACAACTTTGAAATTAAAATCTTAAAACTTGTACATGCATATCGGCAAATTGAATTTTTTTTATTTTACTTTAAATTATGCAATAAAAGATTAATTACTATTTAAAAATAATGTTGATTATTTAAAAATCCTAAATATTATTAACCTTGCATTTTTAAATATATTTTTAATTTTAAACTAAGAATTATTTAATTAATTTTTTTCTTAAATAAGTATTAATTATAGATACTTAAATTTTATTATTTTATTGTCAAAATTAATTTAAATAATAATATTATTTATTTATAAATAAAAGTTATAAAATATAACTGAAATTTAATATGGCACGCGTGCCGTCATTGTGTTGACAATCTGCCTTTAAAAACGTGCGACACGCCGTACCGTGAATATGCCAGCATTTTGCCGACTTGAAATGTTACTCAGATTTCTTCCACGCGTGACAGCATAATGACGGCAAAATGACGGCACGCCGTGGCGCATGATCGTGCTCGGCACGTGCTGTTACATATACTGTATATTTCGAACTTATTGACCAGGTACCGCTACTTTTGGATAGCACGTTGACGGCATGCGTGCTACAGCACGCGAGACGTAAATATGCTCCTTCCGTGCCACACGCATGCCGCAAATATGCTATTATATATTATTTTAAATAAATTTTTTTACAAAAATATAATTATTAATTAAATAAATCATTAATTAAATATAATTTTAATTAATAAATTATAATAAAAATTTTAAAAAATCATCCAGCACGTGCATATTTAGATCTTCTTTATTCTACTCGACGGGGATTCGATTCCCAGATAACAGCACGTGCCGAGCACGATCATGCGCCACGGCGTGCCGTCATTTTGCCGTCATTATGCTGTCACGCGTGGAAGAAATCTGAGCAACATTTCTAGTCGGCAAAATGCTGGCATATTCACGGTACGGCGTGTCGCACGTTTTTAAAGGCAGATTGTCAACACAATGACGGCACGCGTGTCATATTAAATTTCTGTTTTTAACTTTATAAATTGTTGAGGTTTTAAATTAATCTGTAGGAGAGAGAAGAGAGGGAATATTAATAATAAAAACACTACCTTCTTTTATACTTAGATTTATTCAATTTACACTTTAACTAAATAGACAAAAACTCAAGCTGTATAAAAACTTATAGTCGAGCAAAATAAAAGAAACACGTCCGGCGTCCGCGATCGTTCAAGAACGAGTGAGACGAAGCGAGAGAGCTGCTCCCGCGCAACAGCGCCGCGCACGCTCGCTTCGCAGGCCCGAGAAGCCGAGAGCTCGAGAGCTCCGCGGTCGGGGAGGGGAGCCTCGCTACGAATAGCTACACTGATTGTGCTCGCTCCTTAACATCCAACACTCCCTCCCGAGCAGATTTAGTCCAGCTGGTAGCCATCAATTTCATCAGTTCTTATTTTTCTCTGAGGTATCTGAAAACAAACAAAGGGTTATTTTACGAAATTAATATTCAGGAGCAATTCAGTCAAGCGTGCATGTGACTCAAAAAGCAACGCTTTCGTGAATATATCAGCAATTTGTTTCATAGTCGAAATCCAGCTTATTTTTACTAGATTTCTGGCAACACACTCTCTTACATAATCTCTTTTAACTTCGGTCATATGTCTTAACTTATTTGTACAACTGACTTGTGCACTAGCTCCAGCTGATTGGTTATCACACCAGAGTGTTATCGGCAAAAACGAATTTTCAATCAAAATCAAGCTTAAAGAATTATATAATGCCATGAACCCTTGGCAAGCTTCGCTCATTGCAACGTACTCTGCCTTGCAAGTAGATAGAGCTACATAAGATTGCTTATGAGTCTTCCAAGCAACGGTATCACCAAATAACTTAATTACAAACCCACTAGTTGTTAATGAGCCTTTGCACTTCTGCAAAACTAGCGTCAGCATATCCTTCTAAATTATCTGATTTTCCTTCAAGCTTAATACCTAATTTTCTAGTATGTTTTAAATAACGACATACTCGTTTCACCATTTTCGATTCCTCTTCCGTTGGGTTGTTTTGATGCCTACTCAAGACATTTACGGCATAAGCAACATCTGGCCGTACTGTATTTGCCAAATACAGAAGAGATCCGACTATTTCTCTGTATGGTCCATTTGTCTTTGTATTCGCATCGTCCAGCTGATCTTCTTCTCTATCACGTCTCTCACGATTCATCACTTGCTTACTCACCATCGGCGTTCTTTGAGGATGCATTTCGCTGTATCCAAAAAGTTTTAACATTTTATCTATATACTCTTTCAACGTAATTTCTATCGTTTTGTTATGTCTGTCTCTGTTTAGCTCTATACCTAAAAACACTTTAGGTTCGCCAAGATCAGACATTTCGAATTCCAACTTAAGTTTCAAAGCAATTTCATCCAACTTAGATTTACAATTACTTGTCAAAAGAATATCATCTACGTACAACAATAGGATTAAAAGTTTATCCTTTTCTCTCCAGCTAAACATACAAGGTTCTGAAGCATGAGATTGCAGTCCAAGATTGACTGCTACTTCGGAAAATTTCTCATGCCATCGTTTGGGACTTATTTTTAGGCCATACAATGCTCTCTGAATTTTACAAACTTTGCTTCGTCGAACTTCTTCTGAACAGTCAATTCCTTCAGATATTTCCATGTAGATTTCACTATCTATGGTCCCATTAAGAAAAGCTGTTTTCACATCAAGCTGTTTTATCTCAAAATCAAATTTATTTGCAATCGCCAATACTGATCTAATCAATGGCAAACGAGAGACAGGAGCATAAGTTTCGTTCAATTCATACATGTTTTTATCCTTAAATCCACGTATAACAAGTCGAGCTTTATATTTAATTTTATCTTCAATTCCAGCTTTAGTCTTTAACACCCATCTCGAGTCTATGATGTTTGGTCTTTTTCCAGCTACATTTTGAGGTCTATCTACTAATGTCCAAACTTTATTCTTTTCCATTGAGTCAAGTTCTTCTTTAACTGCCTTTTTCCATTTGAGCTTATCTTGAGATGACATAGCCTCTTTATAAGAGTTTGGATCTCCTCGTATACTTGCATTTAATGCACGCAGTTCATTGTCTTCCAACAGATTTAAATCAGATTCCAGATGTTGAGACTCAGTTTGCTGCTCAATTTCTTTTTCTTTTCTTGGACGACCTCTTTTCCGTTTTACTCCCTCCGTTTTTGATATCGGAGTAGTCTCTTCTTCATCAAACTTAGTAAACCAGGTATCTTGGTTTATTTCTTCCAGCGGATTTGCCCAATTTTTAATGCTTCTCTTACTGTATTTATCTCCAAAGACGATTTTCTCGTTGAATCGAACATCTATGCTTTCGTAGTATTTCCCGTCTTCGGGTTTTAAAAATAAATAGCCAGTTGGTCTATATCCAATAAAAACTAATCGCTTTCCAAGCGGATTAAATTTAGGACCAACCTTTCTCTGAACCTTGATGTAAGCTATACTAGCAAATCGTTTCAACTGTTCTACATTTACTTTTAAATTCGGATTGAATTTTTGCAAAGGGGAGAACATTTCATTCAAGTAGCTGTATTCAAGGCTAAGTCCCACATGTTCTCAGGCAGACGTGCGTCAAAAATCAAAGCTCGAACTTTCTTTTGAATCGTTTGATTAAAACGTTCAGCTACGCCATTATGCTGTGGGGTGTCAGGGGTGGCTGGATCCAATTCAGCTCCGTACTTATCCAATACTTCCAATGTATAACCTCCTGTAAATTCTGTACCTTGATCACATCGCAGATAACAGAATTTGGCATCATGGCCAAGCATGTTCCTCGAGCTTTTAATAAACGATTCCAAGCAATATCCAGTTTCACTCTTACTTTTCATGGGATAAGCCATAGCAAGTCGTGAAAAGTCATCGATAAATACGGATATGAACCTATATCCTTTTGGATGAGAAGTCGGGCTGATTGGACCCATCGTATCAGCATGAACAATCTGAAGTGGTTGAGTCATCCTTTGTCTCATGGAATTAAAAGGTAATTTATTAAGTTTAGACATCATACAAATTTCGCAAGTTAATAAAGAATCATCGAACTTAACATTTTTTAAGCCTTTAACCTCTGGAAACTGTTTTTTTGAAATTCTATTAAATATTTTACTGAGGCATGCCCCAAGCGAACATGCCATAACATGGCTTGATTCAAATTAAACTTAGAATTGATCTCACAAGGATCAGTATTATCATCCAAATTTTCTAAATTACTTACATCAGTTAATTCATTAATTTTTCTATCACGTAAAGTATCTTCAAAGTTAGAGTAGCTAGAGCATTGCTCGTTGCCCTGTGAATTAGTTATTTCGTTTAAATTTTCAACTTCATTAAATTTATTAACATCCGTTTCCATTATATCTTCAAGCATATTTTGTTCATGTTCTACTGATACAATTTCGTTTAGGTTTTGATATTCAAGCTTAGTTTCTTTATTTGTTTGTGTATCTTCATATACTCGCCTTCTTGTGGTGACATAAGCAATTACTTTGTTAAATTTAGAATATTTATTCCTTTTATCAATCAAGTTATTCGACTTCAATTCAATTGTCCAATGCGGTTGTTTGTAAATACCGGAAACAAAAATTTCTTTTGACACCGGATCGATAATGTCTATGCGCTGATTATCAAGATATACGGTTAACCCTTCATCCACAAATTTCCGCAATGATAATAAATTTTCAGAAAGTGATTTCGCACACATTACATTATTCAAGCTTACAAATTTATTATTAGTACATCCAACTATATCACCTATCCCTTCGGATTTTATAGTCGCGAATTCATCACTATTCGCGTATTTAATATCAGGTCGAATATTACTATCAAGAGTCTTAAAGATCAATTTCGAATTTGCCATGTGCTCAGTAGCACCAGAGTCTGCCAGAAATCTAATAAGCCGACTATTTTCAGAATTATATATATCGTCGAGCTGAGTGTTTGTGAATAAACTCACAGACTCTCCGGTTTTAACTTTATTTTCCGCAGTTGAGGCTTTTCCCCTACCTCGATTATGCCATCTGCCTCGACCGCGGTCTCGACCTCGGCCTCTGTCAGCCTTAAAGTATTTCACTTTTGTATCGCCTACAGGACCGTCACTGTTTCGGCGTTTTACTCCGCGCTTAAAACTACCCCTTTTATTAAAAGGAGTTGAATTTGGAAATTCATACCGTTTGACACCACGTAAGCCTTTACTCCAGCTGTACTGTCCTTCTGCCCGGCCGGTTTATCACTTCGAGCTGCTTCCTGCTGAACAATATAATCTTTTAATTGATCAATCGTTAATAATTTTCCAGTCGCATTTTTATTTATAAATTCAGTTTCCCTCACTCGAGGGAGATTAGTTACGATTGCTTCGAAAAATGCATCTCTCACTTCAATTTCAGAGAGTTCAGGAGTATCAGGTAGTTTATTGTATTTTCGAACTACATCATCAAATCTATCCCAAAATACAGACGCCTTTTCCTGATTTGGATTATATCTAAGGCTGTGCAGCCTTTTTCTCAAGCTTGTCGTCGTCAAGGTCGTTTCATTTTCTTTAATATGTTTTATTTTATCAAGCAGTTCAACAGAGTCACGAATATGAATTATTTTTGAATGATAAGAATTATCTATACGATTTATAAGAATATCTCGAACTCTTACGGTATCCTTTTTAACCCTTTCAATATTTAATCTTCGAGCTGAATCTATAGTAGGATCAATGATATAAAGCAAATCACAAACAGTAAGTTCCGAGTTTACATAATCCATAAAAGAATCCATATCTAAGTTGTTTGTTAATTTATATTCTCTTCGAACGATATTTTCCCTACCATTTACCTCTATTTGAATTTTATCTTTAATCAAGCTTGAATCGTTATTTAAATTTCTCTTATTTAATTCCTGTTGAACTACTTGGGAAATATAAGTCGAACTGATTTTATCCAACATCTCTTCATCCGTTGGATTCTTATTAGCATCAGAATTCATTACCTTATCAGATGCTGTGGCTTGGGCAGACTTCTTAACATCCAGCTGATAACTTTCTTCCTCATCTACCCAGTTCCGAACCTTATTCTCCATCCAGCTAAGCCTTTCATCTATGCTATATTTGTGCTTTATAAGCTCGCCAGCCACATCATCTTGCCCTTTGTAGGTTGACTGCACGAGCGAGTCAAAATCTGACTTGATATTTCTTTTAAAATTTTCATTTTCAGCCTACAGCTTTTGAACTCGTTCCATCAAATCTGAAAATTCAAAATCAAAATCAGCATTTGAATTATTTAAATTATTTTTAACTTCAACATTTTCAAATGTTGAATCAATAGGATTATTTTCTCCTTTTGAATCAAAATCAAGCTTTGTTGTCCTCAATCGCTGACGAATTTTATACAGATCCAAATCCAGTTTAACCTTTTGTTCTGATTTTACAACTGGGGTGGATTTATTACCTTGTAATTTCGAGCTTAGTTGACTAATCAAGCTATCATCCTTTTCGTTATCATCGAGCTTTCCGGCCGTTTTGTCGTCAGGCTTATCAGAAGACTCCAGCTGTGAGGACCGAGTCTCCCCATGTTGGTTTGAGGATGACTCCTCGACCGAAGCCACCTCTTCAGTCCTTGCACGTATGACTTCCCTCTTGACAGAAGCCAACGTCTCCTCCTCGATAGTTGAGTTGTCTGTAATTTATTTCACAAATAAATATTTATTCTCCTAATGAATACAATCAAGAGAACAATATTTTATCACAGCGGCGTTATTTAGTTTACGAGTAATCACTCAGTTCATGAACACAATGAAAAGAACGATGCTAAACACCTGATTTTTAATTTTCAATAATTCCTGTGATTCCACAGCATACACAATGCATGTATAACAACATACACTACATTGCGCGTGCAGACCAACACTTTAATTTGGATCTGCTTGCATGCAATTTCAGCTTTAATTTAATTTATTTTATTTTAATTTACTCAGGCGACATCCAATAATTACTCCAACTAAGTTAATGAAACTCGAGCTTTACCAATTATATATATTTCGCCTCCTGACAATTTTAGGTAGACGGTCTCATTCTCGTCCATCTCCACGAATATGGACTCGTCCAGATGTCGTTCCGTCAGTCCGAGCTCGTTGTCTTGCATGAGCAGGAATAGTCTCAGATTCCTCTCATCTGTTAAATTAATTTATTTCACAGTTAACTGTTTTCAAAATTTTCATCAAGCTAATTTTCTAGTGCACTTAATTTTAATTTTATTCCAGCGTATTTAATCCAATAAATTTGAATTCATTTAATTTAATTTCATTTTATCTTATTTAATTTGAATTTATTCAAATTTATTTAATTTACTTTAATTCGATCTTCATTCTGAATTTTAGTTGAATTTAACGTAACGATATCTACGTATTTTACCTTCGAGCTAATGGCGGCCGGAAGTATAATTAATCTTCCTTAGCAACAATGCGCGCGGACTTGCTTTCTCCACCTACCAACATGCAGGAGCGAGAGAGAGAGAGAGAAACAAAAATGGCGCGCGTCCGCGCCAAAAACTCGTTTCCCTCCTTTTTCCGTCCGTTACGCGCCTTTATCTTAGATTTCTTAGAATTCACTTCCAACAGAATTTTTACTCGAGCTTGCTCTCAAAAGATTAAATAAAAAAAACGATATTGGACACACGGGTTCCCTGGTTAATTTCACTAAAGATTTATTATTTCATAATTATGCGTCGGACTTACGAATTTTATTATCTTTAGAAGGAAGCTTGCCCATCACACGCGATCGCGCACATTTCAAAACCAACAACCACTCACCTCTCGATTTTGGCATGCTGAATCCAGCTTTCTTCATCTTCCTTCCTCCAGCTTAACACTTTATAGAAAAAAACGGGTAACCCCTCGTGGTCTGTCCAGAAAAATCTCCTTCGTCGAGCTGAAAAGAACCTCCAAGTCGTTAAACACTCAGTAACGAGAAGAAAAACTCACTTCACTCGCGAGCACGGTTTTCTCTCTCACTCTCAGTCTACAGACACCTCAGCGCGCAGTGGAAGCGTGCTGGGCCCATAACCTGTTGAGGTTTTAAATTAATCTGTAGGAGAGAGGAGAGAGGGAATATTAATAATAAAAACACTACCTTCTTTTATACTTAGATTTATTCAATTTACACTTTAACTAAATAGACAAAAACTCAAGCTGTATAAAAACTTATAGTCGAGCAAAATAAAAGAAACACGTCTGGCGTCCGCGATCGTTCAAGAACGAGTGAGACGAAGCGAGAGAGCTGCTCCCGCGCAACAGCGCCGCGCACGCTCGCTTCGCAGGCCCGAGAAGCCGAGAGCTCGAGATCTCCGCGGTCGGGGAGGGGAGCCTCGCTACGAATAGCTACACTGATTGTGCTCGCTCCTTAACATCCAACATAAATAAATAATATTATTATTTAAATTAATTTTGACAATAAAATAATAAAATTTAAGTATCTGTATAATTAATACTTATTAATATTAAGAAAAAAATTAATTAAATAATTCTTAGTTTAAAATTAAAAATATATTTAAAAATGCAAGGTTAATAATATTTAGGATTTTTAAATAATCAACATTATTTTTATATAGTAATTAATCTTTTATTGCATAATTTAAAGTAAAATAAAAAAAATTCAATTTGCCGATATGCATGTACAAGTTTTAAGATTTTAATTTCAAAGTTATTCGTGGTCCAGTGGATTAGATGCCGGAGTTCCAATTAGAAGTGTGACAAGGCAAGTGTGCCTGTCATGGTGCAAGGCGAGCACACACACATTCCTACCTACCTATTACCCAATTTGCCTACCTAAACCGTATACTAAGTAAATCTAGCATCGAGCACACATGTCCCTAGCTACCTATTACAGCGGATAGTCCCCTAAGGCCAAACAAGCTACACCCTGGAACGGAAGCGGAGCCAGCACACACAAGAGTCCAGGAAACCAGCAGCCACCAAGAGGCTACATGCAGGGCGAACAGCACTCGGAGAGCCTGGAGACATCAGCTGAGTGCGAAGGCAGCATAAGAGCATGGATCGGCATCGAGGTCCAAAATACAAAGAAGACGGCTGTTGCAGCAATTGTAACAGCATATCCGTAGTAGCCTCAATCTTGAAGGAGCCATCCAACAGCAACGGACTCGTACAGGGAGATTAACCTGTAAGGCATAATCATGAGTATGTTTTCAAGACTAAGGAGCAGATAGGAGTATACAAGACTGTGTACAGGAGTAGAGGTGTATAGGAGCCAGGGTTAGAGGTTATGTGAGCATAAACATTGCTCACATATACTAACTAAATAACAAGGCACCTGTCAAGTTACTCCTTACCATATTATAGCAGCCGCACAGTAGACCCGAGGAACAGCCTCCGGAGCCGACGTCGTGAAGAGACGTCTTAGCAGCCAAGAAGCCACAAAGTAGAGAGAGACGGAGATAGCGACACGTACATGCATCCGCCGAGCAGCCACGACTCGTCAACCAGGGCAGTAAGGTTCGTCGTCGTCATCTGGAAATAAAATCACGGATCGATTAGCCGATAAACAATGAGGAACGAGGTTATAATTACCAAATAGCAGCCTCGTCGTCGCCAGCTCGTCGTCGCCAGTCGTCGTCGTCGTCGTCGTCTCACTCGAACCGCCTAGCAGAACGCCAACAACAACATCAAGCCACTCTCGCTACACGGCCGCGCTCGCACTGCGCGGAGGCGGTCGCGACGCATGCGCGCGGCGCTCTCGTAGGACGAAGGCATACAGAGAGCTCGGGAACTCGGCCGTGAGCAGACGAAACGAGGCTACATTGAGCGATTTTTCGACCGTTTCCCGTACGTTAGATAGAGTCGGAGAGTGTGCACCAGGTGCAATTGAGAGAGAGAAATTATCTGTATAAGGTTGGTGCAAAGTGCTATCCATACCCGTGTTCCTCTCCTCGTAAAGTGTGTGTGCCGCTATTTTCCTTTTTTCGCGTATTCGCACACGTGGCCGTCGTCGCCATTTTCGTCGATCGAGCGGATATTCGATCGAGTCATAGCTATATCGCCGCGCGTGAAATTATACTGAGCCAACATCGAGCCCTCACGTCGTTATACTTAATTAAGCGTAATTATTAATAATAGCAGCCGTTAATATTTCGTCGCGAGCACGACTGGCAACCGTGTACTTAATTACTATCATATAATAAATTCTCTGTTATTTTATCATTGATATTAATTTTATCACCCGCACCCTGATCCCCAGTGCGGTGTGACAGAAGATTTAAGGATCGAATACCCGACGAGTAGAAAAGAAGATCTAGATATACACGTGCTGGATGATTTTTTTAAATTATTTATAATTTATTTATTAAAATGATATTTAATTAATTATTTATTTAATTTTATTAGTTAAATTTTTGTAAAAAAATTTATGTAAAATAATTACCGTTAAAAAAATGTTACGTGCTAGCAAATTGCCGGCAAAGCCCCAGCATATATTCTGCATAATGCTTGCACACGGTATACTGCAAACGCGCCGTTCCGCTGGACTCGGTAAAAACCCAGCAAATTGACGTCACAAAGCCGGGGTACAGAGCCGGCACGCACGCGCCACGAGTGCTGTCATTTTGTCGACAATTTGCCGACCCAATGTTATCTGGGTTATTATCCCAGATAACACTATGCTGGCAAAATGCCGGCATATTGTGGCCGCGCGTGCTGAACGCATGCTGTCACATTGCCGACCAGGTACCGCCGCTTTTGGACAGCACGTTGACGTGCTGTAGCACGCATGCCGTCAACGTGCTGTCCAAAAGCGGCGGTACCTGGTAGGCAATGCGACAGCATGCGTTCAGCACGCGCGGCCACAATATGCCGGCATTTTGTCAGCATAGCGTTATCTGGGATAATAAGTTATTCGAAATATACAGTATGTATAATTCATATTCGGCATATAATAATCGAATCCCCGTCGAGTAGAATAAAGAAGATCTAAATATGCACGTGCTGGATGATTTTTTAAAATTTTTATTATAATTTATTAATTAAAATTATATTTAATTATTGATTTATTTAATTATTAATTATATTTTTGTAAAAAAATTTATTTAAAATAAAATATATATATTTGCGGCATGCGTGTGGCACGGAGGGAGCATATTTACGGCTCGCGTGCCGTCATTATGCTGTCACGCGTGGAAGAAATCTGAGCAACATTTCAAGTCGGCAAAATGCTTGCATATTCACGGTACGCCGTGACGCACGTTTTTAAAGGCAGATTGTCAAGCACAATGACGGCACGCGTGCCATGTGATTAAATTTCAGTTTTTAACTTTATAAATAAATAATATTATTATTTTAATTAATGTTGACAAAAAAATAATAAAATTTAAGTATCTATAATTAATACTTATTAATATAAAGAAAAAAAATTATTTAAATAATTCTTAGTTTAAAATTATGTAACGGAGTGAATCTTTGCCGGGGCCTTGCTCAGATTCCAGGATTCGGTCAGGAAGGAAATTGAAAATAATTATATCGTAATTTAATTGTAAAGACTAACTATATGTATATTTACAAAGCTATGTGGTGTACAAAATAAAAGAATAAATGGGATCGCCGTTTCCCTTGCTGACTGGGATGCGAACTTAGTTAATCTAGAATCAAACCAATAAACAATACTTAGTACTACGCGACTTACAAACTTTACAATGCTATCTTATGACTAGTTTCCTAAACGGACGCGACTAACGGGTATCGTGTATACCCGCACGGTAATACGGTTCGAGCAAGTAGGTATGTTCACGAGGATACGGTCGGGATAACCCACGTGTGCTCACGAGGGTGCGGTCGGGATAATCTACGTGTGCTCACGAAGATACGGTCGGGATAATCCACGTGTGCTCACGAGGATGCGGTCGGGATAACCCACGTGTGCTCACGAGGGTGCGGTCGGGATAATCTACGTGTGCTCACGAAGATACGGTCGGGATAATCCACGTGTGCTCACGAGGATGCGGTCGGGATAACCCACGTGTGCTCACGAGGGTGCGGTCGGGATAATCTACGTGTGCTCACGAAGATACGGTCGGGATAATCCACGTGTGCTCACGAGGATGCGGTCGGGATAACCCACGTGTGCTCACGAGGGTGCGGTCGGGATAATCTACGTGTGCTCACGAAGATACGGTCAGGATAATCCACGTGTGCTCACGAGGATGCGGTCGGGATAACCCACGTGTGCTCACGAGGGTGCGGTCGGGATAATCTACGTGTGCTCACGAAGATACGGTCAGGATAATCCACGTGTGCTCACGAGGATACGGTCAGGATAATCTACGTGTGCTCACGAAGATACGGTCGGGATAATCCACGTGTGCTCACGAGGATACGGACAGGATTAGACACCACGTGTGCTCACGAGGTGCCTACGGTAGGATGCGGTTACGGTAACGGTCGGTGCGGTATATGATGACTCGTGTTTACGAACGTGTGCTCACGAACGTATCCACGGGCGCCTGCACCAGGGTTAGGATTCAGTCTGGCCGTGTGCTCACGACCAGCTTCCTCCGGCCCCCTGATCCAGACTGGTTACGGCGGTTCTCGGCGCGCCTTATATACCCGATTCTACGAGAGCGCGCATGCGTATAGCGCCTGTCTCCCCACTCCGGACGGGGTCAATGAACTGGCGGGTAGGCACAGTAGTGGGGAGGCGGTCAATCTATTTATAGCGCGGTCGTTGAACTCGCGTTTAACGGCACGTGTCTATCGCGAGGCTATCTTAATACTACGAGTCTTAAACCTAATGATTAATTGTACTTGTTAACTTAATAATTATTATGCTAAATGATTAATTAGCGCGTGCAATTATTGCGCGTCGCATTCCTCTCTTTCTTCGGAGAGTGAAATTTCGGTATTTCACTCTTACAATCGGAGAAAATAGTGAAAGAAAATTAAAAATATTAAAGAATAAAACTACTATCTTAATTAGCGCAAAAGTGTGTGAATTTACCAGTTTTACTGCGCCCGCATGTCGAATGTCACCCGTGCGTGGATTCAGCCGTAGGAGTCTTTTGTATCCTTCGTACCGGACTACGTACTTTTTCACTCCTAGTGGTACCGAGACCATGGGGCCATCCGGAATCTGTCGTAAGACGTGCGGCAACATCTGGGTTCTGTCTTGGTACCGGGGTCTGTCTATCTCCGGTACGGGTACTGGCATCGGTGGTTGCACTGGTTCTGGTTCTGGCTCTGGGTGCAGTACCGGTGTTGATGATCGGTTCGGGCCTTGCTGTCCGTGTGTCCCGTCTATGGCGAAGAGTGGCAGGGGTAAGTCCATGGGTGTGTGCCGTACCGTGGGTTGCGTGGGTGCTTCGTCGATACTAGTTAAATCTATTATTTCGATTTGTGCCGTGTCCGCTTGTTGCGGACGTAATATGCGGTACCGGCGTCTTATTGGCACCTCGCTTATGATCCTCGGTTTTCCTTTTACCACTGCGGTTGTCTTACTCTGAATTTGTGACGGCGTATACGTGATGATGGTTGAGGCGTTACCGTTTACTGGCTGCGGTACGTATTCCTCTGGATCTTCCTCCCGTAGACTGTCGAACCACGCGAAACCGGTCGCGTCCAACTCTTCTATCATTTGTTCTAAAGTTAACTGACACTCCATTATGCTGGTTAATGCGTTGATATACGAGGGTATACTTATATCCTGTAGTGTCAGTTTCGTTTGTGGGCAGCGCGATTCCCTTGTCGCCACCATGCATCTTTTCTTGGAAGCTCTATTTGTATATTCGGTTGATCTCTTGTATATTAGCTTCATGTTTTTCCACATAATTAATTCACTTACGTTACTTATTTCGGAGCGGTGGATGTGAATTCGGAGTTTGGCTTTCATATTATAATCTAATTGTTCCACAGAAAAATTATAAACTTGTCTTACTCCTCTATTTGTTCTAAAAAGAAATACACCTTTGCCTTTGAGATGGCAATTCCAATTTCTCTTTTGGTCCATAACTTCTCTTCTTGACGGTACTTTATAAATCCACGCCACGGAGGCCATTGTACAATTTATTTAATTGTCGGAATTTATAAGTGTAATCGTGTTAGTGTAATCGCGGCGTCCTAGTGTGATTTACAAAATTAAGTAGTTTGTAAGTTCGCTAAAAAAATTTAAAGCTTAAAGATTTTCAAATTCCTTTTACAATTAGCTGTCCGAGCGCCATGTAACGGAGTGAATCTTTGCCGGGGCCTTGCTCAGATTCCAGGATTCGGTCAGGAAGGAAATTGAAAATAATTATATCGTAATTTAATTGTAAAGACTAACTATATGTATATTTACAAAGCTATGTGGTGTACAAAATAAAAGAATAAATGGGATCGCCGTTTCCCTTGCTGACTGGGATGCGAACTTAGTTAATCTAGAATCAAACCAATAAACAATACTTAGTACTACGCGACTTACAAACTTTACAATGCTAACTTATGACTAGTTTCCTAAACGGACGCGACTAACGGGTATCGTGTATACCCGCACGGTAATACGGTTCGAGCAAGTAGGTATGTTCACGAGGATACGGTCGGGATAACCCACGTGTGCTCACGAGGGTGCGGTCGGGATAATCTACGTGTGCTCACGAAGATACGGTCGGGATAATCCACGTGTGCTCACGAGGATGCGGTCGGGATAACCCACGTGTGCTCACGAGGGTGCGGTCGGGATAATCTACGTGTGCTCACGAAGATACGGTCGGGATAATCCACGTGTGCTCACGAGGATGCGGTCGGGATAACCCACGTGTGCTCACGAGGGTGCGGTCGGGATAATCTACGTGTGCTCACGAAGATACGGTCGGGATAATCCACGTGTGCTCACGAGGATGCGGTCGGGATAACCCACGTGTGCTCACGAGGGTGCGGTCGGGATAATCTACGTGTGCTCACGAAGATACGGTCAGGATAATCCACGTGTGCTCACGAGGATGCGGTCGGGATAACCCACGTGTGCTCACGAGGGTGCGGTCGGGATAATCTACGTGTGCTCACGAAGATACGGTCAGGATAATCCACGTGTGCTCACGAGGATACGGTCAGGATAATCTACGTGTGCTCACGAAGATACGGTCGGGATAATCCACGTGTGCTCACGAGGATACGGACAGGATTAGACACCACGTGTGCTCACGAGGTGCCTACGGTAGGATGCGGTTACGGTAACGGTCGGTGCGGTATATGATGACTCGTGTTTACGAACGTGTGCTCACGAACGTATCCACGGGCGCCTGCACCAGGGTTAGGATTCAGTCTGGCCGTGTGCTCACGACCAGCTTCCTCCGGCCCCCTGATCCAGACTGGTTACGGCGGTTCTCGGCGCGCCTTATATACCCGATTCTACGAGAGCGCGCATGCGTATAGCGCCTGTCTCCCCACTCCGGACGGGGTCAATGAACTGGCGGGTAGGCACAGTAGTGGGGAGGCGGTCAATCTATTTATAGCGCGGTCGTTGAACTCGCGTTTAACGGCACGTGTCTATCGCGAGGCTATCTTAATACTACGAGTCTTAAACCTAATGATTAATTGTACTTGTTAACTTAATAATTATTATGCTAAATGATTAATTAGCGCGTGCAATTATTGCGCGTCGCAATTATAAATATATTTAAAAATGCAAGGTTAATAATATTTAGGATTTTTAAATAATCAACATTATTTTTATATAGTAATTAATCTTTTATTGCATAATTTAAAGTAAAATAAAAAAAATTGAATTTGCCGATGTGCATGTACAAGTTTTAAGATTTTAATTTCAAAATTGTTCGTGGTCCAGTGGATTAGATGCCGGAGTTCCCCTATTGCAAATATATAATTTATGTATGTAATTTAAATATATAATTAAGTTACGTAACAGAATCATATAATTTATTATGTAACAGAAGTATGTAATTAATTACGTAATTAGTTGTTTCAATTCATTACGTAAAGAAATTTAGTTACATAATTTAATTACATAATTTTTAAAAAATTAGGGAATGTATTATTTAATTTATCAATAATACGATTTTTAATATAATTATTTACTTAGCTAATATATATTTGGCATATAAAAAAAATTATGACCCGGATGCACGATATAATTTAAGTTCTGAGGTAAGAGGGAACAAAATAGTCAGTGTAATAGTAAAAAAAATATTATGTTATTTATCAAAGCAATAAATTTGTTTATTTGTAACAGTTTATTCATTGCGGAATCTCCCAAATAATAAAAAATTAGTTTTAGACTCTTGAGAGTTGTCTTTTAAATTTTCCACCTACTAATTAAAATAATAGGTTTTAAAGCATTCTACATATTTTAGATTTTTAATAATTTCGCATGTAAGGTCTCACCAGAAATTTAAAAAAATCAAAAATATCTGAAATGTTTCTAAATCGGTTTTTTTAATTATGTGGGATTGGTAAATTTAATAACCATCTCGCAAGAATCAGAAATTAATATTTATTATTTAAGAGATTCAAGTAGCTTGTTGATCTTGATATAAGATGAGATTTTGACATCTTATGTAACATATATATACGTATGTACAAAGATTATTGCAAATTAATAGAAGTTCAAATTTGGTACGCTACATATATAATTTCTATTATTTACAGTTATATACACACAAATCGCTTAAATACTGCTAGTTTGAATTGCTGTTAGTTCGCAAGAAATATTTATAACTTTACGCAATGGTAGATTATCATTGTTAAAACAGATTCTGTAGCAACTATATGACACAATGTATACTCCTTTTCCCTTGGCATGTCTAGTATGAAATCAATTAGTTGGACGTAATTGCCATCGGTGGATATTGCGTATGAATTATTGGATCTGCAAATTTGAATCCTTAATGATCTATATAAGCAACAATAGTTTACTATTTTTCTAAAACTTCGACTTGCATCCGACAAATCAAGTTTTCGTATCCATTCGCTACGTGTCTTGTAGTGTTTTCCAAAATACCTTGTATCAAGTAGCTTACACGTATTCTTTGTATATTTATAATCAAGATAATCAGTAAATTCATCAATTTTAGACGATTCTTGCATGGAAATATGTTTTTTTAAAGTCAATAGACTCTGATTCATTGATAAATTTCTGCAAATTTGGTGAACTACTCCTTTAGCAGCATGGATTTGTCGAATAATATTGCCGATTTCATTTTCAAAACAATAACCTGAGTGCGACCAAAGAGGATCCCAGTTTGCTACACTTTTCGATAAGTGAAGTAATTTATGAGCGATACAGCTGAAAATAGGAACGCAGACTTCGATAATTATAACAAGACACAAGAATACACTGCTATGTCAGAAGCAATAACAGAAGTACTGTTTGTTAGAAACTTGTTAAGTGAATCATTTGATGTAACATTCGACAAACCAATTAACGTGTACGACGATAACTCAGGAGCAATTGCGATAGCTAAATTCGGAAATTTTACAAAAAACTCGAAGCACATTGAAGCGCAATATCATTTCATAAATTAAGGACTAAATATGCCGCGGCAGTTACACTCCTATTGGAGTAAAGGTTTTGTAAAGAAAACACTGATTGATACTAAAGATAATAAATCAAAAATAGTGGCTACATGCGTGAAATGCAAAAAAGTGTTAGCTAACTCAGATTAAAGCAGGTTAAAAACGCATAGGTAAGTAACGTCGAAATAACAATTTCTAAGAAATAGTTTTATTTATGAAAATAGTGTGCGCAAAACTAGAAAAAAACATGAAAATGATAAAATTTTTTATTTCCTTCGGTCATTTTACAGAAATCGATGCAAATTAAATGATATCGATAGTAATCAATGCCGTGATAATGATTCAACAGGAATTATTATAACCTCAAATAAAAGAAAAGCTTCAACAAATTTAAGTGATATTGTGCTGGATGACAGTAACGTCAACAGTTCTGTGAACAATATAATAATAGTATATTAGAAATATCAGATTCAGAAGTAAGTATTTTAAACCTATATTTTTTAACAACTTGTACTACATTTGTGTAATATTTAATTACACATACTTAATTCAGTCAATGCAGATGAAGAAAACAATATAATAAATTTGAAAATAAGGCAACTAAAATCAGTACAATTGAAGGGAATACGATGAAAAAATTTTTCGACCTTGTTGATCCTAAAGAAAATAATATAATTAACGAATTGCTTCTTCGTTATTTAATAAGTAACAATTTAAAATTTGATATTTCATCCGTTTCTTTTACTAGTTTCATAAAAAAAATTAAGGCCTGCATATCAAATACTTAGTATGGATGAATTGCAAGGTACTACATTAAACGATTCTTTCAATAAGTTTGCTAAAAATGTACAAATTTCTGGTTCTGACATTTTATTGATTAATGCAAAAGAAGTGTCGCGTCATGATAGACGCATCGTACACACATGCGCGTACACATACACACACACATACGTACACCCACATACGCACACACGTGCGCACGCATTTAATACTCAAAGTAGGATGTCCTCGTCAAGACAGGAACCGCCTTGAAAAATTCTAGCCAATAACTTAATTAGGACACGCATGACAAAGAATAAATTAATTAAGTAAATGTACAATGTTATAACCAAATTTGATTGGTCAAGAGGAACCAAAACTTCACTCCAAACCCTTGATATAAATAGGGATGTCGCGCCGGGGGTGTGTGTTCTTGCTCTTTAGTCCTTTCTCAAGTAAGGTAAAATCCTGTGTCCAAAATTTAACGCGAAATAAAGCAAGAAAATCGAAAGTCATTGTTCAGTATCTTTAAACCTTCAAACACCAGTCATTTTCCTATTCCCTTTAAAATCCCAATTAGTCTATACCGCATTTCTATTGTTTTTTTTATTGAAAGCTTCAAATCTTACAAGAGATTTATTTGCTTATTGGTACATTATTTATTAAATACATAGTTGAGTTGAAAGCGTTGGTAAATTTCAGTACCTTACAGTATGCATTTTCACATATACACTCTAAACCCTAATCTGTAAAAATCGACGTTAGAATGTTTAAATTCGTGATTTTACAGTTTATGAAAAGGTTAAAATCATAAAATTACACATTACAGTAGGTAAAATACATAATTTACACTTTAAATAAGCAATGGAAATTGTGATATTTACAGATTTGAAATGTGTAAAATGTGAAATTTACAGCTGTGAAAAGTGCGAATATTCGGCGACTAAATACAAAACTGTAAATTCAAGATTTTACATTTACCAAAAGAGTAAAGTGGTAGAATAACACATCTGAAAAGTGCAAATTGTAAAAATTAAATGTTTCAAAAGCGTAAGATGTAATAGAAGGAAAAAAATAGAATTTAACTCTCCCTAGTAGAAATTGAGCATTTTAAGGTTAGGCAAAATTTGTAATTTGATCATATTAGGATCATATTTTGAGCATTTTATGCTAATTCGTCACTTTCTGGCTTAAAAACCGTTTCAATTATGCTCAAAATTTTACTAGGGCTTTTATAAAGGTTAAGAGTACTCATTTTACGATTTGGAAAGTGTAAATATAGAAAATAACGATTTGAAAAATTGTAAAATCTGGGGCATTGATTTAAATCTATAAATATTAGATTTTCAACTTCTTAGAAAGAAGAAAATAATAAAAGTTTATTTATATACAATAGAATATAAGTAAAGGGTTTTAATTAGAAGAATTATAACCTAAATTAATATTTAGGTTATTGCGAAAACGATTATTATACACCACAAATATATTTAAATATAGTTAAATTCTATTTTTTTCCTTCTATTACATCTTACGCTTTTGAAACATTTAATTTTTACAATTTGCACTTTTCAGATGTGTAATTCTACCATTTTACTCTTTTGGTAAATGTAGAATCTTGAATTTACAGTTTTGTATTTAGTCGCCGAATCTTCGCACTTTTCACTGTTGTAAATTTCATATTTTACACATTTCAAATCTGTAAATATCACAATTTCCATTGCCTAAAGTGTAAATTATGTATTTTACCTACTGTAATGTGTAATTTTATGATTTAAGCCATTTCATAGACTGTAAAATCACGAATTCAAACATTCTAACGTCGATTTTTACAGATTAGGGTTTAGAGTGTATGTCAAAATAGTTATTTGCGCTCGCTTGTATGTACATATTCTTATACTTTAATTTCACATTCGTTAAGGAAGTTTACTATTGTTTGGCACGCAGTGATGTCGGGCTTCGACAGAACCACAGAAGCTTTCATTGGCATCTGATAGTTTAACTTATATAATTCCTTCAGTAGTTTGACGCGTTGTGTATCGTACAAAGAGCATTGCCAAAGCACATGGTCAATGTCTTCGTCCGCTGAGTTACATAAACATTTAGGGTTGTCAATTATTTGTATTCTCGCTAGCGAAACTGCTAAGCTATAATGGTCGGCTCTACACCTATTGATTGAAACTATGACTTCTCTTGACAATTTTTTATTATAGAACCACGGCTTATTTTCACAATAATTATAGTAATTTTCGAAATAGTGTTTACCTTTTGCTCGTCCCATATTTGATATTAAGTTTTTACTATTTTCATTTAAGTTTCTTTAAAGTGATGCTTGAGACAATCAAAGGGAATTTTGATTGTTTCGTCTATACTCAAATTGTCACTTGCGTACTTCGCTGCTTTGTCAGCTAGTTCATTACCATTAATACCGCAATGTGCAGGTATCCATATCATTTCTAGTTTAATGTCGCTATTTCTAGTATTTATAAATTTTACATATTTTTGTTTGATTTCATATATATAAGGATTGATTCTTATATATATTTTACAGTTTTCGAGGTTATTTAAGACGTTAAGGGAGTCGGAAAATATCACGATATTTTTATAGCTATTTTTAAGTGCCATATCTATTGCATCGTTGATTGCAACACACTCGGCCATGTATATAGATGCATTATTGTCAATTTTTCTTTGCAGTGTTATATTTAAAGTCGGGCTTACGCACGCTGTGCCTACTTTTTCTTTAATATCGTTATTGCTGCCATCCGTGTAAATTTCTACTACATTTTTCAGATCTATTAAATCATTAAGCTTGGCGTTAGGTTTTTCACTGTTTTTTAGTCGGTTACCTAAAGATTTATTAAAAGGATTAGAGGTAGTGAGGATATCGAAATCATAGTTATAAATATTGTAATTGTTTGCGAGTAAAAGCGGAACCTTTAAGTTTTTGATTGCAATTATGCTAGATTCGAAAAGTTTCTTTCGTTTTCTTTTGCACTTGGATATGACACTAGAAAAATAGCTATTTATAGTTTTACTAATTAGTAGAGCGTCATTGCTACGGATTTTTGTAAGATAAGTATAATTTTGGTACTTCACTCTTTCAAATAACGGAGGAAGCTTCGACTCTGCCAGTAGGATGCTTAAGGGAGTAGATATACGGTAGCCAAGGGCCAAACGTTTCGCCATGTACTGAATTTGGTCAATTTTTTTAATAAGTTGCTTCTCACTAGGAAAGTACTCACAGCTGCCATATTCGATAATCGATCTAACAAAACACTTGGTAAAAGTAATTAACGTGTTCGGATTATCACCCCACCAAGTACCACATAGATATTTTACAATATTAAGAGATCTTCGGCATCTGTTTATTATCCCGTTTATATGTTATTTGAAGATGAATTTGTAATCAAAGATTATTCCTAAGAAACGTACTGATTCGTTAGATTTAATTATGCACTCGTTATTTATTTTAATTTCTGTTTCTCCAGGGTCAATATTTAAATTATTAAAGTTCATAAAGACAGTTTTATGTGGAGCAAGATCTAACTCGAGTTTTATTAATTCGCTGTTTAAAAAACTTATCGAATTTTGGAGAGTTTCTTTATTCTCAGAAAACATTACGATGTCGTCCGCAAATTGGGAGACAGTAACTGTATTAGGAATATGTGTAAATTATATAATATCGGTCTCTCCGAACTAAATGCTTTATTTTAGATTAAAGCAGGCCTATCGTACTCTTTGTCCACTATGGTTGGTGGAATTTCCCAGAGTACGGCCTTTTAAAATAATTAAAGGCGTTTCGTCCTCGATCTCCAGCTTGGACTCCTCAGTAAGGAACTGGAGATCTTACCTTAGACGCCTGTCGCAAGATGAACCGCGACGCCAGCTCGATGTTCTGCGGCTATATATATAGAAAAGAGACGACGATCTCTCCAACGAGTGTAGAGAGATAGTCGTCTCCATCTGGTGGTGGGAAAAACCACCAGCCAGAGTGCGATTAGCGTGTATTAGGAATATTTATAAGTATTGCAGAGACGTATATAATATAAAGGAATGGGCTAAGTACACCCCCCTGCGGGACACCTTTATAGGCGTGTGTGATCTTTTTTGTAATTAGCGAGCGAATATACCTTTCGTATGTTAAAAACTTGACTAATCTAACTATTTTAGCTGGGCATCCAATTTCACTTAGTTTTTGAATCAGAATGTCACTCACTACATTGTCGAAAGCCCCACATACGTCGAGGAATACTGCAAACAGCTCTTTTTTTCGTCTTAGTGATTGCTGAATATTTATAGATAAATTTAGTATATTATCGGAGCACGATTGACCTTTACGAAATCCGCTTTGACTAGGGGGTAGGATGTGCTGTGTTTCGATCCACCATTGTAATTTGTTTTTAACAATTGTTTCGAACAGTTTGCACAATGCTGATGTTAGAGCTATTGTTCTATAATTCACTCCGTCAGTCTTGCTTACAAAGTGAAGAAATGTGTCTTTCCAGCAATTTGGTTAAATACCAGTACGATACATCTCATTATAAATATCTAAAAGGATTAATTTGTATTTCACTGGTAGTTTTTGGAGAATGTTGTAGTCTATACCGTCCAATCCTGGAGATGATTTTGAATTTCGAGAGTCAAGGGCTAAATTGAATTCAGTAAAAGAGAAATCTCTTTCTAAGATCTCGTTTTCCCTGCATTCAGGGAATATATGAGGATCATTGGGGACCCAGGGTGGACAAATTTTATTAAGAACGATTTCCTTTTTTTCTATTTGTAAATTTTCTGAAGTATGTGTTGGTGAAATTTTAACCCATCTATTGTTTAATATTTTGGCTGTATTCCAAATATATTTTGCGTCAGTTTGAGAATTAAGTGTTTTGGTAAATTCTTTGTATTATTGTTTTTTTTTTAGTACGGAATGTTTTGTAGGCCATGGCCCTTAATTTTTTGTACTCTTTATCATGTATCTCTTTATCATGTATCTCTTTATCAGTATGATCATTTAGTAGTTTGGTTTTTTCCCAAATTCGGAACGAATTATTGCGAAGATCTCTGAATTTTTGACATTCTTGATCCCACCATGCAACTGGATTCCTGTGAGTGTTTATGTTAACTTTTCTTTTACTTGGTGTGTTAGTTTTAATAGAGTTGCTAACAATATTTGTGAAAAGGGTATATTTTCCGTCAGGAGGTAGGGTGTCAAATTCCGAAGTAAAAAATTGAGTGTATTTTTCTTCGAGTTCTACTAAGACATTACTCCAGTTTGTTTTTAAAGAAGTGATTCTTAAAGATTCTTTTATGTATATTGTTTTTTTTTCTAATTCTATGGGGTAGTGATTCGAACCGTAAGTATGTTTATGAATGAAAGTATTTATTTTATCTGCGATTGCATTGTTACTAATGGCTAAATCAATATTAGACATTGAAGTGCTATCAGTATGAGTGATGGCGTCATGATTGTGTATAATTAAATTTAGTTTATCAATACATTCTGAAAGTTTTACTATTACTTTCTAGGTCTTTTGACATTATGAGAATTAAAATTTCCTAATTATATGTTGTATTCCTTTTGTGGGACTTTCGTAAAAATGTCAACCCATTGTTCTATATTAAGATTTATTCCGGGGGGCTTGTAACAAACAGTCAGATTGAAAGCAGGATCAGTATTAGTAATTCGCATGCAACAAATTTCCACTGAGTCATCAGGAGATTTAACGTTAACAATTTCTTTAAATGCTATACTTTTACGGAATAGAATCAAGATACCGCCGCCTGTTTTGTTTGTTCTGTCTTTACGGAATGTTATAAAACCTGGGTATTGGAAAGTACCTACTTTGTCGGTGAGCCACGTTTCAACGCATACAAATATATCGATGTCTTCTAGTATCAGCTGCAACTCGTTTCTTCGTCGTTGTATGCTTCTCGCATTCCAGAAAACGATGTTTAATTTCGTGTCATAGACTTGGGTCATTGCGAGAGAAAATTAAGAAGGAAAGTTTGTTTAGTTTGTTTAATATTCTTCTAATATGTCCATATCTGTGTCATTAACATTTTCATTGTCAGAAGGATTATTGGACCTTGATTGGTTGTTATGATTTGTTCCAGTGTCATTGTCGGAGGAGTATAATGTTAGTGAGTTGTCATTTCCATTCACTTTATTGAGTTTGTTCTTGAGTCGAGTTAGTTTCGCTTTCACAGTAGGCTCGTTGATTAAAGGATATACCTTGTCTATAATTTGAATAACACACGGGATATCATCAGTGATTTCCAAGGCCTTAATGTGTCCATTCGAGGTCTTAAAGCTTACTTTTAGAAATTCGTGGAATTGTTCTGGAGTGATGGTGTCTTTGTTTATATCTTCGTTTGTATTTTCAGGCGATTTCAGCACACCTTTGACTAAATTTTGAATAACGTTCAGTTCGGTGAGAGAGTTTGATTCTTGATTTGTTTTAGCCTTTTTTCTTAAGCGTTTTTTGGCTAATTTCTTGGGAGACGGTTCCTCTTCTTTTGCATCACTGCTTTCTGCCAAGATTGTGTCTTTTGATTTGTCGGTTTTCGGTACACTTGAGAGGGTAGACTTTGGGATTACGAAGCTTGATACTTCACTACTGGTCGTGGAGAGAGCTCTTTTTTGCACTGATTTGTTCGGTGATGTTATGTTGGTATTTACAGTTTGATTGGTTTGAGAGTGTTTTTGTTCAGTTTCTGCGGTGATTACTCCTTGTGAATTATTAGCGTTAATGTTTGTATTAGGACAAGCCTTAGCTATGTGCCCAGACTGTTTACAAACAAAACAAGCGGCCGAATCAGTAGTCAGGTATGTCCAGTATACAGTGTCTTTATACGGAAATTGTAGTGTCTCGGGTAATAAACATTCCTGTTCCTCTTTAACATAGAACTGACGTCGAAAAGACATAATGTGAGATCTGCCCTTTGCTCTTATAAGAGGTTTGATTTTTAATGCGAACTGTTTTATTACCACTGTTTTGTTTTTAAGTTTAGTTACTGTATCTTCGTCCGCTAAATAGATGCACACTCTGCTGCCGGAAATTTTGGAGATATATCTGACCGCACTTAAATCTATGAGCTGCTCAATTCCGTCAAGGTAATCATCGATAGTAAGACCGTCCATGGGATCCATAATGATTGCATTTTCACGTTTAGATTTTGGGCTTTGAGTCAGAGCATTGGAGTAGGAATGGATTTGGTTCGATGGGCTTGGTTTTCCTAGAGGTTCAATTTCAGTGTTCGTGGAACTTGCAATAGTATTTTTACTTTGTGGTAATGATGGATAGCCGCAACTCGTTGTAGCCATTTTGTCCAAGAAGCACGTCCGTGCCTACAATCAACAAACACTCACGTCGCGTGTATTGTACTTAATTTGTGATTGTAACTAACACTTTGTTTTCATTGACTATACACTGACGAGGAGCTACTCGTAAACACGTCTGTACTCGATGAAAGCTCGATCGAGACTCCGCATTTCTATTGTAAGGGAGTCTTTGCATCGAGGATCAACGAGAGCGAGAAAGAAAGCCGAGCAGTTGCAGCCACCGGTCAACCGTAGATCTCCCGCCCGATAAGGTTGGTTGTTGTCCTTTCCTCGCCTTCACTCATTGTTGCACCTCGGGCTTACCCATGCACGTAAATTTCGGAAGGGTCTATGACCTGTGCTATACCGAGGAGAATTGCCACCCATCCTTGACGTTATACGCGTACTAAAACGGGTAACTTCTATTTTTAATTTAAATTCAGTCCATTTAATTTTTCTACGTTACGTCTACCCTAGGACGTAACAGAAGATAAAGATTATGTTGTACGATTTATGATAATGAAGGTCGTTTTCTTTGCATTAAAATAAGTTTGCCGACGTTAATTTTTCGACGTTTCTTCACGAGTCATTGAAGATAGCACAAAATGCAATTATTTCTAATCACCGTGAAAGTTATAATGGGAAAAAATCATTTGGCAATCAAACTATTTGGTATATAACGTGCTTATCAGTAAAATTACAAGAATTAGTAGATTCTATTTTTAATTCAGACATTGCAAATAAAATAATTGATGTTTATAATCTAATTGAAATGGAGTTATTCAAAATAAATTTAACACAAACATTGCTTGCCTAAATTTTAATAATTTTAAAGTTAGCTTGGATATAGTATTCCATATTTTAGTAAATTTAAAAAATGTAAGGCAACTAGCAGTAGATCCCAGTTCAAAAATAAAACAAAATCAGAATTCGCTATTATTTGATGATGAGTTTGAGAAAGAGTTAAAAAATATTCAAACCATCTTAAGTTGCATGTGTAAAATGATTAATAAGCTCATCATTTTACCCACCAGTGGTACCGATTGCTTCACAAATCTGCCACTCAAAAATTTGCGAGCTGAAGTGATGTTGTCGTCAGATAGCTGAGTTGATATTCGACAATAATTATGGGCAATTAAAGAAAATAGAGTTTTTACCGCAAATAATCAAAGTCGAGCGTCATAGCTATTGATGTAATGATTAATTATTACATATTACTTAACTGATCGAAGTCAGTATTTTTAACGAAAAGTGATAAGTTCGAGAGTCTTCCAGCTTCGTCGGCTACAGCCTGCGAGCGTCCAACAAGATACTGAAGGAACCGATTAACAACACTTTTGAAGAATGCTACACAGGAGGTCATATGGCATCAAATTGAACGCTTTGGAGAAATCAAACATAATTAGTATTGAAATTTTCGTACAATTAACGCATAGGAGAATCGAAAAGGTGGCTCCGATAATCCTGAGAATAATATATACTCCGGTGCGGTGAAGTAGATCGGATTCGATTGAGCTAGATGTTCGACCTTAGACACATCGCGAATGTAAGCAGCTACTACTCCACCTTACTTGCCCATCCGATCCAGTGTAAACAATGAATAGCTGAGGAGACGTAAAATATCAGAAGATTCGAGTTCGCTGCAGAAGGTTTCGGAAAGAGCTATAGCATCGTAATGAAGCGGTAGAATGAGCGATTAGATGGAAGAGAAATGTGATTTCAGTCGATTTATGTTACGATGAATGATAGAAAAGGAATGAGATTGTGATTGTGAGATCAATGAAAAATGATTAGCTAAAACTTGGCTAAAATGTGAATGTCTTTAGAAGGAATTAGATTATTGAGATCTTTATGATTTTTAATTCGCATTAATGTGGCCCCCCTATTCTTTCGTATAAAAATATTATAGTTAATTATTACAGGCAGCTCGTACCCTAGCTCCTTGACCGACGCAGATCACAATTCGTATAACTTCTTGGACCAGAGTGGACGGATGAAAATGGCCGTGTTCCCAACCACACCAAACATTGTGTTGGACGTAAGACCCTTCAAGTGGTAAGCGTTTACAATGATTAATTCCTTGCCCGAAGAGCACGTGACTCGAGACACGATTCCGTTTAGTGTTGGGGTATTGATATTCGTAACGTTGGGCCGCGTTGCCCAATACCGCGCATACTATTTATTTCTTTATTATCGCGAAGATGCCGACAAGTGTCGCCAGAAACACGTTTGCTGGGACGCACGATGCAGAGTATTCGAGCGATCCTCCTTGCCTCGACACGATTTAATTTAAATTAAGAAAATGTCAACGGGAGCGGGAAGACACAATAATTACGCAAAAATTAAAAAGAAAATAAAAGAAACATTTATTTTGATTTAATTAACATTTGGCCATCCAGGCCGTATGCTGCGACAATTTAAAAACGCGCGGGCGGAATTCCCGGGAAACCTGCCGGATCGAAATCCTTGCCTGCGACAGGTATTAAATCCCAGGACCCGCTGTTCGAGTACCGACGTACCCCAACACACTCCCGAGGTTTCACACAACAATCATACACTCGGGGGGGGGGGGGGGGGGTGTCATGGTAATATAAATCACCTTATCGATCGACGCCCCATGGATGGCCCAGCCGATCCTGCGGTCCTTAACGACCTCCTGGGCAGCGGAGGTCGTACGTCGGCTGTGGTGAAGGCGACCCAATGTCGCAGCGAGAGTGTTTGCGAACCGCGCTTTCACTCGATCGCGCACAACATCTGATCGTACAAGAGAGACCATGGCGCCAGGATCGAAAAGTGCTTTAAAGTCCTTTCCAGCGAGTCGTACCAAAAAGAATAGCCGGTTATCCAATTGGATGTCAGCAATCATCTGATCAGTTTGACTATCGTCGTTTGGAGTCGATGTCGTGTGCGTCATATTGAACGTATTTAGTACGGCAGCTGCCCCCCCCCCCTGAACTTTACTTCTCGGCAACGAGTTTGTACGGTTCATGTTCAAGGGCTTTTTGTCCTCTTTACTAGGTGTGTAACAACATACATTCATCACGACGTTCATCGTTGCTTGAGACTCTACTCACAAAACGATGGTATCGTGACTTTCTGTAAGGAGCTGTGTACTCACGCCTCTCTCTTCTATCTTGCTCTTTGTAAGTTTTAGAAGTGGTGTCACGACGTCTTACTAATCGTTTTTTCGCGAGATTGAATGCTAACGTCATAAAGAAGGTCATATCCATTCCTATCGTTAACATATTGACGTTCGGTTGCGTTAACCTCGGGTTGCCTGTTGCCGTATTGTATAGAGGTGTATCCTCGTGACGTCCGACGGTCGGCTTCCGCCTGCAAACCAATGTCAAAATATTGTGTTGGCACTTCACTCTTTCTAGTGCCAAGATATCAGCTGTTTCTCTGATCCCCAATTGGGAGGTAATGTACGGGTGCAGAAAACCCTCCCAGGTGAGCAGTCGTCACGGTCATAACCGGTTGTGCATGAGGCTGCAGCCACAGAAACAGGTACATAAGGGATTGCTGCCGTGGTTGTGTTCGCTGCCAATACCTCACCAAACCGTTTAGGTATAGCACCTGTTGATGTTAACCCTGGGCTTTGTGCAGTACTTCCGTTCCTGATGGGATCACATTCCATTTTCTGGTACGAGGTTTCCTAATTTCCCATAGTTCCTGACATACTAGACGTCTATGTTTAGGCTCTGCTCTTACATTCTCATCGTACTCTGGGAATCCGGTGATGCAAAAGGCATTTGCGATACTCCGCCTCTTCGCCATTTGCGTTTAAACTCAGATGTTCCAATTGGGCATACACTGCTTCAATTGGAAGCTTTTTCGTTTCACGACGAATATCCCTAGCTATGCGTGATTCACGCATAAGCTGGGCCATTCGGGTTTAATAGCTGCTGGCCATTATTTTTTTGACCAGCAGCAGCCAACGTGTTACGTCGGGAGAAGTACCCTCAAACGGGATTTCAGATGAAATCCCTAGTGTTTCAAATACTTCGGAAGTATCCAATTTTCAATTGGAAATTATTTTATTGGACTCACCACAATAAAATAATTATTACTCCCAACGAGTAAAAAAAATTGGTGTCGGCTTAATTACAATAAATTGTAAATATGCACCGACTAGTGTGTCAACAAAATAAATTCACTTAATCAAAATCCAAAAGATTTTCTTCAAGCAAAACTTATTTCGACCTTAAAAGGACAAAACAATTAAATTTTACTAGTTAAAGTTGTGGCAAATTACACACTTAACACTTGCATTAAATTTAAATTAATTATTTAACTCACTCACAAATCTAAATAATTAATGTTAATAATAGTGTCTTGTGACTCACACACCAAGACTCTATATAATTATTTTGCTTGTGCAAGCACAAATAATTATTAACAAAAAAAATCTTAAATTACTTCAATATCGTCGGTAATTCACCAGTAATGGTAAATTTTAACTATTTCCCAAAATATCTCTCTCGCCAGTTATAATCCAACATATTCCTCACTGACGAAAAGGAGAATTGATTTTGTTACGGAAATTGAAAGAATTAAAGCTTTTATTCATTAATAAATAAAAAAAACAATAAATTATAAAGGAAGAAAAGACCGACATGGTGGCGGAGTGGCGGAGGCGCACCTCGGCCGATCACGAAAGTAAAGCAGCACTGAGTGCGGTTGGCACTTGGATGGGTGACACCATTCTTGTGCGGCTTTCGGGATCGGTTAGGTGTTTTTCCACACTTTACAACGTGAGCGGAAGGTGTGGAACATTCGGTTTCGGTGTTTGGGCCTACGCAAGGTGACCTGAACATCTAAACAGAATGTTTCAATACACCGGCCGTCTCGGGGAAGGTTTTCCTACAAGGTTTTCCCTTCCTCACGGGCATAACCCCGGGCAAATGCGAGACGGTGGGGACCGGGATGGGAAAAATTGGAATGTTTTCACCCCCACACATAGATGGTAGGGGTGTCCCTGTAAAAACCCATTTAAGGGGAGTCCGTACACAAAGTTTCAGAAAAACGTCACCTCGAGTGGTGGCGCTGAAGTCAGGTGGGATAATGTTATAGAAACTACCGATAATTGTAAATTATAAAAATACGAAGCTCTCAATCCATAAATATTGAGCTGAGCGCCATAGCCATTCAAACGGGGAACATTTTTTAGTCGGATATGAATCCGAAAAATTATTATTGAAGTCGTAAAGTGAGAAGTACGATTTGACAGGTACGAAACCTGTGTTCTGTTATCGACGCCATTGCGGAATGCTTGGTTGCGCAATTACATCAGCTGCCTAGAGATGGCGCTCGTTTGTTTGATTTGCGTCAAAAATATTATTATGTATTCGTTCAAATGAAATAATATACTTTTTTTACTTCTCTATAAAAGACTTCTCTATACTTATGTGGCGTATATAAATATATATATATATATATATATATATATATATATACACTGTGTCTCGTATAAAAATAAAATATACTTTTCACTCTAATCAGCTATAATGTGCATTTGATCCCTGTAGACTCACTTTATTCCCCGTAAACCCACTTTATTCAACATACACTAACTCTATTACTTATTTTGACTTCTTCCTACAAATACTAAATTAAATATACCAAAAAATCTTGCAAAAATGTATAGGAATTTGAAAAGTGTATAACTTATTATAATTTAATTATTGTTAAACAAAGAGGTCTTTTAAATTATCAGGGTGAAAATTTGTATATGCAGTTCGGGAGTAAAAGATAATTCTCTTGGATGAATTACTGCTCTCGCTACAACTCGGGCAACAACTTTCATAAATGCTTATTTTACATCCTTAGTGGACATATAACTATTATTTTGTATAGAAGTAAAGCTACCCGTTTACAGCAATATATATAATTAATAAATTAAATAAACAAATAAATATATCTAAAATTAAATTTAAAATCTTTTAACCCTTAGAGGGCCGGAAAACCACTGTAGTGGGTCGACCCATGATGGGCACTTTGTCAATGACCAATCCATGATATAAGATACCTTTTTTTACCATTTTTCTATGGAGGATATGCCATTCCAAATCCCGACCCTCTAAAGGTTAATCGTATATAATTAGACATTTTATTAATTATTAATTATGTATTAAAATATTTTGTACGCGTGTGTACAAAAGAAATACACAATTACTGGAAAGCAAAGCAGCAAACTCACGTAAAACTATAAAAACAAATAAAAAAAACGTATTTAAAAATATATGCTTAAAATACAAATACATTTTTCTTTAAAAACTTTTTATGCGTACATAATTTTATACAACGTTTAACGTAGTATACTTTCATACTAACACTATACATAAAACAAAAAGAATATTAGTACAACTATAAAAAACTACAAAATTATTCTACTGTAAGTTGTATGAAAAGATAGAAGGCATGCATATTTTTGAAAGAGCTCTGGCACATTTTAATTGCAGAATTTTGCATCCATATAAATAAATTATATTAGAAAATATAATTATTTCTTTCATTTCTTTATTTAACATCGCACTTTTTAGCTTCTATTATAGTACTAATAATCGACGGTGATATGCGACGTATTTTTTGTAAAGAAAGCACTTGTCCAAAATATACATTTTGGTAATTGTAATAGTGCGAATGCCACTCTTTAAACATTAAGGGGATGTAATACTCAACTAGTTACCTACCGAGCTATATGAGACAATTATATTTAAGTAACTAATACATATTCTGAATAAACGAAAATAGCGTTGGAAGGCAATTTTCACATAGTGGACTTAGGTTATAAAATTTCCTTCCAATCATTCTCGTTAATTATTGCCCATACATACTTAGCACTTGGCAAAATTATAGAAGGTATCAATACGGAGGGCAATGATGTCTTGATTTTTCATTTATTCAAATATTTCATGATTAATTGACAAAACATGCGTGCCATTACTCGTTCGGTAAAAATTGACTATTACATCCCGTTAAGTATATTACTGTTTAGATACAGCTCGAAAGCAGAAGTTCATGCAAAAAATATTACAGAAGATGAAATTAAAAAGAATTTTTATATAAAGTGCAATTTCATTTTTGTACAACAATTTTCGATATTGCTAAATAAAGCAAACATTGGAATATATATTGTATAGGTAGATATAAACCATACAAATTACATTGTATTTCAAATTGCATTTCAATAAAAATCTAAAAAAAATAGAGATCAAACCATGCAATAGAATACACACAAACACTTCACTAAATAACAAGAAAATAATTTGTATAACTTGTTATCCATGTCAAACAATACTGCGTAATAAATATTCAAAAACCTGAGTATTTTACTATATAGTTTTATAATACTCAGATCTGATTGATGTTGACAAGAAATTCTTCAGTACTTAAAAATTTAAAAATTACACTTTAATAGATCCTGGAAACTGCCATGCCGAAGATATAAATGAACAATCAACCTACAAAATACAAAAATATGAGATAAAGTCACCGATATATTGTTTTTTAGAAATTTTTTTTAAATTAACTAACTGTAATAATAATAATAATAAACTAATATAATATGATATATTTGTTTGTGATTTGCGAATAGCAAATATACATATAGTTAAATTGTATTTTATCAGTCACATTTTAATTTGTTTAATTATATTTTTAAAATGTGAATATCACAAACTAGACCTTTTTTGTTCTTTTTGTAGTGAGTAAAGATCATTAATTAAATATTTATTGTACTGAAATCTACTTGGTCTCTTACGATAGAGAATTTCATTTGATTCCATCAGAATAAAATAGAATTTTATCAATGTAGAATTACAAACAATTTTGTTTCGAAAAGTATTGTCTAGTTGGGTATGAAAGTTAAATAGGTTTTTTTTGTAGAAAAAATTAATGTTCAATCAATGAACTTAAATAAGATGGCTCCAAATTGATGCAGGTACAATCTTGTAAATTGTTACAATTTTTTAAGCCCAATTTATTCTACTTCAACTTTCATAAAAATTGGCTTTGTACGGATTCAATCTAATGAAATTTTCTATCTTAACAGACCAACTAGATTACAATACAATAAATTCTGAATTTAATGATTATCACTTACTGCAAAAGAAGTATACAAAAGGTCTATCTTGTGATAATGACATTATCAGTGTATAATTACAACGTTAAAAACATGACTAACAAAATATAATTTATGTATATATGTATATTTGCAATTTGCAAACCCCAAACAAATATTGTTAGTATAACAATATTTATATATTTATTTTAACAAATGTATGCTATAAAGCACAAAATACCACCTATGGCCTTTCGGATAGGACATGTAAATTTTGGCGAGCTCCCATTTAGATGACCATAAAAAACACCGACTCTTCATTACGTTATATTGGACTGGACAGTAAACTCATCACCTAGCAGCAAATGCTTCAGACAGCCTTCCTAGACATCGAACACGTTAGGACGTTGACATTTGGATACGCTCCTTAGACACACAGCTCACAGATAGATCTGTAGATAAATCCATTAATATAAGTATTTATATATACTATAAAGGGAGTAGGAAAGGGCTGTATAATACAACTGTATAATACAATTAATGGCAGCTGAAAGTGGGAAATGTGATTGGGAAGATTTGAAGTTATGATTTCGTTAACATAACCAGTTAATTCAATTAATAACATATGCAAGCCCCTAGGAAAAGTATATTACCTGAAATCAAAACAGTGCATCATCTTCAGCAATGGAACCATTGACTTCAAGAAAAGAGAGACTAAAACTTGTATCGCCCCATTGCCATAATCCATTGAAATGTAGAATCGTAGAATATACCTGATTTGATATACGTTGTAACAGTTGTTTGGTACACTTCTTGGAATGTTCTGAAAGTATATCTAAAATTAGTATCTTTTCGGACAGCACATTAATGGCAAATGGATTGTCGTCACTTCCTCAAGTAAAAGCACTAACTAAATATCTTAATTAGTTATAAACATTATAATTTACTATTACCTAATCTCCTGAGTTTCTTCTTTTTGTTGTACTTTAGCTACCAGAACCAAATATCCAACTATAGTTATCAATGATTCCTTGTAGATCTGGGTGCGTAAGATTATTTATTCTCAATCAAATGTTACCCAAAGCTTTCACTAAATAACTTATTAAATAGGTTTCCCCTCTTCCTTTTCACCTTCTACAAATAAAGATAAAGAGCACAGACAATTTATAAACGCTCACTTTTTCCAAATATAGGTTATGTTTGTCCCGGCGACCGGCGAACGTTGCATACTGTATGTTCCCGACTTTAGAGAGGCAGTTAATATATATATTTTTATATCTTATATACTAAATAAGCCCGCGATCCTCTCGAAAAGGCATATCAAATATTTTAAGTAGACTTTTTATGTAGGTTAGAGGTTTCAAAAAATCAATCAAAACAGTAAACGATGGCCTCGATGATCAAGTCTATCCTATTGTAAAATTGAGTAAGCACTCGAATCGAAGATCTCGAATCTCGATCTCGAACATGAAAAAACTCGAAAATCAATGGAAAACAAAACATCGGCACGCGTAGCGCGCCCAAATCCACTAGTAATATAATATGAACGTTCAAGAATATCGCTATATGTATACTTTATATGTAGGACCAACTTTACTATATAGGAAATCGATCAGTACATCACTCGCGAGTCGCGGCCGGCACGATGGCACGACGACAAGGTGACCGCCGATACACAATATACATGTATATATATATGGATATATGGCCCGGTCAAAATAAAAATATTTATTATATACGTTTACATTATAGCGCGAGCGTGATCCCCTCCCGTAGACTCCCAAACGGGAAAATTGATTTTTTTCTAGAGTAGAAGAGTTTTGTTAACATTTATAATAATTCTCCAAGATTTTCTTCAAGTCTTTTCGCAATTACTAATAAATGTATTCACTAATATTTTATAACCTAAAGTTTATGATATAAATCGCGTTTTTATATTAAAATAAACAAAAAACAGTAAATTAAAATATAAATAGAGTAGAAAATAATCGTTCGTTGGAGCTATGGAGAAAGTGATTCCGCAACGCGATTTTACCATTCCAAACAGATGAAAAGGAATAATCGACGCAGCGCGCGTTCAGTACCCTACGGGCGGGGATTCGCATGGAAGCGCGAGCGTGATCCCCGCCCGTAGACTCCCAAACGGGAAACTTGATTTTTGTCTAGAGCAGAAGAGTTTTGTTAAAATGTATAAAGATTCTTCAAGATTTTACTCAAGTTTTTTCGCAATTACTAATAAATGTATTCACTAGTATTTTTGAACCTATATTTTATGATATAACACGCGTTTTTATATTAAAATAAACAAAAAAACTGTAAATAAAAATATAAATAGAGTAGAAAATAATCGTTCGTTGGAGCTATGGAGAAGGTGATTTCGCAAGGCCGATTTTACCACTTCCAAACAGATGAAACGAAATAATCGACGCAGCGCGCGTTCAGTACCCTACGGGCGGGGATTCGCTCGGAGGCGCGAGCGTGATCCCCTCCCGTAGACTCCCAAACGGGAAAATTGATTTTTGTCTAGAGCAGAAGAGTTTTGTTAAAATGTATAAATGATTCTTCAAGATTTTACTCAAGCTTTTTCGCAATTACTAATAAATGTATTCACTAGTATTTTTAACCTATATTTTATGATATAAATCGCGTTTTTATATTAAAACAAACAAAAAAACTGTAAATAAAAATATAAATAGAGTAGAAAATAATCGTTCGTTGGAGCTATGGAGAAGGTGATTCTGCAACAGCGATTTTACCATTCCAAACAGATGAAAAGGAATAATCGACGCAGCGCGCGTTCAGTACCCTACGGGCGGGGATTCGCATCGGAGGCGCGAGCGTGATCCCCTCCCGTAGACTCCCAAACGGGAAACTTGATTTTTGTCTAGAGCAGAAGAGTTTTGTTAAAATGTATAAAGATTCTTCAAGATTTTACTCAAGTTTTTTCGCAATTACTAATAAATGTATTCACTAGTATTTTTTTAACCTATATTTTATGATATAAATCGCGTTTTTATATTAAAATAAACAAAAAAACTGTAAATAAAAATATAAATAGAGTAGAAAATAATCGTTCGTTGGAGCTATGGAGAAGGTCATTCCGCAACGCGATTTTACCATTCCAAACAGATGAAAAGGAATAATCGACGCAGCGCGCGTTCAGTACCCTACGGGCGGGGATTCGCTCGGAGGCGCGAGCGTGATCCCCTCCCGTAGACTCCCAAACGGGAAAATTGATTTTTGTCTAGAGAAAAAGAGTTTAGTAAAATGTATAAAGATTCTTCAAGATTTTACTCAAGTTTTTTCGCAATTACTAATAAATGTATTCACTAGTATTTTATAACCTAAATTTTATGATATAAATCGCGTTTTTATATTAAAATAAACAAAAAACTGTAAATAAAAATATAAATAGAGTAGAAAATAATCGTTCGTTGGAGCTATGGAGAAGAGTGATTCCGCAACGCGATTTTACCATTCCAAACAGATGAAAAGGAATAATCGACGCAGCGCGCGTTCAGTACCCTACGGGCGGGGATTCGCTCGGAGGCGCGAGCGTGATCCCCGCCCGTAGACTCCCAAACGGGAAACTTGATTTTTGTCTAGAGCAGAAGAGTTTTGTTAAAATGTATAAAGATTCTTCAAGATTTTCTCAAGTTTTTTCGCAATTACTAATAAATGTATTCACTAGTATTTTATAACCTATATTTTATGATATAAATCGCGTTTTTATATAAAATAAACAAAGAAACTGTAAATAAAAATATAAATAGAGTAGAAAATAATCGTTCGTTGGAGCTATGGAGAAGGTGATTCCGCAACGCGATTTTACCATTCCAAACAGATGAAAAGGAATAATCGACGCAGCGCGCGTTCAGTACCCTACGGGCGGGGATTCGCTCGGAGGCGCGAGCGTGATCCCCGCCCGTAGACTCCCAAACGGGAAAATTGATTTTTGTCTAGAGCAGAAGAGTTTTGTTAACATTTATAATGATTCTCCAAGATTTTCTTCAAGCCTTTTCGTAATTACTAATATTTCTATTCACTAGCATTTTATAACCTATATTTTGGGTTATGAATCGCGTTTTTATATTAAAATAAACAAAGGAACTGTAAATAAAAATATAAATAGAGTAGAAAATAATCGTTCGTTGGAGCTATGGAGAAGGTGATTCCGCAACGCGATTTTACCATTCCAAACAGATGAAAAGGAATAATCGACGCAGCGCGCGTTCAGTACCCTACGGGCGGGGATTCGCATGGAAGCGCGAGCGTGATCCCCGCCCGTAGACTCCCAAACGGGAAACTTGATTTTTGTCTAGAGCAGAAGAGTTTTGTTAAAATGTATAAAGATTCTTCAAGATTTTACTCAAGTTTTTTCGCAATTACTAATAAATGTATTCACTAGTTTTTTTTTAACCTATATTTTATGATATAAATCGCGTTTTTATATTAAAATAAACAAAAAAACTGTAAATAAAAATATAAATAGAGTAGAAAATAATCGTTCGTTGGAGCTATGGAGAAGGTCATTCCGCAACGCGATTTTACCATTCCAAACAGATGAAAAGGAATAATCGACGCAGCGCGCGTTCAGTACCCTACGGGCGGGGATTCGCTCGGAGGCGCGAGCGTGATCCCCTCCCGTAGACTCCCAAACGGGAAAATTGATTTTTGTCTAGAGAAAAGAGTTTAGTAAAATGTATAAAGATTCTTCAAGATTTTACTCAAGTTTTTTCGCAATTACTAATAAATGTATTCACTAGTATTTTATAACCTAAATTTTATGATATAAATCGCGTTTTTATAATAAAATAAACAAAGAAACTGTAAATAAAAATATAAATAGAGTAGAAAATTCGTTCGTTGGAGCTATGGAGAAGATGATTCCACAACGCGATTTTACCATTCCAAACAGATGAAAAGGAATAATCGACGCAGCGCGCGTTCAGTACCCTACGGGCGGGGATTCGCTCGGAGGCGCGAGCGTGATCCCCGTCCGTAGACTCCCAAACGGGAAACTTGATTTTTGTCTAGAGCAGAAGAGTTTTGTTAAAATGTATAAAGATTCTTCAAGATTTTTCTCAAGTTTTTTCGCAATTACTAATAAATGTATTCACTAGTATTTTATAACCTAAATTTTATGATATAAATCGCGTTTTTATAATAAAATAAACAAAGAAACTGTAAATAAAAATATAAATAGAGTAGAAAATTCGTTCGTTGGAGCTATGGAGAAGATGATTCCACAACGCGATTTTACCATTCCAAACAGATGAAAAGGAATAATCGACGCAGCGCGCGTTCAGTACCCTACGGGCGGGGATTCGCTCGGAGGCGCGAGCGTGATCCCCGCCCGTAGACTCCCAAACGGGAAAATTGATTTTTGTCTAGAGCAGAAGAGTTTTGTTAACATTTATAATGATTCTCCAAGATTTTCTTCAAGCCTTTTCGTAATTACTAATATTTCTATTCACTAGCATTTTATAACCTATATTTTGGGTTATGAATCGCGTTTTTATATTAAAATAAACAAAGGAACTGTAAATAAAAATATAAATAGAGTAGAAAATAATCGTTCGTTGGAGCTATGGAGAAGATGATTCCACAACGCGATTTTACCATTCCAAACAGATGAAAAGAAATAATCGACGCAGCGCGCGTTCAGTACCCTACGGGCGGGGATTCGCTCGGAAGCGCGAGCGTGATCCCCGCCCGTAGACTTGGAAACGGGGAACTTGATTTTTGTCTAGAGCAGAAGAGTTTTGTTAACATTTATAATGTTTCTCCAAGATTTTCTTCAAGTCTTTTCGCAATTGCTAATAAATGTATTCACTAGTATTTTTTAACCTATATTTTATGATATAAATCGCGTTTTTATATTAAAATAAACAAAAAAACTGTAAATAAAAATATAAATAGAGTAGAAAATAATTGTTCGTTGGAGCTATGGCTTTTACTCCCGAACTGCATATACAAATATTCACCCTGATAATTTAAAAGACCTCTTTATTCAACAATAATTAATTTATAATAAGTTATACACTTTTCAAATTCCTATACATTTTTGCAAGATTTTTTGGTATATTTAATTTAGTATTTGTAGGAAGAAGTCAAAATAAGTAATAGAGTTAGTGTATGTTGAATAAAGTGGGTTTACGGGGAATAAAGTGAGTCTACAGGGATCAAATGCACATTATAGCTGATTAGAGTGAAAAGTATATTTTATTTTTATACGAGACGCAGTGTATATATATATATATATATATATATATATATTTATATACGCCACATAAGTATAGAGAAGTCTTTTATAGAGAAGTAAAAAAAGTATATTATTTCATTTGAACGAATACATAATAATATTTTTGACGCAAATCAAACAAACGAGCGCCATCTCTAGGCAGCTGATGTAATTGCGCAACCAAGCATTCCGCAATGGCGTCGATAACAGAACACAGGTTTCGTACCTGTCAAATCGTACTTCTCACTTTACGACTTCAATAATAATTTTTCGGATTCATATCCGACTAAAAAATGTTCCTCGTTTGAATGGCTATGGCGCTCAGCTCAATATTTATGGATTGAGAGCTTCGTATTTTTATAATTTACAATTATCGGTAGTTTCTATAACATTATCCCACCTGACTTCAGCGCCACCACTCGAGGTGACGTTTTTTTGAAACTTTGTGTACGGACTCCCCTTAAGGGGGTCTCATACTCAATTCTGCGATTTTACCCTTCTGACCGCCGGTAATGCTGGTTATATATAAGAAATGATAACTATCATCAAGAGCGTCATCTATGGCAAGTCATAATCGAAGTGATTGTAGATGGCGCCACTTATGTCGATAGCATCATAATAAAAATAGTGTGACTATTTTTTTCCAATATAAAAATTAAAAAATAACGTATTTCACTTATACGCATTTTTTATTATCTATTATAATCCATATTTCGATATATACATATATAATAAATGTTACGTATGTTTGGTTTACGGAATTTGTACGTATTTCGATTATACGTATTTATTTTGTTTACATACTGAAAAAATACGACATTACACTCAAGACCAACGATAGCAGAACCCAAGGGAGCGGAGCACGGCTCGCAAGTCGATTTTTGCTCCGCTCCCTTGGGTCGATCGATAGATATGCCGGATTCTTGCAGCAGTACGTTTCCTTTTACATTGAATCTATGATAAATACGTCGAAAATTCAACTAGCCATAATATGAGTATCAGTATGACACGTATTTAAAATTTTATAGGAGTCAAATCAAATTATTTTGCTCGGCTATTTGTCTCGAGTCTGAAACAAATGCGCATGCGTGATGTCGATAGTGGCGGCGGCGAAAGCATATTCTAGCTTGCCATGATCCGTGCGTACTGCCATCTAGCGTAAAATATTCTTTTAATAATGATAATAAAACTACTTTTAGTTTTATAAAACTATGCAAAACAAACAGTTAGATGCCCTTTATTAAATAATTATTTACTTCTATACAAAGTTTCTAGTCATTTTATTGATGCATGTAAGAGAAAATCTTGTACGAAAATTTCAATATGTGGACGCCGTAGATAGTGTTTTTTATACAAGGTTTTCTCTTCAATGCCTCAATATAATAAATAGAAACTTTGCACAGTGATACATACAAAAGAAAGGGCACCTATCTTCTAGTTTGTCGAAATTCTTTATATTTTTATCTAGATTGAAGTATTTTTCAACCATACTATCACTCTATTGGCTCGGTCGGTAAAAATTGAGTATGAGACCCCCTTAATGGGTATACGGGGTGATAAGCAAAGAGAGTAAAAAAATAATAATAATATAAAGGAAGAAAAGAGAAAAAGATCAAATTATTTATCTCACTAACGAGTCTAAATAATTAATTTTTAAAATAAATGTGCTAATCAATACAGCGTCTTGTGATTCACACACACCAAGACACTATTTATTATTTTGCTTATCCAAGCCAAGAAATTTTCCTTTATAATTTACACTAAAAAACATAAATTTTAATTAAATTATTTAAAAAAAGTAGGGGTATTTACAAAATGTTGTAAATCCCGTATGGTTTGCAACAAAATAATTATTTCACTAGTTGTCATCCCAAACGACAATTTTTCCAGCAAAATATATTTATTTTCTCCTCAAAAGGACTAAATAAATAATTTATGTTGCTACCAAGTTAACATAATTTATATTTCCTTTTTTAAACAAATTGAACGAAAAAGAAATAAAGATTTAATTATTTAACTTGCTAACAAGTTTAAACAATTAAATTCATACACCGAATTATTTTACTCAAACACACCAAAAATTATTTATAACCAATTATTTAACTAACAAAGAAGTCTAAATAATTGGTAAAAATGTGTGGAGATATTTATTTCCTTTTTTAAATACACAAAAGAGAAAAGAAAGTTTTTACATATATTAAAAAATAACAGCAAATAACGAATACAAAATATTAGATTAACTGCCGATCATCAAAATACATGCAAAAAATTCAATTATTTAACTCACTCTCGAGTCTAAATAATTTTATTTTACAACTTTCGTATCTTTGCGAAACAATCACACAAAGATACTCAACATTGATTGTTTAGCTTGCAATAAGCCTAAACAACCAACACGAGACATAAAAAAAAATTTTCTCACACCCAAAAATATTCAAGAATTTATAAGTGTTAAATATATAATTTTATTTATTTTACTCACACACGAGTTTAAATAAATAATATTACAACTATGGTAACTTTGCGGCTGATTCACACAAAGATACTTACTGTTAATTATTTAACTTACAAACAAGTCTAAATAATTAACATAAGTTGTAAAAATATATTTTATATACACTGTAACGGGGTGGGTACTGGGGAATACAAGGCCCCGGTCAGGCCCAATCTGTCTCAACTTACCAACCTAAGTATACAGTCCCACGATGCGACCGGGAATCACTTTGATTCCCGTGCAATGCCGTTAAGAACGCCAAACACTTCGTTTGACTTTAATATCGTGTGTTGTGCCCTATGCCCAAAATTGCCAACTGGGGTATACGCCGGAGAGGGCGGTATTCGTATGATAGGACTATCACACAAAATGTTATCAACAGTCGAGATTTTATGTTAGTCGGCGAGAAAGATAGTCTCGCCGAGTCAATTTATTAAATAAATTCGTCGTAACAAACACTACCTCCGAGGTTAGCGCGAAAAGAATTTGTTAAAACCTATTAACGCTCGTGTTATGAGAAACCGTACCGGGAATGATCGGCTGCTTAACCTGATGGCTACTACGTCACGCCGTGTGACGTATATACCTCTGACGTAGGGAGCTCTGACGTAGTAGCTGCCTAAGTCACGCGCGCCTTTTCTCGTGAAGTGGCTCCCGCGAACCACCGGCCTATCTACCCGGGCAGGATTTGTCACGAGAGGGGAAAACGCAGAGGAACGCTTACTCACCTGGACCTTACCAGGTAGATTGGGGTACGATAATGCGAGACACGCGAGTCTATACGTGGTGCACCAATTACCTCGGATATCTCCGTAATTCGTACGGCGGGAAAAACGGCTGGAAGACCGAGAGAGATTGACCTCGTCTACACCTCTCTCTCACTCCAATGGCCGGAACGGCTGTCGATTCCTTTTCTTCGGCTTTGTGGAACGACGGGGCATGCGACCCTGCACTCTGACGTTGTGGTTGATGGGAAAAACTCACTGCACACCTACACATAAAGCACACCGACACTCTTTTTCTTTATGTTGTAAAAAGTTAGTCCCGGCGTCTATCTCGCGTTGTCTCACCGTGCGCGCGCGAACTTGATCTCTCCCTTTTCCTCGCGCACAATACTCGCGCGTTCCTGCGCGCATCCCTTTTCATACTCTTTTCTGTTACTCACCTGATCGGTAACTCGCTTACCGTTATACTCCCCTTCCAGATTCTCATACTCCGTATGTGGACTCTGTCCCTCAAGGAACGGGAAAGTGGATAAATAGTCAACAGGTAAACCGTATTTTTATTATAAAAAATTTAATAAAATAAGAGTATTCAAACGTATTTACATTTGGAGGAGTTGGGACGTTGTCTTCTTTTCCTTCATTAGCCCTGCTTCCTGCGCGCCGCCTTGATCTCGGCGTGCGCCCTGATCGAGGGCATTTCTTCGGGTCAACGACCCCTTTGCAATGGCAGAGCGTATTCGTGAAGGGCTGAGGCAGCAACCGCGCCTCCAGCTCAGCGGCTTTTCTCTTAGCGTCACACACTTTCTGCTGGAGACGCCGGTGCTCTTCAGCAGCCTGCCTGTAGGTTGCCTGCAACCTACAGGCTCTGCTTACAGTTAATCGCATTATTACAATATATATTATTTTCACTCTATTTGTTCTACTACACTTTCTTTATCTTTAGCCTTTTTTTATCATTTCTTCTATTTTATCTATAACTTTTATTACGTTTTTGTCACCTATTTTTTAGTTGCTAACCTAACTCTTTCCCTATCCTTTCCTTTTAATTCTTTTGTTATTTCTTTCGTTACCATGCAATCCTTTAAATAATGTTCAAGCGTTCCTAATCCCTTTTCGCATAATCTACATAATCTTTAACTTCATCCAATATAAATTTGCATTTTCGACATTTCCGCATCTAGTACGCGCCAATATTTTAATTTCTTTTTTATTTTTACTATTATTAAGGTACTTTGGTAATGCTTTGCACATATGTTCTACAAACCTCGGGTTGTATTTTGATGCCCTAATCTTACCTATAAGTATTTGTTCTTCTATATCTTCAATTCTCGTGTGTACTTCATCGCTTACATTTTCATTTCTTAATAATTTATTACTTACATACATTGTATTACAACCTATACTATTATAAAATTTTTCTCTTTCTTCGCTATATTTATCTTCTAATTTTTCTTTTATTTTTTCTATCCAACACATTTTAATTATTCTATCCTCATCTAAATTGGCAATCTTTTCTTCAAATTTCACAGCCCTTATTACCCACTTATTTTTCATTTCTTTCGTATTTATTTCTGTATATACTATGTAGCTTGGAGTACATTTATCTAATTTTAATATACCTTTAATACAATTTATAAAAACCTGCTCTAACTCTTTTCTTTCTGCCCAACCCCATATCTCAACTCCATATTCCATTACGCTTCTTACCAAATAATTATAAAGCATGAGTCGCCTCCTAAAGTCCCCTGCACATTTTCTTTCTCCCAGACCCCACGTTATTTTTGCTGCCACTGTTCCCTTTTTCTTTAATTCATTTATGTGCTCATTATAGTTGCCTTGTTTATTAAAATTAAAGCCTAAATATTGAGAATTACTAACTTGTAATTCCTCCTTGTCCCATAACCATTTTTCCTTTTTGTTGCTACTTCTTCCATTAAAAACTAAAACTTTTGTTTTTTCTCTGCTCAAAATAAGTTTCCTATCGTTTAGAAATTTTTTTAATGTACTAATCATATCTATTAAAGCCTCTCTGTTATTTGCCATAATGACTAAATCATCCGCATAAGCTAGTGACCAAATTATAGTTAACTATTTTTATTCCCCCCACCTTTCTCTTCTTAAATTCCTCTTCTATCCCTGCTATGTTTATACAGAATAATATTGGACTGAGTATACAACCCTGTCTAAGCCTCGTTACCCTATTATTCCCTATTCTCACCCTCATTTTAGTTTCCTCATAGATACCAATTATTTTTTCTATTAAATACCAGCTAATTCCTACCTTGACCATTACTTCCCTGTCCACCGTATCGAAAGCGGCCTTTAAGTCAACAAACATTGCATACATTTTTTCTTTTTTTACTTTAGCTTTTTGTATCACGTGATTCAGTATATAAATATTGTCCATTGTTGACCTTCCCTTTCTAAATCCTGCTTGTCCGTCCGGAAGTATCTTTTTTTCTTTAACTTCTTTTTCTAATATTCTACTTACTAAAAAAGTTACTAAAAAAGTTACTAAAAAAGAAATTCCCCTATAATTGCTAGGTACATTTCTATCTCCTTTTTTATATAGAGGTACTAAAATCCTCGTTTTCCAATCTTCTGATATTTCTTCTCCGTCCCATACTTTCCCTAAGATGCAAATTAAGTTGTTTATTAAACCTTCACCTCCATATATCCAAGCTTCATTAGGTATATTATCTATACCCGGTGCTTTTTTTTTCTTTAGGACGTTCCACGCTCTCCTAATTTCTCCTACATTAATCTTTTCCTCTTCCAATTTCTCGCACTGACTTCTTTTTTGTCCTATTTTTCTTTGTTCTTATCCCTCTAATAGCTTGTTAAAATGGGTCACCCAAGTCTCCTCATCTATATTATTTTCTATTTTCACTCTTTTTTTTATCCTTGTTTAAATACTTCCATACATCCGCTTCTTTCGTTATATTTCTTAGTTCCGCCTCCTCGGTTACCACCATTTCCTTTTTTTCTTTCTTCACAGAAGTTTCTCCATTCTTTTCGTTTTTCTAAGTATTCGCTTTTATTCACCTTTCCTTTTTTCCAGTCATTTAAAGCTTTTTTCAATTGTCTTTTTTTTTAGCACAATTTCTTTTCCACCATTCTTTCATTTCTAACTTCCATTTTTTAAATTTTAATATCTTCTTGGCCACCTTATTCTGAACTGTTGTTTTTACTTTGGTGCATCCTGATTCAGTTGTGTCGTCGCTATTTAATTCATTTTCTATACAAGTTGTTTTCTTCCTGAATATTGTTATGTCTTCTTCACTCCAACTAATAATTTCTCTTGATGTCTCTTCATTTTCTTCTATGTCATCTGTCCTTATTACTTGTTCACCTACTTCCTTGGTGCCTACTTTTACACTTATTGGTGCATGGTCTGATTCTATTTGGTTTTCTACCTTAAACTCTTTTATCCTATACCACATATCCATTGATATTATTACATAATCTATCACAGAACTTCCCCTAGAACCTAAAAAAGTATACTCCCCTTCCTCATGTCTAATCCGTTTAATACAATCCATCCTCTTTTTTCCATAAAGTCTACCATACCTCTTCCTCCATTACTGATCACTTTATCATTACTTTCTCTGATTTTATAAATCTCATTATTATCTATTCCTAGAAACTGTCCTTCCTTTCCTATCCTAAAGTTAAAATCTCCTCCCCAGTATTGTTCTATTTTCTTCCAGCATATCGACCAAATAATGAGACTACCATTTACCTCTTTAATTTCAGACTTCGCGAGGCCCTTCGTTACTACTATGCCTAATTTGTTATCTATCTTCCACCTATCTTTTCTAATACCTATTAGAAACCCCCCTTTAGCCCTACCTTTTCTTCTTTCCCGTGTGGCAGCAATAATTTCCCATTGAAAACTATTAGATAACTTATTTTCTATTTTTTTTTATATCTTCCTCCTCAATCCATGTCTCTGTTAAGTTAATAAAATCGTAATTTTCTATAATGTTCCAAAAATCCCTATCCTTATTTCAAATACCTGTTACATTCCAAAACACCATTTTGTTATAATTTTTGTCACTGTTATTTATGTTTCTTCTTTTTAACTTATCTACTTCCCATTTCTGCCTAACGTAAATTTACTCCATTTGTTACTCCTATTGTATCGCGCCTTTCTTGACCTTTATTTGCGCTTCTACTCTCTTCCCTTTCTCTGTTTTCCCATTTTACCCATGCATTATTAACAAAGATTTTCCCGAAACCTGCTTTAACCTGTTCTCCTTTTTCTCTTTTTTCTTTAACCCATCTATTAATTTCCTCTTGTTTCTTTCTTTCTTCAAAATACCTATCATTATCTATAAAAATTCTCGTCCCCGCTAGTTTGTTTTTGTTACGAATGATTTCTATCTTCTCTTCTACGCTACCTAATTTCACAATTATAATTCTATTTCTCATTCGAACCTCGCGTATTGTGACATTTACATTTAACCTTTCTTTTAAGAAATTCCCTATCGCATTCTTTCCTTGATCGTAGGCACTAAAATTTTCATTCTTCCTTTTATAACTATATTAGTTAGTATTTCCTTTCTATCCTATTCTACGATAATTCTACGCATTTTCCTTACTTCTACCTCGAAAAATTCGGTGGAGTACGCTCGTTCCTACTTACAATGTCTCTCTTCTCTCCGTAGCTCTGCTCGCTCGCATGTGTGCGCGCACGGAACTCGCCCGTGTCCTTCTCTCTCGACTAGCGCCATCACCTCCGCTTTCACGTTTTCTGCTCTCTCTCTCTGTCTCTCTCTTCTGAAAATCGCATATCCTTTTCTCTAGTCTATCTATTATTTCTATCAATATGCAGTCTTTCGCTTTTAATTCTTCCTTAATAAGTCTCTGTTGACCTACATGATTTTATTTGACTTGAGTTGTGCATTGGATTCCTTGAGTCACATGGTCTTACTGAACGCAAATTTTGCTCCGGATGCTCTTAGATGGCTTAACTCGTACTTGACCGATCGTATGTAGGTAGTTTTGTCAAGTGATTGTCTAAATTCCGATTTGGTATTGACTACATCAGACGTACCACAGGGTTCGACCTCTGGTCCAATTTTATTTTTGATTTATATTAACTTAATTATTAGGGTAGTTAAACACTGTAAAACTATGCTTTTTGCCGATGATCTAAAGATATATATTCAGTGTGAACCATCTGCTATTAATTGTTGAGTGCTATAGTTGAGTGGATTGAGGGCAATGGAGTAAAAGTGAATCTACTTGGGTAAAATTTTAACATATGACTTATATTGGAACGCTAAAATGCAGCAATCAGTTCAAAAGTACATTACACACTTTATAGACTTCGCTATAAGAGCTATTGTTGACCTCTCAAAAGACGAATACTGTTTGCGAACACTCTATTAATTTCTCATTTTGACTATGAATGTTTGATCTACGCTGATATCCCTTTTTAACTTGCGGTGAAGCTGCAACGTTTATGCAACACGATTGTTAGGTTTATATTTTATCTTAGATGTGATGCATCTCTTCAACAGTATTTTGATAGTTTGGGTTGCCTTACACTATCAAATCAACGTAGATATTTTCTAGGAATAGCTGTGTATAATCTGTTATATTCAGAAAAACCGCAATATTTATATGACCATTTCAAATTTCTGAATGAAGACCTACGGCGCTCCAAACGCATTGAAACTATTTTTAACATTCCTAAAGTCAATGCTGATATATACAAATGCTCCTTCATAAGTCAGGTCATGAGATTATGGGAAACGTTACCAAAAGAGATCCATGACAGTCCTAATGTAAATATCTTTAGGTTTAAATATCATAATTTTCTTGTCAGCAATAGGCAATGAATTGAGATGGGATATGCGTCTGTGAATTGATTTTGTGATATTGCGGATGTATATTTGATTCAATGATTATGCGATGTTTAAAAATTGTATTATATTATTCACTTTTGCTGATAACACCCACATGTATCACTCGTTCTTTCCTGCTAAATTAGAATTGGGCATTCAACATGTTACACGTGATGCAAACCGTACTGCCTCGAGGGCTTCCCCTAATGGATTAAAGTTTAAACGTTGCTTTTTTTACAAAAAATCTGTCTTTTTAAGATTTTGTCCTTTGCCTCCGTCAGATCGTATATAAGTTTTTCAAGATTAACACCATGGAGAGTGATCATGATACATACAACATTAAAGTTTAATGGTTGTAAAACGAAAGTGATGCTCCTGGATAGTCAAGCTTATGTTTCGCGTATTGATTTGAATACTACCCCGAGAGTTAGAGTTAGATCTAAAAATTTATAATATGAGAATGAGGTTAAGTCATTGGGCGTGTGGTTGTCACCTACTCTTGAATGGTTAAAACACGTTCTATCGATCTCTCAACGGGTGCATGCTCGGAAACTCCGTTTCTATAAGCGTACACTTCCTCGTAAATTAAGAAAAGATTTGGTAAAAGCTTTAATTATGCCGCACTTCTATTATACTTGTGCAATCTATCATGATGATGATGAGACCAGAAATCTTAAGCTACAACGTTTTACTTAACGCCTGTGTGACATTCGTCTGGGGTAGTCTTTCTAGAAGAGAGAACATGTTACCCCGTTTAGATAGGGTCTGAAATGGCTGTCTGTTGAGTCCATACGCTTACTTATGATTGGTTTACTAGGCTTCATTGTCATTGCTCATAATTCACCTAGTTATCTCTCTAATCACTTCACCGTGCTTTGCAACGTCTCATCTGGCTCACGTACTTCCTCTCGTCACCCTCCTAAATCAATCACCTACCTTCCTCCGCGCATTGAGGCTTTTAACAGATCCTTTCTTATCACTGCCTCGCGTATCATTAATTAACTTTCTCTTACCTCATTTGATATTTCATCCTTTAATTTATTTATAATGTGTTTAACTAATCATTTGTTTGAGCTCGACCAGGCAGCCTGGGTAGCCAGAGTCTAGCGCTAGGGTATCATAACACAACCCATCCCTAACCTCACTGCGTCACCTTTATAAAACTGTGATAAACTTTATTCTATTCCTTGTTCCTCTATTATTTTATTTTAACATATTTATTTATTTTTTTGTTCTATATTTCGTGATTTTTTTATACTTATGTAAAAATTATAACAACTAATGCTGCTCAATTGTTTATTTCCTTTATTTTTTATTTTATTCATTCGTTTTTTATTTTATAAATTTATTTATTTATTATTTATTTATTTATTTACATTTTATTTATTCTGATTTATTTATTTTCTCTTTTTAATATTCTTTCATTTTAATTATTTTTTGTTATTTTATTCATTGTAAAATTATTGAGTTGCACTTGGTTGTTAGATTTTATTATAGTTATTTTTTAAAATTGGTATATGTTAAGTTATTATTTGCCGCTTATCTTTTTATTATTAACATATAATTTTATTTCTATTTATCAAATTTGTAATATATTTATGCAAGTCGTATTCGCATAGGGTCCTCGGCGTTTTTACCCCTAGTAACCAATAAAGCTTTCAATCTCTCTCTCTCTCTCTCTTTCTCTCTCTCTCTCCTTCGCAATGAAGGTTGTCTGGCCAGGCGTCATCACCTACTAACACTTAATTCTCCATTTTTCATGTAAATATAAACCGCCTAAAAACACACTTTTCATCCATTGATTCACTAGTTCTTCCATCTAATCATGATATCATTGCTTTCTCAAAAACTTTTCTCACGGAACATGACTCCTCCAACATGTTGGACCTTCCTGATTACACCTTGCACAGACTGGACCGGGTTGGTAACGATGGGGGGGGGGGTGTATTGCGGCCTATTTCAAGAATAATCTTGATGTTAGGCTCGTGGCTCATTCCGACCCCGTTTTTTCCAACACCCCAGAGTTTATGATTTTTCAAGTTCTCAATAAAACCAGTTCGCTGCTGTTTTGTGTTGTTTATAGGAGGCATACCCATCTAAATTTTTTTTTATACGTTGACAAATTATTTACATTCTTGCGACCAGGTAGTCATCACCGGCGATTTTAATATTATCATATGCAATAAAGATGGGGCGTCCGCCATGTTGGATTCTTATTTAGATTCACTAAACCTTTTCCTTATTAAATTCGATCCTTCGCATCATACGCATTCATCCACCCATTCATCTCATACATGGCTCGATTTATTTATTACACGTAATCCTCCGCCAGTTTACATTTATTCTAAGTCATCAGTTCCCTTTGCAGCAGGGCACGACTATATTGTACTTGCATTACATATTATCAAACCATTGCCGGCTGTAAAGAGGATTTGGTCGCGGAACCTTGCTCTAATTGATCCGCCGGCGGCAGCTGCTCTTTTTTCTGATACATTTAATCATCTTTCATCTCTCTCTTGCATTACCACTGTGTCGTCTACGTCATCAATTTCTCACCCTTCAACTACGTCGTCTGGCCGTTCACCTTCTTTTTCACAATGTACGCTGATGCCATCTTCTTCCTCCCCCACTCCCATCAACATCCTACTTTCAAACCTTGTTTCAGCTATCCTACATAAATTTGATTAACTCGCTCCTGCTAAACTTATCACCATTAAAAACTTCAGCAAATTTTGGATTACACCGCACATTAAGCAAAGTATTAAGGCTCGCAACGTGGCGTATAAAAGATACTTGGCCACTGGCCTGAGCTCGGGCTATCAGACTTACAAAGATCTACGTAATCTTGTTAGAAATGACATAGACTCCAGTAAATTTTTGCATTTTAATAACAAAATCAAATCCGCCTCTAACTCGTCTAGTTTGTGAAAGGAGCTCAGGAACATTGGGCCTCGGGTCTAAATCTGCACAATCACCTCTCAACATTTTTTTCACTTGATCAGCTCAACATTCATTATGCTTCTATTTCTTATTCACCCTTTCCTTTCTCATATACTCAACTTCAGTCTCTCATCTCATCACCAGACATCTTTCCCTTATCTTATCCTTTTACCTCCTTTCACTTTGCCCCTATCACCTTACATAAAGTCCTGTCTACTATATCCAGGGCAACCTCCAAAGCTACAGGCCACGATGGAATTTCTATTCCGATGCTAAAACTTATATCTGCTCAATTAGCACCATATCTAGCTGAATTATTTAATTTGTCTCTCTCAACTGGATCTTTTCCAAAGCCTTGGACTAAGTCTCTTCTCTTGCCTTTGGCAAAGTCGAGCAGGGTGATCTCGCCGTCTGACACGAAGCCCATTAAGCTCTGTGAAGTCTCCAAAATTTTAGAAAAGGTAGTTCATGAACAACTCACAGAGTATCTTAATAGTAATAATTTAATTATTGAGAGACAAGCAGGCTTCCGCCGGGGGCATAGTACTCAGACGGCTCTGATCGGTGTCTTGGATGATATTAGGAGCGCCATAGACAAACGCATGATCATCATTCTCATTTTGTTTGATTTTTCAAAAGCGTTCGATTCGGTGCCACATGACTTACTACTTCGTAAATTACGCTCTTTAGCTTGTTCCGATACGGTTATCACCTGGTTCTACCATTACCTAGTTGGCCGCACTCAAACGGTGGTGGATGAACTGGGGGCACGCTCGGCCTGGCTCGACACGTCTAGGGGGATTCCACAGGGCAGTGTCCTGGGTCCACTGTTATTTTCTATTTTTATTAATGACCTCTCGCGTGTTTTAAGACATTCAGACTACATGATTTTCGCGGATGACACCCAGATCTAACACTCGTTTTACCCAACCGATCTTGCTCAGGGTGTACAGAAAATTTCGGAAGATGCAAATGCGGTGGATAACTAGGCGAGGTCGAATTTGAATGTGAAAAAGACGAAGGTGATGATCTTGGGCAATCAGGCCTATATTTCGCGCATTGACTTGGATACTGCCCCGAAGGTTGCAATAGGGAATAATTTCCCTGACTATGAGTTTGAAGTCAAATCACTGGGCCTTTGGATTACACCTACCCTGGGTTGGTCTCGTCAGAGCGCGTCTACGTCACAGCGAGTTCATGGAGTTCTTCACTCCTTAAGATTTTTTAAACGAGCGCTCTCGCGTCGGAACAGGAAGATCCTTGTCGAGGCTCTGATTTTCCCGCACTTCGATTACGCTTGCGCGGTTTTTCACGACCTGGATGCTACCAGAAATTTAAAGCTACGTTCATTTAAATTTAGCATGCGTTCGTTTTGTATGGGAAAATATTCCGTGGCGCGAACATGTGACACCATACCGACTTAAGTTGGGTTGGCTGTCGGTCGAGCTTAGGAGATCCCTTTTCATTGCTACTTGTGCTTATAACATCATTTCGCATAAATCCCCCTCCTACATTGCTCGTCGCTTTATTATTCGCGACGCTTCATTTCCATCCCGTTCTTCCTCACGCCACCCACCCTTGTCCCTTTTTTATCTTCCTCCTAGAACTGAAGCCCTTAATAATTCCTTCATTATCACTGCCTCTCGCCTCCTCAATCACCTCCCCTTCACCAATTTTGATCCTCTCCTCTTTGGTTCCTTTAAATCATCCCTTTCATCGTATCTCTCTGAGCTCGATCGACAGGCTTGGGAGGTGAGGATTGGAAATGAGGGAATCATCTGCCCTTCCTTGCCGGACTTCTGAGCGCTTAATTATAATTATTATGTATTAATTAATTGATAATTTATTGTATTCCGCCGATTAATACTTATTGTACTCTATTTTTTGCGTGTAAATTGTTATCTAGTTTAGTATTTATTTTATATTTTATATTCTTTTATTTTGGCGTTGTACGATGCTTTATATTGTTATTTTACCTTTATTTTGTTAAATCATATTATATATTAATTATATTATTTATTTATTTGTTATATTTAGTTATTTATTTTATTATTTTGTAAATAACTTTTGTTATTGTTTAATTTTGTTAACTCAGAAATTATGCGCTGATTTTTTCACTTTGTGTATACGGGGTTTTACCCCATTGTACCCAATAAACTTATCAAATCAAATCAAATCTCTCTCTCTCTCTCTCTCTCTCTCTCTCTCTCTCTCTCTCTTTGGTTGAAATCTCTTCGTAAAGCAAAGGAGTTAGGCTACTTGCGCCCGGTTATTAAGAACTCTGTCGTTTACATGCGTAAAGAGAAAAAAGGAGCATTGATACGTATCAACTCCGATACTGAACTCCTTTCTCTACCGTTTAATCCTGTACTCCCTTCCTTATGAGGGGCATCTGATCAGGCGTCTCCACCACACTCACACTCACACACACATTCTTTCTCAATCATTCGTCTAAACGTTAACAGACTCAAGACACACTTCTCATCAATAGAAGCCTTAATTTATCCACAAGCCTATGATATGATTGCACTTACAGAGATCTTTTTATCTGAACCCACTCCTCTGATATAGTAAAATTGCCAGGGTAAGGAAGAAGGGGGAGTTGCTGCATATATTAGAGACGAATACAAAGTCAATATGCTGGCTCACTCTGATAAATTGTTCTTTAATTCTCCCGAGTTTATTATATTATATATCATCGGCAAATCGACCTCGCTGATTCTGAGCATTGTTTAGAGACGGCCAACAGCATCTTATCCCACTACTTTTTTCGATTTATTATCTGATATCCTTTCTTCCCATGCTCTTGCTGTTCTCACAGGGAACTTCAATATTGATATGAAGTCCTCAAGTACCGCGGCAGACATGATGAGGGCAAATATAACGGCCCTCAACTTATCACTCATCAACTCCGAATCAACTCATAATGCGGTCGCATCCTCTGATTTTCACACACATGACTTGATCTCTTCCTAATCAGTGATCCTTTACCTGAATTTAGTTATTTTAAATCAACAGCCCCTTTCGCCGCCGGCTATATCTTCATAGCAATTCGGCTACTAATTAATAGAAATCCGCCCAAAATAAAAAGTTATTGGTCACGTGGTTTGGAGGGGATCAACCTCCATGAACTGGCTACTACATTACAAACCATTTACAATTCTAACCCAATTCACTTAACTCGAAATTCACCCTGAACCTCATATTGCAAATCCTTTTGAGTCGCCTGACCAGAATTTGAATTTGAATTTAAATTTGTACCTACACCGGAATCTTCGTTGCTTCTCGCCATGTCCTGCCTCTGAATCGTTCCTTGCTACATGTTCTCATTCTACTAACTTGTTGTCTTGTCCTCCTAACAACCATCTATCTTCCATTCCATCACCTAATTAATTTATTACTATTCACCACACAAATTCATTCAACATCATCTTCACCTAAGTTATTATTCACAGCTCATAACGATCATTCAAATGGCTCGGTATCGCCAATTTCATTCTCACTTCTTACGATCATAATTCGCTACCTCATAATTATAATTATACTCACGACAATTTATCCTCTCACCTCTTAGCTTTCGTATCTCACCTCATGGTATCAGCTATTTCCGCTTTCGATACCATTGCGCCGGCTTAACTGATAACTGTCGGAAATAAATCTAAGCCATGGGTGACAGCTGAGGTTAGAGGACCTATTAAGTCCAGGAACACTGCATTTATAATTTTCAAAACCTTAAACCGCATAGAGGACTACGAGGAATATAAATCACTAAGAAACAGAATTTCAAATCTTCTCGACAGCAATAAATATAATGACCTCACAGATAAATTAAAAAATGTTGCAAATCCGAAATCTACTTGGAGGGAATTGAAAAACCTGGGTCTATGCTCCAACCTATCTCCACTGGACACTTTCACCACCCAGCAATTCAATACCCATTATATATCAATCTCTAATCAGGTTTCTCCACTTTCACCTCTCATTTTAAACTCATTTTATTCCTCCGTTTCCGACTTCTCTGATCCATCTAAATTTGAGTTTGATGCAATCAGTTCCTTAGGAGTTCAGCGTGCTGAAAAACCAATTGTATTATAAAGTGCTAAATTAATAAATCATACTTATAATATTTAAATCAATAAATAACCAAAGTTTTAATTATTAATCTCCCCAACATACAAAGAAGCAAAGGACTTCAAGGGAAGAAATATAAAATAAGTAATCAATTTACATAAAAATAATTAATATTATTGTGGAAAGAGCTTCCTTCTTTCCTATCACTAGATTATACGTTTATGTCTTGTAAAACGTACTCTTAATTTACTTAAACATTCCCTAGGTTCGAGTCCTAGCTAAGTGACAGGCGTCATTGTTTGGGTTAAACTTTTAGTATTCAGGACATAACAAATGGTTCCGGTACAAACACACTATTATTAAAGGAAAATTTAAGAATTGGAAGAAGTGTTCCAATAATTTAAAAAAAAGAAGGTGTATATTTACGCTTAACTTTGTTAAGTATTGTAAGATATCAGTAATTTTAATTAAGCTTTTGAAATAAATATTAAAGGTTATCATTTAATTTTGAGTAATCTTTAATAAGAAAAGAAATAAACAACATGACTAAAGAAAGTTTATAAAAGATTTATTTAAAAGTTACAATAACTTGATTTTTATTTAAATTCACTTACATTTTCCTTTTTAATTGTGGTGGAGTGTCAATTTTGTTGTTACACCATTGACATTGGGGTACAGGATTTTCATGATCCCAGTCTTCGATACGACAATCGATCTGGAACACAGGATCAGAAGTAAAATTCGTATTTTTCACTAAATGAGAAATTGTTGATTAGTTTATGAAAGTCTATTATAAAAACAAATAAGACATATATTTAAATAATAAGAATAAGATAACAATTGAAATACTTTTAACTTACTGAATTCATTGTAGAGTTTATTATTCTGCTTTGATAGGAATATATTCTTTTGATATTAAAGTTGTGATTGACATTCTTTCAGAAACATATACAACTTATATAGCAAATTTATATGATCTAAGCATTTTTTTAACCCAGATTTGTTTTAAATCAAATTTTATAAAACATTAACTAATTGTAAATTTTAAAAAGAGATTATTATTATATATATATATATATATATATATATATATTATTAATAAAAATATTATTAATAAAATTTTTAATAAAATAATAATGCTTAAAATCAAATGTCAAATTCAGAAAATAATAAACCATTAACTAGAGGATTAGTTAAAGAAAATCCTTCATCAAAAAAAAAAATGATGCTCTAAAATATTTTGGAGAATGTTTGAAATTTGAGATAAATATTCGAGTTGGAGAACATAATGATTTATCATCAATGTCTATAAAAGCTATAGAATTAGAAAATGAAATTTTAAAACAAGACAGTTTAAGAAATTATGATTGTTTATCTGGAAGCAAAAGTTTATTTAATAATTCAGAAATACAAAAGGTTATAATTTGTCAAATTTGTCATGCTATTCAACATGAAGCATTATTTTGTCGCTCAGCAGGCTGCGTTTACTGTAAAGGAACAGATCATTTCTCAAATAATTGTAGGGTTGTTACAAATAAAATAAATTTAATTTGTTAACGATGTAGCCAACCTAATCATTCGATAAGTGGTTGTAAATTTAATAAAGATCAATACAGTTATTGTGAATATTCTCAAGAAATGTCAAATAAAGTAGATCAATGTACTTTTATTTCGGACTATATAATTTGTTGGAAATGTGGTCTTTTCGGACATAATCCTTATATTTGTTCGGGTCAAAAGAAAATTATATCAGGTGTGACGTTGTAGTTGTACTACAAGTCACATTAAATAGCAGTTAATATATAATAGCACCCACGAAGCTTACTATGCGAAGTAAGCGTGCTATACTACAAACTTATACACATATGCGAATGTGTAAAATGACAGAAGCTTACTATGCGAAGTAAGCATGTTCAATATTAAGTAGAGGAGGTACGTCTTTTAATACCTCACAATAGCACATACACACACATACTAGTCCGTTGATCCAGTGATTATGGTACCTCCAAGTACCATCAGTCAATCGAGTCCCTCCAGCATTCCTTCCTTGTCCCATCGACTCCATGTAGTCCTCCCCAAGAGAAGATTTGGACCTCCAGCCATTGATCAGGAAAGAAGCACCTTGCGCGGAACCCAGTGACCAGCGTTGACTCAAGTACCTGTAAGAGTAACTTATAAATACTCTGTGTTATAGTAAGGAATGAGGATGGAGAAGCTATACTTTTATACAGCTTCTCCCAGCAAGATCAGAGGACACAGGAGTTGAAGTGACAGGTTGAGTTAGAGGTTAGGACGACGCACGGGTAAAACACTTAACTCACGAAGGAAATATCGATACATACCCCAGGAGCTACTTAGAAGCAGCTCGGGAAATCCTGAGTAATGATGAGTGTTACTGCCTACTCGACGTCGTTCCAGGGACGTAGACGCCTCCTCACCGTGCAAAAACGCCGCACCGGGATTGTAGCCGTCTACTCGTACCGTACCTATAATATACGGTAAACGGCTCTTTTTAGCCTAAAAGCTTCCTTCTTTGGAACGAATAGTCATTTTACCTCTCAGCGGGTCCTCCAGCAGTACCCGTGGATACGTCGTCGAAATCCTCTAGCACAACGCCCTGGAAGTATCAACTTAAGAAGCCTCCTCGACGTCAAAGAATCAACACTGTGAATGGACGACACGACAACCGTCCAGCTGAGGCGTGCTCCCGTTCCTCCTATCCGGCTCCCAACCAAGTGTGTATGTGCGACGCGAATAACGGCGCGGGGCGGCTCGATATACGCGCGAACGAGCGACCGCAGCCAACGTGACTGGCGAAAGGTAATTTGTATACCTGCAGAGTTCGGTAACAAAGTTCCGTACTTCGTTCTTTTATTTCTTTTGGAACACCTTAAATACCGAATAAATATAATTTCTATTCTTTTAATTTTGTTGTTGATTTCCGCCCTAATACCCAGCGGACTCATCACATGGCGACCGTGACATTTATTGTATTATTCGTAATCATGGACTTTCGGGATTGTTAAATTTTTGTTTCGCCATATTGTGCACACACAGAAGATACGTCGAAAGTGGTGTTGGACGGCCATTTTGAATTTCGGCCACGTGTAGCCAAAAAAATTGATTTTTAAACGAAATTCAATTTTGGTTTATTTTAAATTCTGTTTGGAGTTGTAGAATCTACAAAAATTGGTGAGTCGGTTCCATATTATTTGGTTTTGATATTTTCTTTCGCGGTGGAATACACTTAGTTTTTTTTTCTTGTCAGTAATTAATTTATTTTTTTTTCATCATTTTGCAATTAACTTTTTCCCCTCTAGCTCTCTCCACAATTTAAATGTTTAAATAACATAATTGTTGAAAGTGGATATAAGAATTAATTAATAATTATTTAAAATTGGTAACGCAGAAAAGTTGTAAAATAATGAAATTTTCATGTATATATATGTAATATGTATATGGTTATAAGCTATACGTTCTATCTTTCCTTGATATTAACATTATATATATATATATATATATATATATATATATATTGTGACGGTCCAATTTATTCACATAATAAAAAATAAGAGAGAAACTCCTTTTTTTGAATTTCCATCTTATTTAATTCATCGATCTGTGGAGGGTAGAGATATTATCCCATCCAACAGTAAATCGATGAACGAGCATTTATTCGTCGAGTTGATTTGTTATTGGGAACCACTTATGATTGCGATACTACTTCAATTCAGTGACGTAATTCAAAGAAAAACAAATTCTCTCATCGCGCGTCACCTTAAGAATGTCATTAAGATCCTTAAGACTTAATAAGAGGTTGCCAAATATAGATAATTTGATATATTTTTTTTTATTTAGATCCAGAGTTACATAGATTCCACATACATCATATATAAAATACATAAAATATACAAAATCTTGCACACAACATTCGCAAGTGGTTACAGTGCAGTAATTATCTTACAACAATAACCCACTATAACACCTCGAATCCTACAGAGAGAAATATAATTCCCTGTTCGTAGGTTCGGATTACAATCTTAAACTAAAAAACAATGTTGGTTAGCTTCGCTGTGATATCATAGCAATAGCTTCCAACCATACTTCATTCATCCTTTTTCATTCATTCATAATTGGTTTCCTGACGCTACCATTCATCGGACTTTCAGACATGTATCGCATCATCACAAAACCCATTCATTCACACTTACTTTGATTACAGTCGTCTATCTGACTCCCATAACCAAACTTTTAACATTTCTATATATTATTTAAGTATTAATAATTATATAATCTATCTATTAACAATGATAACAGCCTTATTTTAGAGAATTTGTTTAAATACGTATAATTATTCTATTATTTGTATTTTTGGATTTTATTTTTACTTTTACTTTTTTGATAAGATTATATTGCTATTTAGTCTTGCAGGACACGTAAGTCCAACTGCACAGGTTACTCTATAGTGCGGAAACATTGTTCTGTGTTGTAATGCTGAGTCACATTTGCAGATTGATGTAAAAACAATATCATCTATTACTACAACGTCTTTGTGAGGCGGTTGATGTTTTTCAGAATACATAGAGTTTGTGAAACTCTGAATTCCTCTTATTCCTCTGTTAAAGTAAAATATGGCTTTGTTTGATCCTAAATAATTAATGTCTCCATAGGTCATCCTATGATTATTTATTTGTAGTATCTTCTGACCTGGTGCTTCATCTGCTTGCTTTTTCCTAGCGCTTCTGTTATTTGTTTCAGCCATTTCATCAATCTTATTAAAAACTGTTTCTATTGGCTTATATCTTTCAGTTGTTAAATCAATTTTTTTTTCTATACTAGGCGTTTCTTTTTTAAATTCTATAATTTTTATGTCTGTTTTGGTTGTCTCTGTTTCTTGTAAATATATATACATAATTTACTTAAAACTTGGAAGAAAACCTTTTTCAAATAGATTATTTAGAAAATCTGTACTTATAACATTATTTTCCAGTATGTTAATATTAAAATCGCCAATTATTATATAATTTACCGCTTTATTCTTTTTTTGTTCAAAGTAATTTTTAAATTTATGTTACATTCTGAACAATGTAGATCATGAGATCTATATAATGAGGATATTTAAAGCAGTTTATTATTATTTAATGTAATTATTGTATTTAGTATTTTCAGCTTACCTATAACTATCGTTTCGCTTACATATGTGTTACATCTTTTCTAACATAAACTACTACCCCATCATTTTTGTTAATGTCTCTATTATTATAATAGATACTATATTCTTTTATATTATAATACTGATAATTTTCTAATTTCCATACCTCAGTACACACAATCACATATGGTTTGATTTTGAAACTTTTGATCAAGATTTGTAGTTTTTCCAGATTTGCTTCTAAACATCTAATATTAAGACATAATATTAAGTTACTATTAATTTTTCTATCTTTATTAAAAGTTTCAATATCATCATATACTCTCTCACTTTGTTGAAGATTATTTTGTATTGTTTCTAGTAGATTTAACTGATGATCCATTATTAAGTCTCTTCTTGTGATGTACTTGCTGCTTGTTAATTTTTTTCCCGTAATTGTATTGTTTTTGCATTAATCTTGCTTGTCATTCCTTTAACAGTTTTGACTTTTCTTTGGTAAAGTATGTTGTTCATTTGCAAGTTACATATCGCTCTTAATGCACTTGCTTCATCCCATGTCGGTAATACAGGTTTTATTGGGTAATTAATTGAGTCGATGTATTTTTTTACTTTTTTTTTAGAATACTACATTTCATTCTATCCGTTGGTAAGTGATCCGTCAGTAAACTCGTTCTGTATTGCATATTATTGAAAATACAGTTAGCACACTCAATTTTGGTATTTTTGCATTCACTTATGTTATGTTTTTCAGAGCACTTTATGCACACCGTCTCATTTTTGCATTTTGCTACACTATGTCCGTATCCTGCACAATTCTAACAAGGCGTTGTATTAATGAGATCGTATGCTTTGCAACACTGATGTCCTATGAAAACCTTATTAGCACTTTGACGTAAAAACTTATGAATTTCCGGTATAACTTCCATAAAGACTGTGTTAGTTTTATTTCTTTTATTAGTGTACATATGCAAGATTTTCCCAGCTTCTTTGAATTGACTGAAATTTTTTGTATTAATGTCACTTTCAATATCATTCTCATCCATTTGTGTAACATTGTCTGTTCCTACTATTTTTATCTTTGGATTTCCTTGTTGTTCTATATTAATATTACAGTTCTTTACCTTTTTGCTTAGTGCTGACTCAACTGCTTCTAGACTTCTGGCATTCATGCAGCTTATTTCTATTTCGGTGTCATTCTTCTTACGTATGAACTTTGTCTGTATGTCTTTATGTGATACAATGCAAATCGTAAGCCATTCCATAGTATTTTTTTGCTTTGGGTCGTTGGTCTTTACTGTTATTTTAGGCACTTTTTTCTGTTTTGGTTTAATGTCACTTATAACTTCTGCATATGATTTTGTAGTTGTTACTTTTTCCATACTTTTTTGCTTCTGCATTTCTATTAATTCTTTTTGAATTTGATTTTTTTCTTGTAACTCAGTAATTAGTTCTTTCAATAAGGTGTTTTCTTTTATCAGATGTTCGATTTCATTGTCTTCATTTCCTATAGTTGCATTTTGTTTCTCAACTGTTTTATTATGCAATTCTTGCAATAACTCTTCTCTTAATTCTTCTGTCTTTTTTAATTTAATAGCAGCAATCACTTTTTTAGCCACATCACTTAACATATGTTGATCTGATTGTAAGGTTATGTCTTTAAGTCTGTGATCCGGACAGATTATTAGGTTTTCACCCACATATTTATGATTTTTTATTTTTTCAAAATCACTTCTGTGGTAGACACTTTCACAAATGATGCATATCACTGTTTTTACTTCTTGCTTAGGGTGGCACTTGTATACTTTACAGTCGAGCTTATCTGGATGATGTTTCTCACTCGACGCCATCTTGGAATTTTTTTGATATATATTAACATTTAATAATTAAAAGAAAATTAATTAAAATCAAATAAGAGTTTATTAAATATTCATGTTGGGTACTGGAGAAACCCCTTTACATGAAATTGCTTGCGGAACCAACAGTTAAAACTATATAAGTCTTGTTCACGCGGGACTCGACCAGCGCGGAGAGGCCGCATGATAAATTCGTCGTCCTCGACGAAAATGCTGCCGAGGCAGCGAGAGCTGTTGGTTTTGTCAAGGCTTGGCGGTGGTGGAGGAAACTCTCCCGTTTCGGTAGACTCAGCTTGATTTTGCCGAAGATCTAAGTCCCTCACCATCGACATCTCATGTACACGTATCGATATGTGTGTGTTAGCCTGTCACGTCGTATGCTGGCTGTTCGTCGATATATTTTTATAATAAATGATAAATGTATTAATAATTATATTGTTTAAATATAATACACCTAGTATGATGTTTTACAAGATGGATTATTTATGCATAAATATAGTTACGCTAATGCTATATTATTGTAAAACTTACAATTTCATTGAAAATCGGTTTCATGCCAATTTTCATGGTAAATTGTAATAAATAATAATTTCAAAAGTTATATTTTAGTGTGGTTTCACTCAAAATATTTAACTGAGTTTTAATAATTAATAAAAATTGTTCAGTTAATTAATTATTAACAACTTTGTCATTTTTGGTGTTATTGCATTGATATTTTAACCAAAAATGGCAAATATGTAAAAAAAAATAATAAAAATATAAATTTTACAATTTTCCACATGTTGGATGTTAAGGAGCGAGCACAATCAGTGTAGCTATTCGTAGCGAGGCTCCCCTCCCCGACCGCGGAGCTCTCGAGCTCTCGGCTTCTCGGGCCTGCGAAGCGAGCGTGCGCGGCGCTGTTGCGCGGGAGCAGCTCTCTCGCTTCGTCTCACTCGTTCTTGAACGATCGCGGACGCCGGACGTGCTTCTTTATTTTGTTCAAATATAAGTTTTTTATACAGCTTGAGTTTTTGTCAGTTTAATTAAAGTGTAAATTGAATAAATCTAAGTATAAAAGAAGGTAGTGCTTTTATTATTAATATTCCCTCTCTCCTCTCTCCTACAGATTATTTAAAACCTCAACACCACATTTAATGTTTAATTTAATTATTTGAACATTAAAAGTAAAATAAAAAAAATTTGCACTGGCCGGGAATTGAACCCCGTCGTTGCGCGTAACAGACGGATACTCTACCGCTTGACTATCTTGGTCTCTTATACGAGAAGATCCGATATGTCTACATGAGCTAATAGGCAGTATTAGCTTATGTAACTTTGCTTTTTATGCTATTTAGCTAAAATAGAAGCTTGAAATTTTGTATATCAAGTTTGGGATGTCACATTACCCCCCTTTAAATTTGATAGAAATTTGAAACAAAAAAAAATTTTTTATCTAATTTAGTATTTAAACTTGTGTTTGTTATATAATAATTATCCACAAAATTGATGTACAATATTCTGGATTTTTAAAGATTTTTTCGATAATTCAATTCGTTGAATTTGTTGCATGAAAATTTTTAGTGCGGGCTTTACCCCCCTTAAATTTGTTATTAGAAATTTTGTACGTAAAAGAAAAAATATTTTAATTACAAATTTTGTACAATTTTTTAGTCATATAGTGACATAATTGATTTTACAAAAATCTATTTAGTAGCCTATAATTTGTATGTGGATATGGAGCTTTTGAATATTTTTATTGTAAAAAGAAATATTTTTTAAGTTAATTTTACGATTTAATTTACCTAACTTATTTATTTCTGTGTCTTAATTCAGGCCTTTCTCCAGTGCGCAAGTACTTCTTAAATTGCCCCACGAACATGCTCAAGTTGTCACGATTGCTGTATACTCCTTGATTATCTAACGACTCGAATAATTCATTAAGTCCGGAGGTATCCTCGTTTGCTGGTGGACTTTCTGTTGTTTTTTTTGTTGTTGCTAATTTCTTGTTGAACTGCATCAATCTTTGCCTGAATTGCATGTAAGCGTTTATCAATTTCTTTAATATTTTCTTCTTCGTATTTTCGTTTCTCCCTTTTAGCGGTTTGAGTAACTGCATTTTTAACAAACGGGTTTTTATGCTGTGTATGGTATCCGTTTACTGTTACTGGCTTGTTACTTTTTTCCATTTGTTGCGTGGATGAATAATTCGCAGGCAGATACGTCTGTATGAATGCCATATAGTACCTTCATCTTTTTCACTGCAAAACGCGGTTTGCGATTGAGCATTGACAACGTTGAGATGTTCAACTTGTTGTGTGAAATTCGGCATCTTTTGAACTTAGGTCGTTTTGATGATGTAACTATAACGAGTCGTGAAGAGCAAATGATTCGTACTTGTGCTTAGAAGGGTGCAAAGGTTAGAATATAAGTGACCTTTGTGTCCTTTAGCTCGCAACTTATTTTGCTTCTATATGTATGTATGTATATGAGAGATTCCACAGAACTTTTGACTTTACGGTCAAAAGAAAATTGAAAATTTATTTTAAAGGCACATCTTTGAAACTTATCGAACCATTTCTAAATAACATCAGTAGTAGCATAAAAAACATGGGGCTCCTCATTTTTTAAAAAAATTTTTTTGTAAAAAATCAAAAACAATTATTTTAATGTAAAACATACTACTTTTCATCAAAAAAATAAAATTTTACATTTTTCTTTCAAATTTAAGGTAAAATGTTAAAAAATTTGATAAAATATGTAGCATAATATGTGTTGGAAAGAAAAATTTTGTAACACAAAAATATCATTATAATAAAATTTTATTTTAAGCAATTAATAATTTTTCAAACAAAAGAAATGTAACAAAATATATAATATATACAAACATTGTAACTAATACAAAGATTTTTTGAATTATAATTCCTACCTTTAATTCAAGTTCCTTTAATGTGTGTGTATTTGTGTTTAAGTATTACAATTACAAATATTTACTATAAGATGATTAAATACCTTATTTTCTCGGAAAGTAAGAATTTCATTTTGTTACATTTTTCGTAAGTTCGTTTCAGGCAAACAAAGAAGAATTTTATGTAAAGTATTTTAAAACATGTTTTTTAAAAGGTTAATAAAAAAGTGCAATTACTTTTATAACCATTGATAACATACTATCGATGTGCTGACGAAAAGTACGATTTTTTTCAATGGGGGGCGCATACATGTACCCAACTTTGCGAGGGTACAATTTTTTTTCTGTAAGTAGCACACTTACAAACCAAACGCGATTTTATTTGTCTGCTCAATAAGTGTCATTTTCCATGAAGAAAATTTAAGAGAATAATTTATTTTTGTTTTAAGAGCTAAAAGTAAAATAAATTAGTTTTTTTTAAATAGTGGTTACGGATATTCATAAAATAAATTAATCTATGTAGGTTGAAGCACACCTCTAAAACTTTTACATTATATTCTGTGATATGTGAAGATTATATAAAAAATTATCCAAACCATTTTTAATAAAAGTTTTTTTTATATAAACCTAATAAAGCAAAAAAGTAGAGTGAGTAACACAAAGAATTAATTAAAATGCGATAAATTATAATTTTTTTAAGTAATATATTATATATTATTAATATAATAAATAACGGTTACTATACTTTCTGACTTTTTTCTACAAGGAATGATTTTTTTAATATGATGAAAATCATCAAATAGCATTGAAAAGTGAAAGTAACAAGAAAATCATAAGTTCTGTGGAATCTCTCATATATACGTGTATAAAATTAGAGGACAAATAAAATTTAATTCTTTTACTCCATATTCACATATAAATTGTACATATATAATGCTACATTTCATTTCGAATAGTGTTTCTTAATTCTCATTTTCGAAAAAATATTTTTTTAAATGAGAGACGTGAAATTTGCCTCTTTCTATATTAACTTTATCGCTGTATAGCATATACGTATCTAAACAGACTCTTTCAACTATTTTATAAGGTCCTTCATAGGGTGACATAAATATTGATTTTTTCTTTTCGTTTTCTTTTGAGACGTTAAGGGCCTTAATTAATACATAATAATTAACTGTGAATGTAAAATGATTATTGCTTGAATTTGCTTTTTTGGCTCTATTATTTAATTAATTATGCATATTCATTTTCGCTTTTTCCAGTTTTTCTGGATATGTTAAATTATTTTTGGTGAAATTGAAATCTATGTAATTTTCCCAAATTCGTTTGCAATTTTCATTGAATTGAAGTCAACAAGAGGAAAACCTGTTGTTTCGTAGGGTACGCAATTTATTACATTTCCAACCTTTTTTAATTCGTTCGCCTATGCCGCATGATTTTTTAACATAGATTTAAAAATACGGGCAATTTCGCGATGTACTCTACAATATTGCTTTGCGGATGGCGGATCGACGAAAACAACATTTTTATTTTCCGCTTTTCTAAATAATCTTTCCATCTATCGGAAGTAAATTGTGTTCCGTGGTCTGTTATGATTGCATGTATTTTATTTACATTAACAATATAATCATTTCTTTTATTTATAACGGAAACAGTATTGGCTTTCTTTATAGCATATAATTTAACATATTTGCTAATTACAGATGCGATATATATGCAATATATATGCTGCAGATAGAATATATTTAACATTTCCTGTCGATGTTGGTAAAGGTCCTAAAAAGTCAATGCTCAATAATTGTTGAGGTTTGTCAACAATAATTGACTGTAAAATCGGATAATATTTGAGCGTTAGCCATTTATTTCTTTGGCAATTATCGCACGTTTTTATATAAATGGTACATTTTTTTCTTAACTTTGGTGCAAAAAAATATTCAATTAACATTTTATAAATTTTACGAGCTCCTACGTGGCCATAATATTCATGTATTTCTTTAATGAAATTTTTTAACATCGATTCGGGTAGCACAATCCGAGTTAAATTGTTAAAGTTTTTACAAATGTATCCATTTACGATTTCGTATCTGCAGTAGTGTTCGTCACTATCCACTTTATTTCTTGCGACGCTATTGTCGGAATATAATTAAAACAAACTTATGAACCAACGGAGGTTCCGTCGTAGCGGCGTTCAAAATGATGATATCGCCGATTTGTAGGTATATGGGCGCCTGGCGATATTTAATAAAAAAAAAATAATTACTTTAACAAAACTACTCGGCAACCCGGCAAATTCTTACCTCGACTCCGCGTCACAGAGGGAATCCCGACGGCTGGCCATCTCGGAATCGGCGGCTTTTGGAGTAAAGGAAAATTAAAGAAATAACACTTTCACGAATTCAATATCTAACGACAATTTAATTTATTAAAAATTAAAATCAGAAAAAGTATTACAACGATTCACGACCGCCTCACACACGTGCACACCTTCAACACTCTCACTCGAAGATCAAATCCGTCCGGCGAATATAAAAACATAGATTTTATATTAATAATAATTCGGCCGCCCGTCGGGCTAACCGTAATTTACTCGCCTAATAATTCTCCTGAATTCCAATACAACCCTGCTCACACCTCAACTAACAACCCCAACTCTACTCTACTAACAAAAAAATGGCTACTCCGCCTCAAAATAAAATTCGATAAAACTTGACTATCTTGTCCGACGATCAGGTAGCGAATCCTCGAGACCGGCTTCTTCATATGGCTCGCGGCGCGGCTTGATCCTCCGAAATTAAGGATTGTCCTCCCCACCCTATCGCTATCCTTCTCAATCTTATTCTACTCCATATCTACCGGCGTTGATTATGGTGGTTGATTGCGTAATCGATACGCGTAGTCAGCCTTGACCTTATTTCCGTCAAGGCCGATTATCCAATAATACCACCAACCTATTAATTATTGGATCGATCACGCAACCAATCATCCCTGGCACTCGGAAGGCGCGCAATACAAATAAATAACTACCATATCGGTAACCCAGTCGGTGCTGCCGCCCCGTGCCTACCGGCTGTGTAATTAATACTATCTAATCCCGACACACTCACACAGCAATTAATATTTATTTCAACAACTATTTACAGCTATATACATTTTTAATATTGTTACAAATCGCCCCAAACTCTACCGACGGATCTACATAATTTTCTTAATTAATTAACGACGCGATCTAACTAAAATAACTAATTAATCTAATAATACGTGCGCGCGCTATATAAAATAGTATATGTGTGTGTGCGCACCGTATATATATATATATATATATATATATATGGGTGGTTCTCTGTGACATCGAAGATGAAAAAAATAAATATTGCTATAACTGTGGGAATATGTTTTAGAGGTATCCAGTAGTTCTCCTGAATTTTTTCAGATTTTTTCTGGGCCATTATTTTAAGTTACAGAAAGTCAAAGTTGACATTATAGCACTTTTTTGCATTATATGCCCATTTTCATGAATTTTTAGCTCCCAGGGGATGCATTTTTCACTAAAAACATAAGTATGACTTTATTTGTAAAATTTTCCGAACTTTTCATTAAAAATACTTTTAAAGACAAAAATGTATGCTGTCACACTCTTGTAAGCCATTTAAACCTTAAATAGTGAAAATCAGCAATTCTGCTCCGGACTCAGGTAACCTAATACTGTCTAAAAGATGTCTTTTTATAGTCAGAAACTGCCTAAAAAATTCCAGAGTGGGTCTAAATCATTAAGATCACTTATGGTCAAAATATCCGGGAAAAGTGCCCGAAATATTGATAGAAATGTATATTTGTTGCCTTATAACGATGAATCTATTAGCATGATCATTGCAAAAAAATTTATGCACTTACCTTGGAGTGGTAGAAAAGTATCTTCACTTGTTTCAGTATCCATCTAATCCCCTGTAAGCTGCTAAAAATACAAATATTATTATATAAATGTAAAAAATTAATTTTTAAACATTTATAATGCTGAATTTTTAGTTTTACATGCCTTACAAGAATTATAATAATAATCTGAAGGATTACTATAAATATAGAAACATCATTATTACAATAACTGAATATACGTATTGAATACAAAAGATATATAAATAAATCGGATATATAATTATAATGAATAATATGATAACGTGACAGTGACAAGTTTGTGAAATCTAAACAATGTATTGCTGAATAATAATAATAATAATGTTGATACTTTTATAGTAATCCTTCAGATTAGTATTATAATTCTTGTAAGGCATGTAAAACTAAAAATTCAGCATTATAAATATTTAAAAATTAATTTTTTACATTTATATAATAATATTTGTATTTTTAGCAGCTTACAGGGGATTAGATGGATACTGAAACAAGTGAAGATACTTTTCTACCACTCTAAGGTAAGTGAATAAATTTTTTTGCAGTGATCATGCTAATAGATTCATCGTTATAAGGCAACAAATATACATTTCTATTAATATTTCGGGCGCTTTTCCCGGATATTTTGACCATAAGTGATCTTAATGATTTAGACCCACTCTGGAATTTTTTAGGCAGTTTCTGACTATAAAAAGACATATTTTAGACAGTATTAGGTTACCTGAGTCCGGAGCAGAATTGCTGATTTTCACTATTTAAGGTTTAAATGGCTTACAAGAGTGTGACAGCATACATTTATGTCTTTAAAAGTATTTTTAATGAAAAGTTCGGAAAAGTTTACAAAAAAAGTCATACTTATGTTTTTAGTGACAAATGCATCCCCTGAGAGCTAAAAATTCATGAAAATGGGCATATAATGCAAAAAAGTGCTATAATGTCAACTTTGACTTTCTGTAACTTAAAATAATGGCCCAGAAAAAATTTGAAAAAATTCAGGAGAACTACTGGATACCTCTAAAACATATTCCCACAGTTATAGCAATATTTATTTTTTTCATCTTCGATGTCACAGAGAACCACCCATATATCCCAGGTAGCACTGTCCGTCTCGGAGACGTTTTTAACACGTTATTAAGCGTTTTAAAAACGTCTAGAAAAGTCTTTAAGACGTTTTGTGCTGACTGGGATATATATATATATATATATTTGGGTACTTAAGGTATATTCTTTTCGGCTATCTATAAGCTTGTAATATTCGTAAAGGCAAACCTGATATTTTATATTATTTCAATTACTGAACCAACCGTTTTCTCTTACAACAATTATTATTTGATACTGCAATTTATTTATAATAATTATTCTTTGCATTGCATTTTATTTGCAATATTTACGGGTTGAATTGCAATTTATTAAGAATAATTCATGTTTTCAACGACAACAATTTTTAATTTAATCTACATTCATTTATAATAATTCTTATTTCGATTATTAATTATTAATGTTTATAATAAAATAACCTTGTGTATATTTCATTCTGTAATGTGTTAACGTGTTCGCCGTACAATTGTTTATTTAATCAAAATTAAAATCGTTATTTGACTTAAATAATTTTATGCAATTGTTAATAAAATAGTGTAATTATATGTGTGTTTTTGCCCATTAAAAAGCTATAAGAATTTAGTTACACGTGTTCATTTAAAGGAAAACAGCATTTTATGATGTTAACATATTTAAATAAATAATGCATGATTAATACGAAATGAAACATATATTATTTTATTTATCCCACATTACAGCTTACATCTCTACTCTTAAAATAACTTCGCTCGCTATTCCCGGAGACGTAACGCTAGTTCTATTCTAACAAGAGCGAAAGGAACGCGAATGGTTTATAAACCATTTGCCTTCTTATAACATTTTTTATAGTAGTTGGTACAAGTCTGGACGTGACACGTCGTTACTATTTTTATTCCTCATATAAGCTTCTTTTTTTCGCGACGCTTCTTTTTCTCGTTGATTTTTTATATCGGTACAGCTCATTGTTTGCCTTTTTATCATATTTTGCTGTTTATTTTTAGCTTTTTTTCTATATCATGAAATTGTATATTTTTATTTTTTTGATAAATGAACTATAAGTTGGTATTTCATACTCTATTTCCATGGGGTATTAGAATCAATGGAAATGATTTTATTTTTATTATATAAATTCATTATTGTTTGTTGTTCAGAAATAAATTTCTGTTGAAAATTTTGTTGTATTATTTTCATTTCTGATACATTGAAATTCAATTTTTTCCATCAATACAACAAGTATGAATGATGTTTCTTTTGATTGGTATTGTTGAGATATTTTAGTTTATATTTTGTAAAATTAGAAACATCGTAATAGTACGTGTTTCGTATATTTTCATTTGGGAAATATCATAGTTTAAACTGCATGGGCATAAATTAAATACAATAGAGACAACAAAAGCTATCGCGAAAATTCCACAATCATAACTATTGGTTTGAAATTGAACTGTTTCAAAAACAATTTTTAATTGTTGACTTTCTGCAAATAATCTATTGATGTATACTTTATGTTCATTTTGCTAATATTTAGCATTCAAACTATCATAAATGTGTATCGTTCTATTATTGTAATACATACAAATCCAATAATTTTTTCATAATTTCCAGAAAATAACAATTGAATGTATTCATTATGCATTTGACCTGGGTTAATATTATATGGTTTTTGAACTAAAAGAGTTGTTTGCATATTGAATGGTGTACATGATTTAAGGATGTTATTAAATTCTAATATGTGTTCATTATTTAAGATAGAAGTATCGCCGGTATATAGTTCAATCCCTTTTACAACTAATTTTTGTTCTTCTTCTTCTTGTTTGAATTGTTTAATAATAATTATATTTTTTTTTATTTTTCTAAACGATTATTTTAAATTTTTTATTGATATTTTTTTGTAAAGCTGAAAAAAATGAAATATAAATTTTAGAAAACAGTGATTACAAGAAAGTAGCTTCAATGTAATGAATTAAATATAATTAATATAAAGCATTTAGTTCGAGTGAGACCGAAATTATATATTATATACATATAATTAATATAAATTTAATATTTTATAAATACTAATATTATACATAGTATTTAATCTTAAGTAATGAAAATTTACATTCTTTAAAGCTATTGTTACTGATACAAAATTTAAAGAGATTTAAAAAATCTGCAAATAGGTTCCTTTAAAGTTTCGTATAATGGTAAATAATTTGATAACGAAGGGCAGTTATCCCGATAGTGTAATATTTATATATTATACAATAAGAATCTAAAATGCCGCGTTGCAGTCGGTAAAGTAGTTTGTAATGATTTTAATATCCCTTTAATAGCATGCTAACCAAGTTGTAATATTTAATTGCTAACGTCTAAACTGTATTTAGCAGTGTTTATTTTAGAAAAATGATATACAAATAAAAAATCACTGATAAGTCATGGTTACGTAGTTTTCTCAAAATTAATAAACCGGTTTAATATTTAATGTATTATTTTAATATTAAAATTTATTAATCATCACAAATGTATTTAACGTTTTTAAAATTATTTATGGTAAAATGGTCTAAAATCTTATTCAAATTTCAAATTTTCAAATGATTGTTGAACTATTATAATGCTCAATTAATTGTCTAATTACAAATATTTTTATCCTATACAACGTACACTTGTTACTATCAAGATTACTTTTTTCCAAAATTTCAAGATAATTAAAAGCTTTTTGCGACCGAAAGCGTTTAACAAAAAAAACGCAATCTCTGCTGTTTTTATTTTTTTTTAAACAAAAAACATTTAATAGGATCACTTGAAATTCTTAAACTATTGTATACTATTTCTGTGATTTGTTTCAGCAAATTTCAACGATAGTTGTAAAAGTAAAGCCAAATAAATAAAAATCAGTTTTTTCTTAATAATTTGAAAACTAATTGAGATAATTCGAAAAATCGAGAGGGTTTTTTTATTCTTTATAAAGCATACTTAGTCAGGTTAGAAAATGTCATAGGTAATATTAAATGATTTGAAAAATAATTTTTTCAAAAAACTAAAAATGGCTATTAAATAAAAGCGAATCTACACATCCAAAAATAATTTTGTTCCGATGTTGGAAATTGAAAAGAAGATTACGTGCCCAAGCTAAACGATATTGACTGAGTAGATTCAGAAATTTATTGGTATACGTACAAACATACATATACATTGTAACGGTGTGCTTGCCTAGGGGAAAAATCATCAATATTATAAGGTCAAAGTGTGCTTTTTTACCCGTGAGGGGTATTTAGGTATCTGGGTTATTGGATATTTGGGTTATTGGTTTTTTATGCATTATTCTATCAATTAATATTCTCCCCCTTATATCTGAGTCGTTACATATGTTTTATAACCTCAAAACACCAAAATAACACGTAGTGTCACCATAAGTACCGATACTGGTGTTTGTATATATATATATATATGGGTGGTTCTCTGTGACATCGAAGATGAAAAAAATAAATATTGCTATAACTGTGAGAATATGTTTTAGAGGTATCCAGTAGTTCTCCTGAATTTTTTCAGATTTTTTCTGGGCCATTGTTTTAAGTTACAGAGAGTCAAAGTTGACATTTTAGCACTTTTTTGCATTATATGCCCATTTTCATGAATTTTTAGCTCCCAGGGGATGCATTTTTCACTAAAAACATAAGTATAACTTTTTTTGTAAAATTTTCCGAACTTTTCATTAAAAATACTTTTAAAGACATAAATGTATGCTGTCACACTCTTGTAAGCCATTTAAACCTTAAATAGTGAAATTCAGCAATTCTGCTCCGGACTCTGGTAACCTAATACTGTCTAAAAGATGTCTTTTTATAGTCAGAAACTGCCTAAAAATTTCCAGAGTGGGTCTAAATCATTAAGATCACTTATGGTCAAAATATCCAGGAAAAGTGCCCGAAATATTAGTAGAAATGTATATTTGTTGCCTTATAACGATGAATCTAGTTGCATGATCATTGCAAAAAAATTTGTGCACTTACTTTGGAATGGTAGAAAAGTATCTCCACTTGTTTCAGTATCCATCTAATCCCCTGTAAGCTGCTAAAAATACAAATATTATTATAAAATTATAAAAAATTATTTTCTAAACATTTATAATGCTGGATTTTTAGTTTTACATACCTTACAAGAATTATAATACTAATCTGAAGGATTACTATAAATATATAAACATCATTATTACAATAACTGAATATACGTATTTAATACAAAAGATATATAAATAAATCGGATATATAATTATAATGAATAATATGATAACGTGACAGTGACAAGTTTATGAAATCTAAACAATGTATTGCTGAATAATAATAATAGTAATGTTGATACTTTTATAGTAATCCTTCAGATTAGTATTATAATTCTTGTAAGGGATGTAAAACTAAAAATCCAGCATTATAAATGTTTAAAAAATAATTTTTTATAATTTTATAATAATATTTGTATTTTTAGCAGCTTACAGGGGATTAGATGGATACTGAAACAAGTGAAGATACTTTTCTACCACTCCAAGGTAAGTGCACAAATTTTGTTGCAATGATCATGCTAATAGATTCATCGTTATAAGGCAACAAATATACATTTCTATTAATATTTCGAGCACTTTTCCCGGATATTTTGACCATAAGTGATCTTAATGATTTAGACCCACTCTGGAAATTTTTAGGCAGCTTCTGACTATAAAAAGACATCTTTTAGACAGTATTAAGTTACCAGAGTCCGGAGCAGAATTGCTGATTTTCACTATTTAAGGTTTAAATGGCTTACAAGAGTGTGACAGCATACATTTATGTCTTTAAAAATATTTTTAATGAAAAGCTCGTAAAATTTTACAAAAAAAGTCATACTTATGTTTTTAGTGAAAAATGCATCCCCTGGGAGCTAAAAATTCATGAAAATGGGCATATAATGAAAAAAAGTGCTAAAATGTCAACTTTGACTCTCTGTAACTTAAAATAATGGGCCAGAAAAAATCTGAAAAAATTCAGAAGAACTACTGGATACCTCTAAAACATATTCCCACAGTTATAGCAATATTTATTTTTTTCATCTTCGATATCACAGAGAACCACCCATATATATATATATATATATATATATATATATCCCCATTAAAAAATCTCACTGGAGATCTCAGATCATATCCCAGGTAAGATGTCATACCAAAAACTCATTTCAACAATTTTTCGTTCATTACACGTTTTAAACCTTCTTATGTCGATTGATAACTTGTTTAAGTGGGTATCATACTCAATTACAAATACAAATTTCGCACCAGAAAATAGCAGACGAAAAAACAACTAATTTACTTATAACAATTAATAAAAACAAATTTACGCAAAAACAGGAGTTAGTTGCCCTCCGTTATGTAATTATCTATCATTTTACAAAGCTTCAAGTTAGTATAACAACATGTCACCAAGAAAACCTTGAAAAATGCAATATTCTTATAATTTCTTGTATGAAAAATAAAATTCAACTCTTCAGACATTTTCGAAATTTCAATGAAAAAAGCTTCAGCCCGGATTTGAACTGGGACCTAGCTTTTACTCTCGCACTGTATTACTCTAACTTTCGTTTTCTCTCTATCTCTCATTCTCTCTATCTCTCATTCTCTCTATCTCTCGTTCTCTCCATCTCTCATTCTCTCCATCTCTCATTCTCTCCATCTCTCATTCTCTCCAACTCTCATTCTCTCCATCTCTCATACTCTCCATCTCTCATTCTCTCCATCTCTCATTCTCTCCATCTCTCATTCTCTCCATCTCTCATTCTCTCCATCTCTCATTCTCTCTATCTCTCATTCTCTCTCTATCTCTCATTCTCTCTATCTCTCATTCTCTCTATCTTTCATCCTCTCTCTCATTCTCTCTCTCTCACTCTCTCTCTCTCATTCTCTCTCCCTCATTCTCTGTCTCTCTCTCGCTCTGTACCTCTCGTTCTCTGATTCTATCTCTCATACTCTCTCTCTCATTCTCTCTCTCTCATTCTCTCTCCCTCATTCTCTCTCTCGCTCTGTACCTCTCGTTCTCTGATTCTATCTCTCATACTCTCTCTCTCTCATTCTCTCTCTCTCTCACTCTCTCTCTCTCTCTCTCTCTCTCTCTCTCTCTCTCTCTCTTTACGTTACAAAGGCAGTTGTCTCCTTGTGCGTGCTCGAATTTTGCTGACTAATGCTTTAATTATTCCTCACTTTGACTATGCTTTTCTCGTATTTTTAGATCTTCCATCTTATCTTAATATTAAAGTTCAACGCATGTGTAATACCATTGTTAGATTTATTTTTCATCTAAAACGTGAGGTAGCATTGCAGCCTTTCTATGATCAGCTAAACTGGCTTCCATTAAATGTTCGACGGAAATATTTCCTTGGTCTTTTATGTATAAATTGTTGGCCACCCAAACAACTCAATATTTATTCGATAAGCTGGCTTTTGTTGGCATTGAATTGCGTAGATCCAAACGAGTAAATACTGTTTTTAACCTACCTAATGTTAAGAATCTTGCGTGTAAATCTTCTTTTATTTATTTAGCAAAGGAAACGTGGGATAATATCATATCTAGAATAAGAGAGTGCTCTAATGTAAATATTTTTAAAATGTATTATAAAAATTTCTCCATGAGGATGGATAGCGACTTATCCGATTTTATGTCCAATGCTTGCGACGTAGATTATTTTAATTTTAATTTAGCGTGAATTATTATTTTACATATGTATTATCGGTTATATTAATTCTTCTTTAGTTGTCTAATTTATTTTATATGTTCTATTTTATATAGTTATCAATCGATCTCTCATTCTCTCTCTCTCTCTCTCTACCTCTAATTCTCTCTATCACCTGGATATATAAGCTTAAGTTTAATCAGCATTGCTGTGTTATTTCATCTGTCATTTCTTCTGTATTTCATTGCGTCATTATACGTCATTTTTGTTACTATTTATTTATTTATTCATTGTATTCATTATATATATTCTTTTTTATTTTATATTGCGGTTGATATGCGAACGCTAACTATTTTGTTATTTAACTATTTTATTATTTATTTTTAAGTTTTAATTTATTAATCTATTAAGCAATTGTACATATATTTTATTTTGTTATTTTAATTCTTTACTCTGTCATGGTTTTTATTTTATATTTTTGTTATGCAATTTTATATTATTATCTAGTTTTAAAAAAGTTTTATTCTATGTATCAGTTCGCTTTAGTGCCTGTGGGGTTTCTACCCCATAATTGGCCCAATAAATACATCAATCAATCAATCTCTCTCTCTCTCTCTATCTCTCATTCTCTATCTCATTCTCTCACTCTCTCAACCTCTCCCTCACGCTCCCTCACAAACCCTCATTCATATTCACTCTCTCCCTCTTACAGTCCCTCATTCTTATTTACTCTTACTGTCGCACTCCCTCACACTCCCTCAATCTTACTCGCTCTCACTCTCGCACTATATCACTCACTCCCTCTCACAGTCCCTCATTCTTACTCACTCTTACTCTCGCACTCCTTCACTCTCCCTCATTCTTACTCGCTCTCACTCTCGCACTATATCACTCTCTCCCTCTCACATTCCCTCATTCTTACTCACTGTCACTCTCGCAATCCCTCACTCTCTCTCTCATTCTTACACGCTCTCCCTCTCGCACTATATCACTCTCTCCCTCATTCCCTCCCTCTCTCTGCCTCTCCCTCCCTCTCTCTCTCTCTCTGTCTGCCTCTCCCTTCTTCTCTCTCTCTCATTCTCTCTATCTATATCTCATTCTCTCTATCTCTCATTCTCTCTATCTCTCATTCTCACTATCTCCCATTCTCTCTATCTCTCATTCTCTCTATCTCTTATTCTCTCTATCTCTCATTCTCTCTCTCTATCTTTCATTCTCTCTCTCTATCTTTCATTCTCTCTATCTCTCATTCTCTCTATCTCTCATTCTCTCTATCTCTCATTCTCTCTATCTCTCATTCTCTCTATCTCTCATTCTCTCTCTCATTTCTCACTCTCTCCCTCACACTCCCTGACAATCCCTCATTCATATTCACCCTCTCCTTCTTACAGTTCCTCATTCTTACTCACTCTTACTCTCGGACTCCCTCACTCTCCCTCATTCTTACTCGATCTCACTCTCGCGCTATATCACTCTCTCCCTCTCATAGTCCCTCATTCTTACTCACTGTCACTCTCGCTCTCCCTCACTCTCTCTCATTCTCTCTCACTCTCTACCTCTCATTCTCTCTCTCTCTCTCTCTAACTCTCAATTTTTCTCTCACTCTCTCTCTCTCTATTTCTGTCTCTCTCTCTATAACTCTCAATCATTCTCTCACTTTCTCGCTCTATTTCTGTCTCTCTCTCTATAACTCTCAATCATTCTCTCACTTTCTCGCTCTATTTCTGTCTCTCTCTCTCTCTAACTCTCAATTTTTCTCTCACTCTCTCTCTCTCTATTTCTGTCTCTCTCTCTATAACTCTCAATCATTCTCTCACTTTCTCGCTCTATTTCTGTCTCTCTCTCTCTCTAACTCTCAATTTTTCTCTCACTCTCTCTCTCTCTATTTCTGTCTCTCTCTCTATAACTCTCAATCATTCTCTCACTTTCTCGCTCTATTTCTGTCTCTCTCTCTCTCTCTCTCTCTCTCTCTCTCTCTCTCTCTCTCCCTCTCTCTCTCTCTGGCGCGGTGAGTACTAAGACATCTGTTTTATTTCTCCGTACTGTTTCTATAATTTTTTGTACTCACGCGACCAACTCGAGTTTTAGTGCAAAGCATATTGGACGTCCGCTGTCTACAGTTGTACCTATTAAATTAGATGCATTTATACTGTAGACAGTTGTCTGCAAATTAAGAAATTAAGTCTCAATAATCTTGGAGGTTAGCTGGAGAAATCTGCGAGCGGCAAAATCGGGCGACAATTTCATACACGGAGTCTATACCAACGTTGCGAAACTCATCGTGCGAGCATGGCAACACCGCGAGGATGTTTTGTTTGTGGAGTACGTCTAACGCGCAAGGACTACACAGAGGTATGTAATCTCTGTAATAATATTACTCACACTAACTGTTTTGAGGTCGTGCCGGGCTCGTCCGAGCGGCGCTGTTGTAACCTTGCGAAAACGCGATCAAAGGTGTTAGTTACAGCTTCGAACGACATGAGGGCGCCACCGCCTGGGTTACCGCGCCAGTCTGTCGCGACCGACAGTGCCGCGTCGGCGACCACGCCTACCCCTACCACCTCTCACGCAAAGAGAGTAGCCTCGCCTTCGTCGCCATCAATGTCGCAGGTTGCGAAGCAACCTCGCGGCGCTCCGCCCACTGTACCCAATCAGACGGCACACGACGCGCCAAGCGACTCCGTAAAAATGGCAGCCGATTTACCACCGTGGTTGGACGCTTTTACCCAGAGTTTGCGGGAATGCTTGCGTAGTGACATGAAATCGGTATTAGACGTTGTAAATCGTGTTGAGGGCAAAGTCGACGAGGTAAAGACGGAGATTAAAGAACTAAAAACGAAGGTAAACGAAATCGAGGAAGAAATGGATGAGAAGTTTACAGCTATTGATGCGCGTATTGACAAACTAGAAGACCGGGTCAGCAGCTTAGAAAAAAGCAATAAAGATGTGATTGCAGTTTCCCAACCTCCATCAAAAGACACATGTGAGCTACTTATTACCGGGCTGCCCAAGGGTACGAAAAAAACTGAGAACGAGCTATTAATTGATTTATTTGGTGTGCTGAAACTGCCGAATCTAAGCAGTCAAATAATTGATTTTCGTCCTTGGACTCCACGATTAAAACTAAACCCGGCGGGCTCTCCCGCGGCACCGATGCTCACTCAAGGCATTGTGGTTAGAATGTCGTCAATAACATCTAGTGACGCGATTATTGAAAAGACTCGACTCCTGAAAGGACAAAAGGCGCGGGATATATTCGGTGAAGGTGGAGAGAATGCTCTGTTTGTCAGGCCCCTTTGGCCGAAGCCCGTTTTTGAGCTGTGGCAAGCAGCCATACGTCAATCGAGAGAGCTGGGCTATGCGAGGCTCATAGTTTTAGATTTAATAGTTTTTATGCGTGAGGTGAGGGATGGACCGTTGATGCGTATAAGTTCGGAAGCAGATTTTATAAACTTCCCTCCTCTCTCTCCAACTCACACCAAGTGAGATGGGGCTGGTCGGGCCAAATCATCGAAACCATCAAAATCATCGAAGTCATTTTCCATTTTTCACTCTAATATAAATCGTTTAAAAACACATTTTGCATCTATCGAAGCATTAGTTCATCCTGCCTCTCATGATGTCATCGCAATTACCGAAACCTTCCTTACAAATCACAATTCATCGGAAATTATTAAACTGCCGGGCTACGTATTATATCGATTGGATCGGGAGGGTAAGGAAGGGGGAGGTGTTGCGGCGTATGTGCGTGAGGATTTTGGGGTAAAAATTATCGCGCACTCTGAACCTATCTTTTCGAATGCTCCGGAGTATCTGGTGCTATGTTTGACAGGTAAAACGTTTTCAATGGTTTTAGCAATTGTTTACCGTAGGCCTTCGGCCGCTTATCCCACGGAATTTTTTGAGGTATTGTCAGACATACTACCACGATACAAATATGTCATGGTCACTGGGGATTTCAACATTGACATGAGTTCTACCAGTGCCATGGCAAGCAGGTTTAGAGCAAATCTGACGGCTCTGGGACTTTCACTCATCCAGTCAGAGCCAACGCATCACGGGATGACATCAGGTGGGCCATCTCACACGTGGTTAGATCTCTTCCTCATTTGTGAACCAGTACCTGAACATGAATACATTAAGACGTTGGCTCCTTTCGCAGCTGGACATGATGCCATCAGTATTTCTATTCGGATTGAAAATGAGCAACCTCAAGTGAAGGTAATTGGTAAGCGAAATTTGGAGGGGGTCAACCTTCATAATCTCGCAACTACATTCGAATCATGCATAACCTCCTCTTCCTCATCGAAATCGTTCCCTCATCCTTGGCCTGACCAGTCTGGTCTCATGGATATTTCTCCGATCAATCATCACCTTAGTCAGTATTCACATCAAGTTCATTCATCTCATAATATTCATAGCACTATTTCATCTACATTATCATCCTTATGCAACTCAATTTTAACAACTTTTGACCTGTTAGCGCCTGTAACTTTTCGCACCATCAAGACAAACCACAAACCCTGGATTTCCCGGGAAGTCAGAGAAAGTATTAAAGCCAGAAATGCAGCTTTTACTAGATTTCGCGCTTCAGGTTCTGTTGACGATTATACCATGTATAAGGGTCTTAGAAATCAGGTTTCAAACTCTGTCAACACAAGTAAGTTTCACTTTCTGGCAAAGAAACTCAATAGCACGAAAACCCAAAGAAATCGTCGAAATGCCTAAAGAATATGGGCCTCAGTGCTAAGACAAACCCATCACCGCTTAAATTATTCTCACCCCATCAGCTAAATTGTCACTATGCTTCAGTTTCACACAATATTCAACCACTTTCCGTACAATCATTCTCAACCATTATATGCAACTATTGTCCTACATCACCCTCATCTCCTTCTTTTCATTTTTCTACTATAACCGCGAAAGAAGTACAGCATGCAATACGGGGAGCGTCCTCAAGGGCAGTGGGGATTGATGGCATATCCGTTGAAATGATTAAGTTGCTAGAGCCTCAATTAACACTGCACCTTGTTGATCTCTTTAATAATATGCTCTCAGTCGGCTATTTTCCGGAGAGCTGGAAAAGGGTATCACTGTTCCCTTTGGCGAAGTCGGGCAGAGTAGAATCGTGTTCAGATACAAGACCGATTGCGAAACTCTGCGAACTCTCGAAAATCTTGGAGAGACTTGTACATAATCAGTTGTCTGAATATCTTGTTAAAAATCATATTCTTGTGGACAGACAAGCAGGTTTTCGCAGGGGGCACAGTACCCAGACAGCACTCCTGGGTGTCCTGGATGACGTTAGAAGAGCCATTGATGCTAGAAAGATCACGATTCTCGTCCTGTTTGACTTCTCCAAGGCATTTGATACTGTGCCTCATGGTAAACTTATGCAAAAACTGTGTGAGATTGGATGCTCTGACAACACACTGAGTTGGTTTTATCGGTATCTTGTAGGTCGCATGCATGCAGTGGAGAGTGAGACGGGCGTGTTGTCAGACTGGCTTGAGATAAATGCGGGAGTGCCTCAGGGCAGTGTTCTTGGCCCGATACTCTTTTCCATATATATAAATGATTTGCCTAAAGTTCTTTCTCACAGCAATTATATGCTGTTTGCCGATGACGCCCAGGTCTACCACTCGTTTTTTCCGTCAGAATTAGAAGCAGGGGTACAACGTATCACGCAAGATGCAAATGCGATAGCCCTATGGGCTCACACGAACGGATTAAAGCTTAATGTAAAAAAGACGAAGGTTATGATTCTGGGTAGTCAGGCTTTTTTATCGCGCATCGACTTGAACACTGCCCCGAAGGTAGGGTTGGGAGCGGATCTCTTAAATTATGAATGCGATGTTAAATCGCTTGGGGTCATGATCTCTCCCTTTCTGGATTGGTCAAGGCAGGTATTAACTATCTCGAGTCGTGTACATGGGGTTTTACACTCATTGCGATATTATAAAGAGACGTTGTCTCGAGGTCTTAGGAAAAGATTGGTGGAGGCTCTGATTTTTCTGCATTTTGACTATGCATGTGCGGTGTTTAACGATGTTGATCAGACCAGAAATCTGAAACTTCAAAGACTGCTAAATGCTTGCGTCCGATTCGTGTGGGGGGGCATAACAAGGAGGGATCATGTAACTCCTTATAGGTTAAGTCTCAGGTGGTTATCAGTTGAGTCCAGACGCTCATACCTCATTGACTCACTTGCATACAATATCATTGCTCATAACTCACCCACATATCTGGCAAACCATTTTATAAAAATAAATACCCTCTCTCATAATCCTCGCACCTCTGCTCGTCATCCTTCAAAATTGCTACATTATCTTCCCCCTCGTACAGAGTCTCTGAATAAGTCTTTTGTCATCACCGCATCTAAAATCATCAACGAATTTTCTACATTTTCATTCGACACTTCATCTATCACTCATTTCAAAAATGCATTATTCGATCATATGTTTGGACTTGACAAAACTGCCTGGGAAAATAGAGTTCGGAATGAGGGCTTAACACCTCCTCAGATCCCTCACCTCAATCTAGACTAAGTCTTACAAATGTTTTTACTGCGTATTTTTGTCGATTTGTAATCATTTTATTTATACTTAATTATTTATTTATTATTGTATATATATATTGTATTTTAAATTGTAAACCAATATTGTTATATAACTATTGTGGTTATTATTATTATTATGTTATTGTTTTATATTTTTAAATTTTATACACGCTATTGTTATATTATTTTACTGTTATTGTAATTATACTCAAAATGTATTTATATACTAGTGCTTACGGGGTCTCAACCCCAAGGCCAAATAAAATTTATTCATTCATTCATTCATTCTCTCTCTCTCTCTTTCTCTATCTCTCTTTCTTTCTTTCTCTATCTCCCTTTCTCTCTTTCTCTCTTTCTCTCTTTCTCTCTTTCTTTCTCTCACTCTATCTCTCTTTCTTTCTTTCTCTATCTCCCTTTCTCTCTTTCTCTCTTTCTCTCTTTCTCTCTTTCTTTCTCTCACTCTATCTCTCATTCTCACTCTCTCATTATCTCGCCTTCTCTATCTCTCTATCTCTATCTCTCATTCTCTCTCTCTAACTCTCATTCTCTCTCTCTATCTCTCATTCTCACCCTCTCTCTCTCTCTCTCTCTCTCTCTCTCTATCTGTCTGCCTATCTCTTCCTCTCACTGTCTCTCTCACGCCAAGATAATGTTTGTCAGACGGACGGATGGACGGACGGACGGACGGACGGACGGACATTATAATTTATCGGTTTTTTTTTATATCACTTAGTAATTATAATAATAATTTTTTTGTCAGTAATATGATGCATTAACTTATGTTACACATAGTTATCATAAAATATATATGTTTTAAGTATTTTTCGCAAGAATAGGGGAGTTTTTACAAAATCGCTCAAAAAGATAACTTTAATATAATGTAAAATTTAAGCTTGATCAATTTTCATGTTTTAATTTTTATTTAATTCCCAATGTTATCTAAAGCATTCATTAGAATTTGAAAATACTTGGGAAGAAAACGTGCTAGTCTTCGCGGAGAGCAAACATGCTAGTTTTCGCGGAAAAAAGGTCATACATGCTAGTTTTCGCGGAGCAAACCATAGACGTGTTAGTCTTCGCGGTAAAAACCCTAAACGTGCTGTTCTTCCATAAAGAAACTGAGAACATACTACTTTTCGCGGAAGACGTAAAATGCGTGCTAGTCTTCGTAAGAAGCGACGAAATATTTCCCGCGTAGCGGCTGCGGTGACCTGTCCGCACACTTGCCGTTAAAGTTATTTGGAAATCGTGCTTCGGTTTTCAATAACGACAGGTAAATGAATAATCATTCCTGAAATGGACCGCGGAAAGAAAATAATAAGCGAGTTTGCGAGAGCCCGTATACTCATATACGGCTCATAGGATAACGGAGGAATATCTATAAGCGACGGTTTTAAATGTATAAATCAACACGACTTAAAATGCAATTATATACGATCAAATTTATTATATCAAACGTGATATGTATTATACACAAACAATTATCGTTCGAGTTGAGTCGTAATCGTCGGCTCAACGCGGGGAAAAAAGAGGTACGCGAACTAACTCTCCTAAACTACGAATAACCGCGATAAAGTTAATTTATTCGCGGTAATTATTGCTCGAACGAGAAGTGGTACCACTTACTTTTTATCCTGTTCGAATCACAAAGAAACCGACAAGAAGAAACAGCTTTCTCTCTCTCTCTCTCTATCTCGCTTGCTTGTGACTGCTCTGTAGACGGGATAAATCCTCAACCGCCGATTAATTCGCGTCGTATATTAAATAACACAAATAAAACGTCACGCAGAAAAACTCTCGGAAAAATATCGTGTAAGCCGGGACGTTAACAGCCGCACTTGTCGTCGCGATCTCTCTACTTCGTACCGGTCGTCCTGCGCGCGCTATCGCTCTCTCTCTCTCTCGAATTACCGATTTTTGTTGCGCAGACATCGGCCGTTCGAGTCGTTGGCTATATATATCTATATATAGCGCTCGTGTTTACCTACCGAATTCGATAATGGTGCGTGAATATCACTTACCATTCAACATATAAACAGACACAAATATACACACACACACATTCCTACAGACACTTTCTGAATATACGTGATTTGGATTTTAGACATTTCAAAATATACTTCTAGCATGTTTTTAGCAAAACCTTTTACTATTACAAAGATTCCTATACGAGGAAGCAATAATATTATACTTACATATTTGTAATAATTTTAACACATAAAAATTACACTATAGTATTAAATTTATGATATTATTATAAATAATCTTGTATTAATTTGCTTTTTAGAAATCGTTTTTATCACGTAAAATTAAGAATATTAATATTGCTAATATGGACTTTTTTACATTGACGTATTTATTTAATATATACGCCTGAAAAATATAGTAAAAATACTTTGATTTCAGAGTATCAATAATATTTTTTAAATAATTTATAAAATGTTGAAATAAATATCTAAAAATATACTTCATCATATTAAATCATTTTATATTACTTCTTAAAATTAATATTTATGTGTTACTGTTCAAAATATTCTGTACTGTATGTATAATGTATTGGTGTAAATATTTAGTGTGTAATAAAATTAGGATTTAGACCAATTTGATATAAACTTGATACGAGATTTTCCATTGGGACTGATCTTAAACGATTAAAAAAGCCATTTAATTGAACTTGAACAAATTGTTATAACAATAAAATAAAAAAGGAATATTGACTAAGAAGTTTCAAAAATACTGCCAGACACGCAAACGCACACAGATATACACATACACACTTAAACACACAATTTTTAGCAGTTTTCGAACATTTTTTTCTGACATACCTTTAACAAATTTTCCTGATCCTACGATTGGTTGGACATGAAGGTGACCTCCAGGTCGAAGTGTCCAAATTAAAAAAAAAATAATTCAGTTCCTGGAGACGATGTCCAGGTGGTCACGGTGACCTCCATGTCTTCCGCACGTCGTCTACTGCAAAGTCTACTTGCCAAAGTGCCCAAATTAAAAAAAATAAATGTCAGTTCCTAGATACGATCTCCAGGTGGTCAGGGTGGCCTCCAGGTCTTCCACACGTCGTCTACTGGTAAGTCTATTTGCCAAAGTGCACAAATTAAAAAAAAAATTTGTCACTTCCTGTAGACGATGTCCAGGTGGTCAAGGTAACCTCGAGGTCATCTTCGCATCGTCTACCAGAAAATCTACTTGCCACCCTGCCTGAATGTGAAAAAATAAAAAAAGATCTCCTAATTAGAAATAAAATAGACACTTCTCAAAACGGGATTACCGGAGAACCGGAGAACCATATACGTCATAATGGTTATCATCTTAACTTAATATAGGATTTTATATATTTTGCTTAAACTCCATAAGTAGTTCCTGCTATTGAATCTACTGGAATCAAAGCGGAATAATCGACAAGTATTTTTTACCATACCATAAGTGTTTATGTAATTAAACGTTTATATATTGGTGCATTCATTCGATAAAAATTTCTGCAAGTGAAAGTACTGAAATCAAAGTGGAACTAACCAGTATTTATCTTTAAAAATAAAAATATCTATGAAATCTATGAAATTGAATTCGATCATTTTTTAGAATAATATGTACCCTTGTCATGTCCTACGTCAATAAATAAACAAATTTATAATAATTGTATTTATTTCTACTAAAGAAATTTCTGCAAAACTAATGAAACAGAAATTTCTCTCTTTTTTATTCTCTGTAAATAAAATAATAATTGCACCACGCGATGGATTGCTATCTTTCTTTTGAATAACATGTCTAATTCTAATAATTACATACTGCATATTCATGTTTCTGTCAGAAGATCTTATAAATATTTTAAGGTAAGATTTATATAATGACTTTTAATGTTCCTGGTGAGGCCTATATATATATATATATATATATGGGGTATTCCACGTGAAGTGGTCCGATCAAAATTTTAAAATGCACCAAATTTTGGGTACACTTTGCAAATGTTTTTCAGAATACAGAAAAAAATTTTTAGGTACTGGAATCTATTTGCTCAAAAGTTATTCTAACCTCAAAAAGTGAATTTTTCCATATTTTTTTCAACACCAGCTGGGTTTACCGCTATATAACTCAAAATCTATCAACTTTTACTATATAACATTATATGTAACATTCGTTGCTAATTATATCTAGAATTTATTCTTCTGGGTTAGAATTTCTAATCTCAAGGTCAATGTTACATAAACTACATGTCAGTATTCAACTTGAAAAAAGTGCAAGTGCGCCACCTTTGATTTTTTCATCCAAAAGTTTAAAAGAAAGCTTGGAGCAATACCTTTCAAATGGTATGTAGCATTTTTATGGCCTCCAATTCTGTAAAAAGTTATGACAATTTAAAGAAAGACAAAAAATTCACAAAAATTAACATGGTAATTCCCATTTAAATTTTTAAAAAAATTTCGTGTTTCTTTAAATTGTCATAACTTTTTACAGAATTGAAGGCCATAAAAATGCTACATACCATTTGAAAGGTATTGCTCCAAGCTTTCTTTTAGACTTTTGGATGAAAAAATCAAAGGTGGCGCACTTGCACTTTTTTCATGTTGAATATTGACATGTAGTTTATGTAACATTGACCTTGAGATTAGAAATTCTAACCCAGAAGAATAAATTCTAGATATAATTAGCAACGAATGTTACATATAATATTCTATAGTAAAAGTTGATAGATTTTGAGTTATATAGCGGTATACCCAGCTGGTGTTGAAAAAAATATGGAAAAATTCACTTTTTGAGGTTAGAATAACTTTTGAGCAAATAGATTCCAGTACCTAATAATTTTTTTCTGTATTCTGAAAAACATTTGCAAAGTGTACCCAAATTTGGTGCATTTTAAAATTTTGATCGGACCACTTCACGTGGAATACCCCATATATATAATTAAAATATATATATATTGTAAGAACAATTAACTTCATTTGATTTTGCAGTTAAACAAAGTACCAGCACTTGTTAACTATTTTATGGTAAAATAATGAAAATAAATACGTTCCATTCCAATTCGGAAATAAGATTTGGTTGATTTAAAACATTAGAATTAGAATGCTTTATTTCATCATTGTTTCATCTATAATCTACTATCATCAGCATACAAGACGATATTAAGTCAAAAGTAATTCCTGAACCACTTAACCAACGGTGGTGCAATTATTATTTTAAAAAAGATGGGAGTAAGAATTAAAAATTTTTTAAGACATTATCAATTTTTTAATCAGACATCGTTTTTGAAAGTGTGATTGGAAACCTATTTTAAAATTGTGTATTTGATTTTTAACACTAAATTGGTGCCCATTAATTTGTCGTGAACATGTAAACCGGGATCTCTTACTGGCAGTTAGAAACGAAATTGTCGTTGTTATAGCTTGTTGTGCTACTAATAGAAACAGAAAACGAGGAATCTCTGCAAAAGATTCTAAACAAAAAAGAATTAAAGCAGCACTTCGTGATGACGAAACCAACAAAGCAGAAACCGAGGTTAATCATTTACGATGTTCCAAAGAGCGTAAATAAAAAAAAATAGTAGAAATAATCGCAGAACAAAATATATGCACACAAGACGAGGCCCAAAGGCAGGTAACCCCTAAATTTAGGACAGGCAAAAAAGAGGGAACTAGGACAAACTGGGTAAAAGAAGTTACACCAAAGATGAGAAGTAGGTTGTTGCAAAAGAGGAGAATATTCGTAGATTATCAGTCGTGTAAGGTACAGGATTTCGTACTGGTCTCTAGGTGATTTAAGTGCCAAAGTTACGGACATATAAGCAAAGTACGTCATAATGAAATCTACTGTTCTCACTGTGCAGAAAAAGGCCACTCCTTTGAGAAATGCCCAAACAAGAACAACCAGAAAAAGTGTATGAATTGCTTAAAGGTCAAGAAAAAACCGGAACATAATGTGTTAGATACGAAATGTCCATGCTACATCAAAGCATTGGAAAGACTAGTGAATAACACAGATTACGGAGAATAAGTACCGGTTATATGTGGCTCAACTAAACGCCAGGCGATCGAGAAGGGTAACACCCGAAATCAGACAGAAAGCGTATGAAAATGGAATTCAAGCTTAAATGGATGGATTACGGAATGGGAATAAGAATTGTCTCTGGAAAAGAAACCCCATGGGCTGTTATAGCAATAACAGACCCGAACGCAGTAGTTCTGCAAATATCAAATCTATGCACGACACACTTTGCGGTCGCAGAAGTCTCGATGCCATATAAAGTATATCTGATAAGTGGATACTTCCAGTTAAAGGATGATATCGAAGTGCACCTCAATACGCTGCAAACAATAATACACGCACTACAAAGAAAAAACTTTATTATTGGTATTGATTCTAATGCCAGATATGCTCTATGGGGTCCAGTAGACACAGACGCAAAAGGAGAAAAGCTAGAAGAGTTTATAATCCAGAACAACTTGAGTGTGATAAATGACACTAATAGCATAGCAACGGTCGCAAACGAAGTCGGAGAAGGATATGTAGATGTAATAATAGCCTCACCTAACATGATCGAAAGAATACATAACTGGAAAGTTCAAAGAACTGGACCACCAGCGATCATAGGACTATAACGTTCGAAATAGGAGAAAGAACCGTAAGTGGAAGATATAGGAATAGCGAAAATATGAGGCGATACATGATAAGCAAGGCAAATTGGGGTTTATTTGTACACACTCTAAGAGAAAACTGGAAACCAATTCCGAGCTATCACGATACAGGCTCAACGATCGTCGGCTTGAGAAACATAACCAACGGGATAAGGATGGCATGTGACAAAGCCATACCCATTAAGAACAGGTCAAATAGGAGAGACTCATGGTGGAATAAAGAACTGACACTGGCCAAAAATGCACTAATAAACTAAGTCGGCAATTTCAAAAGGAGAGAAATCCAGAACAAAGGGAATACAGAAAATGGATTTATAAGTTGGCCAAGAGACAGTACACAAGACTAATTGACTCGACGAAAACCCATAAATGGGAAGAGTTCGTAACCAAACAAGGCAATGACAATCCATGAAGCTTACAATACACACTGGCCGCCAAGAAGGCAAGGATTAGAGACATTGCAAGTAATATTCTAACAGACAGTGGATACACGTTGATTTGGGAAGAAACAGCAAAACAGATACTCGGCCGACTATTCCCGGGCGATGAAATATACTCAGAGACACAAGAGCAAGCAAATATAAGGCTGCAAAACAATAGGTATACAGACGAATACAGAGAAACGGAGGAGTTTACAATAACAGAAATGGCACAAGTGGTAAAGAAAATGAAGCCAGGGAAAGCTCCGGGAATAGACTGTTTCGATCTGATAATTGTGAAAAGTGCTCTGGAGGTAGTCGGCGAAGATCTGTTAAAGATATATAATAGCTGTTTAAAATATGGCATCTTTCCGAATATGTGGAAAGTTGGAAAGGTCATCACGTTAAAAGAAGGAAAAGATAAAGACCCAAGTCTCCTAAGCTCATATAGACCAATACGCCTTTTCTCAATATTAGGCAAAATACTGGAAGGACTAATAATTAGGAAACTGGAAAAAGTAGTAGAGCCCAGTCTTTCAGATAAACAATATGGCTTTAGGAAGAACAGATCCACAGAAGATGCGATAGTCTATGTAGTCAATAAAGTGAAACAATCCGACAAGAAATACGTCGTCATAATGTTCCTTGATATTAAGGGAGCATTTGATAACGTATGGTGGCCAGGAGTATTGGAAAAACTAAGACACATGAGATGCTCCTGGAGACTGTATGAAATAATTAGGGATTACCTCTGTAATAGGAAAGTAATCATTTCCGAAGGTGGCAACTTTGTGAGTAAAGATGTGACAAAGGGATGTCCCCAGGGCTCACTATTGGGGCCGATCCTATGGAACGTAGTGTTCGACGAAATACTTCACGCATTAGAGAGAGGACACGAGATGATAGCCTACGCCGATGATCAGGCAGTAATCGTAGAAGGAAACTCTAGGAGAGAATTGTAAATAAGAGGACAAGCTGCAATTGACATGATAGAGTAGTGGAGCAAAAAGGTCAAAATGAAACATGCACCAAAAAAATGCGGCATGCTTTTAGGCAAGGGAACATTCCATGAAAAATGTTACCCAGTAATTAAGATAAATGGCAAGAGAATTAAAAGGCAGGAACCAGCCAAGTATCTGGGAGTTTCATTTGGCAAAGGCTTAAATGTGCAGCATCATGTCACGGAGATCTCAATGAAAACCAGAGGAATTTTCCAAAGGCTTGGGCTATCATTCTCGAGAAATGATATACAAAGGGGTCTACATACCAATCATAACATACGCAGCAGCAGGATGGTTTAAACTCGCAAGTAATGTTCAAAAAGCATATAGAACCACTTCGGCTGAGTCCATCACAATGATAACGGGTCACCTACCGATAGATCTGGAATGTGAGAAAAGAATAGGGATGTATTACAAAAGGAAGAATAAGGAATTAAAAAACATAGACTACACATACCAGACGGTGGAGAACCCACTACCAGGCAACGAATGGAAGAAGAAATATAATGCAAGGTGTGAATTGGACAAGGAAATGAGGAAAGGATGGCAGTCGAGGTGGGATAAAAAGGGCAGACACACATATGAGATAATGCCAAACGTAGAAGAAAGAAGGAAAAAGACGTGGCTTAAACCGAGCAAATTCCTAATGCAAATTCTTAGTGGACATGGAAGTTTCCAAACTTTCAGAAAGCGATTTAATTTCGTCGAGTCGGATCTATGCAGTTGCGGAGATGTAGACTCCCCAGAACATATAATATATAAGAACGTGAAGTACGAACAAATAAGACTAAAACACATGCAGGAGATAGAGGCAGAAATCAGAAACGTTAAAGCCTTATTGGAGACAAAGGAAGGGACCGAGAGGCTGACAAGGATGACAAAAAAATCTTGCTCGCAAAGGATGCTACAGAAATTCTAGAAAGAGACTTAGTTGCTGAAATAGTAGAAATTGAGGAGAAAACTCAAATAGAGGAGATAAGGGAAGAGAATGAGTGAGTAGAGTAGGGCTAGACAATATTCCAGAAAGTAGATAGATAAGAGAAAAAGGAAAAGCATAAGTGAGAAGGGAATAAATGAAAGTAGCTAGGATAGAAAAAATTTTCCATCGTAACTAACAAATGGATGAATAGGAAAGGAGATAGATACAGAGGTAATCAAGATAGTTTCTCATACTAGACAATAGGCTAGAAATTAACACATCTTCTTAGGGAAAATATAACTGAGGAGAATGAATGACGCTGGAAGAGGAAAAATGGCAATAGAGCGAAAGAAGAACGAATGGAGATGAAAGTCAAAGTTTGAAAGGTAGTGTGAAAGAATATGAAAGGCAGGGAGAATGAACGGACGCTAGTTAGGAGCTCCTTCGTTCAGAGTAGGTAGATAGAGGGAAACAAGAACACAAAGTAGGGTTAGTAGAAGAAGAGAGAAGAAGGAAGATATTACGAAGAGAAAAGAAGGAAGAGTAGGAAGAGAAGGAAGAAAGAAGAAAGAAGAAGGAAGAGTAGGAAGTCCTAGTCCCCTAGTTCCCCAAAAACAGAAAGAAAAAGGAAACAAAAAAGAAAATGAACAAAAAATAAAAAACAAAACCGAAGCAACAAGAGAGAACATAGAAAGAGTTAAATCGCAAGAAAAGGAAAAGACAAATGCGATCTCTGGAAAGTTTTGTAGTCCAAAAACTGTCACAGTCAAAGATAAGGAAGACAGGAAAAAAGCAAAAACGACGTGACAAGGACGACCGCCGGTATGCCAGAGGCGAGGTACGGCGGCAACGATCGATGCGTTAGGCATCGATCTAGCTCGGTTTTTTTTCTTTTCTTTTTATGTACACCGACGTTGATTCAGATCTTGGATCGCGCGCTCATTCGTGTCCATGGTTTATCTCCCTGACATAACAATAGATGGTTATTTTACACCTCCATAAATTTTTTTAGACTTACTTTTCTACGGAGAAAAGTAATACCGTTTATAAAACTGGCTCTTTTTTTCTTCGCTGCAATTACATTTGTGAAAATGGCTTTTCCTTAGTAAAATACAGATTTCATAATTACAAACATTAAATTTTAAATTATATAATTTACATAATTTAGTGGAGGCCAGGGTAATATTTGTTAGCTTTATGTATTGCCTTACGCATTATAGTATACGGTATATAAATATCAAAATGCATTACAGTTATAATATTTTGGTAATTGTCAAGTTGTAAATTTTCAAAGTTCGACATACATATTTTATAAACTATACATTTTTCAAATATGCGCAATCTATCGTATAACAAATATGTAGTAGTTCAGACATTATTATTGCGTTATATGCTTGTGCACTTATAAATTTTTTTATCAAAATAAATCAAAGAAATACGTAATATACATATACATTACTATAATTATAATTAAAGATGTACAGAGGATTTTACTTTGAAAATAGTATTTATACGTTAGAAAATAAAATATTTAATATCATTGTTTCAAAATATGTACTCCTACAGTATCGAATTCAAATAGAATGGGGTTAGTATTTTGATTCAGCATAATACGGTTTAAATGTTAATTTAATAGTGTGGCTATTATTTTGATTATAGGGCTGCAAATTTTAACCTTACACATATGTACAAGAAATTAAAATTTAAATAAGATATAAATAGAATAATTAAATATAATTAGTTAGATCAAATTTACATATTGACAGTATATCAACTTTCTATACGTAATTAATTTATTACCCTTTTTAAATAATTAGAAAGTAACATATCATATTCCATTTATAAATCTTATAATAATATCTAGTTATTAAAATTTAGAAATCTTCCCTTTCGTAAAAAAAAGAAATATAAAAAATACTTTCGTTCACAACACTATATAAATTATTTACATCTGGAATTATATCTGGACCTCTGATATTATATTCTTTTTTGATGGTTTTTATACCAATAGAATTATCTTGTGTTTGGCCAAGAATTTTAAACTGGACTACCGATTCACCTAAAGCAAGTAAACAATGTCCTCCAGAGATTAATAATACAAGAAAAGGAAAATTCACCTAGTTAAACAAAAATGTTTTAATTATTTATGAGCAAATATAAATAAGTTCAGAATAAAAGAGAAAAAATTACTTTATCTATCATCCTTGCCGTCAATGCATGTGCTTGCATATGATGAATTGGTATAAATGATTTATTTACAGTGTTTGATAAAAATTAATTGCAAATTCTTTCCCTACTTTAAGTAACATCATTAAACCAGGATGCACTGTTATTGCAATTGCATCTACATCGCTTAATTGCATATTGGCAGATTTTGAAGACATTCTTTATAAACCCTTTGAATATTTTCAATATTAAAATTTTACGCATCAATTGGATTTATTCCTCCTTCCCTGTTTGCAAATATTATCTATTACTGCTTGTCCGTATTTAAACAAAGAAATAAAGATTCATATACTTTAAATGATATATTAGTTGGGACTTAATTGCATTACCCAATATTTTACCAGTATTGTCAACAATTGCTATGCCAGTGTCATCGCAACTTAATTCTATACCAAGTACAATAGATGCTTTATGTTTTGTACTATAGTTACTTATTAATTTAATATTTAAGGTTTTATTATTGCACAAGTTTCTTGAAAGACGCCCAAAAATTCTGATAACATTGCTTGTCTGATGCATTACTTAACCTAGTGTCGATATATTTCTATAAACATTAATTATTATTAGACATTACAAATAATCAACTTGTAGTTTTTTTAAATATTTTGTAAAAGTTTGTTCTTGGTTTTGTTGTATTTAATGTGGTTCGGTGGATTAAAAATTCAACTATCAAAATGCGGCTGCTCGCATCAAGCACCCGTGCACATGTGCGGTGTATGTCATAAACCAAACAAAATACATGGCAACTGAGAGTAGCAGTATTAGCAGTACGGTTCCTTGAAAAATTGCTCATAAATAAATAACGTAAAATGCAGCATTAATGAAAGTAAATAACTGAGGGGCTAGTTAGCTGTATATAATGGCTCTCGCACTCGCATCTACACTTGCGTCAGGCGCTACCGCGCCTTCTGATATAAAGTAATATAGCGTCCTCGCGCTGCGATATTATCTGGGTGCAGGTTAATGAGGGTCACTTTGCTCAATCATACTCGCACGCTAGTTATGGGTTGTCGTCGGATCGACCGTCCGTAGAGCTCTGGCTCTCGGCGTTCCCGAGAGCCTCGATCGTACCGAGCGCCTGCGCAGTACATTGATCTCGTATCGAGCGGTACATTGATCTCGTATCGAGCGAGCGAGTTGATTACCGCTGTATTCATCAGGCTGTAGCGTTGCACATGTGCTGAAAGTGTATGTTGACCTGGTGCAGTTCATGTCTCGGAGATGTTGTATACTTCTTCCTAGGTAACTATTACCTCGTTCCTTCTTGCATTATTCACTATGTTGTACGATGTGAGTTTCTGGTACGAACTCACCCGCCGCCGCATCGCTGCTCGGGGCCGACTCACCCCTCTCTCCTCGACGACATCAACCTCAGTGACTGATAGCCTCTCCGTCTACAGCTCCAGGTAAATACTTTGTCGTGGGGATTACACAAGTATGCGTATTCATTTATATACTGTGAAAGAGGTCTGCTATATACGTTGTTTACGTATAGCAACCTAACCTCATTCTGCTCTATACTATTCTTTGTACAGCTGTAGTGTTTACATACAGCCGTATATCCTCTTCCTTGCTCCTGGTCCTCTTAATGCGTACTTGTATTGATTACGTTGCTCTTTTACAGCTGTATACTGGTTGGCGTTGGAGGTTCCATAGCCTTCCGCTCGGATGGTGCCTATTCGCCTAGTCTGCTGTTCTGTGGAGCTAAGGAGGCTCCTCGAGGCTTCCTTATTTATAGCCTCCTTGCTTTATCTGCTTGGCGGTGTCAAGCCCGGAGGAGCCTACCTGATGCTGACCGAGCTCGTCCCGGGCTTTCAACGCCAGGACCACCCTAGTGCTTCGGCAGCTTATGTGTGCTGTGCTTTGGATAGGGTTTTAGTCTGTGAGGGTAGGTAGAGCTTATTTACTGTACGGGTAGGTAGGTGTAGGGATTATATATGGGTAGGTAGGTGTTCGTTGTGGGTTCAATAGCTGTCACTTGACATGTGCAAAGCACATTGTCACAATATATATATAAAAATAACGCAAAATGAGACCTATATCTTTAATAACTGCAATGTACAATTAATAATAAGTAATTACTAAATATTTAATAATAAAAAAAATTTTAGTTGGTGGGGGTAAAAATTTACGATTGCTTACATAACGAATATTTAACTAGCCGGTGCTATTGGTGCAGGGTATAAGTGTATAGTCTCCTTGACTAGCTGCTTGGCTGGAAATCTGTGTACATATACGCGCTGTATTGTGTATGATTAATTTAGCTGATATTGAAATAGAATAAAATTAATATTAATATAACGACGACTGTCCCCAATACATGAAATATAAAATAATAATATAGTATATTTGCAATGATTGCATACATGATGGCAATCATACTCATACTGTTATTTAATTAATATATAAATTTAGGGAATAAAGAAAATAATAAAAGTAATAAAACATGAAACAATATAAAGTAAGAAAAAGAATTTTAATAAGGTGTGGTGAATTGTTGCCTTCTGCTGCTTGTGAGTTCTTCATTTTGAACTCTTCTGTTTCAATTATCGTTTCCTTGAATGATTACATATAGTTTAAATTATTTGCTTATTTGCTCTGCTTTATGATCACCACCCTTATTTGTTTGGGAATATTGCAAATGTGGGTTGATAACACTTACTTAAACTTAACAATTTAACAGGGAAAAGAGAAGAAAAAAAAATTTATTTGATCTTTCTGGGTCTACCTCGTTTTCGAGCTGGGTTTTTACTACTTGAGTTGATTTGCTGTATCTTTTGTGCTACCGGGCGCTGCGAAGGGGAAGAATGAATTTTAGATAGAATAATGTTTCTAATAGGGATATAACGCTTTAAATCATTTACATAGACTTTGACTCTTCGCTTAGTATCTTCGTCCTCAACTATATAATAATTTGCTGAAACTATTTCTACTACTCTCGCGGGGCCTATGTTGATTGGTGGAAGTCTATGTAATCTTTTGATCCATGCTGCTGTATTTGGTGCTGGAAGCAGGGTTACCAGATGGCGATTTTTTCTCTTTGTTGCTCTTGCTTAATAAACATTAATATAAGTAAGAGAGAAAAGGAAAAAATTTAGAAATGCTGGGCTGTATTTAGTTGTAGAGTGGACGACTGTATTGAGAGCGAAACAGAACTCTCCTAAGTGTTGATCCCACTCGCAAAACCTTGCATACGTTTTGTCATTTCCCAAATGACCTGCTTGCGGAGTGTAGTGCGCTTCATAGAGAGCTTTCTCTCTATCAGCTGCTGGCAGAATGAGCTTCCATGCATCTAGGTCGGGGACTAATGGATCTACGAGGGGATTGGGACGGTGTGCGTATAAAAGGTTGTCTTTTATTCATAAATCAGGGTATTTTTGGGGAGATTTTATTACGGCTTGGATTTTCATTTGGTACCAAGGATCGCTTGTATTAATTGTGGCTGTAGCTGCTAATGCTGTATCTTCGTATGCTCTCCAGAGTGTGTCAGGTACTTTATGATATGCTCCTTTCCTGTGCACAAACTTAAATTTATAATTTTGCAGGATTGTGTTTGATCGAGCCAATCTGCCTGTTGGATCCTTGATGTTATGAAGCCAGAGAATGCTATGGTGATCTGTTACCACGGTAAACTCATCGCCTTGAAGGTAACCTTTGAGTCTTTCAATAGACCACAAAACGGCTAGACATTCCTTCTCTGTCACCGTATAATTACGTTCCGTTTTACTAAGTGTACGGCTGACGTTATATATAGGATGTTCTTAGGTAAGCACACCGGCTATAGCATAGTCGCTAGCATCGGTTTGGAGGGTAAAGGGGAGGGAAAAGTCGAGGCGGGCTAAAACAGAGGCTTGAGTAAGTGCTAGCTTTATTTTCTCGAATGCATCCTGCTGTTCTTGATGCCATTGTCATATGACATCCTTTCGCGTTAACCTTTAGACTGCCGGCATGGCTCATATATGGGACAGTAATAAAATTATAGCTTTAATAATGGATATAGATATTTTGAGGCATTTTTCTCAATAAGTAGGCTCTCTGATCTCTAAAGTATACAGCTGAAACTATTTTCAGATCGAGGTATTCAATCATCCCGTAGCGGGGGGGTGAAATATTTAAAAACTCGTTATTGAACTTGTCATCGTTATTGAACTTTTTACTGAAATTTTGTTAGTAAATAACCTGTAAAATTTGTGAAATATGTCCTAAATTTTTTAACATCAGGGTATGCTTTACACATGTTACAGTGTGTTTACGAGAAAACATCGTAGAAAAAATCCAAACCAGCCTACTAATGAATTTTCGAAATTTTCACCCCCTCGCTAGGGGTAGTTAGGATGCTTACGGTTTTATGGATAACTAAAGGAGTATTATTGGGGTCTTATTACATTGTAATATCAAGAAAATTCTGTTAAAAATTAATATATAGTAATTTAAAAAAATTTTTAATTTTTAACTTTCACCCGACCGTTGCCAGCCAGACTGGCTCATATATGAGCCACCTGTGACCTTGACAACTACTCTAGAGCTATGAGGTGTTTTTATGTATAAATTTTGCACACCAAAAATATCAATTTATAAGGCAAAAATGCCGACAGTCTAAAGGTTAAATAATTTAACGGTGCTCTGTATTCAGCTAATTTACCGATAAATCTTGAATACCAACCAATTAAGCCAGTAAAACGTCTGAGTTGTTTTAAATTGGTTGGGGCTGGATACTCTAGTACTTCCGCGCAACAGAATTCGGACTTTTCTCTATTAATTTGCAGGTTTACCGTTTTGAGGGCAGTTAGTACTATTCTTAACCATTTTAGGTGTTTCTCAAAGGTTTTGGCTGTAATAATAATATCATCCAGATATGCGAATACATTTGGCTCTCATTCTAGCTTTATGGGCTTGTCCATCATTTTCTGGAAAATTGCAGGTGCATTCGATAGGCCGTAGGGGACTCGGGTAAATTGAAATAATCCTTTACCGGGAAGTGAAAATGCTGTAATTTCATGGCTTTCTGGTGCTAGAGAGACTTGGTGGTAAGCTTGCGATAAATCAAGCTTACTAAAATGTAACGGCTTTCTCTCAGCTGATCGAGAATGTCGTCCATATTGTGCATAGGGCACGCTATTTTCTTGGTAACAGCGTTAACCTGCCGGAAATCTATGCAAAAGCGGTATTTTCCGTTTGCTTTCGGAACTATTATTGGGCAGCTGCACCACGGGCTTTCTGAAGGTTCTATAATACCTTCCTTTAGCATCCTGTCGATTTCCTCATATCCAGCCTGCAACATCCTCGGCGAATAACGACGGTTTCGTTGATGAATAGGTTCGGCACCCTGCACATCGATTTTGTGGGAATCTAGGTTTGTTACGCCTAGGGTTTTTGGTGTTGGGGGAATCATCTCGTTTAATAGCTGCTGTAATCTCCTTTCTTGTTCCGGGGTAGCTTGTTTCAATCCTCCTATGCTTGCTAGGGCGGGTAAGCAACTAGGATCTTTGCCATAAGAATAAGAATGATGAATGATACCTTTATCAGTCCACCACGTATCATTTTCGTAGCATATATTCATGTTCACTTTACGTTTAAAGTCGATACCCCAATAGACAGAGTTGCACAGACAAAACTTCGTTAAAATTTGCTATACAATTTTTGAAAACAACTGGTGTTAAACTTGCTAACAAGACATTACATAATAGTAACGTGTACCTAAATTTTATGTAAAATTGTTTAAAAAAGTTGCTAACGATTAAATTTGCTAACGAATAAGGACGCAGATTTAGATTAATTTGTTATTTAACTCTGCTGCACGAGTTGATATAATTTTGGTATATATTTGCTAAGAAATATATCATAATCTGAGAAATTCTTTTTCAGCAAATTGGTAGCAAAATTAAATCAGTAAATGCTTACATAGTGCAGTATATTGCAACAAGATTTGATGATAATTTGTTGCTATTTTGCTATCATGAAAATAATAATTTCAATGTATTTTTTATTCAAGAAAATCTGTGTTTTTGTGAAGTATTTCAAGTTTTGTTACTTTTTTTGCAATTTTAAGAGTTTAACACATTTACTAGTTGTGGCGATGCGACGTGCGATCTAGAAAAAGGAAAGTCAATAGAGAGAGAGAGAGATGAAAAAATGCAATTTGATGTCGGTAACAAAGGAACTTATATGGGTGAAAATCATTTAACGTGCATATTTGTGTAATAGTAAAATATATCGCATTATATCATATATAAAATTACGAATAAATTATTCTAAGTACGATATATGTAATTTAATGTAAGTCAGACGTGAAACTTGATAAAAATTGATTTTATTGCCAAGTTTAAGTTGCTTAAAGTTTGAAATGTAACGTCCCCTGGCTGTAACAAGGCCATAATTGCATATTATCAGGTGCTATTACAGGCGTATTTCTTTATTTCAAAAACGGATTCGAAACTTAATTGTTCATTTTGATAACCACAATTAAAATCAAGTTGAAAATCTGAACATTTATTGATTTTTAAAGTGTACTGAACATGCTGAACTTTGTAACAAACTTGTTATCAATAGCTGTGTTATCATTAATGTCTTTAAAAATAATTGTAAACATAAAACATTTTTCTAACCAGGTGAAATTGTTAACTTTTGGTTTACTTTAAACGTAAAAATTTTATTTTTAATATTTCATGATGTTAAGCAAATAATACGGGCATATTTTTGTGGTAATTCAGCGGTTACCTTTTTTAATGTAATTCCTCTGGCAGAGTATAATTGGAAGATAATAAACTTTTTAAAACCAATTCATAGAGTAAATTTGAGATAAAGTAACTACATAAAAACAGTATTATTCCGATTTGGAAATTTTGATTGTTAACGTAATAAAATTTAAAAAAACAATCTATGTAATGTCCCCTGGCATGTAACGTCCCCTGTCCAAATTTCTTTTATAACAAATAATCGATGCTGATCATTACATGCTTTACTGTTTTGACTAAAAATAAACATTATTTCTTAACCATTGTTTTCTCCTTGAATATTTCTCTATCTTGAATTTTAATGAAGTAAGTTGTTACGAATGTAATTTGTATACAGAATGTGAACATTATTACTTAGGGTCGATCTCGTACGAAAATAAGACTCAGAAAAAGAGTAAAATTGTTATTCAAGATAAAAAAGAAGTCACTACTAAAAGAAACAATAAAAAAGAAAGAAAAACTAAGAGGAGAAATAATAAAAATATATAATTTATATTACAAATATAAAAGTTATGTTAAATTGATTATATGGAAAGTTATGTTAAATTGATAAATGGAAGAATTTGTTAATTAATTTTTTATTATTGTTATTATTAATTAGGTATAGTTATATTTAATGTATACTTCATAATAAAATATGTTTATCAAAACGTTCTATCCCTATTACAAAATCTCACGTGAGAAATTTCTAAAAATCGAAAATATGCCTTAATTGCTTTGAAACTTTGATTTTTGAGCTTTTCTGGGGGCTTGCATCACTTAAAAAGTGACTTTCCATACTCAGAAATTGATTTTTTATTATTTAGCAAATTTAAACACCGCTCCAATTGAACTATCACATGAAATTTTGTATTAGGGATATATTCCAGATGTTTATGTTTTATATATTAAAATATATGTAATTCCCCTGGAATGTAAAAATTAAAAATCTTCAATACGTTGAGTAAATCAACCGATCCTGTATGCCCACTGTAAACAGATACTCTAGAGACTGTAATTGGTCCAGAGCAACCAAAAATATATTATTTTTTTTATTTTGTTTTCTTGCATATTAGAACGTCAAATGTTCACGTTAGATGATTTTCACCCATATGCGTATATAATAAGTATGCCGCTTTGTTTTGATATATCGAAATTTCCGCTCTGACATTCGCTATCATATAACTGTCTATAGTTTAAAAAATGATATGCCATTGAAAATTTAATCATAATATATTTTATCGAGATCTAGATCATTTAATCGTCGATCCGTACGTAGATCTCCATCTCACCACTCATCAAGGAATGCATCACCAATTAGTAGTCGATCTTTGTCAAAAAAAGTACGAAAATCTCAATGTGTATCTCAAAATCAATCAAGATCTAGATCATGTGATCGTCGATCTGTACGTAGGTCTCCATCTCATTACTCATCAAGGACTGCATCACCAACGAATAGTCGATTTTTGTCACAAAATGTACAAAAACCGAACTATCAATTTCAAAATCAATCAAGAGCTAATTCCGGTGATCGTCGAGCTGCACGTAGGTCTACATCTCATCACTCATCAAGTTCTGCATCACCAAATAATCACCAATCTTTGCCTAAAAGACTACGAAAATCTCAATATCAGTATAAAAATCGATCAAGTTCTAGATCGCTTGATGGTCGATCTACGCGGAGGTCCTCATCTCATGACTTATCAAGAGCTTTATTACCATTGAATAATCAATTTTTGTTACAAAGTATACCAAAGACTAATTATCAATCTCATAATCGATCAAGACCTAGGTCACATCAACGGCAATCAGAACGCAAGTCTGCATCTCGATCGTCGTCAACGACTTCCTTTTCAACGTCTTCCCCATATAATAAATCAACTTTTAGATCTTCATCCAGATCTCCACCTGATGACATCTCGCGTAGAGTTAAAAATTGAACTATAAATCAAATTGTTAAGAATGAAGTTTCATTCAAAAAGTTTATACCATGAATGAAAATTCTCTAAAGTATTTATATATATATATATATATATATATATATATATATATATAATATCTTTATTAAAAGTTTAAAAGTTTCAAGATTCGTTTGTAATTTTAAGATGTTTATTAAACAAATAAGAATATAAAATAGTAGATGTAATTAATAAAAAAAATTCTATTACAGATTGTTTAAAAACATTGAAATTATATTACTATTAAAAATATTGTTAATAAAAATGTGAAACCTAAAGCGCTTTAATTAAGCTTTAAAATGTACGTTGTTTTATATTTCGATGTAAAACTGTTTTTATAAATACATTTCATATCAAATTTAATTTATGTTTGTTTTATTGAGAGTATCCATTATTTTTTTCACTTATTTTTGTTATTTTTCAAACTGTTAGTATCATTTTTATAAACGATGGAGCTACATTTCCTGAATTTCTTTAAATATTTAACTAAAATATAAATAAAACTGGTATTATTTTACTGTAAAACATTTTTGATATTATAAAATACTTTATTGGAAAGTTGCACAAAAATAATATAAGTACTTACTTATTTACTTAAATTATATTTACTTAAAATATTATTTCAACAAAATAAAAGCACATTTATAGCAATACTTGCTATTTAAAAAGTAATAATTTTATGCAACAATTGACTTTAATTTTATATAAATTTGCTGTCACTATTTTCATGTAAATGATTTGAAGCAAATTTATAATAAATAAGGACTTACATTGACGCAAATTTTGGATAAGCAGGTACAAATTGTTTTTTGGAAAGTTGCTGTCAATTTGCAATCATATGTCTATTGGGGTACCTAATATACAGTCATAATGCAAGCCGTCTGCTACTTGGAAGGGCATTATAATAGTTTCACCATCTATTTCCATGGTTACATCTATTATACCTTGTATTGGTACAGCTGTACCATCTGCTACTTTAACGGCTGAATTGCTGGATTTTCGTAATTTATGCTGTAATACTCTACTCATTCTTCGACCAATGAATGAGTGTACTGACCCATCGTCAAGTAAAGCTGTAAGTTTTTGTCCGTTTAACTCTCTGTTAAAAAAATGTCGTGGATCGATGCCGGGTATTCGCTGTATTAGGGAATTATTTGCTGCTAAGTGGGAGGGTATTGACCTTTCTGGGTGTTTGGGTGAGAAAATACGGGTCTCTATTTTCTCTGGCTGTAGTTTCCCTGGCTTCTGTTCTTGTTGCAGCTGCAGTTTGTGTAATTTGTGCCTTGAGCACCGCAATTACGACAGGTTGCAGGTTCTGGACATTCTGCTATCTAATGCCCAAGTTTATTACACCTATAGCAAGGCTCTTTGAATTTTCTTGGGTGAATTGGCTTTTGCTCTACGTAGTTTGGCGTGCTGAATGTATTTGGCTTGAATTCCTGCTTTTTGGGCGATTCAGCCCTTTGCTCATTTCTTTGTGTTCGCTGCCAATAACTGCTATTTTTATTATTCTTCACTGCTTCGCTGTACTGCTGCTTAGACTCTTGCTTAGGAGGTGCTGTATATTTTCCTGCTGCTTGAAGGCTGTTCGGCTTCCATGGGTACTGGTGCTGTATTTTCTTTGGTGTGTTCGTAGCTGTGGGTGCTATAGACTTTGGAGATACTACAATATTTGCGCTCTGCTCTGAGGAAACTGCTGCTAATTTACGGGTTTCTGTTTGCATAGGATCAACGTATGCATACTTTGCTAGACCGTAATTTTGAATTACTGGTGGAGGTTTGTATGTTACGTCTTGCTTCCTCCTTTTTACCAAGTCGCTGCAGCTGTATAAAATTATCTGTATGAAATGGTGTCTTTCGATTTTCGATCTATAGCTAGGATGCAGGTTTCGATACGCTCTATCCAGCTGTTCGAATTGAGGTATTGTTGGCTTGACCTGGTCTAGCATGCCTCTTAGCTTGGTGGGGTATGTGGAAATATCCTCATTAGGTCCTTGTGTACGATTTTCAATAGCTTGTCTAAGCTGGCTCTGCGTTTCCTCGGTCCCATATTGTAGTCTCAGTGCATCTACAAAATCTACATAATTCTTCCAGCTGCTTTTCTCACGTCTAAACCATTCCCATGCTTCGTCATCTAAGACTGATGGCAAAGCTTTAAATATATTCTGAGTCGAGAAACCATAACTTTCTCTACATTCCTCAAGATTTGATAAGAATGTCTCCGGATCATTCTTTTTCGCTCCTTTAAATTGTATATGGTATCGTGAGAATATTTGTGCTGTCCTTTTCTCCCTTATAAAGGTAGCATCTTATAAGCATGTTCGTACAAACGGCTATACCTAAATGCTGGATTAAACGTACTTTGCTGCGGCTGTATGTGTGGGTTATTTGGAATTGAGTACGTTTCATTGTTCTCCTGATGCACTGGTGAATTGCTATGCTGTCGATTTTGCTGCCGGTTACTTTGCTGAATGCTGTTTATTTCGATTAGTTTGCTGTATAACTGCTGCATTTGCTGTATTTGCTGCTCCAATCGTCTGAATTGTTCATCGTATTTATTTTCAAACTCTTTGTCCTTATTTTGTGTATTTTCTCTTGGGACGTTGGGTTCTGTAATTCCATCGTCTTCCCAATGGACACTTGGTACGTTCCTATGTACACTGCTTAATTGTGTGCTGCTTCTGGGGTTATTTCTGTTTTCGTTTGCCTGGTTGACTCTTCTCTCTTGGGTCGCTATTTCGGGTTCTGCATTGCTTTGCGGTGGCGTATCCGCTCGGCTGACTGGTCTAGGTACGAGTGAAATAGGGAAAAAGGGGCTTGTGCTTATTGGACGAAAAGCTGAAGGTTGGATTGATTGGGTAGATCTAGGACGGGTGTCTGTATGAAGATTGGTACTGTATGTGATAACTGGAGCTGTATATTGGGTAAATGGGTTATCTATGAAGTTTGGGTTTGTGGGAGATGAAGGAGCTAATGTGTGGATGGGATAATACGAAGTCGAATTTATGCTTAACTGTGTCGTCGTTAAGCTTGGTATTGTATGCGTTAATTCCATCATCGAATTATTGCATACTGTTGACGTTGGACTTAATCTATATGCTGTAGATTGTGCTTGAGGACGATTAGCTCCACTGCTTACTCTTAAATTTTCATTATTTAATCGCTGCATATCTTCTACCGCGTTGCTGTTTTCCCTTACAGCCGATTGTATTTCCGATCCACATTCCATTTCCGGTAATGACAACAAATTCTGATTATTTATGAAGATTGGATCTCGATATTGTCCTCTTGATTGACCGGTTGGCAATTGATTATAAATCATCCGTCTTGCTTTACTACTTCTTACTGGAGCTGTATTTATAGCGATATTGGGAATATTTTCTCTTTCTGAATGCGTTAGTGACAAATCTGTTTCTATAATTGGGTTAGCCTCGTCTACTGCTGCATTCCAGTCAGCAGACGATGGTCCAAAATTGCGTCTAATTTCGTACCTAGCTAACCTATCTCTAATAATTTTGCAATCCGCATCTATATTTATTCCGACTTTGCTCGCGTATACCGTGATTCTACCATCACTGATATTATTAATGCTGCGTCGTATTACACCAGCACCTATTGCTGGTTGTAAAACCGATAAGTCTTCTCCCAACATTAAATCACCATTGTGAGACATTTTGATTAATTTACTGTAGCTTTTTTTTTATTAATAATTAAATAAATATTATTACTAATAGCTCTTTTTAACTCGATTGCAGTGAAATTTCTTAGGTCTTGCTTAATTTAATATCTAATGTAAATTAAAGATACCAAGTAAAAATCAAATAATTAATGAAAAGAAAAAACAATTTTCAAGCTAAGCTAAAAACGGACTTACTTTTTACTAAGCAATCCGCAAAAAAAGATTTAAACAAGCTTGTTTTATTATAAGCTGGGCAGTACGAGAATAATAAAAACAGCGGGAAAATATGTATATATACATTTGTTATTAATTATTATTGTATATATACGCAGCGTTATTATTCTGGGAAATAATATATACAGCCAAATAGTGGGGTATATATGCAAGGGAACGTGCAAATTGTGCTAATATAAATAAAATACAAATTGGGTTAAGCTGGCAGCAACACAACAACAACAAAAATTATGCAGTATAAGTTATTTAAACTAACTATTATTATCGGGAAGCAGGAATGGAAAAATTAAAATTTCGTTGCAATGGGTATAGCAGGACAACAAATTTTAATTACTATTATTTATTAGATTCACAATAAATAATGCAACCAAATTGTGTGTATTAATTCAATAAGCGTTAATTGTATAATATAGCAAAACCACAATTTAACCAAACGTGATAATAGTAAAGGGAACATGAAGTAGCATTAATATGTAGTATATATAGCCAAAGGAAATTAATATGCTTAAAAAAAATTATAAATTATGCTTAAAGCAGCTTGAGTTATTATTATAACTATAAAATTAACTATAAAATGCAATTTTATTATTAATTGTATGTGTATTACTATTTAAAAGAACAATAATAAAATATTATTCTCTTATAGAAGCGTACAAAAAAAATTATAAATACAGCTGTATGGGTTCGAAGGAGAAGAAAAATGAATTATTTTTATACATAATATTACTCAGCATACCCAAAAAAACAACTATTCATAACCAAATATATAAAGCAGTGCAAATAAATTATGTGAAAAAAATTATATTTTCCGTGCAAGTGCTCAATTATATTACTTGCTGAAAAATGGCCGTCAAAATGGCCGACCGGCTTCTTCCGCGAGCTTTGCTGAAGGAACGGAGAAGGGCAAAATGACCGCTTTTGCTTCACGCTTCGACGCTTACAATAATTATATCGCTCGCTTTTAACTATAAAAAGAAACTATTAATATTGTACGCCACTTTACGCTAAATTATTAATTTCTTTTATAAAAGATCCCTTAAAACAAGTCACGTTGGGCGCCAATGTAACGCTGCACTGGGGATCTGGGTGTAGGTTAATGAGGGTCAGCTATTGGTTAATATTAATATAAGTATTTATTGTTAAAAAGAACATAATAACAAATATAGTGGGTGGGCGCCAGCCGCGTTAATACGCGACGAAATCACGATAATACGCGGGTTATCGTAGCAGAATAATATAAACCGGCTACACAACCGCTGGCCCGATACGTGGCCGGGTTTCAGGTACACTAGGATACGCTGTAGGGAAGGAAGGGGAAGGATGGGAAGGCACGGGATGCTCGCACGCACTTACTACGGTACACGGCGGTACCCTCAGAAGAGAGAGGAAATAAAACACCAACCTTTGCGAAGAATCCGGGACACTTGGTCGAGAGGCTACTACACTTAATCTCTCTTTTTCGCACACTTTGTTCAATCGTACTCGCACGCTAGTTGTGGGTTGTCGTCGGATCAACCGTCCGTAGAGCTCTGGCTCTCGGCGTGCCCGAGAGCCGCGATCGTACCGAGCACCTGCGCAGTACGTACTTGTACGCGGTACATCGATCTCGTATCGAGCGAGCGAGTCGATTACCGCTGTATTCATCAGGCTGTAGCGGTTCACATGTGCTGTAAGTGTATGTTGACCTGGTGCAGTTCATGTCTCGGAGATGTTGTATACTTCTTCCTAGGTAACTATTACCTGGTTCCTTCTTGCGTCATTCACTAACAAGGAGAGGTCACACCCTCTAGAAAACGGATCCCTACCAAACTCTAGGATATAATTTCTACTATAAAATCATGCAGAAAGCCGGAGTTTTAGTGTCCAATGGCCATTTTTACGATAGATATAAGCAAATAATGAAAAATCTCGCCAAAAAAACCGTTGCATTTGAATGCTTATAACTCAGAAACAATTAAAGATGGACGTATAAACTAAATTTTAAAAGAAAGCTGAGGTCGAGTAGATACGTTTTGAAAAAAATAAAGCTCAAATATTTTAATATGGTCAAAAGTTATGGGAGAAATAAGAATTAGACGAAATTTTGGGCTAAAAAAATCATTAAATTGTAAATTTAAATTTTCGATAAAATTTTGACTAATTCTTATTTCTCCCATAACTTTTGACCATATTAAAATATTTGAGCTTCCTTTTTTTCAAAACGTATCTACTCGACCTCAGCTTTCTTTTAAAATTTAGTTTATACGTCCATCTTTAATTGTTTCTGAGTTATAAGCATTCAAATGCAACGGTTTTTTCGGCGAGATTTTTCATTACTTGCTTATATCTATCGTAAAAATGGCCATTGGACACTAAAACTCCGGCTTTCTGCATGATTTTATAGTAGAAATTATATCCTAGAGTTTAGTAAGGATCCGTTTTCCAGAGGGTGTGACCTCTCCTTCTAAATTGTACGGTGTGAGTTTCAGGTATGAACTCACCCGCCGCCGCATCGCTGCTCGGGGCCGACTCACCCCTCTCTCCTCGGCGACGTCAACCTCGGTGACTGATAGCCTCTCCGTCTACAGCTCCAGGTAAATACTTTGTTGTGGGGATTACGCAAGTATGCGTATTCATTTATATACTGTGAAAGAGGTCTGCTATATACGTTGTTTACGTATAGCAACCTAACCTCATTCTGCTCTATACTATTCTTTGTACAGCTGTAGTGTTTACATACAGCCGTATATCCTCTTCCTTGCTCCTGGTCCTCTTAATGCGTACTTGTATTGATTACGTTGCTCTTTTACAGCTGTATACTGGTTGGCGTTGGAGGTTCCATAGCCTTCCGCTCGGATGGTGCCTATTCGCCTAGTCTGCTGTTCTGTGGAGCTAAGGAGGCTCCTCGAGGCTTCCTTATTTATAGCCTCCTTGCTTTATCTGCTTGGCGGTGTCAAGCCCGGAGGAGCCTACCTGATGCTGACCGAGCTCGTCCCGGGCTTTCAACGCCAGGACCACCCTAGTGCTTCGGCAGCTTATGTGTGCTGTGCTTTGGATAGGGTTTTAGTCTGTGAGGGTAGGTAGAGCTTATTTACTGTACGGGTAGGTAGGTGTAGGGATTATATATGGGTAGGTAGGTGTTCGTTGTGGGTTCAATAGCTGTCACTTGACATGTGCAAAGCACATTGTCACAATATATATATATAAAAATAACGCAAAATGAGACCTATATCTTTAATAACTGCAATGTACAATTAATAATAAGTAATTACTAAATATTTAATATTCTATGATACTAATTGCAAAATTTAAAAAGCTAAAATGTTTTATAAGCGTCAATATACAAAGGTTTAAAAATTATTGACATAATATATAATTTCCCAGGTAGCACTGTCCGTCTCCGAGACGTTTTTAAAACGTTATTAAGCGTTTTAAGCGTTTTAAAAACGTCTTTAAGACGTTTTGTGCTGACTGGGTTATATGATAAATGAATTTATTGATCTTTACAAGCCAAAGAAACATTCCTCACATCTCAAGTAAGGCGGACTGTATTAATACCAGCCACTTTAGAAACCTCACAGGATGAGTGTTCGAAAAAAGACTAAGACAAGCTAAGTCAACAAAAATGTAAAATTTAATTGATTGTAGCTAAAATTTAATTAAAATTTAATAAGACGGGAAAAAACAAAATTAAACAATTTTGTTATTAAAAGGAATCGATGTCGAGGGTCAGTTTTTTAAATAAATAAACACTATTTATTTAAATTTAGTTGTACAACGTTTCGTCACAAAATAACAATTTTAATAATTATAAATTAACGGACGAAATATTGAATAAATTAACGGAAGAAAATATTACCATTGATACACTGAAACGTAGATGTAATAAGCCCAGAAAGGCGTCGTCGAATAACAAGAGTATGCGAAATCGAGCGAATTTATACAAAACAAAACAAGTGTCTGCGAGTATATGTGTATGTATGTTTACAAATTAAAAGTCAATTTCTTAGAAATACTCGGATATAAATAGTCTCTTTAAATCACATCATAATACTTTTATATTGTCGGTTTAAATATTGTACGTCTTCTTTTCTATTGATAGTCGAATTATAATAATTAATGTGTAACATTTCTGAAATAATTCGTTTTTTGTAGGATGACTCTCTATCTAATATTTTTACATTGTTCCAATCGAATTCATGATCCGCATTTTTAACAATATGTGCAGTAACAACAGCTTCCGGATTTTTGTTTTTCTGGTGTTCTTTAATTCTGTTTTTTAGGCAGCGTTTAGTTTATCCGATGTAAGTTGCCGGGCATTTTTTACAATTAAATTTGTATACTACCCCTGTCATATCCCATTTTTCAGTTGAGTCTTTGCCTAATTTTATTATATTATTAAATTTGTGATTAATTAATGGAATTGTGTTAATGTTAAATTTTTTTAACATGTTTGAACATTTATTAAAAAACTCTTGATTATAAGGTAATGATATAGTGCAAATTGGAAGCTGTTTTCTTGTTTCGCTTGTGCCTGTGAATTTAATTTTACGTAGTCTGTTTTTAATTGCCAAATTCGTGAAATTATCGGGATAGTTATATTCGTTTTTAATAAATTTCTAACAATCATTATATTTTGTTTGTGAAATTGTTGATGAGATAAGATAATTGCTCTGTCTACTAAATTATAAATTATGTTTCGTTTTTGTTGAATAGTATGATTTGATTCAAAATTTAGTATACGATTAGAACTCGTTGATTTTTTAAACCAATTGGTTATAATTTTATTGTCAGTTTTAATCAATGTAAGATCCAAAAAATTAATGCAGTTATTTTCTTCCATTTCATGTGTAAATTTTAAATAATTACTGTAGTTGTTAAAAACTTGTAAAACCGTATTTATGTGTTCTTTTTGTATAAATAAAAGTATGTCATCTACGTATCGATAGTAAATTAATGGGGAACAATTGTGTTTCTCTTTTAATTCTTTAAGGCAATGAGTCTCTAAATCATCCATTACTAAATCAGCAAATAATGGTGATATAGGAGAGCCCATTGGAGAACCGAATATTTGTTTGTATATTATATTGTTAAAAGTAAAAAAAGTATTATTGAATAAAAATTCGACTATATTACGTATTTCGTAAAAAGGTATCTTGCTTTTATTGTGAATATATTTAAATCGTTTGTCTAAGCTATTAAGAACTTCGTTACATGAAATGTTTGTAAACAGTGAGCTGACATCTAAAGATAACATTTAATTTTAATTTATTCAATATTTCGTCCGTTAATTTATAATTATTAAAAATGTTATTTTGTGCTCAATAAATTTATAGTACCTGAAGAGGTCTGCAAACCACGCAGACGAAACGTTGTACAACTAAATTTAAATAAATAGTGTTTATTTATTTAAAAAACTGACCCTCGACATCGATTCCTTTTAATAATTAACAATGGAGGGTGAAATCAACAAGTTAAACAATTTTGTATTTCGCCCTGAGTATGCCTGGTGGGCTCATCAGTAGAGTCCAGGTATCTCGTCTCTAGATACAAATGACAGATATAAAAATTTTTGAAAACCTGACGAGGAAGACATGGGGTATATATGCCCTACCGATAGCAAACTTTAATAAGTGCCACATATTAACAGGTAGCCCCCTAACGCACTTACATAGAACTAATGTCTTAATCGTCAGAATATTGTTACATAAGGCCCGTCTTATTAAGTTTTAATTAAGTTTTAGCTACAATCAATTAAATTTTACATTTTTGTTGACTTAGCTTGTCTTAGTCTTTTTTCAAACACTCATCTTGTGAGGTTTCTAAAGTGGCTGGTATTAATACAGTCCGCCTTACTTGAGATGTGAGGAATGTTTCTTTGGCTTGTAAAGATCAATAAATTCATTTATCATATAACTTCGAGTGTACAAAAGCATTAAATTCTCGAATTTTTCTAATAGTTGGAAATTTCAAATTTTAAAATAATATATAATTATTTATATTGTTTAAAAAAGTGTTTATTACATAAGTTTTAAATGTAACATAAATTATTTTGTGAGCAACGAAAGAGTCGTACGAATTATAAGGCTGTAAAATTTTTTACATGGGTAAACGTCGCGTCATTACAGTTCTTGGCTCAAATATCTCGCTGCGCTCGCGACCGCAGACGTACTAACTATCCACGAAATTTTCCGCCTCGAATAGTAATGACGCGACGCTCATCCAAGGTACATAAATAACTAATATAATCGAGTCTCCTGGAATATTCCACAAACATTGTTGAAATATTTCACGTAATATTGCACTGGAATGTTTCGACAATGTTACATGAAATATTGTAATGAAAGTGTAATATTTTTGTAATATTCCAAATGATTATTTTTGTTTGCTTGGAAAATGCCCTATCTCGCGATCCGCTTGGAAAACGCCCTATCTCGCGCCTCGGTTGAAGAACGCCCTAATATCTCAAATGAAATTTTTCGCTTTCAAATTTTGTAGTGGCACCACTGCGCAACTTAAAAATTCTAAGCTTAAAAATCTCATCCGTTCTCTCAACTTTTTTTTTAACCTTTATTAATTTAAAACATTTTTTAAATTGCACACAGGTCGGCTGATATAATAAGTACTCGATACATCGTTGCTGATGACAGATAAAGTCAGAGAAGTCTCTCTTTCTCTGAGGAGTCCCGATGACGCCTAAACAATAGTTTTCCGAATTTTAAACACTTTACTAATTAATTTATTTTAATTAGAAACACCGTATTTTTAAGTTGCGCAGTGCAGGTGCCACTACAAAATTTGAAAGCGAAAAATTTCATTTGAGATAGGACGTTCTTCAACCGAGGCTCGAGATAGGGCGTTTTCCAAGTGGATCGCGAGATAGGGCGTTTTCCAAGCAAGTTTCGAGATAGGGCGTTTTCCAAGCAGATTGCGAGATAGGGCATTTTCCAAGCAAGTTCCAAGATAGACTGTTCTTCCACTCAGCTGACGATATACAATATTTATGGAATATTACACGAAATATTACGTGAAATATTTCAGTAATATTGTTGTAATATGTTGTGAAATATTCCACTTTCTATTAGTGGAAATATACCAAATATTTCATTAATATTTCAAAAATATTACTATGAATTATTTCAGAAGAATATTTTGTAATATTTTTGATATATTATCTAAACTTGTCCGCAATATTTTTTTGTAATATTACATGCTGTGTGGGTTATATATCAATGTTGAATAATACTTAGTCATTTGCGAAATAAATTGCGTCCCAGCTAGTGTCAGAACGTGAAAAGCTTTTTTTATCTTTTTTAAACCGTTTTTAGAACGTTTTTAAAACGTTGTGAAAATAATTTAATACTCTTATGTTCTCAATATAAAAGTTTTTAAAACGTTTTTAAAACGCTTTTTTTACTTTTTTTTAAACTTTATAACGTTCGAAAGAAAACGTTTTAAAAAGGTTTAAAAAACGTTTCGTGCTATGCAAAAGGTTATCTACAGGAGAAAAAATGGTTTTGAAAGTGGTTTGCTAAAAAATTTTTTTTTTAATAAAAAATTTTAAAAATTAGGGGATTTGCTCATACATATTGACAATTCAACAGATTAAAACGATGAATATAATCTGAGAATAATTTATATTAAAATTACAGTTTTAATTAAATTATATTAACCTTTTACTTATGTAATTTGTCAATATATAAATATAAATTTCATGTACTACAAAATATTTTTTAAGATAAAAAAGAGATTAATATATTAAAATTATTATTTATTAATATTATTTATTAATAATAAAACTGTTTTAAGCCGTTTATTTGTATAAATTGATATACATTGGGTATGTTTTAAAATACATGTCCATATTCAGGTGCATTTTTTGTTAATTGTGTACACTGTATAATGTCACGAAGTATTCCCAATGTATTTAACACATATACCGGTAGCAATAGTACAATGACCACAATATTGTGATTATTTAATATTAATTCCGAAGACTTTAATTTATCTTACTGTATAAAAAAAGTAACTAATTATTTAATAAAACACTAAAAAAATTTTAATTGCGTGTAAATAAACTATTAATATATACTTATATTATCACTAAGTTATTTGTTTTATATATAATAAATATGTAGTCCATATATATGAAATCATCTAAATTATTCACACCTCTCGAGAATTATATAAGTATATGTAATAATAATATATAACGATTAAATTTTAAGATAAACAGAAAAATTAACTGTTAAAGGAAAAGTATGCGTAGACGTGATATACACATTCCTACACAAATACACACATTTGAGAGTGCGAGTAAATATTGGTAAAAGTTTAGGTGGATACCGTTCATATTGTTTAATGTTGATGATTGAGAAATTGTAGCAGCTATCGTACAAAGCTGATTTAATCAAAAAGCATAATTTTTAATTGTTATGTATAAAACTTGAAAATTTTGTCACCCTCTGCGTTACTCATGTAATGTCTTACTGGTTTATCTAATAACCGGCTACGTTATAAACGTATCAATTATAAGTGAAACCTGAGCTACAAAAAAGATGGATAATCATGACGATATCAGCAGTGAGTGGTTAATTCTTTGCCAAGATACCATATGCAGGTCGCCTCACGGTGAGTTACTTTATATACCTTTTCAAGAATTTCTTTCACTTTGGGTTTTATACTGGTGTTGACATTTACTAGTTTTTTTCCAGTTATTCTAATCTTAAATATATGAGGTATTTTGACATTGACAACTATAAAACCAAAACCAAAATTATTATATTACTCTCCTTCTCTCTCTCTCTCTCTCTCTCTCTCTCTCTCTCTCTCTCTCTCTCTCTCTCACTCTCTCTCTCTCTCTCGCATACATACATATGCTTTATTTTATTATCTTTCAGTAAATAATGTCCACTAATATATATTACACAGAAATATCCCTAGTGGAAATTTACCATTTGAAGGTTTATTTATAAATAAAATTCTAATTTTGCCATTAATTAATTGGGCATTCATTGGGTATTTTATGATACTTGGCCATTTTTTGGCTTAAAAAGCGTTACATTCATGGTCACATTTCTACTAGGGATGTATATAAACATGTGCACCTATTCCAGTAACATTAAAGTTCATATTCACAATAATATTATCCTAGCGTAATGAAACATAGTACTATGTAAGTAAGAAAACGCGCACTAATTTAGAAAATTATGTCTGTTTTCGTATACATTAGTGTATTCTAACAAACAGTATTATCAAACTATTTAACATAAGAAAACTAAATTTTTCATTATTGAATATATAAATAACTAAAAATTGCTGCAATTTTAAATTTATTGAAATAAATTAAAATATAAATTTCACAGTATTTTTATATAAGCTTTATTGAAATGCACTCAAACACACGAATAAATTTTTTCTATAAAAAATATCTAAATATTTACAAAAATATATATGGTAATTATAATTAGTGAAAACTTATCTGAAATATTAAATGAATAATTATCAATTAAAGATTATTTTAAATATATTGCTTAATACTATGTGCTTTAAGATATATTAAATTAATAAGCAAATATTTATTTTATCTAGCAAACTTACACCTATAATATATATATATATGGGTGGTTCTCTGTGACATCGAAGATGAAAAAAATAAATATTGCTATAACTGTGGGAATATGTTTTAGAGGTATCCAGTAGTTCTCCTCAATTTTTTCAGATTTTTTCTGGGCCATTATTTTAAGTTACAGAGAGTCAAAGTTGACATTTTAGCACTTTTTTGCATTACATGCCCATTTTCATGAATTTTTAGCTCCCAGGGGATGCATTTTTCACTAAAAACATAAGTATGACTTTTTTTGTAAAATTTTCCGAACTTTTCATTAAAAATACTTTAAAGACATAAATGTATGCTGTCACACTCTTGTAAGCCATTTAAACCTTAAATAGTGAAAATCAGCAATTCTGCTCCGGACTCTGGTAAACTAATACTGTCTAAAAGATGTCTTTTTATAGTCAGAAACTGCCTAAAAATTTCCAGAGTGGGTCTAAATCATTAAGATCACTTATGGTCAAAATATCCGGGAAAAGTGCCCGAAATATTAATAGAAATGTATATTTGTTGCCTTATAACGATGAATCTAGTAGCATGATCATTGCAAAAAAATTTGTGCACTTACCTTGGAGTGGTAGAAAAGTATCTTCACTTGTTTGAGTATCCATCTAATCCCCTGTAAGCTGCTAAAAATACAAATATTATTATAAAATTATAAAAAATTATTTTTTAAACATTTATAATGCTGGATTTTTAGTTTTACATCCCTTACAAGAATTATAATACTAATCTGAAGAATTACTATAAAAGTATCAACATTATTATTATTATTCAGCAATAGATTGTTTAGATTTCACAAACTTGTCACTGTCACGTTATCATATTATTCATTATAATTATATATCCGATTTATTTATATATCTTTATTGTAATAATGATGTTTATATATTTATAGTAATCCTTCAGATTAGTATTATAATTCTTGTAAGGGATGTAAAACTAAAAATTCAGCATTATAAATGTTTAAAAATTTATTTTTTACATTTGTATAATAATATTTGTATTTTTAGCAGCTTTTAGATTAGATGGATACTGAAACAAGTGAAGATACTTTTCTACCACTCCAAGGTAAGTGCACAAATTTTTTTGCAATGATCATGCTACTAGATTCATCGTTATAAGGCAACAAATATACATTTCTATTAATATTTCGGGCACTTTTCCCGGATATTTTGACCATAAGTGATCTTAATGATTTAGACCCACTCTGGAAATTTTTAGGCAGTTTCTGACTATAAAAAGACATCTTTTAGACAGTATTAGGTTACCAGTGTCCGGAGCAGAATTGCTGATTTTCACTATTTAATGTTTAAATGGCTTACAAGAGTGTGACAGCATACATTTATGTCTTTAAAAGTATTTTTAATGAAAGGTTCGGAAAATTTTACAAAAAAAGTCATACTTATGTTTTTAGTGAAAAATGCATCCCCTGGGAGCTAAAAATTCATGAAAATGGGCATATAATGCAAAAAAGTGCTAAAATGTCAACTTTGACTCTCTGTAACTTAAAATAATGGACCAGAAAAAATCTGAAAAAATTCAGGAGAACTACTGGATACCTCTAAAACATATTCCCACAGTTAAATTTTTAACTATATTTTTGTTTCCAGTGCAACTAAATAGTTAGTTAAATATTCAGTTAAAAATATAGCTAATAATAACCAAATTATATAATTAAAAATTTGTTTAATAATAGTTACATTTTCAATTAAATATTTAATTAACTAAATTTTCAACTGCATTTTTGTTTTAAGGGCAACAAAACATATACTTAAATATTCAGTTAAAAATATAGCTAATAGTAATCATATTTTTAATTAAATATTATTCTGAAAAATTTGAATCCTTGTTATTGAAAATTTAACTGATAATAGCTACCTTTTTAACTAAATTTTTAAGTAAATTTTTTAGTTAAATTTTCAGTTATTTTTTTTCGACCGGGCGAAAAAGTGGGCGCTAAAGTCCTTAGCGCCCGCTGACTGCTTAAGGCCTATTTTACGCCCTATTTTACTTTTACTTTTACTATTTTTTTATTAAACATATATTTATAATACTATAGTATTATAAAAAATAATTTTTTGTTATACTTACTTTTAAAAAAAATTTTTCAGTTTAGTACTATTTTGGTATGGCTTGCACAGGAGAGATATTATTTTTATTACTGTATTAATTTATTTAAACTTACTTACTAAAATATTTATGAAAGTTATATAATAATGTTATATCTTCAGAGAAATATAATATTTATATTTAAAAAATATCAAAACTTTAACAATTATACTTGAATAATTATTATTATAGTAATAAATTTATTCAATCTGTAAATTATTCTACATTTGCCTGTTATATTAATATCTTATACACAATTTACTATATGTACTTACCTGTATTTGCCGTAGCATTAACAGTGGTGTACGCATATATTCCGATTTTCAATAATAATACAAGTGTATTATTATTACTGGAAGAGTATTGTTAATATTCCTATTTTAGATAATGTTTAATGCAACAACTCTATATAAAGTCACCTTGCGTAGGCCCAAACACCGAAACCGAATGTTCCACATCTTCCGCTCACGTTATGAAGTGTGGAAAAACATCTAACCGATCCCGAAATCCGCACATGAATGGTGTCACCCATATAAGTGCCAACCCGCATTCAGTGCTGCTTAACTTTCGTGATCGGCCGAGGTGCGTTTCCGCCACTCCGCCACCGTGTCGGTTTATATAAAGTCTTATTTTTTAATTCTATTTTTTTTAGTAAAACAGTAATATTGTATGATATTTTAAAGAGATACAATTATAGTAACTAATCAGAGCTTATAACTATATTTTGTTTCTATTTCTTAGAACGAAATTAACTAAATAAAAACTTTGTTTTTCTCGAAAGAACAAAACAGAAAAAGAAATATGTTATTTCATTTCCTAAGAAAAAAATTTGATGTATAAAAATTTTGTTTCGTTTTCTAAGAACAAAACTAAATAAATTTAAAGATTTTGTTCCTTTCGAAAGAACGAAACCATAAAAAGAAACAAATTATTTGTGATTTTGTTCTTCTATCAAAAACGAAGTAAGAACGAATAATGTTGTTTTTGAAGCTGTCACTGTTTATAATAAAAATTTTTTTATTTAATTCTGTCTCTTTATAATTTTTTAATAAATGATTTATTGATCATAAAATATGCCTTGTGCCAACAATTTACATACTTGGAAGGACAACACATATAAGACCAACAAAGCAGTGTTTTAAAATAAGTATTCAAAACTTTGATTATAAAACATATTAACAAAATTTAATTGATTTACATCAATTTAATATGCTGTTTTTTCAAGTATGCAAATTGTCGGTATAAAAAAGTAGAATTTATGTTTTATATTTATGTTTACTCCAAATAAATATTTAAATTGGCTTCTTTTTTCAACAGTATTTTACATTACAGTTTTGAGTTGATTATATTGAGATGGCTCTTTTTAAACTCTTTTTAAACTCAAATGGGAGATTCCATGTGAAGTTAAAAAATAGAATTTTGTTTGAATGTATGGAATCAGTAAAAAACTACTTGAATAGAGTGTAGCTAAATTTTTAGACCTAAATTTCAATTAGTACCAGAGCTGTAACCAATCAAAAAATCGAATTTTTTGAAAAAATTGACTTTTTGGCCATGTTTATCACTTAATAACTCAAAATCTAACAATTTTTTCTTATATATATTAAATTTGAAAAAGTTTATTAATTTCAAGAAGAATCAGTTCAAATATTTCATTTATTTTATTTTAAAACTTTGAATATAGTTATAATCAATAAAAACCTTTATAGTAAAAAAAGGGTTGTACGATCAAAAATATTTTATCCATCCAAAAATCTAATTCATCGATGATTAATTACCTTTAAAATAATGCAAAGTTTGAGTGCGGCAGAGCATTTCAGACAAAGTATGGTGTTTTTAGTCAAATTTCATAAAAAAAGAGAGCGAATGCATTTTATGAAGAAAACAGACTAACCGTATACTTGCATTCAAACAACATGGCACTATTATTCTTCAATAATTCTAAAATATACTTTTTTATTTCAGTTACTGATACTTTTCAATCTCCAAGCTGCTTACAAACACAAAGCAGTAGGTATAAGCAGAATATATAAATATTCCTAATCATTAGTCCATGGTGTGCTACAAATTTGCAGCCTCTACACCAAGTTCGATGAGTATAGATATTTTAATTCTGGAGACTAAAAATATTGATGTGGAAATAAAAATTATTATTAAGATAATTTTAAATATAAATATAGAGAAAGTGTATGATAAAATTGTAATGAATGTTTAGACCACAATTGCCAGTTGGTCTCATCAGTAAGGACTGGCAATCTACCTTAGACATTCAATAGTATTGTTCTTGGTCTATTTCGATATAAATTCTATATTCAATGTCTAAGGTAAATTTTGTACACCCTCCATTGTAGGTTAAAAAAAGGAAGAAAATGTCGATCTTTGAGGGTCAATCCAAGTTAAACAAGGAATAAAAAATTTTTTATTCTCAATTTGAAAAATCGTGCTCAGTGGTAAAGAGCCAGCATTTGGATCTAAAGATCGAAGGTTCAAATCCCGCTGCTGGCTAATATTTTTTTTTTATTTTTTTTTTTAATTTATGAGGTATGGCCAACATATTGGTAATAGTTCACAAAAGGTAAAATAGTAACGTTAATTTAGTTAATAACCTATTATTTGCCGATTTTTAATTTTCTGATTTCTAGCAGGGAACTTATAGGTAGAAAATACCAATTCCGAATATATTTAATGTTTTATTTAGATACAAAAATACTTATATAGAAATAAAACAGCTATTTTTTATCGACATAATAAACTATAAAAAATTCCCGTTTTATCGGTTAAACATTTTTTTAATTTCCATAATAGAATCCGTTATTCATTTTTTTTTCTATTCGTTTTTATAACAAATTATTAGAATACGAATAACGCATAAAATGAAACGAATAATTATCTAAATATTTTATACGAATAAACTTATTCAACTAAATAACCTTATTTCCAACAGTTAATTCGTTTCTAAAATAGATATTTATCATTATGTATCATAATTTTACTTAGATATTTTATTTACATATTCTACTTAGATATACTTAAAAATATAGATAATTAAATAATTCGCAGTTTGATTATATATGATTATTTATTGCATATTATTTTTTTATTATTTTAACGTCGCTTTTATTATGCTCTTAACTGGTGCTAATCAGTGACGGAGGTCATACGATGTCTTGGTGAAGAAAGTACGCGTTGAAAATACATTCCCCAGTGGCGCTTGTATCGCAATCGGTACACGGAAAGAAATTTGGAAGGCTGACACTTAAAATAAATGTCAACTCGACTCATTTCCGACAATCGGCACTATTTATGCAAGTTCTTGTAAGAATTCGCGTCGAAATCGGCACCTATGAGACACCACCCCCCTCCCAGCCGTGAAATATATGATATTGTAAAAAAAAAAAATATACATCGATAGGGCCCTAATTGTACAGTTCATTAATAATATTTATTAAATTTGTACAGTTCTATGTTTGGCAGAAAAAAAATATTGAAAATCTGGTCAAATACAAAATGTTTAAACACGTGTAACTTGACTCCTATAAGGTTTCTGAACCATTAAAATGCATAGAAAAATTGAACATTTTTTTCTTTAATTTGTACAATTTCAATTTATTGATAATAATTATTAGTTTTCATGCAAATCGATAAAAACAGTAAAAACTGCACGACTCCCAAGATGCAAGCATAATGCGCATGCGCAATCTAGCCCGAGCTAAGTGCAGCAGCTTTCGTAAGTATTTAATGTTAATAAAAGATTAAAATTTAATTTTGATCTGTCGCATATTCGTTTAATCATTTGTCCCTTACTAATAATAATAAAATATAATATTGTCATCATAAAATTATATATATATATATATATATTGTAGCGAGTACTACCTTACCGACGGCCGATTGTATACTTATTGATTGTAAATAGCCACTGGATGGCGCCCTACTATTGTTTCCAGCGTAAACAATAGTTTGTAAATGATGTTGTTTCTTTAGTGATTGCAGCAAACTTGGTGCCACCTCAAACCAACCAGATGGTACAGTGTGCAGGAAGATAAATATCGTGTTGTATGTAAATTTGTAATCAATTAAATTTGTTATTTAATTGAAAATAGTAAATACATTAAAATAAAGATTCTTTTAATAAGATATGTATTATATGTATTATATGTACTAGTATGCTCTCTAGCATGCTGTTCAATAATTATAATAATTATTAATATAATAAATACAAAAAATATGTAAAATGAAATAGTTTTTTTGTCATTAAACTTCCTTTCTTTCATTTAAAATTAAAAAATAAAATATTGTTTCAACTGGAAACAATAGTAGGGCGCCATCTAGTGGTTTTACAATAAGTTTCATCGGCCGTCGGTAAGGTAGTGAACTGCTTTTTACTCGCTATGTATATATATTTTATAATTTTATGATGACAATTTTATATTTTATCATCATTAGTAAACTTAAATTAGCTAATTAATTCATTGATTAATTTATGGCCTTTTATATTAAATTAGATGTGAGGCGATTTTGTGAATACATTAACGGCTTAAACTTTAAAAAATGTATGTAAATATAAATACTTTTGAACGATTCAAATAATTACGATAAACGGAGTAGTATTTTTTGTTGTCTAATTAGCATTTTTGAAAGTTGCCTCACTTAGTTCGGGCTGCACTGCGCATGCGCATTATGCTCGAAACTTGGGAGTCATTCTGTTTTACAGTTTTTATCGATTTAAGCCAAAACGAATAATTATTTACGATAAATTGATGATGTACAAATTAAAAAAATAATTGTTCAATTTTTCTGTGCATTTTAATGCTTCATAAACCTTATAGGAGCCAAGTTACAAGCGTTTAAAGTTTTTTGATTTTACCATATTTTCAATATTTTTTATGGGATATGTATAACTGTACAAATTTAATAAAGACTATTAATAAACTGTGCAATTAGGGTCTTATCGATGTATATTTTTTTTATTTAAAATAACATATATTTTACGGCTGGAAGGGGGGTGGTCTATGAGACTCCGATATTCTCGGAGTCTCCACGCTTCAAAGACGAAGTGTAGCGCTCCCAGTAGCGCCCCCCAAAACCTCCGAGTTTTACGGCGTCGTGTTGATTCCGCTTTGGAGCTCTCAGACTTCCAAATCTGCGGGATCTCGGATGCGCTTATACGAACGATTGAGGTGAGTGTTTACATTTACATTATATATTTGTGTAGTGGTATTAAAATATAATTTATATAGAAATGAAAATAATAGCTGTTTATTTTGCGAGCTCGAAAATAATAAGAATTTTTACATTAAAGCGACTAATTCTAAGAAGCGCTAAGTCAAAATACGCTTCACGTGCTCGACCCGACAAGATACCACGTTTGGAGGTCTGAGAGCTCCAACGGGCGGAGCTCACTACGCAGCGAAATCTCGGATACCCAGCCCTTCCAGTATGACTGCTCCTACTTCCATTCTGAGCACGTTGTATATCCGAAATTGTTGGAACCGAAACACTTCTATTTAGAAGCGAATAACTCCCATTTTTGAGGTGTAAAGACGCAGTATTTTTCGGACATACATTGTTTCCAAATCTTCGACGCTTCAGCCTTCCAAATTTCTTTCCGTGTACCAAATTGTAGGTACAGACTGCAAAAATTTTTCAGCAAACAGAAAATAAATTTTAGATATTAGAAAGAAATGTTTAAAAGTTATTCTAACCTTAAATTGTTAATTTTTTCAAGTTTCTTTCAACACCCCTAATGGAAATGGTATTTGCAAATATAATTGCGAATAACTAAAATATTTAGTTGGGTTTGAGACGATAATAATTATTATCAACGACTATTAGCAGTTGTTTTCAATTGTTTTCAGTTACTTGCAGTTGCAAATAGTTATATGCAGTTAATAGCGTGTTTTCAAAAATATAACACAATATTTGACAAATATTATGAAAGTTATTAGCAATTATTAGCAAATATTAGCAGTTATTTTGTGTTAGTAATAGTTATTTGCAATTATTTGCTATTATTTGCACTTCTATTTTCGTGCTATGTTATAATTAGAGAGCAATTGCCCCACATAGCACGAAATGATTCAATGAAATATTTCATGAAATATTATCCAAAAACATTCCGCAAATCATGCTCAAATCATAATTAAATGTTTCCGAAATATTTCAGAAAATATTACATGAAATGTTAGCATAACATTTAAGAAATGTTTTCATAAAAATTTTACAAAATGCAAGAGAATTGTTTCTAATTATATTTCTGCAAGCTTGCCAAAATATTTCAGGAAATGTTTTACGTAAGCGTTCAGCACGGTTTCAGCCAATATTACAAGAATTGTTTCGAAAATGTTTCGTAAATGTTTCACGGATATGTTTGTACGCATTGTTTAAACCTATCAAAAAACGTTGTCATAACCTTGCACCAATCTTGCACGAAACATTACCATAAAAACTTACTGGGTTGTTACCAGAAACATGTTGGGAATTGTTGCAGAAACGATTTAGAAATGTATTCCGCAAGTTTTAGAAAGAAATAATTTTTTTATGTGAATCGTTTCAGCGACGTTGCCAAAATATTTCAGGAAATATTTCACGGAAGCGTTCCGCACGGTTTCAGCCAATATTACAAGAATGGTTTCGAAAAGGTTTCGTGAATGTTTCACGGATATGTTTGTACGCATTGTTTAAATCTATCAAATAACGTTGCCACACCCTTACACCAATCTTGCACGAAACATTACCATGAAAAGTTACTGGGTTGTTACCAGAAACATGGTGGGAATTGTTGCAGAAACGTTTTAGAAATGTTATCCGCAAGTTTTAGTAAGAAATAATTTTTTTACGTCAATCGTTTTAGCGACGTTGCCAAAATATTTCAGGAAATGTTTCACGGAAGCGTTCCGCACGGTTCAGCTAATATTACAAGAATGGTTTCGAATATGTTTCGTAAGTGTTTCATGAATATGTTTGTACGCATTATTTAAATCTATCAAATAATGTTGCCACAACCTTGCACCAATCATGCACGAAACATTACCTTTAAAAGTTACTAGGATGTTGTCTGAAACATGTTGGGAATTGTTGCAGAAACGATTTAGAAATGTATTCCGCAAGTTTTAGAAAGAAATAATTTTTTTATGTGAATCGTTTCAGCGACGTTGCCAAAATAGTTTAGCAAATGTTTCACGTAAGCGTTCAGCTCGGTTGCAGCGAATATTACAAGAATGGTTTCGAAAAGGTTTTGTAAATGTGTCACGGATATGTTTATACGCATTATTTAAATCTATCCAAGAATTAGCGATGAGCGTTAAGGCGCGTGTATTTGTGTGATTTGGTTATCTTGGGGTCGCCCGAGTACATATCTCAATTCTCATTTTTTTATTTATTATTAAATTTATGTAATTAGAATAAATAATGGTTATTTATTGATAATTAATTTTGTTACCCGTTTTTTCTATTTATTTATAAATATATATTTATTATTTTAAATTTTGACTTTTAATCGCCCGTGTATGTATTTATTACAAAGTATTATACAAATTTTAATCGGTATTTCCGAACTAATTTGTGTTGCTCAATATTTTTTCAAATACTTATTATTTTTAGTTGATTTATGTTAAACAAGTTGTAAATAAATTTTTGAAAACATTATTAGAAACGGATCTTGTTCTAACTGTAGGATATGTTTCTTAATATAAAAAAATTAAGGAAACCGAAGCCACAAAGTCAACAATTTATATTACAAAAACTATAGAAATATAGAGAATAATTTTGAACAATACATTACTTTTACTTCAATTACTTATAACATAAAAAATGTATTTTGCAAGGTTTTATAAGAAAAAAAAAGTTGTACGTGAATCCCTTCAGCATCATGGACAAAATATGTCAAAAAATAATTCACGTAAGCGTGTAGTATGGTTTTAGCCAAAATTATAAGAATGTTTTCGAAAGATTTCGTAAATGTATCCAGAATATGTTTGTACGCAATATTTAAATATATCCAGGAATGTTGTAACATCCTTTCACGGATATCGAATGAAATATTATCATGAAATGTTTCTGCGTTATTGCTACATTCATTTAAGGAAATGTTACATAAGTAATATTTAAATAAACGTATACTAACGTTTCACTAAAGGATTTTCAGAAAAGTTTTAAAAACATTGTAAAAACATCATGAAAAGTATTAAATTTGCTGATCTTGAAAGTTTTCTACAAATATTAATATAAAATTTTACAATCTTTTATATTATATATGAAACAAACATTTTATGAAACGTTTTTGGGATGATTTTAAAACATTTATCGTTATGATTTGTTTAAATTAAAACAAAAGGTTATTAAAATCTCTTAATAATATTTCTCAACTAAATTGTTTAAAATGATCAAAAAATCTTAAATATGTTTCTTAAAATATTTTTAAAAGATCATATTAATATTTTTACCAACATTTATTGGTTCCGAAAAAATCTTTCTGGAAATCACTTTTAAAGTTCATAGAAACAATGTATAAAACATATTTGTAAGGTATTTTTAAGAGAATCATATAAATATTTTCATAAATCTTTTATAGTGAGCTTCTTCGTACAATTTTTGCATGCACGGAAACATTATAAAAACGCCTTAAACATTTTCTTTGGTATTTGCAAATATTTGCAAATAATTGCAAATAACTAATTTAGTTGGATTTGATTTGAGACGCTGATCAAAAGGCGCGATAGCGCCTGCACGCAAGTATGCAGGCGCGTAAGCCCTTATTATACAGCTAACTAACCCCTCAGATTTCTTATATTTTCGTACATTTAAAATTATACTATCTATTTATGCAATTACAAATCTCACATCTATTTTTTATATAAGTTTTCACTTTACAATAAATCCGGTTTGAATTCATAAGTGCATAGTGGAGAAATTCGATGTTATTAAAGTTGCTTGCTGAATTCCGATTCTCGAATTTTTGCTATTTCCACTTTCTTTTTCATTCGATGGCAACAAAAAGAGATAGCGTCATAGGAGATGCGAAAGATAGAAAGAGACGAAATTTTTTCCATCCCGTGAGAGAACACCTACAGAGGTAAAAACTGTTAGCAAGTTGTTTGAGAAGTGGCCGCAAAGAGATATATATATATCTCTATAATATATAAATATTTCGCCGCCGCCGCACTATGGGAAAAAGGTAAGAATTTTGTCCTAAAATCGTAGAACTCTTGTTGTGATAGGTGCAGAATAATGAAATTTGAGGGTAAGATAGTTGATGAAATATGCTATCTGGGAAAATTAAAGTTATGAGTTCAAGGTCATTTTATGACCTTCAAAAATGAGATCAAACATGTTAGTTTTATGAAAAAATTTAGTTTCTTCTTATTAAAATGAGTAAAAATGTTAAATTATAATATATTATATAGATATTTTGAAATATTTTTGTCTGCTGATTAGAACTGCTGAACTAAAAAAATCGAATCACTTTTTGCTCTTAAAAAACGCAGTAGGTTAATTCTTGAAAGTTCCTTAGAAAACTTAGAACTGAACGGGTTCATGAGTGTGTGTATATATATATATATACACACACACACATACTATATATATAGTATGTATATACTATATATATATATGTGTGTGTGTGTGTGTGTGGGTGGGACTATGTGTGGGAGTATGCGTGTGTTTTGGATTAGTTTTTATACGAGATTGTTAAATAATTGTAGTAAATTTATCTCATAAAAATACATTTTATGTAAATTCTTTGGTAGACATAAGTAAACATAAAGTAAATATAAACAACATTTGTATATTTGTATATTTGCAAATAATATTTTGAATATAATTTTAATCTAACTCACTGGATGAAATATAAATTATAATATATTATATAGATATTTTGAAATATTTTTGTCTGCTGATTAGTACTGCTGAACTAAAAAAATCGAATCGTTCAGTTCTAAGTTTTCTAAGGAACTTTCAAGAATTAACCTACTGCGTTTTTTAAGAGCAAAAAGTGATTCGATTTTTTTAGTTCAGCAGTTCTAATCAGCAGACAAAAATATTTCAAAATATCTATATAATATATTATAATTTAACATTTTTACTCATTTTAATAAGAAGAAACTAAATTTTTTCATAAAACTAACATGTTTGATCTCATTTTTGAAGGTCATAAAATGACTTTGAACTCATAACTTTAATTTTCCCAGATAGCATATTTCATCAACTATCTTACCCTCAAATTTCATTATTCTGCACCTATCACAACAAGAGTTCTACGATTTTAGGACAAAATTCTTACCTTTTTCCCATAGTGCGCCGCCGCCGCCGCCGTGTCTAAGAATTCAGCATTCAACATATATATATATTATATATGTTTTATATATATGTATTATATATATATGTCATATATATATATGTTATATATATATATGTTATATCTCTCTATAATATATAAACATTTCGACGCCGCCGCCGCCGCCGCCGCCGCCGCCGCCGCCGCTGTGTCTAAGAATTCAGAATTCAACATATATATATTGTCATTTATATGTTATATATATGTCATATATGATATATATATGTATGTCATATATATAAGTGTGTGTGTGTGCGTGTGTGTGCGTGTGTGTGTGTGTGTGTGTGTGTGTGTGTGCGTGTGTGTGTGTGTGCGTGTGTGTGTGTGTGTGTGTGTGTGTGTGTGTGTGTGTGTGTGTGTGTGTGTGTGTGTGTGTGTGTGTGTGTGTGTGTGTGTGTGTGTGTGTGTGCGCGCGCGCGCGTGTGTGTGTGTGTGTGTGCGTTTTTTTTTTTTTTTTTTTTTTTTTTTTTTTCCGAAGAGGTGGAGAAATGCTTAATGCACCATGACTGGAGCCATGCGAGACTCCCCGTGTGTGGGACTCTCCTACCGAAGGATGTCGATAGGCATACCCACTAAAACTCCACCTCTTTTCTTACCTTTATTCCCCCGCGGAAACCGCCGCAAGGCATTACTTCGCGGGGGGAGGCACGGCTAGATTAGCCCACTACTGTTGCTATCGCAACTCCTGTCTCCTCTTCTCTTCTGACGAGACCCAGCCTGTCCACTACGGACGTACAGAGGGTCACTACCGCGTTCCATCCCTCCTGGGAGTCAAGCAGGCACGCCCCGATGCCCTCAGGGGTGAGGGGACCGCTCCAAGTGACTTGAAACTGGTCCCGTTCCTCCCTGAAACGAGGACACCATAAGAGGACGTGTTCCACGTCTTCGTCCACCCCTGGACAAGCCGGGCACTCTGCGCTGCCGTAGACCCCTATACGAAATAGGTAGCTACGGAAGCATCCGTGCCCGGTCAGCACCTGGGTAAGCTGGAAACTGACGAAGCCGTGTTTCCTGCTCGCCCACTCCTGGATCCGCGGGATTATGCGGTAGGTCCAGCGGCCGTCCCTGGCTGAGTCCCATCTCCGCTGCCACTCCTCTACGGTCCGCAATGACCATCGGTTATGGCAGCGATTCTCTTCTACGCGTCGCCCACCCTCACGGTGTCTTTCAGCTCTCTCGGCTGCCAGGAGGTTGAAGGGGGCGGTCCCCGCGATCACCGAGAGCGCAATGTCAGATACGGTTCGGTACGCCCGGGCCACCCTTAGCGCAGCTATCCTGCAGGCTCTCTGACACGGAGCACCAAAGCTCTTGTGCCTGTTCAGGGCATCAGCCCAGATAGGAGCTCCGTATAAAATTACGGAGCTCACCACCGAGGCAAGGAGAGACCTTCGCGGTTGCTGGGGTCCCCCGATGTTGGGCATGATGCCCGCCAGCGCACGGGCCACCCTTGCCGCCTTTGAGCCCGCGTTCGCGAGATGGTGTTTGAACGACAGCCGCGCGTCTAGTGTGACCCCTAAATACTTCAAGGTTTTCACCGACCGTATCCGTTCTTTACCTACCGTGAAGGTGGCGGTCCTCTCCTTTTTTGTGCGAGAGATGAGCACCGCCTCCGTTTTTTCCGCCGCCAGACTAAGTCCGTGGTCTCTCAACCAAGTGGCGACCACTTCTATAGAGACGTCTCCGAGATATTCGATCTCTTTGACACTCTTTGCGACCACCACTAGCGCCACGTCGTCCGCGAAAGCCACCATCGAGACACCCTCCGGAAGTAGCTGCCTAAGCAGGCCGTCATAGACAACGTTCCAGAGTAGGGGCCCAATGACCGAACCCTGCGGCACGCCTCCCGTGATGTTGTGGGAGTGCACACCGTCGTCGGTGTCGTAGAGCAGAGTACGGTCAGTCAGGTAACTCGAGGTGACCTCCCTGAGATAGAGTGGCACTTGGAAGTGCTGCAGGGACAGCATGATGTCGTCCCATCTGGCCGAGTTGAAGGCATTCCGGATGTCCAAGGTGATGATGGCACACATCCGCCTTGCACTCCGACCAGCATTGATGGCGTTTGTGGCTATGCCAACAACTCTGCCTACAGCATCCATGGTCGATCGACCCTTTCGGAAGCCGAACTGGTTGTCGGAGAGGTCTCCGGCCCGACCGATGGCCTCTGCAAGCCTGGCGCAGATCACCCGCTCCAGGAGCTTCCCAACTATATCCAGTAGACAGAGCGGGCGGTAAGATGATGGCTCCTCCGGGGGTTTGTTTCCCTTTGGTAGGAGTACCAGCCTCTGCGTCTTCCACTGGGCCGGGAAGCAACCTTCTCTTAGGCATGCGTTGAATGCGTCCAGGAACAAGCCCGGAGCACTCATCGCCGCTGTCTTGACGGCCAGGCCAGGTATTCCGTCAGGCCCTGGAGCTTTACGTACGGAAATACCCTTAGCGGCCATCCTCAGTTCGGCTTCACTAATGTCTGGCGACTCGGCTGCACCAATGGTGGCCATCAGGCCCGTCTCTACTGCCCTTTTCCGATGTTCTGGAAACAGGTGGCGGACGACTCCGTCCAGAAAAACTGGGTCGGTGGGTGCAACAGCTCCCCCGGGGTTGATCTTATTCATAACCGTTTTATACGGTCTGCCCCAGGGGTCGTGGTCCACCTCCTCACAGAGCTCCCGCCAACACCTTCTCTTGGCAGTCTTGATGGCCACCTTGAGATCCCTCCGCTTTTGTTCGTATTCTGCGGAACGATCTTGGAACCGCGGTGTTCCCCTCGCTCTTTGGTGCAGCCTTCTGGAACGCAGGCACTCACGTCTCTTTTCTGCGATGTCCTCACTCCACCAGATTATCGGTGGGCGGCCGCGAGGGTTAAACTTCACGGCCATAGAGGCATCGCAAGCCGCTGTTAGGGCATTCGTGAGGCCTCGTGCTTTTTCTTCGGCGGTTCCCTCCACTTTTTCCCCCTCAAGGGAGCAGAGGAACGTCTCACGATCAAACGTGGCTGGTGCCCATCTCTCTCTTGCTCCTCTTCCTGCTCTCTTTGTCCTCCCGCTGGTCAGCTGGAGCTGGTACACGAGTGCTTGGTGGTCACTACCCGTGTAACGATCGCTAACTTTCCAGCCGAGTCCCCCTCCCCCCATCAATCTTGGATCGACGAAGGTGAGGTCGACTATGGACGACTTGCCGGCTTTGGTGAAAGTCGGGGTTGTCCCTGTGTTAGCGATCTCCAGCCCCAGTAGAGCGAACGCCTCGAGAAGTGCGCGACCACGCGCGTTGGTCTTGGCGCTGCCCCAGTCCGTCGCCCAAGCATTAAAGTCCCCACCGATTGCGACCGGTAGCCGTGAGGACCGAGCACTGGTGACGACTGCATCCAGAGATCTCGCAAAGTCCTCGGTGGAATCGCTGGGCGGGAAGTAGCAGCTGTACATGCGTACCCCCGCCACCTCCACCCAGGTGAAGCTGGGAAGGGGGGCGACCATCTTTCTGGAGATGTGTATATTTCCACATACCCAGATGGCCGCCTTGCCCGTGGCATCCCTTACCCAGTTCGACTTCTCGAGATCCCGGAACTCCTCGCTGATGATCGCTACGTCCGCTCTCTCCTCTCTGACCAGCTGGGACAGCAGGTCCTGGGCCACAGCGCAGTGGTTGAGGTTTATTTGGAGCACCTTAATCATTTTTTATGTGTGCTCCTTCCTCATGCGAGGTCTTGGCTTTGGCCTCGCAGTCCACTGCTTTGTGGCCCTCTTGGCCGCACCGATAGCATTGCGCTGACCGGTCGACTGCGCTCTTGCACTCCCTCGCGATGTGTCCCGATTCGTGGCATCGGTAGCAGCGCGAGGATACCTCTCGCAGTCGAACTCTGCAATTGACCCATCCGATCCGGAGCTTCCCGTCTTGCAGCAGTTTTTTGGCTGCTACTGCCGGAAGCTGGATGGTCGCAGCTAGGGTGCCACTGTAGGATCCCCTGGTTTTAATATTATCCGGGGATACCACATTTGGCCCGATCTTTGCCGCAATCGCTGCGGCCACCTCCGTTGTTGTCGTGGACTCGTCCATGTCCCTGATGGTGATGGACACTTTGTGAGTCAGCAGCTGGACCTCTGCTGACCCACTCAGTGTGGACGAGACCACTGTCCTCAGCTCCGCCGTTTCCGTTCCGGGTCGCCCCAGTTCGAGGAGGAGCTCTCCAGCCCTGGTGCGCCTGATACGCGTGACCCGTTCTCCTAGTGCCTTTAGCTCCGGTGCAGCCTTGACCTTCCGGAGAATGTCAGCGTAGGAAGAGCCCCCGCTAGGTGCCTTGATCTTGATGGCATCTGGGCGTGGGGGTCTTACTCCGGCCTTAGGCTCTGCCGTGCCTTTGGCCGGTTTGCTGGCACGTTTCTGCTGCTCATGCTGCTTCGGCTGGCTGTTCTTTATCTTCTTCTTCTTCTTGCCCTTCTTCACTACTGTGACCCAGTCAGGGACTTTTGACTGGTTCCCACTCGTCTTAGGAACGGATGGCGAAGCATCTGCTGGCCCATTTTTGTTATTGGGCTGCTTCGACCCCTTCTTCCTTTTCTCCGGGGGTTGCTGAGGTGGTGAGGGCTTTTCCCTTTCCACCGGCCTCTTCAGCGCGGAAGATGGGCGACGTTTGGCACGTTCCATCCCTACGCGCATCCACCATTTTAATTTTCGGCGCTGTCGAACACACAGCACTGTTCACCCGCGCGTATTCATTGAGAGCTCTGCTGGTTGCTCTCGCCATACTCTTCAGCTCTTTGTGGATGTTGTTCTTATTAAGAACAAACTCCACCAGGGTATCTACCTTCTCACGCAGACGGAGAAAAGCTCTGTCAGCGTCACTCGACATCCCAGTCGAGGGCAGGTCACACGTAGCATTAGATGCTACAGAGGCCGAGTGACCAACCTCCGCAGCATTTACCATTTTGACGGTGTGAGTTTGGTCCCCCCCAAAATCCTTGGGACCAGCACTGACCACCGGGGCTTTCACCCGATCGGAATCAGTGGCGGGATTTGACAGGATTGCCATGCCCGCTTGGGGTAGTGTTGTTTTCAGCTCACTATCCATAATTGGTTTTATTTCGGGGTGCCTTCCCCAATCTGGTTTTGGTTCGCCCCGAATATTTGATTTTTTCGGTACCATCCATATCTGGAAAGCATTCCCCTATCCACCACCTGGGGAGGCGCCACGATGCGGGACCAGCAAACCCGGCACGGGTGTGTGTGTGCGTGCGTGTGTGGGTGTGTGTGTGTGCGTGTGTGTGTGTGTGTGTGTGTGCGTGTGCGTGTGTGTGTGTATGTGTGTGTGTGTGTGTGTGGGTGTGTGTGTGTGTACGTGTTACTTGTTTTTTCAAGAATAGATAATATATATATGTATGTATGTATGTGGGTGTGTGTGCGTGCGGCGGAATATTTATATAATATATATATATTTTAAAATTGTTTTTTAAGAATACATAATATATGTATTTTTTCCGTGCGCAAAAAAAAAGTTGTGAACATAACATGAAAGAATGTGTATTTGTTTACTCATTCTTGATAAAACTCATAAAATTTTTAAACGTATACTCAATAATAATAACGGATCTAAAATTCAATGTAATGCTTTAAATACAGATGCAAAATTGTTTGAAGATGAAATAAATATTAATCAAGTATAACATACACTTTTCCAAATATCCATATGATATATACAATGGGTTAAAAATTAAATATATTAATTATTGCATGTTTAAGATAATTCTATTACAAACAATTAAATATATTAATTATTGCACTTTTAAGATAATTCTATTTTTATACTTATTTATATTTTAATTACACCTTTTTATAAGTAATTTATACTCCATAATAATTTTCTGCAATTGAAAGTACTCAAATCAAAAACACCTTTCAAAAAGGTGTCAAAACCCGCAAGTATATGTGTTATTCTAATCAAACTTTGAAAATTGTTATCTGATAAATAAAATTGTTATCTGTCTGATAAATTTTAAAGTATAAGATAAAAATATTTTTGATTCTAATTCCCATATTTTCTCTACTTATTTATATTTTTATTACACCTTTTCTATATCTAACTTACCTATATTCCATAATATTTTTCTGCAATTGAAAGTATTCAATTCGAAAACACCTTCCAAGAAGGTGTCAAAACCCGCAAGTATTGTGCTATTCTAATCAAACTTTGAAAATTGTTATCTGATAAATAAATTCTGCAATTCAATCTGACATTGTTATCTGATAAATAAATAATTTTAATTTCTAACTACCTTATTTTATCTATTTCTTTGAATTTTAATAAAACATTTTTATAAATATTACGAAAATTTCGTATAAAAAATTTCTGCAATTGAAAGAATTGAAATCAAACTGAAATCGACAAGTATTTTGAATCGTACCATAAATTTATATTTTATATAAACATTTTTATATATATTACTTAAACTTCGTAAAAAGTTTCTGCAATTGAAAGCACTGAAATCAAACTGTAATCGACAAGTATTTTGAACCATGCAAAAATTTCTACCAATCTGAATACAGATTTTTTTATATGAAAAGTATCTTACACTATTATTTTTCATTTCTGGCCCTCACATGTTTTACAGTAATAAATAAATAATATTCTAATGATATTAATTTGTGCAAAATTAATTTCTGCAATACTAATAAAATGGACATTTCTTTTTTATTCTTTTAAATAATAAAATAATACTTGCACCACCGTTGGTTAAACGCTTCATATATGTGTTAATTCTGACTATATTAACTGATGTTACATTTTATAAATAATTACATACATCTTAGCTTTTATCTTATTAATTAATTAATTAATTGGTAAAATCATGTAGATTGTATATTGATAAGTATTATCAACGGTTATTAGCACTTGTTTTCAATCATTTTCAGTTATTTGCAGTTGCACATAGTTATATGCAATTATTAGTATCTTTTGAAAATTATAACACAAAATTCGACAAATATTATGAAAATTATTAGCAAATATTAGCAATTATTTTGAGTTAGTATTAGTAATTTGCAATTATTTGCACTTTTATTTTACATACAATATAATTAGAGAGCAATTGTATATAAATGCAAATAACTTAAGGGAGCAGTTTTCGAAACGAATCTTTTTCGAAAATGCAGTTTAAATGTCGTCTCGGAGTATTTTTTTTATATGAAATATATGTTTGTAAGCTGGGGTATAATAGGTGGCTCATGATAACGGTGAGGTGGTTCTCCGCAATATAAGTTGTGTTTTGATTTCCCGCTCTACCGAATATCTTGTTATTATAATGTTGTCAGTATTGACAGTCGTTGTAGTTGGTTGGTCATTGTGACGATTTCTAAAAGTAAAGTGAACATTGGCGAATGGCGACATAGGTCACATTTATACTACTTCGTGTTTCTTATTGTACACTGGTCGATAGTAAATGCGATATTTGATTATGCAATATATTATTAAATTCAAAAGTATTATTCGATTCATTAGAATGAGAATTATTGACAATTTCTTGCGTCGAAGGAACCGCAGTCGTGTTATTAAAATTCGCATTTTGAACATTACGATTATTTATTTCTCGAGTTTGCACCATTTCTAACATTTTTTCCGCGTATGCTAATTGATTACGTAAATATGTAAGTTCAGCACGATACCTATTTTCTTCCGGAGTTCTGCTTCCCTCGGGATTAGTTGTCCAAGGTTGTCTGCTGTTTAACGGTATTTGTGTTTGTGCTGCTTCAGTTATAGTTGACGTGGATTGAAAATTATGAAAATTTGCCGATGATCCTTCATGTGGATTATTAGTCGTACCAGTCTGCATCCTTGTTGATTGCTGCTTCGGAATCGCCCCTTTACTCGTGTTTAAAATTGATAGTGCCTCTTGTTGCCTAGGTATTTCTATTTCTCTCAATAGAGCTTCGTCATTCTCTCTCTCACCGATAAGCGAGGCACTTCTCTGGTTTTGTTCGATGCCAGGTGTGCTCTCCCCTCCATGGCCTGTAGTTGTAATAAGATTGACTCCTTGAATAATAGGTGTTTCTTCATTTTCATTCGCTTCGACATCAAACCTTGTTTGTTGTGTTGTATTATCCCTCGGTATTATCATTTTATTTTTGTAATGCCTTGAATTCAGTGTTAAATTATAATTTATTTTCCGCAAAATTCGACCCGATCTCGTAATGTATGTGTCGTTTAAATTAGCATCTCCCATACGAAACTATGTATATTTGATTCTAAAGAAATTTAAAATTTCCTTAACCGAGTTGGGCGCCAATGAAACTATTTTCTCTTTCTATTAATTAATAGATGATTAAAATTGTAGGTAATATAGATATGATATATAAATCAGGGTTGTTATACAAGATTTCGGTATAGGAGACACTTTTTATTCGTATACTATATAAATACTATTAACAGTTAAACTTTGTTCTTACAATTATTTAATATTATTATCGAATTTAACCAGCGCTGTTTTGCGATTACAATATATTTAAGTATGACAGTAATTAATTTAAATACGATAGTAAAATTCAGAACTGACTTAATCCTGTCGGAGATGTTCTTATCCAAAGAAAGAGATCGACGAGAAGGCGCTGATCAGCTACGCAAATCGCGTTCTCCCAGTAGTAGGTGAGCGTCGGTGAGTCCGATATAGTTTTGGCAGGCCAGATCTCTTGGTGAGGTGATCGTCCGTCTTTGATGACGGCTCTGGAGAGAGAGAGCGAAAACCTGCTTCGAACTTTACACCTGAGGAGAGATTAACTATCTCCCCACTCTTACCACTCACACACAAGTTATATCGATAATTAGGATTACCGAATTAGTACGAATTTATTCGCTAGGCCTTCTTAAATATAACTACGTCACCATCTCTTATGAGAAGACTTGTTACACAGTTATCATTACATTAATAGTCATATTGTGAAAATTTAATTGTAAACAATTCCTAGGTAAGTGAAAGTTTTCTTTTTAAATAATTTTTTAAAAATTTTATATAATTTAATACATATTTTTTATATTAAATGAACGGCTTAACCTAAAAATTCCTGATGTTCCTTTCATTAAATTAATTGAATTAATAATCAATTTTTTAAATTTGCCTTTAATTTTTATAGCTACTTATCTAACTCAAATAACAACCTTACTTCTTTATTTCAGATTTCTTGATTTGGCCATAGGAATCAGTAATTATATTAAATAGATATAATCCATAGAAAGGTTCAGTGGTTACGATAATTTTTTACTCTTATAACCTTATTTAATTGAAGCCTATTGTTTGAAAATGTAACACCTTCGACTTTTATAGTACGTAAGTAATTGTTATTTATTTTGTTTTTATATTGATTATGCTTATAATTATGAGATTTAGTTTTTATAACTAAATCTATTATATAAATCTACTAATATCATATGTAATCTCTTGGTGAATTAGTCACACATTTAATTTATTATTTAAATAATCTATAATTAATATATTTATATAAATTGTTATTTGTTTCAGGTATTTTTGATCAGCTTTATGGTAGCTATTTCATTTATTAAGATGCGCTTTGATATTCATTAATAATTAGGCTTATATATGTGATAAGATTACTTGGATGTATAATTAGTAAACAGTTATAACAGATTTTCTTAGAAAGTGCATAAATTTTTTGGTATGTAAAAATAATTTATTATTATTATTATTGTATACAATTATCCAATCGTTAATGGATAATTACAAAGTTTATTGCTGTTATGATTTACAACGTAGGTATTACAATGAAATATATATATATATATATATATATATATATATAATACATGTGGCTGATAAGTGCACGACACAGGTGTTTAGATATTAGTCTAGGCGCCAGGAGGGTTTCCGTGGCCGATGGAGGTCCACGGCTCCACCCAAGATTTTCCCATGTATTTTGACCTGCTGAACACGAATTTGGAGGGTGATAAGCCGGAAAATGCCTAGGAAAATTGTTATGGACAATTTTCCGGAAAATTAGGGAAATTTTCGTTTTTTCGCAATTAAAAAAATATTTTCGTATTCTTCATAAAATTTGATGACAAAAATGTTCCTACTAATTTTTCCGTAGGATGTACCGTTTTTTGTAAAAAAAATCGCAAAGTTTGCCAAAATGGCGAATTTTCCGATGTTCACGGTTATTTTCCGATATTATAGATGTGAATTTTTTTAATTGTAACCGTTGCAAACTAGTGCTCAACTAGAGTACTTTAGCCAGAAAAAAAATTAATTCCACCATTTTGCAACCTACCTTCTATATGTTGCATTTAAATTTACCGATTATTTAAGTTCCATATGTGCAAGTTGGCGCGTTTAAACGGCAACATTAAAAACTCGATAACCTACGTAGGTCCATGACATCACCCAAGTTTTTCCTACCTATTTTAGTCTCCTGAACACGAATTTCGAGGGTGATAAGTCGGTAAATGCTTGGAAAATTTGTTAAAGACAATTTTCCGGAAAATTCGTAAAAAAATTGTAATATTCAATCTACAAAATTTGTCTTAAAAATTGATATATAATTTTAAGAACAAAGTGATTATATGGTTTTTTTAATGCACAGTTTATTGTTGAAATAACTAAAAACTTTAAAAATGCGATTTTATTGTAACTGTTAACTTTTTACGAAAAACGCATATTTATAATGTAAGTGAATCATAATTTAGATGACTATATTTGTTTATTATTACAATTCAAGAATTTTCATATAATTAATTTATTGCAAAGTAATAAAAAGCAAAAAATATGCTTCGATAGCTTATAAACACTTATGGTAATTATAAATATGCGTTTTTCGTAAAAAGTTAACAGTTACAATAAAATCGCATTTTTAAAGTTTTTAGTTATTTCAACAATAAACTGTGCATTAAAAAAACCATATAATCACTTTGTTCTTAAAATTATATATCAATTTCTAAGACAAATTTTGTAGGTTGAATATTACAATTTTTTTACGAATTTTCCGGAAAATTGTCTGTAACAAATTTTCCAAGCATTTTCCGACTTATCACCCTCGAAATTCGTGTTCAGGAGACTAAAATAGGTAGGAAAAACTTGGGTGATGTCATGGACCTACGTAGGTTATCGAGTTTTTAATGTTGCCGTTTAAACGCGCCAACTTGCACATATGGAACTTAAATAATCGGTAAATTTAAATGCAACATATAGAAGGTAGGTTGCAAAATGGTGGAATTAATTTTTTTTCTGGCTAAAGTACTCTAGTTGAGCACTAGTTTGCAACGGTTACAATTAAAAAAATTCACATCTATAATATCGGAAAATAACCGTGAACATCGGAAAATTCGCCATTTTGGCAAACTTTGCGATTTTTTTTACAAAAAACGGTACATCCTACGGAAAAATTAGTAGGAACATTTTTGTCATCAAATTTTATGAAGAATACGAAAATATTTTTTTAATTGCGAAAAAACGAAAATTTCCCTAATTTTCCGGAAAATTGTCCATAACAATTTTCCTAGGCATTTTCCGGCTTATCACCCTCCAAATTCGTGTTCAGCAGGTCAAAATACATGGGAAAATCTTGGGTGGAGCCGTGGACCTCCATCGGCCACGGAAACCCTCCTGGCGCCTAGACTATATGTTGTGTACGGCATAGAACGCATTCGCAGTCAAAATTTACATATATTAAATTAACGGTATTACTATATGCACTCCAGATTTATACTATATTCATTGTTTCATTATCTAAGCGTTCCACATTCTAATTTACTTATGTATAAGAATATGATTTTTTTATAGTCTATGGTATGTGTAGTTTGGCTTAGTTGCCAACTATATTCTTTTTTTCGTTCATGGCGATATCTACTCGCACGAAATTTGTATCTATGCTCGATGCTCGATGCAAGTGTATAAACACGATCCGCGGTTTCCGCGAAATACACGAATTCACAGTGTTGTTAAATTAAACTGTGCCTTCAAGTAGTACTTAAAGGATGTGAAATCTCAGTGGACTCAGTTCGGCTAAAATTTTCAAGTGCGTACATATACTTGTGTTACAAATACGTACGTTTTTAATACATAAAGACAAGAATCGTTGTGTGCAGGTTTCCGTTTAATATTAAATTAAGCTTATAATTCTTCAATTCAAGCAATACTTAGTGTTTTTCTTAGTTCGGGTAAAACTGTCAATAATGTAAATGTACAAAAAAATCGTTATGGCTCATGTGCTAATAAAAAGGTTGTGAAGACTAGGTATTAGTGCGTGAAAATTTTTTTAAATGTAAGTATAAATATATTTATTTTTAATGCAACAATAAACAAGATTTTGTTTCGTTTTCTTTTTCTTGATAATTACGGTTGATTTATTTAAAAAATTAGATATACTATATACAATCAAATAATATTTACATAAAAATATCGGCTATTCTATTCGTAAATGTATGTTACGCATTCGGCGTGTTCATATGATATTGCTGTTTACAAATTTTTATTCTTTTTTTGCGGCATATATAAGAATGGTCAAATTGTAAACATGTCGGCGGTACAAAGGAGAATGCCGATGAAATAATTTGGCTGTATATCTGCACATATCAAAAGTTTGTGTATATAAATATACTTCCAATGCTAAAAACAGATCTTTGCTTGATTGTGAGTTTTCATTTATTTCTTCTTTACACAATTTATCTTAAATCATTTTATCGGCTTTTTAATAATTATACTTATTTAAAAATTATATTTATAATTTTTCAGTGGCATATTTTAATTCTATTTATTTTTAAATGTTTAATATCTTTCTAGTAATATGATGGATTCAAGTGATAGTGATCAAGAGTTTACTCCTAAGAGCAGAGTTCATTATCATCAAAAGAAATGTGAAAACTTATCGAAGCTAAATGATCCAAGATTTGCAAAAGAAAATCTAATTAAAAATAAGGTTTTTGGTTCAGATAAAGAAGTGTTATTATTCATGAAAGAATTGGAAGTTGCGACGAAGCAAAAGTATTATCAAAGAGACGTAAAGCCAAAAACTGATATTAAAAATGAAGCTCGACGGAATGCTAATCCTGCCATATCTAATAGGTTTATAAAATACGTATGTATTCATGGTCCAGGGAGGTCATCCAAAAATAAAGGAGAACGGAAAACCTAGTTAGTATTTTCAATTTTTTTCATCTTTATATTTAGTTGAATTTAAAAATATACATTCAGATTGTATCCTTAGTGCTTACGTAATTTTTATTCCACTTTTTTCATACAGCACACATAGATTTAACTGCCCTGGACAAATTAAGATCTGTTTAACCAGCTCAGGGAAAAATTATATTGTTAATCATATTATTGATCATGAAGAACATGAGGATGCGGATGTAAGTAATTAAATTTACTTACAATTTTAATTCGATTCATAACTCTAAATTTACATAAAGTATTATTATTATTTTTTAGAAAGCTCGAGATCATGCACCCAAAGAAAGAAAATTAAATGTAAATAGTAAAAATATTGTCAGAGATTCAGTTGCTAACAATAGCAATAAGTTGAAATTATTGAAGAAGTTAGATGAAGAAGGTAAAGCGCCAACTTTACGTGATATTTCCAATATCAGATATAAAATGAGACAGGAAGGGAGCAAGAATTCTTTAAGCGAATCTTTAAAAATTCTGCAAAAGCACGGTGAGCATTAAACGTTAAATAAGTGTACAGTTTTATCGATTAATTATTGTTTTTGAAAATTAAATTATTGCAAAAAATTCATTTTACTATCTTTTTCTTTTTAACGTTTCATTTTTTTCATTTTTGCACAAGTTTATAAATTATATAGGTGTCTATTACAATAATTATTTTTTTATTTATACACTTCGTTCAAAGATCTCGTTTTAAAATTAGTATACGCAGTTTTTAATTTATAAACATTTACTTTCAAGATTTAAAGTTATTTTTCTAAAACATTTTCCTATGTTCTTGCATACAAAAATTCACGCTTTTATCGATAATTAATTATTCAATATTGCAAATGACAATATTTTTCTACATAACATCTCTTATCTACAGGTGCCGTTTATGAAGTTAAATACTCTGACAAGGGAGAGTTTCAAGCTCTATACTTTTTTACTGAAGACATGAAGAGAACATTAAGTGCTTGGCCCGAGTTTTTATTAATAGATGCGACTTACAAACTATTACAATTACAATATCCATTTATTATTTTGTGTCTGGTTGACGGTAACGGTGGAACTGAAATTGTAGGATTGTGTATAGTCACTCATGAAACGGAAGATTCATATCATTGGTTTATAACTCAATTTAAAAAGCACAATAACGAAATTTGTAGGAAAATTCAATCATTTATGAGTGACAAAAATATTGTTGCCCGAAAGGTGATTCGGGAAATTTTAAACGTTCCGATGTATTCTTTGCACTTTCCATGTTCAACAAATTTTCCGACGTACTATTACGTGTGAGAGTATGGATATTAGTATTAAACAAAAACAAGATTGCTTAGAATTGTTGCAAAAATTAGTATATTCAAAGTCAGAAAATGATTACATGAAAATTTACGATGATTTTTGTCAATTAGCTCCACGTAAAGTTGTTAATTATTATAATGATAATTGGCATTCCATACGTACGGAATGGGTTAGGTGTTTCATGAACAAAGGAAACTTTGGGAATGACACCAATAACCGTATAGAATCATTAAATCAGAAATTGAAACTATTTATTGATTGTAATAATTATTTGACCGATTTTCTTCAGATTTTTTAAAAATAGTACATCAATCAGAGCGCAACAATAAGGTGAAACAAATGTTCACAAAAAAACCTCTCTTTTATTTAAATAACGACACACAGCAATACCACTCATTATTAACAACGTTTGCATATGATTTTGTTTCGAGGCAAATAGAATTGGCTGAATTCATTACTTTTGTAACTAAAAATAGCGACGGTTCGTATTTTATTAAAAGTAAATCTACTGAAAAGGATAAATATGTAGTAACTCCTACTTCGTGTACCTGTACTGATCATTTATCAATGTGCTTGCCGTGCAGGCATATTTTTAAAGTTAGGCGTATACAACAAATACCCTTGTATAATTCTGACCTTTGTGCTGAACGTTGGACAAGAGTATATTTAACAAAAAATCACAGAGTATTTTATAAAAAAAATACTACAACTGAAACAGTTACCAGCGGAGCACTGCAAACAGAAAATTGCGATGAGGCATCTGCCAATTTGAACATTGATGTACAAAACATTATAGTAAAAAATGTTCATTCTATAGATTGTGATACTAAGCTTACAAGAACTGTTTCTAGTCAATTAAATCAAAATAAAAAATGTAATTATGTAGATATAAAGAACGGTAGAAGAACAAGATTATCTTTAAAAAAAATCGATGTTTGCACAGATCAATCTGCAAAGAAGTTGCAATGTGGTTCACAAGAACGCTCTAAGTTTGTTTCTATTCATGAACAAACTACAACACCTTTTACTCAACTTTTGAATGATTACTCTAATGACTCTATAAATGATGAATCTTTATCGATTCCCAATGACGTTGTGAATGATTTTTCTGTTTTCAAAAATGCGAAAGAGCATATATGTAATCCTTCAAAAGTTGGTAACGAAGTATTAAATAATGCTAGTTTAATAAGTGCAGCATCCAATCAAAAATTAAACTCAATTGCAACCAATAATTTAGTTTTAAAGGAAAATGTTATGCAAGTTGTTGACAAAGAAGTTTGTTCAAACAGCATCATAGACCGTATGATTGCAACAGATGTTTCAGAAAAAAATGATACTAATATTACTAATTTTGAAAATGATATTTTGATATCAACTGATACTAATGTTGTTAAGGTTGTAAATGATAGCACTAATAATACTAATGTTGTAATTGATAATTTGATGCCAAAAATACGAAGAAGAGGTCGACCTAGAGGATCGGATTTAAATGCTGTTGGTTTAAAAAAGAAAAAAAAAATATACGGACTTTATGAATAAGTCTTCCATTGAAAAAGCCCTAACAATATTTAAATGGGTCTTAAAAAATTCAGTTTTAAAAGAAAAAACTTTAGGTATTAATTTAATCACAAAGACTGATTTAGATATTAACGATGCAGTTCCATGTTGGATTTATAATGCTGAAATTGAACTTGATGTTTTGATACCTTATATGGAGCTAGAAGCATACAATTTTTTAACTGAGCGCGTTCAATATTATAAGCAATATTTACAATGGATCTGCAGCGTATGCAACACAGATTTACTGTCGAGCAATTCTATCGGATGTGAGGGTTGCTTACTATGGTCTCATTATAAATGTGTCGGAATTAAGAGGACACCAAAATCGCAATTTAAATTTTTTTGTCAAGACTGCCAATTTTAATTAATATAAGATCTAAAATTATTTTTAATTATTGGTAAAAAATTTATTATATGTTACTTATGTATTGGAAAGTTCCACGTATGTATTAATTCGATTTCACGTTTTTGAATTGCATGCCAAATGATGTTAAAACTGCAATTATTCAATATGTTTAAAAAAAGTATTTTATTTTATTGTTGCTCTGCAAATCTTAAATGATTTAATAATGTTGCTAAATGTTTTACAAATTTTGTAATTTAAATAAATAATACATAATTCATGTATTGACCACAACTTAATGTTTGTTAATATTTTTCATTACCATTTCTTTCAATTTGATTTTAAAGGGGCCCATAGTTTATTTAATTTTAAAATGCAAGCCTATATCAATGCAAACAATGTTATCATCTAAGTAAATGTTACGTATTTTACAAAAGATGACCTTTTAAATAGGTTTAGGACAAACTTCAGTTAAGGTATATATATATATATATATATATGCGAAAACGTAATTTTGAATGCATCGTCCACATTTACCCAATGTTAAAATTGAAATTTGTTAACAACAATTGTTAATAATCAAATTGTAAAAACGTCGTTTTTTAGGAAACAATTTACATATTTGGATTCCGTTGGTGAAAAACTATAACAATCTATAATTTAGAAAAATGTATTTACTAAAAACCCAAATGGCATCCGTCATAAAAAAAATCTAAAAAACATGAACAAAAACCTTTTGTTTGCAAAAAGAAATATATGGGTCTATGGGTTATTGGTATTGGGTTATTGGGTTATTGGGTTATTGGTTTTTTTTAGAGTTTTTTATGATCGTGCATTCAAAAGTCCGTATTCATGTACATATAATATATATACACATATTTAAGCGAAAGCGGAATTTTGAATGTATCGTTCTTATTTACACAATATTAAAAAAGAAATTTTGAATGCATGATTTAGTTAACAATTGTTAATAAACAAATTAGAACAAACGTTTTTTTTAGTAAACAAATTACATATTTTCATTCAGTTGCTGAATAACTATAAGAATCTATAGTATAGACAAATGTATTTACTAAACACCAAAATGGCATCCGTCATAAAAAAAACCTAAAAAACATAAAAAAAACCTTTTGTTTGCAAAAAGAAATATATGGGTCTATGGGTTATTGGTATTGGGTTATTGGGTTATTGGGTTAGTGGTTTTTTTTTGAGTTTTTTATGATCGTGCATTCAAAAGTCCGTATTTAGGTACATATAATATATATACACATATTTAAGCGAAAGCGGAATTTTGAATGTATCGTCCTTATTTACACAATATTAAAAAAGAAATTTTGAATGCATGATTTAGTTAACAATTGTTAATAAACAAATTAAAACAAACGTTGTTTTTAGTAAACAAATTACATATTTTCATTCAGCTGCTGAATAACTATAAGAATCTATAGTATAGACAAATGTATTTTGAGTTTTTTATGATCGTGCATTCAAAAGTCCGTATTTAGGTACATATAATATATATACACATATTTAAGCGAAAGCGGAATTTTGAATGTATCGTCCTTATTTACACAATATTAAAAAAGAAATTTTGAATGCATGATTTAGTTAACAATTGTTAATAAACAAATTAAAACAAACGTTGTTTTTAGTAAACAAATTACATATTTTCATTCAGCTGCTGAATAACTATAAGAATCTATAGTATAGACAAATGTATTTACTAAACACCAAAATGGCATCCGTCATAAAAAAAAAACGCTAAAAAACAGGAAAAAATCTTTTGTTTGCAAAAAGAAATATATGGGTTATTGGTATTGGGTTATTGGGTTATTGGTTTTTTTTTAGAGTTTTTTATGATCGTGCATTCAAAAGTCCGTATTTATGTACATATAATATATATACACATATTTAAGCGAAAGCGGAAGTTTGAATGTATCGTCCCCATTTACACAATATTAAAAAAGAAATTTTAGTAAAATTTTAGTAAAATTGTAGTAAAAGGTAAATATACGAAAAAAATTCTAGAACCATTAAAATTGGTCAATGGGTTACTTTAAGTTATAAAACAAAAATTTGTTGAGCTATTCTGGAGGTATCAGAATTAATGATTCTTTAACTTGCACAAAAAATTCTAAGTGTTGCAATTTTACCTTTACCGCTTCTTTAATAAAAATTGGAGCATAAACGAATATTTATATAATCCCTGGCGAAAATATGAAAAATTATAAAAAATTAATACAATAAAAATTAATAACTATTAATAATAATATATAATGTAACATAAACTATTATTAATTTTTATTACTTTTTTCTTTTTTCTTGAATCATGAGTATTTCAAGTCTTACAAAAAAAAGTTATAACTAACTATTAATTTTTTTTCAAATCATTATTGTCTTTTAATAATAATTTCAATACTTTATTTTTTTAATACTTTTTTATTACTTTTTTCCTTTTTGTGAAATTGTTACTATTTTACCCTAATTTACAATAATTTACTATTAACTTATTTAACTTTTACAGATACATATACATTTTTTTCTAATAGTGGCGTTACAAATGGAAAAATTAGAAAAAATTCTTGACTATGAACAAACATTTTTATGAAAATTGATAAAAAATTAACTATTTTTACTTGTGTTAAATCTATACATTAATAATTTTTATAAAAAAAATTTTAAACAGTTATTAATTTTTATTAATTATTTTCTGCATAGCAAAATTATCGATTTTTCATTTCATGCAGTCAATGTTTGTTTAATCCCGTCTGTACGATCGTACCTACATTCAGTGTAATACACAAATTGTTAGCATGTTGTATAAAACAAAAAATTTAAATGTCAGTACAGCTTCCCCTTTTGTAAAAATATGAAGAAACGTCGAGTACTTTTTCTGAATGGGTATTTTATCAGAGTTATTCTTTAAAACTTAAAATTAAATTACGGACTGCACCTCTAACGATTTTGTTATAATATAGTAGCGTATTAATATTTATGATACATTTTGTGATATATAATTAAATTTATTTAGTAAAATGATTAAGATGTAATTTTAATTCATTCAAGTTTTTTAACGTATTTATGTTGTATTTATGTTACGTCAAAAAGTATCAAAGAATAACGAGTACACCAAGAAAATATAATTTTCAACACGTTTTTTCTTAACAAACAATTCTCACAAGTTTCCATTATACTGATTGTTTTTGTTGTGGAAATAAAAAATGAACCGTTAACGGTATGTTGAAACAAAATACGAGGATCTACACCTTTCAAGATAAAAATTATATTCAAAAAATTAAATTTATGCGAGGCCATGACGTTTTGATTTTTTAAGAAAAAATAATTTTGTTAATAATTATTGAATAATTAATTTTTGGTCAGTAATTATTAGTCAAGAGAAGCATAGAATTTCAACGCAAACGTCATAATTTTCTGAGTCTGACATCCTATGAAATAAAAAAAAAGAAAAAGTTTTTATTTTATAATAATAACTTTAATACATTTATAAATATTTGTATTTTTGTTGATTTCTATTCTGTTTTTAAACATTTCTTTCGACATTTATTTTTAAATATTTGTTTGCATCATTTTTGCATCTTTGTTTGTATTCATATACATTTACACAAAGTTGCGCGAACAATCCAAATTTTTTACATATACTTTATGTTTCTTCATTTGAAATCGTATTTACAGATATACATTTCTTAACCATGCATTTACGACTTTTATATATATATTTAACATTTCCACTTATTAGGCATTACTCAAGTAGAACAAAGTTCGAATTATGCTAAATAAAAGTTTAAAGATTCAAATGTGTCATTTCTTCATCTTTTTTCTGGCGGTATAGCTACTTGCGCCATCACCCGGAGAATAAATGTCTCATTTGACTTGTCAGAGTTGATTATAACGAACCTTAGTTTTTTCCTACACGCGAATAGCCTTTCTCTTCAGTTAGAATTGGAATGTGGAATTTGGAAGCTGTAAGATTGCAGTAAACCTAACCTCGATTTTGGATTTTTACAATTTATTTAAAAAAAAAACATATGAATAAGACAGTATTGAATACTTTTTCATACTTGCAAATAAATGTAAATATATGTACGACAATTACTTTTTCCAAAAAGCTCTTATTATTATATTTGTACGACACATTAGCGGAGAAAACATATCTGGAGTGCATATAACATCGGCCTTAAATTAAACTAAATGTCGTTTTATTCATGGATTATTATTGCACGGGTTTTCAGCGCATTTTGTACAAACATAAATATATTTTTCAGGTTGGAATTCTTATAATTTGTTAATACTAAATCTATGTTCGAGTCAATTTTGTAACCTTGTCTAAAAAAATTAAACACTGGGCACATGCACATTAAATGGCTTATGTCTTCGTATTGGTCAGTATTGCATAGCGTGCAGATGTCTTCTCCATCAATTTTGTAAGAAATATACCTTTGAGTTTTAGTAGTAGATTATCTCGACCACTTAGTCTTAATTGTGCAAAGGTGCTTATCATAGGTAGTAGTAATTTGTCAGTAAGATAACTTTCTCTGCTCAGAACATTTAGATTTTTTATGTTCTTATAATTTGTGCTATATCTGGACAATAGTACTCTTATCACGTCTGAATTGAATGAAGGTGATACTGCAGCATCTAGAATTATAGGTATCATTCCGTACAGGTCTTTTGCGCAAATTGTTTTTAAATCTTGTATCGGATTACAATTGTAACTTTTTACTATATATTGTGTATGTTCGTCAACAAGTTATTCTAATTGTTGCATTCTTTACTGTCGTGCAATAAAATTAATCTTTCTAGACCATCATTTTCACTTTCACTAGGTAATTGAGTGCTCTTTTCAAGGTTTGTATACTGAGTCTTGATGTATTTGTTTCTAGCCTTAGCATGTAGTTTGGTGTGCAGTTCGGTAATCTTAATAATTGTTTGAAGAATCTTGATTGGATTTTATCAACAATGTCGGTGTGTTGCACTCCCCATATACCACTGTTATAGAGCATTGTAGAGACAACCACTGCATTAAATAACTTTAGCCTAGCTTCCCAGTTATCTAGTTTTGTGGCAATCATGGAGTTCCAAATTGTTGTAGTGAATGAGTGGTTTGCTGCTGAATGAAAAGATCCTGATTTCGTAAAAGTCACTCCTAGGTATATGAATTGGTTTACGATTTCTATCTTCTTTGATTTATATAAGAAGGTCCTGCCTTTTTTGCTAGATTTTCCTCTACAAAATTTCATTATTTTGTTTGTATGTATTATATTTGTATGTTTACCTGTAAATATTCCTCTCATTTGCCCATATTTTCTTTTTTTAAAAATGCAATGCTATGATTAATCGTCCTTTGCTAGTTACTTTCTTTTATTTAATATTAAAACTTAAAAAATTTATAATAATACAATATAATTTGAAGGCTTGTCGACGTATTTATTTTTTTATAATGCAAGTAAAAATGTAAATCCCATTTTACATAATTTTAAAACAATTTGATAAATGTGTGAGTGCACTTATTATGTACGTGTTTTGTACTCAAGTGTGTATGCATATAGTTATATATTCATTTTATATTGTATTGAATCTGTTAAATATACTTCATTAAATAGTAGTAGTGTAAACTGTCACAACAGTGCTTGTGACTGTGTCGTCTTGGGACCGTCTGCCAGAACTCATCAGTGGGGCGCAGACTTAAAATACTTAAAATTTCTTAAAACACATAGACTTAAAATTTCTTTCTTTCTTATTAAAATATTTTCAATTTTATAACTTAGTATTTTATTTGCTTCTTCTTTTGGTTTATGTCTGGCGGCTTGTGGCCTTCATAATGTTGTCCTCGGGATTGATACGCGGCGAATTGTCGTGCCGTTACGAGCGAGCAACTTGGAGTTCTATGAGTCGTTAGACGTTAGCTCAGCAAGACCGACAACATTCTATATTAATTTAAAAACTTTTGCCTGAGCGAAAAAATATTTTTAATTTTAAGAAGAAATTAAATTATGTAAAATGAAAATTGTTAAATATTTTAATTGACATAAATATAATAAATCTTTATTTTCATATAATAGAATAGGATTTGTTGCACTTGCGGATAAAGTAGTGTTCGAGGTAATCGAGGACTATGTTTACATTTAATACTTGTTGCATGCTCATTTTTGTTTTGTAGGCGTAGATAAGGGGGTTTGTATCTGTTAATAACGATTATTATGTATGTACTTGCATGCGTATATATGTGCTACTTAGATAGTAACAAAGAGGAAATCCACGAATTAATGAATTGTAGGAAAATGAAGAAAAACGTTTAATAATACCATGTCTTTGAGATTATAAAAATATAAATTTTCAGTAAAAAATTAATTTGGGCAAGTACAGGGAAAATTCGTAAAATGGAAATTGTGAAAATTGAAAAAACAAGTAAAAAAATAAAGATTTCATCTTACTTGCAGTAATAACATTTGAATTGAACCAACTATTTAAATACTTTTCTTTTTGCAAATGTTAAATTACTATTTAAATAATTAAATCATGTTCTAGTAAATTTGCAAACGTTTCAAATTTTCATTTCGAAACTACATGTTACAAAATTTTAATTTTGCCTCCAGTCGAAGTGAATCAGATACTATATATAATAAATATTGAAAATATAAATGGCATTTAAAAATGTTGGTTTTTTGCGCGAGTATGCTATTTTTAGTGCGTAAAGTAAAGTTCGTGTTCTTAAAAATGAAGACCAGTGCAAAAAGTAAACTTTACGTTTAAAATATTCTTCGTGCACTAACTTTACGCAAAGAGTTTCAAAATATAAATTTTAAAATTAATTAATTGACACCAATCACTGTACGTAAATTTTTGCCGCGATGAATAAGTGACAGTGTATGTCTTCTTTGTTCTCTAAAATTTTACATATTCACCAATGTTTTTTAAAAACTTCTCGTAATTTACAATTTTCTCTAAGCAGCTTCAATTCCGATTGAGTCGCACTCGATAACGATGTTATGAATTTTGTCTGTAAATGACAGTGCATGCCTTATTTATTCTCTAAAATTTTACATATTCACCAATATTTTTCAAATCTTGTCGTTACTTAAAGTTTTCTCTAAGCAGGTTTATTTTCCATTGGTTTGCACTTGATAAAAATGTTATGAATTTTGTCTGCAAAATGATGAATTTTAAATGTTTTTTCAAACTTTTAAATGATAACATCAATAATACACACTGCTGATACTATATTACTGAAAAGTTTTTTTCAGTGCTTTCATAATAAGTATGAAAAATTTCAAAAATTACTATACTTCCACAAAATTGAAAACATTTTTATTAATTTAAAAAATATTTTATGAAAAAAAACATTCTAATATAATTAGTCTTGTTAACAATAGCTATTATTTTAAATTTTAGTAGCTGAAATGTAAAATGGCATTTTATACTAAATGTGTTTACTTTGCAGTATTTCCAATAAAAGTAATTATTGCATAAAAAAATCGGTAATCGCAATACAATATATTTTATGTTTAAAAAAGTAAAAGAAATGTTATTGTAAATTGAACGATTATAAGATTACTAAGTAAATTGGTACAAAATAAATACTTTTTAAATCTTGCATACATCTGCTATTTTTTACTTCATAAAAACTGCTAATAAAAAAGTGTATTTTTTTAGTGTAGAATACATTCAAAAAGTTTGACGGATTTATTTAAACACTTCCTTAACTAACTTAGTGCGTCAAATTCGATTTAGCGCACAACTTAGCGCTCGAAAAAATACATTCACGCACTAGCATGCAAGTCAAATAGTTTCGCACTGGGTGAGTTAAGTTATAATTTATTGATACAAGAGTGTTACTATTTCGCTCACAAACTTGCCTGCAGTAAATCATTTATTGAGCAAATACTAATATTATGCAGCTTCTACTTTGCTCCGTCATTACTCCTTGCTTTAATAAATGCTAAACATTAATAAGCACTTCATACAAATCATTATCAGTATTGCTCATCTGCAACGATAATTATTTTTATTTCTGACCTGAGAGATTCTACAGGGGATTAAATTTCTATAAGAATTTAATTTAACATGTATTATAATTTATAATTTGTTTAATATAATTTTTTGTGGGCATTAACTATTGCAATTATTGGTAACTAACTAACTATCGGTCATTCTTGGACAAATGTCCAGTTTCTGCTGAGAAACGCGATTAAGGGAATGTCGGACTCAGAAAATAGTCATTTTTAATATTTTTTTTATAAACAAAAGAATAAATTTTAGAAAAATCCTTAAAGCCATGCCCTTAGGCATGTTTTGAACAGTATATTCAAATTTTTTCAGATTTTTAGATTCGTAATTTAATTATGATTTTTGCGTTGAAAATTTATGATTTTTTATATCAATAATTACCGGCCCAAAATTGTTTATTCTATTATTATAAACAAATTTAATTTTTAAAAAAAAATCGAAACGTCATGCCCTCACTTTTGTTTAAAACTACCCATATGAATTTTTTTAGATTTTTAAATCGATATTTCCAACATAATTCTTATGTGATGATGTAGATCCCTGTAATTTGAGTCCGACATCCCGTTAAGGGTAGAGTTAAGTAAAAAAATTTCTTCTTTCTCATCTTCAAGATCTAACACTTTTGACCACGGAGGATAATGTAGGAATTAATTTTTACGTGGGTTCGTTCACTGGAGAGAGATACCAGCAGTGAATTAGTGGATTCTACTCTCCCGCACAAGGGATGCCATTTATGTTGCGTATGGAGAAGGTGATAGGAGAGGACCGAATAAAAAATTGATCGGACGCCGGGACTCGAACCGAGGATCCGCGAGTTTCCAGTCACGAGACCTAACCACTAGGCCACCGTCCGCGATTTCTTGTTGTAGTTGCATTCGTCATGATATTTCGCGTTTCGGTCATCCTACACCGTTCGCACACACGCGCCGATCCGCGCGTCGATGTTACGTACGTAACACTTAAGAAATCAGTTTTTCAGGTCCTCTCAAATATTTTTAACTTGCTTCATGAATTTTTTCAAATATTTAAATTAATATTTTGAACATTTTTGTGCGCTGTAATAGGTAAATTTCTGTTATTTGGATCCATCATTACCTTAAACAATTTTTTTATTAACGAGTAAAAATTCATCTCCATACCTCACCACTTCAACAATAATTACTGTTATGTTACGTAAAAGGAAATATTTCTAATGATGCAATTTATTTTAGATTGAACGTATGAAAAATATTGGAGGATCTAATAATCCAACTGATCATATTTAAAAAAGATTGATGTTTATCATGAATGACAATGTTATGAGTTTGTATAGCTACAAAGGACAGAAATATAATAAAGCTGGAAAAAAATGAAAAATTTTCGCAATTATTTTTGTGTCGTTGCGTCTTTCGTAAGTTTTATATTTACTTTAAAGTAAATAGAAACCCTTGTAAAAATGTTAATGGGTTTTAATCATAAAAAAGTTTTGATATGTTTTTAAATTGTTCTTAAAAAATTCATTCACGGATGATGCCTCGTCTATTTTAATACCATTCTAAAGGATTCACATTGTTTCCGCATAATATATTGGAAAGTATGATTATAGATCAATTAAATACAGGAAATTGGTTAACACGAGTCATAAAATTTATTTCTAATATTTCAATATTGTGCTAAATATTCCTTTCTCTTAAATAATTTTTTATTACTAAAATATATTAGTGTTTACTATAAGTACGTATAATTAATCGTTCGTTTATATTTTGTAACAGAAACTGTGACCTTATTTTTCATTCAGTACATCAAATTTATTTACTTGTGCGGGAAAATTTCCTTAGATTTCTTACTAACAATCCAAATATACTGCAAAGACCCAGTAACTTTTTACTAGGCATTTTATACTTTTTTCATAGACATATATAAGTGTTTGTTAATTTTGATGAAACCTTTATTTTCAGAGGCTATAAAATCGGTATATACCGCGATTACAGATGAAGAAATAAAGGATACGATTTCGATTTGGCTTGCTCAAGCTAACGCGCGCCTACGTCGTGCAGATTCCTTGTAAGTGTCTATGACAGTAGAAGTATAGTTTATTATATCATATGTATTTGAAGTACAGTATAGTATATTTCGATACAAGTGTGAAAGTGTTGACTTTTGAACGATGCGAGATTTATAGTCGGAGGGTAACGAGGGTGATACTCGCACGAGTCGAAAATCATCTTTTACAAGTGTATGGAATGGTATTTTTATATGCAGCAGGCGTAAATTTCGTTTCAATAGATAGTTACAGCTATTTTTAAATTAAATATAGAAAATATCTAAATTTATTATTTTAATTTATATATATTTGCAGATCCTCAAGAAATCCTTCATTTGTGCCAATAGATCTTGAAGAGGACAAGGACAATTAATATCAATACATAATACTTTATAATAATATTACACATAGTTATGTTAAAAAATTATAATAATAAATAATATTTTTCTATAACATATTATTATTATTTTTATTATAATTATTGTTATATCCATTCGTCACCATATTTAAAAATGTATAACAATATATTTTACTAACATAGTAAATTTTATCCAAGTAGAAATGTAAACAATGTAATTAATATGATATATTTTAAATGTTTTGATCTAAAGCGATGAAGTAGGTTTTTTTCTTGGTCAGATAATACAAATTAAACGAATTTGATCACTGTTTATATATAAAGTAGTGAAATGTATATATGAAATCTAACCAAACTATTTATGAAATACATTTTTAATTAAGATGTATTAACAGCAGCATAAAATAATTATCTACATTACTTTTATATCAATAATAAAAGCACCTTGATCCTTACTGAGGAGTCCAAACTGGAGATCTAGGATGAAACGCCTAATTTTTGAAAACGCTTATTGTGCTCTGGGAAATTCCACCAACCATAGTGGACGAAGGGTATAAATAAAGCCTTAAATAATTTAAAGTTAATTTATATTTGGGATATGGTTCGGTACAACCGTTAGATTCTCACAATATACCAGCTCCGAACGTTCACATCTATTTCAATAATAAAATCAGTTAATAAATTTTAATAGTATTATGTATTAATTTAAATCAGATACAATTCCACATTTGTTTCTTTTAAATTCATGTACCAGAAATTTGATACCTATTTAATTTTCTCACATTTTTCAAAGTCAATAATTAAATGTTTATATTCATTTAAATGTTTTTTCTACTGAAATATAGTTAAATAAAAATTATTGAAGCTCTATATAATATATTAAAGGTAAATGAAGTATCATTTGAAAACCTTTTATTACAGAATTCTTAAAAATTTAAAATAATGTTATATTTAATTATTTTGAATACTCTTTATACGTTATTAAATATATTATTAGGAAAACATTCAGCATATATATCATAATCATAGAAGGTAAGGTTTTAAAAATTTTTTCATAAAAAACATAAGCTTTTCCGAAAGTTTCTGCATATTTCGTCTTTGAGCTTTAATTCTTAAAAACATTGCATGCAAACTTTACAAAACATACGGCAAATGTTTTAAGCAATATTTTAGAAATGTTGTTGCAATTTAAAATATAACCAAAGAAAAATTCATAAATATATCTACAAATACTTTAGCAACATGGCAGACAAATTTTCTGAATTATTACCGAAAAATGTGAGCAATTATGTTCTGGAAAGATTGTAATCTTTTTATACTTTTGCTTTGATCGTAGAATGCTTTGTATAATGAATCGCATCATTTCTAAACTATCCAGCATTATTGCAGATACAATTTTTTTATTTAAAAGGACAAATTATTGTAAAAAGGTTGCGAAATTCTTTCAGACAAAGATTCATTAATATTACTGTATTATTTCAGAAAATGTATTTGAAATATTGCTTGATATTTGAAAAAAGTTGCAATTCAATATACAAAATATTGTTAGACGATATTGGAAACATTTCAACAAAAATTAGAAAAAAATTTTTAGAAAGTTTTATGCAACAATTTTGAACGATAAAAGCTCACAGATAAAATGATTGCTAAATCTTTATAGAAAACGATACCTCACAGTTTTTGATAATACTTCAGTAAATATGTCTGCATTATTGCTAAAATATTTGTAAACATTACAATGACTTTTTAATTAGAAATAAATAAAGTTGCAACAATAGTTCTAAAATACTGCTTATAATATTTCACGAAATGTTTAATAAACTTTTTACGCAATGTTTTTGGACGAATTAAGCAAATATAAAAAAATTGTAGAAACCTTTCTGAAAAGGATTCCTCAATATTTCCGGCAATATTTCAGAAAATATGTTCCAGATATTGTTAAAATATTTTTAGATAATTTTAGGATATCTGAAATATTGCTTAAAACATTTCACAAAATGTTTTGGAAACTTTTTATGTAATGTTTTTGAACGGTCCTAGCGCCGATATATGATCCTTGCAAAAACATTTCAAAAAAGGGTTCCTAAAAGTTTTTGGTAATAATTCAGAAAATATTTTGTAGATATTGTTAAAATATTTTTAGATATTTTGAAAATTTTGCATTTCATTACATTTTTCATTGTCACAACATATCTGAAATATTGCTTAAAACATTTCACAAAACGTTTCGGAAATTTTTTATGTAATGTTTTTGAACGGTCTTAGCGCGGACATATGAACCTTGCAGAAACATTTATTAATATATTTTCGAAAGATTTCAAATCTTGCAGTAAATCTTGCAGAAACATTTCTACAACATTATGTGCTGTGTGGGGCATATAAATACAAATAACTGAATATAATATTGCAAATAATTAATATAATCTATTTGTAATTGCTAAAATTAGATTTTTACAAAAATGCAAATATTTTCTATTGACTACCCTATTAAAAAAATTAGTACAAATTTAGTACAAAATCAGTACCGAATTTGGTACTAATCTAGTACAAAATTAGTATAAAATTCGTACAAAATTTGTACAAAATTCGTACCTAAAAAGTCCGAATTCACAGTTCTAAGTACGGAATTTGTACGGAATTTGTACAGAATTTGTACAAAATTTGTACAAAATTTGTACAAAATTTGTACTAAATTTGTATTAAGTTTATGGAAATACTATTTCAATTTTGTATTTCATGTCGTGTACTAGATAAAGAAAAATGCAAACCGTACAACCCACGTAAAAAAATAGTTTACAGATTGTATACAAAATGTATACAATTTATTTTATACAAATAGTATACAATATTGGTTGTATGCAATATGTATAAAATCTGTATATAATCTGTAAAAAAAATAATCTATACAATTTGATAAAAATTTTATACAAAGAGTAAAGAAATTTCTTTATTTCTTATTTTTGTATAAATAAAAAATTTGGAAGATTGAAAACAGAAAATATATTAGGCATTTGGAAACAGCTGCAGCACTGCCCTGTGAACGATAAAAACTGTAGAGGTTATGGACATCAGAACCATCGATGATGAGGAGATTAACGCAACCAAGAATTGCTGCTGCCACTGACACCAACGATCTTGAAAAAATGTCAACAACTTTTCCTTCATCGCGATTTGGCCAAAATTTTTAAACTACCATTTCGTTACATCCAACGGACTCTTCAACATCGACTTGCACATCATGAAGGTTAGACAGGGTTTGACCAAATGTTTTGTTCTTTGGTTGTCAAGTCGATTTTCAACTTTTTTTATTAGCAACTGAAAGAGAAAGTTGAAAATAGACTTGACAAACAGAGAACAAAACATTTGGTCAGACCCTGTCTAACCTTCATGATGTGCAAGTCGATGTTGAAGAGTCCGTTGGATGTAACGAAATGGTAGTTTGAAAATTTTGGCCAAATCGCGATGAAGGTAAAGTTGTTGACATTTTTTCAAGATCGTTGGTGTCAGTGGTAGCAGCAATTCTTGGTTGCGTTAATCTCCTCATCATCGATGGTTCTGATGTCCATAACCTCTACAGTTTTTATCGTTCACAGGGCAGTGCTGCAGCTGTTTCCAAATGCCTATAATATATTTTCTGTTTTCAATCTTCCAAATTTTTTATTTATACAAAAATAAGAAATAAAGAAATTTCTTTACTCTTTGTATAAAATTTTTATCAAATTGTATAACTTATTTTTTTTACAGATTGTATACAGATTTTATACATATTGTATACAACCAATATTGTATACTATTTGTATAAAATAAATTGTATACATTTTGTATACAATCTGCAGTATACTATTTTTTTACGTGGGTTGTACGATTTCGCACAGATTTTGTACCGATTTAGAACAGATTTAGTAGTAATTTAATGCTACATTATTGACTGCATTTTTCTTTATCTGTAGTACACGACATGAAATACAAAATTGAAATAGTATTCCCATAAACTTAATACAAATTTAGTACAAATTTTGTACAAATTCTGTACAAATTTTGTACAATTTCTGTACAAATTCCGTACAAATTTAGAACTGTGAATTTGGACTTTTTAGATACGAATTTTGTACAAATTTTGTACGTAATTTATACTAATTTTGTACTAATTTAGTACCAAATTCGGTACTGATTTTGTACTAAATTTGTACTAATTTTTTTAATAGGGTATGTATAACTGCAAATATCTGCCAATATGCAATTGTGCAAATATCGGCTTATACTGTGTATGTGTGTGTGTGTGTGTGTGTGTGTGTGTGTGTGTGTGTTTTACTTTATTATAGGTATTTCTGAAATTCATATTTTTCTACATAATATTATACCGCATACTATCCCTGGTGGAAGAATAAATTGTACATTGGCAAATATTTCCGTATTTTTTTGTATATTGTTGAACATTTTTGTATGTTTCTATATATCTCCGTATATTTCTATATATTTCTGTATATTTCTGTATATTTTTATCAGTTATTATTGGACTTTTATACAGAAATATACAGAAATATACAGAAATGTACGGAGATGTACGAAAATGTACATAAAGATTTAAAAATATATAGAAATAAATGGAAATGTACAAAAACATACAAGGATATAGAAAAATATTCATTGATAAAAGTATACCGTAAATTAAATTTTTTTTTTACTTTTTAAATTAAAAGCAGTTGCTAACAATTTTTGAATAGTTTATAGTTAATAAGACAAGAGTAATATTCCAATTAACGTTTTATTCTAAATAAATAAAAAAATATATTTACATAACTATATTTTAGTCACCAATACCAGCTGTGGGAACACAACTGATGTAATTTTTTCCATCAATTTCGATTAAAATACATTGCGTTAAATCTTCTGGTTTGCAGTATTGCAAATGGTGCGAGTCAATTTCACATTGCTTTATTTTAGTAAATGGTGAGAAAGTATCATTGGTTTTTACATTGACAATTTTGTATATGATTATATGTTCGCAATTATACCAAATTTTCCAGAATGTAGTTTCACGATTTTGTCATTAATTTTTAATGAACGAGCATAAGAATATGTACAATATCTTCTATTTTTATGAATAATTTTTTCATATCTTGTACAAATAAAGCCAAATTGTTGTTCTTCTTCAGTAAAAATACAGTATTTGCCATTGCCGATTAAAATTGTGTCGTCTAAATTAAAAATATTCTATTAAGCTTGTTTTCAAAGTTTTCAACGAACTCAAAAACTCGAGACCTAATACTAGTATACACAACTACTTTTGAGATAGTTATAGAGAATTAATTTAAATTATAATAGAATAAAAATGGTTTATTTTGCAAGTAAAATAAAAAAAATGTCTTAAGTACAGTCTCTTTTAGAGCATTTTTGAATCGAAAAGGATTTACATCGTTATTCCTAATAATTTCAAATATTAATTAATAATATTACCTAAAAGAGCAAAAATAATAAAATTCATATTATTCATGCATAAAGTTATATTTGTATATTTTTGTACATTAGTGCATAATTCAGTACATTGTTACATATTTTTATACAATTTCGCACATTTCTGTATATATCCGTATATTTCTGTATATTTTCATAAAAAAGTCGAATAACTGATAAAAATATACATAAATATACGAAAATATTTAGAAATATACGGAAATATACAGAAATGTACGAAATATAACAATTAATACTTCCGCCAGGGATGTTTGTATACAACCGTTTTGACTATTCAAATAAAAATAATTGTAATATAATTTTATGTAGAAAACGACACCCTTCATTTTGCGCTCGCGCAGTTGAAGTCGTTTCAATAACATTGTGCGTATATATCGATGTAAAGATGTATATAGGAAGTGAAATAGTGTGTGAGAGAGAGAGGGTATTATAGTGAAGCAGAAGCTGTGGCAGGTTAGCCAAACATGGCGGTTATGTCACGTCTCACGTTCCATGTATTGATCGTGACATCCCTTTCCTGCACCGGTAGTTGGTAATACTAGAGTCACTAGATTGCTAATGATAGCATCAGTTGTTAATATTATTGGTATATAATTATTTTAATTCGAGATTAAGTTTAGTAGACGTATACAGAGATACATAAATAGAGAGAGAGAGAGAAAGTGAGAGGGGGGAGAGAGAAAGAGAGAATATAATGCATAAATAGGACGAAGGTTGATATTATCACTTCTATTTTATTTCAAAAGTACAACCAATGATACTTTTGTAAAATGGAAAAAATTGATGACGACCATTGAGTATAAGACACGTGCGTATATATATATACATACTTGTGTTGCTTATACTAGTAACAAAAATTGAAAAATTCCTTGTAATATTCATTTATAATTGTAATATTTAATTTTTGAAGTTACTCTTGCATGTACTAGGGTAAACATTATACAACATTGCATTTCATTCAAATAAATGGAATTATAGATTATTCATCAAAGAAGAAAAAGTTTGTATGTTATTAAACATAATATGAAACATTAATACTTTCATGCAGAAATGTATTGAAACTAACTAGAATACTCATAAGCTGCAGCGGAGGTGAATGTTAAATGTGAGAGTAAAATTCCAAGAATCTCAGATTAAACTATTGGAATTAAGTACGGTGATGTTACCTGTTGGTAAAATTCGAAGTCTCTCGGAGGAGGAAGCTGATCACACCATGCTACAGGGTAAAGACTACTTTTTATTCTAGATGTAACAACTTGTTGTCCAGCTTCCATTTTGCTATTCTTCAAATATTAAATGGTAGAATTCTTTCAACATATATATTTTGAAATATGTAATTTGAACGTTGCTCCATCTTAAATTTAAAGATTCTATTACATGGTTTTATATTGAAAATAATTTAATTATAACAATTAATTATTATAATATTCATGTTATTTTTATTATTAAACATTAGTAAAAGGAATGAACTGACAATCGTCCATAGATCAATTGTTAATTAATATTTTACAATAAATTATGTTTATTATGTATTGTTTATTAATTTTTAAACAATTTCATAAATGTATGAATATATCATTTTCTAAATTAAGCTAAATTTTACTTAAAAATTACCAAAATAAAATTAAAAAAAATTGGTTTGTAGAGTACATATTATTAAAACATACATAGCCTATTTTTTCATACTTCTTTAAATTAAAATTTATTTTTAAATTCCTGTTAAACTAATTTGTATAAGTGCTAGAATTTAATAGAAAGTAATTAAATTTCATTTTTTTAAATAAAACCTAGAACTTTAATTTTAAATATGATTGCATATGCGTCATTAGAATAATTTAGCAATCTTAAGTATAAAACGAAGAAAAAATAAAGTAATTGCAGAATATAAATACAATTAATAACCAATAAAACCTAAACTAATTTATACATGAATTTTTCGTTATTTGTTTATAACTATCGTAAGAAATAGCATTGGATAATGAAATTCAGGCTTTCTTCATATTTAATAGTAGAAATAATATCTGAGAGATTGGTGAATATCCGTTTACCGGAGGTCAAGTACCCCCTTATAAATATCGCGCAAAATTTGAAAACGGTTAAGAATAAATTTGAATAATGTTACGGATAGAATTAACTTTTATTTTACAGTATTTTACCAATTGATTGAGCAAGATATAAAACATTTAAATATAAACTGACTTTTCTGCGTATATAGTATATCAGTTATATTTTAAGGGTAGAGTATGGTCGAAAATGTGGAAAAATAATTTTTTTTTATTTTAGAAACATGTTCTATATATTATGTAGAATGTGCGTGAACAATTTTTAAGATGAAAATGTAATTTTTATAAAGTTTACTCAATAATTTTAAGAGTAAAGTATTGGAACGAGATACTTATTTGGAACTTTGCAGTTAATATCTTAAAAACTATTTTTTATAAAAGTCCTTGCTGGACAATTATTATCGCAGCCTTCTGAAATTTTGCACACATCCTGAGATATGTATTAGGTTTAAAGTTATACAGCCTTAAAAATATTAAAATTTTGCAACAGTCGTCATTTAATATATGTATATTTAATTTAATCTAAAAAGAAATAATACGTTTTATAATGTTTAATTTACTTTGTATAATTGATTAAGTATATATAGAAAATTGCTTATTTATAATCTAACCAAATATAAGTTTTGAATAACTTATTATTTGTAAGTAATAACCAATGTTAGATTTTAAGAGTAAATAATAAGTACAATATGTGTATAATTTGCAGGGTGTTAAAAAACAAAGTGATTCGGTGACTGCTACGCGATAGAGCTGCAAATTCCAAGCAAAATATCCCTGACAAGTTTTTTGCTACAATAAATAGATAACCGGCAAAAACTTATTGAAGAACGCGTAGTCCAGTCAATAAGCGCGCGGCTGCAAAGTATGCGGCGTCGAGTGGGAACACCCACCTTTTGCATCGCGCGCTTATTGGCTGAATTACGCTTTCTTCAATATTTTTTTGCCGGTTATCTATTTATTGTAGTAAAAATCTTGCCAGTGATATTTTGCTTAGAATTTGCTGCTCTGTCGCGCAGCAGTCACGGAATCCCTTTGTTTTTTAACACCCTGTATAATATCGGTCTCTCCAAACTAAATGCTTTACTTTAGAATAAAGTAGGTCCATTGTACTCTTCGTCCACTATGGTTTGTGGAATTTCCCAGAGCACGGTCTTCTAAAAAAAATTAAAGGCGTAGCGTCCTCGATCTTCAGATTGGACTCCTCAGTAAGAAACCGGAGATCTTACCTTAGACGCCTGTCGCAAGATGAACCGCTACGTCAGCAGGATGTTCAGCGGCTACATATATAGAAAAGACACGACGAGCTCTCCAACGAGTGTAGAGAGATAGTAGTCTCCATCTAGCGGGGGGAAAAACCACTAGTCAGAGTGCGACGTATTAGATCGAGTCATTCGGTAATATGTATATATATGTATAATATATAATATTGAGTCTCCGAACTAAATTATTTACTTTAGAATAAAGTAGGCCCATTGTACTCTTCGTCCAGTATGGTTGGTTAAATTTCTAAGAGCACGGCCTTTTAAAAAAAATTAAATTAATTATTATATGCTGTAACAGTGTGGTTGCCGTGCGGACGTTTGTTTTATTATCGCGGCTGCTCAGCGGAATGGTCAAACTTACCGTATTTAAACAAACGTATTTTTCCCGCGTTGCGGCGGCAGTTACCTTTCCGCATTACCAACTCTACTAAAATTAGTCCCAAACCGAGGTCCGCGTATTGACTGTTTGGAGAAAAAATCCCGAACTAAATATACACAGTCAACGGGACCAGTCTAATGCAATAAATAATCTAGTTATTCAATATATTGAATTTATCGGGCTTTCCGAACCAATATGCTTTATTAAGCATTGCCTTTACTCTTCGCCCACTATGGTTGGTGGAAGTCCCAGACTAAGCCCCTCCAAAAATTAAAAATTAGCGATTCGACCACGGCTCTCTAGCTTTGGTCTCTTCAGTAAGAAGCTAGAGAAACAGTTAAGTACATGGCATAAGTATAGCCGTTTTAACTTCCATTTTACGTCGCTTTTGATCTACGAAGGGCTTCTACGGAAGGCCGTGGTCGAAACGACAGTTTTTAATTTTTGGAAAGGCTAACTATGGAGCTTCCCCCAACCATAGTGGATGAAGAATAAATGCCTTGCTTAATTTAGCGAACAATAATTTCACTTTTCTTAAACTGCCTGCAGATAAAAAGCACTCGTGCACATAACAATGGAACAAACACAGGCAATGCTAAAACACGGGGCGCGGGAACAACACATGTCATGTGTCAAGGAGGCTATATCTGTCTTCTATCTTATCCGTATTATTCAGGTGCGCGCGAAAAGCTAATTTCGCTCGTGTAGCTACGACGAACCGAGCCGAACCGAATCTTGCCAGTCCGAGCCGATGTGATCATTACGATATTATTCGCACGTGTTGCTTGAATTCGTCAAATGATAAGGTAAACAATACCTTACCGTTACAATGCTTTAGCATATGGATATATATTTTTTAACTAAAATAAAAATGAATTTAGCGTTCGCTGGTAAGTATATATATGTATAATATATAATATTCGTCTCTCTGAACTGAATGCTTTACTTTAGAATAAAGCAGGCACATTGTACTCTTTGTCCACTAAGGATGGTGGAATTTCCCAGAGCACGGTCTTTTCAAAAATATAAAGCCGTTTCGTCCTTGATCTCCAGCTGGGACCTCTCAATAAAGAACTGGAAATCTTACCATAGATGCCGTGCTCTAGGAAATTCCACCAACCATAGTGGACGAAGAGTACAATGGGTCTGCTTTATTCTAAATTGATTATTAATTATATTTTCCAGTAATTAATAATTAAAAGTTGTAACAGTGTAGTTGCCGTGCGGACGTTTGTTTTATTATCGCGGCTTCTCAGCGGTACGGTTGAACTTACCATATTCAAACAAACGTATTTTTCCCAGTGTTTACCTATCGGCTCTACTAATCTGCTAAGTGTAAGTCTGAAACCGAGGTCTGGTTTCAAATAGCAACCAGGCATAAATTTAAATCTAAAATTGACCGTGAATAAGGATATCGCGTCATGCACTTGTCATTTTAAATATACGGGCTTTTAGGAACACGAAAGTAATCAGACGTAGGATAAAAATTCATTCACTCGAACAGCTAATTAAATTTAAATAATAAATAGAGTTTATTGAAACAACAATCAAAAGTACGGAAAACCAAAATATATCTAACTATCGTCAAGGTTTACGCATGAGCATACATGTGGGTAAACAGCTGACATGAAGTAAGAAAGGGGGGATATCGCGAACTAAATATACACAGTCAACGGGACTTTTAAAGCGCAATAAATTCATAATTATTTAGCGTATGAAGTGGTATCACTTACTTTATTCATTGCAGGAATTGTTAATATAACGAATAGCCGATCGGTCTCTCTCTCAGATTTCATCAAAAGTTCATGGTGCGCTTTATTGCCTTAGATACAAAGGTGCCTCTTTACCGACGCAGGCGCGCATTATGTTAGCTACCGCTCTTATTCTCCCTCATTTCGATTACGCCTGCTTAGTTTATATGGATCTTCCGGCCTACCTAAACACAAGATTGCAAGATTGTTTATGTAATATTGTTCTTAGATTTATTTTTCAACTTAGGCGTGACGTTAATCTAAAACTTTATTATGATAGATTATCATGGTTATCTTTATATGATCGCAGGAAATATTTATTGGCTGTATTTACTTATAAATTGATTGCCACACAAGTACCACGATACTTGTATGATGAATTAACTTTTGTAAGTGATGAAATGCGTAGATCTAAGCGGAAAAATTCGGTTTTTGTTTTACCAAGGGTCTGTACTGACTTATTTAATAAATCATTTATTGTTCAAGCGATGATTTTATGGGATGAAATTCCAGATCATATAAGATTGGCTGTAAATTTAAACAGTTTTAGGCGTAATTATTTAAAACTTTTAAATGATCAATCTAGGTAGCTGCATCGAAGTTAGATGTGTTACGTACTTTTTCTTTTGTTGCGTTAATCATATATTATATGGCGATAAAGGTTTTGTTATTCTTCGTTTTATGCTTGTTATGTTTACATATATTCGCTTTTATAGTACTTCTTGTTTGATATTTATAATTTCTATCGCTATTTTTTATATAATTGTAAAACCTGGCACAAATAAATTAGTAATCAATCAATCTTTCTCTCTCTCTCTCTCTCTCTCTCTCTCTCTCTCTCTTTCTCTCTCCTAAGCTCAGTGAGGACACTTTACATGATCTCGCCTCACTCTTTGAATCAACTTTTCACAATTCCTCCAACGCTTCGACTCATCCTACATTCTCTGATTCTTCTCACCTCTCTTTCACCGGGCTTGACCACCCACCTGCTCATTCATCTATTCCTTCTCATTCCAGTCGACGAGACCCTCTCACACCTTCTATATCCCACCTCTCGGCTTCCGTCATCGAAACCTTCGATTGTCTGGCACCCGTTAGCACTATGTCCTTGAGATCGAACCACAAGCAACGGGTTACCAATGATATTAGACTTGTTATCAGAACTAGAAACTCGGCTTACAGAAAATACCGTTCTTCGGGCTCATTAACTGACTATAATACGTTCAAAAATCTATGTAGCCGTGTTTCTAACACTCTCGAAACAAATAAGTGTCATTATTTGTCTGAAAATTGAAAACTGCTCCTATTCCTGCCAGCTTGTGGGAATCTCTCGGTAATATGGATTTACGGTCCAGACCCCATCCCTCTCCACTCACCCTCTTCTCATCATCCGACCTTGTTCTTCACTTCACATCCGTCTCAAATTCCATCCCTTCTCTTTCCCCCGATTTCATTAACACATTTCTGGCTGCACACAATCGCTCACCTGATCTCATCGCCTTGTTTTGTTTCTTAACAATCAATGTCAGAGGCGTTCAATGAGTCATTTCGCGAGTCACATCCAGTTCCATGGGGTTTGATGGCATTTCTGTAAAAATGATCAAACTTTTGGAACCGCAACTCTCGCCCCTCCTGGCGGACCTGTTCAATCTTTCGCTCTCGTCGGGTTATTTTTCATATTGCTGGAAAAGAGCGGTGCTGTTTCTTCTGGCGAAGTCATCCAGAGTTAAGTCGCTCTCTGATGCACGACCGATATTGAAGCTCTGCGAACTCTCCAAACTTTTGGAACGTCTGGTGCATGAACAGCTTCCCCTGTTGAAAAGAACCACGTGGTAAACCACGCAGTTTTACCACGTGGTTTTACCACGGGGTTTATCGCGTGGTTGGTCGTGGTTACCACGTGGTATGGGTGTAAATATGATTTTAGAATAATAGTGTAATGGATGCAAATTCGAACAACTTACAGGATTGCAATAAAGAATTATATATTTTACCGTATCATTGAAATAAGTAAGGTCAAAAGAGCCGCGGTGGCTCATGGGTAGAGCTCCCGACTCTCACACCAAGGGTCGTGGGTTCGATCCCAGACGTGTACCACTGAAAATTTTTTCATGTGCATCTTTCGAACACCGCGACTCAGTGGCTCGGCGTGTCACTATAATGTGACGCCAGTTCAGGTGCGCGTGCGTTTCGTGCACTTGTCAGTGCATGAGAGGCACGGGCATCTGAACTATAGGGAACGTTAGGGACGCGAAGATGTAAAGAGGATCGCGGTGGTTCCATCGGGAGGACAGGAAACTGTAATTATTAGACTAATTACAGTGACCAATGATATCTTCCGATGGACACAAGCACCACTGTTTCAACTACATGTGCTTTGTTTACAGCCACAGCGTTCACCTCCGTCGCTGATTAGCCCTGGCAGCATAAATAGAGCGACGTTAAATAACAAAAAAAAAAAAGTAAGGTCAAAAACTTTACGTGGTAAAACTGCGTAGTAAACCACGTAGTAAAACTAAGGTAGTGGTTACAACGTGATGTTACCTGGGTTGTAATTAAATTATTTATTTAAATATTGTAAGATTTTAATTAAATTATATAATTAACAATAACAAAATATATAAGACCAAAAAGTTTCACGCGACATAATCGTGTGGTAAAACTACGTGATAGAAGCTTGTGGTAATCCACGAGGTAATAGACTTTAAAACTATGTGATTTTGTTACATAATTATTGAAATTTCCTTGTCGGAAGAAATACCAAATTGTTAAAAATATATGTTAACAATAATAGTATATATATATACTTACTTTTGGTCCGTAGAAGTCTAGAAAAATTTTGTTTATATTTTTTTCTCTGTAGTTTTACATGAAATTGAATTAATTGAATGGAAAATATTCTACAGGTACGAACTTTTTAATTATAATAAATAATTAATAGTATAATAACTCTTACAAAATTACGATGCAAAATATTATTACTTCGGAGGATATTATGTCAATTTTTTGATAAAGTAAGTACAAAATTAGTTTTATAAAGAAATTAGATGTATAATTGAAAGATTAATAATGTTAATTGCAATTCGCAAATAAATATTGTATTAATTTACTAATGTAGTGTAATTTGATTGCTAAATCCTTTCTTATCTATAAATACTAAGTATTTTACTACTTGATTTCAACCTGTGCTTTACCACGCGGTTTCACCCCGTGGTTTTATACCACATGGTTTTATCACGTGGTTTTATTACGCGGTGTGCCCTTGTCTGGGATAGTTTAATCTTTTACATTAAGGATAAAAATATAATTTAATTACAATCTTATGAGTAGTCCAAATTCGTATTTTTTACAATTGCCTGCTAAAACAATTTTTAAACTTACCACGTGGTTTCATACCACGTGGTTTTACCACGTGGTTTTACTACGAGGTTTACCCTTATCTGGGTTGGTTAAATCTTTTACGTTAAGGATAAAAGTGTAATTTAATTAAAATCCTATAAGTAGTCCACATTCTTTTTTTAGAATATTCTAAAAGAATTTTTACAATTTTACAACGCGGTTTTACCACGCGCTTTTACCACGTGGTTTCACCATACGGTTATATCGCGTGAAACTTTATGGCTTTATATATTTTGTTGTTGCTAATTATATAATTTAATTAAAATATATAATTTAATTACAACCCTGGTAAAATCACTACTGGTTGTAACCACACCTTGTAAACTTTTTGACCTTACTTATTTGAATGATACGGTATTAAATATCTAATTTTTTATTGCAATCCTGTAAGTTGTTCGAATTTGCATCCATTACACTATTATTCTAAAATCATATTTACACCCATACCACGTGGTAACCACGACGAACCACGCGGTAAACCACGTGGTAAAACCACATGGTAAAACCGCGTGGTTTACCACGTGGTTCTTTTCAACAGGGTCTATTTTATTTTGAAGGTAATATTTAATCGTAGATAGATAAGAGGGGTTTCGCCGAGGTTACAGCAGTTAATCTGCTCTCCTAGGAGTCACAGATGATATCAGAAAGTCCATTGATCCTCGGAAATCAGTAATACTCATCCTGTTTGATTTCTCCAAGGTCTCCGACACCATTTCTTATGACTTTCTCATCCGGCTGCTTCATGGTCTGGGCTGTTCTGACGCGGTATTGAGCTGGTTTTACACTATCTTGTTGGTTGCACTCAGGCTGTGGTTGATAAGGCTAGAAATCTGTTGGACTGGCTCACGGTAAATGCGGATGTCCCTCAGGGTAGCGTGCTGTGCCCGTTACTATTCTCTATTTTTATCAATGATTTACCTACAGTGTTTAAGTTCTGTAATGCTACGTTATTCGCGATTGACGCCCAGGTCTATCACTCTTTTTTTCCAACTGATTGAAAGAACACCGTCTTTCGTTAATTCAAAATCGACTCTCGAGTGAGACTGCAGAAGAACGAGAACGTCGTTTCTCGTTCATTCGCAATCGCCTGTCAAACGAAACTGCCGACGAACGAGAACACCGTCTCTCCTTAATTCACAGTTGCGTTGCGAATGAGACTACAGAAGAATGAGAACGTCTGTTTCAAAGAATCCGTGACATAAGCAGCAAGAAAAGGAGTTCATTTGATATGTCGGACTTGAAGAAGGCGATCAATATATTCTGTGATGTACCCTGTGCAATATGTAAAATGTTTCTATATCCCCAAAAACGGTGCAATTTGAATACAACTCAATTGTCATCGATTATGCCTTCAGATCTAGTAGAATTGGGGAGTGTTTTGGCTTGCTCTCGCTGTACAACTAATCTTAAAAAACGAAAAATTTCACCTCAAGCATTTCGGAATAAAATGGAAATATCACGTATGCCTCAGGAATTGACCAATTTGTCGGACATTGAACAACAACTCCTGAGCAGAATTGTGCCTCATCTCAAAATCATAAAAGTACAGAATCGATTCAGTCAAGACTGGTGCAGAAGGCAAGTTACTCTATTTGCGTAAAAATTGGCTGAACAGTTTCCGTTATAATTAAGCCAAGCTGGTATTGTCGTAGTTGCAGAGAGTCTGGAAAATCTACAGCACATAAGACAACTGATAGTAGATATTCGCAAACTAAAAGTAGCCTTGCAGTGTCTAGTGAAGAATAATCCTCTGTATCAGGATGCTGTTCCATTGTTCAACTAGTACAAGTTGTCAATGATCCTATAATTAGGAATCCAGATGGAGATGTTTAGAGAGTAGCACCTGATTGCAACCTGAAGCCAACGAGAGATTTAATGTCAGTTCTAGTGGAAATCAGAGCACAGCTATAGCAGTGATTGCTTGCATTGCATTCTGTCTACTTGATCCAAATAACTAGTACGTAAGTGATATCGACTATATACTCGTTTTGGGTTCTTCCGAGAATGTATGGCGAACCGCATCGCTCCTAATCCATTGGAAATGAATACCCAATATTTGCGGGTGACAGAACTTCAATCTCATGCGACATATAATGATCCCAATGTTTATATCCATGTTTATGATGAATTTTCTTGGAACGGCAATCTAATTAATGATCATAGTGATGCTGGATTTCCAAACTTGAAAAATGTTCTAACCGCTTTCTTGTCAGAACATACCTATAGAATACTTACAGCCAACCTGACATCAGTTGCTTTATACCATAATAATTAAGCTAATGTGACTCATTTATACACAAAATTTTACGTCGAAACTTGTCTGCACGAAAACTGGTCATGAACTGACGATAAATGTATATATTTTGACTCCGTTAGAGATAACGCCAGATAGTGTAGAAAATCAACCACGTGGTAGTCGAAATTCATCTTAGACATTGCTAGCGGTAAATGGAAGTTCACCCATAACAACTGAAGCTGATGATACAGAGGCAGATTCTACTGTTGAAAATAGAGAAGCTGAAATTAAAATTAAAGTTGTCTTCATCACAAAAATGCTTTACTTAATAGATGATGACATACCTGATGTGGAAAGCATTGTTACTGTCGATAATAACATTTCAAAGGTGGGACCTGCGCGATTAGTCGATGTCAGCACCACGTCTAAACATTAAAAGAAAACGACGTATGGAAGAATTGGTTTGGTATTTTCTTTTCCCTGATGGCAGAATTAGTTTCAGTGAGCGGCATGATATTCTTCGCTTTATCCATTGTGGAATACTTTCGTGCTAAGTCTAGTGTATCAGTATCATGTAGCATGCGACAAGGAGATAACACACCTCAGGGTTTGGTAGCTAATGTGCATCTTATTATGCGAAACATAAGAGGATCCGCATCGTATTGAAGAAGTGTTTGTTCAGAATTAATTGCAATGGTCAGGAGTTTAGGAGCTCCTACATGGTTTTTAACATTCTCCTGTAATGACCTGAACTGGTTGAATATGCTGGAAGCGTTGCTCAATATTGCTGGTCGAGATCGAAGCGAAGCTTAACATCTGAAACCTTCTCCGAAAGGCTGGCCTTATTTCAACGTTACCCCGTGATCGTCGCAAGGCAATTTATGGTACAAGTCAATGCACGAATCCGATATTTGAAAAATAATCCCGACTACTTAGGTGGATGAATAATAGATTTCTGGTACGGGATGGAGTTCCAAAACAGAGGAAGTCCTCATTTGCACATGTTGTTTGGTGTGAAAACATACCAGATTTCGCGACAGGACAAGGTATGGATTTGATTGACAAAGTTGTGTCTTGCTCATTGACTGCTGACGATTAAGTGTTACGACATATAGTTGAAACCGTGCAAATTCACAAACACTATCCACTTGTTACAAAGATCGTAACAACTGTATTTGTCGATTCGGTTTTCCCAGACCAGTCAGTGATCAAACAGTGTGTTTAGATCTTGATGAAACTCTTGCAAACAACGGACGTTTTTGGATATTGCAAAGAACTTCTGATGAGGTGCTTCTAAATAATTATTATCCTGATCTCCTGACTCTCTGGGAAGGAAATATTGATATACACCTATGCGGTTCTGTTACTGCCGTTGCATATTACGTAGCAAAATATGCCAGTAAGTGTGAGCCAAATGAAACTGGCGATGTCATTCAAGAAGCGATTTAAAAGGCAAAAAGAGAAGGTGGAAATGGTTGAAATCAGTTGTTTTCCATCCTTTCTTTGCGGTTAGTCAGTGCCTCCGAATGCACTTATAGACTGTGTCATCTATCACTCAAAATGTCGTCACGAAAGGCTGTTTTAGACAATAACTGCAAGCCTGATCAAAGATTTCGAATTTAACGATTAGAAGGTGACGAAGCTTTAACATTCAATAACATCTTTGATCGTTACATTGAGAGACCAGATGAACTCGAAGATTAAAGCTTGGCTGAATTTGCTGTCAGATATGAAACGGTATCGAGTAAAGTCTGGGCAGAAGATGATGGAGATATCGTACCAAAAGAAACTAAAGAGGAAGAAAGTTGCGAATACGAAGCAAACCAGCTGTGCTGCACACTCGGTATTACACGGAGAGAGATATTACTATAGCTAAATCGTCTGTCATATTCCGTTTCGGAATGAAAACGAACTTGTACTAGAGGGCGAGTCTACAGAAGCCTGTTTCATCAGGCGACAACAAAAACTGAGGTCTTTACTGGGAAATCTAGGCACAGAAGAGTTTGCTAACATAGAACAGGTCATTCAGCAGGCTCTGGCCCAAGCTTCAGCCTTTAATGTTGTTCGTAAAGCTGTAAACGAATTAAATGATAACGAGTGTACGGTTCATGCGGATGAACAAATAATACATGATCCAGATGATTTCTGTTTAGCCGAAGAAGAAATCGCAAGAATACCAAATGATGTTTTTGTTACTGGTGTGAGAAATCTGAATATACAACAAAAGGAGTACTTAAGCGTAGTGACTATAACCATCGAAAGATATAAGAGGCGATGAAACTCAAATGTTGCAGTTCATAATGGACGGTGCTGGCAGTGGAAAGTCGTTTACTTTGAAACTGTTGGTTGAGCATGTGGAGCATATTATGGCACTACAGTGGATGTGTTGGCCAAACCACAGTTTATCGAAGTTGCTGCTTTAACTGGTGTTACTGTTTGCCAGATATTTGGCAAAACCTTACACTCTGTTTTTTTTTCTTTATCAATCAAAAAGGGTAAGTCCATGGCGTATCCGAAGATGACAGGCCAGCGCCTCGAGCAAGAGAGAAGGCGTTACATCAAATGGCTGATCATAGATGAGATATCGCTGGTTTCCTACATACGATAAAGCTAGCGAAAGGAGCACGTGTGATGCTTAGACGCAATATTTCAATCTTCAATGAACTAGTCAATGGTGCATTGGGAGTAGTTCAACAGTTTAAATGGCCAGCACTCCGAAAAGACCAATTAGAATCTGGAGAATTGCAAGAAGCATTGTTAATTAAATTTGATGATAACAACATTCCAAGTATTAAAGTATTTTCATATTGTTTATTCCACGTCAAGTGGTCTAATTAAAATATTGTAACTTCGCCACAATTAATTTTTCCTTTTCCTAAAAATTTGTGCATTTTAATTCTTGGACTGCCAGACTGTTTCGAGAGGGTATCACGGCGCTCATGCCTCATCTTACTTGTTAGTCTATAATAGCGCAATGAACTTTTTTATTCATCTATCTATTCATGTATCTCCGTTTACCATTATTGAACTCACCAACTCACCTTACTATTATTGTTATTATCACTTTAATTTTTATTATCAGTTTTGTTTATTTATTATATATTTTTCGACTATTATATTATTGTTATATTATTGTTATTTATTATTTTATTATATTCAGTATTTTATCTTATTTATTTATTTACTATCTTTAACTCATTTCTTACTGAAATATTTATGGTTGTCTCTCGAATGGATAGGAGTGGGGTCGATTAAAACACAAGAATTCAAGTAGTCAGGCTCTGGCTTCTTTCTTTATTACTTTCCGTATTGAGAACGCTAAATATACAAATAACAATTAATACTTCATATAATCAATAAAATAGGGTACCGCAATTGGTAAATTATACAAAGCTTACCCCGATCGGGCTTTTGTCCAGTAAGTAGGCGGCAATCTGAGCTAGACGCTTGACGAGAGTCTACTCCATTCTAACGCTCTCGCAAGATATTCTTCTTCGATCGCCTAAATGCTCCCTACCCGTTTACTTTTACTACCGCAATTATAATAACAACTAAGATGGTTCGCTACATTACTACCAATTCATGCATTAACTTTGTTAACCGTTGCGCGCGACAGAGTACTTTATATTTTTACTATATTTGTAACGCCATACTCTGTATTCTTCAGTGTTATCTGGGTATAACCCCTACAGCCCAATAAAATTATATCAATCAATCCCTCTGGCGGTGAGTACACTTTCTTCTGTTGCTAAGCTCCGTATTTTACTATTGGATAAATACTCACTCCGTCGCTTCGAGTATTTTTTAGACATTGCCCTGAGGAAGCTTACTGTCTGCAGCACCTATTTTATAAATAGATAAACTTTACTGTAGCCAGTAGTCCTCGAAATTTGCAACTTTGCACAGACTCTTTTCTGTGTATTGTAGCCAATACAGCGCCACTGCCTGGTAATTTTCTTAAATTATAAAATAAAATCTCTTTCAATTGGATTCCTGGCACAGAAAATGGATGACACACAAGGATTATGCAGAAGTGTGCCCGGTATGTAACAACATAGCCAATACTAATTGTTTTGCAATCGCGTGCCGGGCTCTTCTCAGCGCCGCTGCTGCGCGATCGCGATAACCAAGGCGTTGGTAATGGTTCCCTCCGATACGCGGGCGTCACCAACTGGGTGGCCGTGCCAGAACGACGCAACCGACTTTACCGCGCTAGTAACCACGCCTACTCATTTTACCTCCTGGGTGAAGCCTGTTGCCTCGCATCCGTCACCGAAGCGACAACTGAGGCGAGATTCGCGGGCTTCGGTGAGCATTTCGTTAGTCTGTTATCCCTGATAAATACTTTTCAGGCAGATCAAGAGAAATGGGTTCCTCAGTAATTTGCATCCACTGGTCCACTGTAAGACACGTGCAAAGTTCGTCCCAGTGGGAATATCACCTGCTCCTACGTGGGCTGCTAAAGGCATCGTGATTAGACTGCGTCTATTTCAGCCAGGAATGCAGTAATTGAGAAGGTCACCTTCTAAAGTGGCATAAAGTACGTAATATTTTTGGGGAGGGAGAAGAAAACTCTTTGTTCCTCAGACCGCTTTAGCCGAAGTCTATCTTCGATTACTGATCGATAGTGGTTAGTAAATGTAATGAACTAAGCTATGCGAGAGCCTTGGTCATAAATTTAACTGTATATACATGCAGATGAGGGTTGGTTCGCTAAAGCACATGTCTTCTGAGGCTGACCTTCTTAATCTCCACACTCTTTTTACTCCCTCACATACCGAATGAGACAAGTCTGATTGGGCTAAAATCCCCATCTTAGGAAGGGGTGCGATTGCAAGATTCCACCTGATTTCTGAACATAAAATAGGCAGACTGGTCAAAAATGATACGCACGATTTCGTACGAGGGAGAGCTGGTAGTGCCGACGTCTTCTCTATATCCGTACTAGGATCGGAACATAAGTATTTTGACATATTAGCCCGAATGTCCTCGATATAAATCCACATCGCTTTCAAAATGCGACATAGTGTATCACATCACGGTCCGTGGCTCACCAATTTATTATCAAAATCAATATAGCATCAAAGCTAGGTGTTTGAACGCCGAAAAATTAAAGGCAGCAAAAGATGAAAGAGCCAAGCTGTATGAGCACCCGTACATATGGTAAAGAAAAAAACGGATAATGGCCACTCTGCGGAGACTATAGGTAACTCAATGCAGAAACAATCCCGAATCGATATCCCGCACTGCACCTACACGATTTTTCCAATTTCGTTCGATTTATATGAAACGTATCACCAAATACCTATCGCGCCAGAAGACGTCAAAAAGACTGCAATAATTACACCATTCGGATTATTTGAATATCAAGCGATGGGATTCCTATTTCTGAACGAGAAACAAACGTTGCAGCGTTACATCAACCGAACGTATATTTTGGTGACATACCAATCGCATTGTGATACGAAACCGAACCTCGTATACATTTGAAATTAGTATTGGAAAGTCTCAATGACGCGAGCCTAAGACTGAATGTAGATAAATATACTTTCGGGGTTAGAGAAATCGAGTTTCTGGGTTACGTTATTGGCGAGGAAAGTTTAAACCATTAAACGTGAAGATAAGGGTAATTTGCGGCTTTCCACGACAGCGTACAGTTAAATTATTGCAAATATTTTAGGAATGACACATACATTTTACATTTTTATTTTACAATTTACTTTTTTATCGAAAGATACAACGCACAGCGGAAGATCAATTGCCTTTGCTCAAACACTTGAACGGTCTGTGAAAAATATGTCAGCGACCAGAAGCAGGCCGAGACTCGCATCGGTTCAGACGCGTCAAACTAAACGAATGGACGCAGTATCAGAACAGACAATCAAAAACGAAGGGAAACCCCTTGCTTTCTTATCTAAAAAATTTAATCAGGAACAAATAAAATACTCTACGCATCGACGCCTTGCATGAAGAAAAGCACAACCCTGATTTCGTAATTATTTTAACCATTTCAGTTACAGAAGCCTATATATAGGCTACCTGAACTTTTTTATTCTTCTCATCATTTTTTTTATATTTTATTTAAAATCCTGAAATTTTTTGCGTTTCTAGAACATAATAGGCTTATTTGTTGAATTAATTACAATTACTTGTTAATTTATAATTATTTATAAATTAAATAATTAAATGAAAAACAATTAAATTGCGTGATTGAAAGGGTTAAATGGGAAAATCTGAGTTGTGCATTTGTTCGTACGAGGCGTCAGTATGATTGCGAATTAAAAGCTATTTCCGAAGCAGTAAGTACTTTTATTACTTTATCGAAAGTTCGAAATTTACCATTCTATAGGAACACAAGCCGTTAATCTACGCGTTACAGCAACAGCAGTTTTCGAGTTTGAGAGATTACGTAAAGAACAAATGAAAGACGATGAACTTAAAGATATCTTAAGCAACGTCGAGTATTCCATCAAGTTAAAAAAAATTGACGCGGGAAAATACTATGATTTCTGATGTGACATATCGGGTGAAGCTATCAGATCATATGTCCCGAAATTCTGCGCGATGAGGTAATTACATGGTAACGCACATACCAACGCAGTAGCTACAGATAAGATCGTACGTTAATACTATGTTTGACCAGCAATTAGTAAGGAGGTTGAAATGGTGAAAGTGAAATGGTGCAAGTACTGCATCCTATACCAATAGTCAAAATTATTGCGCCATAATAAATTTTTAATTCGAGCTTTTCGTAAATAATAATCGCCTAAATTTCAACTCCGTTGCTCCAACCTCAACCTCGACTCTACTCTATAGCAACTCTATTCTACTCAACAGAAAGATGGCTTTTTAGCCTAACTCTACTTATTTACAAAACAAAACTGTACTGTTCGATAGTTCGATCAGGTAGCAAATGATTGAGACCGGTTCTTCATTCAGCTCGTGGCGTAGCTTGATCGTCCCCAAAAAAGGATTTTTCCTCTCACGCTAACGATATTCTTATCTATCTTATTACTGCACTTATCTACCGGCGTTTATTTAGGTGGCTGACTGTATGGTTCGATACGCATAGACTCGACCTTGATCTTATTTTCGTCAATAGTGGTTTACGTCACCACTATCCCATTAATTATTGACACAAACACGCAACCAACCACCCTTGGCATTCGGAAGGCGTACAATATACAAATAATTAATTATCATAATCGGTAACCCAGTCGGTGCTGCTGCCCTATGCCTACCAGATATATAACTCGTCTATTAAATACTCCCTACATACTAATACTTTAATTAAAAACAATTAGTTACGACTACTTATGACTACATGCATCGTAATATTAATTACCATTTGCCCCAAACTCTACCGACGCGTACATATATTTTAAAAATTAATTGTCAGCGCGGAATAAATAAAATAATAATTAAGCTCCTAATACTTTCGACGTATACCCACATCTCACGACTGGCGAGTATCTATACATGCGCGCTGTACATTAGTATATCCGCGTGTATATGTGTGGAATACGGGATACATAAGGTATACGGGGTCCCTACTCTTCTCGCGCGCTTCCTCCAAAACATTCCACCGGCGGTCGCTCATTCGAACTCCCCGCGCGCACAACACTCTCATTGCTCGAGTGATATCCCCTTTATCCGCGCACGACGCCCGGTGCCACATGATCATCGCCATCAGTGCCGCGTTCCCCGGTGTTAATAGGTTTAATATTACATAGGTTCTTACAAATTTTATTTTAATAAGATAAAAGTCCCTATTAATAAACACCTCGAGAAAAGTGTAAATCGTACTAAACAGAGAGAAAGTAATACGAATTAAGTATATGGATGTTAATGATTAGAAAAATTTTATTAACCTTCAGAGGGCCGGCAAACGCCTAGAGGCGTAAACATTTTTTTTCATAAGTACTTAATTTTTTTTATTTAAATAACTCAATTCAGGTGTGAGGGTTAACGAAGTCTCCAAACATGATTCTGCAACCAAAAAAATTAAACTCAAAATGGGAGATGCAATATGGCTAAGTTTCCAAGACATTTCGATGTCAATCCTACTTGAAAATTATGTGTAGGAGTTTCAGAAGTCACTAGTTACAATTTTTCATTCAGAATGCTCATGTTTTTGGGGTCGCTGAATCCGAATCTGAAGTCGGATTGTCCTCATGACCTCAGGGTCAAGGTCATTTGAAGGTCAAATTTGCAAAATGTCCATTATGTTTAGCATTAATCCGAAAGAATGTTTGAGGGAAAAATTTAGTAAACATGCTCGCTCTTGGCTTTACCCATAATCAACGACGTGTACGTGGCGAACTCCTAATTCCATGTATGTGTGTATGTATGTGTGTGTATGTGTGTGTCTGCATTGTGTAGTTTTCAAATGTAAAGAATAAAGATATCGCCGGTTGATACGCCTTTTGCAATATTTTTCAAGTAATATTGATATAGAACAACCAGATAAAACCTAAATACAGCTGAAAATGAAATAAATTGTGCATTTTAACGTTTTTCTGAAATTGTGAAAATTTCAACATTTGGCCTTACCGCACCGGACCGGAATACGCCTCTAGGCGTAAGGGGTCTGACTCGCCAACATCGCAACTTAGTTTGGTTCTAACTCAGGGACCTTAGACCACATTCCTATAGAAAAATGCGATTTTCGAATTTTTCAAAACCCCGGCCCTCTAAAGGTTAAATAATTTAGTCTATTAACTGTGTTTATATTTTTTTTTGCAATTGTAATAATTAATGGCATATAAGATTTCATAAAAATAAGTGAAAAAAATGGACACGTACGTACGTACGTACGGACGCGGACATGTCCGTCTTATAATATTAAAATAATTAAACAATCATATTCCGAAAATAAATTTTTTTAGTCCGTAGTTGTTTGTCATAGTACCAGGTACACATTAAGTCTAAAAAAAGATAATCATTATTTATAATTATTTACAGTGGAAGGGGAAATTCACAGAAAAGTCTCATTTTAGATATAAAATTTTAATATAATGTGGATGTGGATTTACAATAATAGTAACTCTTAGAATTTTTAGTTTTGTTAATTTTCTATAACATACATACTTTTTAAGGATCCGTATCAACGTACCAGAATATCATCGTGCCAGCAGCGATGAAAGGCTGCTTTGAATGTTTTGAAGGAGGGGTAAACACCAGAAATTGTCCAAGTTTTCGTGGTTACTTCAAATGTACATATTCTACAAATAAATATGTACATTATGTATCCTTATACATTTATATTAGTAGATTACTCAATAAATATTTCTTAATTTTATTACGTAGAAAATGTCGATATTTTAAATTTTTTTTAAATAAATTTAAAATACCCGGGAAAACTTGGACAATTTCTGGCGCTTAGTCCCTCCTACAATACATGCAAATCATCCTTTCGCTTCCGGCACAATGACATTCTGGTACGTTGACACCTATCCTTTTTTGTAAATACTTGAAATTTTAAATAGTTAATCAATAATAATCAATAATTAAATTTATTGATTGTTGCATGTCATTCGAATCGATATTGATTATTCTAATTTTTTGTTCTTATAAAATTTACCTAATTTATAAATGTAGCTTACAAATGCAATACTAAATTATTATAATTGAAGCCATACCGTACGAGTGCAACAAAAAAAAGTAACTCTATCTGGCAGCCCTGGTTTATCGATTAATACTTATCAAGACGTTTTTTATATCTAGTTACTTTTAGTTTTTGTACATACATAATTATCATTCATATTTTTTTAATTATTTATCAAAAGTTATGTCCACAAAGTAGTATTGAGGGATCACAAAGGTAATACGGACGTAATCAGGGTAAAGCCCGACCAGGCTTGTAGTTCAGGTAGACCGAAAGAGGTCAGGAATAGTAAAGCAAGCGAATTCAACGCGACAGATAACTTCATAAGTGTTCGGTAATAGAGCTTTCTTATCAGTGCTCAGGCACTCAACTAAGGTAGTAGCAAAACTGCGCAAGTGTAGGATAGTTACACCGCAATGGAGACTACAGAGATTGATCCGTTCACGCGAGCAAAGCGTATCTGGCGAGATGGTTAAACACATTTTCGGAAAATAAGTCAATGTTAACCGACAAAAACCTTTTGTTAACATTTGAGAGGAGCACTGTAGGGGATGCGTAAATATTTTAATTTGGTCAAAAGTTATGGAAGAAATAAGAATAAGATGAATTTTTTTACCTAAAAGTCCATTAAATTTAAACACTAAATTTTCGTTAAAATTTTGTCTTGTTCATATTTTTTCCATAACGTTTGACCAAATTGAAATATTTAAGCTTCTTATTTTTCAAATCTTATTTACTTAATCTTAACTTTTTGTCAGCCCTAAGTTTGTTTGTCTATGTTTAAAAGCTTTTGAGTTATCAGTAATCAAACTAAAACATACATTTTTCACAATTTTTCATTATTCGTAGAGTTAACGTCAAATAGCTTATGAGATTGAATTTCACGTGTTATGTATCTGTTATGATAATTTAAAGAAACACGAAATTTTTTAAAAAATTTAAATGGGAATTACCATGTTAATTTTTGTGAATTTTTTGTCTCTCTTTAAATTATCATAACTTTTTACAGAATAGAAGGCCATTAAATGCTACAAACCATTTAGAAGGTATTGTTCCAAGTTTTTTTTAAACTTTTGCATAAAAAAATCAATTGTGGCGAACACACACTTTTTTCAAGTTGAATATTGACATGTAGTTTATATAACATTGACCTTGAGATTAGAAATTCTAACCCAGAAGAATAAATTCTAGACATAATTAGCAACGAATGTTACATATAATGTTTTGCAGTAAAAGTTGATGGATTTTGAGTTGAATAGCGGTAAACCCAGCTGGTGTTGAAAAAAACTTGGAAAAATTCATTTTTTGAGGTTAAAATAACTTGAGCAAATAGATTCCAGAAAGGATAATCACCGGCAAATATATATTACAAGCGAGATATTTGGTTAATCGGCGAGATGGACGATCTATATAATAAATAAACAAAATATCAATTGGTTAACAATAACAATTAAGGAGTAGTATCAACGTCAACTACCCGCGAGGTCAACACGAAAACAATCAATTAAAACTCAATATTATTCGCGTAATCGGCAACCAATCCGGTAATGATCGGTTGCTTAACCTAGGTTATGATATATATATATGCGTATAATATATGTGCGTATATATGCGTGAAATAGCCCGTATATATATACAGGGTATTAAAAAACAAAGGGGTTTGGTGAATGCTACGCGATAGTGCAGAAAATTCTAAGCAAAATATCGCTGACAAGTTTTTCGCTACGACCAATAGATAACTGGCAAATAATTATTGAAAATGCGTAATCCAGTCACTGAGCGCGCGGCTGCAGAAGTATGCGGCGCGGAATGGGGAAACCCGCCACGCACACCCCACGCCACCAAAGCTCGCCGCGGCACACTTCTTCACCACTCGGCTAAATATCAATATTTTAACTTGCAGATTCACGTGTATTAGTGAATTTAGACGATTCTACTACTTTCTGAACCGTTGTAAAAGTAATATTGATATTAAGAACATTTTTAAAAAATCTGAAACTGCCATAACTAAACGTAAATAAAACCGATTGTTAAAATTTATTTATTTGACTTTGGCTTTTCTTCCATCGAATAGAGAATAGTCGTTGCTAATCTGACGATTTACAATACCTTGACTTTCTAAAGGATAGTTAAAATAAAGAAGCTAATTAAAAAATGTAAAATCACGACACCATATTTCAAGAAATTATTGTAACAGAGATAACTTAACGAAATTTATTTTACGCGAGAATGGGTTTGCTTCAATAAAATCCATCAATCCGCACCAATTCGACTTCATATCAATTGCATCCTCTTACTCTTTTATTGTGAAGGGTAGTAATGGTAGGGTGATTATTCTAAAATGTATAAAGATAATAAATGTGAGAAATCAACAAAAGTTATTTTTCTTTACTTTGGAGCTAATCAATTAAAGCTTAAAATAAGTACCAATATGACTTTTAATCTTGTGAATTTTTTCCCCTTCAATGTGGAGGGTATCAGATGTAAGGTAGTTATTTAAAAAAAATTAATAATTACTCAAAATTTATAATAATAACGAAAAATTTAAGAAATTGCCAAAAGTTATTTTTCTTTTCTTTAGTATTATTCCATGAAACCTTAAAATAATCACCAGTTCGTCTTTTGACCAGTTCGTTAATTGATTGATTTTGGATACCCCTTCAATGTGGAGGTCATCAGATTTAAGGTAGTTAATGTACAAAAATGAATAATTTCCCAAAATTTATAAAAATGATAAAATCGATAAAATGTATTTAAATACAACAATTATAATTATTTTACAAATATTAGCAATATTAATAATGCTCGGCCTTTTAAACATTTAATTTTACAGTTGCTGTAAATGGGCGTCATTTACCTCTACAGAAGCATTGGTCCTTCTTATAACTCTCCCTCCGTTGCAGACCGTATGTGTTCTGCATGCACTGATTGGAAGGCTTCTTGGTTGCGCTCCCGGAGCTCTTCTCGCATCTGAATTTTGTCAAAATATACGTGTTCCTTTAATCAACCCCAAAGGATGCTGTCAAACGGGTTTAGATCGGGTGATCTAGCTGGCCATTTCCAATATGGTGCTCCACGACCCATCAAATTCTCGCCATATGTTACATTTAAACGTTGTTTGACCGGAGCTGTAAATAAATATTTTATATCAGTCAACAAATGGGCTATGTATTGGTTGCTTAAAATAGTAATACATTGATTTAAATCAAATTTTAGGTAATCATTTGGTTAAATTAATTTGACTATGAATTTTTATTTTTAGTCTGCTTTTACCTGCGTAATGAGCGGGGCATCCATCGTGCATGAAAATTACTCGCCGCAGAATCAATGTCATATCATCGATCTGTGCTGCTGGAAATAGAAGTTCGGGCAGTTCTTTTGTTAAAAAATTTAAGTAGTCTTCTACCGTGAGTCGATCCGGTAAAAAGACAGGGGTAATCTAAATAATAAATAATTTTTAAATAATTTTCAATAATTTTAATTAATTACTTTAAATGGTTCCACAAATAATTATTCGACCCTATTGGCAATGAGAAAATTAATAATAGGAAATCAATAGTTTATTCACATAATTAAGGTATTTTCTAGCTACTTCTCTTAGCTTGTTACCACTGTTAAATGAAACGACCTTTTTCACATTATTCGCCCATTTCTTGTATTCGGTACTTAGATGGCCAGGTAATGAACATTACATCTTTGTTTCATCAACTTTGTTTCAGCTAATTACTATTAGTATTTTGGTAAGCTATCCAATTTGAGAAAAAATGTGGAATTTAGGTAGGTGAATGAATGAACGGAAGCTTGAGTGATATGTTGGGTTTGTGGCTTCAATTAAATGGGAGGATGCAGTACGAAAAATTGCACATTTAAATTATTTAATGCCTATTCATCTTATCTAAAAGAAAGTTATCATTTCCAGTAGGGGAACTAAAGAATTATTTAAAAAGCTTTATCATTATTTTTAAATTTACCAAAAGAAAGAAAAAACGTAAAAATTTTTTTTAAATATTTTCACTTTGAATCTAATTCTAGACATTTGACAGTATAAACATTATATCTAGTGTGCATTAACGATATAACATACTTACCAACTCATTGTTGATGATTCCTCCCCAAACGTTTAATTTATAATAAAACTGGGAGTTGCCGTCCCAAGTAATGGCATTCGGATGCTGTACATTCGTATAGGCCTCCGCGTGGGCTGCTGCAGCAACCACACCACTTTGCCCATTTTCGAAATACAAACGAATCATCTCGAAGTATTGATTGACAAAGTATGCAACCATGATTCTCGACCAATTCTCACCGCGATCAAAGGCAAATTGAGGCATCATGTGTAAAAAAAACAAAATATCGCGACTAAACTCTCATTTGTTAATAGTGCTAAATTTGCCTCACTAGCAGCACCAACGATTTACGGAAAGCGCATGTAAACATTAGTTCCGAAAACTTTCTATGAAATTAGTAGATAGACTAAATTTCTTTTCAATTTTCGCACCATTTTCGAATAATAAATTTGCCGATTTCTTCCATGTTTTTATAATTTTTCAAAATTTTAAATAATTATCATTTTTTAGATTATGTGCCTTATTTCTACTACCCTCTACAATAAAGGGGTAACAAAAATAAATTGATTAAAAGACGAATTGGTGATTATTTTAAGGTTTCATGGAATATATCTAAAGAAAAGAAAAATAACTTGATAGTTTCATACATATTTCATAATTTTTATAAATTTTAGATAATTATTCATTTTTTCAATAACTACCCTATATCTGATACCCTCCACATTGAAGGGGTATCCAAAATAAATCAATTAAAAGACGAACTGGTGATTATTTTAAGGTTTCATGGAATAACACTAAAGAAAAAAAAATAACTTTTGGCAATTTCTTAACTTTTCGTTATTATTATAAATTTTGAGTAATTATTAATTTTTTTTAAATAACTACCTTACATCTGATACCCTCCACATTGAAGGGGAAAAAATTCACTCGACTAAAAGTCAAATTGGTGCTTCTTTTAAGCTTTAATTGATTAGCTCCAAAGTGAAGAAAAATAACTTTTGTTGATTTCTCACATTTATTATCTTTATACATTTTAGAATAATCACCCTACCATTACTACCCTTCACAATAAAAGAGTAAGAGGATGCAATTGATATGAAGTCGAATTGGTGCAGATTGATGGATTTTATTGAAGCAAACCCATTCTCGCGTAAAATAAATTTCGTTAAGTTATCTCTGTTACAATAATTTCTTGAAATATGGTGTCGTGATTTTACATTTTTAATTAGCTTCTTTATTTTAACTATCCTTTAGAAAGTCAAGGTATTGTAAATCGTCAGATTAGCAACGACTATTCTCTATTCGATGGAAGAAAAGCCAAAGTCAAATAAACAAATTTTAACATACGGTTTTATTTACGTTTAGTTATGGCAGTTTCAGATTTTTTAAAAATGTTCTTAATATCAATATTACTTTTACAACGGTTCAGAAAGTAGCAGAATCGTCTAAATTCACTAATACACATGAATCTGCAAGTTAAAATATTGATATTTAGCCGAGCGGTGAAGAAGTGTGCCGCGGCGAGCTTTGGTGGTGTGGGGTGTGCGTGGCGGGTTTCCCCATTCCGCGCCGCATACTTCTGCAGCCGCGCGCTCAGTGACTGGATTACGCATTTTCAATAATTTTTTGCCAGTTATCTATTGGTCGTAGCGAAAAACTTATCAGCGATATTTTGCTTAGAATTTTCTGCTCTATCGCGTAGCATTCACCAAATCCCTTTGTTTTTTAATACCCTGTATATATATATATATATGCCTACATATGGGCATGATCAGTGTTGAAAAAATGGATAATTACCCATTGACAATTGATAATTAAGTTATAATTATGATGAATCTAATTGATAACTAAATTTCAATTTTTAATTACATTATATATAATTGTAAATTAGATTTTCATATTTAATTAGATTATATCTAATTAATAATTAAATTTTCGTTTGTCAATTAATGAAATTCTCATTGATAATTTTTTTTTATTTTCATTTATGTAATTAATAATGAAACCTTGATTTTCAATTAGATATAATCTAATTGATAATTAAATATCAATTTTTAATTACATTGTATCTAAATGATTATTAGATTTTCAATTGAATTAAATAAATTCTTATTGATAATTAAATTTTCATTTTCAATTAGATAATATTTTATTTATAATTAAATTTTCGTTTTTAATTACAATATATTTAATCTTCATTACTATAATTAAAATGTTTCCTCAAAAAGTTTTTGGCGTCCGGCGTCCGGCGTCCGGTGACTGTAATACGGCCGTGTTATTATACACATATATGTCATATAATAAGATGATATAATAATAAGGTGAAGGGGTTAAGGTGGAGGCAGGGGTAGTGGGGGAGAGGGACATGGGGTTAAATATTTTTTTCCAATTGTTGAATTAATTAAGGTAAAGGGGTGATTGTGTTACGTGGGGGTGGGTAGGAGGGGGAATGTGGGAGTATGAAGGGGGGGGATTTTGTTTTTATCATTGAATTAATTATGGTAGATTATATCTAATTGAAAATCAAAATTTCATTATTAATTAAATAAATGAAAAAAAAATGTAATTATCAATGAGAATTTCCTTAATTGACAACGAAAATTTAATTAATATTTAGATATAATTTAATTAGAAACGAAAATCTATATATTAATTAGATATAATATGTAATTAAAAATTGAAATTTAATTATCAATTAGATTGTATTTAATTGAGAACGAAATTTTAATTATTAATTACATAAATAAAAATAGAAATTTAATCATCAATGAGAATTTATTTAATTGAAAATGAAAATTTAATTATGAATTAAAAATGATGTAACTAAAAATTGGCATTTAATTATCAATTAGATTATATCTAATTGAAAATCAAAATTTCATTATTAATTAAATAATTGAAAATAAAAATGTAATTATCAATGAGAATTTCAGTAATTGATTAAAAATGAATATCTAATTATCAATTAGATATAATGTAATTAAAAATTGAAATTTAATTATGAATTAAAGATAATGTATTTAAAATTATAATTTAATATCAATTAAAATGGCAATTCCATTAAATTTTTGTTAACTATTTACAACGCTGGGCATGATACTAAAAAGTGGACACTATGGATTTCACTTATCGACCTAATGCATAATAATGTATAATAATAATGTATGTCGAAATAATCCAAAACGGTCCCTCAGGGGCTCAATTACCGATCTATGCAGGTACATCGGTATGTGGATCAATACACACACACATATATATATATATATATATATATATATATATATATATATATATATAAACTTAAATTTCGGGGTTTATGACGCCCATGACAGAGAGGGAAGACACGTACTTTAGAACGAGCAAGAGAGAGGTTCGGGTTATGACGCCAGGACTCCATAACCCGCCCACACACACATACACACACATGTATATATATATATTGTTACGTGTGTGGAATCTGCTTTGAGGGCGGAGCAGAATAACCACTTGGCGATTTTCTTTCCCTTTCTCTCTAACGTATTTTGATGTTTATTATACGAGAGCAACGAAAAGAAAAAATCGCCATCTGGCAACCTTGGGGCGGAGGGCTATTTAGGAATCCGTGGATAAAGGGAAGTAAGAAACCAGAAAGTGTTAGAGTTAACTGTGAGTTTATTTTAACATGCGATCGAGCGAGAAGGTCAGGATCGTCTGCCCTGTGCGCGTCGAAGGATCGACGATGCACTCGGACTCTTCCCTCCCTTCACAGAGATTTGGTTCGTAACTGCCAGAGTCTCCTCTAATTACATATGGTGAGAGGGAACAATCGTATTAATTACGGGAATCCTGTGTTGACAAAATGCATTCGTGGCGAGAGTTGATAAAACGTTCTCAACTCATGTAACACGTCCTAAGCCGCGACCTTCATCGTCCTCGATGAAGCCTAAACTGTATATTATGTATTGCAGTTTATAAATTAAAGATTATAATAATGTTAGCAGGATACAACAGTTATAAACTAAGTAATAAAGAGTTGCATAAATTTACAATTGCTGTTTTTTCTTTGTATGTATAGGTCATATAAGCATACTTTGCATACATTGTGTAATATGAAGGGTGTGTGAGTGTAAGTGTATTTGTTTGTGACATGAATGACCCGTACCACTTCACTTATTATTTATTCACTTTCACTTTTTTTTATTATTTATCATGATACTGATAGACTATGGTTTGTGTGAGTTCACCCTGTCAAAAATATACAGCTGTAAAAATAACTGGAAATACAGGTGTAAATCCATGTCATAATACAGCTGTATTGGATTTGCCTGGATTTATTAACTGGATTTACAGGTGTAAATCCATGTAATATTAAATGGATTTTTTAATTTTACAAATGTTTTTTTATTTAGATTGACATACAACCTTTGATGGATTTTAAACGCAATTTACAGCGATATTATTATTAAGAAAGTGCCCCATTCGACAAATTATCCATGTAATACAACTGTATTGGAGTGAGATTGCGTGGATACATTAACTGGATTTACAGGTGTAAATCCATGTAATATTAAATGGATTTACAGGTACACATCCACGTATTATTAAATGGATTTTTTAATTTTACGAATGTTTTTTCATTTAGATTAATTAATCTCATCGAAGGTTGTATGTTAATCTAAATAAAAAAACATTTGTAAAATTAAAAAATCCATTTAATATTACATGGATTTACACCTGTAAATCCAGTTAATGAATCCACGCAATCTCACTCCAATACAGTTGTATTACATGGATAATTTGTCGAATGGGGCACTTTCTTAATAATAATATCGCTGTAAATTGCGTTTAAAATCCATCAAAGGTTGTATGTTAATCTAAATAAAAAAACATTTGTAAAATTAAAAAATCCATTTAATATTACATGGATTTACACCTGTAAATCCAGTTAATAAATCCAGGCAAATCCAATACAGCTGTATTATGACATGGATTTACACCTGTATTTCCAGTTATTTTTACAGCTGTATATTTTTGACAGGGCACAATGTTTGCGTGATTATTTTTGCTATTTTTTTTAACCATTGTTCCGCTTTTTGCCGATCCGAAGCTTGAGTGAATATGTATGTAAAAGAAAGACGTTCTTTCCATTCAAGCTTGAATGATGTTGAATGATGGCTGTGGTTTGTAGTTTAATGACATGGTGGCTTGCAGTGTGATTCAAGCGAATCGTTTTTCGTCGATGTACCTGAAACATTTCATCACAGTGATTAATATACGGGGTGGCCCTACTTATTGAGAAGGCCTAACATAATTGGCATAATTTAAGTTTGATGCTATCTAAAAGCTATTATTCAATTGCAGTATAATATAGTTTTGATTGACTTTAGGTATTTATATGGAAATTGTCTTGTTATATTCTAATGTATTATTATATTATTATATGTTACATATTGTTGTTTTTATTTTGTGTGTATCTTACGCAATGTGAGTAGTTTTGTGTATAATTAAGATTGAGATTTAAGGTTAGTGTTTATATTTAATCCGATCTGAGTCACGCTGGATGCGTTGCTTAATTCGTATGTTGTTTCTATGGAATATTTTGCTAATGTTTGTGTGCAATGAGTAAAATTAGATGCTTGTATTGGGATGTGAGGGGATGGGAAGCGAAGGGAAAGAAGGGACCTTGCCCCTCCTCGTAAGGCTCTACCTGGTTTGCACCGAACTCGACTTTTTCTCTATGGTTTTTTCATAGGTAGAAAAGGCCCAGCATTCTCTCCATAGGGGGTTCCTTTTCGGTCATGGTTACGCGGACGGTTGGAGGCCGGATAGAAGGTATAGTTTAATTTTGGAGTGATGCGAAAAGAGGAGAGAAAGGGGATGAATTGAGGCCATTTTTCCTTTTTGATTACGGCACCGTTTCAGTTGACGCTTGCTTTGCTGCACGAGGACTTGAGCTGGTGTTGTACTTGCGACGTGGTTGCAGAGTACGTAAGGAGAAGCTGTTCCTTGCTTTTGAATGGTGATTGATGGAGTAATTTGAGTCGTCTTCGTTTCTGCTGGAGTTATTATTGCCGTCTAATGAAGTGTTGTTTTCTGTGTTTCTTGCTAGGTTTATAAAGAGAAGGGTTACCGAGCTAAAACATGCTGCTAAAAGGTGTTTGCTACATCCATATGCTGATTGCAAGGTGTAAGTTCTGATTGATATATTAATTAGAGCTTTTGTGAATTGTATGATGGAGAGTATGCCTATGCCAGCGGTACAGTACGTTCCAAATGAAAAAAGAAATGAAGTCATAGACAGAAAAATTGATTTTGCCTGGTTTTGAATGTACTCCTTATCTATAATGTTTGCGAAGTGGCTGTGGTATGTTAAATCTGTTTTGTTAGCTAGTTTTTGATGGTATCGTAAACAAATTCTTGGTGTTCCATTGGGAGAAGTATAGGTTGTTAATCCTGGTCTATATCTGATTGTGAGTAAATACCGCTATTAATGAGATTAGCAATGCTTTGATAGTGCCAAGTAGGTTTCGAGTTTGGGTTGATTGTTTGTGGTATGCGAATTTCTATTGGAGTTGGTGGGGAGCTCTGCCAGAGCTCTTCTGTAAAGAAATAAGTAGGTTAAGAGAGGGTTACAATCTCTTACTTTGCTATTCTTGCTGGCGATTCTGGATCTAGGTTTAAGGAATAGTGAAACATTATTGCATACTACTGGTAAATCTTCATAGCAGATTGTTTTTCTGAACGTGCACTGGTTTTGTTGACATTGAAAAATGTCTGAGTGTTGGTGAATGAGGGCCATAGCTGTAGCCATGATCTGTATTTCTACTTAACATTTGTTGTATAAAATATCCCGATATAATGAAATGAATTGCGTTTCTATGCGTCTGGCTAAGTAAGCGATTTTAGCGTTAAAGTATGCCTTGTTTAAAATTTCGTTGATATAGAGAGCTTTCCTGGTTGCAAAGGAAATATCTGTTTTTCGAAAATTACGAGTTGTGGGTGTTCTATTTTTAGTATTATGTATCCACACGTGGCTGTGGAGTCTGTAATTTGTAGGCCGAATTGGATGTTGCTCGTCGAGTTTGCGAAGTAAATGGTTTCCTTGCTATTGGATACTTTTGTGCCTTTTCCTTCGAATAGAATAACGTATTTTTTAAATTTGCATGTGATTCTAGCATTAAAACTCTAAAACCGGTGTGTTCCATCTATGTCGACACATTTCTGATCTGAATATGTGCACGATAATCCATTGTTTATAATGATTTTATTTTTGATTTTGCAAGAGGTGGTAGTCTTCGGAAAATTGTATTTCTAAGCGATCTGTGACTATAACGTCTGTATAGTCTCTGTTTTGGTGCCTGAAGATACCTCCTTGACATTTTCCTTGGGCGTCTAATGTTTCTATGATTTTGAGATTTACACGGTTAACTTGATTTTTATTAAGGTTGTCAAAAATTTGACCATTGTAATTGAATTGTCCGTATTTGGTTAGATCAAAACATAGATTTCTGCTAATTGATCTTTCAAACGTGGACTCGACATTGTTCACTATGGAGGTATGTGAGATATTCCGTACGAGGTGATTCTTCTGTTCACTGTGATTTTACAAGTAAGGACGTTTGTTTCTTCTTGATCGCTGGTTTGTAACAGCTGTATAGTGATGATTGATACTGTGGGATCGGTGTAGTCTAATTGACAAATCCCGATTTTTCTTGTTGATATTACGGTTGATGTTTCATGTTTTTGCCACAATCGTACCCTGATAGAGTAGCGGTGGTGTTTGTGCTGTGTAGAGTGATGACTATTAGCGTGAGTGCTAAGAGTGGGTTGCATTATGTGTGAAGATGAAAGAGAAAAAAAATGTATTGGGGTGGATGTGTGAATAGCGGTGTATCTAATATTTAAGCATGATAAGGAACTAGTGTCTACTGGGTAAAGCATAGGTTGAATCCTACGGGACTCTGATTCGTTTACATGATGGAGTGGTTCGGTTATTGAGATAAATCTACGTGGTGGCTGTTATTTTTAATAAAGTTTGTTTATTAACTATGAGGCAGTGTAATTTTGTATACATAAAAGCGGTTGTTATTGTTTCGTGCTGCCATGCAGTTTGATTTGTTGCTTCAATCGTAATATTGTAAGTAATCGTAATATTAATAGTAACTGCGTTACGGTGGAGTTATGATGTGAATATGTTATGACATGATTGATATTGTATAAATCGTTACTTAGCTATCTTGTTTGAGGATTGTGGCGAGCAGTCAGCTAGTTTAAATTGTTGCTATTAATTTGTGATTCTGATTTTTGCCCATTACTTGTCTGATTGCTGTTACTCTCGTTGTTAGCTTCGCCGGTTGGGGGATTGTTATTGTTTATACATTGTTGGACGTTCCGGCGAGAGTCGTTAGATCCTCTCTGGTTATAGTAGTTGTTTAAAGAACGATGATTATCCTCCTAACGTTGATAGTTACTATTATTATTATAGGAGTTAGACTTAAAATTAGTATTATAAGAACGCTAGGAATTATAATTATCGCTGTTGCCATTGCGCGCATCGCTTTGGCTGTAGCGGTTCGAGTTATAATAATTACTTCTAAAACGTTGATTATAGTTACGCTAATTTAACTGATTCATGTCTCTGAATCTGCTGTCGATACTAGGATACCTTGTTTTGTTGTTGTTTGAAAAACGTGACTGATTATTGTTGTAAGAGCCTTGATGGTTGTCACTATTGCTGTTCCTCAAGCGCGTATCGACACGGTTGAGATTAATAGGAGAGTCGATATGATCTGCTCCTACTAGCCTTTGCACTAGTACCATAGATGTTTCTGATGTCCGCACGTCGTTGCTGGAGTAAGTTACATTAATTGGAATGCGGTACGCTTGTTTGATTTCAAACATGTTGGCTATTTGCATTGCTTGCTTTTAGTCGGCTGGGCATTTGCATCTTACTCTGCTCCCTAGTGTCGGAATAAGGCCTAATAAAAATTGTTGTAGTGCATCTTGTTCTACACATTTTATCCTAGACAGCTTACCAGTAGTGTCTAGCATTGGATCGGAGTTTATTGTTATGATTAGTTTGTTGAGTATTGCTTGGACTCTAAGTCCGTAATCTCTGACTGGTTTGCCTTTCTTTTGTGTGACCATTTTCAAGTTGGCCATAATGTCGTCAGTACAGCCAAACTTGTTGTAGTGCGCGCTGAGATTATTTAGTAATTCATGCGTGTTTGAGCAGAAAGTCAGACGTGGCGAAAATGCATGGGCGGCTTTGCCTGTAAGTTATTGGCGAGTGCTAGCAAAATTGTTCTTTCATTGGAAGGCCAGTGCATAATAGATGAACTTGCTATTGCTACAGCGAAGGTTGGTAAATTGTCGCCTGATCCATCGAAGATGGGTATTAGTTGTATGGCTTGGTATAAGGCCATGGTAGGTTCCGGCCTTGGCACAAATGGTTGTACTTGCAGCTTCTGTTGAGGGTGTTGGACTACGGTTGAAGCTGTTTGAGTTGACTGTTTTGGTGGTTAGTGTAGTTGTTGGAGGTTAGGGATCCACTTTTGATTTTGACTGATGAACATGTCTTTTGGTATAAACACGTAACTGTGTGCGTTGGCGGCTGCCCAAATGTCTATGAATTGAGTGTTGTCGGAATAGGGTGTTTTTTTATTGTTATTATCGTTGATTTCCTTTAGGATTTGTGTTCGTCTGTCGCTGTTGTTTGGGATATGAACTGCGTTGATTAGGTTTTCTGGGGTAGTTATGTTGACGCATTCTGTTGTTCGTGGAAGCACAGGTGGTCTCATTAACCTTTCTGGTGTAGATCGTCTTGACGTTGTAACTACTTCTCTTTCCGCGTTGTATGATGTTTCGAATTCGTGAGTTCTAGAGTCCGTTGCACTATATTATTGCTTCTTCGTAGGTGGTTGAGGTGTGCTTAATTTAAACTGTTGTGCTCTTGCACGTTTATATTTTATAGAATCGGAATCTGAAGTTTCAGAAGTTCCGAGGTTAAACCAGTAGTTCGTCGTCGCGACTGTTGGAATGCCTGATTTTCGAGAGCCGAGATTAAGGTGGCGATTTGGGTTTGGGAATTAAATTTCAGTTTGTCGAGAAAAACCCATAATTTGAGATACGCGCTTTTCCGGTCGAATGCTTCTTGGTGGAGTAGGGCTTGGTGTGTTAGTACTTGTGTTTCCAGCCATATCGCTTTTGGAACGCGGGATAGCACTCTTCGCCGCTTCCGCTAAACTGTTGGTACTGTCGGAGCGTTGAAACAAGTTTGACAGAGACATTTTTTTGCTTATGATAAACTTAGATTCTAGTTTTGTGTCGTAATAATTAACTTAGATCTAATTTTGCAAAACAAACTTAGATGCAGCACACGTGTTGCGCAACTATAAAACGAATGACGATTGGGCCATAATGCTAAGTAATAGCTATCGTGCGAGTTGGGCGCAAATGTAGCCTCATGAAAATAACATATGCGTAAAAAAACGGGGACGAGTATACGTATATGGGGTCATGGACATTTCTCCCAGAGGACAAATCTCCCACCAATCACAAGCGAGCATTTTAAAAAATTCCCACCAATCAGAAGGCGTTCGAAATAAACAATTGAACATCTCTGATGCTTTTAGTAATAACTTAAGTATTTACTTTAGTCAACACTTAAGAAGTTACTTAAGAATTAACCAAATTTTTTATATTTTGTATTTGGACTTGCTGCTCAAGTTCTTCTTAAGTTGAATCTTAAGTAATCAATTGGAAATTTTTTAATTTTTTTTTAGGCATTCCACTCGAACTTAAGTAAATGCTTAAGTAAATGCTTAAGTAAATGCTTAAGTCAATACTTAAGTCAATACTTAAGTCAATACTTAAGTCAAAACTTAAGTCAAAACTTAAGTCAAAATTTCAGTCAATACTTAAGTCAAAACTTAAGTCAAAACTTCAGTCAATACTTAATTCAATACGTAAGTCAATACTTAAGATAGTACTTAAGTAAATACTTAAGTAAATGTATAATTGAAATTCTACAAGGAAAAGAAAGCATTCTGATTAGAAATGTTGCACATGAGGAATGACTAAATAGAGAGGGCATGTTTAGACTTCCCTATGTAGCCATTACTTGATAGACAACGGCGCGCATTTCGGGTCCAAGTTAGATAATCAGATTTCCTTATTAGCCCATGACAAACTTCTAACGACGAAGCAGACAAATAAATAATACTACAATTTTTGTCTTATATTAATTTGAATTAGTTCATGTATCCTAGTTATAACCTACAAAATAGATGTTCTTAACCTCAAACCATTATACTATGAAAATAACGTCGATAATCTCAACATTTCAAAATTAATAAAACACCTTATTTTTAATATTTAGCACATATACTTCTAACACCAAATCACTAAAATGATAAAAATACCCGCAACATCATCAAAATTAATAGAAACATACTTGTTGTAACGTTTAAAATATTAATAAAAAACTAGATAAAACCAATAAAATAAATACTCTTAACCTCAAATCTTTAAAATCATTGATATACCGTAAAAAATATTACAGAATTAACAGAAACATATTAGGTACTACCAATAAAATAGATATGTCTAACCTCAAATGGTTAAAATTATTAAAACAACCTCAACTTGGAGAAACACTCTTATCATAACCTATAAAATAAATATTCGTAACCTCAAATATATAAAATAATTGAAATAACGTAAAAAATTTCAACATTAGAGAATTAAGAGAATCATTTTAGTTTCAACCAATGGTACTAACCTCAAATCTTTCAAATTACTAAACAACCTCAAAAAATATCGAAATTAGAAAATTAGTAGAAACACTCTTATTATAACCTGTAAAATTACTAAAAACGGTCTGATTATAACCTATAAAATATATACTCATAACCTCAAATTTATAAATAATTGAAATACCGTAAAAAAATACCAACATTAGAGAATTAACAGAACCATTTTAGTGTCAACCAATGGTTCTAACCTCAAATCGTTAAAATTACTAAACAACCTCAAAAAATATCGAAATTAGAAAATTAGTAGAAACACTCTTATTATAATCTATAAAATAAATATTCGTAACCTCAAATCTATAAAATAATTGAAATAACGTAAAAAATATCAACATTAGAGAATTAAGAGAATCATTTAGTTTCAACCAATGGTACTAACCTCAAATCTTTCAAATTACTAAACAACCTCAAAAAATATCGAAATTAGAAAATTAGTACAAACACTCTTATTATAACCTATAAAATAAATATTCGTAACCTCAAATCTATAAAATAATTGAAATAACGTAAAAAATATCAACATTAGAGAATTAAGAGAATCATTTAGTTTCAACCAATAAAATAGATATTTCTAACCTCAAATCGTTAAAATTAATAAAACAACCTCAAATAATATTAAAATTTTAAATTAGTAGAAACACTCTTATTATAAACTGTTAAGTTACTAAAAACGGGCTGATTATAACCTATAAAATATGTACTCATAACCTCAAATCTATAAATAACTGAAATAACGTAAAAAAATACCAACATTAGAGAATTAACAGAATCATTTTAGTGTCAACCAATGGTTCTAACCTCAAAACGTTAAAATTACTAAAAACAAGTTCGACAAATACCGCAATTTAAAAATTAATAGTAACACTCTTATTATAACCTACAAAATTACTAAAAACGGGCGGATTATAACCTACAAAATATGTACTCATAACCTCAAATCTATAAATAATTGAAATAACGTAAAAAAGACCAACATTAGAGAATTAACAGAATCATTTTAGTGTCAACCAATGGTTCTAACCTCAAAAAGTTAAAATTACTAAAAACAAGCCCAACAAATACCGAAATTAAAAAATTAATAGTAACACTCTTAACGATTTGAGGTTAGAACCATTGGTTGACACTAAAATGGTTCTGTTAATTCTCTAATGTTGGTATTTTTTTACGGTATTTCAATTATTTATAAATTTGAGGTTATGAGTATATATTTTATAGGTTATAATCAGACCGTTTTTAGTAATTTTACAGGTTATAATAAGTGTGTTTCTACTAATTTTCTAATTTCGATATTTTTTGAGGTTGTTTAGTAATTTGAAAGATTTGAGGTTAGTACCATTGGTTGAAACTAAAATGATTCTCTTAATTCTCTAATGTTGATATTTTTTACGTTATTTCAATTATTTTATATATTTGAGGTTACGAATATTTATTTTATAGGTTATGATAAGAGTGTTTCTCCAAGTTGAGGTTGTTTTAATAATTTTAACCATTTGAGGTTAGACATATCTATTTTATTGGTAGTACCTAATATGTTTCTGTTAATTCTGTAATATTTTTTACGGTATATCAATGATTTTAAAGATTTGAGGTTAAGAGTATTTATTTTATTGGTTTTATCTAGTTTTTTATTAATATTTTAAACGTTACAATAAGTATGTTTCTATTAATTTTGATGATGTTGCGGGTATTTTTATCATTTTAGTGATTTGGTGTTAGAAGTATATGTGCTAAATATTAAAAATAAGGTGTTTTATTAATTTTGAAATGTTAAGATTATCGACGTTATTTTCGAAGTATAATGGTTTGAGGTTAAGAACATCTATTTTGTAGGTTATAACTAGGATACATGAACTAATTCAAATTAATATAATACAAAAATTGTAGTATTATTTATTTGTCTGCTTCGTCGTTAGAAGTTTGTCATGGGCGAATAAGGAAATCTGATTATCTAACTTGGACCCGAAATGCGCGCCGTTGTCTATCAAGTAATGGCTACATAGGGAAGCCTAAACATGCCCTCTCTACTTAGTCATTCCTCATGTGCAACATTTCTAATCAGAATGCTTTCTTTTCCTTGTAGAATTTCAATTGTACATTTACTTAAGTATTTACTTAAGTACTATCTTAAGTATTGACTTACGTATTGAATTAAGTATTGACTGAAGTTTTGACTTAAGTTTTGACTTAAGTTTTGACTTAAGTTTTGACTTAAGTTTTGACTTAAGTATTGACTTAAGTATTGACTTAAGCATTTACTTAAGCATTTACTTAAGCATTTACTTAAGTTCGAGTGGAATGCCTAAAAAAAAATTAAAAAATTTCCAATTGATTACTTAAGATTCAACTTAAGAAGAACTTGAGCAGCAAGTCCAAATACAAAATATAAAAAATTTGGTTAATTCTTAAGTAACTTCTTAAGTGTTGACTAAAGTAAATACTTAAGTTATTACTAAAAGCATCAGAGATGTTCAATTGTTTATTTCGAACGCCTTCTGATTGGTGGGAATTTTTTAAAATGCTCGCTTGTGATTGGTGGGAGATTTGTCCTCTGGGAGAAATGTCCATGACCCCGTATATGTATATGTTACAAGTACGGATTGGTGAGATTATCGTACGGATTATGGTGAAAGGCGTATGGTTTCATTCTTATTCTCAATACCTGAGTAAAAATTGAGTGCAAAATTGTTCACATGACATGTTTGTGTGGAAACGTTTATGGTTGAATATGCATATTAATGTCAATGTTGTAAACTGTAATGATGTATAAGATGAGCTCGTAAACCTTCTCGTATCTAATTGGGGACGCACTGGGTTGGTGCGCTAAAACTATAATTAATAGAACTATGAGTAAAGAAAATTCCGTGGTATGGAATGGGGCTGCCATCCCTCCAACACATTTCTTGGTGGAAAGGAGGATTGATTTAATCGCCGGTAATGCAGGTTATATAAAAAATGGTAATTTTCATCACAAGCGCTATCTGTGGAAAGTCATAATCGAAGTGATCGTAGATGGCGCCATTGATGTCCAGAGCATCGTAATAATAATAGTATGACTGTTTTTTTTAATATAAAAATTAAAAAATGACGTAATTGACTTATACGAATTTTCTATTACATCTATTATAATCCGTATTTCGTCAATCCGCATTACACATTTATTATTACTATGCCATTACATATATGTATTTATATACAAATCAATTGTATACTTATGTTTCGTTTACGGATTTTATATTTATTTAGTTTATACGTATTATATGCGCATTTTGGTTATATGTATGCCATAACTGCCTATAGATTCCTCGGTTCTTGAAACGTAAATGCTATGTCCATAACATCGTCTTACAAAAGACTTCTATTACTGCAATTGCTTGTATATACATATTTAGCGCATTTCACCTATAAGTTGATGATAAATCATGCATATATGTAATAATAAACCAAATGTAAATTTCCCTTTTTTACCAACATACAAGTAGCACTTTTCATATTTTGACATATATGCAAGTTAATAAAATATATATTTGTTTATTTTCCTTATGCGCAATTAAAGATTTTAGCATATTTCAGGTACAAACAAAAATAAATATATAAATTTTTGTCCCTACAATATAGAAGATTTTGCATATTTCGCCTATATGCAATTAAAGAAGTTTGCATATTTCGCCATATATGCAATTAAATTAAATAAAATAAGTAAATCATGATTAGTCTCCATGGTGTTAATCTTAAAAAACTTATATACGATCTGACGGAGGCAAAGGAAAAACTCTTAAAAAACACAGATTTTTCCTTGGCGTAACTTTATTTAGAACTAATGGTCATATTATAACAGATTGGTATCAAAAACCGACAACATCAGGCAGACTTATAAATTATTTCTCAAATCAGCCAATTCAGCAAAAAAAGAACATTATCTATAATTTAGTAGACCGAGCTTTTTTGTTATCTGACGAATATTTTCACTCAAAAAACTTTAAAATTGTGCAAAAGTTGTTATTAAGCAATGACTATCCTATTGAGTTCATAAAACAAAATATACAATTTCGCATTAATAAAATCAAAAACAATAGAACCAATAACCAGCCAAATTAAAAAATTATCCGCCTGTTCAAACAGTACCATTAGTACAAAAAAATTTCAATTCCATAATTAAATTAGGCAAAGACTTTACTAAAAAACTAAAATACACAAATGTTGCCTATAAATTTAAATGCAAAAATTGCCCTGTCTCTTATGTTGGTGAAACGAAGCGTTCTTTAAAAACTAGGATGAATGAACATAGAAATATTAAAAATCCAGATTCAGTGATTAATCAACATGTATCTCTTTTTAAACATGCATTTGACTGGGATGGCTTAAAAATTGTAAATAGTCAGGGTAATTACAGCAAGCGTTTGATTTCCAAAATGATACATATAAAAATTGACAGTAATAATATCAACAAGAAAGAGGATATAAAATTTTTGAATGTTACTTATTTGCCAGTTCTTAGAAATTTAAATCCCTAATTGACAACCGTTTGACGTTTCCTGTGTTTACACTCGCTACATATATAAACACGACGATGTACACATGATTTAATATATTATTTGTATTCACTTCACGCATCGATAATCCGATTAAAGGTACGAAATTAAAATTTTATTGTCAGTATATTTTTCATGTGTGCGTTCTCAATTATAATCAAGTTTTTTGTGTCTAATAAATAGCCTGAAGAGGTTGGCAGACCACGCCAACGAAACGTTGCTTTTCTACAAAAAATTTGTGTTTTTTAAGATTTTATCCTTTGCCTCCGTCAGATGGTATATAAGTTTTGCAAGATTAACAAATATATAAATTTGCGTCTTTCGTCCCTACATAAATAGAACATTTTACACATTACATCTATACGTAATTAAAAATTTTGCATATTTTGCCATATATGCAAGTTAATAAAATATATATTTGTTTAATTTCCTTATGCACAATTAAGGATTTTAGCATGTTTCAGGTACAAGCAAAAATAAATATATACATTTTTGTCCCTACAAAATAGAAGAATTATGCCACCGCGAGCGCTCTCCGATGTTCGCGCACATCAAATTTTGTATTCGTGGAGTAAGCCCGCCGCAGACGCTCTCCGACGTCCGCACTGCAAGAGCAAACGTGCTCGAAAAAAGTTTTTTCGTTAAAATTACAATTCACCGAGTTTCAGACTTAATAAATATTTTGGAAAACTCATTCCAAATGTTTAGGATAATAATTGTAATAGTCTGGCTATTGAATTGATTCGAGTGTTCACTATACAAAATAATAATAATAACTACCACAAATTTGCAATATATTGGTAATATATCAGCTATAATATTGCTAGTAAGTTAATTTCGAGTCCGTGTAAAATAAAATCTAACTGAACCCTCGATGAAGTTTTATAATAGTCTGGGAATCATCTAGTTATAGTATATCTATAATATGTTTACGTTTACCAAATATTTTTAAACTGATTTTTTATAATATATTAGTATATGCTGAACAAATCGATATGTTTAAAATTAATTAAGTCATATCTTTACTAAAATCGGTCTTATGAGAAATCGTGGATTTATGTCACGCATCTTAATAATTATTCGGATGACCAAAGAAAGACGTTCATTCGCGTTTTCAATCACTTGAGGTAAAAAAAGATCATCGATTCGTCGGTAGTATTGACAATTCGGTAAATGTTACGTAATTATGGAAGACAAGAAACTTATTATGTAAAATGAATATTATAACACACAAGTTGCGATTAATAATTATTCTTAACTGTACTGGAGGTCTCCATTTACCCAGATGGCCGCACTGCCTGTGGCATCACTCACCCAATTTGGTTAACTGAGATCCCTATTTTCTTTAGTCATCTTGCTTATCTAGTGATTCTTGCTTTAGTCTTAGGCAACTGTGATTAAACGCAATTTACGCTCAGTATGGTGAAAAATTGCTTCATTCGTGCGAACAACCTCGAGAAAGGTAGAAAACCATCTCGCACAACAGTGTCATAATATACTATAATATTTGTGTGAATACCAAATTGGAGGTAATATAGAGAACCTGCAACTATTACAATTTGAAAATAAAATTAACCCTTAGAGTACCGTCATGACGTACATAAGCGTCATGCTCCGACTCGCAAACATTTAATTTCATAGGATTGATTGTGTCTTGTTTAAATTTTCCAAAATAGACTATATTTTATAACATTTTAACCTCAAAATCCCACTTTCATTTCAGATTTTGAGGTTCTAATGTTATAAAATATCGTATGAAACTATTGTGGAAGACGGTTTTCTACCTTTCTCGAGGTTGTTCGCACGAGCGAAGCGAGTCACACAACAGTGTCATGATTAATATATTGCGAATGTTTTTCTGGGCACTACAAATATAATGTTTTGCAATAAGTATCTTAGAAACTATTACAGCAGGTATTTTAGAAGTTTCCCAAAATTAAACAGATAAGTATGTATAATAGTTTCATAAAATATCACCCAATAAGTATGTTGGAAGTCTTCATAAGTAATTAATTTACCACAGAAAGTATTGAATTGTCTGCCAAGTATTACTTTATTTAAAAACAATAAAAAAGAGAAAATTCTGTTTTATTACACTTGAAGAAATTAATTTCGTACAAATGAATATTATTATAAATACTATTGTGTATTTATTGCTGTAAAACATAGCAGGGCTAAAAATTATAAAATAATTTATGTGTAGTATATACCTTATTGAAAAAATGTGTCATTCATCAACAGATACTTGTCGACTCTATTTTGATTTCAGTACTGTCTATTGAGAAAACTGTCAGAATCGAAAGAGATAAAATGTTATAGTTTTAAGCATTTAATATCAATTGCCAAATTAATAGAAATTAAACAATACTTGCGAATGTTTAGACCTTCGCAGAAGGTGTTTTTCGATATTTATAACGTTTGGATTAGGTATATTAGATAAGTTTTGTTCGAATAAAAAGAACAAATAGAGTAAGCTAAATAATTGCAAGACATACATTTTTCTGAAATAAATGTGTTATTTTTCTACAGAAATACTTGTCGATACCATTTTGATATTATATACTTACCAAACAATCGAACTCATATATATTGGTTTTATAGAAAAAAATAGGCTTAGCATCTATAATAAGAATGGAAAACGATACAGATCCAGTTAAATATAACATTGTGTTTCATTTTAAATTATTTTAAACATGGTGACTATCAAACATTTATCTTACTCAGCGTTAAAATAAAAATACTTCTATACATATCAAATTAACAAAATTTCTAAATATCGTATACATTTGCCAAAGAAGTGACACATTGGTTTTATTGAAATGTTAGAGGAGGTATTCAATATGTATAAGTACAGGGAACAATAACTTACCAACATAATAAACATGGTTTTTATAAATTATGTAAGTAAATGTATAAATATAAAACATTCATTTTACATAACCTTGAAATAAAAAAATCCTATACCCATTACAGTTCATATAATTATTGAATATTAAAAATATATGGTTATTTAGTAAGTTTGATACGGATGGAGAATTATAGAGTTACCACTATAAAAGTTACAAAAGTTACAAAATTACTAACTGATGTTACCACTTGCCAATGAATCAAACACATATGTTGGGTTTATATAGAAAATAATAAAAAATTGCTTTAAAGTAGCTATAATCATTGTATCATACGCTGAATTTATCCATAAAATATGGTAGATTTAGTTAATTAAATGTAATATAAACAACCTATTTTACAGTGGTCGGTAACAGTCGAGTAGATTAGTAGGAATCAGTATATAATATGCTATGTCACGTCAAATGGTCAGATCAAAATTTAGGTACTGATATAATAATTTGTTCAAAAGTTATTTTAACCTCAAAAAGTGAATTTTTTCACATAGAATTTACTATCATAATTTTTTTGAGATGCTATAAGGATAGAGTCAGGTCAAAAAATATTTTTTGATTTTCATTTTTATGGTGTAAAATTTTTGTGGAACATTTGTATTAAATAGTATATTTATGACACTGTTGTGTGACTCGCTTCGCTCGTGCGAACAACCTCGAGAAAGGTAGAAAACCGTCTTCCACAATAGTTTCATACGATATTTTATAACATTAGAACCTCAAAATCTGAAATGAAAGTGGGATTTTGAGGTTAAAATGTTATAAAATATAGTCTATTTTGGAAAATTTCAACAAGACACAATCATTCCTATGAAATTAAATGTTTGCGAGTCGGAGCATGACGCTTATGGACGTCATGACAGTACTCTAAGGGTTAATTTTATTTTCAAATTGTAATAGTTGCAGGTTCTCGATATTACCTCCAATTTGGTATTCACACAAATATTATAGTATATTATGACACTGTTGTGCGAGATTGTTTTCTACCTTTCTCGAGGTTGTTCGCACGAATGAAGCAATTTTTCACCATACTGAGCGTAAATTGCGTTTAATCACAGTTGCCTAAGACTAAAGCAAGAATCACTAGATAAGCAAGATGACTAAAGAAAATAGGGATCTCAGTTAACCAAATTGGGTGAGTGATGCCACAGGCAGTGCGGCCATCTGGGTAAATGGAGACCTCCAGTACAGTTAAAAATAATTATTAATCGCAACTTGTGTGTTATAATATTCATTTTACATAATAAGTTTCTTGTCTTCCATAACTACGTAACATTTACCGAATTGTCAATACTACCGACGAATCGATGATCTTTTTTTACCTCAAGTGGATGAAAACGCGAATGAACGTCTTTCTTTGGTCATCCGAATAATTATTAAGATGCGTGACATAAATCCACGATTTCTCATAAGACCGATTTTAGTAAAGATATGACTTAATTAATTTTAAACATATCGATTTGTTCAGCATATACTAATATATTATAAAAAATCAGTTTAAAAATATTTGGTAAACGTAAACATATTATAGATATACTATAACTAGATGATTCCCAGACTATTATAAAACTTCATCGAGGGTTCAGTTAGATTTTATTTTACACGGACTCGAAATTAACTTACTAGCAATATTATTGCTGATATATTACCAATATATTGCGAATTTATGATAGTTATTATTATCATTTTGTACATTGAACACTCGAATCAATTCAATAGCCAGACTATTACAATTATTATCCTAAACATTTGGAATGAGTTTTCCAAAATATTTATTAAGTCTGAAATTCGATGAATTGTAATTTTATCGAAAAAACTTTTTTCGAGCACGTTTGCTCTTGCAGTGCGGACGTCGGAGAGCGTCCGCGGCGGGCTTACTCCACAAATACAAAATTTGATGTGCGCGAACATCGGAGAGCGCTCGCGGTGGCATATGTTTTTTAAGCGGAGAATTGAGGCTTGAGCTAAATTTCATTTTACACGCACTTGGAATTATTTCACTAGCAATATTATTGCCAATATACTTGCAAAATTGTGATATATCTTTATGGTAAGTGTATTTATTGGCTATATTGTACCCAAAACTTAATTCAATTCAAAATTTTATTGTCTTAAAATTCGTCATAAAGGTTTCAATAAATTAATGTAAATACGATGAGATTAAAAACTGTAATAATCCTGTATTTATAACGCACGCATATCATATATTTAGTAAATAAATTAATAATAATAGTAATGAATTTATTAGTCTGCGGTCTAATTCAAACTTAAATAAAAATAATTTCCTTGATTGTACATTTTATTCATACAATCAATCTCGTAAAATATATTTTGCGATGCATTCGCTTTCGCGATCTTCGCTTCTGCTATATGCATTAGCTATGTTTAGGTGCCTCGGCCGCTTCGCTCGTTCACCTGTTGTATTAGTCTCCCGCGGCAACGTCGTACAGCTTTCTTTTCTAATCCGGCCTCGGATTGACCCATTTCAAAAATTAATTACGCCTCACCTAATTAATATTTTTTAAAAATTCCGACGAGGTTATACTTGAATTAATTTCCTAAACCGGAATATATATATATATATATATATATATATATATATGGGTGGTTCTCTGTGACATCGAAGATGAAAAAAATAAATATTGCTATAACTGTGGGAATATGTTTTAGAGGTATCCAGTAGTTCTCCTGAATTTTTTCAGATTTTTTCTGGGCCATTATTTTAAGTTACAGAGAGTCAAAGTTGACATTTTAGCACTTTTTTGCATTATATGCCCATTTTCATGAATTTTTAGCTCCCACGGGATGCATTTTTCACTAAAAACATAAGTATGACTTTTTTTGTAAAATTCTCCGAACTTTTCATTAAAAATACTTTTAAAGACATAAATGTATGCTGTCACACTCTAGTAAGCCATTTAAACCTTAAATAGTGAAAATCAGCAATTCTGCTCCGGACTCTGGTAACCTAATACTGTCTAAAAGATGTCTTTTTATAGTCAGAAACTGCCTAAAAATTTCCAGAGTGGGTCTAAATCATTAAGATCACTGATGGTCAAAATATCCGGGAAAAGTGCCCGAAATATTAATAGAAATGTATATTTGTTGCCTTATAACGATGAATCTATTAGCATGATCATTGCAAAAAAATTTATGCACTTACCTTGGAATGGTAGAAAAGTATCTCCACTTGTTTCAGTATCCATCTAATCCCCTGTAAGCTGCTAAAAATACAAATATTATTATAAAATTATAAAAAATTATTTTTTAAACATTTATAATGCTGGATTTTTAGTTTTACATCCCTTACAAGAATTATAATACTAATCTGAAGGATTACTATAAAAGTATCAACATTATTATTATTATTATTCAGCAATACATTGTTTAGATTTCACAAACTTGTCACTGTCATGTTATCAAATTATTCATTATAATTATATATCCGATTTATTTATATATCTTTTGTATTAAATACGTATATTCAGTTATTGTAATAATGATGTTTATATATTTATAGTAATCCTTCAGATTAGTATTATAATTCTTGTAAGGGATGTAAAACTAATAATTCAGCATTATAAATGTTTAAAAATTAATTTTTTACATTTGTATAATAATATTTGTATTTTTAGCAGCTTACAGGGGATTAGATGGATACTGAAACAAGTGAAGATACTTTTCTACCACTCCAAGGTAAGTGCACAAATTTTTTTGCAATGATCATGCTACTAGATTCATCGTTATAAGGCAACAAATATACATTTCTATTAATATTTCGGGCACTTTTCCCGGATATTTTGACCATAAGTGATCTTAATGATTTAGACCCACTCTGGAAATTTTTAGGCAGTTTCTGACTATAAAAAGACATCTTTTAGACAGTATTAGGTTACCAGAGTCCGGAGCAGAATTGCTGATTTTCACTATTTAATGTTTAAATGGCTTACAAGAGTGTGACAGCATACATTTATGTCTTTAAAAGTATTTTTAATGAAAACTTCGGAAAATTTTACAAAAAAAGTCACACTTATGTTTTTAGTGAAAAATGCATCTCCTGGGAGCTAAAAATTCATGAAAATATGCATATAATGCAAAAAAGTGCTAAAATGTCAACTTTGACTCTCTGTAACTTAAAATAATGGCCCAGAAAAAATCTGAAAAAATTCAGGAGAACTACTGGATACCTCTAAAATATATTCCCACAGTTATAGCAATATTTATTTTTTTCATCTTCGATGTCACAGAGAACCACCCATATATATATATAGGATACCTATGTTTCTGGATCACCCTGTATACTATATAATATAACCCCTAAATATAAAGCACGCAGTACTTTATAAATAAACCTTTTTACAAATTGTTTCGTTGTCACTTGGAATAGCAGTAACATCAACATAAGTAGCAGTAAACATGTATGTTCCATATGTAGTCTACCTAATACAAGGAGTAGCAGCAGATCCTTGCATTAATAACCTCCAAATGACGACCATATTTTTCCTGTGTATTTAGTGAATGTTTGAAGATCAGACCAATCCACTTAAACTTCTCACTGCCACTAATTTGCATAACTTTACACTTTCTACACTGTACAAAAAATTTGATTATTTTGCAAATCTGTTTCAAATTAGGGATGAGCAGATGTAATATTCAAAACACTATGTATACACAGACAGACGGCCGCTGCGTACACACGCACTGTCGATGAGATATTGAAAACAAACATGTTCAAACGCGTCTTGCGTACCGGTTGCTTTGCAAACAGGCCGAAAAAAGCGCAACACCGCTGTGGCTATAATTGTTGTACCGCTCTTTGAGATTAACTGCTGGCCAGCGGATGCGCGCGTACAATGTCTGCGCGTAAACAAAGTACAGAGGAAGGAACAATAATATTTTTTTCTTAATGGCATTTACGGTCGTTTTTCCGAATCAAACAATCTTAAATTAAACGAGGTACTATATGCTCTTCGTCCACTATATTTAGTGGAATTTCTTAGAACAGGTCCCCGTTAAATAAAAATTATAAGCGTTTCGTCCACGATCTCCAGTTTGGACTCCTCAGTAAGGAACTGGAGATCTTACCTTAGACAAGATGATCTGCGACGCCAGCAAGATGTTTTGCAAGATTTTAAGAAAAGACTCATTACCGAATGCTAAATACATTATTTATAATAATATTTTTTGTTTTAAGAGTGAGCATATAAGATGAGATACAGAATCTTTGCAATCGTCTTGTTATAATAGCAATAGCCATCATATTATAAAAATAATATTACACATAGACATAGCGTCCGGTTGTGAAAGAGATTGTTTGATTGATTGAATTTATTGTTTGGCTTTTGGGGTAGAAACACCGTAGGCACTAATTGAAAAAAATACATTGTAAACGCAATTAACTTAAAATTAAATAACAAATAAACAAAGTAAAGGTATAAATAAAAGTAAAATAATAGTAAAGTGAACGATGATATAATTTAACAAAATAACGCGGAGATTATAACAAATAAACTTATATAGCTTCCTCAAGGTGAGGGATGAGCCGCAGTGCAATACCTTTGGTGATGGCTCGTGTAGACCAGGCTGTTTGGTCGAGCCCAAACAGATGATTAAATAGGAGAATTTTAAAATTATCCATGAAAGAGAGAGAGAGAGAGAGAGAGAGAGAGAGAGATAATGGTGTAACTGTTTCTTAATAACAACGCATGCGCCTAGCGTGAATATGTATGTCTGTTTCAATAAAATTTAACGAAATTGTCAAATTCTTATTGCTTGCATAATTTTGATCAAATTAAAGTATTTGAGCTTCTTTTTTCTAAAATATTCTTCATACCTATGAGGTACGATATAAGTGTTTAAGAATCTTATAGAAACCAACAGAATGTTTCTGCAATTCCATCGATTCTCCGGTTTTTCTAGCAATGAAAACGGCATTACAGCCAAGTACAACAATAGTAGAACCCACGGGAGCGGAGTACGGCTCGCAAGTCGATTTTTTCTCCGCTCTCTTGGTTCGGTCGATATATATGCCGAATTCCTGCAACAGCACGTTTCCTTTTACATTGAATCTATGATGAATACTTAGTACCGTTCAATTTGCCATGTCAAAGATTCAACTGGTCATAAGGGGGTATCATACACAATTAATAATTCAAATTACGCGCCACAAAATAGCAGGCGAAAAAACAACTAATTTACTTATAATAATTAATAAAAATAAATTTACGCAAAACCAAGAGTTAGTTGCTCTCCATTATGTAATTATCTATCATTTTACAAATTTTAATGTTAATATAACAATACGTCGCCGAGAAAATCTTGAAAAATGCAATTTTCTTATATTTTTCAAGGTTTTTTCGGCGACATATTGTTATATTAACTTAAAAATTTGTAAAATGATAGATAATTACATAATGGAGGGCAACTAACTCTTGGTTTTGCGTAAATTTATTTTTATAAATTATTATAAGTAAATTAGATGTTTTTTCGCCTGCTTTATTTAATAATTATTTACCTCTATACAAAGATTCAAGTTATTTTATTGACGCGTGTAAGAGAAACCTTGTACGAAAATTTCATTGTGTGGACGCCGTAGATAGGGATTTTCATACAAGGTTTTCTCTTCAATGCCTCAATATAGTAAATAGAATCTTTGCACAGTGATAGCTACAAAAGGAAGGGCACCTATCTTTTATTTTGTCGAAATTCTTTATGTTTATCTAGATTGAAGTATTTGTCGACCATACTATCAATCTATTGGCTCGGTCGGTGAAAATTGAGTATGAGACCCCCTTAATTTCTAGGATGTTTATACTATTTACTGGATGAATATATGTTGTAGTTATCGGTAAACTAACGTTAGTAGCGGCAATGCAGGGTATAAATACTGACCGAACGCCGAGACGGAAGTTTGCCGTTAGCCCCAAAATTGTGGTGGAAACGCCCGTTTGTGTTTTTAAGCTAAACTCACGCTCGACGCTGAGGTTGTTGTATTATCTGAATGGCGATTACATCTGCGTTGTCTGCTTTGTACTATTAGGTCTGTTTACTTTAATTAGGAAAGCCGGAATCGACTTATACATATTAATACTAATTATAACGTTAATTATAAGTGTATTCGCAATTTGAAATTGAACACTAACATTAACAGGCCCTGACTTATAATCACCCCCATAGACTAATATTGGGATTCTGAAAGTGAAAATACGATTAAATAGTGTGTTGGTAAAATATTCCAAGAGTGATATACGTATATGTAGCAATCATGTGTTATTATGTGCCAGCACGTGTATACCTCGTGTTGTGATACGTCACTAATAACCTAGGGTTTAAAATTTATAGGAACTACAGTCTAAAGTGGTATAATGGTAACCCAGGTTGCATATGTTGCTCAAAGATGGAAGAATTGCTGCCTGTGTTTTTGCTCTTACTAGATGTACTCATATGCACGTACACATACATACATACATACGACTTTGATGGGGAGTATTGTGTGGGCGCACTTGCATTTGCACAAAATAGCTCGCGCTTTCACGTATGTGTATAAAATTTTGAACGCTGAGCTGATTTGCGAGGTTTAGGGATCGAGATGGACTATGAGCTTGAGCGACATAAATAACTTAGTACACTCCAGGAGACTTATGGTTTACAGTAATATGTGTTGTAGTTTGCTAAATTAGTGGTTTACTTTTTGCCGTAGTGTGTTCGCGCCATACAGTTTTTTCAGGTGTGTGTGTGTGTGTGGAGTGTTGTGTTGCCAATTACAATTATTTTATTTCTTCTTTTTCGTGATGCGACTGAAAAGGCTATGTAATTTTACTAGATTGGTTTAATGACTATTCCTTTTTCCTTTGTTGTACACGGGATAGGAGCCCCGCAGATCGATTTACCGAGCTGCCGTTGAAATAAGAAAAGTAGGGAAATCCAAGTCATAGATCAGTGGAATGCCAAGTGCGCGATACGCACGACTGCTTATCCATTGCTCGAAGGAAAAAGTAGGTTTACGCGTTTGTTATTCTTATCTGCCAAACTGCAGTTAACTTGTCGTAAGTTTGAATTGCTTGAAATCGACGAGACATGTTAATGTGGTGAGTGTGCGTGGATGTGTGTGAAAAAGACTTTGTGTTTGAATATTTCCAAGCTGAAATAGTGAGATTTTGGAGTAAACAGGTTGCTTGTGACTTACGTTGCTGATAAGGCAAGAAAATTCTTAGTTCAGCAATGGTTCATCGATGCGCTCTGTATACTTGTAGGCCTGTTGTGCTGGTGATTTTAGAGGTTACATGTAAACAAAAAATGCAAAATTGATTGCGTAACCACGCCAATTTTGGGTGAATATTGCTTGGATGTGTGGGTGCGAGACAGGTTTGTAAGTGTGTAACGTGTGCTTTGTAACTATTAACCTGAATGTAAAGCATTAGTTGGGGAACTCTAGGGATGTGGAGTGAGGGTAATGTTAGCGAGGTTCTTGGGGATGGTTATCTTGGACAACAAAATTTGTCGCATGTTGTTAGAAAATTGAATTATTTTTTAGTTATTAATTTATTTCGGTTTTCGCATTCTCTCACGAATTGTCTAAATGTCGCGAATTTGCGTTTTATAAATCGGAACGTAAATTAGGTGATGTAATCGTGTTGTTCGAATACAAAGTTTGTGTATATGGCGAGTGTTTTCTTTTTTCCTAATGGATTGTTTACGTACAGATGATTCAACTTCATATTCCCAAAATTTCTAAGTAAATTATTGATGCCAGGGAAATAGTCCAATTGCAAATTAGTAACCGAGTTTGGGAATCGCAAATCTTCTGGTAATTGTACTCCTATTAACTTCATTTGTTTTACTCTGGGTGAGTTTTCTATTAAGGTTTTCACTACGTTGCTCGCGTGGGTATTGTTGCTGATATCTAGTTCTTTTGGATTGTATAAGTGTAAATGAACAGGTCTCTAAAGGACCGCGAATAAAAGGGGATAAATTCGCGGTAAATTTATCTCGGCCGCTCCTGAAACGGAGAGGGCGGTATTCGGGATAACGGGAATAACGTACGCCGGTAATTAATAATCAAACTTGTACTTGATTATTAATTACGAATAAATTTTATTTATCTCAAAAAATATAAAGTAAATTTAACAAAGAATAAAAAAATGGAACAAAGAAAATACAAATGAATGTATAGGCCGTGTGAGGTCTCGCGACGAGGTGTAACCACCGGGGTTATTCGCGCTTTCTCTCTCGCACGTTGGCTTCCTCGCCATTGTCCGTGGGCGAGATCCATCGATTCCTAGCTTAAAGTTATAGCCGTAAAGAAAGAGTCTTTACGGCTTCAGGGGCTCGCGATTAGTGCACCACGTACCTTCTACTCTTTGCGTCGACGCGTTTGACTTCGCTACTTTCCCCTCTATGTTACGCTCTCGCGCGCGGCTACTTCGCCGTCCTCGCAGGTTCCTGGGAAGTTGCTGGAGCCGTGCACTGAACACCAGCACGCTCACTCCACAAAGTCACACACTTTTTGCGGCGCGAACTCCAGAACCCGGGCGAGAATCCGTAACAAGGATTTTCCACTCTTGCCACGAATTAGCAAGGAAGGTGTTACCGGCGACGTGTCTATTTACGATGTCTCGCATAAACTCTCTCTCTACTCTCCTCAGCAAGCTTGCGCGTCGTACCATTATTAGTTCTTATGCGACTTGCACGCCGGCTTTCCCGATCATCTACGAGCTTTTCCGATCGACACTCGCGCTCTTTTTAAGGTATATCTTCATACGCTTAAGAGTATGTAGCTTACCTTTACAACATAATACATACATACAAGCATGCATACATTTTATGGAAAGATTTCGATGAGTTCTAAGTTGCATAAATTTTGTTTTTATGTCAAAATATGTACTGCTTTGAGGTTTCACATATTTTGTGATGATAAAAATATAAGAAACTTTTGTGTAACGATCGTGCCTAAAAAAAGGTGAATTGCATCGATCCGGACCCACGAGCCGGCATAATTACCATTGAAAACAATTGTAAATAGAGCACAAATTCTGTTTAAAAATGTTGAGAAGGAATTATTAAAATCTATTAATTGTTATAGGGAAGAAGTACGCGTTTATTACTTTTAATTGTCATTCAATGATATAGTTAAATTGAATAGAATAACTCTCAATTGATTACGTATTTCACATACAAGAAATTCTTAAAATCACAGTTCGTAAGTTTTCAATCATATTTAGTTGATACTTAACAATTCTAGCACAATAATTTAATATAACTTATTCATTAGTTTTTATTTTAATAAATTTCAATAAATTTGAATATCAACATAGTACTACCTAATATCCCTACTAGCATACAAAGTTGTGGCAACGTTGTGGTTACGTTTTCTTAGCAATATTCCAACGTTGTTATAGAAGTTGCTGCAACGTTGGAGAAACGTCGCTGCAACGTGGGAGATGTCCGCTAATATTTTATAAGTTGCCGCGATGGGTGGAAATCAAGGTTGAAACTACGTCTAAGCAACGTTGAAAAACAACCTAAAAAATCTGCTTTGTCCAATAAATGAATAAATGTCCTAGAATCGCTTAATAATATTTATCTAAACGTAGAAACATTTATGAAATATTAAAAAAAAAATAAAAAAAAATTTCTCGTTCGGGCACAGTGTTCCTCAAGCATGTAAAAGTGGTCCGAAAATGGATCCAGAAACAGCTAATGCAGAAAGTTTCTATATTGTTTTTAGATAAAAAAAAATTTAAAATTGAAAATCCTAGGTGATCGGCTTCCCAAGTTATGGACGCTTTTGTGTTACGCTAAGCGCATTCATGAATAGCCAAGTAGAGCATTTGTGTACACACGTATAATTCTTTGAGTAATTCCGTGTAAAAGAAATTAAGTATGTATTGATCATTTATTGTTGATATCATTATTGCTAAATATTTTGTCGATTGAAAAATTGAATGGAATCATTTAAAAATCATAATTTCCAGAACAAGCTTACAGAAACCACTTTTAGCGTAACCCATGATCAACGACGAGGACGTAGTGGTTAACTGATCACATTTCTGTTTTTTTTTGTTCTTTTTTGTTTTTTCTTCTGTTTTTTGTCGGTTTTTTATTTTTTTTTTGTTTTTTTTTGTTTTTTCTTCTGTTTTTTGTCGGTTTTTTATTTTTTCTTGTTTTTTTCTGTTTTTTTCTTCTGTTTTTTGTCGGTTTTTTATTTTTTCTTGTATTTTTTTTTGTTTTTTCTTCTGTTTCTTGTCGGTTTTTTATTTTTTTTTATTATTTTCAGCATATTATATAAAATATTGTTTAATAACGATAAGATACTGTTAAGAGTTAAAGGTGTAGCGATGAGAATTCTACGACAGCTTTCTGTAAATTTGGTAAATAAGTTTCACGATGATAACCGTTTACTTTATAACGTTCCCAAAACTTCAAGAAATCACGATGAATTGATTCACCACTCTGCTCTGACCAAAAACCTAAGCCATTATTTCTTTCAATGAACTGAAAACCTTCTTGTGCATGTGAAAGAATCACGTGGATTTTTAGTGTTTCTGAAAGTTTTTCAAGACTTTCCAAAGCTGCTTTCAGTTCTTTAATATAATTATCAAGTGAAGGTCCTACTTTTCCAGAGGTGAAACAACAATTTACCACATTATCCATAGCTTTGAAAGCTGCAATGTACGGTATAACTTTAAAAATACCTACATCTTTATATGTTTCTGGATCTTTTGCTTATCTGACTCTTTTAGCAATTTCCTACACGCATTGCCTTCAAAAGCATCACCATGATAGTTTTTCGAAACTAAATTGAGCTTGCGTGGCTACAATATAGCTTTCTCTAGACCTAACAGGGGAACCAAGCCTTGCCAAAATACATGATTTACAAAGCCTTGCAGGACATGTAATTCAGGTATCACACATTTCTGTAAAACATAGACATCATCATCTTCATCGAAAATAGGAAGATTAATAGTGCTATGACACTTTCTACTACATTCCTTCTCTTCTCCTTGGTTCCTTAGGAGGCGGTATCTTTCATAATCTCTTCTCAAGTCGTCATAAGTTTTCAAATTTGTACAATTTTCCATTTCTTCACTATCAGATACCCTTGTAGTAGCATTATCATTCAAACTGGTTTCAGAAGTCAATTTGTGTCTTAAATCACTTAAGGAGACAAAACAATATGGACAAGGAAATGTTGATGTTGCGGTTTGTTGTCCATTAACTATCAGCAAAAGCTCGAAGTCTGCAACAAAGTTGAAAGAGATACTATTGAGTTGGGTCAAGTCAAATAAAAGCTTAATATTTGCGTGAGTTTCTTTTATTCCAGGAACCTCACACAACAATAGCAACCTATTTACACTAGATAGCTTACCTTTCTTGCTTAGACGACCTCCTCCAGAGTAGAGTATTCTCTTCTTGGAATTATTACACTTAACGAAATCTTCCAGATCTTTTTCAGTATCATAATTTTCCTGCATGGAATTTTCTTCTTATTTGGGTCAATAATTATCAGGCGTAATACACAAACTAATTTTAAAAAAATTTTGGCCTCCATCAGCCATAACTTTGATACAACAGTCGCCTACTAAATTTCTACTTTCGATAACTTGTTCTACAAGTTCTTCAGCATTGGCATAGACGACAGGACGTAACTGCTTTTTTGCATCCGTTGCGCTTTCACAGTCGAATTCATAAATACCTGTTTTGTAAACATTTGTCAATTCTTTCGACTTTTTCGACATATGCTATCGATAATTTTTAGGGATAGACATTTTACCAACATTACACCTTATAAAATTGATAATTTTTCTCATCTCATTTTGTGAATCGCCTAGTCGAACTCGAAAATGTTCTAAATTATTTACGTCAAAGGCCACGTTCTTCTCAACTTTATTTATTGTGATCTTTTTACTCCGACCAGCAGTGCTCATATTTAAATCAATATTGGCCTGCCTGCCGCTTTCATCCTGATTGGATTCTACATAGCATTTTATAACATAAGTTGCAATTTGCTGTTGGATTTTCTAAGGAAGTTTTTTAACTATTTTTATGGAATTATCCCTGATATTTTTGCACTCATGAGCTTTACCTTTGCCAATTTCTTGAAAACATTTAATGCAATATTTTATTGAATCAACAGAATCATAACTTTTATTTAGTTCGAGCTTCTCTGATTTATGTGATTCATAATATCCAGTAGAAATGTCAATTTCTTTATTTATATCCCTAAAGTTTCCTCTGCCTTTTTCTACTTTTATGTGTCCTTTGGACTGAGCAGTCAAACATACGTAACAATTACAAGCGTTATCTAAATGAGTTTCTTTTGCCACTACTATCTCTTTGTAGTTAGGCATAGTTGGTACTTGCCGATTGAAAATTTCTTTTTCAATATCAAGTAGTGTCAAATAATATGTCCTACATATGCTCACAGGATATCTTTCATCGTTTAAATCGAAATCCATTGATATAAACTTCTTTATGAGTTTTTCAGTAGATTTACTTATTAAAAATTTATCTGGTTTTTTTTTCCAAAAACAATTTTACGACCACATGCTCCACATATTTTTTTTCTATTATCATGATGAGAATACCGAGGAGGCATTTTGAAAACGTAAGTTTAATAAATGCAACTGCAACTCGGGAGGGTTGGATGGCTTTTCCTCTGATGTATATATAACTTCGACATACATTTTTCGATTACGGATTTCCATGCGCCACATAGCGGTATCAAAATAAACTTTTAATTGTGTCATATATTTATAAAACACCAACTCTATGAAAATCAGATGATGCATTTTGAAATACGTCGGAAAAACGACGAAACAATTGAAATATGGAAATGTTTATTAAGCCATCATATCAACATTTTAATAGATAATATTCAAATTATCAAAAAACAATAATACTCTTAACAATAATTAATCAATACATACTCAATTTCTTTTGTTCGGAGTTAGAAAATGAATTATACGTGTGAACTCAAATGCTCTAATTGGCTATTCGTGAATGCGCTTAGCGTAACACAAAAGCGTCGATAACTTGGGAAGCCGATCACTTAGGATTTTCAATTTTACATTTTTTTCATCTAAAAACAATATAGAAACTTTCTGCATTAGCTGTTTTTGGATCCATTTTCGGACCACTTTTACATGCTTGAGGAACACTGTGCGATTTGATTTTTTCATTGGTTAAAAAGGGGTTAATTTTTCATAATAATGAAATCGGTGGTAGCGTATGTTCAAGTACTCGAAGAGTTAAAAATTTTAAGCTCCAGCGGGTTTTTCTAGCCCTATTGCAATCGGAGTTATAAAAGAGTGAGGCTAGCTTAAGTATTAACCTGGCAAAGACCAAGGGTTAATTAAGGGATACTAAGGGTTGAAAATATTTTATGATGGTATTAAATTGTATTTCTAGCTATTTTATCGTAACCAATGAGAGAATGTTGAATTAATTTTATATCTTGCTTTTTACGGCTATTTTGATTTTTTCATTGGTTAAAAAGGGGTTATTTTTTGATAATAATGAAATCGGTGATAGCCTCTGTTTAAGTACTCGAAGAGTTAAAAATTTTAAGCTCCAGCAGGTTTTTCTAGCCCTATTGCAACCGGAGTTATAAAAGAGTGAGGCTAGCTTAAGTATTAAGCTGGTCTAACTAGGTGTTAAAATGAATTCGGCAGTGGTTAAAAATTATTAGAATTGGTAGTAAATTAGTAAAAAAGTAGTTAAAAATTCCTGTCAGTTTTTTTTGCGATTCTGCTCAAATGACCAGTCCAGCTTAATAGACCCCAATTCATGATTGAATTCAATAGTTTTCAATGTATTACAATTAATTGATCTAAATTTTAATTACATCCAATTAATTTTTTTTTATGAGCGAGATAATAAATACCGACATACTATGTCTAATTATTTTTACTTAGATCCAATTGTTTTATTTTTTTTAAATTAATTCTAATCTTTGAATTTTTACTTACTTGAATAATTTCTAATGTATTCCAATTGTTGATTGATCTGAATTTTAATTAAATTTATAATATTGCGTTATAGATATAATTAACCTTCAGAGTAACGGGATTTGCACCGCGGTTTCTGAGATATTCAGATGGAGATTTAAAAAAAACACCCGATACAGTATTCGCCATATTATTTCCGCCACTTTGAATTTACATTTTGATGATTTAGATGAGTAACCTGATATTCAGTTCAGAGACCTAAATAAGTTTTGAAGACCCGGTTAGATGAACTTAATTAATGAAAAAAATCATATGACATTTACATGCGTTATTTCGGCCTTCTATAGGTTAATGAAGATATTCACTGTTAATTAATCAAAACCAATTGTTTTAGTTATTTTAAAACAATTTCATCAACTGATTTCATATTAATCAAAATTACTTAAAGTGAATTAACATTGAGTCTTCATTTATTTTTTTTTATTGAAACTTGTTTGCGTAAATATTTATAAATATTTATAATTTATAATATTTATATTAAAATGTATTCACTTTATAATGTATAAAAATAATTGAAAATAATTTGCAAAAAGTATTTTGAGAAAAAACTGGATTCGTGTATTCATTCAAATAAATTAATGTTATTATTGCTTAATCGTTATATTGTGTGTGTTTATAGCATGTATATAGAAATTGATTCATTGGTAATTTGTATTCCATATATTAAAAATAATTTGACGCCACTGTTACTCGAATCAATAAGAATTTTTTTTAATTCAATCAAAATAAGTAAATTTTAAGCCATTCTATTATTATAAATATCTTAAATAACAATTAATGTTTATATCGAAATAAAAATTTTTTTTACTTGAACTGTGTGACGTGGTATTCGCGTACCCGATCGAATTAATTAATTTTTAATAATTAATAAAGGCCGTTGGGCCGCGTTGCCCAATACCGCGCACACAAGTAATTTAATTATTTATCCGAACTGCGGGCTGTCGCCAGGAACGCGAGTTCGCTGGGACGAACGGTGTGGAGGATTCGGCGATCCTCCTTGCCTCGACTCGATATGTAAATTATTAGAATGTCGGCGGGAGCGGGGAAAACAAAATAAACACATTTAATTAAAATAAAAATGAATAAAACATTTATTTAATTAATTAATAATTGGCCATCCAATTATGGCGCGGGCGGAAGTATCGGGAGCCAACCGGATCGAGATCCTCGCCTGCGGTTGACTTGACCCCGATCTCCGTTATTCGGGTACCGGCGTACCCGAATACACTCCCGATGTACACACACACATACACTCGGAGTAAGGGGGAACACGCGGTAATATAAATCAAACTTACCGGGATGCGCCCCGTGGATGGCCCAGCCGATCCGTGTCCCTGTGTCCTCCTGGGCAACGGAGGACCGACGTCGGCTGCGGTGCTGAAAGGCGGCCCTGTGCCGCGGCGAGTGCCTCGCGAACCGCGACCGCACTCACTCACACACTTACCGTCCTATTTACACACCAGGTCACTCGCGGTCACTCACGAGGACGTTCCGGGTTATCGACGGCTTTGCGCCTCACGCGCCTTTCCTTAGCCGGAAAACTCACGATCGCACCAGATAGATTTTTGTCCGCCTCGAGCGGCGGATCGGGACGTACTGGATAGACAATTGCCTAATTTTCGAAAAAGGGATGAGAGTGGGAAACACACACACACACTCTCGCGCTCTGATCCCTACGTACTATTGCGCGCGTAATTGTACATTTGTACAAAAACAAACAAGTTGTCCTTGACATACGAAAGGCTCCGACGACATACAATTCGCGAATTTAAATATTCTATTCGTCGTGAATAGATTGTGTGACGATTTCCGTCACAACTGTAACAACTTCTTTTTGAAATTGATTAAAATTCATTCCTGTTTTATTGATAACATTTTCCAAGTTTATTGGGTCTATTCAAAATTATTAAAATTAATTTATTTTAACCTTTAATAATTTTCACGCCATCTTTTTTTTGTTATTTGCATTAATTCTTTTTAACATTTGTTCATTCATTTTTGCTATGGATTTTAATTTTAAAAATGTTTTAGAAAAAACGAAATGAAATATAAAGATAAAATTTAATCTCCAAATACAACAAAAATTTTTGTGCAGATACAACCATCTAAGTGTTGTTATCTTAAACCTTTCACTGGCAATGTATCATGTATGATCAAAAAAGAGTTGTGCCACAACTGGCGATGTATCATATATGATCAAATTGAATAACTGCTGCATTTTTCAGTCAATTCATTTCAACTTCGGTGTGTAAGAGTTTTGGGGTTTGCTGATTACGAATCTAAGGTCAGAATTAAAAAATTTAAAATGACGCAAACATAACCATCAAAATCGATTCTGCGTCCCCAAAAGCCTTATATTCATAGTTACTCGTATAATTTCTTTAGTTTATTGTCCTACCATTTTTGGCACGTACAGTAAAAAAGGCTGCACCAGTGAAAGGGATAATGTACAATTAATTGTTTCAACATATATTTCAACTTTAACTACTATTCTGCTTCAAACAAATTTGATAGTAGAGATTTCAAGTTTTGATCCGTCGTCAAATAAGCACAGATATGAAGATACAAGTTTTAAAATTCGTGAAAAAAATGTTGGTTGACAATTACTTTATTTATTGCTATCTTAAGTTAATAAAAATTATTATTATTCTAATTACAAATATTTTATTGTTCAAATAATATATTAACTCAAAAAATAAATAAACAAGTAGTATTTACAATTGTAAAATAATCAGCTTAATAAATTTTTTATTAAACACTTTTGAATAATAATTTTTATTTCAAACTATTTGTAAACATTTTTAATTTTACCAAATTTTTTTTAATATAAATTGAAAATTTACTTAAATAGAGTAGAATAAAAATGGAAATTGTAATAATTTTCGTGTACAATTAATGGTTACCTGTTACAAAAAAAAATAGTTCGACAAAGATGCTACAAAAAGTAAATAAATAAATAAATAAATAACGTGGTTACCCTCTGCTGCCCCCTCCCAAAATTCTAGACGACCATTCCAGCAACCAACCACCATTGCTCATAAGAATTATATAAGTTATTTAACCAATTGTTTGTTATTATGTAATCTCTGAAATTCACTCCTGCAAATACTGAATTTGCAGTGTTCTTCAAAAATCTGTTTGTACTGTTCACCAATTTCAATTCTACTATTCAGCAAATAGAGAGAAACGATAAACTAGCCTATGGAATTAAGTCACTGTGGTCACATCTGTACTTCAATAAACAAAATGAGAGAATTTTTGTACCGCCATTTTCCATCTGTCAGCGCTCGATGACAAATTGCAACATAATACATTATAGATTTTGTGCGATTTAAGCTTTCATTAAATATAATTATTACAAACCTTATTCCAAATCCGTTTTGCATCGAATATTACAGATAGACAAGTTAAAAGAATCCATCCCATCCACTGGAATAAGCTTGCTGTAGTCAGATCTTGTGCATGATAATGATGCATAGAGGTATAAGAGAAGTGGGTTTCTGCTGTCACTTTTTTGTATGTATAGCCACTCAATGAAAACCTGCAATTTAGTGATGAATAGATTTTGTTTAATTTAAAGATTTTTTAAACAAAGCTTTTACAATTCCTTTTTCCAAATACAATGTAAATGTAATGTCTTGGATCGAATATTATATTTTGGCAAGTAGAGAATCCTTCCTCCTGTCCTTTGCTGTAACTTTCAAGTTGCAAACAGCGTATGCAACCATTTAATTTTGCAACTGCTATTCTGCTTCCAACAAATTTTATAGTAGATTTCAAGTCCAGATCCATCGACAAATAGACACTACGATACATACAAATTATGTTGGTTGGCAATTGGTAATATTTAATTTTAAGTTAAATTTGATTAAAAATATTATTATAATAGAAATCGTTTATTTCTTATAAAATATATTGACTGAACAAAAATAAATAAATATGTAGTAATTGTGAATGTAAAATAATTAATTTTAAATAAAATAATTATGCTGCATAAGCCTTCTAGGCTTAGGTAAGTTTAAATAAAACAAAAAATACTAAAATAATAAATACTTTAAGATAATAAATTTTCTTTTAAACTTATTGTAAAAATCTATATTTTTATCAAATTTTAATTTTATTTTTAAATACAATTGAAAATTTACTTTTATAGAAATATAAATTACAATTAATAATCATCTTTTACAGAAAAAGTAAAGTTCGACAAGACGTTACAAAAATATATAAAAAATATATAAACAATGTGCTTACCTTGAATTTCCCTGCCATACCCTAGTATCCGCAAGGACCTCTACGGCTCCACATTACAATTTATCTCTCCATTACCCGCACTTGATAACATGATATCCTACTTTATCGATAAACTTCTTATTTCTTTCGATTCTATATCGAAGCCTCTGAGTGGTGGGCCCTGCCGAGCGCTCATTGGTGGGCTTTTTGTCACGGACTCATTGGGTTAATATATGGGGTTGTTGAGTATCAAAACATATTAAAACATGTTTCTTTTCCTTTTTTTAACATATTTAATCATTATTATATCATATGATGATTGAGGACGGATGCCGGACACCGGACGCCGGAAGAAAATTTCCGACTTCTACGCAGGCCAACGGTCAAAGGGGGAAAAGCTAGTCGCACACCGGTCGACGGATGGGGGGAGGGGGACACCATTCATCGGACAAAGAATAGTTGGTCACCGGGGGACGGACGCTAGACAGGGTGGGGGTGACAAACGGTAGACGTCAGACGCCTATCGTCGATACACATTAATTAATAAGAAAGATGTGTATTTTACAATAATAATAAAAAATTTGAAATGCGCAAAATAAACTCATTATTGAATCATATAATATCATATAATTCGATATTCAAACATCTATATAGTCAGAAATGCGTAAGAAGATCATAAATACAAATAAATACTATTTCTAAAATATGTATAGAAGATATTTTATTTCTGTAAATAAATAGTATGAAAAATTCTTATTAGTTCCATAATTATTTTGTTAGAAAAAATAATTTAATTCCGGTAGGAAAATCTTCATTTGCTTGTATACTAAATCAAATAAAAATTTTATCCCTTTCATCGTCTGAAACCAATAAGAACTAATAACAAAAGAACGTTATGAAACCCTAATAGAAATCGTATGCCATTTAACAGGTAGTAAATAGATATTCTACATTGAATAATCGAAAAATGGGTCAAAAATAGGCAAAACATGTGTCCATTTTTATCCTCCCGGTGAAACGCTTTTTCTCCCAATTTTTAACAATTTAATAGATTCAAATATAAACTTTCTTCTGTTTTGAGCTAATTTTTAGCTTATAAACATAAAACAAATTAGAGTCTAGTTATATGCTATTAAATGTCTACATGCTCTGATAAGGAGTGCATTTCAAGTTTGGAAAACGGATCGTGCCCAGCTTGTAGGATATGTTTTCTAATATAAAAATATGTAGAAAGCCAGAGTCGCAGACCCTAACAATCGTTTTTCAAAAGTAATACGCTATTAAAGCAAAATTTCCAAAAAATGGAAACTTTACTTCAAATGCTTCTAACTTCTAACCTATCAAATTTTGACATTCCAATCAAAATGTAATGAAAAGCTGAGATAAAATAGATATAATTTAAAAAAAGACGCTCAAATATGTTGAAATGGTATGGCCTCATAAGCGAGAAATGTAAATAAAACCAATGACTCATCTTAATCTCGTATGTAAAAAATGCAATAAACTCAATGCCTCATTTTGCCCCGTATGCTAGAAATGTAATGAAATTGGTTTTCTATATGGCCCCAGAAGAGAGAAATGCAACAGAAACTATGAATGTATGAGTGTTTGAATATTCATTGTCACTCGAATTGTCACTGGCGACCGTGATTTTAAGTCATTCTAATAAATTCTAAGAAATTCTAGCACTTTTTAGAATGAACGAGCCCCAATGTCTCTTTTTTTCTAAAACCTTTGCCTTGATCCCCAGTGGAAACGTTATATGGTGGCCGTGACAGGACCTAACATTTTGGGATCAGAAAATAAAGAACTTTTCATTTTCGTTAATTTGTGCCGTGGAAGAATTGGACAGCCGTTTGAAATACTCGGTGTGTCTGTAAATATGTGTTGTTGTTTCTAATTGATTCTGTTTTATACGTTAGACAATTATTTGAAAGAGAAATTTTATTTAATTAATTTGATTGCTCCAGCACCACGAATCAGAAAATGATAAAGGAAATTAAAATAGCGACCTATATGATGGCGAGGTACTAGAAGTTCGATGGAATCCAGTTGCGCCGCTTGCGTGTGATGGGATTGATTTTCGACATCGTAGATCGGCAAAAGGATGATGCATTTGAAAATTTTTAGTGGTTTTTTTGGACACTCGCGATGACGAATTTTAGCTCCTATTGCTGTAATGGAAGCATATTACAAAAATATTCTTGCAGTACCTGCCAACTTAAAATCAAGGCAATAAAATTTTAGTCTGAGTTATTGCCTTTTTCAAAAAAATTTTGAGTTCTTCGGAGACCTTCTTCAACCGGGCTGCGAGATAGCATCTTCTGCAGCCGAGCTCCGGGATAGCACCTTAATCAACCGAGCTACAGGATAGCTCTTTCTTCAAACGTGCTTCGAGGTAACTCAACCGGGCTGCGAGATAGCACCTTCCTCAACAGGACTTGTTACACGTTTAAACATCAGTGATTTATATAAATATAATATAGAAATTATGATTATGGTAGGAAGAAATATAAGAAATTGCATTTATACCAAGCATAACTTTAAATTCAAGGAAATATTCTGAATTACCATTTATCCTACATCGCATATAATTTCCAGTAACGTTAGCATTCACAATAACAATAAATAAGTCGCGAGGATAAAGTTTTGATAATTTGGGAAAATGTTACCGTAGACCTCTATTTTCTCATAGTCAATTATATGTAGCTCTTTGTCGATGTACAAATCCCAATAATCTGATATTATATTAAAGTGGATCGACTTTTGGTTTCCGGTTCTCCGGTTTTTTAAAAGTGCATTTTTTTACTTTCAAAGTTTTATTTTAATTGGACTTTACAATTTTGGGCCTTACATTTTTGGGCCTTACATTTTTGGGCCTTACATTTTTTGGGCCTTATAAATTTTGGGCCTTACATTTTTGGGACGTATAAATTTTGGGCCTTATAAATTTTGGGTCTTACAGTTTGTTTGAACAAATAGATATTAAATACGATGTCGATATTATTACCTGAAAATTATCTTAATAACAATAATTAAAATAACATTTGATTACGTAATTAAATTTAATAAAATTTCAACACTGGAACATTTATGTTACAAACTTATTTTTGCAAAACTTTCAAATTACGATTATTATGTTATTAAATTAAATTACAATTGTTATGTTACAATTGTACTCTATTCACTTGTAAAATTTAATTTAATATATTTTTTAAAATGAAAAAATGATAAAATAATAAACTTAAAAATAAAAAAATTAAAAACTTAAAAATTTAAAAATGAAAAAATTTAAAACGTTTAAGAATATAGCAAAATTACTTATGTAAGGCTAAGAAAACGAACAATTTGGTAGTAATTTTATATAATTTTATAAAAACTGTAATAGACAATTTTTGTGGTTGATTTACATTCCGAATGGAGGTGAATGTTTTCCTTCATATTTTTTTTATTTCTATTTACAAATTTTAGGCCTTATAAATTTTATATGTGCAAATACTTTCATACATGAGTATATATATATATATATATACATATATATATATATATGTATACCTGCCCGGGAAAACTATATATTGTATATTTCATAAGATATATTTTTTTCAATATATCATTTTTATTGTTTATATAATTTATAAATTCAGCAAGTATTCATCAAAATCATCTTTAACAGAAAAATTAAATTATATCATTAAATATTAAATGTATAATTAATTAAACATTACATAAAATATTAAAATAAAAATCCTGTTTTTAAAATGCCATTTAGAAGATTTATATCCAATATGCATATTGTCACATATTATTGATATTATATATGTTATATCTGTAACAAAAAAATTTTTATTATTAATTATAAATAAATTGACAAAGTCAAAACTGTACCTTTTAACTTAATCATTAAGAAATACTACTGCATTTTTGATTATTTCGATAGTCTTTATAAACTAATCAGGATACTGAAATACAAAAAGACTTATTATATTTATAACAATAATAATTTGAAATGAAAATTAGATAATTTTATAATATACCTTGTGACTTTAATCGTATGGAATGTCATTAGGAATATAATATTTTATTGATATAATATTAATTGCAATGCTACTGCTGGTTGTTGTTTTTATTCAGTGTAGCATTCATTGGAATTCTGCTGCCCTTTGTTATTTTTATTCAGCGCTGAATTTATTGCAATGCTGCTGCCCTTTGTTATTTTTATTCAGCGCTGCATTTATTGCAATGCTGCTGCCGTTTGTTATTTTTATTCAGCGCTGCAATCATCAGATTGTTGTTGTTCATTTTTTTTTTAATTTTTTTAAGATTTAGCATTTACAGATTTTTTAGTTAATTTTGTTTTTGTTTATAATACTTCTTTGTGCACAATGTTCTTAGTGTATGTTTTGTTTTTATTTTTTAAATTATTATCTTTAATTTTTGCATGATTTTCTAGCAAAATTTTTAAATTTTTCCTACTGTTAGTTCTTGAAAGAGCAACATATAATTGGCCGTGACTAAAAACTGGTGATGGCAAATACACACCCACTTCATTGTACGATTGTCCTTGTGATTTATTAATTGTCATAGCAAAACCTAAACGAATGGGAAATTGTTTACGACGCATATTAAATGGTATTTCTTCTTTGGTTGGTGACGATGCAATTCTTGGTAATAATACTAATTTTCCAGAATTATTTCCATTTAAAATTTCTGCTTGAATTGAATATTTTATCAGTTTTGTTATTGATAATCTGGTTCCATTACAAAGACCTTCGTTTAAATTTATATTTCTGAGAAGAATTATAATAGCACCAATTTTTAATTGTAATTTATGAGGTGGAAGTCCATTAGGTGTCAAAGTATTTAAAAATTCTACAGGTAACATAACATCAAGATTTTCTCCATTATCATCTTCTGCTGTATCTATACTTAAGTATTCAATACTTTCACCTTCAATTATAGCTATTAGTTTATTGTTAATATCGATTACATCATTATTTGTTGGTGCCAATATAACTTTATCATTTACTTTTATTTTGTTTCCAAAAATTTCAACAATGATGTTGTTTTCTTTTACCATTATGTCATTAGGTATTTCAAGTAATTCATTTTCTTCTTCGAAAATATTTGCACGTTTTCCTTCACCGACATCCAATGACCAATCTTTAAAATTGTTGTCGTCTTCTGTTACTCCAAGATTTTTATTCAATGTCATGCGTTTAAAACTTTGCCATAAATAACTGTACTTTATTGAATTTTCAATAACATCAATGCGACTTCCATGTCGAAGAACTGGTAATGTTTGTCTAAAAACTCTTGAAACAAGCATAATTTTATCATCAAATATTTTTTTGTTGTTACATAAATCTTGAAAAAGACGATCGACTGCTTCAAAAGCAAATTTTGAAGTCATAGATATTTCATCCCATATTATTAATTCTACTTCTTTTAGTGTTTTACCGTATTTTGAGTTATATTTTATATTGCATGTAGTATTTTCTGTAATATTAAGAGGTAATTTAAACGTTGTAAGTACTTGTTTTTCCATTTTTTAATAAATTTGCTGTTTCCTGTCCAAGCAACACATAGAAATGGTATATTTGAAAGATTTAGATAATGTATCAAAACGTTCAGTAAATAACCTTTTCCACTTCCTCCTGGTACACAATTTTCTTTTTTGTTCTTTAAACATTCTAAAATATATTCATAAATTATTTTTTGTTGGTCTTTTAATGAATTGACTTTATTTTGAAAATCATTAAATGCATAAGTTTCTTCATAGCATTCCGTTATGTCATCAGATTTGTTTATGTGTGTTGTTATATGTGGTAAATTAAAATCATTTAGAGAATATCCATTTATTTGTAAATTTCTTTCAATTATATTTAATGCTAAATTTTCACCAATATTTTTTTCTAATTTTGGATTATAAAATAAATATTTGTATTTTTCATATAAATTTCTTGCATCAATAGGATTATGAAAAACACAAATAAATGAAAATAATTCACAAACGAAAGTAGGAAACTGTACTTGTGTTGCTTCTTCTAAACATCTATCCCATTCTTCATCTTCATTTACTAATCCTTTAGCAATAGCAGCTTCGTAAAATGAAGGATATATAACACCATTGATTGTGCGCAAATCTTCAAATGAAGTAGCTCCTTTGACATGCAAAAGTAATAATCTAATAAAATATTTTGATCTATTTTTTGGATTAACTAAATACATTCTGCTTAAAATAGGTTTATTGAATTTTTTCTTTTATTCCATTTTTTTAATTTATTGTTAAATACATAATAAATTGGTATTTCAGAATATAAATAGTTTTTTGCATCAGAATCGTTTTTATTTAATTTAAAATGTGCAGTTAAAGTCGTTTCTAGAATTTTATTTATTATTTGTTCTTCTTTTCCATCTTCAAAGTATACTTCTTGCTCATTTTCATCGTGAATTGCTAATCTTATAATAGCATGTGATATTTGGTGTAAATTATATTCTAACAGTCTGTGCATAGCTTCTGGTGGACATAAATACCTTGTATTTATATATTGTTTTATTTCATCATAATCACATTCTTGACTATCAATTTTTTCATTTTCGTTGGAATTATCGTTAAAATTGATATTCATATCACGGATTTCAATAAATGCACAGTCATGTCCTATTTAAATAAGTATTTTATACATTGTACAGTTGAACATATTTCTACGTTGATATGGGAATTAAATTTTAAGAGCAAATAAGGATTATATGGAAATTGGTTATCAGCTATTTTTAAACCATTTCTACTCTTAAAATGAATTTTTTTGCCATCATCTATTCGCATATAAATTGGATATCCGGATGATCCAAAAATTGTATGAGAATTATACTTCTTAGGCAAACTTTTTGTACATTTTTGTGTAGTTTTATCCATGCAAGAAGAATTCAAGTTTTTTTTCCGCAAGGACCATGAATCATGAATTGTTTTACAATACTGTGTAAACGTGGATAAATTTCTTCATTTGGAATTTCTGCACTTATATATTCGTCTACTATTCCAGGAGTTATGATTTTTTCATTTAGAAACAAAAGCATATGCATATGTGGAAGTCCTCGCTTTTCAAATTCAATGACATATGTATACGCGATACTTTTTCCTAAAACTCCTTGTTTAACTACTAATTCTTTTAGTTCTTTTACTTTTTGTTGAAAAACTTTAACAACAATATCTGGTCTGTCAATTGGGTCTTCATATTTTTCTATATTTTCAGTTATTTCTTTCCATTTTGGATTGCATGTCATTGTTATAAATAAGTCTGGTTTTCCATAATGATTTACGAGGGTCATTGAATCAATATAATTTTGTTTTAAGAATCTTGCACTTCCAGTAAAATTGGATGGTAAAATGATCATTTTTCCAATTTTAATATTTTCAGATTCTTTTTTTTATGTAAATAATCCATTACACCTTTGTAACAATCGCTTCGTAAAATGTTTTGATTTTTTTTAATAAAATATAACTTTCAACTTTTACAAATGCATTGATTATTGCCTGTTGAGATACTTTTCCCAAATTAAGATATGGATTAAATCCATTTCTTACTGAAAGCCTATAATTATAAAATTTAAATTCGAAATATTATTATTACTATTTTTACATTTTAGTTGAGGCATCCATCCGTATCCTCCATTTGGATAAATAAGTGGGTAGGTCATTAGATTAGTGTGTTTACTTATAAGTGGAATACTGATTGGTTTTTCATGTCTTGAGTATATAACAATATCACGTTCTGCTGGAGGTAGACCATCTTTACCTACAAATACCATCGCAACTTCATTACGAGCAGATTCATTATATATGTTTTTATCTAATTTTTCATTTCGTTTTATAGACATGGTGATTGTTGTTGGTGCGCAACCTGTTTTTGCACACCGTTCTATTTCTTCTTTTTCTATTTCATGCATCATTTTATAAGCTTCAGCATACGGACTAATATCTCTTAGTAAGATATCTAATTCTCTTAATAATTGTAATTGTGTATTTGAATTATTTTTATTAGTTTTTCTTTCTATTGTTGCTAATTCATTATCAAGAACGTATAATTGTCCATATTTGCGAGCTTCATTTTCATTAGGATGCGATGCAAAAACATTGTGATATATTTGACCAAAAATTCTGATAACTTGTGGTCCAGAACCACACACTTTGTCATAATTTGCTCCAAAACTTGCAAAAGCTAAGGCACTATTATATGTCCTAATATTTTTTCGAAAATTAATACTTTGTTCTGAAAATTCTGTTGCTAATTCCTTTAAGCAATTTGGATATACAGTATTTTCTGATAATTTTATTTTTCCTTTGTGACAGCAATTAGAAAATTTTTTGTTTGTTGTTTTTTGAAATAAAAAATGTTTGGCCTTTTGAGTATTCACATATTTCCGTCATAGAACCTAAGTAATTTTTATGAATTAATTTTTCTTTAAACTACATATTTGCTATTAAACCTATATAATTTTTTATTTACTTGCAATTTCCAATGTTTTTTCGTTTTTATTAAGGAGACGTTTTTTATTTTTCTAATTTGCTTTTATTTTTCGAAATATTTGATTTATTATATATATTATAATATTGGCCATTATCATTAATTTTTAATTTTTTAATTAATATTACCGGTTCTTTATTTTTGTTAATATTTCTTACACTTATTGTTCGTTTCAAACTTCTTTTCAAATAAAAATTCATTAATTCATTTACATCTTTAGTCATTTCTGTATTAGATTTATAAATTACTCTTTTGCGCAATGCTTCTTTTTCTCGTTTATTATTTAATTCAACAGCATTCTTTTTTTTCATGTTTTCTATATTTTGTAGTTTTCTTTTTAGTTTATTCTCTTCTATTTTGCAATTATCAATATTTTTACTTTTCATGTAAGCTTCTCTTTTGCGCAATGCTTCTTTTTCTCGAATTTTTTTAATTTCATCACTATTTATGCTTTGTAATTTTAGCATTTTTTGTTGTTTTCTTTTTATTTGCTTTTCTTTAAGTTTATTATATTGTTCACTTTTAATCTTCCAGTAAGTTTCTTTTTTACGCTGTCTTTCTTTAGTTTTTTTCATTAATTTTTCATCGTCTTTTATTTGAATTTTTTTCAATTTATTTTCTTTTGTCTTAAATTTTTTTTCAACAATCGATTCATAATTTTTTGTATTTTCAATTTTAAGAATTTCTTCATTTTTATTTAATAAATATACGTCATCTAAATGAGTATTTTCTAAAATTAAAGAGATATCAGTATCTTCAGATGAACTGTTATATGGCATTTCATTGTCTATTTCCATTGATACAGAATCTACATGATAATTTTTTATGTATACTCAATACACATAAAATTACTTGTTACTCTGATAGCTGATAGTAAATACGCTTATGCAGACATCTTTGACGTCAATTTTGTTTACGCCAAACTTTTATTACTTTTTATAGCTGCAATTATTAATTATATTTTAAACAAATATTGATAAAAAATTAAGAAACTGAATGTTAATAGAATTAGTTTTATAATAGTTAATATAATTAATTATTTTAGATTTGCCGACAATTGGAAAATACAAACTTTCGGCAAATAAAAAATATAATATAAAAAAGTTTTATTTTATATTTTTTAAATGTAAAACTTCATTTTACTTTTAGATATAATATTAGTTAATTAAAATTGTTAAATTTTTAAAAGTTATTAATGATTGAAAAAAGTGTATTTTTTCAGTATTAAATAAAAATGAATATAAAAAATATATAAATAATTGAACTTTTTAGAATCATAAACTAAGTAATTATAAACATCTATTTTATGAATTTATTCAATATAATTAAAAGAGTTAAAAATGCGAACAATAGGCAATTTCAATTGCACCGCAAAATTGCACTTTGTACAAAATCATTAATTTCTTAATTTAAGTTATTTTGCTATATTTCTATTCGTGTTTGAAATGCAAGCAATTAATAAAAATGTTCATTTATAGCAATTTTAAATTATTTTAAATTACTAACAAATTGTTCAAAATTTTTTTTTTTATACAACTTTTTTACTTACTATATTTATTTTATGTAAATGTATATATCAAAATATTCGAAGTAATTAAAAGTTAATATATAACGTATACCAGCTGTTAGTCTCTCTCTTGCGTGTTCGAAAATTATCGGAATTAGTAAAATATTATGTTTATAATTATGTAAACTAAAGGAATTTTTTCTATATTTACACATCTAAAAAAAACATAATTATAATGCACCCGAGCGAGCGTTAAAGAGCGAGGTATTTGTTGCTAGTTTATATATTAAAAACTACTCTGAAAATAACAATGAAATTGAAAATATTGTTTGGAAAGAAATTTTCGAATAATTTTTTCATTTTCAAATGATCAAAATGTCAATCAAAAGAAAATAAGTAAATAATAACGAATATATGGTTAAAAGTAAGCAAACCAAAATTGATATTACTGAAATTACATTTACAAATAATGATATTCTAAAAAATTATATTCACATTGGTAATAAAAGTGCATAAGTTTTGATTGAATTATATGTATAATTATTTATAACAAGATAAACATTAAATTAAAAATAATTATTTATACAGAATGGTTGTTGGATATATTGAATCAATAAAAATGACTAAAACAATTACGTCCATGAATACTGATAAAACTTATGAAAATTTTAAATTTGTATTAAATAATTAAATTTCTTTTTTTAATAATATTATTAATCGAGCTATTACTGGCGTTATCTAAATGTGAAAATCGTTTATTTATAAATTCATTAATGAAATCTCGATTAATAATATTATTAAAAAAAGAAATTTAATTTTGAGACCAAAGGTTGTTTTACCTTTTATTAAAGATTTAACTCCGAGCCTCAATGTATGCATAAAAAATTGTGATTTTCTACCAATAAATCGCACGATTAATAAATTTATTAATATTATAAATTTAGGCAAGGATAAAAATGAAAAACACGAGATGTGCAATATTGTTTATAAAATACCTTGCAAAGACTGCACAGCGCAATACATTGGCACGAGCAAACGTAAATTAAAATCACGCATTAGAGAGCATAAGAATGATGTACGTAATGAGAGTGAAAGATCTGCATTAGCGGTCCATAAGAGGGATACAGGCCACAGCATTGATTTTAATAAGGTATCTATCATTGATATCGAGAGTAATACGAAAAAACGAATGTTTTCGGAGATGCTGAATATCTATACACATGATAACACGCTTAACCGTATAGAGGATGTAAATTTTTTGAAGAATATGTATAAAGAAACTTTAAATATTGTAAAACTATATTGTAATTAATATTGTTTGTTTGTTAAAATTGGTTTTATACTCTTTTGTTAGCGTTGTTGGCTTGAGAATTACTGCCTCTCGGTATTAGCGTACTATATGTGGTGAGGAGGTTGGGCGACTTGCATAAAGTATCGGAGCTCTCCGGGGAATCCCGGTTGTATTAAGACTGACGCTGCGTGCCACTTCTCCGCGGCGCATGTTCGCCGGATACGCGAGAGCACACGACTCGACTTAGCCTCGCAATACAGAGTGTTCCCCTCTCTTTTTTGGATGGATTTAATGATGTACGGGACGAATATATATATATATTGTGAATGTATTGGTAAGAGGTTAGGCACGAGTCTGATAGCGACAACGTAGGTAGTTAAAAGATATTTTTTAAATTGTTTTATTAAAAAAATTATTGTTTTAATGCAAGAATTAAATTTGAATTGTTAAATTTTTATAGATTGGTATGTAATATGCTTGAGAGGTTTTTTTTGCCGAGATGTAACCACACGAGTGATATGTTGTTTTTTTGAGTTTTTTTTTTTGAATTTGGTGAGTGTGAAGTTGTCTTGTGACATCGAGTTAAATGTTTCGTTGCTTGTATTTATTTATATTTTTTTAAACTGTAATTTATATACTTTTTAGCCTTGAAAAGGGACGGCGATAAAACGTCCGAAACGTCGGCAAAAAAATTCTATTAACAACTGTGTTCGTGATGATCAATAAAGCTACTTTTTTACTAAATCCTTCTTTATTACTCTAAAAGTACATAATATTGATGACATACAGCTTCTAGTCGATGATTTTTTGCCATAAAATAAATTAATTTTGCGACATGTTAAATAAATGTCGAATGGTGATTAGTGAGTGTATGGAATATGTGCCGAGAAAACAAGTAAGCAAACAAGGTTTTGTTATACTTGTTTTTTAGCACACAATTCAGACAGAAAAAATATACAAGTTAATCTGTAAAAGATTAAAAAAAATAATTGCGTATTGGTGCGTAAATTAGTATATGTAAGTGTGAGTTTTAGTTATTGCAATGGTTGCGTAATAAAATAAAATGGGGATCACGCGAGCACAATGTTAGCTTTGTTAGGATCGCGCGAGAGTCGTGTGGTAAAGCGGGATGTTTAAAATCTTAATTTAACGGCCTTGCGAAAGGGATTAATTGAGCGACGGTATAATCCGGGAGGTGTAGAAACGGTAATATGCTACCGTTTATTGCACACAATATTGCGGAAAATCGAACCAGCGAACATTTTAATCCCTTGGTATACATGGAAGGTAGTCGGAGATTTGGTGGTAAATAGCGAACTTATTTGTGATCAGCTGACTCGAGTGATGAGGAAGTCGCGCCGCGATCGCGTTTTAATAGACTTGACGCGCGGGTAGATGTACCGGTAGTCGTGTGGACCCCAGGGGTAGACAACTACAATATCTGTGGCATCGAGTCATTTGTCTCCGTCTGTATTTGTAAATTTTGGTCGTCTTGTAGCGACAGCAAATGTCGCGATTTCAAGTGCATATTCCGGGTGACCAAGAGTATTCGTGCGCAAAGAGGTGCACCAGCTTTTGAGAAAAGATCTGGTAGCGTGAGAGTATGTGATGAAACGTGTTACTTGTGGCACGAGTGTTCCCGCCGCGGCTGGAAAACGTGATTCTGCAGACGATATGCGGTTTATGCCGCAAAACGTAGTGATACAAACCGTGCGGATACCACCGAGATCTTCTGAGTATGCTTGGTATACTCCCGAAAAGTTCTCTGATGTTTATGATCAAGATGACGTAGAGATGAGCATGGGTAGTAACGGCCGAGAATCTACGTTAGCGAGTGTGCGAGATGATTACCGTAATAGTTTAGAGAGGATCAACGAGCTGCTTGGTAGTCTTAGCGATCAATGTGTGTGGCTTAAAAAATTAACGGGAGAACCGTTGTTTGGTCAAGCGAGCGGGAGAAGAGGAACGCGCGATAAAAACGGGTCAGGTGGGGGACTCGGTGAGCAAGCGAACCCCGATGTAGGAGTGATTTGTGACGGACGCCAAAGAGTTAGCGAGGCTAGAGATGTACGCGATCACGCCAATAAACGGCGGAATGTGAACAAAAATTGACAAGCAACGACCGGCTTAAATATCGAAGCGGAGAATGTAGCGGTGAGAGCAGCGTGTTGCCGCAGCGCGCGGGTACTCAAAATTCCGTGAATAAAGCGGATAAGAGAATTAGTGACGAATATCCGCCGGGCGGGCAAAAGGAAAAGATAGTCAAGTTGTTCCGTGCGTGGAATATATTTTTCGCGCGTGGAAGATTGTCGCGGTAGAGAAAATACGTCTGATTCCGACTGGTTGAACGCGTTGCCGTGCATATTCTTCAAACGTGCTTTGCGTTGGTATCGGACAGCTAAGCAGAAGTTTGTCGTGTGGGCGGACTGCGTGCGTGCGTTTAAGCACCAGTTTGTGAGCGTCTATGATCGGTAGGATTTAATGGATGACTTGCGCCGTAGAATGCAAGGTAAAGAGCAGCGAGAGTTACACCACGATCGAGAGAAATGGGAGTGAGAGCGAATTCTGATACCCTGACGGTGACGAAGACGTTTTAATAGCGGGTATAAGCGCCGAAAACTGTAATTTTCTTCTCATTATTTTAGGAGGCGAAAAATACATTGCGCATCTCGATCCTGGAGCAACTCGTTCGTTGGACCGAAAGTTGTTAAGCGGTTTTCGAAAAGGTTAGCGTCGATGCGATCGTTGTTTTACACGTCGACAGGTAAATTGAGTCAGATATTGGAAATTTTACGAGTGGAAATAGTTATTGGTGGTATAACGGAGACTATTGAATTTCGAGCCGCGCCATCTAGCCGACGTAATCCTAGGGATGAATTTCGGCCGTGTGTTCGACTTCTAGTAAATAGGAAAAAGTGCGAATTTTGTTGTGCGCATGTGAGATATCTGGGATTTCTTTTAGGTAATAAGGCTGAGCGATCAAACTCTGAAAGTGTGGCGACAGTATTGAATTATCCTGCGCCCAAAAATATCAAATAGCTAAGACGATTCTTGGGTATGCTTGGGTGTTACGCGCGGTTTGTTGAGCGAGATTCCGAGCTCAAAATATCCCTTGGACGAATTTTACGTAAGGGACAAAAGTGGGAATGGGGGAGGAACAAGAAATTGCGTTCAATCAATTGAAGCATGATCTTACCGTCGCGTCCGTACTGGAGAGACCAGACTTTACCGAGCCATTTGTGATTCAGTGCGACGTGAGTGATTTTGCGATTGGCGCTGTGATGACTGAGGAGGGGAAGGATGGTGAGCATCCCATCGTATATATGAGCGGAGTATTACTGCTGCCCTGAAAAATTACACGACTACGAAGAAGGAGTCTTAATCAGCTATCGGACGCGCTTACACGTATGTATGAAGAGGAGGAGGCGGTTATAGCGAGATTGAGTAACGATGAGATTTTAGACCCGGTATATTTGCGTCTGAGAAACGAGATAGCGAAATTTCCGCATAAATATCCGAATGGGAAATTAGAAAACGAGTTTATTTATAAATATCAAGCGGATCCGTTGTTAGACCCGATGCTACAACGCGAGGAGAAATGGCGACTGGTGGTACCGCATGAACAACGAGAATGAATATTGCGAGAGCCACATGTAGCTCCGTCGTCGGGACACTTAGGCCTGGACAAGACGTACGACCGTATAGCTCCAGAGTACTATTGGAAAGGCGTGTACCACGATGTTGAGACGTTTATGCGAGAATGCGACGTGTGTTAGCGATATAAAATGCCGCAGACGGGTGCTTAAGGGTTAATGGGGCAACGTGTTATCGAGAGGTCGTGGGCGCTGGTTGCGACAAGTCTAATGGAGTTTCCGTCAAGTAACTTACAATGTGGATATCTCATTGTCTTTCAAGATATATTTACGCGGTCGATTGAGGTTAAGTCTTTGCGACGAGCGGATAAAAAGTTTGTAGCGCGAGCTCTAAATGAGTTGATACTTTTCAGATGGGAAGCGCCGGACTACCTCCTAACAGACAACGGGCATCAATTCGATAATAAAATATTGTCGGATACGTTACGCGAGTATGGCGTGAAGCAAAGGCTAATCCTGTAGGAAGGAGCAATTGTACGTTTAAGACAATGATACCGACTTACGTGGGGAATGACCATCGCGACTGGGTCAAACATCTATACGAATTTCGTTATGCTGTGAACACGGCGGTTTAGTCGTCGACGAAAGTCTCGCCGGCGTTTCTTAATTACGAGAGACACCCGCGACCAGTTGTTAGTTTGCGATGAAATGTTGAAGGTGGGAGCAATATAGGATAGAGAGAAGGAAGTGGTTTGATGCATTGAGGGACTTAGTAGTGAAGCACATCGATCAAGCTCGTGAGAGGCAAGAGCGTTATTTTAGCGTTATTATATATTGGAGTTTAATATTCGTTATCAAGTTATGTGACGGACTCACGTACTATCGGATGCGTCTAAACGGTTCTTCATGAAGTTAGTGCTAAAATACGAAGGGCCTTTTCTCATAACGGAAATAAAATCGTCGTGAGTGTATATATTGCATATGTGTGTGTATATATATGCATATATATGCGATGTACATATGCAATATATACACTTTTTTAATTGTTATTGTGTAAACAATGTTGGGTCTGTAATTTAGAGTAAAAAATTGAGTTATTTTTAATCCAAAAATTATGTTTAAATTATTAATTAAAAAATCTGAAAAATTACATATATTGTTTAAAGTAATTATAAGAGTCTGATGAAATCATTTTTTGATAAATTGAAATTCTTTGCATCAAAAAATAGTAAAGAAAACTGCTATTTTAGGGTCTGACACCGCCTTAAAACTTAAACCAAGCATTTTTTTTGAAAAAGAACGAACAAAAGAAACGAAGCTTCTTCAAAAAAATGCTTCGTGTAAGATTTACCAAAGTACGTTTGATTTGTTTCAAAAAAATACATGCAATGGTGTACGATGCAAACCTGCTTGCAAAATTGAAGTACCTGGTTCAGAAATAAATTACTACAATAAGTACTCTATAAATAGCACAAAAAATGAAATTTGTAGTATAAATTAAAAACAAATTAGATTTTTTTCCAGTCAACCCAGGCTTATTTTCTTTATTACTTAATTATACGTAAGTGTAGTAAAATAATTAAATATTACTTTTAATAGTATAATTAATTAATGTAGGGTATATTATAAAGTTTCAATATTACAATATTTCTGGACTAAACGTAACAGTAAGTCATTGACTTAGAGAAACTAATAATTTTTTTTTATTTGTGCAAAAAAACCTATTCGCAAGTAAAATATCGAGTTGGACTTGTTTATGAAAAGTAAACAGGGCTGCTAAAAGTAAAGCAGTGTTATTAAGAATATAAAAGAAAATCTACTGTCAAATTATATTTTTTTTCGCTGAATTATCCCTTTCTGTACCGTTTAAGCGAAGTAGAACCTTTTTCATCGCTCTTTTGAGGTAGTACCTTTTCGTCGCTCGAGCGAAGTAGCCAACTTTTTCTCCCAGTCGACCCGTTGCGGCGAGAATGAATCAGAGTACTGTGTAATGAGTGTGTGAAATTTTTAGTTGTTGATTGCAGATGTCTGTTCTGTAGGAGAGGCCGCCTCTTCCGCGAGCCCGACCTTAGCGTTTTGAGATAGTCCCAGTTAATTTTGAAGATATGGCGACAGAAATACCGGTGGTACACGTGGCTAGCGCACTGGTCGGCACGACCCAGCCTGAGTGTGCAATCGATGAACCATCGGAGACAGTAAGCGTGGAGAACACTACGGCAAATTGTCATGTATTGAAGAGACTGATGGGTAAGAAACTCCAATGGTCGATCCTGTGGAGAAAATCTGGTCTTGTGCAAGTCAGTTACGCAGCGAATTGATGGAGGACCGGCGAATCAATCCCCAGGATCATCTGTTATCACCTGAGGCGCTAGCGAGCCGAAAAGCAGATGATGACCTTTTTAATTGCCTGGCGCCAGATGAGAAGCCGATTATGAAAGTGCGGCCATTACCGTCTCGAGCAGAGAGTGTGCGATAGACGGCCACAGGAGAATTACTCCCAGGCATGGTGCCAGTGAGTGGATGGTCTACGAGACCCTTGGAGTGTGATCTACCGGTTGGAGAAACCGAGAGCGGCAGCGGACCTACACCACCAAAGCGGAAAAACGACGAGGCAAGACAGGCCATGGCCCTCGGCAGTGGCAAGCTGATGATTATGTGTCAGCATCACCATCGCCGCCTAGCTCCATCTGACCGCCCGGATCACCAATTCGGCCAATTCAGAGACCAATTAGTCCTCCCCCGACAGCCGGAGTCGCTCTATCAGGAGTTAGAGTGGACGTCATTACATCGACTAACCAAGGAACCAGTGGCGCGGCGTCGGCTTCACCCGTTAAAAAAACTAGTGTGATATATACTTTTGAGAGTGGGGGAATGAACTATTTTGCCCACTCAAAAAGAAAATGATTAAATTTTAATACAATTATTTAATTTTTCTTTATAATATAAAATTAGGATATAGAGGGAGAGAGGGAGAGCAGGAGAGATGACAGAAAAACAAGACATATAATGCAGTCAAAACTTCTTATATTAGGCTCGCAGAAATGGCGCTATGTTTTTTCGTACATGCTACAATCAAAAGAATTTTCACTCTTCTTAATGTCTAATTTCTCCCACCTTGTCAGGAAAAATATTATACGAAACTAGTAAGGAAAATAGGCCATCCCCACTCGTCTTTTTGTCACCCTCACTTCGCTCGAGCGGCAAATCCGACTCGTGTTGGAATGACCTATTTTGCTCACTAGTTGCGTAATATACTATTCCTACTCTGGACTGGTCGAGACAAGTGTCATTAATCTCCAAGCGTGTACATGGGGTCCTCTACTCATTGCGAAATTATAGAAAAATCTTATCATGGAAACTTAGAAAGAACATTGTTGAGGCGCTTATTTTTCCCCATTTTGATTACGCGTGTGTCTACAATGATGTCGATCAGACCAAAAACCTAAAATTTCAAAGGTCATTGACAGCGTGCGTTAGGTTTGTGTGGGATGATTGGGCAACGCGTGATCATGTCACCCCATACAGGTTAAACTTGAAATGATTGCCGGTCGAGTCCAGACGTTCCTTCCTCATCGGTTCCTTAGCATTCAATATCACTAAGCATAATTCTCCACTAAACGTTTCAAATCACATTATAACACTTGATACCCCTTTACTTACCTTCTACTTCGCACTGAAGCATTGAATAGGTTATTTGTTATCACGTGATCTCGCATCATCGATCAACTACCTATCACTTCATTCAATCACTCCTCCCTAAATTATTTTAAAAGCTCCCTATTTAACTATCTGTTTGAACTCGACTAAGCAGCTTGGTCTGCTCGTGCGCAGACTGAGGTTATTTCGGTGCTGTCTATCCCTCACCATGCGCCAGAATGATATAGACCATAAATGGCCTAATATATACATGTTTATTTATTTATTGAGTGCCAAGTAATTAAGGTGTTAGAAAGTAGAGTTGTAAGCGAAGGAAGGACAATAAAATAGATAAGGCGTCAGCTCTCGCTTGTCCTGCGAGCCTGACTTATCTTGAAAGATTATCGACTTACAGTGTAAGTATTCAACATATATGAAATAAGATAAGAAAGGACAAAAGGCCAAGGAAAAGCCATTTCCTCCTCCACCTGGCGAAATCTGGGGTCAATCATTAAGCGAATGGAAAATAGCAGGTCAGTCTTTACTGTCAATTGAGTTGCTCCAAGCATCCTCTCGTACGAATCCTCGGGTTGTATACGCGTGCTCGATCTTTCAGATTTTATAAGTATGAATTGTTGCTTTTACGTGTGAAGAGTTGAAAGTGACTACACGCGGCCTACTTACTCTTGTAACTTCGAGTGTGTTATCTGGTGTTTATTTAAGCACGACGTGCCTTTAGATTGTGTGCGGTATTACGATAGCAAGTGCAACTATCAACCGCGGGATCACAGAGATGACTCCCAGTGGCTGACTTACGAGACGTTCAACGGAAACCCGAAGACGACACTCACCCCGAAAGTCGATCACAGGATCGAACCTTGGGTGATAGATCACCACGCGATACCAGAAACGGCCGGCAAAAAATAAAGTATACTTAGGCTAAGATATATTGTAAACCTTTAACGTTAAGTTTTCTGACTATCAGATAGTAATCGTTTAATATATTATTATTATTATTAAAACAAAATGAATTTAAACGTTCGGTGATAATTTATATATAATTATCGGTCTTTCCGAACTAAATGCTTTATTTTTTAAATAAAGCAGGCCCATTATACCCTTTGTCCACTATGGTTGGTGGAATTTCTCAGAGTAAGTTCTTTACTGAGGAGTCCAAACTGGGGATCGCGGACGAAACGCCTTTAATTTTTGTTTTAATTTTGAAAAAGGCCGTTACTCTGGGAAATTGCACCAACCATAGTGGACAAAGGGTATAATGGGCCTGCTTTATTTTAAAACTAAAGCATTTAGTTCGGAAAGACCGATAATTATATATATGTTAATATTATTATTATTATTATTATTATTTTTGGAATCTATGGTAATGACATTTTACGCACAACCGGAAGACCATCTACCCTCTCGCAAGAGCAAGAAAACAGCAGAGTGTGGGACTCGGTAAAAGCAAACTACCAATACCCACTAAACCCACATATCTCTATTCGCACCGACACCAGCCCGGAACTATTATTCACATTACTTCAGACTGGGCAGATATCCTTGCATGTCCAGAAACACATTCACTCTTTTATTTTTCATACTCGAAAAAATCATGCGCTCAATCTTTCAGGCATCCATCCACATTCTTGCTCCGTAGCACATTCGTAACGTATTTCGCGATCAACCGCCACTTCACAACGTTCGTCGTCATCATGCATGTCACGTTTTCTAGCGTGATCGCTCCTGTGTCAGATTTTAGTCTCTGTCGCTGTTCGGTCCAACGCTCGCAAGCAAAGAATGTATGTTCAGCGTCGTTGTAGGCTCAGCCGCAGTACTTGTAATGTGGTGATGCAAACCTGCCCATTCGGTGTAATTAGCCTCGGAAGTATCCGTGTCCAGACAGAAATTGGATGATATGGAAGTCCACCTCACCGTGATTTCTCCCCTTCCACGGGACAACCGAGGGGATGAGCTTGTGCGTCCATCGACGTGTGGGGTGTTTGTCCACCGAGTCTACCAGAGTTCCAATGTATGCGTTCGTTCTTCCGTCGCACCTTCAATTCTACTCATTTCCTGCTACGCGCGCATGGGCGCTTACATTCCGTCGCAAGTAGGTTGATCGAAACAACGCCGGCGATCACGAGTACGACGTTTTCCGACACCGTCCGATAAGCGCACGCAATCCTCAGTGCGCCCGTCCGCTGTACGCACATTATCAACTTCGCCTGTTTCTTCACGTGCACCGCGTCAGCCCAGATCTCCGCACCGTAAAGCATGATCGAGTGGGTAACGCTCATCAATAATCTCCGTATGCTCGGTCTTAGTCTATTGGCCATAAGTCTGCTCAAAGCTTTTGTCTTTTCCGCTGATTTTCGGGTCACCGTATGTATGTGGGGCCAGAAACTCAGCTTCGTATCCAGAGTCACCCCCAGATACTAGACCTCGCTCCTAGTCACCACTTCTTCAGTCCCAACAGTCAAGGGTATACCCGTGTCTATTCTACGTCTTGTCAGTATCAGAAGTTCGGTCTTTTACAGCGCGAGCTGAAGTCCGTGCTCCTTCATCCACTCGTTAACTCGTCGCATAACCTGGTTCAGTTTGAGCTGAATCAGGTGAATGACACGGGCTACTATGATAACGGCAAAGTCATCTGCGTAGGCAACGAGGGATGTGTCCGTCGGCATGTCCAGTTGGAGTAGACCATCGTACAATATATTCTAGAAGTCTTCCAGAGCTTGCTAAAGACCCCCTTTACAAGGAACACGTTGAATGTGTCAAAGAGCACAGACGGTCGCCGGGTAGCAATGAACCACAAGATTTCACCCGGTACACCGTTAGGGCCTGGTGCCTTGATGAGCTCCTCGCTCGTAAAAAGAGGGCGTGCGGAATCCGTGCGTTCGTCCTTGTCGTTTGGATTATTGGATTATTGGTCTGTCCACGTGAGATGGAAAGAGGCCGTTGACGATCCTTTCCATCGTTTCACTGTCCCTCGTTATCGGTGGCAGTCGAATCCCCAGTTAACGAGTTACGATTTTGTAACCCGCGCCTCAAGGATCCGAGTCCACTTCGTCCGTCAGTTTCTGCCAGCACTGTCGCTTGCTGCTATTAATAGCGAATCGCAAACGCTTTCTAGCAGACTTGTGCTCTTTAGTTATAGTCACTGCGGTTTCTCTGTTCGTTGCCCGTTGGGCTTTTCTACGCAGCGCTAGGCAGATCCGTCTGGTCTCCGCAATTTCCGTTGTCCACCAGTAGATCTCTTGTTTCTTACGTACGTATTGTCTCTGTGGCATAGAGGCTTTGCATACTCGCTGAAGAAACTGGGTTGTTTCTCCTGCGAGCGCTTTGGCCCTATCGCGATAAGTTAGCTATCAAGGCATCACCTGTGAGGGTGACTCTGCGTTATGCAGATGCCTCTCGAGTTTGTCATAGTTTAGCCGTCTCATGTCCCACCGAGGAAGTCGCTTTGTTTCACTTCTGCACGATCGCTGGCTGTGTAGTCCTCGATCACCCGCCATGCCCTCATCCTACCTTCAAGTTTGTCCGAAGCCAACGTCACGTCCGGTATAGAATCACCGTGAAAAATACTTAGTTTTATTTTATTATTTTTTACTATTTAGTAAAAATGCTGAATTTTATTTTTCTCTTTTTCTTTTAAATTTATCATAATCTATTTATTGTTTTTTTTGTATTTCCCTTAGCATTTTTGCATTTGTAAATATACATATCAGTGTGAAGCTCTTTTTTTTACATTCGTCATGCTATTAATTTTAAACATGAACAAGGCTTATTAGGTTTCGATATGTGATTTGCGTAAGTGATTCACGCGCACTTTTTTATTTTTGTTTTCGTTTATTTGAATTTTTACATTCCCATTATTAGATACATCTAAAACTAAAAATGGACCCCAGTATTGATCGTCAAATTTCTTGGGTTTTGGCCCTTTTTGCAGCCATACATAGTCACGGATTTTTAATGCTAAAACGTTTACCTTACTATCGTAGTATTTTTGGCTCGAAGTTTTGCCTTTAAAAGAAGGTTTTGTTGGGCTCTGTTTTGTAGACTGTTGATTAAATCTTCAAGATAACCGTCGCACGTGGGCACCAGGTAATCTACTTCGATCTTTGTGTTCGAGGGTGTGCGTGGCAGTCAGCCGAACACGAGTTTAAACGGCGTATGCCACGTACACTCACTAATTCCTGTACTAAAATTGAAAGTAGCCAAATCAAGATAATCGTCCCAATCTGTTTTATTTCCATATACAAAGAATATTAAATGTTCAATGAGACTTTAATGTGATATTTCCATTGCCCGGTTTGATTGCGAGTGAAACGCAATAGTTTTAGTTTGTATAATTCCGAATATTTTTGCGATTCTTGTCATTAATTTGCTCATAAAATTCGTACCGTGATCAATAAGAATTATTCGAGGTGCTTTAAATATACATATGACCTTCTCTATTACACCATTCGCTACATCCATTACCAAAAATCGCGCTAATGGTTCAGCTGATGCGAATTTAGTTAATAAGTCTTGAAAAGTTAAAATGTATTCATTTCCTCGATTTGTCTTGCATAAAGGACGTCTTATAATAAATGTCTCCTTTTGCCGAACTGAAAACTTCTTCTATAATAGGAATTGGCTCATGCAGTGTCGGATATTATATTAAGCATAGGCACGCAATTAATTTTATGGTTAAAAAAAACTCCTATTTTTTCTAAAACTAATTCCCACTCTAAATTTTCGATTCTATCGATTCTTGCTATAATTACTAAATTTATATGTACTGTTTCTAATGTTAAAGTTAGATTTCCGCACAGTAAATTTAGGTCACGATCAATTCTACTTAGCCCGATTAACGATTCTGTGCGTATCGGTAATACTATGTGAATTTGTGTATTTTGTGACATCCCAAACTTGATATACAAAATTTCAAGCTTTTATTTTAGCTAAATAGCATAAAAAGCATTGCTACATAAGCTAATACTGCCTATTAGCTAATGTAGACATATCGGATCTTCTCGTATAAGAGACTAAGATAGTTAAGCGGTAGAGTATCCGACTGATACGCGCTACGACGGGGTTCGATCCCCGGCCAGTGCAGATTTTTTTTATTTGACTTTTAATGTTTAAATAATTAGATTAAACATTAAAATGTGGAAAATTGTAAAATTTATAATTTTATTATTTTTTTTTTACATATTTGCCATTTTTGGTTAAAACATCAATCCGATAACACCAAAAATGACAAAGTTGTTAATAACTAATTAACTGAACAATTATTATTAATTATTAAAACTTAGGTAAATATTTTGAGTGAAACCTCACTAAAATATAACTTTTGAAATTATTATTTATTACAATTTACAATGAAAATTGGCATCGAACCAATTTCCAATAAAATTGCAGCTTTTCCAACAATATAGCACTAGCGTAACTATATTTATGCATAAATAATGCATCTTGTAAAACATCACACTACGAGTATTATATTTAAACAATATAATAATTAATACATTTATCATCTATTATAAAAGAATATAGACGAACAGCCAGTATACTACGTCACTGAATGCAATTGGAGAATTTTAGACCTAGATTGTGAATACTTCTGAATTCGTGAAGTGACGCGTGATAAGAGAATTTGTTTTCTCTTTGAACTACGTCATAGAATTGAAGTGGTATCGCAATCATATGGGGTTTCCAGTAATAAATCAACTCGACGAATAAATGCTCATTCATCGATTTGCTATTGGATGGCGTAATATCTCTACCTTCTACGGATCGATGAATTAAATAAGATGGAAATTCAAAAAAGGAGTTTCTCTCTTATTTTTTATTATGTGAATAAATTGGACCGTCACAATTTACATTTGTCAAAACGGGCATACCACTCTGTATTTGTTTGAATCTTTATAATTCATTCTGTAGCTTTAATTGCGAAGCACCATCATCGCATGGTTCTCTCGTTGTAGTGACAAAATACATACAATTGTCCTTTCATATGAATAACACAGGCCCACAAAAAAAAATGTTTCGTGCGCGGTATTCCAGACCACGTGAACTTTATGTTTTTGGGGTCGCTGAATCCGAATCCATGGTTCATTTGACTCGGGCACGTCAGGATCAAGGTCAGGCCAAGGTCAAATTCACAAAATTCATCGCAAACAAGGTAAACCAGTATATCATATGTTTTTGGAGTTGCTGAATCCGAATCCGTGGACTATTTGACCCGGTCACGTCAGGGTCAAAGTCAGGCCAAGGTCAAATTCAGAAAATGTATCGTATAATTGAAAATGTACCAAAGTCATTAAATGCATTACTTTATCTGTGAAACTATATGGTAAATTCCAAAATTACACGATCCCACGACCCTTAGATACCTCAGGACCTTACCTCAATAACCCTATTACCCAATAAACCGATTATCTCATAAACCGATAAATCCATTACAATAACCTGAAGGACTTTTACGAGTACGGTCAATCAATGTCGAAAACGACTGGGACACCGCACGATGTTGGCGCGGTGATTCGTCAGTGGAGAGTCCGATTCTGTGATGATAAAAGCCAGAGTATGGATGCCTTTCTTGCGAGAGTCGAGGATTGTAGGATTCTCGCCAACCTCACCGAGGACGAGGTACTGCCGTTCTTGTCCGAACTTCTCACCGGAACCGCAGCTACATGGTAATGGAACGAGAACAAATGGCACTCTTGGCAAGATTTTATAAAAGCTGCCAAGAAATGGTACGGTATGGGCCAGAGCTTTCAGCAAAGGCTCATCGAGGAGTCCAATGCTCGGACAAAGGATGAAGATGAGCCGGTGAAAGATTACTTCACCTGCTCAATCGCAATTATGCGAAAACTCAACCCGATCCCGAGCGAGCGTAGGCAATTGGACCACCTTTACCGTAGCATACTACCACAGCTTCAGCGTTTACATAAGAGAGCTGAAGCCAATTCATAGAAGATTTATTGTAGCCGTCAAGCCCAAGGTAGCAATCGTGGCTAAGAAGGTGAGTGAGCCAAGTCGAGAAGACCCAATTGAACGGCTCACAAAAGTCTTGGAGGAAACTCTTAGGTCCATGCGAACGAATAGCTAGATACCTGGGGTTAAGGTGGGTAAAGATATGCCACCTAGAAAGAAAACCCATAAGTCTCCTCCTCGGTTTAGAAGAAGAAGGAAGGAGACACGTAAAAGTCCCGATCGACGGTCATCGAGTGGTTTATCCTCGAAGTTTGAAGAATCGTCGGACTCAAGGAAGAAGAACGAGAAAAAAGAAGATATCCCCAAGCCGATCATGTGCCACACTTGTGGTAAATTGGATTACACCGTCAGGACGTGCCTTGACTGCGCGAAAAACGCGCGAAGAGCGGTTAGAGAGGACTGCCACATACCCCAAAGGACAGGGAGTCAGTAAGGAGGATAAATTTATGACTACCGACAACCGAGATAGTCCAGCTGTAGTTAAGCAGAAAAGGAGTGGATTGATTCCTGACAGATCCCAGAAAGATGTAATGGATCCGAAAACCTACGATGTCTTAAAGTTAGTGACATCGACCACTAACCGACGAAGATATCGTCCTGAGGACGAGAAACGCTGGTGGTGTCAGATTGACGAAGGTGAATTTTGGATCCGAGTGTTGTTCGATCCAGGTGCCTTGACAACCGTAATGGGTCCGAGCTGATTGCAGTTAGCAACCGCTCTAGGCAGATCGCTTCTCGAGTCGCGAGCTGGCAATGCTAAGCTCGCTGATGGTAGTACTTATCGGTTGTGTGGTCACGTGATGCTACCATTTAGTATCGGTAAAGAGACTCGAGAAGTACGCGTTGCGATTATGATATATAATCGACGTCCGATCAGCCAGGCCGATCAAACAGAGGTACTGCTCTTAAATGGTGAAAATCAGCAATTCTCTGTAAATGTATCAATATTTTTATAATAATCCTCTGATTAGTATCATAATTCTTGTTAGGGTTGTAAAACTAAAAATCCAGCATTATAAATGTTTAAAAATTAATTTTTTATAATTATATAATAATATTTATATTTTTAGCAGCTTACAGGAGATTAGATTGGTACTGAAAAAAGTGGAGATGCTTTTCTACCACTCCAAGTAACTGCATGAATTTTTTGCAATGATCATGCTAACAGATTCATCGTTATGAAGCAACAAATATACATTTCTATTAATATTTCGGGCACGTTTCCCAGATATTTTAATCAAAAGTAGTCTTAATTGTTTAGACCCACTCCGCAAATTTATAGGCAGTTTCTGACTATAAAAAGACATCTTTTAGACAGCATTAGGTTTCCATAGTCCGGAGCAGAATTGCTGATTTTCACTATTTAAGGTTTAAATGGCTTACAAGAGTGTGACAGCATACATTTATGTCTTTAAAAGTATTTTTAATGAAAAGTTCGGAAAATTTTACAAAAAAAGTCATACTTATGTTTATAGTGAAAAATGCATCCCCTGGTAGCTACAAATTCATGGAAATGGGCGTATAATGCAAAAAAGTGATAAAATGTTAACTTAGACTTTCTGTAACTGAAAATAATGGCCCTGAAAAAATCTGAAAAAATTAAGGAGAACTACTGTACACCTCTAAAACATATTCCCATAATTATAGCAATATTTATTTTGTTTATCTTCGATTTTACAGGGAATCTCCCATATACATAGATATGTATGTATACACGTGTATATGTGTATATAGAAGTATCTCGTCTATTTCGTAATATTCGTAATTTTTCCCCGTTTTCGAAAGCTATTTTCAATTTGAAAATAAAGCATATTAAAATGTCACAGAGGTGCCACTACAATAGTTAAGAAAATAAAATGCTTCTGTTATCACCTTCTTCAACTAGGTTCCGAGACAGCTCCTTCTTCAACCGGATTGCAAGATTGCCCCTTCTTCCTCTCAAGCGTCGATATACTTCTTCATTGATATGATCAACCTCTCGGGTCGTCACATTAGTTTGTTACACGTCTTCATTTGCATAATTTGGTTTCTCTGTTTCCCCAAATGAATTCCTTTTAGGCGGTTTTATTTTCTGCGTTATATATTTTACGATTTCCTTACCCTCTCTTACACTGACATTCATAGGGTTAGCGGAATTTCCCTTACGCCTTCCCGTTTTCTCGTTTGACATACAGTTATGTTTTTTTGGTAACGTTAATCGTCGGGTCTTCATACTTTTCATTTTTTTTATTATTTTAACGTCGTTCTTTTCATGCTCCCAAACCGGTGCCAATCAGCGACGGAGGTCATACGATGTCTTTGTGAAGAAAGCACTTGTTGAAAATACATTCCCTAGTAGTGCTTGTATCAATCGGTCGGGGCCGGAAATCGAATCTGGGACCTCCAGATTACTCATTTTATTATTCTAAGACCATCCTGAATTAGTTTTCCAATATGAGTATAATAATCCCCTTGTCTACAACTTATATAAAATTGCAAATCGTCAGCAAATAAATTTCTTTCGAGTGTAATAACTCATTTATAATAGAGTTAATAATGATAAGAAAAATTAAGGGCCCTGATGTCGATCCCTGAGGAACATCTTAAGAAGTATCACCAAAATCAGAGTGAACTTCATTAAGATTACAAACAGCATGAGTACGACCATCAATGTAAGAGTAAAACCATTCATATTATTATTAGAAACATTCAAGTGCTCCAGAATTTAAAAAAATTTAAAATGATTTACTGTATACTTTTCATTTGTTTTGATGAATAATATGTTTTCTTCCACAAACGACATGCAGACGTCTACGACTCTTAACATCCTTTTTGCATAATCAATTTTTGTACGTAATCGACGTTGTTATATTGTTATAAAATTTGAATTCTGAATTGTTTAAAAAAAATTATGGATTTAAGCAGTGGTGAATCATAATCAGAGGAGGTGATTAAAGATAAGACTGGTGCTTTTGAATCTGCTGATCTGTCAGAATCAATAATACCCGCACAGAAAAAAAAGATGTCTGACATCGGAACCAGACCACCATACCTGTATGTTTTTCGGGTCGCTGAATTCCAATCCGGGGTCGGTTTGACCCCATTACGTCAGGGTCTAGGTCAGTTTAATGTCAAATCGAGAAGAAACGGTTTATGCCGAGAAAAATGCCATACCTTTATGTTTTTCAGGTCGCTGAATACAAATCCGAGGTCTGTTTGACTTCATCGCCCACAGTTTTGCCACAATTCATATACAATATTAAAAATACCGGGACAGTTTTTTCGTCATTATTAGGTCACATATGCATGTATTTTGACATGGTATTTTCGTTACTTTTTATCTTTCTTGTAGTTTTATAAGACTCAAGTCTCTTCTAATCGAAGCGCTGGATATTGCAGTTGAGAAAACTGTTTAATCCTTCTTTCACTTGTAACGTTCTCTTTTGTTTTTAAAGGATCTATGTAGTGAATTTCTAATCCTTTTCAAATTACTGTTATCTTCAGTGTCTCTTTTTAGTAGGTAACAGTAGTCTGTCATCATATTTACGTCTCATTATCCTTACCAACGCTGTTCGACTTCTTTCAGATCTTGATGAAAATGCTCACCTTGCTCTTCGCTTTAATCGTCTAAATTCTCTGGAAAATAGCTAACATGAGAATTTAAGAAATGGAGTTTAATATTCATCAAACATCCCAAACGCTGAAAGTTACTTACTATATTTGCTATTAGTAGTTCATAGTCAGCACTTTTCTCATTTCCCAAAAAGTTTCGAGCAACATTTCGAAATTTAAGCCATGCAGCTTTTTCTAAGTCGTCCATTGTATTTATGAAATGTTCATCGTAAAATAGTTTTCTGATCTGAGGTCCATTGAATATCGCTTCTTTCATCTTAGCTTCAGTCAATTGATGAAATTGATTTGTCAGGTATTGAAATTATTGTCATTCCTTATCTAAAGCCTTCACAAATTGTTTCATTAACCCGAGTTTTATATGGAGAGGCGGAAGTAATACTTTTGATGGATCAACTAAAGGCTGTTTTAGTATATTGTGATTTCCTGGTTCGAGATCTGCTCTTGCTTGCCAAACCTTTTTTTCGTAATTATTCGCGCGATCTCTACTATCTCACAAATACAGGAATTACGGATACTTTGTAAATCCTGATTGTTGACCTAGGAGGATCATTATAATTTTCAAGTCACCACAAATTTACCACCTATGCTCATTATAACGAATTTTCTCTAATATATATTGGAGAATTTCGTAACTTTCTTTTAATCGCGCCGAGTGTCCTATTGGCAGACAGTTTCAGTACCTACTATCGCAGCTTTGTTATGACATCTTAATATCATTGGTAAAGGAGGTTTTTCTATTATCAGTTTCAATAAATTATACATGGATTGCATCTTTTTACTCGTATCACTCATCACGGAATACTCAGCTTCGAATGTTGATAGTGCAAAATATGATTTATTGTGAGTTTTTCAAGCAACGGAATCACCAAACAATCGTATTATATAATCACAAATGGTTAATCCATTTTTGCAGTTTCCAAAACTCCATCCGTTGTACCATTTTCTCTCAGCTTTCTTTCATGATTAGTAACTTGAAAAATTACCATAGGAGTTCGTTGAAGTTTACAGTGTTCAAATCCATATCTTTTTAGAATCTTGTCAATATACTTTTCTTGATTTAATTTCAAAACTTCTTAGGTTCTCCTAGATTTGACATTTCAAAGCTTTGGCTTAATGTTTGATTTACCTCATCTTGTTTCTTCTCGTCATCACTTGCAATCAAAATATCATCTACATATAGTAATAATATTAAAATTCTTTTTGCATTTTTCCAAATAAATAAACAGGGTTCTAAATCTGAGTTTGTCATTGCTCTGTTTATTTTATGAACCTTAGTTTCTTTCTCATCTTTGTACGTTTCACGCCTTCTGGAAAGTCCATAAAGATCTCATCTTCTATCTTCCCATTTAAGAATGCAGTTTTCACGTCCAATTGTTGTAAGTTTAAGTTGTATTTGATCACTGTTACTAGAATTGTTCTCACCAGATGTAATCTTGATGCAGGAGCATAAGTTTCACTCAGTTCATATTGATTTAAATCCTCAAAACCACGTATAACAAGCCGAGCTTTATATCTTATTCCTTGTGTTTCAGCTTTTCTCTTAAAAACCCATCGAGAATCACTAATAAGAGCCGCGGTGGCTCATGGGTAGAGCTCCCGACTCTCACACCGAGGGTCGTGGGTTCGATCCCAGACGTGTACCTCTGAAAATTTTTTCATGTGCATTTTTCGAACACCGCGACTCAGTGGCTCGGCGTGTCACTATAATGTGACGCCAGTTCAGGTGCGCGTGCGTTTCGTGCATTTGTCAGTGCATGAGAGGCACGGGCATCTGAACTATAGGGAACGTTCGGGACGCGAAGATGTAAAGAGGATCGCGGTGGTTCCATGGGGAGGACAGGAAACTGTAATTATTAGACTAATTACAGTGACCGATGATATCTTCCGATGGACACAAGCACCACTGTTTCAACTACATGTGCTTTGTTTACAAACACACCGTTCACCTCCGTCGCTGATTAGCCCTGGCAGCATAAATAGAGCAACGTTAAATAACAAAAAAAAAAAAAAGAGAGAATCACTAATATTAACCTATTCATTTCCTTTTTCTGTAGTTGGTCGGTCTACTAAAGTACATACTTTGTGCTTTCTCATCGATTGAAACTCTTCGTTAATAGTTTTCTCCCACAGTTCTTTTTGATCAGATTGAATTGCTTCTTTGTAAGTTTATAAGGTTTTGTCGCTCTGTTTCTATTATCTTTGAAAGGTAATTTGTTAAACTTAGATAATTGACATACTTCACAATCATTTATAGATTCGTCAAATATCGCATCTCTTAAACTTTTATTTTCTGGAAATTTGTTTTGGAATTCTTTTAAATATACTAATGAAGCATGCCCAAGTCTTGCATGCCATAACATTGCTTGATTATGTCTATTAAAAACTTCATATTCTTTTCCAAACGGTGACTCATCTTGTCTAATTTTAGTATGATTTTATTTTTGTATATTTTTTTCAGATATATTAACCCTATTCTCTTTTTCATTCACATCATATTGATTTTTGCTTATTTCTAGATTTATAAACCAATAAGGGCTTCTATACGTACCGGACAAAACTATTTCTTTTAATATTGGATCAAGTATCAATATTTTCTCTATATCTAAATATATCACTAAACCCGTTTCTACGAATGTCCGTAAAGACAAAAAGTTTTCCTCCAAGAAATCAGCAAATATTACTTTATTAAGTTTTTAAGTTATGCCCGTGTTTAATTTTATACCGATCTTACCTTCTCCCTTCGTTTTTAAATTCGCCTCTTTATTTTTATTAGCACATAAAATCTCAGTCTCTTTTGTACTATCAAATAATACACTATCAAATAATGTAAAGATATCTTTAGTTTTTCATAGATGTTCTGTTGAATCTGAATCCACGATAAATTCTGATATCAGCTTATTATTTTTCATTATTTTAACCTCATTAACATAAAAGTGCGACGCTACTTTTCGTCGGGAAAAATCTAATTAAATTAAATTAAAGGCCGACGGAGGTTCCGTCGTAGCGACGTTGAAAATGGCTATATATCGCCGATTTATATTTAGTTGGGCGCCTGGCGATATTTAAATAAAAATGAAATAACTACTTTACAATACTACTCGGCAACCCGGCAAATCTCCACCTCGACTCCTCGTCACAGAGGGAATCCCGACGGCTGACCACCTCGGAACCGGCGGCTTTTAGAGTAAAGGAAAATTACGTAAAATAACACTCTCAAATTCTATATTTCACCACAACTAATATTTATTCAACAATTCAAAGAAATTATAATTTCCGGCACCGACACAATAATGAACGCGACTCGCGACCGACTCACACACGTGCACACAATCTCTCACACAACTCCGTCCGTCCGGCAAATATATATAACAATAGTATATTTAAAATAATTCGGCCGCCCGTCGGGCTAACCGTAAATTTACTCGCCTAATTAGCTTGTCGCAGCTCCAAAACAACTCCACTCACACCTCGGCTACAAACTCTAACGCTACTCTACTCTACTACGAAAAATGGCTACTTCGCCTCTAACTACAAAACTACAACTCTGCAAAAACACGACTGCCTCGTCGGACGATCAGGTAGCGAATCACGTCTGTCTCCTCGGACGATCAGGTAGCGAATCCTCGAGACCGGCTTCTTCATCCGGCTCGCGGCGTGGCTGGATCCCCAAAATTAAGGATTTTCCTCCCCACCCTATTGCTATCCTGCTCTATCTTACTCTACTCCTTATCTACCGGCGTTGATTAGGGTGGTTGATTGCGTGATCGATACGCGTAGTCAGCCTTGATCTTGTTTCCGTCAAGGCCGATTATCCAATAATAGTGGTTTACGTCACCACCAACCTGTTCATTATTGGGTCGATCACGCAACCAATCATCCCCGACACTCGGAAGGCGCGCAATACAAATAGATAATTACCAGATCGGTAACCCAGTCGGTGCTGCCGCCCCGTGCCTACCGGCTATATAATTCATACTAACTACTCCCGACACACTCATACAATAATTAAAAATTTAATTCCGACTACTATTTACAACTATATACATTCAAAAATTATTACCAAGCGCCCCAAACTCTACCGACGGATCTACGTATTTTTATTCCATTAATTAACTACGCTACTAGCTAAAATAAGTAATCTAATAATATTATATACGTGCGCTCGCTATATACAATAGTATACACCACTACATAGGTGTGCGCGCACCGTATATATCTATATATATGTTCTAGTATGCCGCGGTATACCTTCGCACGTATAAATTAGGTATACCGCGACTCCTACTCTACTCGCGCTCCCCTCGCTCCGCGCGCTCCCACCCATTATCCCACTACGGTCGCTCACTCGAGCTTCTTCGCGCGCGCAACACTCTCGCTGCTCGAGTGATTCTCCCTTCCCGCGCACCACGCCTAGTGCCGCACGAGCGTCGCCGTCGGTGCCGCGTTCCCCGGTATACGGGTGTAAGGTGGGGGAGCACCCTGGCTCTCCCGACTAGTAGTGCGTAGTTCGGGCGTGCGCGCACCCATGCGCCATCTCAGCCGTCGTCGTCTGCTGAGCACGTGTGACGGTTGAGGTTAGGACGCCGCCTAACCTCCCGTCTTGTTGTCATCAGCAGCGGATACGCCAGGTATCGTGAGACGACCTGGGCTCGGTCCTTGGCTCACGATACCTCTCGGCCGGGGTCTCGGTCGTAGTCCGCGTACTACCGTCGGGTATCGGTCGCGTCGTTCGTCGGCTCCGTGCTAAAACATACCCATACCGTGGGTATCAATATTCGCTTTAAAAGTGCATCGGTGCACTTTGGTCCGCCTGCGAGGGATTCGCTACCTGCGACGCGATCGCGGTCTATCATATTGTAACAATATGCATGCACATGACTTGTAAATACAAGCCATGTGCATGTACTTGTGCGTTGTATTTTACAACGTCACAAAAGTTTTCTCCTTCTTTTAATTCGGTTTTATTACAATATACTATATTATTAAGATTTGTTTCTATTTTCTCACCTTTATTATTTCCTTTGTCTTCTTTTGCTAATCCTGAGTTTGTTTCGGTTTGATTTTTCTTCTTGTTATTTAGGTAAGTTTTGTTGTTTTTGTAATTTCTGTTATAATTCGCTCTACCTCTTAAGTTTGAATTATAAAATGCATCTCTTTTCTCGTCTTCTCATAGAGGAGTAGCATCTAGTGAGTTTTCATAACTTCGTACTGTATCTTCAAATGTATAACAAAAATCAATTGCTTTTTCTTTACCAATTACATATTTCATTGAATACAACTGTTTTCTTACCGTGTGTAATGATACATTAACTTCGCATCTTTTAATTTCTTTTAATTAAATCAAAATTTTAATTGGATCTTTAAGTTGCATTATTTTAGTGTAATAAAAGGAATCTAAATGATTTATTAATATATCGCAAACTTTATATTTTTGATCTTCAAATATTTTCTCATCTAATTTACTGTAATCAAATTTCTCATCAATAATATGTCATACGAATAACAAATCATACGATCTTAACTCACCTGTAAAATAATCATAAAAATGCTGAAATTTAACTTGCTGATTCAATTTATATTCTCTTTTTAAACCTAAATTTTTATTAACTATTTCAAGCTTTAAAGTATCTTTATTTAATATGATTTTATTCTCATTCTTATCATTTTCCCCTTTTATTATACTCGAATTTGATAATATTCGTTTAACAGTTGCATTGATATTCGGCTTATCCTGATTTACTTCACCAGTAGCTACATTTTCCTCAAGACCATTTATTTTTCTTACCTCATCACTATTTTTATCGCTTAATGTTTAGTTTTAGCTCGACTTGTCCTTCTCATCATTTTCTAAACTCTTTTGTATTATTTTTAAATTGCGAATACAGTCTTGCAATTTTTGTACTGTATTTTTGATTTCTCTGTACTGCAAGACGTAGTCTTCTTGGATTGCCTTTTTAACTTCTTATACTCTATTTAATCCTTTTCTCTGATTTTTTATATCGTTCCTCATCTCATCCATTTTGGTTCTTACATTTTTGAAAGAATTCACGAGCTGCTCTTGTGTGCTTGCTACTATATTGCACAACTTATTAACTGAAGTAATTAATTCAGTTACTTTAACTTCTTGTTTTTTTTATCTCTCTTCAACTGTAAAAGAACTAGTATTAGCAATTATATCCGGTTCAAGATTCAGTTTTATTTTTTGTACATCGAGCTTAGTATTAACTTCACTAAGTATTTTTAACCACTCTTACCCGCTTGTACATCTTCTCTTCTTTCTCTTCCTTCTCTTCATTCTCAATGTTCTCATCATCTCCTCCTTTTCTAGCACCAGACTTCTCCTCATTCACATCTACCCCTCTTTTTCCCTCTTCATCGTTTGTGATAAAAGTGGAGTTGCAGTCTTCCGATGTTGTCTCTGGTATGATATGCGGGGTTACTTCCAATCAGCTCTCTTCTTCCAGTGTCATCAGTCTGTCTCATGGGAATTCTCCCAGGTCTTGTTTTTCTGTTGATTCAATTAAATAATAAGTTTCCTTTTTTAAATTTTATTTAGCCTAGAGACTCATCCTGACACTCGAGACTCGAACATCAAATCCACATGCGAGCAAGACAAATGAGTACGATTGGAATCCGAACACAAGATCTACACGTAAACACCACATTTAGGCAGCCCTTGTTTACCAAACACAAGTATACGCGAGCATACCTATTTTTCGAGAATTGATTAGATTTATTTTTTTTCGTTTTTAAATTTTATACAAATTAAATATAATTTCTAACATCGATGTAAAAATAATAAATCTAATATAAATATATATTATCCCTATCAGCACACAATGTCTTAAAAACGTTTAAATTACGTTGCGGCTAAAACCTTTAAACGTTAGAATTTAATACTTGAAAAACGTTTGAACTACGTTTAAATTTGGTTAAAATGTCCTCTTTAATTTTAGGAAAGTAATATTTTTTAACGTATTTCAAACGTATTTTTAACGTTGGATAAACAAAATTATCCGATGTATATTATTATGGAGCATGCGCAGTTGTTACTTATCAATTGTAGCTATGCGCAAATGCTATTTTTATATTTATTTATAGATATAAATCATTTATATGTGCAAAAATGACAATTGCGCATAGCTACAATTGATAAGTAACAACTGCGCATGCTCCATAATAATATACATTGGATAATTTTGTTTATCCAACGTTAAAAATACGTTTGAAATACGTTAAAAAATATTACTTTCCTAAAATTAAAGAGGACATTTTAACCAAATTTAAACGTAGTTCAAACGTTTTTCGAGTATTAAATTCTAACGTTTAAAGGTTTTAGCCGCAACGTAATTTGAACGTTTTTAAGACATTGTGTGCTGATAGGGATACATGTGAATTTAATTATATATTATTTCAATTTATTTATTTATTAAATTATTTACATAAGTAAATAAAATTTTTGGTATACCTTGACTATATTTTAATAATTTCATTTCATACTCATCTCATTCGTTCGTTCATTCGTTCCCATCTTAAACTCACCGATTTCATATTTTCCTCTAATTGTAATAGGTCCGACAGTTTGTACCAAAGCTGTTGTGTTAATAATTCTGTAAATTAAAAATTTTTATACTAGTATTTATGTCCATAAGTACTTTCATCAATATACTCGTTTAAAGTTATATTAATTTTCTAAAATTCAGATCGATCTAAAATTTAAAAAAGTATAAATTTCTTTTCAAAATATTTATTATATGTATTATTTAATTATTTTGTTTGTTGCGTAGCATTTCTTTTCTCTTGGTTTTTTTATTTAAATTATATTCTATATAAAATATGTTCATGAACTTGTGTATACGTAGGTACGCGTGTAAATCTAAGTACGCATTTTCAATTCTTCGAAATTCACCTCTTTGTATTATATATATATATATACTAGGGGGGCTTCGCCCCCCTGCGCGCTTCGCGCGCCAACCCCCTGTTTTTAATTCCGAAAAAGGTTTTTCGTAATAAATTTATTTAAAATAATTTTTTAAATTTTATTATTTTTTCACTACCATCGACACCTTAGAAATTAAACCGATTCACACAACACCTTGGAAGTACTGTTATAATGCATTGGATTTTATACCAAAAATTTAATTTTTTTTTAAATACGATTATAATTTATAAATAAAAGTTTTTACCAAAATTTAGTATAATGAAATCAGAATAAAAGTAATAAAAAAAATAGAGACATATTCAATGTTAACTGTAAATTTTAAACTACATCAATTCCTATAAAGCTTAAATTTTTATTTTAATAATTATAAATGTTAATGAAAAATAAACTTACCAAAAATAGTAACGTGCATATACTTACAAGGGAAGTACATGACCTCCGGGAAACGGATCTCATCCTAACTTTGGTATGTCTTTTATAATATAAAAATATGAAGAAAGCCAAGTTATCTCTTGCCAATGGCCACTTTTACGGAAACTATTCGACATCCAATAATAATAGCAGTAAAAATTACTTCCAATTCGGTCGCTTATAACTCAAAAACAAATAAAGATAAACAATCGAACCAAAAACCAGAAGAAAGTTGAGTTCAAGTAGATATGGTTTGAAAAAGAAGAAGCTCAAATTGCTTAATTTGAAGCAAAGTTATGAAGAAAATAAGAAATTGAAGATTATTAGGCCAAAAGAAACAATAAATTTTTCATATTAAATTTTGACCTAATAATCTTCAATTTCTTATTTTCTTCATAACTTTGCTTCAAATTAAGCAATTTGAGCTTCTTTTTTTCAAACCATATCTACTTGAACTCAACTTTCTTCTGGTTTTTGGTTCGATTGTTTATCTTTATTTGTTTTCGAGTTATAAGCGACCGAATTAAAAATAATTTTTACTGCTATTATTATTGGAAGTCGAATAACTTCCATAAAAGTGGCCATTGGCAAGAGATAACTTGGCTTTCTTCATATTCTTATATTATAAAAGACATACCAAAGTTAGGATGAGATCCGTTTCCCGGAGGTCATGTACTTCCCTTGTTAGTATATTGTAGTATTAAGTAACAACTTATTAAAATTTTGGATTACTTTAAACGGATCTAAATAGACTTCACCTCCTAAAATTAATTTATTTAATGACGAAGGATCATCGCTAAAAGTTATATGTCATTAATATTTTGTACATTAATAGTAATAAAACTTTCTTTTTAAATAAATAAATTTTTTTATTAATTTTAAATAATTATTGATAACATTTTAGCGGCATATAAATCAAAACCTGTTTCTTCCATTTCTCCCGTAATTCGTCATTTGCACCCTCTTTCAAAATTTGCGTTTTAATCCATAATTATATCTATTGGAAAAGGTATGAAGATGGGCAGAAGAAATAACCTTTCATACACACAGTTTAAACAAGAGATATGTATTTTATATATACAGCGAGGTACATCGGAGCGTGTCTCGATACAGAATGAATATGAGTATATCGAAGAGAGCGCGACGGTTGCTCGCGTCGGTAAATAAGTAATTTACCTTATTACCTACTCAAAAGTTCAATTACATAGAAATAAACGGTTTGATATAATATATTTCCAACACACCCCCTTCGAAGCGTTTTATTTAAAAATTATGAATTGTAACTAGGAGTGAGACCAATTTTACGATTACAAAATAAAAGCTTTTCTCGCGGCACTGCTTTTGTTAACATATCCGCAGGCATTTTATCGCCAGCTAAGTGTTGGAGTATAAATGTTTTTTCTTTAAGTTTCTCGCGTACAAAATGAAATCTTAAATCTATATGTTTACTTCGACTATGATCTACAGGATTATTTGCTAACGATTCAGCGCCACGATTATCATTGAACATAATTATTTTAGACAAGTTATTTAAGCCTAATTCCATCATAAAGCTTCGCAGATACATTAATTCTTTAGTTGCTTCAGATAATGCAACGTATTCGCTTTCACATGAAGAAGTTGCTACGCTACGTTGTTTTTTAGACGTCCAAGATACTGCAGCGCCGTTTAAAGTAAACAAATATCCGGTAAAAGATCTACGATCTATTTTACACCCTCCCCAATCGGCATCGACAAATCCTTTTATTCCATCAATGGATTGAGTATATTCTAGAGTTAAGTTGATTGTACCGATTAAATACCTGAGCACATGTTTGACTGCCTTCCAATGAGTATCATTATAACAGTCATTGAATTGACTTAAAACACTTACAGCATGTGCTATATCAGGTCTTGTACCAATGGATAAATACATTAAAGCACCAATTGCCTCCTTGTAAGGTATTATTTCTTCCGATGATTCGTTTGGATTAGCCTTAGTTAAGTTGTGACCAACAGTTAAAGGTATACTAACAGGATTAGCTTTACTCATGTTAAACCTTCTAAGAATTTCCTGAATATATCCCTTTTGTGAAATATTAACTTTATCTGTATATTGTTGTATTTCTAAACCAAGGCAATATCGTGCAAGACCTAAGTCTTTAATATCAAAATGAGCTGATAATTCATCTTTAATGTTTCGTATGAAATTGGGGTTTCTACTGGCAATTAAAAAATCATCTACATAGCGAAAAATCAAAGACAGATTACCATTCTCGTAGTGTCGATATATACAAGGATCTGTGCCAGTTGGCAAAAGCCCCATTTTTTGGAGTATTTGATCAATATGATCATTCCATTGTTTTCCAGCTTGACGAAGTCCATAAACTGCTCGTTTCAAGAAACATACTTTGTTAGGATCCTTATATTTTTTAAGTAGTTGGCTTGCCCGTTCTCGGATTTCTGATGACTGATTTTCGTCGAGTACCATGCGTCCAAGCATTTCTTTTAGCATTTTGGGAGGATCCATAAATATCTCCTCTTCTATCGTGGAATTTAGATAGGCTGAATCAATATCCAATTGATGAATTTTCATACCATAACGTACAGCTAGAGCTATAACAAGTCGTAATGAACTGAGTCTTGCAACAGGAGCATAAGTATCTTTAAAATCTACACCAGCCTTTTGTGAAAATCCTTTAGCTACTATTCGGGCTTTCTTTTTTGATGAATTTCCAACCGAATCCATTTTATTTGTAAGTACAATGCGACATCCGATTACATTTTTATTCTCGACTCTTTCTACAATATCTAGAACATCATTTTTAACAAAGTTTCTTATCTCGGAATAAATAGCATCTTTCCATTCATTACAATCTGGACCATTTAATGCTGACTCCAATGGTATCTCAGCTATTCCAACGTAATGTTCGGTCAATTCTTCATCAGATGCACAATTATTATCGAGCGTATCAGTTGAAATTTCGTCGATTACGTTATCTGTTTTGGGACTTTCGAAAATATCTATATAATTATTTTCTTCAGTTTGGTGATCTTTTTGAAGATCTTCACAAGGTTTTACAGGTACTAAGTTGTACTCCTTTTTCGGTCGACCTCTACCACCAGTAGATATTAAGCGAGGTCTACCCGGTCCTCTTTTTAATTTGTTTGACTCTGGAGTTACAGAGATATTCGTATCTTTCCTTTCGTTTTTTAAATCCTTAAAACTCATATCGAAAGACTCATTGTCTTGTAGTTGCGGAAAATACTCAATGTCTGCAGTATGATTTCGTTGCATTTCTAAATTAGTATCAATATTTGTTAAGAACTTGACATCACGCGCCGCTATGACCTTCCTTTCATTTTCGAGCCAAATTCTATAGGCTTTTGCTTCTTCGGAATAGCCTATAAAAATTCCTCTGAGCCCCTTCGGATCGAATTTATCTTTCAGAGACCCTTTGTTTAAAACAATTACTCGAGACCCAAACGTTCTTAAGTGATTAAGCCTTAGGGCCTTATCAGTCCACATTTCAAACGGTGTTTTAGATTCTAAAGCCTTGGTAGGACATCTGTTTCGTAAATAGTTTGCAGTTGCAATGGACTCGGCCCAGAACGAAGGTGGTAGGCCAGCTTGAATCATCATACAGCGGGCCATTTCTACAAGTGTCCTATTTCGCCGTTCGGCTACTCCATTCTGTTCCGGAGTATATGGTGCACTCAATCTTCTACCGATACCGTTTGATGCTAGGAAATGGTCAAATTCATTATTAATAAATTCACGTCCATTATCAGATTGTAAATATTTAATTTTACAATCGTTTAGCTTTTCGACTTTATTTTTGTATAATTTGAAGTTATCAAAAACTTCCGATTTCTTAGATAAAAAATATACCTCACCGTACCGTGAATAGTCATCCGTAAACGTCACAAAATAAGAGGATCCTTTTTGAGACTTTGTACGAAAAGGTCCACAGACATCTGCGTGAATTATTTCCAATTTCTTCTTGGATGTGACCGATCTCGTCGGAAAGGGTTGCGCGGATATCTTGCCTTGGAAGCACGTTTCACAAACCGATGTTGAAGGTGTTTGAGTAGATATGCTTCCGGAAATTATTCCTCGTTGATTCAGGATCTTTACATCATTGAAATTAAGATGACCTAATCTGTTATGCCAAATAAGTAAATTAGTGTTTGTATTAGAAGAGATATTATTACACACTGTAGGACTTTTCTTAACAAAATATAAATCTCCTCTTCTATCCGCACAATACTTAATTTGACCGGTACTGTCGGTAATAATTGCATTTTCACGTTTGAATGTGACATTATATCCTCGATCCGTAATTTTCGCGACTGACATTAAATTAGTTCGCAAATCGGGTACATATAATACATTAGTTAAATTTACAGGCTTGTTTCCGATTCCATTTGACATTATTATTTTGACACTACCTTTCGCGAGTGCATCCGTAGAAACATGATTTGCTAAATTTATTTTATCTCGGTATGTGTTGGAAAATTCGATAAATACATCTTTGTCGTTACACAAATGACTCGAACATCCGCTGTCTAAACACCAATCATTAAATTTGTCGATTTGATTTACATTTAGAGCGGTATGTTTATTTTCGCAGGTCATTAAAAATACGTCTTCGGCTATATAGCCTTGAGGTTTAGAAGATGTCTTTAACGGGCAATTAGTGCCCTTGTGTCCGATTTGTTTACATCGGTAACAGCGATACTTGAAGCCTGTTTTCTTTTCATACTTATTAGACTTTTGTTTAGCTATTAGTGCGCCGGTAACTTCGTCATGTTTCTTACCTTGTTTACGCGACTCGCTTTCTTCAAGAATTTTGACTTTCAACGCGTCAGGGTCGGGTAAATCGTCTCGTGCTTCTATCGCGCAACGAAAATTTTCAAACGATGACGGAAGACTATATAACAATAAAATTGCCACCAATTCTTTATTGATACTTATATTCATCGATTCAAGTTTATCAATAGCATCATAAAATTTCATTAAATGATCGCGTACGTCTCCATCGTCATCTAATTTGTGTAATAACAATTGTTTCATTAATGTAGCCTTCCTAGCTGGACCCTTAGATGCGTACACACTTTTCAATTTTTGCCATACCTCACTTGCTGTTATACATCCCCTTACATGTTGCAGCTCAGACGGAGAAATCGAAAGAATGATATCTGACTTCGCCTTTTGATCTTCTTTGGTCCATGCAAGTTGGGCAGCAGTTGGTTCAATCTCGTTGTCCTTTGCCTCCGGTTTTGATTTGGTTCCATCAACATATCCCCAGCCATCGTGTTTTATCAGTAAAGCTTCGGCTTGGATGCACCACGTGTCATAGTTGTCTTTATTCAATAATTCAATTCTCGTGGAATTTGCAGCCATTTTTACTAACACAACTTTTTACACTAAATTTAGTAATTAAAGTCTTTTACACGTTCTGGGCCCATAACCTATTGGAAAAGGTATGAAGATGGGCAGAAGAAATAACCTTTCATACACACAGTTTAAACAAGAGATATGTATTTTATATATACAGCGAGGTACATCGGAGCGTGTCTCGATACAGAATGAATATGAGTATATCGAAGAGAGCGCGACGGTTGCTCGCGTCGGTAAATAAGTAATTTACCTTATTACCTACTCAAAAGTTCAATTACATAGAAATAAACGGTTTGATATAATATATTTCCAACAATATCCAATTTATTTTTTCATTTAGTTACAGAGCCCATATATTTATTTTGATTATTATAATCAAATTCATTCCTTGAAAAACCTTCTGTTTCTAATAAATATATACTTGTTTATTTAAAATATTGTTTTCTATAAATATACATAATCTACTCACTTATATAACCATACAATTTTGAAATATTAATTTAAAAAATATTTAAATTAAATGCTTCTAAATTAATAGTATTTGAAAATGTTTACAAATGCAATTCGTATTTTATATTGCCACTGATAAAATTTGAATTTTCTTTTGCCATCACTGTTTGTAATAGAATTATCTTAAAAATGCAATAATTAACATATTTAATTTTTAACCCATTGAATATATCACATATAGATATTTGGAAAAGTGTATGTTATACTTTATTAATATTTATTTTATCTTTGAAAAATTTTGTATCTATATTTAAAGCATTACATTGAATTTTAGGCCCGTTATTATTATTGAGTACACATTTAAAAATGTTATGAGTTTTATTTTATCAGGAATGAGTAAACTAATACACATTCTTTCAAGTTATACTCATAACTATTTTTTTGTGCACGGAAAAAATACATATATTATCTATTCTTGAAAAAACAATTTAAAAATATATATATTACATAAATATTCCGCCGCGCGCACACACACACACTCAACACACACACCCACACACACACACACACATATATATATATATCTTAAAACACGTTCACTGGGGAGCAGGGTGAACGGCTCCCATACAATAAAATAACAACACTTTTATTCGAGCTAGAACTTTAATATTAATAAAACAATAACAATACAGTAAATAACGAACAAACTAGTCACGGTCGCCAGCCGCGTTCACGCGGCAGAATTTATATATTTATATAATCACAGCTTACACGGGAAGCTGGAAAACAGGGAATTGAGGCAGGAATTCTCACCTGCAGATGCTCGAAAGGAAACAATTAATAAACAATAACCACTCTCGGTAATAACTAAGTAAAATCTATGTTTAACGTCTCGTTCGACGGCCCGACTCGGAATCACCGAGTTCGTCTCGATGTACCGATCAGCGAGTCCGCGCGCATGCGCCACGCACAACAGTTGGCTCTCGTTCGCTTGACTCGGCCGATCCGACGTGCGGGTCTTGTTTATGAACACCTCCGTCCCCGTGCACCGTCTCAACTGCTGGATACTAACAACCCGGAGTCGCTTCTACAGGAACAACGTCAATAAACGGTAAAATACTCTCGTTACATACAATAACCTGTATTAATGTTAGTTCGTCCGAGTTTGTTTATTTGTTTCAGGTGCGGCATGCGGGAACGACGACATCAACACTGTATGCAGATTTCCTCAGCTACTTCCTCACCAGGTTCCGGAGATGCCTATTCTCAAGTCAATATCTAGCTGGATTGTCCGAGGTAATGTATAAATAGCGTCGTTTCTTCTTTTAACATTAATCTTGTGGAAGTAATTTACCTTATTACCTACTCAAAAGTTCAATTACATAGAAATAAACGGTTTGATATAATATATTTCCAACAATATCCAATTTATTTTTTCATTTAGTTACAGAGCCCATATATTTATTTTGATTATTATAATCAAATTCATTCCTTGAAAAACCTTCTGTTTCTAATAAATATATACTTGTTTATTTAAAATATTGTTTTCTATAAATATACATAATCTACTCACTTATATAACCATACAATTTTGAAATATTAATTTAAAAAATATTTAAATTAAATGCTTCTAAATTAATAGTATTTGAAAATGTTTACAAATGCAATTCGTATTTTATATTGCCACTGATAAAATTTGAATTTTCTTTTGCCATCACTGTTTGTAATAGAATTATCTTAAAAATGCAATAATTAACATATTTAATTTTTAACCCATTGAATATATCACATATAGATATTTGGAAAAGTGTATGTTATACTTTATTAATATTTATTTTATCTTTGAAAAATTTTGTATCTATATTTAAAGCATTACATTGAATTTTAGGCCCGTTATTATTATTGAGTACACATTTAAAAATGTTATGAGTTTTATTTTATCAGGAATGAGTAAACTAATACACATTCTTTCAAGTTATACTCATAACTATTTTTTTGTGCACGGAAAAAATACATATATTATCTATTCTTGAAAAAACAATTTAAAAATATATATATTACATAAATATTCCGCCGCGCGCACACACACACACTCAACACACACACCCACACACACACACACACATATATATCTATATCTTAAAACACGTTCACTGGGGAGCAGGGTGAACGGCTCCCATACAATAAAATAACAACACTTTTATTCGAGCTAGAACTTTAATATTAATAAAACAATAACAATACAGTAAATAACGAACAAACTAGTCACGGTCGCCAGCCGCGTTCACGCGGCAGAATTTATATATTTATATAATCACAGCTTACACGGGAAGCTGGAAAACAGGGAATTGAGGCAGGAATTCTCACCTGCAGATGCTCGAAAGGAAACAATTAATAAACAATAACCACTCTCGGTAATAACTAAGTAAAATCTATGTTTAACGTCTCGTTCGACGGCCCGACTCGGAATCACCGAGTTCGTCTCGATGTACCGATCAGCGAGTCCGCGCGCATGCGCCACGCACAACAGTTGGCTCTCGTTCGCTTGACTCGGCCGATCCGACGTGCGGGTCTTGTTTATGAACACCTCCGTCCCCGTGCACCGTCTCAACTGCTGGATACTAACAACCCGGAGTCGCTTCTACAGGAACAACGTCAATAAACGGTAAAATACTCTCGTTACATACAATAACCTGTATTAATGTTAGTTCGTCCGAGTTTGTTTATTTGTTTCAGGTGCGGCATGCGGGAACGACGACATCAACACTGTATTGCGGATTTTCTCAGCTACTTCTTCCTCACCAGGTTCCGGAGATGCCTGTTCTATTCTCAAGTCAATATCTAGCTAGATTGTCCGAGGTAATGTATAAATAGCGTCGTTTCTTCTTTTAACATTAATCTCTTGTGGAAGTAATATCCTAACCTCAACTCACCTCTCCTTCTCCTTACCTGCAACTAGGTTTTGACAACCTACTGCTTTCCTCAATTCTAATTTTATATTCAGTATGATTTATTTAATACTGTTGCAGGTACTCGAAGGAGGTTTTGTACCAACGAAGGATCATTACTTCTTGGAGGAGGCTGGATGTTTACTGGTTGTCGACGCTGTCCAATATTATATGTTCTACCTCAACTGCTACCTTCTACGATCACCTTCTCCAGGACATAAGGAACAGGATTTATAGCAGGACCTCACTCAACTACTTCAGGATTCAACTTCAACAACCGGATAATTATTTACAGGAATGTTACAAGGACAGTGATTGTGTGCTTGTGTGCTTATGCGTATCTTCTACTGGAGTGCGTACTCCTTCCTCACGGTCTAGCCTATCTGGATTCCGAGTGAGTTTTATAATTAATTCCTATAAGCTATGGGGCTTTGGAATATTAAATATATTATATAAATATAAATCAAGTATGTGACATGAAGTTAGAACTGCCATGTCACAACTCCCCCCCCCCCCCCCCCCGCCAAACCGAAGTTACCCCGGTAACTTCGCGTTTGCGCACGCAAATTTCTTCATAACGCAAAAATAACAAAAAATCAATTCTAAAATAAGCTATCCACTAATTCTATTCTATTAACTTATCTACTACTCTATATCTAAGATAACCGGTGTTATCTACCACGGGGTATTTGTGTCACTGTTTGTGTTGAGTGTATTTTAAGCTGGAACAACTGCTTGGCTAGAAAGACATCAACTGGAACGTGTACGCTAGAGTAATGCTTTAAGGTCAGTGTATCGCGCTGAGTGTGTAGTTTCTGTCTCAAAATAAAAAAAAATACTATGTACCATGACATTAACTCAAATTACAAACGACTGGCGAACCGTTACATAAACGAACTTAATTGTAGTACCTAACGCAATTCGCGAACTCACATAACCCGTTACACAAAATAAAATTCATTCAATAATTACAGATTCTTTTACAACAATTCGTCATATGTTAAAACAAATAAATAAAATTAAAATTCACACTCATACCTGGTGAGATTCCTTTCCACCGACGAATCAGCTTTGGCAACCATTCTACCTTTTAATGCTCAAAATCAATTTAAACTTTTCTGGCTAGAATTATTTATTTTCTAATTTAACTTTACTCAACGACAAAATTCCTAATTCTCTGCTAGAACATCTATTACAGCTACCTTAATTATAACTTTATCATTCGTTGACTTCTTTCCAGGCTAGAATTTAATGAAGGGACAATAGGAAATAGTAATTAATAACAAAAATTTTGTTAAAACTCATATTTATTAATTCTTGGGGTGCACATCTAGGGAATTCTCCCACTCCTCTCTACAATCCGGACAGGCATTTATTTTTACCCCTGGCCTTCCGCACCCTCTACAACTTATTCGCCTTGGCTGCTGGCATTGAACCCAACTGTGGTTCCGTTGTCCACAATTCCAGCAGCCTTGACGTCGCCTTCCGCTGAATGCGGAAGGACGAGGAGCGCAATCATGCTCAACCAATAGAGTCCTGGGTCGCCAATCAAATTCACTCTGGTTCCGTTCATTGGGCGGTACCAAGGGACGGGTCCAGGGAAGGGATAATAAGGACGGAATATTGGAGCTGGAAGGGGGAGTAGGATTTGGGTTACTAGGGTGGGAGCTAGAAGGGTTTTGGGAAATAGAGGCGGTGTTTTGGGTACGGGAGCTAGAAGGTCGGGTGGAGCTAGAATGGGGAATGGGGAAGCTAGACAAACTTTGGGAGTGAGTGGAGGGAGGGAAGCTAGAAGAACTTTGGGGGTGAGGGGAGGTAGGGAAGCTAGAAGATTCGTTCTCCAAATTTGGTGGATCTAGAAGATAACAAAAAAAAATTCCATTTTCATATATACCCTTCATCCTATACATCATGTACAAATTCCTCAACCCACCATTCAAATTATCCACTATACCGGGAATTGGACCCAATGGAGCCACTTCCGGAAGCACCTCGTGAGAACTCAATTCGTCCTCTGGGGGATGGTCCATCCCAATCTCAACATTTTCGGGGTCTGCCCCTCTTTCGAGCTGGACCTCCCCCAGGGACAGTGTTGACGTCCCCACCACTACTTCCTCTTCCCTGCTCATTCGGCCCCTTTCCACCCTCTCTTCTTCGGGGGGTGGGGATCGATGGGTCGGGACATACACCCCTCTGCTTCCCGGTCCCCTCTCCATTCCTCGCCGTCTGGACATTCTCCACATTATTAACTGGAATATCAACATTGGAATTACCTCTCCGAGGTAAATACTTTTTCAAATCATTTACATATACTTCTGTGACTTTTCCATCTTTCAAATCCTCGACTATATATAATACCGGAGATAAAACTTTAATAATTTTTGCTGGACCTACGAACTTTGGAGCATGTTTAGCTGAATAATTACGGTCCGCAGAAGATAAGGTATGATTTTTACGAAGCACCAAATTATCAATCTCGTACCTTACTTCACGTCTATTTCTATTATAATTTTTGCTTTGTATTAAACTTGCTTTGTCTATAAACCTCTTTACTAAATCATGTAAAATCGGTAACCTGGTATTTCGGCTAGACCACTTTTCTTCATTTTGTTGCTGGACAGGGATAGGACTTTCAAGGTGTTTTCGGATTAATGATACAGGAACTGGATTCCTACCAAAATTCATAAAAGCTGGAGTAACCTTCAACGATGAGAGAACCATAGTATTCAACGCAAATCCAAATTCATTCAAATGTTTGTCCCAATCTCTTAGAAAACTATTAATCATCGGCCTCAAATTCCTATTAACTCTCTCAACAGGGTTAGCTTGAGGATGATATGGAGGAATTGTAGACTGCTGGATACCGTATTCTTGTAGTCTTTTTGTTACCATTGCATTCGAGAATTCAGTCCCATTATCTGTCATCAAATACTGAGGACGACCCCAACGATTTATTACATCATCAAAAGCTTGAAGAACATTTTTGGCATCAGCCTTACGCAACGGAACAATCTCTACATACCTAGTAAATAAATCCTCGAAAACAATTAAATAACGAAAACCTCGCTTAGAAGAAGGCTTCGGGCCCATTATGTCGGCTGCGACGATTTTCCACGGAGCATCTATATTCCTTTCCTCCATTAAACCCGATGGAGCCTGTTGCGAACTTTTATGCACCTGACACTCATGACAAGATCGAACATAACACGATGTATCATAATAATACCCTGGCCAATAATAATAAGTAGCAATTCTTGCATACATTTTCTCAATTCCTAAATGACCAGCTTGAAGTGTATTATGAGCATCATACAAAGCTTGAGCACGACTTTGTAGTGGCAGAACCAACTTCCATGCATCTAAATCAGGCAACAAAGGATCTATTAACCTATTTGGTCTATGAGCATACAGGAGATTATTTTCTACCTTCCAATCAGGATATTTATTAGGGAAATTCAAAACCGACTTAACTCTCTTTTGATACCAAGGATCTTCAATATCCGCCGGAATAAGTGCAACGATCTCTTGATATTTTCCCAAGTTCGAGATAAAGCATCGGGAACCTGATGCAAAATACTCTTCCTATGTACGAATTCAATGTCATAATTAGCCAACGCAGTATTCCAACGACCAAGTCTTCCGGAAGGATCCTTCAAATTATTTAACCACAATAAGCTAGAATGATCGGTAATTACTTTAAATTTTTCACCTAACAAATAACCCTTTAACCTATTCGCGGACCACAACACAGCTAGACATTCCTTTTCTGTCACATTATAATTCCGTTCAGCTCGATTTAAAGTGCGACTTACATAATAAATGGGATGCTCCTCTCCATCAATTTCTTGAGTTAGTACACCTGCAATCGCGTAATCACTAGCATCGGTTTGCAAGGAAAATGGTTTACTCAAATCCGGTCGAGCTAGAACTGGAGCTTGAGTCAATGCCAACTTAAGTCTCTCAAATGCTTGCTGTTGACTTTCTTCCCATCGCCATCTTACTCCTTTCTTCATTAAATCTGTCACAGGAACTTTAATTTCGGCTAGATTGGAAATGAACCGGCAATACCATCCTATCATTCCCAGAAACCTTCGAAGCTGTTTTATATTGGTAGGAGCTGGATATTCCACTATTGGCTTGATCTTATCAGAGTCTGTTTTCAATCCTTCGGCATTTACTACATAACCTAAATATTTAACCTCATCACAACAAAACTCTCCCTATTTATTTGCAAATTAGCCTCTTTCAATGCTACTAATACCTTCTCGAACCAATATACATGATCCTCAAAATTTTGGGTGACAATAATGATATCATCCAAATATACAAATACATATGGTTCCCAATCAGCTCGAATTAATTTTTCCATTATCCTCTGGAAAGTTGCTGGAGCATTAGTTAGCCCATAGGGCATTCGTTTAAACTGGTGTAAACCTCTCCCAGGAACAGCGAATGCGGTGATCTCTCTACTTTCTGGTTCCAACAAAACCTGATGATATGCTTGACTTAAATCTAACTTAGAAATATATTTCGCTAACCTTAATTTATCTAATATATCATCCATATTCTTCATGGAATAAGCACATCTCTTAGTCACCTTGTTCACATCCCTATAATCCAGACAAAAACGAAACTTTCCATTCGGTTTGGGAACAATCACCGGACAACTACACCACGGACTGTCGGAAGGCTCAATTATTCCTTCTTTCAACATGCGATCTACCTCAGCTTGAGCTGCAGCCAACATCCTCGGTGCATATCTCCTGGGACGTTGTCTAATAGGATCATGACCTTGCACATCGATCTTATGTTTGAATAATTTGGTAGTTCCTAAAACTTCTGGCGTGGGTGGGATAAATTTATTTAATAACTTCTGGATTTGCTCCTTTTCTTTCTCAGTAGCCTTGACCAATCCATCTATACTAGCTAGAGCGCCATATGGGAAAAAATTATGCAACTCCCCATCAGGGGTCCACCACGTATCATTTGCATAATCGATCTTTATTTTAAACAACCTTTGGAAGTCTATACCTAAGATGCATTCATATTGCAGTTGATCGGCTACACGAAACGGTAAAACTTTTTGCACTCCATCTACTGTTATCTTTACATCTAACTTCCCTTGCACAGCTACTGGATTCCCATTTGCAACATTAACTGCGCTAGATATAGGGGTATATTAATCCTTTCCCTAAATACGAATGTACAGCTCCACTATCTACTAATCCTATACCTTTCTTTCCATTTAACTCAATCGTGAAGAATAACCTAGGTTCTATTTCTCCTACTACGGAATGTTGAATAAACGATTGGGGGGCTAGAACATACGAGCTAGATCTATCACAACTGGCTAATCCATTAACACTTCCTCTCTGTTTCGGGTCATTCGGTTTAGATAGGGAGGAATCCACGACCCTTACTGATTCCTCCTTTGACCGTTTCCCGACTTCTCTTGCAAATTGGTCGGAACATTATTCTTCCTGCAAGTTGGACAATTTCTTGGAACAGTGTTTGAGCTACCACAACCCCAACAGCAATTACTAGGACACTCTTTACTCCAATGGTCCTTAGCCCCACATCTGAAACACGATCCGTTTCCTTTACTCAAATTCGAAACCGTAGGGGCCGCTGTAGTGGGTTTACTATTTGCTCCAGAGGAACGAGAACTGGATTGGCTCGAGCTGCCTGGCTTAATAGGGGTTTTCGGTTGCCATTTATTAGCTGTACCATAGCTTGAATTATTTATATTTCCGGGTTTCCTGGGCGTTGGATTGGTATGGGTAGTAACTATTATCTTACCCCTTTCATTAGTGGTTGGATTGAGTGGCACAGGAGCTTGATTGGTCGGGCAGCTAGAATTTGGAACGGAACGGGGATTAAATCTGTAATTGGACGGATAGCTGGAATCTTGGGTGGTATTATTTTTGGGTTTTGTAGGGTTAGACGGAGGACAATAGTGCTGCGATGGTTGCTGGATAGAGGCCAATTCCTGATATTCGGCAAATTGTGGCAACGACTCTTCTTGGTGATTGCCTATAGGAGCGGTCTTATTAAACTTCCTTCCTTTTGGAGGTATATAAGCAGCACTTGGAAAATAAGATTCCTCCAATGAAGGACGTGGTCTATACAATTTTTCCCTAATTCGTCTATGCTCTTCTCTTTTACCTAACTGCTGGAGCTCATCAAACGACTGGAATTGATCTCGATCAATTCTTTGACGATAACTAGGATGTAAATTGTTATAGGCCCTGTCCAATTGGGACGCTAAACTCATTGGAGGTTTAACCTAGTCTAATAAAATTCTAAGCTTACTTAAGTAAATGCTTATTTCCTCCCCCAAACCTTGTGTTCTAGTCTCAATAGATATCCTTAACCTTTCCTGAACATCCTCCATGCAATATTGCAACCTAAAGGACCTTTCGAAATCGTTATAGCTAGACCAGTTCTTGTGTTCTCTCCTATACCAATACCAAGACTCATCATCCAATACGGAGGGTAAAGCTCGAACAATATCCTCTAAGGATAAATTATATGATTCCTTGAACTCAGTCAAGTTCTCCAAAAAGGCCTCCGGATCCTGCCTTTTAGTTCCTCGGAACTCTACATGCCATTTTTGTAATAATTCCCCCGTTCTCTTTTCTCTCAATAAAATGAAACTATCCCAGTTGGATGCATTCCTATCACTTCTAATAGTATTATTACTGTTTTCCGGTATATTACTTGGGAATCGAATTCTGGTACTTGTGGCTGGATTATTCCTATTATTTAGATTGCTGTCCGTCCTAGTTTGATTAATAGTATCTACCCTGGGTACATAGCTCGATCTATTCACTGTCCTTCGTTCCGGTTCCAATGGTAATGGGTGTGTCCACTCTGTCCCATCATGGTCAGTACTCCAATGGACTCGACCTGTTTCCTTTTCCCCCATCCTAGGCCGTCCATTAACCATTGTAGCTGGTATTTCTTCTTGATAGTCATTTCGAGTCATACTACTCCGATGAACATTATTAATATCACAATGATTTCTTTCCGAGATACTAGCTGGATAATTTTGTAGATAACTGTTCTCGGGTCCAGTAACATCACAGTTCCTTTCATTTATCCTTCCATGTTGGTCTGCTCGATTCAAAATTGGGTTAGCGATTGGGAAATACGACGTATTATCAGCTCGAATCGTGGGGTAAGCTGGATGTACCGAATTACTTGGTTCCGTTAATGTCATTGACCGCTGTTCATAATCAGCTCTGGGTATATTCTGCACTCTTCCTTCGGGAACTGGAAACTGAGTAGATTGAGCTCGAGGGGGAATATTAGGAACTCCATTCCTTATCTCATTTGATTCCTCTATGGGTATTAACGAATCATCCTGAGGAACATTTTCTGATGGCACATCCTGGGTAAGTAAATCTAACACCTGGGGTCGCCTACTTTGCCATGCAGAAAATTCACGATGACTATTCAAGGAAATAGGGTCCTGAAATCGTCCTACGGTTTGTCCGGTTCTTAAAGGTACATTATTTATATCCGATTCTTCTAACAATACGTTATCAACATTCCTCCTTAACTGCATACTGCTTGAATGTAACGTATTGGTAGCTGGATTGATCGGAAAATAGAAAGATGGTTCCACTTGATCCTCATTATAAAATTCCGATTCACTCTCGTCGATAGCTGGATTCCACGCTGCTGCCGTCGGACCGTAGTATTGTCGCAATGAATATCGATGAACCCGCTCCCTTATCGTCATACCATCACAATTACGACTCAAACCTTTCTTATCAGCATATTTAAAAATTTCCCAATCCGTTAACTTATTTAATTCTCTTAAAATAATCCTACTACCTGCCTCTATATCTAAACTAACTAAATCTTCTCCGGGTAATAAACTCAAAGACAACGACCAAAGGCTACCCGCCATCATATTACACTTCTATTTCGGCTTGAAAAATAATTTATCACGGAACGGAACACAAACTTTCACGGATTATTCTTTACAATTAACCTATCCTATCTCAGGTAAATGGTTCCTCAATTGGCTCAATACTAAACGAATTCGAATAATTAATATAATTCTTAAAACTATATAAAACGTAGTCTAAAATTTAAAAAAACTTTCCAAATCCAAAGCAAGATAAAAAAAACTACTGGTAAACCAGTTAAAGTCAAATCAAATAAAAAAAATTAAAACCAACTAAAAAAAACAAATTTTTAATGTCGAAGCACAACAAAAAAAATATTAAGCGTTCCAATATATAAGCCTTTCTTGAATTAACCCCACAACAAATTCGTTTATCTCGAGCAATTATTTCTATTCAAGCGAACCAACTAATATATAAGAAAATATCAAACATTACAAAAGACTGCATCAATTATCCCAATTAATTTTATTAATTATGCCACTAATTAATTCAGCAATTATTTCACAAAGGCAGCAACTCAATTTAGTGCGCCAATACACAGGTTAATCGCAAGCAAAATAAATTTTATATACAACGTGCCGAACAAACAATATGGAGCTAGAATTGGTGGAAATGCTAGAATATTAATATATAAAGCTTGAAAGGTAGCAAGGGTTATGCTTGAAGGGAATGAGGTGGAGCTTGAATGCAAATTAATGGTAGAAAAGTTGTCAACAAATAATAAAATTTTATAATTAATAATAAATAATCACCAACCTTTAACTGCTTCGGTTACCAGGATAAATATAAAATTATAATTTTACTTTCTTTTCTATTTTTAATTTCGAACAACAAACATTACTTTAATAATTAGTTATTCACTCAAAATTAATAAAATCTAATTTATTTACTAAAATAAAATTTTCTTTATCAAAATTATAAAAAAAAAGTCACGTTAATAAAATAAAATAAAATGATAGCTGGAAAATTTATACACAATGGGATTATTTAAATAAACAACTTTACACAATACATGATCATGTTCTCTGAATTAATTAATACTTCAAGCTAGACAAATCAAAAACAAACACTTTATCGCCGAGCAAAAGCCAAATTAATTAATTTAAACTTGCTGTAATATTATTTACAAGCATTAAAAAAAAAACATTTTCACTTAGCCAAAAAAAAAACAATTTCAAATGACTTACCAAGTCGAAATAATAAAAAAAATAAAAAATCACAAAATCCTCGCACGAGGTCAAAATGGCCGTCCAAAGCCAATTCCTCGGCGTCCTCCTGTTTGTGTGTGCGGTAATGGCGAACCACGCGATCCCGAATTTTCCCGATTAAAATTTAACACCGGGGTCCTGTCACGGTCGCCATAAAACACGTTCACTGGGGATCAGGGTAAACAGCTCCCATACAATAAAATAACAACACTTTTATTCGAGCTAGAACTTTAATATTAATAAAATAATAACAATACAGTAAATAACGAACAAACTAGTCACGGTCGCCAGCCGCGTTCACGCGGCAGAATTTATATATTTAGCACACGCGATTACCGCACACACACGCACAAATCACAGCTTACACGGGAAGCTGGAAAACAGGGAATTGAGGCAGGAATTCTCACCTGCAGATGCTCGAAAGGAAACGATTAATAAACAATAACCACTCTCGGTAATAACTAAGTAATATCTATGTTTAACGTCTCGTTCGACGGCCCGACTCGGAATCACCGAGTTCGTCTCGATGTACCGATCAGCGAGTCCGCGCGCATGCGCCACGCGCAACAGTTGGCTCTCGTTCGCTTGCCGAATTAAAAGTAATTTTTACTGCTATTATTATTGGAAGTCGAATAACTTCCATAAAAGTGGCCATTGGCAAGAGATAACTTGGCTTTCTTCATATTTTTATATTATAAAAGACATACCAAAGTTAGGATGAGATCCGTTTCCCGGAGGTCATGTACTTCCCTTGTTAGTATATTGTAGCATTAAGTAACAACTTATTAAAATTTTGGATTACTTTAAACGGATCTAAATAGACTTTACCTCCTAAAATTAATTTATTTAATGACGAAGGATCATCGCTAAAAGTTATATGTCATTAATATTTTGTACATTAATAGTAATAAAACTTTCTTTTTAAATAAATAAATTTTTTTATTAATTTTAAATAATTATTGATAACATTTTAGCGGCATATAAATCAAAACCTGTTTCTTCCATTTCTCCCGTAATTCGTCATTTGCACCCTCTTTCAAAATTTGCGTTTTAATCCATAATTATATCCAATTTATTTTTTCATTTAGTTACAGAGCCCATATATTTATTTTGATTATTATAATCAAATTCATTCCTTGAAAAACCTTCTGTTTCTAATAAATATATACTTGTTTATTTAAAATATTGTTTTCTATAAATATACATAATCTACTCACTTATATAACCATACAATTTTGAAATATTAATTTAAAAAATATTTAAATTAAATGCTTCTAAATTAATAGTATTTGAAAATCTTATCAAATGCAATTCGTATTTTATATTGCCACTGATAAAATTTGAATTTTCTTTTGCCATCACTGTTTGTAATAGAATTATCTTAAAAATGCAATAATTAACGTATTTAATTTTTAACCCATTGAATATATCACATATAGATATTTGGAAAAGTGTATGTTATATTTTATTAATATTTATTTTATCTTTGAAAAATTTTGTATCTATATTTAAAGCATTACATTGAATTTTAGGCCCGTTATTATTATTGTGTACACATTTAAAAATGTTATGAGTTTTATTTTATCAGGAATGAGTAAACTAATACACATTCTTTCAAGTTATACTCATAACTATTTTTTTGTGCACGGAAAAAATACATATATTATCTATTCTTGAAAAAACAAATTAAAAATATATATATTACATAAATATTCCGCCGCGCGCACACACACACACTCAACACACACACCCACAGACACACACACACATATATATATATATATATATCTTAAAACACGTTCACTGGGGATCAGGGTGAACGGCTCCCATACAATAAAATAACAAAACTTTTATTCGAGCTAGAACTTTAATATTAATAAAACAATAACAATACAGTAAATAACGTACAAACTAGTCACGGTCGCCAGCCGCGTTCACGCGGCAGAATTTATATATTTATATAATCACAGCTTACACGGGAAGCTGGAAAACAGGGAATTGAGGCAGGAATTCTCACCTGCAGATGCTCGAAAGGAAACAATTAATAAACAATAACCACTCACGGTAATAACTAAGTAAAATCTATGTTTAACGTCTCGTTCGACGGCCCGACTCGGAATCACCGAGTTCGTCTCGATGTACCGATCAGCGAGTCCGCGCGCATGCGCCACGCGCAACAGTTGGCTCTCGTTCGCTTGACTCGGCCGACCCGACGTGCGGGTCTTGTTTATGTACAGTGAACACCTCCGTCCCCGTGCACCGTCTCAACTGCTGGATACTAACAACCCGGAGTCGCTTCTACAGGAACAACGTCAATAAACGGTAAAATACTCTCGTTACATACAATAACCTGTATTAATGTTAGTTCGTCCGAGTTTGTTTATTTGTTTCAGGTGCGGCATGCGGGAACGACGACATCAACACTGTATTGCAGATTTCCTCAGCTACTTCTTCCTCACCAGGTTCCGGAGATGCCTGTTCTATTCTCAAGTCAATATCTAGCTAGATTGTCCGAGGTAATGTATAAATAGCGTCGTTTCTTCTTTTAACATTAATCTCTTGTGGAAGTAATATCCTAACCTCAACTCACCTCTCCTTCTCCTTACCTGCAACTAGGTTTTGACAACCTACTGCTTTCCTCAATTCTAATTTTATATTCAGTATGATTTATTTAATACTGTTGCAGGTACTCGAAGGAGGTTTTGTACCAACGAAGGATCATTACTTCTTGGAGGAGGCTGGATGTTTACTGGTTGTCGACGCTGTCCAATATTATATGTTCTACCTCAACTGCTACCTTCTACGATCACCTTCTCCAGGACATAAGGAGCAGGATTTATAGCAGGACCTCACTCAACTACTTCAGGATTCAACTTCAACAACCGGATAATTATTTACAGGAATGTTACAAGGACAGTGATTGTGTGCTTGTGTGCTTATGCGTATCTTCTACTGGAGTGCGTACTCCTTCCTCACGGTCTAGCCTATCTGGATTCCGAGTGAGTTTTATAATTAATTCCTATAAGCTACGGGACTTTGGAATATTAAATATATAATATAAATATAAATCAAGTATGTGACATGCAGTTAGAACTGCCATGTCACAATCTTTATCTTAAATATATAATTATCTTAAAAATCTATCAACTTTTACTATAGAGCATTATATGTAACATTCGTTGCTAATTGTGTCTGGAATTTATTCTTCTGGGTTAGAATTTCTAATTTCAATGTAAATGTTATATAAAATACATGTCAATATTCAACTTAAAAAAAGTGTAAGTGCGCTACAATTGATTTTTTTATCCAAAAGTTTAAAAGAAATCTTGGAGCAATACCTTTCAAATAATCTGTAGCATTTTTATGGCCTTCAGTTCTGTAAAAAGTTATGATAATTTAAAGAAAGAGAAAAAATTCACAAAAATTGACATGGTAATTCCCATGTAAATTTTTAAAAAAATTTCCTGTTTTTTAAATTATCATAACTTTTTAAAGAACTCAAGGCCATAAAAATGCTACAGACTATTTGAAAGGTATTGCTCCAAGCTTTCTTTTAGACTTTTGTATAAAAAAATCAATTGTGGCGGCCTTGCACTTTTTTTAAGTTGAATATTGACATGTAGTTTATATAACATTCACTTTGAAATTATAAATTCTAACCCAGAAGAATAAATTCCAGACACAATTAGCAACGAATGTTACATTTAATGTTCTATAGTAAAAGTTGATAGATTTTGAGTTAAATAGTGGTAAACCCAGCTGGTATTGAAAAAAACTTGGAAAAATCCACTTTTTGAGGCTAGAATAACTTTTGAGCAAATAGATTCCAGTACCTAAAAATTTTTTTCTTTATTCTGAAAAACATTTGGAATGTGTACCCAAAATTTTATTCATTTTAAAATTTTGATCGGACCACTTCACGTGGAATAGCCCATATATATATATATGTATCTATGTATGTACTATGGTCTCTGGAATCATATATATATATATATATATACATATATATATGTATGCACATATAAGGGAGTGAAAAATTTTTATACACAGCGGCATATATTAGAACCCTGAAATCTTATACCGAACGGCGGTAAACTATTTATATCGCCTTAAAAATTAAACAGATTCACACAAACCTTGGAGGTATTGCTATAGTGCTTTGGTTTTATACCAAAAATTTAATTTTTTTTTTAATACGATTATAATTTATAAATAAAAGTTTTTACCAAAATTTAGTGTAATGAAATCAGAATAAAAATAATAAAAATAATAGAGACATATTAAATGTTAGCTGTAAATTTTAAACTATATGAATTCTTATAAAGCTTAAATTTATATTTTAATAATTATAAATGTTAATAAAAAATTAACTTACCAAAAATAGTAAAGTGCATATACTTAATTGTAGTATTTAGTAAAAACTTATTAAAATTTTGAAGTATTTTAAGCGGATCTAAATAAAACTTTACCTCCTAAAATAAATTTATTCAATGACGAAGGATATCGCTAAAAGTTCTATGTCATTAATATTTTGTACTTTAAGAGTAATAAAACTTTCTTCTTAAATAAATAAATTTTTGTATTAATTTTGTCACTGTTAAATTTTGAATTTTCTTTTGCCATTACTATTTATAATAGAATTATCTTAAAAATGCAATAATTAATGTATTTAATTTTTAACCCATTGTTTATATCACATATGGATATTTGGAAAAGTGTATGTTCACACACACACACACACACACACACACACACACACACACACACACACACACACACACACACACACACACACACACACACACACACACACACACACACACACACACACACACAACTGCTGCAAGACGGGAAGCTCCGGATCGGATGGGTCAATTGCAGAGTTCGACTGCGAGAGGTATCCTCGCGCTGCTACCGATGCCACGAATCGGGACACATCGCGAGGGAGTGCAAGAGCGCAGTCGACCGGTCAGCGCAATGCTATCGGTGCGGCCAAGAGGGCCACAAAGCAGTGGACTGCGAGGCCAAAGCCAAGACCTCGCATGAGGAAGGAGCACACATCAAAAATGATTAAGGTGCTCCAAATAAACCTCAACCACTGCGCTGTGGCCCAGGACCTGCTGTCCCAGCTGGTCAGAGAGGAGAGAGCGGACGTAGCGATCATCAGCGAGGAGATCCGGGATCTCGAGAAGTCGAACTGGGTAAGGGATGCCACGGGCAAGGCGGCCATCTGGGTATGTGGAAATATACACATCTCCAGAAAGATGGTCGCCCCCCTTCCCAGCTTCACCTGGGTGGAGGTGGCGGGGGTACGCATGTACAGCTGCTACTTCCCGCCCAGCGATTCCACCGAGGACTTTGCGAGATCTCTGGATGCAGTCGTCACCAGTGCTCGGTCCTCACGGCTACCGGTCGCAATCGGTGGGGACTTTAATGCTTGGGCGACGGACTGGGGCAGCGCCAAGACCAACGCGCGTGGTCGCGCACTTCTCGAGGCGTTCGCTCTACTGGGGCTGGAGATCGCTAACACAGGGACAACCCCGACTTTCACCAAAGCCGGCAAGTCGTCCATAGTCGACCTCACCTTCGTCGATCCAAGATTGATGGGGGGAGGGGGACTCGGCTGGAAAGTTAGCGATCGTTACACGGGTAGTGACCACCAAGCACTCGTGTACCAGCTCCAGCTGACCAGCGGGAGGACAAAGAGAGCAGGAAGAGGAGCAAGAGAGAGATGGGCACCAGCCACGTTTGATCGTGAGACGTTCCTCTGCTCCCTTGAGGGGGAAAAAGTGGAGGGAACCGCCGAAGAAAAAGCACGAGGCCTCACGAATGCCCTAACAGCGGCTTGCGATGCCTCTATGTCCGTGAAGTTTAACCCTCGCGGCCGCCCACCGATAATCTGGTGGAGTGAGGACATCGCAGAAAAGAGACGTGAGTGCCTGCGTGCCAGAAGGCTGCACCAAAGAGCGAGGGGAACACCGCAGTTCCAAGATCGTTCCGCAGAATACGAACAAAAGCGGAGGGATCTCAAGGTGGCCATCAAAACTGCCAAGAGAAGGTGTTGGCGGGAGCTCTGTGAGGAGGTGGACCACGACCCCTGGGGCAGACCGTATAAAACGGTTATGAATAAGATCAACCCCGGGGGAGCTGTTGCACCCACCGACCCAGTTTTTCTGGACGGATTCGTCCGCCACCTGTTTCCAGAACATCGGAAAAGGGCAGTAGAGACGGGCCTGATGGCCACCATTGGTGCAGCCGAGTCGCCAGACATTAGTGAAGCCGAACTGAGGATGGCCGCTAAGGGTATTTCCGTACGTAAAGCTCCAGGGCCTGACGGAATATCTGGCCTGGCCGTCAAGACAGTGGCGATGAGTGCTCCGGGCTTGTTCCTGGACGCATTCAACGCATGCCTAAGAGAAGGTTGCTTCCCGGCCCAGTGGAAGACGCAGAGGCTGGTACTCCTACCAAAGGGAAACAAACCCCCGGAGGAGCCATCATCTTACCGCCCGCTCTGTCTACTGGATATAGTTGGGAAGCTCCTGGAGCGGGTGATCTGCGCCAGGCTTGCAGAGGCCATCGGTCGGGCCGGAGACCTCTCCGACAACCAGTTCGGCTTCCGAAAGGGTCGATCGACCATGGATGCTGTAGGCAGAGTTGTTGGCATAGCCACAAACGCCATCAATGCTGGTCGGAGTGCAAGGCGGATGTGTGCCATCATCACCTTGGACATCCGGAATGCCTTCAACTCGGCCAGATGGGACGACATCATGCTGTCCCTGCAGCACTTCCAAGTGCCACTCTATCTTAGGGAGGTCACCTCGAGTTACCTGACGGACCGTACTCTGCTCTACGACACCGACGACGGTGTGCACTCCCACAACATCACGGGAGGCGTGCCGCAGGGTTCGGTCATTGGGCCCCTACTCTGGAACGTTGTCTATGACGGCCTGCTTAGGCAGCAACTTTCGGAGGGTGTCTCGATGGTGGCTTTCGCGGACGACGTGGCGCTAGTGGTGGTCGCAAAGAGTGTCGAAGAGATCGAATATCTCGGAGACGTCTCTATAGAAGTGGTCGCCACTTGGTTGAGAGACCACGGACTTAGTCTGGCGGCGGAAAAAACGGAGGCGGTGCTCATCTCTCGCACAAAAAAGGAGAGGACCGCCACCTTCACGGTAGGTAAAGAACGTATACGGTCGGTGAAAACCTTGAAGTATTTAGGGGTCACACTAGACGCGCGGCTGTCGTTCAAACACCATCTCGCGAACGCGGGCTCAAAGGCGGCAAGGGTGGCCCGTGCGCTGGCGGGCATCATGCCCAACATCGGGGGACCCCAGCAACCGCGAAGGTCTCTCCTTGCCTCGGTGGTGAGCTCCGTAATTTTATACGGAGCTCCTATCTGGGCTGATGCACTGAACAGGCACAAGAGCTTTGGTGCTCCGTGTCAGAGAGCCTGCAGGATAGCTGCGCTAAGGGTGGCCCGGGCATACCGAACCGTATCTGACATTGCGCTTTCGGTGATCGCGGGGACCGCCCCCTTCGACCTCCTGGCAGCCGAGAGAGCTGAAAGACACCGTGAGGGTGGGCGACGCGTAGAAGAGAATCGCTGCCATAACCGATGGTCATTGCGGACCGTAGAGGAGTGGCAGCGGAGATGGGACTCAGCCAGGGACGGCCGCTGGACCTACCGCATAATCCCGCGGATCCAGGAGTGGGCGAGCAGGAAACACGGCTTCGTCAGTTTCCAGCTTACCCAGGTGCTGACCGGGCACGGATGCTTCCGTAGCTACCTATTTCGTATAGGGGTCTACGGCAGCGCAGAGTGCCCGGCTTGTCCAGGGGTGGACGAAGACGTGGAACACGTCCTCTTATGGTGTCCTCGTTTCAGGGAGGAACGGGACCAGTTTCAAGTCACTTGGAGCGGTCCCCTCACCCCTGAGGGCTTCGGGGCGTGCCTGCTTGACTCCCAGGAGGGATGGAACGCGGTAGTGACCCTCTGTACGTCCGTAGTGGACAGGCTGGGTCTCATCAGAAGAGAAGAGGAGACAGGAGTTGCGATAGCAACAGTAATGGGCTAATGTAGCCGTGCCTCCCCCCGCGAAGTAATGCCTTGCGGCGGTTTCCGCGGGGGAATAAAGGTAAGAAAAGAGGTGGAGTTTTAGTGGGTATGCCTATCGACATCCTTCGGTAGGAGAGTCCCACACACGGGAAGTCTCGCATGGCTCCAGTCATGGTGCATTAAGCATTTCTCCACCTCTTCGGAAAAAAAAAAAAAAAAAAAAAAAAAAAAACACACACACACGCACGCACACACACTTATATATATATATATATATATATAACATATATATATGACATATATATATAACATATATATGACATATATATATAAAACACATATATATATATATGTTGAATTCTGAATTCTTAGACACGGCGGCGGCGACGGCGGCGGCGAAATATTTATATATTATAGAGATATATATATATATATACTAGGGGGGCTGCGCCCCCCTGCGCGCTTCGCGCGCCAACCCCCTATTTTTAATTTCGAAGGTTTTACGTAATTAATTTATTTAAAATAATGTTTGAAATTGTATTACTTTTTCACTACCATGGACACCTTAGAATTATATTCTCGTCTTTGTTGCTCATCTATAATAATTTTTGTTTCACACATACACACATGCAGGCAACCCCGCATAGGTGCATGATCAACCTTTCGTATTTTCGTACTTCCGATAAAATAAATAAGCGAGGTATCGAGTTTGTTTTCGTTCCGTCTCATTCTAGCATATGCTGTTTGTGCCGGTCACAACATGCGCCACGTATTCACTAGTTCTTCAATCGATATCAGTTTCTCGTTAATATTTTTATTCAGAATTTCAATTTCTGAATTTATGTTGTTTAATATTTTTCATCTTAAATAATACAATATTCAAATTATACCTCTTCACTATTCGTTTTTAATTTTTCTTATTTTCCCGTCTTTATTTTTTTATCTTACAAGGTTAAACTTTAAGTTAATATTATTATCCAGTTTTTAAAACAAATAGTATTAATTATTTGCGGTTTATTAAACATTATTTTTAGATTAGATTTACTCATCTTTGCCTACATTTTTAATAGCAAATGTAATAGATTTTTCCACTCACTCGGTTTTGATTTCTGTTTATTTCAGCTTCTAAATAAATTTAGCACCTCACTTACCTTTCTCATTTAGTATTAACTTTTCTTCCACATCCTTCTTGCACGTGTCTTTCTCCATTTTCCTCTTATTTTCATCTCTTTTAACGAAAAACTCCTTGCTCAGTGGAAGCGTGGCAATTTATTTGGCTAAGCCTATAACCTGTTGCATTTGGGTGGTGGAAAGAGGTTGCACAAAAAAATAACGTTTTATATATAAACACACTTCTTTATATTTACTTATACTAATTATTTATGAATCACAACGCGTCTTTATGAAACTCTGTTTTTGACGATAGACCGGTAAAAACCGACTGATGCGCTCGGTACACGCGGGCCCTGAAGGGCTTAGAGTGGGAAGAGGGAGAGCACGTATGGGCGCGTAATTTAAAATCCTTCAATTAGAAATCCACTACATAGATCCTTTGAAAACAAAAGAGAACGTTACAAGCCAAAGAAAAATTAAACAGTTTTCTTAACTGCAATATCCAGCGCTTCGATTAGAAGAGACTTAAGTCTTATAAAACTACAAACAAGTTAAAACGTAACCAAAATACCACGTCAAAATACATGCATTTGTGACCTAATAATGACGAAAAAAATGTCCCGGTATTTTTAGATATTTTTTTGTAACGGGGTATAATTTTTCGCGTAGGTAAGGGTAAAGGGAGCGCTTGCTACGGCACTGCCTATTTATACTCCCTAGGCGCTACCCCGAAAATGCGCGGCAGATTCAAATCAGCAAATCCAGCGCATGACCTACCTTTGCGATGTCCGTCACAACCGCGAGATCACTTGCCGATCTCGCGTTTTTGTTCAGCTGCAAGCGTCGCGAGATGAAATGGACCACGAATAAATGGCGATAAATTTGCGGTAAACTTAACACGGCTGCTCCTGAAATGGAGAGGGCGGTAATCAGGATAATGAGAATAATAGATACCGGTAATTAATAATCAAACTCGCACACGATTATTAATTACGAATATGATTTATTTATTACTAAAAAGATAAAACAGTTTTAACTAAGAATAATAAAAACAGATAATAAATAAGAAAAGAATGAAAAGACCGCGTGAGGTCTCGCGACGTAGTATAAACCCCAGGGTTACTCGCACTTTTACCTCTAATATCTCCCCGCGACACGCTTGACTTCGCTGCCTTTTCCTCTGTTGCTCTGTCACGCGTGGCAACCTCGCCTGTAAAGTTGCTAGAGTAGTGCACCAAACACCAGCACGCGAACTCCAGAACCCGGGCATGAATCCGTATCGAGGATTTCATGTATTGTAACAAATTAGCAAGGAAGGAGTTACCGGCGACGCGTGTGTTTACGATGACTTGCGTAAACTTTCTCTTGTCTCTCCTCAGCAAACTTGCGCGTCGAACTATTATTAGTCCTTACGCGGTTACCTCGCGGGCTTTCCCGATCATATACGAACTATTCCGATCGGCTCTTGCGCTGGTTATAACATATAGCTTCATACGCTTAAGAGTATGTAGCTTACCTTTACAGTATACATATATATATATATATGTATATGGTATTCCACGTGAAGTGGTCCGATCAAAATTTTAAAATGCACCAAATTTTGGGTACACTTTGCAAATGTTTTTCAGAATACAGAAAAAAATTTTTAGGTACTGGAATCTATTTGCTCAAAAGTTATTCTAACCTCAAAATGTGAATTTTTCCATATTTTTTTCAACACCAGCTGGGTTTACCGCTATATAACTCAAAATCTATCAACTTTTACTATAGAACATTATATGTAACATTCGTTGCTAATTATATCTAGAATTTATTCTTCTGGGTTAGAATTTCTAATCTCAAGGTCAATGTTACATAAACTACATGTCAATATTCAACTTAAAAAAAGTGCAAGTGCGCCACCTTTGATTTTTTCATCCAAAAGTCTAAAAGAAAGCTTGGAGCAATACCTTTCAAATGGTCTGTAGCATTTTTATGGCCTCCAATTCTGTAAAAAGTTATGACAATTTAAAGAAAGACAAAAAATTCACAAAAATTAACATGGTAATTCCCATTTAAATTTTTTAAAAAATTTCGTGTTTCTTTAAATTGTCATAACTTTTTACAGAATTGGAGGACATAAAAATGCTACAGACCATTTGAAAGGTATTGCTCCAAGCTTTCTTTTAAATTTTTGGATGAAAAAATCAAAGGTGGCGCACTTGCACTTTTTTCAAGTTGAATATTGACATGTAGTTTATGTAACATTGACCTTGAGATTAGAAATTCTAACCCAGAAGAATAAATTCTAGATATAATTAGCAACGAATGTTACATATAATGTTCTATAGTAAAAGTTGATAGATTTTGAGTTATGTAGCGGTAAACCCAGCTGGTGTTGAAAAAAATATGGAAAAATTCACATTTTGAGGTTAGAATAACTTTTGAGCAAATAGATTCTAGTACCTAAAAATTTTTTTCTGTATTCTGAAAAACATTTGCAAAGTGTACCCAAAATTTGGTGCATTTTAAAATTTTGATCGGACCACTTCACGTGGAATACCCCGTATATATGTGTATTAGCTCATTACTGAATTTATCATCTTCTTTACAGATCTTCAGTTAGCTGCAGAACTTGGAAAAACACTTCTTGAACGTAATAAGGAACTTGAAAATTGTATCAAGTTACATCAGTCCACAATTGAAGATCAGACGCAACAAATAGAGGTAAGTTACTATGAAATAAAATGTTGTGGGATAAATATTTTATAAAGCCTATAATTTAATGCCTTTCAAATATATATCCTAACAAATGTTAATGTCCTAACAAATTCCTGACCTCGTCCGAGAACATTGAAAGCGAGAGTAAATCAACTCGTATAAATATATATACATACATGTATACATACATATACCTTTGATTTGACTTTAACGATCGTTTCGATTAAATATTTAATTTTGTTGGTGGTATATACACATTTCTTAATAATACATTCGTGCGTATTAACCGGCAAGTTGATTGTCGTTAAATTAAGAATTAAGCAATTACGCTTTACGTAAATGTGTAATTTGACAATACATATACGGATAGTGAATTAAGTACATTTTTACGAGCTCTTTCGTTATTTTCTGCGCACTCGGTCGGCCGGCAATTAAAGAAAATATTAATATTCAAAAACGAAATTCCAGTCGCGCGTATATATATATATATATATATATATATATATATATATATATAAGGAATCCGCATATACACAAATACACACCACGGAAATACACGTACGAATGTACATGGAGAAGAATCTTCGGAAGGAGAGACGTGAAATTCCAAGCATTATAAGTTCTTCCATCTAGTCCATCTAGTGATCTTAACCTCGCGACAAGCGGCCGGACCGAGTTCCACAGCCGTGTACTGCGAGAGAACAAACAGTGAGAGAGAAAGAGAGAGAGAGAGAGTGGGGGGTCCCTTATACATACTCGCGTGTTTGGGAACTACGTGCTTTCCTCGTCTTCCGCCGGAGCGAAAGTAAAGCGAGCACTGGATTCGCTAAAGTATACAAGATAGAGGGAGATGCGTGTGCGCTACATTGATAACAAGTGTATCGTTGCGAGACCCTCGTTCACCTGTATCTCTCATTTATTAATGAACCTCTTTTGTCTACTTTCTCTCTCTCTCTCTCTCTCTCTCTGTTACTCTCTCTTACTCTCTTTCTCCTTCTCTCTCTTGTGAATTTCGTAGTTGAAAGCGCTAATAAAAAATTTCTACGCGAATCCTTTGGTCGATCGCTTGACTGATGGATTTCGCGAACAGGTACTCTGCTAGAAAATTAATTCACCTTTTTAGTTGAAATGCTAAAATTTTTCTAATTTTTATTGCTAATAAGTAACTTATTTTTAGCTTACTTTCTTTCTCCTAAAATCGGTTACAAATCTAACGACAACGTGTTGAAATTTTTTTAAAAATATTACTTATATTATTTGTATCACTAATAAAAATATGATGATTATCATTACCTAACGAATCCCTTCTTTGGAATATGAACTTAACCTCAAAACACTTAAATTCAAAACTAACGTGTGGAAAAATTGTTCAGCAATTGCGAGTTAATCTTATTTGATAAAATATTAGTATTAAACTTCTAAGTGCAATAAATTAAATAAAATAATTCAGTTTTTTTTTAAATTACTACCTACGGTTTTAATCGAAAATTAGCTAAAAACATGAATACTCAGCCGATTTTTCGCTGTTTTGTCGATATTTTTAAAATTAGCTAATAACTACCTAAAAATCCGTCACGATTTCTAAAGCAGGCTCGATGTAAACCATTTTATGTAAGTTTTTTTAATTCAACGTTAATGATAGATTATCTTTTTTCTCTTTTAACGGCGATAAGAATCGCATCGATCATATGATATAATACTAAATTTTTTGTAATGAAGAAATCTATATGCGTGTAATTATAAAATGTGACGTAAATATGTATTCTAGGTTTTTTGTATATACATATCTTGGATATTTTTACGACTTATTTTTTTTTAATGACGAATACCGTCATTAATTTTATTTTTTAATAAAAGAACGAGTCCATGGGAGTGAGTCAGTGGGAGAGAATGTGAGTCAGGGAATCTAGTCGTCAGTTATTACCTTGATTCTAGACCCGCCATTATCAGGGCCGACGCTGTGAAAGCCCGAATTCCGAGGACTTTTGTGAGAGAGATTGATTGAAAAGCTTTATTAATGTCTAGGATAAGAAGGCAAATTACATAGCATTTGTAAAAAAAAGTCAATTGTGGCTTGCTTACATTTTTTCAAGTTGAATATTGACGCCACAATTAATTTTTTTTATCCAGAAGTCCAAAAAAAAGCTTAAAGCAATACCTTTTAAACAGTCTGTAGCTTTTTTATAGCCTTCAATTCTGTAACAAGTTATGATAATTTAAAGAAAGACAAAAAATTTACAAAAATTAACATGTGGGTGCTCAACATATTACCGAAGATGCAGATTCAGTCGCAAATTGGGCCAAAAACAATGTACTCAAATATAATGTAAATAAGATTAAAGTGATGATCCTGGGTAGTCAAGCCTATGTGTCTCGTATTAACCTGGACACTGCACTGAGGGTTAAGGTAAGATAAGGGGCAATAACTTACTAAATTACGAAACAACTGTAAAATATCTTGGTGTCTGGATTATGCCCTCACTGTATTGGTCAAGTCAAGTGTCGTCGATCTCCCAGAATGTACATAAGATGCTTTACTCGATCAGGCATTATAAACATCCTTTCTTCCGGCATACGCGAAAGAGGCTGGTTGAAACCCTCATATTTCCTCATTTCGATTATGCATTTATGGTCTACAATGATGTTAACGGGACCAGGAATCTTAAGCTAAACCGATTGTTACATACGTGTGTTCATATTGTCTGGGACAATATCCCATGGAGGGCACATGTGACGCTCTATCGGTTGCACTTGGGCTGGCTGTTGTTCGAGTCTAGAAGGGCTTTGTTAATAAGCTCCTTGGCGCACATCAGCTCGTCTGTCACCATCGTCATTAACATATCTCCCACCTCGCACTGAAGCTCTGAGTCAATCATTCTTCGTAACTGCCTCTTGCCTCAATAATGAACTACCTTACATGGATTTCAACTTCATTGCATTTAATTCATTCAAAGCTAATCTCTACATGCACCTCTCTGGACTCGACTACCAATCTAGGGAAAATAGGGTTGCTGTGGAAGGACTCAGGTACCCCACCTACCGGTATTCTAGTTCTTTTAGCTTCTGAGTTCCCCATTTGTAAACGATTAATTTATTTATTTTATTTAAGATAGTTATTTATTTATTATGTAAACCTATGTTTTTTTATAATATTTTATTATAATTGTTATTAGTAATACTGTTATCAGCATTAATAGTATGCACAGCGCTTCTATAATGTTGTTATTATATTTGTAAGCATTGTTAAAGTCTAACTATTGAATATTCAGCTATGTTAACAGGGTTTCACCCCTAAATACCCAATAAAGTATTCATTCATTCTCTCTTCCTTACACTAACTCTAATAACTCTTCGTCTCTTTCTCTCTCTCACACACACACTCAACCTCAACCCTCCCACATTTCACCGCGCGAACGACCTTTAATTAAAATCGGCGAGGACGAAACCGTACATCCTACCACGGTCGCCATTTGTAATGTGGTATTCGCAAATCTGGATTAATTGTAAAATAATTAAGATTAATTTTAATTGTATTTATCGTTGGAACGCATTGCTCTATACCGCGTACACAATTATTTTACTTTCCGCGAAGATGCCGGCAAGTTGTCGCCAGGAAGAAGTTTGTTGGGACGTACGGTGCAGAGGATTTGGGCAATCCTCCTTGCCTCGACGCGATTTAAATTAAATTATTAGAATATCGGCGGAAGTGGCGAAAATCCAATAACCACATGAAAGTTAAAATCTAAATAATAACATTTATTGCATTAATCTACAAAATGGCCAACCAAGTTTCGTGTCGCGACATATTCCCTGCACTCGGGCGGAAATCCCAGGAAGTCTGCCAGATCGAGATCATGTGTTGCAATGGCGACTCTTCGAAGCTCTACTACCCCCCCCCCCCTTAGATTAGAGTATGGGAGTTGCAGGTAAACCTAGATCATTTGTAAAATTTGCTAGGCACTCGCAGGAATAAGTACATTGCGTAAGTCATTAATATATAGGCAGAAAAGTAGGGGTCCCAGGACTGTCGCTTGTGGCCCTCTTAGGTTTGTTGTAATCCAGGAAGATAAGTTACCTGATGAAACAACAGCCTACATAGGGGATACCGAGGTTAGTTGGCACGCTTTTTGTGCTAGTAATTTGGATCCAATTAACGAAATTCAAATTTTCATTTTGCACATTAAAAGACCTTCGAACATAAATAAGTTAAATATAACATAAATAAGTTAACATAAGTTTTATCGTTCAGTAATTTGTCCAACTTGCTCTGGTCACGGGTAAGTTGGCAGTTAATAATTTACATATAAATAATCCTTTAATAAACAAAATAAATTTTATTTTTGACAAAATTGATAAATAATTAGATAAATAAAACGAAAATGATAATAATTTAAATTAATCGAGATTCGTCATTGACAGTTTTCACAAATATAAATTTTATTTACTTTTGCGCACTCTTCGTGTGCTCACTCTTTACACTTAAGACACATTCCAAATATCGTGCGCCAAAAATTTGCATTGATTCATTACTTTTTTTAAATTTTTCAAACAACCATTAACAGTATGTCAATTAAATCCAGTCGCCCTAGCTCAACTTGTAGCTTCTGCAGTCCTAATCGATAGATCTTTATTTCGTTTTAAAAATGCGAAAACCAATCAACTCCTGCTATTTTATTCTCAAACCAACTAGGAAGTATTGAGTTTTAATGAAAAAGCATAATCATAAACCAATTTCTTTACTTCAGTGGGTGATAAGCCAAAATAAACATCAGAAGCTTTTTTAATATTCTTTACTAAATGTTATTCTTGCATACCTATAAATACCTAGCAAAAAATTAGAATTACATAAATTAAATAAATTATTAAAATTCAAATTAAATATAATTAGAGTTAGAGCAAACAAAACAATTGTTCGGTAATCAAAATAAAATTACATGGGTATTTACATTTTACACCGTACAAATCCGTCAACTCAACTGATTTCTAAATGTATTGATCTGTAAATAAACAGCCATGCCAATAATATTACTACAAATGTAAAACATAACTTTTCTCTATTTATCTGTCTAATTTTCTAATTAATAAAGATTCTTTTAAAGTTTTTATTTTCTCAATCTCTTCATAGCTGGTTTTGCTACAATACCGGTGAAATGTTCTTATTGAGATTCCTAATTCGTCAGCTATTTCCTTTGCAGATGTTCTTTCATATTTTACCCTTTGTATAGCTTATAAGATTATATTTTTTGGTAGGTTGCCTCTATTTGTTTTACGTTTGCATGTACAAACCATTATGCGGTAATAAATGCATTAACAAATAAATGTTGATAGTTTAAAATTGTTTTTTTTAGATTGATACCAAAAAAGTAGAATGCCAACATGCCCCGAAAAAAGAGCGTCAACTTGTCCCGAAAGCTCATAAAAATGGTTACAATTTTTTATTCCCTAATGCATGTATTGCAAAAATTCCAATGTAATGATTTAGAATCGATCTCACTTTACAATATACTACAGTAATAGGTATTATTAATTATTTATATAAATCCTGAACTAAACTTCAAAGAGACTGAAAAATTTTACGGTGGTATGCGAAATGTTATAATTACTTATTGCCTAGGCATAGTCAGCGATAACACTCACAGTTATGGTGTTTATACAAAATAGATAATAAATGATGATGGCATAGGCAAATTCGCTATATAGTGTTGCCAATCGATTCTAATTTATTATTATTATAATTTAATTATATTATTATTGTTATTATAATTAGTATAATTATTAACATTATTATGTCAACGTTGTATAATGCAAATAAATTGCATTGTTCTTTGCGGACGATCGTCATTGTTTTCTTGATGCAAAAATTGTAAAGGGAAGCCGACAAAAGATTACAGTCGCTCTTGAGTAATGCAAGTAGGCGTGGCAAACATTTTCCCTTTTTCTTTGGACATAACCATTAGCGCATGAATTACATGAGTTTCATGACCTACAAGCCCCTCGAGCTCAGGTTAAACCTGAGGCCGATTTGACCTCAGTGTGATGAAGGTCACCACGTACACGGCTAGATAAATAAATCTTGCCTGAAGTCTTTGGCTAAAGTGAACTAAAAGAAATCGGAAATCTAACTAATAAGATGATTTCCTGGAAAATTCGGCTGAAGGGCGGAAAACGACGAATCGAACATTACCGTGAAGATGTATATCGTCGGGGGGAATGGCCCAAGGACTATATAGGGACCGCGAAGGTCCGATCCCAGTCAGTATTTTTATTCGCTTCGACTTCGGGAGTACACAGTAAGACCTTTAGTCGGCGTTCTTATAAATATAAATATTTAATTTCCTTAATATATTGTAAATATAAATATTTAATTTCCTTAATATATTGTAAATATAAATATTTAATTTCCTTAATATATTGTAAATATAAATATTTAATTTCCTTAATATATTGTAAATATAAATATTTGATTTTCTTTAATATAAGGTAACAGTTGAAATTAAACTTGTTTCTTTAACTATTCCCTCCATGTGCACCATATAGTTTATTTGCGAAATATTGAAAGTTTGCAAACTTGCCCCGGTTTTCCCTATTAAACAAAAAGTAAATATTAAGCAACATTAAGACGGACCTAGAGAACCCCATTTGTTATAACAGGTCAAGTAAACGGGTAGGAGATATTGTATCAAACGACTTGCTACAATCGAACAACAGGAGTATTGTTACAAGTTTTCTATCAATCTCTGCACGTATGTCTTTTGTCAACTTAAGCAAAGCGGTTTCCGTCGAGTGATATGGTCTAAAACCAGTTTGCAATGGGTCCATTAGCGAGCGTGACTGAAGGTACTCGTGCAGCTGATTTAAGGCAATTTTCTCTAAAACCTTTGAGAGGAAACATAATAGTGCCATTGGTCTGAAATAAGAAGGCGATGCTGGTATTTTGCACTTTTTCAAAGGGATGATATGAGCCAGAGATTTGGAAAAATACCTGTCGAAAAAGTAGAACTATTTTTTTTTCACGGAAATTACCAAATACAGGCAATTTCCAAATATTGTCATTGTCAGGAGCCTCAGATATACGATTTTAATGAGACTCTGTTTTAATTGCCTCGGTTCTATCATCTGTATGTCTTCTAATATGAAAATATTCTTCAAGTATTTTTGGATCCTTCGTACGTAAATAAGGCCTATATAGTGTATTACGTTTGAGCTGCAACTGAGATTATGCCAGGAGTAAGTTCTGGCTATGTATTCAATCTACAACACCACATAAAATCTTTGTTATATTTTTTAAATTATTTTCAAAGCCTGGCAAAACTGTTAAAGATTTCAATATCGAATCAAATCTGGATGATGTTGCAGACAGACTATCCGAGAAACTATCCGAAAACAAGCTTGCAGTAGTCGCCTGTATACGTTGTATAATCACCTACAAGTTTGTCAAGATTTAAAACTAAATTTTTTGTATTCTATAATGCACTCGATGTACTAGACGCCTGCGATGCTGCAACCATATCATACAGGGAGTCCCCCGCCTGTAGCTCCACAACCAGTAATACCTTTTCTACATTATTTGATTTCACATTATTTCCCGGCGTTGACGTCAAATTTTCCCAGCATTGCAGAAAATCAGTTGAATATTATCGCAAACATTGCGAATAGCAAAGGAACTATAATAAAAACGCCCGAAGGCAGGAGGTGGCAGTGTCAAGCATATAAATACAGAGACTTCACAAAACGTGGCTAAAGCTACTTACTACGCAGAAAAAGAGAGAGAGAGAGAGAGAAAGAGAGGAAGAGATAGATATATAGATCTTTATTATGTTTATTATGGGTAGAAACCTCGTTGACACTTTACAACTAGCGCAACATACATAAAAATTGTACAAAAATACTAGTAATAATAAATAAATAACAAACAAAATAAAAAAAATATACATATAAAAACAGCGCTTTACATTGTTGCAAGAGCAGAGAAGAGCAAATAAATAAATACTTATCAAGTGATCAAATTAAAAAAACTCTAAACGATAAGAAAATAATAATTAATTAAATAACAAACGATCAATATAGGCCTAGATATACATAGGATATAATATAAAACGGAATATTTGATTGAATATTGATTTCATTGATTTGGGAACGGATCAGGTTTTCGCGAACCACCCATTCTTCCCAGGCTGTACAGCCAAGACCAAGCAAATAATTGAAAATGAATGATTTGAAATGATTTATATGAAATATATCAAATGGGATAATTGGGAGCGAATTTATTAATTTAGTGGCGCTAATGACAATTGATCTATATAGTGATTCAGTGCGGGGTGGAAAATAAGTTAGAGATTTAGGAGGATGACGAGATGAGTAACAATGATATGTTAAGGAAAATAATGAGGTGGGTTTCGAGCCAAAACACTAAATGCCAATGAACATATGTAAAGTGAGCGCCTTTACTCAACTCATAGCCGCATAATATTAGCCTATATGATGTTACATGATCATATCTATGCAGGTTGCCCCACACAAATCTAATACAGGCATTGAGTAGTCACTGGAGCATAATCAAAGTGTGGTATTATTAGCACATCTACAAGATATTTCCTAGAAGCAGTCTAGTAGGCGACGGCCAAATGCCTAGCGATTTAACCTTATTTTCAATATCGAGATAGTTATTTGCCAATTTAACTCACGGAGCAGCAGTTAGGTTCATGCATGATACATATGCCTCTAATTCGTCTTGCAGTTGCTACATTATATTGATGTGCATTTATCGATCGTTCAACATACTTATTTTACACGGAAAAAGTATAACTCTATATATATATATATATGGGGTATTCCACGTGAAGTTGTCAGATCAAAATTTTAAAATGCGCCAAATTTTGAGTTCACAATGCAAATGTTTTTCAGAATACAGAAAAAAATTTTTAGGTACTGGAATTTATTAGCTGAAAAGTTATTCTAACCTCAAAAAGTGAACTTATTCCAGGTTTTTCAACACCAGCTGGGTTCATCGCTATTTAACTCAAAATCTATCAACTTTTACTATACAACATTATATGTAACATTCGTTGCTAATTATGTGTAGTATTTATCCTTCTGGGTTAGAATTTCTAATCTCAAGGTCAATGTTACATAAACTACATGTCAATATTCAACTTGAAAAAAGTGTAAGTTCGCCACAATTGATTTTTTTATCCAAAAGTCTAAAAGAAAGCTTGGAGCAATACCTTTCAAATGGTTTGTAGCATTTTTATGGCCTTCAATTCTGTAAAAAGTTATAATAATTTAAAGAAAGACAAAAAATTCCCAAAAATTAACATGGTATTTCCCATTTAAATTTTTTAAAAAATTTGGTGTCTCTTTAAATTATCATAACTTTTTACAGAATTGAAGGCCATAAAAATGCTACAAACCATTTGAAAGGTATTGCTCTAAGCTTTCTTTTAGACTTATTACGTTGCGTGTAGCATTACGGCGGATATAGATTCATTGAATATGAGACGTATTTCTCATTTCTTTAAAAAAATAAACATTTGCTGCCAAGAGTAATATTACAATTACCTTAATTTTAGTTATAGCTAGGAGGGAAAGTATCTTTTAACATCTCTATGTAGCTGTAAAATTTATAATTTATGTTTGAAGTACGTTTATCGTAGAAATCAACACCTGACTACAGCGCCATTCGAAGCCTCGAGAACGAGCGGCTTTTGATGGAGGCTATAGCTCCGACATCCCCTTAATGATGCAATCATTGATTACATAATACCAAGGCTTTTTCTCTAATTAATCTGAGGTTTTTTAATGACGATATTTTGATTTAATAAATAATCTATTTTACTTGAATAACCTTAAATATTGTGTTTTGTTTTACATATAAGTTGCACGATACCTCATTATCCTCAAAACACCCTCTTTTCTTTGTATTTAGTATATTCGTTTAGTAAGTAAGCGAAATAAATATCAAGGTCAATGTCACATAAACCACATGTTAATATTCTACTTGAAAGTGTAAATACGTCCAAATTGATTTTGTTATCCAAAAATCTAAAAAAAGCGTGAAGTTAATACCTAAACAAAACCTTTTAAATGTTCTGTAGCTTTATTATGGCCTTTACTTCTGTAAAAAGTTATGATGATTTAAATAAATACGAAATTTCTTTAAATTTTTATATGGGAATTACCATGTTAATTATTGTAAAGTTTTTGTCTTTCTTTAAATTATCATAGCTTTTTACAGAATTGAAGGCCATAAAAAAGCTACAGACCATTTGGAAGGTATTTCTTCAAGCTTTTTCTTAGATTTTTGGAAACAATCAATTAGGGCGTACTTACACTTTTTAAGTTGAATATTAACAGTTTATGTGACATTGACCTTTAGACTAGAAATTTTAACCCAGAAGAATAAATTCTAGACATAATTAGCAACGAATGTTACATATAATGTTCTGTAGTAAAAGTTAATGGATTTTGAGTTGTATAGCGGTGAACCCAGCTGGTGTTGAAAAAATCTTGGAAAAATTCATTTTTTGAGATTAGAATAACTTTTGAAAAATAGATTTCAGTATCTTAAATTTTTTTTTCTGTTTTCTGAAAAACATTTTCAGTCTGTATCCAACATTTGGTGTATTTTAAAATTTTGATTGAACCAATACACAAGGAGTGTTCCATATACATATATATATATACATATACAGTACCGTTCATAAAATAAGACTAATATTTCAAAATTTTTCATTTAAATATATAAATTTTATCTGATGTTTAACAATCCAGAAGTTTCGAAGAAAATATCGTAGAATAATGTAAAATAAAAATGTAATACAGGAAATTCAACATTGTTTCATTTATTGATAAATATCTATCTATCTATCTATCTATCTATCTATCTATCTATCTATCTGTCTGTCTGTCTGTCTGTCTGTCTGTCTGTCTGTCTGTCTGTCTGTCTGTCTGTCTGTCTGTCTGCCTGCCTATCTGTCTGTCTGTCTGTCTGTCTGTCTGTCTGTCTGTCTGTCTGTCTGTCTGTCTATCTATCTATCTATCTATCTATCTATCTATCTATCTATCTATCTTTTTTTTCCGAAGAGGTGGAGAAATGCTTAATGCACCATGACTGGAGCCATGCTAGACTCCCCGTGTGTGGGACTCTCCTATCGAAGGATGTCGATAGGCATACCCACTAAAACTCCACCTCTTTTCTTACCTTTATTCCCTTGCGGAAACCGCCGCAAGGCATTACTTCGCGGGGGGAGGCAACGGCTAGGTTAGCCCACTATTGTTGCTATCGTAACTCTTCTTTCCTCTTCTCTTCTGATGAGACCTAGCCTGTCCACTACAGACGTACAGAGGGTCACTACAGCGTCCCATCCCTCCTGGAAGCCAAGCAGGCACGCCCCGATGCCCTCAGGGGTGAGGGGACCGCTCCAAGTGATTTGAAATTGGTCCCGTTCCTCCCTGAAACGAGGACACCGTAAGAGGACGTGTTCCACGTCTTTGTCCACCCCTGGACAAGCCGGGCACTCTGCGCTACCGTTGACCCCTATACGAAATAGGTAGCTACGGAAGCATCCGTGCCCGGTCAACACCTGGGTAAGCTGGGGCACTGACGAAGCCGTGTTTCGTCCCATCTGGTAGAGTTAAAGGCATTCCGGATGTCCAAGGTGATGATGGCACACATCCGCCTTGCACTCCGACCAGCATTTATGGCGTTTGTAGCTATACCAACAACTCTGCCTACAGCGTCCATGGTCGATCGACCCTTTCGGAAGCCGAACTGGTTGTCGGAGGGGTCTCCGGCCCGACCAATGGCCGTTGCGAGCCTGGCACAGATCCCCCGTTCCAGGAGCTTCCCGACTATATCCAGTAGACAGAGCGGGCGGTAAGATGATGGCTCCTCCGGGGGTTTGTTTCCCTTCAGTAGGAGTACCAGCCTCTGCGTCTTTCACTGGGCCGGGAAGCAACCTTCTCTTAGGCATGCGTTGAATGCGTCCAGGAACAAGCTCAGAGCACTCATCGCCGCTGTCTTGACGGCTAGGCCAGGTATTCCGTCAGGCCCTGGGGCTTTACGTACGGAAATACCTTTAGCGGCCATCCTTAGTTCGGCTTCACTAATGTCTGGCGACTCGGCTGCACCAATGGTGGCCATCAGGCCCGTCTCTGCTGTCCTTTTCCGATGTTCTGGAAACAGGTGGCGGACGACTCCGTCCAGAAAAACTGGGTTGGTGGGTGCAACAGCGCTCCCGGGGTTGATCTTATTCATAACCGTTTTATACGGTCTGCCCCAGGGGTCGTGGTCCACCTCCTCATCAAATTTTATCTGGTGTTTAACAATCCAGAAGTTTCGAAGAAAATATCGTAGAATAATGTAAAATAAAAATGTAATACAGGATATTTAACATTGTTTCATTTATTGATAAATCTATCTATCTATCTATCTATCAGAGTGCTTCTCACTCTGGCAATGTATTAACCGCGATTCTCATACCTGGTGAATCTTACGTGGATTTCACACCCAACCGACCAGAACCGTCTCGGATATATATTGCGACAGACGCACACACTCATAGCATTATAAACGCAATTTTTGTTATTTATTTATGTAACTCGAGTCAAAGAATAGCATTGCCTTGACTTGACATTGTATTATACTCGATTCCCTAGAATAAATCACTAATTTCAATCGCACGTAATTACTGACCTTATCTGCGATAATTTTTCTATCCTAAAAGTGGTTATCGCCATGTCTCGCGTCGGTTACTAATAAATTACACTAGAAAAAATATAGTTGTGTGGGATTGATGTCTGTTATTTACACGTGGATCTAAACGTGCTTACATTACAGAACGTGATACGGTTTCTGGGAGCGAAAACATCTCATGTGGCGAGACGCAAGCGAATGATGTTGCACGCGAGGACCGTCGCCAGACCGGGGGATCGGGCAATTCTAATTTCGACCGATAGCGACCGCGGGTTAGCAAAAGGAGGTAGAGGCAGATCACGTCATGACTACAGTTAGTGTCCAGATTTTGGGTTAGATTTTATTATAATTGGTAGCCACTTCTCATCTCAAATTCGTTAGGTATGCGGAAACCACATTGCGGGTATATGGAACCTAAAAGGGTATGTGGCAAGATATTATATACTGTATTGTATGACGAATTCGAATAACGCGAGCGAGCAGCATCGTAATGTTGTAAGACGGTACGCGCCACCTACCACAAGTCGCCACGGGCTGGCTAGATGCAGCTCGGCTCGATTCTACGTGGTTCCGTGGGAGAAATCGGCTTCTCGCACGAAATATATGCGCGGTCACCCGGAATTACAAATACAATATAGATGTATACTCCCCTTGACACACCACAGGGGTTGTCTCCCCGCGTCCCATGTTTTTGTACCACCTGTGCTTTTTTATCGTAGTGTGTGTGCGTCTTTTTAAAATTCTTTTTAGAGTTGTTAAGCATCTGGGTCAGATAGAAGGTGACGAACCCGTGTTTTTTACTCGTCCACTTTGTGACATCTGTAATGACACGGTGGATCCAGTGATCTTCAACGGCCGAATCCCATCTCTGCTGTCACAGTTTGATGGTCCTGATTGACCACCGGCTGCTACAGCCATGTGCTGCTACGTCACTGTTTTCTATCCTCTTCAGTCTTCTCTATCGCCAAAAGATCGACGGGAGGATCCCGTAATCACCAATAGGGCTATATCTGACACGGCTCTATAAGCATGAACCACCCTCAACGTAACTATTCTGCAGGCTCGCCGACGAGATGTCCCGTTATGTTGCAACTTACAGCATTTGCCCAGATTAGAGCCCCACACAAAATTACGGTGCATTGCCACCTTAGCTAAGAGGGCCTGACGTGGCTGCTTTGACCCTCCGATATTGGGCATTATTCCCGACAAAGCTCTAGCCACTTCTTTGGCTTTCGACCCTGCAATCAATAGGTGTTCCTTGAATGTTAGCCGCACATCTAAAATTACTTCTAGTATTTCGCCGTGTCCACCGAATGTATAGGCTTACCATTTACAGCAAAGGTGGCGTACCTCCCTTGCTTCGTTCGGGAGATAAGAACCGCTTCCGTCTATTCGGCCGCCAGACACAGCCCACAGGTGCTCAACCATACAGCTACTACCGCGATAGAGACATCTTCAAGGTATTCCACCTCATCGATGCTCTTTGCGACGACGACGAAAGCCACATCGTACTCAAAGGCCACCATCGTCACCACCTCTGGAAGTTGTTGTTTAAGCAGTCCGTCGTAAACGACGTTCCAAAGAAGGGGCCCCAAGACCGAACCCTGTGGCACGCCTCCGCAGATGTTATAGAAATGAGTGCCTTCCTCGGTGACATAAAGCAGGGTCTATTCTATGAGGTAGCTTAAGATGACTACGCAAATAGAGCGGTACCTTCAATTGTTTCAAGGACAACAAAAACTCGCTTGAATAGCTTCCTAGCTATATCCAACAAACAGAGTGGACGGTACGAAGGCGGGTTCTCCGGGGGTTGGTTCCCCTGTGGGAGAAGTACCAACCTCTGTACTTTCCATCGTGCCGGGAAGCATCCTAACTTAAAACAAGCACCGAATGTGTCCGCAAAAATTTGTGGCACATACATTGTCAACTCGGTTAAGCTAAGATCTAGCGGCGCGACTGTACTGTCAGTTACCATTAGGCAATTATAGGCTGCCCGTTCCTGATGTTGTGGGAAGAGATGGCTCAACGCTTTGTCAAGAAAATGTGGATACGATGGTAATGAGGCGCCCCTGGGTTTGATCTTATTTAGTACTATTTTGTACGATTTACTACAGGAATTACGGTCCTCTTACTCACAAAATTCACGTCAGGACTTGCGTTTAGCCGCTTTGATGGCAGCCTTGAGCTCTTCCCATTTTTTTGTGGGCCGCAGTTAGTTCCTGGCACCGCGGCATATCCCGAGCTCTCTGATATAGTCGCCGAGTCCGCGGACACTCACAATGTATTTTTGCGATATTCTTATTCCACCAGTAAACTGCTGAACAACCAAGAAGGATAAATTTGTTATGATACGTATGAGTTCCTCAATTCAACAACTGCTTCTGCTAGCGAGCATAGAAACATTTCACGGTCGAAGATAGACGGTACCTTATATTTGAACCTTTTGTCTGGACCTACTGCCCTATTAATCGTCGTTTGGAGATGGTATACTAGTGCATGATAATCGCTTCCCGTGTAGTGATCACCAACTTTCCAGGTGTACCCACCCTTTATCAATCTAGGATCGATGAAGGTTAAATCTATTATGAGCGACCTCTTAGCCTTAGTAAAAGTGGAAGTCGTTCCGATGCTAGCAATCGTCAACTCCAATATCGCGAAGGCCTCTGAGAGTGCGCGACCACGAGTATTGGTTTTCGTGCTGCTCTAATCTGTTGATGACTTTTGGCATTCGGGAGTTCCTCGCACTGGTAATGACGATATCAAGAGATCTTAGGTACTCGTCGATGTTGTTACTGGGTGGGAGGTACATGCAGGTTTTCACATACCTAGATGACCGCTCTGCTGGTGGCATCACTCATCCTGAGCCACAATACAGTGTTTAGGTTGGTTATGAGCACCCTAACCATTTCTGACAAATACTTCAACCCTACACCCGGCTATGTTCTTATCCGCCGCGCAAATCACTGCTTTGTGGCCTTCTTGGCCGCACCGGAAACACTGCGATGACCGGTCGACTGCGTTTTTGCAAACTTTTGCAATGTGATCGACCTCGTGACATCGATAATAACGTGATGCCGTCTCGCAAAGCCAAACCTTGTAGTTAATCGTTGTAGTTAATAAGTTGAGGTCGGGAGTCTTATGCCAGGTCTCCCAAGCTCAATGAGCAGCTCTTCTCTTTTTGGATGCCGGATATGGGAGACTTTTTCTCCCAGCGGCTTGAGGTTTGATGCGGCCCGAATTTGCCGAAAGATATCGGCGTAAGCTCGTCCTCCTGATACTTTGATCTTGATGGCGTCGGGCCGAGCTGGTTTCAAGATCGCCTTATGTTTTTTGGATACATTAGGCAGCCCTCCGACATTCTGGGTATGCTACAACTGCGTATAGCTGAGCCTCTTACTTTTCATCAGTCAGGCCCCTTTGACTGGTTTCCTCGGATCTCAGGATCAGATGTCGAAGCAACTGCTAGTCCACTTTTTTTAGAGTGTTCCGTCGACTCTTTTCTCTTTTCCGGAGGATGTCGAGGTGGCAAGGGTCTCTTACTCGCCACCGCCTTTCTTTAACGCGCCTCAGCGCGGAAGATGAGCGACATTTGGCACATTCCATCCTTACGCACGCCTACCACTTTATTTTTCGGCGCTGTCGAGCACAGAGCACTGCTCACTCGCACGTAGTAACTGAGGGCTCAGCTTGGTCTCCACCATGGTTTCTACTTTCTCCTGCAGATGGAGGAAAGCTCTGTCTGCGTCACTCGATATCCCAGCCAAGGGCAGATTAACAACCATTCGCAACACTTACCGTTTTAACGATGTAATAGCGGCCCCCACCCTAAAATCCGTGGGATCAGCACTGACCACCGGGGCTTTTACCCGATCGGAATTAGTGGCAGTATTTGACAAGACTACCGTGCCCGCTTGGGGTAATGTCGTTTTAATCTCAGTAAATATTATTCATTTAATTTCGAGGTGCCTTCCCCTAACTGGTTTTGGTTCGCCCTGAATTTTTAATTTTTTCGGCTCCATCCATATCTGGAAAGCATTCGCCGATCCACCACCTGGCGAGGCGCCACGATGCGGAACCAACAAACCCTTTACAATTCCTGCTCACTGCAAATAATTAGTTCGCGATTGGTCTCTCTACGAATAGGTCGTTTTCCAGCTTGTAGCTTCGTGCATAGACCTCGGCGATAGAAAGTTATATTTTTGTAGGTTCTTTTCTTTATTATTCATTTCAATAGATTCATATTTTTATTATTGCAAATTTAATTGGATGTTTGCGTAATTGAATTTAATCCCATATATAATTTCATCCGTGACCGTAAGAGTCGCCTGTATATAGATTAAGGTTAATTTCAGATTTAATTTTTACCTATTTGTTATCTGAAATGAAACCTTGATTTATAAGTAACATTTAACAGATCGGTAGAACAGAAAGGTATCCGCCGCCGCAACGCGAGAGAAATAAGTTTGTTTAAAAACGGTAAGTTCAACCGTGCCGGTGAACAGCCACGATAATTAAACAACGTTCGTGTGGTAACCACCATGCTATAATTCAGAAGCACATATATTTTAAATTTTTTCATACACAACTCTCTATTTACTGTACTTTATCCACTTTTTATCAAACAAAATATATATTTTGCAAAAAGTATGCAGTTATTTTTTCTGAACTATCTTATGTATCTGTTTTATGAAAAAGTGTATATTTCCGTTTGAAAAAATGATTATCCCCTTCTTTGAAAGTCTGTATACACTTTTTTACGAGTTAAAAGTTACTTTTTCGTAGAGACCGGATTGCCGTTATTATAGATGAATTTATGTACTTTATGTAATTATGTAATTCGCAATTTTGAGATTATAAACTTGTGGTCGTTAAAGGATTCAACTGCATTTTACCTAAATAAAAATAATTTCAAAAAATCTAATTACAACTTTGAATGTCTGATAATGTGCATTAGTGGCGATAAATTTTGTCATAACATTCTACGAAATATTTTTCATTTTATGCATAGGTACATAGTGAATGAAATTAAATATTTTTAATTTATTAATTTTTATTATTTACGTTAACTTAAAGATTAAAATAAAATAATTTTAATTTAAGCTATTCATGCAAAATATTGATATAAGAAAAAGAAAGTAATATAAAAATAATTAAATAATTATTTAATTAATACAGACGATGTATGGAATAAACGTTTGACTGATGCAGCAACATTCAAATTGCTAAAATGTGTAAGTGTTTGCATACATTTTTGTACTCCAAAATCCACCACACTCGTTAGTATTTTATAATACATATTACATAAATTTGATATATCTAAAATTACTACCAATTTAAAAAGAAAAAAAAGTAATCAACGTTTATAATTTTTGTCATACTAAAAGTAACTGTGAAACTGAAGAGCATAGTTTCACAGATATATTTGAAATATATAATAATAATAATAATCTTGTACAAAATTTAGCTGATTCCCTAACGATTGATCAAGAATATATTTTCAAACTAATTATCACAGCTACAATTAATAATACAGAAAATTTATTGTATTTAATCGATGGTCGTAGTAGTAGTGGCAAAAGTTACGTCCACAAAGTAATCATTCAATATTTTATCTTAATAAAAATAACATTTATTACAATAACATAGACTCCTATCGTTGCTGATTTGTTAAGGAGGTTCCAGTGTAATTCTGTAAGTCAATATAGAGTTGCCGTTGTCGCGTGACTCGTGTAGTAGTACATCTGGCAACGTACATATATAGGTATTTGCTATGTTAGGTCTGTAAACTATAGCTTTTTATGGAGTCTTAGTGATAACGTGCAATATGTCTGAAGAAGTATAGAGTGTGAAAAAGTATGTGATCATCGTGAGAAACCAAAAGGATTCTTTTAGAAAGGTAAAAGGGTGACTGAAAAAGTATACAACAAAAGATGTTTGAATCATCAGTTAGTTAAAAACGTAAGAAATATTTACGGTACGAAGAGAGGCACTCATAGCCTTAAAAAAAACAAACTCGAAGAAGACAAAAATTGTCAAGTTGGAAAACCCGAAGGACGTAGAATAGTACACATGAAAACTCTTGGAGATCAATTGGTTTTGCAGCAAGTGTAAATATACACTCTCTTTGCGGGATATTACAAGTGAAAAACGATTCGGCTTAGCTTCTGTATTCGACATTCAATGTCGAAAATGCAAGACACTTTGTAAAGTTGAAACAGACAAAAAACATATGGTTTATACAGATACGATACACGACTCTTCCGAACAAAATACAGTACACACAGTTTGTGATGATTTCAAGAAACATAAACATTTCGATACTAATACCAAGAGTATTATAGGTTTGTATACACCGTATATAAATGTATATATTGAATTGCATATGTGTGTATAATTTGGAAATAACTGTAAAAATTTTACATTTTCAGGCATACTTGATGGAGGTATTGGAAATACTCGATTCAACAAATTATTGACTCGTTTGAATATCCCACAAATGCATTGGACTACGTACAAAAGTCATGAAGAAAAGGTTGGCGTTGGTGTTGAGGAACGAGCCTATGAAAGTTGTCTTCGTGCAGCCCATGAAGAAAGAGCAAAGACATTAGAGAATGAAGAGGATGTTATAAAGTTATTGTGAGCTTCGCAATTGCAAATTTTGATTAATTTTTTTTATAATTGATTTTTTTGAATTTTTTTATTTATTTATAAAATTACAATTATTAATTTTTTTATTATTGATTTTTGAAATTTTTTTTTACTAATTTCTAAAAATACAATAAATAATTATTTTTATTACTGATTTTTAAAAATTTTGCCATGCAGTGTAATGCAGTGATAAACGTCTTTACAAAACACAGTTTTAACAAGTGCTTTTTTAAGCATATTATTATACATTTATATGCATATATAGGAATAATGTATACCTATATTTAATTCATATTTAATTAACTTGATCAATTTCTTTTTGTAAGCAGTTTCTACTTTTTTAATTTGCACTATAATTGGATATTTTTTTATAAATTATGTTGAATTTTTTTACATATTAGTCTTTTATTTCTAAGAAAAGTAGTTCATTTTTATAATGCAAGAGCAGCGGTGGCTCATGGGTAGAGCTCCCGACTCTCACACCGAGGGTCGTGGGTTCGATCTCAGACGTGTACCTCTGAAAATTTTTTCATGTGAACACCGCGACTCAGTGGCTCGGCGTGTCACTATAATGTGACGCCAGTTCAGGTGCGCGTGCGTTTCATGCACTTGTCAGTGCATGAGAGGCACGGGCATCTGAACTATAGGGAACGTTAGGGACGCGAAGATGTAAAGAGGATCGCGGTGGTTCCATCGGGAGGACAGGAAACTGTAATTATTTGACTAATTACAGTGACCGATGATATCTTCCGATGGACACAAGCACCACTGTTTCAACTACATGTGCTTTATTTACAGACACACCGTTCACCTCCGTCGCTGATTAGCCCTGGCAGCATAAATAAAGCGACATTAAATAATAATAAAAAAAAAAAAAAAAAAAAAAAAATTTTATAATGCAGAAAATATTTTTTTATGCTCTACATATGTATTAGTGCGTGAGCTACAATTTGATAGTAAAAATAAAATATATTTTCAAATGTAATAATTATTGCATACAGATAAATAAAGAAGAAATTAAAAATGTTATATTTCCATATCTCTTTATTTTCCTTTCGCTTTTCAGGTCTAGTCATTTAGATCAAGATTTTATTTGTTCCGATATGTACAAAAAGGAGGATCAATATCCAGAAGAAAGTACAATATGCATGGCATTGTCATTCGACATGGATTGAACTACTAGAGGTACTGGTCGAACGTATGGCAGTCTGTCAGGCACTGCTGCTTTAATTGGCTATTTCTCAAAAAAAGTAATATCTTATGTTACACTGAATAGGAGATGTAAAAATGTGACATCGAACACTTACAAAACGATCATGATTGTCGGTTGAATTTTGAAGGTTCTGCTAAGGCTATGGAGCCTCAAGCTGCGGTTAAATTCGTAAATGACAATGTAATATTAAAACAATGCAATATTCAAATAGGGATTTTAATAGCAGATAATGATAGTAGTAGTATTTCTGCTGTTCGCAATGTTTGTTCTTATGAAGTAGTAAAGCAAGCCGACAAAAACCACACAAGCAAAGGAGTTGTAAACGCGTTGTACAAAATAAAAAAGAATTTCACTGAGCTTACAGCGACATCAATAAAGTATTTACAAAGATGTTTTAATTTTTATATTCCACAGAATACGGGAAATAACAACGACATGTCTGCTGCTGTTAGAAATATTCCAGATCATTGCTTTAATAATCACGAAAATTGCGGTACGTGGTGCAACTATAAAAGTAATCCAAACACGTACACTCACTCAGTCATTAAAGAGAGTTTCAAAAATCCAAATTTATTAAATAGTTTAAAAGATATTTTCGAAACGTTAACTAATACAACTAGTTCGTTTTCAGCAAGTGCTTCAAGCAATGCTAACGAAAGTTTGAATTCTGTGATTGCAAGCAAGGCGCCAAAAAATAAAATGTACGGTATGACTGCGTCTGGTGATACGAGAGTAGCATGTGCAATTAACTAAAAAAATGATGGCGAACAGTATGTTGTAACATTAGCCGAAAAGTTATCCGTATCACCAAGAAAATATACGCGTATGTATACTAATCAAAAAGACTTACGTTCTCGAAAAAGATATGCCAATTCGTTAAACCGTAGCTTTAAAAAACGTCGAATATTTATAAAAATGTAAGACTGAATTACGACAGAAAAAAGAGCAGAAGGATCAATGTACGAATCTGATGTAGGGCTTTTAAATTTAGATTTAAATCTTTCTATTCGGGTAATAAAAGATGATGATAAACTGTGATACTGTTCGAATTGGAAACAGGACCCTACTAGCACACAACATTGTGGCAACGTTGTGGCAACGTTGTTTTGACAACGATACAACATTGTTATAAAAGTTGTTGAAACGTTGAAGCAACGTTGCTACAACGTGGGACATGTCCGCTAAGATTTTTGTAAGTTGCCGCCATAGGTGGAAATAACGTTGTAACAACGTTTGAGCAACGTTGAAAATGCCTTTTACAAATGTATTTCATATAAAAATTTAAAATATGTCCTGAGCAAGCTAAAAAATACATTTTTAAATGCACAAAATTTTAATTAATAAAAGAAAAATAAAAAAAAATATTTCCCATCCGCGGGAATTGAACCTCGGATCTTCAGCTCCGAAGGCTTGCTCTCTACCAACTAAGCTATTTTGTTGTTCCTGTCATTAAATTAACTTTAGGTTAATAATTTCGCAGCAAATTTTGATAGTAGTGTATAACCAAAAGTTAATTTAATCACAGGAACAAGAAAATAGCTCAGTTGGTAGAGAGTAAGCCTCCGGATCTAAAGATCCAAGGTTCAAATCCCGCGGGTTGAAAATTTTTTTTTATTTTTTTTTATTTTTTTTATTTTTTTTTATTAATTAAAATTTTGTGCATTTAAAAATGTATTTTTTAGCTTGCTTAGGACATATTTTAATTTTTTATATGAAATACATTTGTAAAAGGCATTTTCAACGTTGCTCAAACGTTGTTACAACGTTATTTCCACCTATCGCGGCAACTTACATAAATCTTAGCGGACATATCCCACGTAGTAGCAACGTTGCTCCAACGTGTCAACAACTTTTATAACAACGTTGTAACCTTGTCAAAACAACGTTGCCGCAACGTTGCTACAACGTTGTGTGCTAGTAGGGGAGGCTTTGAAAAAAGTGCAGATATTCTGCAATGTACAAAATATTTTGTTTTCTGTTTATATTAAACCGACTCAGAAGATAAATGAAAGATTTACTTTAGTCACTGGTTTACGATGTCAAGATGGAAATTTAACCTTACACGGAATTATCGTAGATGCACTTTCTTTATAGGACGCAATGATTGCATTTTACGAGTTTTTATGTTTATTTAAAACAAAATGTGTACTGATAGCTCATAATCGTAATTTTGACTATCCTCCATTGTTAAAAGCGATAAAAACAACATTTATGGAAAAATATTTTCAAGCAGTCATTCCTGGATTTGCAGACACATTGCCATTATAAAAAAATTGCAATAAAAAGAAAGGTAAGGGTAAAAATAAATTAGAAACAATTGCAAGTAATATGGGTATTAATGTAAACGTAATGTAATGTTATATTAAATAAAATTCTAACAAATTTTAACATAACACATACGCATATAATTGAACGCGTTTTAACGTTAAAAGGTATAGAAAAAAAACAATTATTCGCCTAAGAATTTAATAACGCATTAAAAAAACTAAGTGATTTAAATAAATGCAATTCAATTTTCAATAGCTATGAGAAAAAAGATTATTGCAGCTGACATAACTTATGAAAATATTTTATGTGCATATGAAGAAGAGAAATTCGTCGGTTTAAAAAGATTATTTGGTAAAGACGAAACAGGTGCTATTAAAGTTACCATAAATAAAACAGTTATTGACAAATTCTGCAACTATTTAGAAAAAAAATTGACTTCCTTTATGGAACCAAATTGATGGCAAAAATAACAAATTAGATATAAGATTTTTGTGATTGATGTTTTATAAACGTTGCAACTTTAAATTGTCTTCATATTTTTATTTAAAAATTTCTTCAAATTTACGGTTGAAAGTTTAATAATAGTAATAGAAGTAGTTTAATAATAAAATATTTGCATACACCAAAAATTTAGAATAAAATAGACATAATATTTGCCCTGTGATTGATGTTTTATAACATCACAACGTTTTTTTATTTGTTATAATATTTTATAAAAATCGAATTAATAATTATACCTAATTTATTTATATTATACTTATCTCGCAAAAATTGATGCGAAATAAATATTTTCAGACATTTTAAACTACTGCAGATGTTTGAAAATCGTTGCTAGATTTATTTTAACTTCGCAGTAGCACAAGAAATTACGCATTTTTCTGTATTTATTAATTAATTGTTAGCATTATAAGTAACTCCGGAGTATTCATATGTACATGCAGATAATTATTAGTTGTCTCTATACGGCACAAAAAACTCTTGATCTAATCTTAGCGTCAATCGTTGTGTAATTCTGAATTATGTGCGCCAAAAATGCTTTTTCCCATAAGAGCCCATTTTAAAAATTAAAAAAATGAAATGTTTATATCTCTGCTCATAAGTACCCTAGCTTTTTGAAAATTTAGAAGGATATTTTTACAGTTAAATTTAACATATTTACAAATTTTCAGTTTGTTTTTAGCGTTATTTATGTTTACACTAGAACCTTCTTAATGGAAGTTAAAACAATTCATATTATATATAAATTACTATTGCATTTAATGAACAGATCACATATAATATTATTTCCAATTCCAATTATATGGGATCAAATAGTAATGGTTTCAAAATATGCTTTTGGAGCAATTGTAATATTTAATCAAGACATTTTAACCCATTAACGACCAAACCAAAGAATTTACCAATTTTGTCTAAAAAAAAGATATGGCGACTTTTTGGAAAAAAAACCCTAAACAGGCCGGCAAAAAAAGATTCGTGCGCGGTATACCAGACCATGTAAACTTTATGTTTTCGGGGTCGCTAAATCTGAATCCGTGGTCCATTTGACCCGGGCACGTGAGGATCAAGGTCAGGCCAAGGTCAAATTCAGAAAATACATCGTAAACAAAGTGAAGCAGTATATCTACATGTTTTTAGGGTAGCTGAATACGAATCCGTGGGCCATTTGACTCAGTCACGTCAGGATTAAGGTCAGGCCAAGGTCAAATTCAGAAAATGTATCGTATAATTGAAAATGCACCAAAGCCATTAAATGCATTACTTTATCTGTAAAACTATATCGTAAATTCCAAAATCACTCGATCCCACTACCCTTAGATACCTCAGGATCTTACCTCAATAAACCTGTTACACAATAAACCGATTATCTCATAAACCGAAAAATCCATAACCTAAAACAAATTGCCCTTCCGTACTCTTTTATCTTTAAATGACCTGTGAAGTGGATTACGTTTGCGCTTTTTATTATTGTCAGTGTTCTCTCTTTTTAATATCCAACAGTAGTCAGCCATCATATGTGCATTCCATCTACCCTGATAACGTCTTTCCATTTTTTTTATATCTTGATGAAAGCGTTCTCCTTGTTCTTCGCTGTAATCCCCAAGATTTTGTGGGAAGCTATCAAGACGTGAATCAAGAAAATGCAACTACTAACTCATCCAACAGCACAATTTCTCATAGTTGTTGAGCATTTCGACTACCAATGCCCCATAGTTTCCACTCTTGTGATTACCCAAAAAATTTTCAACTAAGCTTTTAAAGCTTAGCCATGCAACTTGTTCTTTCTCGGACATTGTGTTAACGAATGATTCGTCTCTTAGCAACTTACGAATTTGAGGTCCATCGAAGATACCTTCTTTCAATTTCACACTAGATATAGCTGGAAACTGTTTAACCAAGTAAGTGAAACATTGGCGTTCCTTATCCAAAGCTTTTACATATTGTTTCATTAAACCAAGTTTTATGTGCAACGGAGGAAGGAGAATCTTCGAAGGCTCAACCAAGGGTTTGTTTATGATGTTCATAGATCCAGTTAGCATTGTTACACGAGCTGGCCAATCTTTTTTAGTATAATGACTAAGTATGGAAACTTCGTAAAACCACATTGCTGACCCAGAATTAGTGTGAATATTTTAAGATCCCCACAAATCAGGGAAAGTATGTACAGACAGAAAAAGATGCCACAGTACCTACAGCAGAAACAGATCGCCTCGTTCGTTTTCTTGACATTATAAGTGGCAGCGAAATGAATAGGTCGATTTAAACATTTTATTTATTTTTGTTTGGGACAATATATTACATGAAAAATATTAAATTTTTAAATAAATATAAAAGAAATGTTTCATAAAAAAACATTCCAAGATGCACCCCAACGTGAGAGGCAAGGGGACTCACGGAAATCAAGCACCCCAAAGGGATCAAATTTTCGACACATCCACGCTGTTGATTCTGGGTCATGTTAAGAGCGAAAACTAATATATTTTTTTATAATACATCAGTGATAAAAATGCATATAATGCATATCATTTTTGGATATCATTTTTGGACTAAAATACTACAAGTAATGAAGTTGACCTTAAAATACAATTTTCAAGGTCAAGGATGTCTCCAGAATATTTTTTGATATTTTTTTTCGTATTCAACGCATCCAGATACGTCTAAAAGCACTCCTAACTCGCCAAATTAAATTTTTAACATTAGACTTTACGTTCCAGACGGGACTGGTCGATATATCGACCACCAATTTTGTCAGGCACACCACATAACGTATGTTTTCGGAAATGTTAATATATGTACGTAATGACACGTTAAACCGTATTGAAGATATAAATTATTTAAAAAATATGTATAATGTAGCGCTCAATAGTGTTAGAATGTTATGTGCGTAGGTGGACCATTGCAGCTGCTACCCGAAACAACGCTTATACTCGTCGTTTACTTGCTGTACTCGGTCACTTGGTATCGAGGGATTATGTAGTGTGTGGAGGTGGCGCGGTTTGATCTATTTGCTTCCGAGCTGCTGGAGAAATCCCAGCAGGTCCTGGCATCGCGGGTCTGGTTGTGCTGCTTCTTCGGGGCGCATACTTTCCTGTTATATGGGAGAACTCTCGACTCGTTTGGCCATGCAATATTTTTGCTTCTGCGACTTTCATATTGATGTATTTTGTACATGATGTATGTATGCACACATATGTATTATACAGGGTGTCCTAAAAGTAACGATACACCCAATAAATATTCCAGGTAAAAGCTTTTTTAAAAAAGGTGAAGGTCATTCCTTAAGTAACTTTTTACGACGAATCCAGTGGTGAACTTGGATTTGACCTTCAGCTTGTCATTCAAGGTCATTTCAAGGTCAACTTTGTTTTTTTAAATGGGAACCCCTATTTTTGACAACAGCAATCGAAAGAGCGACAAATTTTACGTCTAAACATGTACTCAGGTCATAGGTCAAGGTGACCTTGAACCTTCTGCTGAAGGTTATTAAGTTTTAGGTATGGATCGGCTCCGATCTGTACTTGTATGACTTAGGGGTATTAAAAAGGTCAAGGGAATTCTTCTAATAATGGTATCCAATGGTGACCTTGGATTTGACCTATCGTTAGACCTTGAAGGTCATTCAAAGGTTAACTTTTTTTTTAATGAAAACGGCTATTTTTCACAACAACAATCAAAAGAGCGGAAAATTTCACTCGAACCTGCTATGGATTAACTCCAATCTGTAAGTTTGAACCTTCAAGGTCATTGCGAGGTCAGCTTTTTTACATTTAGCGTTACCCAGGAACAACATCGTGGACGTAGTAAAATATGTTCCCTTTGGAGTGCTTTGTCGCTCTTTCGATTGCTGTTGTCAAAAATAGGGGTTTGACTTCAACCCAGAAGGGGTTGGTCAAAGGAAGGAGAAGTACGCTCGCCAAGCAGGGTAAAATTAAATACACAATACTTTTAATAATTAAAATTTGCGGCTCAGGGCAGTGTGTACAATAAAATGTGATGCGTGTAGATACGCGTTCGCGTACGCGCGCAATGTCGTGGATGACTAAACGGAGGCACTTTTCGACGCCGCTGCAAAGCGCGATACGCTGTGGAAGCGGTCCGGACGCAAAGACTTAAGCGCTAGCGGTAACGCAAGTTCGCTTTCCTCGGTCTGTTTCCGTGTTCAAGTCCGTCGTGAGACAAAGCACCCAATGAATTCGCCAAAGCATAAAGACGCTGAACAGCGTGGTTCGTTACTTTAGCACTAGCGCGGACGCGCAATATGCTTATGCGTTTGTCTTGAGTGGTACGAGGAGTCGTACGAGGTGCGGTGGAAACGCGGCGCGAAACTCGGGCGAGTCAGGTACGCGGCCGCACGTAGAGCGAAGGACTTGTTGATCGTTCGAGGCGTCGGACGAGAGTCCCCGTTTCGCGGGGCCGATCGGCGCGCGCGAGAGGCGGCGCAGCGGCGGCCGCTTGATGCAGCGAATCAGCATCGAGGAGTTCGGGTCACATGTTCTGAAAGGGGAAAGGTCTTTCTTCGCAAAGACCGACGGGTAAATTCGGCGATTTTGACGACCGTTAGAAAGAGGAGAATTGTTTATTTACTTCTTGGTAATATTTTCTTTACCAAGCGCTTCTTATTTTTTTCATGAGTGTGCGAGCGCGCACACGTCAGGTTCCCATTTAAAAAAACAAAGTTGACCTTGAAATGACCTTGAATGACAAGTTGAAGGTCAAATCCAAGTTCACCACTGGATTCGTCGTAAAAAGTTACTTAAGAAATGACATTCACCTTTTTTAAAAAAGTTTTTACCTGGAATATTTATTGGGTGTATCGTTACTTTTAGGACACCCTGTATATGTATTGTCGGGGGCTAAGCGAATTAGAGATCTCTATATTAGTTTAATTGCTGTAGAGGACTCTCTTTGGACAGGTCCTCTAAATATTACGTAAAGTTTTTTGGCTGTGTGTAAGGTGTGTTGTTTATCGGTGTTTTTAATATTATTAAAACTAATTATTTTTTATTTTTCTTTATTTATTTAATGAATTTTATATTAATTGTTTTAATGGTGTTATTGCTACAATTATTACAGTTATTGTGCGTTTAAGGATGGATCGTTTTTTAATTGAAGATGTAATAGCGTCTTTGCACGTTATGGTTGATAAGAATATTGAGGATGTCATGTAATTTAGGTTTTTTGAAACTTATTCATTTTGTTGAAGGATTCCTTTTGTAATTACATTGTTTTAGCCTTAAAAAGGTACGGCGTAGATACGTTGTGACATGGCAGTTCTAACTGCATGTCACATACTTAGTTATATTTATATTATATATTAATTATTCCAAAGCCCCGTAGCTTATAGGAATTAATTGTAAAACTCACTCGGAATCCAGATAGTCTAGACCGTGAGGAAGGAGTACGCACTCCAGTAAAACATACGCACAAGCACACAAGCACACAATCACTGTCCCTGTTAAATTCCTGTATAATAAATTATCCAGTTGTTGAAGTCGAACCCTGGAGTAGTTGAGTGAGGTCCTGTGTAAAATCCTGTTCCTTCGGTCCTGGAGAAGGTAATCGTAGAAGGTAGCAGTTGAGGTAGAACAGATAATATTGGACAGCAGCGACAACAAGTAAGCATCCAGCCTCCTCCAAGAAGTAATCGTCCTTCGTTGGTACAAAACCTCCTTTGAGTACCTGCAACAGTATTAATAAATAATACTGAATTGAAATTAGAGTTGAGGAAAGCAGTAGGTTGGCAAAACCTAGTTGCAGGTAAGGAGAAGGATAGGTAAGTTGAGGTTAGGATATTACTTCCACAAGATATTAATTTTAAAGGAAGAAACAACGCTATTTATACCATTACCTCGGACAATCCAGCTAGATGTTGACGTGAGAATAAAACAGGCACCTCCGGAACCTGGTGAGGAAGAAGTAGCTGAGAAAATCTCCAGTGCAGTGTTGATGTCGTCGTTCCCGCATGCCGCACCTGAAACATATAAACAAACTCGGACGAACTAACATTAATACAGGTTATTGTATGGAACTAGAGTATTTTACCGTTTGTTGACGTTTTTCCTGTGGATGAGACTCCGGGTTGTTAGTATCCAGCAGCTGAGACGATGCACGGGAACGGAGGTGTTCACTGCACATAAACAATACGTACGTTGGATCGGCCGAGTCAAGCGAACGAGAGCCAACTGTTGCGCGTGGCGCATGCGCGCGGACTCGCTGATCGGTTCATCATGACGAACTCGGTGATTCCGTGTCGGGCCGTCGAACTATCTAAGAGATACGTAATATTTACCGAGAGTGTTAAACTTTACTAATTAATTGTTTCTTTTCGAGCATCTACAGGTGAGAATTCCTGCCTCAATTTCCTGTTTTTCAGCTTCCCGAATAAGCTGTGATTTGTGCGTGTGTGTGCGGTAATCGCGCGGGATAGATATATAAATTTTGCCGCGTGAACGCAGCTGGCGACCGTGACTAAATTTCAGTTTTATTATTGTATAAGTATTTTATTTTAATTAAAGTTCTAGCTACAGACAAAGAGTGTTATTTATTTATTGTAAGGGAGCCGTTCACCCTGATCCCCAGTGAACGTGTTTTAACGTCCGCAACGCCGGCAAAGATTAACAAATAAATAACTTGTTCGTAGAGATCAATAAAGGCTTCATTTCTTAAAAAAATTTTTGAACAAACAATAATCTCTCCTATCATTTAATAATTTTCAAAATATTCATATAAATAAAAATTTTAAATAACAAAATTTTGATAATGAATATAAAAATTGTTTATTTGAAACGGGAGAAAATAAAATGCAACAAAATTTGAATTAAAAATAATGTTAAAAAAATTCCAAAAGAATGTATTTGTAAAATTGATTTGGTAAAAGCAACTGTTGGACAGTCTATAGACCCTAATGATTCAACACTAAAAAACAAAATGATATTATCCTCATTAAATATAGGTATACTACATATTAATAATGAAATAATAGAAAAAAATCAATAAAAAAGTACGTATTTTAGTGACAGAATTGAAAGTGATAACGATAAATTAGCATAATCAATAACAACTTAATTTTTAAATTTATTGTCACCAAATGGCTTACTGTCTCGTAATATAATTATCGTAATATAATATATTAAAAAAGATGTGAAAATTAGTTGTTCAACAAATTTAGACATTTATCATGGTCTTTGTATAGAAGATTCATGATAAAAATATGAAACATTATATTGTAGTGACTACAAAACTCATTACTGGACAAAAAAACTGGCGAAATATTGTTATTACCACGTATTGACTTAAAAGTATTAAAAGAAGATTTCTTCTACCTTTTTATTGATAAAAAAAAATTTCCCATAAGGCGAAATATTACTATGACTATGAATAAAACTCAAGGTTAACCATTTAATGAAATAGGTTATATTTAATTACACCTTTATTCAGTAATGGAAAATTATACGTTGCTTTAGAACGAATTCCAAAAGTAATCGAAAAATCTTGATGAATAATAAGTTAGAATAATAAGTAGCAGTTATAGGGATGATGATGATGATGATTATGATGATAATAATACTTTCAATAAATAGTGAAGGATAAGAAAACTAACTTTTAATAAGAATACGTAAATATTCAAAATTTCGATGTTGGGTATTTAACACAATACATTGAAATGAAACACCTCACAAAATGGTTAGGTTATGCCCACCATAAATATATAATTATCATTATACAATATTGTAGCAACATTCCAGGAAAGATAAAAATCACGGTAAAATGCTATATTGCATGAAACATTGCTAACAGCTTGCAGCAACTTTTCTAGAAATGTTGCAAATTTCATCACAGAAAGCTTTCATGAAAGGCAACACGAAATATTGAAGCAAGATTTATAACAGATTCAAAGAAATTATACGGCGTAAGCTTACTGTAAACTATTCAAATATATTGCTGCAACCATTCAAGGAATATTCCTTCTTAATGTTCCAGAAAAGTTCAGTAAAAGAATGCAGCAATTATTTCTTACTAGCTTCTAGGAAGCTTGCTTAAAAGACTTCCAGCAAGATTTAAATGATTCTTTCGTGCAGACCATAGGACAATATTTCCGGCAAGCTTTTGGCAAGCTTCCTGAAAGCCGCACCGAAAGTCGCAAGAGATAGAAAATTAAATTTGCATGAAACCTTGCTAAAATATTACCGCAAATATTGCAGGAACGTTACTCCTAATCTTTCGTGAAAAACAGGCCGACAGATTACCACAACCTTTCTGGCCACCTTCAAAAGAAATTCGTCATGCACTGCACAACAAGCTTTCAGAAGCTTATTCTGGAAGATTGCAGCAGCCCGTCAAGGAATATTCCCGTTAAATTATGCAAAAATGTTTGGTGAAAGATTGCGAGAATCAATGGTACCTACTTTGTAGAAAACTTGCGTAAATATTGCAGCAGGACTTCAATGCATTCTTTCTGAAAGATCATAGGACAATATTGCAGCAACATTTCTAGAAATGTTTCAAACTTCATCACAGAAAACTTTCATGAAAGACAACCAAAAATATTTAAGCATGATTTATGACAGATTCAAAGAAATAATACAGTGAAAGTTTGATGCAAGCTATTCAAATATATTATTGCAACCATTCAAGGAATATTGCTGCCTAAGGTTCTAGAAAATTTCAGAGAAAGAATGAGGCAATCACTGGTCACTAATTTCTAGAAAGCTTGAGTAAAAGACTTCCAGCAATATTTCAACACATTGATTCTGAACGATCAAAAGACAATATTTCCTGCAAGCTTCTTGCAAGTTTTCAGCAAACCGCACCGAAAGTCACAGTGAAAAATAAAATTAAGCTGGCATGAAAACTTGCTGATATGTTGCCGCAAATATTCCCCGCTGGAAATTTTAAAAAGTAAATAAAAGTATATAAATAAAGCTAAATGTGACGATTGAGACTGTATTTACTTTTATTTATGTTTATTTACTTCTCTTTACATTTATTTACATTTATATATCTTTAATTATATTTGTATACTGTTATTTACATTTCTGATTATTTCAAAGAAAAATTTACAGGCACCAAATAATTTTTTGTACTCGTATATACAATTCATTACAGATATATTACAGATACATTTATTTAGATTTATTTACGAATGTTTACATTTTTTATCGTTTATATATATTTATGTACATTTATTTACAGTTATAAAATAAACTGCAATAAATAAAATTATAGGAAATTATAAATAATAATAAATTAAATTAAAATATTAAAAAACTATTTATTATAGATACAGTAACTAGGAGAGTGTCTCACCTTCGGTTCACGGATCTTAACCAAACTCTGGGATACGTTTCGTAATATAAAAATATGAAGAAATTCAAAATTTTAAACTCTAACGCTCTGATTGATGAAAATTAAAAGCCACTGAAACAAATTTTGAAGAAAAATTACTCCCATTTTAATCACTTATATCTCAGAAACAAATAAATATACACTGAAACTCAAAACCACCAAAAAACTGAGATGAAGGAGACATAGTTTAAAAATAGTAAGCTCAAATTGGTTAATTTGTCTTAAAGTTATGCATAAGAAATATTACTGCTTAATGTTCCAGAAAATTTCAGAGAAAGATTGCGGCAATTTCTAGTAAGTAGTTTGCAGAAAGCTTGCATAAAAGATTTTAGCAAGATTCCAATGCAATTTTTGTGAATGATCAAAAAACAATATTTCTGGTAACATTCCTGCAAATTTTCGGTAAAAAACGCGATAAGTTGCAGTGGAACATAAAATTAGGATTGCGTGAAAGATTATTAAAATATTGCATTAATAAAACTGGTAATCTATCGTGAAAGACAGCTAGATAGACTACTATAATCTTTCTGGACACGCTCAAAAAGTTACGTAACGCCTCGCACAAAAAGCTTCCAGAAGCTTATCATGGAAGATTGCAGCAATATATCAAGGAATATTCCCGATAAATTATGCAAAAATGTTTCGCTAAAAAATACTGCAATGAACAGCTTACCTGCTTTGTGGAAAGATTCCGCAAAAATTTCCATTAAGTTTTTGGAAATTAGTACAAAATACACTATCCACCACATGCTTTCAAAATTTCAACGTTTTAGTGCTTAGCAACAAAACGTTGTAGCTTAAAAAATCCAAGGCCTTTCGAAAAAGCAGGTAAAAGTTTCAATAAATGCTATTGCAAAAGTTAAAAAATTCAAATTTGTGTTTTTTATTAGTATTAAAAAGAGATGAAAACACTAAACATCATGTCTCTTTTTGATCCGTTGTAGATTTAGTGTACAGATAGCTCAAAAAAACCAACGAGGTTTGGAAGGTAATTGCTTTAGCTTTAAAATGAGAGGTCGAGCGTTTTTTTAACCCACTTTTTACCAATGTTGGAATATTTTTAGTAAAAAAACACGCTTTTTTTAAAACTCGATATATTTAAAAAAGGAAGAGACATAGAGAAAGACTTCAGAGCGTTTCTTTTCCAGCAATTCTCATCCATGTTTAAACATAACCAAAAATTTTAAAAATCACTTTTTTTATTTTATATTGTACTTGAAAAATGTTTAAATTAATATTAATTGAATTCAAAAATTATAGAATAATATTAATTTTAAAAATACTGTATTAAGAGGGTCTCATACTTAATTTTTACCGACCGAGCCAATAGAGTGATAGTATGGTTGAAAAATACTTCAATCTAGATAAATATAAAGAATTTCGACAAACTAGAAGATAGGTGCTCTTTTTTTGTAGTTATGTATCACTGTGCAAAGTTTCTACTTATTATATTGAGGCATTGAAGAGAAAACCTTGTTTAAAAAACACTATCTACGGCGTCCACATAATGAAATTTTCGTACAAGGTTTTCTCTGACACTCATCAATAAAATGACTTGAAACTTTGTATAGAAGTAAATAATTATTAAATAAAGGGCATCTAACTGTTTGTTTTGCATAGTTTTATAAAACTAAAAGTAGTTTTATTATCATTATTAAAAGAATATTTTACGCTAGATGGCAGTACGCACGGATCATGGCAAGCTAGAATATGCTTTCGCCGCCGCCACTATCGACATCACGCATGCGCATTTGTTTCAGACTCGAGACAAATAGCCAAGCAAAATAATTTGATTTTACTCCTATAAAATTTTTAAATACGTGTCATACTGATACTCATATTATGACTAGTTGAATTTTCGACATGGCAAATTGAACCGTACTATGTATTTATCATAGATTCAATGTAAAAGGAAACATACTGCTGTAAGAATCCGGCATATCTATCGATCGACCAAAGGGAGCGGAGCAAAAATCGACTTGCGAGCCGTGCTCCGCTCCCTTGGGTTCTGCTATCGTTGGTCTTGAGTGTAATGTCGTATTTTTTCAGTACGTAAAAAAATAAATACGTATAATTGAAATACGTACAAATTCCGTAAACCAAACATACGTAACGTTTATTATATATGTATATATCGAAATATGGATTATAATAGATAATAGAAAATGCATATAAGTGAAATACGTTATTTTTTAATTTTTATATTGGAAAAAAATAGTCACACTATTTTTATTATGATGCTATCGACATAAGTGGTGCCATCTACGATCACTTCGATTACGACTTGTCATAGATGGCGCTCTTGATGATAGTTATCGCAGAATTGAGTATGAGACCCCCTTAACTGAGATTCAATTAAAGATTTTTAACTTTTTTATATGCTAGAAAATGGAAAAAAAAATTTTTTTTCATATCTCGTATTAAGATGCAGATCTACATTCTATGAGTGAAATAGCATCTTTTTTCTCCTTGGAGATTTTCTCTATCTCTCTTCCTTTTTTGAAAAAACGTGTTTTTTTACTAAAAATACTCTGGTTTTTTTTTATTTTTTCAGTACTTGCATACAATAATAAACTTGAAATACATTATATTTAGTTTATTTCTCTAGAAATGTGCATTTTACAATACCTCGTAATTTATTTTCAAATAAATTATTTCTTTATTTTTTTATTTATTTTAGAAACACTATAATGATATTTAAGCTCACTAATGTACCAATATGATACAAAGTTGGTACTAATCTCATTCTAATGTAGTACTAATTTCATTATAATGTAGTACTGATTTTGTAAGAACTGGGTTCAAACTGAGGACGAATTTAGTATAAATTTCATGAATAGTATTTGAGGGGTTGTGTGAAGTTAGGTCTCGAGTTAGGTCCCTTTTTAAATTATGATTGAAAATTAATCTAAGAGGCTCCATTTATACGTATTTTAAATAAGAAAAAATGGAAATGTTTCCTTGTATTTCAAATGATACAGAACACCCAAAAAGGGCCTAACATATGCCCTCTTAGTCTGCTCTGAATCGATTAAATGCGCAGAGTAGCAAAATAAAAAAAGTAAGAATAAAAAAAAAGTAGAATAAAAGCAACATAAAATAACAGTACCTAATAAAATTTGTATCTAACATTGCACAAAATTGGTTTAATGTGAATTTTTTTCTTTTGTGAATAAAAACGAGGATTTAAGAACTGGAAGAGAGACTGATGAAAAATAGTTCAACCAGTCTCCAGCTACAGACCAAATGAATAGTATATTACGCAACTAGTGAGCAAAATAGGTCATTCCATGGGGATGGCCTATTTTCCTTACTAGTTGCGTATAATATTTTTCCTGACAAGGTGGGAGAAATTTGACATTAAGAAGAGTGAAAATTCTTTTGATTGTAGCATGTACGAAAAAACATAGCGCCATTTCTGCGAGCCTAATATAAGAAGTTTTGACTGCGTTATATGTCTTGTTTTTCTGTCATCTCTCCCACTCTCCCTCTCTCCCTCTATATCCTAATATTATATTATAAAGAAAAATTAAATAATTATATTAAAATTTAATCATTTTCTTTTTGAGTGGGCAAAATAGTTCATTCCCCCACTCTCAAAAGCATTTTGCTCACTAGTGAGGAAATGTGGTATTTTGCCCACGCAAAACAGGCCTCGAAAATCGAATTTCGCTCACCGCGTTAGGAAAAGGTAATTTTTCAACGTTTAAATAGATTTTTAGTTTAGGAAAAAAATTGAGGTGAAACTCATTTTTTTGCATTTTGAGGTTTATTTTATGTCTAGTAAGTACCTATATATCTAATTGGGCAATTAAAGTTTTTTAACAGATTCTACAGAAAATTTCCAAACTTTTTTGTATTTAACATGTATAATAAAAAAATCAATAGGATTTGAGTTATAAAGCGATAAATATAGTTAAAAAATAAAAAATCTTATATTATATTAAAGTGGATCGACTTTTGGTCTCCGGTTCTCCGGTTTTTTAAAATGCATTTTTATAGTTTCAAAGTTTTATTTTAATTGGACTTTACACTTTTGGGCCTTACATTTTTTGGACCTTACATTTTTGGGACTTATAAATTTTGGGCCTTACATTATTGGCAACGGAATTGTAAAGTTTTATTTTAATTGGACTTTACAATTTTAGGCCTTACATTTTGAGCCTTACATTTCTGTCCTCATAAATTTTGGGCCTTACATTTTTGGGCCTTATAAATTTGGACCTTACATTTTTGGGCCTTATAAATTTGGGCCTTATAAATTTTGGGCCTTATATTTTTGGGCCTTATATTTTTGGGCATTATATTTTTGGGCCATGCATTTTTGGGCCTTATATTTTGGGCCATACATTTTGGGCCTTATAAATTTGGACCTTACATTTTTGGGCCTTATAAATTTTGGGCTTTATAGTTTTATAAACAAATAGATATCAACTATGTCGATATTATTACCAGAAAATTATCTTAATAACAATAACTAAAATAACATTTGATTACGTAATTAAAATTAATAAAATTTCAACACTGGAACATACAATAAATCAAATTAATTTTTATTGTTTATTTTACAAACTTATTTTTGCAAAAATTTCAAATTACAATTATTATGTTATTAAATTAAATTACAAATATTATGTTACAATTGTACTCTATTCACTTGTATATTTCATAAGATATATTTTTTTCAATATATCGTTTTTATTGTTTATATAATTTATAAATTCAGCAAGTATTCATCGAAATCATCTTTAACAGAAAAATTAAATTATATCATTAAATATTAAATGTATAATTAATTAAACATTAGATAAAATATTCAAATAAATATTACTGTTTTTAAAATGCCATTTAGAAGATTTATATCCAATATGCATATTGTCACATATTATTGATATTATATATGTTATATCTGTAACAAAAACATTTTTATTATTAATTATAAATAAATTGACAAAGTCAAAACTATACCTTTTAACTTAATCATTAAGAAATACTACTGCATTTTTTATTATTTCGATAGTCTTAATAAGCTAATCAGGATACTGAAATACAAAAAGACTTAATATATTTCAAACAATAATAATTTAAAATGAAAATTAGATAATTTTATAATATACCTTGTGACTTTAATCGTATGGAATGCCATTAGGAATATAATATTTTATTGATATAATATTAATTGGAATGCTGCTGCCGTTTGTTCTTTTTATTCAGCGCTGCGTTCATTGGAATGCTGCTGCCCTTTGTTTTTTTTATTCAGCGCTGCATTTATTGGAATTATGAGCGTCAAACTACTAGCAAAGAATTTGTGCAAATATTGGCTCATTAGATGGAAAGTTTGGCCCTCTTTGTGTAAAGGTTGGCCCAGACTGTTTAAATGTTGGATCATTTACAGAAAAGATTATTACAACATATTATTTACAACATATTATTATTGCAATATTAAATATTATCAACGCAATTAAGTGCGCCTTAATTTAAGAAATTGCATGTGAAAAACAATTTTTTACTGGTTGAAAAATTTATTCCATAATCAATACAAAATGTTCCTAAATTGGCCAAAAGTGGGCTAAAGTTTGCCAAAACTGGAAAAATGTTCCAAATATTTCAATGTTGGTAAACATCGGCCCACTTTTGGCGCAAGTTGGCCCACTTTTAGCATACTTTGGAGCATTTTCATCGAAAATGTATTTCCACTAGGGTATGTATAATATTAGTATTTATAAAATATTAAATTTATATTAACTATATTTCATTCATTACATTGAAGCTACTTTCTTATAAATACTGTTTTCTAATAATTTATATTTTATTTTTTTCAGCTTTACAAAAAAATGTTAATAAAAAATTTAAAATAATCGTTTAGAAAAATAAAAAAAATTATAATTATTATTAAACAATTGAAACAAATTATTAATATTATTTTTATAATTGTGAATCATTTTGTAAAATAAACCATTTTTATAATGGGTTTGACGGAAATAAAAATATTAGTTGTAAAAACGATTGAACCATATAGCGACGATGCTTCTATGTTAAATGATGAACACATATTAGAATTTAATAACATCCTTAAATCATGTACACCATTCAATATGCAAACAACTCTTTTAGTTCAAAAACAATATAATATTAACTCAGTTCAAATGAATAATGAATACATTCAATTGTTATTTTCTGGAAAATATGAAAAAGGTCATTGGATTTGTATGTATTACAATAATAGAACGATACACATTTATGATAGTTTAAATGCTAAATATTTGCAAAATGAACATAAAGTATACATCAATAGATTATTTCCAGATAGTCAACAATTAAAAATTGTTTTTGAAACAGTGCAATTTCAAACCAATAGTTATGATTGTGGAATTTTCGCGATAGCTTTTGCTGTCTCTATTGTATTTAATTTATGCCCACGCAGTTTAAACTATGATATTTCTCAAATGCGTTCACATTTACTAAAAATATACGAAACACGTAGTATTACGATGTTTCCAATTTTACAAAATATAAACTATAATATTTCAACAATACCAATCAAAAGATACATGATTCATATTTGTTGTATTGATGAAAAAAAAAAATTGAATTTCAATGTAGCAGAAATAAAAATAATAGAATAAAATTTTCAACAGAAATTTAATTCTGAACAACAAACAATAATGAATTTATATAATAAAGATAAAATCATTTCCGTTGATTCTATTACCCCAATGGAAATAGACTATGAAATACCAACTTATAGTTCATTTTATCAAAAAAATAAAAATAAACAATTTAATGATATAGAAATAAAACAGCTAAAATAAAACAGCAAACTATGATAAAAAGGCAAACAATTAGCTGTATCGATATAAAAAATGAACGAGAAAAAGAAGCGTTGCATAAAAAAGAAGCTTATATGAGGGAGTAAAGATAGTAATGACGGCAAAATAGAAGAAAAAAAATAAAGAGAAAACAGCAAACCATGATGAAAAGACAAAAATAAATAGTGACGAAATAAAAAATGAACGAGAAAAAGAAGCATTACGAAAAAGAAGCTTATGTAAATAATAAAAATAGCAACGACGGCAAAATAGAAGAAAAAAAATAAAGAGGAAACAGCAAACCATGATGAAAAGACAAAAAAGAAATGGTGACCAAACCATGATGAAAAGACAAAAAATGAATGTGACGAAATAAAAAATGAACGAGAAAAAGAAGCATTACGAAAAAAAAGGAGCTTATTTAAAAAGTAAAAATAGTAATGACGGCAAAATAGAAGAAAAAAAAATAAAGAGAAAACAGCAAACCATGATGAAAAGACAAAAAATAAATAGTGACGAAATAAAAAATGAACGAGAAAAAGAAGCATTACAAAAACAACATATTTATTATAATGAAAATACTGATCAATGTAAAAAAAATGAAAAGAAAAAATTAAATGGAAAAATATTAAACGAAAGTAGAAAAAATGATATCGATAAATTAGTGTAAAACCATTTACAAAAAAATTTAAAAAGACGCATATGTATGAAAAATGACAAAGACATGGAAATACCAATCATATTGCTTAAAAAATTAAAAATTGATGAAGAAAAATTTTTTAACGTATATGATAAACCAATTAATACCAAAAACGGTATAAATTATAAAGAATTAAATAAACGTATTTTAATTAAAATTGAACAAAATGTAAAATTAGTAAGTAAATCCAAAATAATAGGTCGAATAGCAAATGTAGATTTTGATGAAGAAATAATTATTGAAAACAATTTAGGTTATATGTCTGAAACTTATAAACATTGTAATACTAAACATTTTGTTTTTGAATATACACTAGGTAAAGAATTTTCTAATTGTTGTCACAAAGGAAACGTAGACTTACCGAAAATGCCTCCCTATCCGGAAGAATTAAAGCAATTAGCTACAGGAATATCGGAAGATAGTATTAATTTTCGTAAAAATATTCGGCTATATAATAATGCGTTAGCTTTTGCAAGCTTTGGAGCTAATTTTGATAAGTTATCTGAATCTTAAATGAAAATGAAGCTCGAAAATATGGGCAATTGTATGTTCTAGATAATGAATTAGCTGCAGCTGAAAGAAAAAGTTTTAAAAATAATTTAGATACAAAATTAGAATTGTCAAGTAAATTAGATAGCTTAATTAGAAATGTTAATCCTTATGCTAAAGCGTATAAAATGATGTATGAGGTAGAAAAAGAAAAATTAGAATATTAGAAGAAAAATTAGATAAAAATATATATATAATGAAGCTACTTGTAATGAAGTTGCAATGGTATTTGTAGGAAAAAATGGACTGCCTACTTCAGAGCGGGATATAGTTATATATTCAAAATATGACAATCCAATTAGTATTCCTTTAATAAGTAAACACACTGATCCAATGACATACCCACTTATTTATCTAAATGGAGGATATGGATGGATGCCTAATATGAAATGCAAATATAAGAAAAACAATATTTCATGTTTGCAATTTTATAATTACAGACTTTCTATGAGAAATGGATTTAATCCATACCTTAATATGGGAAAAGTTTCTCAACAGTTTACAATTGATGCATTTGTAAAAGTTGAACAATCAAGATTATATTTTGTAAAGAAAAACCAAGATATTTTAAGAAGCGATTATTATAAAGGCGTAATGGATTATTTACACAAGAAAAAAGAATCTGAAAATATAAAAATTGGAAAAATGTTTATTTTGCCATCAAATTTTGTTGGAAGTTCAAGATTCCTAAAACAAAATTATATTGACTCAATGAGTATAGTAAATCGTTACGGAAAACCTGACTTATTTATAACAATGACATGTAATCCAAACTGAAAAGAAATAACTGAACATTTAAAAAAATATGAAACTGTAATTGATAGACCAGATTTAGTATTTAAGCTATTTCATCACAAAATAAAAGAATTTAAAGAATTGGTAATTAAGCAAGGTGTTTTAGCAAATTGTATCGCCTACACTTATGTTATCGAATTTCAAAAACGTGGACTTCCTCACATGCATATGCTATAATTTTTAGATAAAATTATAACATTAAAACTCCCGAACAAGTAGATGAACTCATAAACGCAGAAATTCCAAACGAAGATATCTATCCACGGTTGTATAATATTGTAAAACAGTTTATGATTCATGGACCCTGTGGAGAGCAAAACATGAGTTCACCTTGCATGAGTAAAGACACAAAAAAATGTACGAAAAATTTTCCAAAAAAATTTAATAACAAAACAGCTTTTAATTCATCAGGATATCCATTATATATAAGAAGAAATGATATCAAAAAAATCAATTATAAAGGTAAATACCACAATAGAATAGCTGATAATCGGTTTGTTGTTTCGTATAATCCTTATTTATTGTTAAAATTTAATTGTCACATTAATGTTGAAGTATGCTCAACAGACCAATGTATAAAATACTTATTTAAATAGTGTTATAAAGGACATGACTGTGCGAACATAGAAATACGTGACACAGGTATCAGATCAAAAGACAGTTCTAATTTAACTCATGATGAAGATATTGAAAGCAATGAATATAATACTATTAGAATACCCTCTACACGAACTTTCACATACCATAATAAGATTAGCTATTCACCATGAAGATGAACAAGAAGTGTATTTTAAAGAAGGAAAAGAAACAGAAATTTAAAAAAAAATGTAGAAACGACATTAACAGAATACTTAAAATTAAATCAAATCGATTTTGATGCACGAAATTATTTATATTCCGAAATACCATTAAATTATGTATTTGATAATAATTCAAAAACATAGAATAAAAGAAAAAAAAATAAAAAAACCTGTATTAAGCAGAATGTATTTAGTGAATCCAAAGGATCGAAAAGGATATTTTATAAGATCATTACTTTTACATGTCAAAGGAGTATCATCATTTCAGGATTTACGTACTGTTGATGATATAATTTATTCTACATTTTATGAAGCTTCTATAGCTAGACATTTGGTTAATGAAGATAAAGAGTGGGACAGATGTTTGGAAGAAGCAACACAATTACACTTTCCTACTGCTCTTTGTGAATTATTTGCATATATTTGTATTCTTCACAATCCTATTAATGCAAGAGATTTGTACGAAAAATAGAAACACTTTTTTTACCACCCAAAATATGAACAAAATGCTGATGAAAACCTAGCATTAAACATTATTGATAAGAACCTACAATTGAATGGATATTCTTTAAATAATTTTAATTTACCCGTTATATCTACATTTATAGAAGATTATGCTGATAAATCAACAACACATAACAAAAGTTGCACATTTACTGAAATAAACGTCAAAGTAAATTCTTTAAAAAATCATAACAAAGACATTTTTAATACTATCGTGCAACATTTAAAAATTGAAGACAAAAAAAGCTTTTTTATTGATGGACCAGGAGGAAGTGGGAAAAGCTGTTTACTTAATGTTCTAATAGACTATCTTAAATTCTCAAACATTTCATTTTTATGTGTTGCTTGGACAGGGATTGCAGCAAATTTATTACATAACAGGAAAACAGTACACACAACATTTAAACTACCACTTAATATCACAGAATGTACTATATCTTATCTTATCTTATCTTATATATTATAATTAAAATTTTTCCTCAAAAGTGTCCGGCGTCCGGTGTCCGGTGTCCGGCGTCCGACATTCACCATTGGGCGTCTTTTTATTATGTTTTATATATATGCATGTGTATAAGGGTCAGTGTGTTATGGTGAAGAGGTCAGGGTGGGGGTGAGGGTGGAGGGATAGGGATGGGGTCACCCTGACCACCTGGACATCGTCTCCAGGAAGTGAAAATTTTTTTTGCAAACGTCCGACATTCACCATTGGGCGTCTTTTTATTATGTTTTATATATATGCATGTGTATAAGGGTAAGTGTGTTATAGTGAAGAGGTCAGGGTGAGGGTGAGGGTGGAGGGATAGGGATGGGGTCACCCTGACCACCTGGACATCGTATCCAGGAAATGAAAATTTTTTTTGCAAATTCAAGTAGAAAGGCATGTAGACTTTCCTGTGGAGGATATCAGGATTACCTGGAGGTTACCCTGACCACCTGGACATCGTCTTCAGGAAGTGAGAATTTTTTTGCAAATTCAAGCAGAAAGGCATGTAGACTTTCCTGTGGAGGATATCAGGACTACCTGGAGGTTACCCTGACCACCTGGACATCGTCTTCAGGAAGCGACAATATTTTTGGCAAATTTAAGCATAAAGGCATGTACACTTAATTTTTTTATGTAAAGTATGCAAAAAAAGTAAGTAAGTAAAAAATCGTAAAAAAATAAGTAAAAAAAAAGTAAAAAAAGTTAGTAAGTAAAAGTAAGTAAGCGAAAAAAGTTTAATAAACCTATTCTAGTCAGAATGTTTCATGCAAATCCTAAAGATCGCGAACGATTTTTTCTTAGATTATTATTACTTCATGTACGTGGGGCCGAATCTTTTGAAGATATACGCTCATACGAAGGCGTTGTTTATGATACATTTTATGAAGCATGTATAGTTAGAAGTTTAATCATTACTGATAATGAATGGGATAAATGTTTAGAAGAAAATTGTAATTTTCAATTTCCATAGGCACTATGTGAGCTTTTCGCTTTCATTATATCATTTGATCACAATTTTGATTCCTTGAAACTTTATAATAAGTATAAAGAACATTTCTTTGATCCTAAATTACCTGAAATTTTAGGAGAACAAAAGGCTTTAAAAATTATAGACAACGTTTTATCAAAACATAATTTAACATTGCAACAATTTAATTTACCTAATATTGATAATATTGATAATGAAAATCACAATGATATGTTTTATAATGATATTATTGCAAATGAAGATAATGACATAGAAATATTGTTAAAATCTTTAACATTGGAACAAAAAACAATATTTGATACAATCGTAGAAGCAGTTTCCGATAATAAAAAAGAAAATTTATATTTTATAGATGGTCCCGGTGGTAGTGGAAAAAGTTATTTATTAAATGCTATTATAAAATTTGTGAAATTAAACAAAATACCAGAGTTAGTAGTTGCTTGGACTGGTATTGCAGCAAATTTATTAATAGGTGGTAAAACTATTCATTCAACATTTAAAATACCATTTAATTTAAACGAACAATCAACATGCAACATTTCACCAAAATAGGTCAAATTTTAAAAAATATCTTATATTATATTAAAGTGGATCGACTTTTGGTCTCCGGTTCTCCGGTTCTCCGGTTTTCTAAAAATGCATTTTTATAGTTTCAAAGTTTTATTTTAATTGGACTTTACACTTTTGGGCCTTACATTTTTTGGACCTTACATTTTTTGGACCTTACATTTTTGGGCCTTATAAATTTTGGGCCTTACATTATTGGCAACGGAATTGTAAAGTTTTATTTTAATTGGACTTTACAATTTTAGGCCTTACATTTTGAGCCTTACATTTTTGTTCTCATAAATTTTGGGCCTTACATTTTTGGGCCTTATAAATTTGGACCTTATATTATTGGGCCTTATAAATTTGGACCTTACATTTTTGGCCTTATAAATTTTGGGCCTTACATTTTTGGGCCTTATAAATTTTGGGCCTTATAAATTTTGGGCCTTACATTTTTGGGCGTTATAAATTTTGGGTCATACACTTTTGGGCCTTATAGTTTTTTTAAACAAATAGAAATCAACTACTATGTCGATATTATTACCAGAAAATTATCTTAATAACAATAATTAAAATAACATTTGATTACGTAATTAAAATTAATAAAATTTCAACACTGGAACATACAATAAATCAAATTAATTTTTATTGTTTATTTTACAAACTTATTTTTGCAAAAATTTCAAATTACAATTATTATGTTACAATTGTACTCTATTCACTTGTATATTTCATAAGATATATTTTTTTCAATATATCGTTTTTATTGTTTATATAATTTATAAATTCAGCAAGTATTCATCGAAATCATCTTTAACAGAAAAATTAAATTATATCATTAAATATTAAATGTATAATTAATTAAACATTAGATAAAATATTCAAATAAATATTACTGTTTTTAAAATGCCATTTAGAAGATTTATATCCAATATGCATATTGTCACATATTATTGATATTATATATGTTATATCTGTAACAAAAACATTTTTATTATTAATTATAAATAAATTGACAAAGTCAAAACTATACCTTTTAACTTAATCATTAAGAAATACTACTGCATTTTTGATTATTTCGATAGTCTTAATAAACTAATCAGGATACTGAAATACAAAAAGACTTATTATATTTCAAACAATAATAATTTAAAATGAAAATTAGATAATTTTATAATATACCTTGTGACTTTAATCGTATGGAATGCCATTAGGAATATAATATTTTATTGATATAATATTAATTGGAATGCTGCTGCCGTTTGTTATTTTTATTCAGCGCTGCATTCATTGGAATGCTGCTGCCCTTTGTTTTTTTTTATTCAGCGCTGCATTTATTGGAATTATGAGCGTCAAACTACTAGCAAAGAATTTGTGCAAATATTGGCCCATTTACAGAAAAGATTATTACAACATATTATTTACAACATATTATTATTGCAATATTAAATATTATCAACGCAATTAAGTGCGCCTTAATTTAAGAAATTGCATGTGAAAAACAATTTTTTACTGGTTGAAAAATTTATTCCATAATCAATACAAAATGTTCCTAAATTGGCCAAAAGTGGGCTAAAGTTTGCCAAAACTGGAAAAATGTTCCAAATATTTCAATGTTGGTAAACATCGGCCCACTTTTGGCGCAAGTTGGCCCACTTTTAGCATACTTTGGAGCATTTTCATCGAAAATGTATTTCCACTAGGGTATGTATAATATTAGTATTTATAAAATATTAAATTTATATTAACTATATTTCATTCATTACATTGAAGCTACTTTCTTATAAATACTGTTTTCTAATAATTTATATTTTATTTTTTTCAGCTTTACAAAAAAATGTTAATAAAAAATTTAAAATAATCGTTTAGAAAAATAAAAAAAATTATAATTATTATTAAACAATTGAAACAAATTATTAATATTATTTTTATAATTGTGAATCATTTTGTAAAATAAACCATTTTTATAATGGGTTTGACGGAAATAAAAATATTAGTTGTAAAAACGATTGAACCATATAGCGACGATGCTTCTATGTTAAATGATGAACACATATTAGAATTTAATAACATCCTTAAATCATGTACACCATTCAATATGCAAACAACTCTTTGAGTTCAAAAACAATATAATATTGACTCAGTTCATATGAATAATGAATACATTCAATTGTTATTTTCTGGAAAATATGAAAAAGGTCATTGGATTTGTATGTATTACAATAATAGAACGATACACATTTATGATAGTTTAAATGCTAAATATTTGCAAAATAAACATAAAGTATACATCAATAGATTATTTCCAGATAGTCAACAATTAAAAATTGTTTTTGAAACAGTGCAATTTCAAACCAATAGTTATGATTGTGGAATTTTCGCGACAGCTTTTGCTGTCTCTATTGTATTTAATTTATGCCCATGCAGTTTAAACTATGACATTTCCCAAATGCGTTCACATTTACTAAAAATATACGAAACACGTAGTATTACGATGTTTCCAATTTTACAAAATATAAACTATAATATTTCAACAATACTGACTCATATTTGTTGTATTGATGAAAAAAAATTGAATTTCAATGTAGCAGAAATAAAAATAATAGAATAAAATTTTCAACAGAAATTTAATTCTGAACAACAAACAATAATGAATTTATATAATGAAGATAAAATCATTTCCGTTGATTCTATTACCCCAATGGAAATAGACTATGAAATACCTACTTATAGTTCATTTTATCAAAAAAATAAAAATAAACAATTTATTGATATAGAAATAAAACAGCTAAAAATAAAACAGCAAACTATGATAAAAATGCAAACAATTAGCTGTATCGATATAAAAAATGAACGAGAAAAAGAAGCGTTGCATAAAAAAGAAGCTTATGTGAGGAGTAAAGATAGTAATGACGGCAAAATAGAAGAAAAAAATAAAGAGAAAACAGCAAACCATGATGAAAAGACAAAAATAAATAGTGACGAAATAAAAAATGAACGAGAAAAAGAAGCATTACGAAAAAAGTAGCTTATGTAAATAATAAAAATAGCAACGACGGCAAAATAGAAGAAAAAAAAATAAAGAGAAAACAGCAAACCATGATGAAAAGACAAAAAATGAATGGTGACGAAATAAAAAATGAACGATAAAAAGAAGCATTACGAAAAAAAGAAGCTTATGACAAAAGTAAAAATAGTAATGACGACAAAATAGAAAAAAAAAATAAAGAGAAAACAGCAAACCATGATGAAAAGACAAAAAATAAATCGTGACGAAATAAAAAATGAACGAGAAAAAGAAGCATTACAAAAACAACATATTTATTATAATGAAAATACTGATCAATGTAAAAAAACTGAAAAGAAAAAATTAAATGGAAAAATATTAAACGAAAGTAGAAAAAATGATATCGATAAATTAGTATAAAACCATTTACAAAAAAATTTAAAAAGACGCATATGTATGAAAAATGACAAAGACATGGAAATACCAATCATATTGCTTAAAAAATTAAAAATTGATGAAGGAAAATTTTTTAACGTATATGATAAACCAATTAATACCAAAAAAGGTATAAATTATAAAGAATTAAATAAACGTATTTTAATTAAAAATGAACAAAATGTAAAATTAGTAAGTAAATCCAAAATAATAGGTCGAATAGCAAATGTAGATTTTGATGAAAAAATAATTATTGAAACCAATTTAGGTTATATGTCTGAAACTTGTAAACATTGTAATACTAAACATTTTGTTTTTGAATATACACTAGGTAAAGAATTTTCTAATTGCTGTCACAAAGGAAACGTAGACTTACCGAAAATGCCTCCCTATCCGGAAGAATTAAAGCAATTAGCTACAGGAATATCGGAAGATAATATTAATTTTCGCAAAAATATTCGACTATATAATAATGCGTTAGCTTTTGCAAGCTTTGGAGTTAATTTTGATAAGTTATCTGCTAGTGGACCACAAATTCTTAGAATATGTGGTCAAATATATCACAATGTTTTTGCTTTACATCCAAATGAAAATGAAGCTCGAAAATATGGGCAATTGTATGTTCTAGATAATGAATTAGCTGCAGCTGAAAGAAAAAGTTTTAAAAATAATTTAGATACAAAATTAGAATTGTCAAGTAAATTAGATAGCTTAATTAAAATGATGTATGAGGTAGAAAAAGAAAAATTAGAATATTAGGAGAAAAATTAGATAAAAATATATATATAATGAAGCTACTTGTAATGAAGTTGCAATGGTATTTGTAGGAAAAAATGGACTGCCTACTTCAGAGCGGGATATAGTTATATATTCAAAATATGACAATCCAATTAGTATTCCTTTAATAAGTAAACACACTGATCCAATGACATACCCACTTATTTATCCAAATGGAGGATATGGATGGATGCCTAATATGAAATGCAAATATAAGAAAAACAATATTTCATGTTTGCAATTTTATAATTACAGACTTTCTATGAGAAATGGATTTAATCCAGACCTTTATATGGGAAAAGTTTCTCAACAGTTTACAATTGATGCATTTGTAAAAGTTGAACAATCAAGATTATATTTTGTAAAGAAAAACCAAGATATTTTAAGAAGCGATTATTATAAAGGCGTAATGGATTATTTACACAAGAAAAAAGAATCTGAAAATATAAAAATTGGAAAAATGTTTATTTTGCCATCAAATTTTGTTGGAAGTTCAAGATTCCTAAAACAAAATTACATTGACTCAATGAGTATAGTAAATCGTTACGCAAAACCTGACTTATTTATAACAATGACATGTAATCCAAACTGAAAAGAAATAACTGAACATTTAAAAAAATATGAAACTGTAATTGATAGACCAGATTTAGTATTTAAGCTATTTCATCACAAAATAAAAGAATTTAAAGAATTGGTAATTAAGCAAGGTGTTTTAGCAAATTGTATCGCCTACACTTATGTTATCGAATTTCAAAAACGTGGACTTCCTCACATGCATATGCTATAATTTTTAGATAAAAATTATAAAATTAATACTCCCGAAAAAGTAGATGAACTCATAAACGCAGAAATTCCAAACGAAGATATCTATCCACGGTTGTATAATATTGTAAAACAGTTTATGATTCATGGACCCTGTGGAGAGCAAAACATGAGTTCACCTTGCATGAGTAAAGACACAAAAAAATGTACGAAAAGTTTTCCAAAAAAATTTAATAACAAAACAACTTTTAATTCATCAGGATATCCATTATATATAAGAAGAAATGATATCAAAAAAATCAATTATAAAGGTAAATACCACAATAGAATAGCTGATAATCGGTTTGTTGTTTCGTATAATCCTTATTTATTGTTAAAATTTAATTGTCACATTAATGTTGAAGTATGCTCAACAGACCAATGTATAAAATACTTATTTAAATAGTGTTATAAAGGACATGACTGTGCGAACATAGAAATACGTGACACAGGTATCAGATCAAAAGACAGTTCTAATTTAACTCATGATGAAGATATTGAAAGCAATGAATATAATACTATTAGAATACCCTCTACACGAACTTTCACATACCATAATAAGATTAGCTATTCACCATGAAGATGAACAAGAAGAGTATTTTAAAGAAGGAAAAGAAACAGAAATTTAAAAAAAAATGTAGAAACGACATTAACAGAATACTTAAAATTAAATCAAATCGATTCTGATGCACGAAATTATTTACATTCCGAAATACCATTAAATTATGTATTTGATAATAATTCAAAAACATGGAATAAAAGAAAAAAAAACAAAAAAACCTGTATTAAGCAGAATGTATTTAGTGAATCCAAAGGATCGAAAACGATATTTTATAAGATTATTACTTTTACATGTCAAAGGAGTATCATCATTTCAGGATTTACGTACTGTTGATGATATAATTTATTCTACATTTTATGAAGCTTCTATAGCTAGACATTTGGTTAATGAAGATAAAGAATGGGACAGATGTTTGGAAGAAGCAACACAATTACACTTTCCTACTGCTCTTTGTGAATTATTTGCATATATTTGTATTTTTCACAATCCTATTAATGCAAGAGATTTGTACGAAAAATAGAAACACTTTTTTTACCACCCAAAATATGAACAAAATGCTGATGAAAACCTAGCATTAAACATTATTGATAAGAACCTACAATTGAATGGTTATTTTTTAAATAATTTTAATTTACCCGTTATATCTACATTTATAGAAGATTATGCTGATAAATCAACAACACATAACAAAAGTTGCACATTTACTGAAATAAACGTCAAAGTAAATTCTTTAAAAAATCGTAACAAAGACATTTTCGATACTATCGTGCAACATTTAAAAATTGAAGACAAAAAAAGCTTTTTTATTGATGGACCAGGAGGAAGTGAGAAAAGCTGTTTACTTAATGTTCTAATAGACTATCTTAAATTCTCAAACATTTCATTTTTATGTGTTGCTTGGACAGGGATTGCAGCAAATTTATTACACTACTATTAATATCACAGATTAATATCACAGATTATAATTAATATCACAGAATGTACTATATGTAATATTAAATCTAATTCAATAGATGGTAAAAATTTAAAAGAAGTTCAAATTATAATATGGGATGAAATATCTATGACATCGAAACATGCTTTTGAAGCAGTCAATCGCCTATTTCAAGATATATGTAATAATAAAAAAATATTTGGTGGTAAAATGTTGGTTGTTTCAGGCGATTTTAGGCAAACATTACCAGTTATACGACATGGTAGTCGTACTGAAGTTATTGATAATTCAGTTAAAAACAGTTACTTATGGCCGAATTTTATACGTATGACACTAAATGAAAATCTTCGAGTGACAGATAATGCCAATTATTTTAGACAATGGTTATTAAATGTAGGTGAAGGTAAACGTTTAAGTATGTATGAAGAAGAAAATTAACTGCTTGAAATCCCTCTTGATTTAATAACAAAAGAAAATGATATCATTGCAGAAATTTTTGGAAACGAAATAAAAATAAATGATAAAGATTTAAATGATAAAGTTATATTAGCCTTCACCAACAACGATGTAATTGAAATAAATAATAAAATTTTGGCTATAATGGAAGGGCAAATTATTGAATACTTAAGTGTAGATACAGCAGAAGATGATACTGAAGAAAACTTAGATGTCATGTTACCTACAGAATTTCTTAATTCCCTTACACCTAATGGACTTCCTCTACATAAATTACAATTAAAAGTAGGTGCAATAGTAATTCTTCTAAGAAATTTAAATGTGAATGAAGGTCTTTGTAATGGAACAAGATTATTAGTAACAAAACTTATGAAACATTTAATTAAAGCAGAAATTATAAGCGGAAAAAAAATTGGAAAATTAGTTCTAATACCAAGAATCACTTTGTCACCATCTAAAGAAGATATACCATTCAACATGCGCAGAAAACAATTTCCCATTCGATTAGGTTTTGCAATGACTATTAACAAATCACAAGGACAGTCATACAAACAAGTTGGTATCTATTTACCATTTCCAATTTTTAGCCATGGTCAATTATACGTAGCTCTTTCAAGAGCTAAAAGTAGAAAAAATTTAAAAATATTACTGTTAAACAATGCAAAAATAGAAAATGATACATTAAAAAATAAACACAAAATTTACACTAACAATATAGTGTTTAAAAAAATATTGTAAATGTGTAGACGAAAATTTATACACATTTTATATAAAATTTATAAATAAATAAAAATGGAAGTATGAAAAAAAAACATTAAAATATTACAACTATTGAATGATTAAAGTGAATATGCAAAATAATTAATAATTGTTTGCACTGAAAATCAGTAAAATACAATTGAAAATCGGCTGCAACATATCATATTGTAAATGACAAATCATTACATTAGTTATAATAAATAAAAAAAATGAAATATAAGAAAAATCCATTGAAATATTACTACTACTGAATCATTAAAATAAATATGCAAAATAATTGATAATAGCCTGCCGTTCGACAAAACTGACAGACTTCAAAAAAGAATCAGAGTTTCCCAAAATACAACGACCGAAAGTTTAATTCTTATAATAATGTATAAACAGGTATTTAAAATTATTATTTAAAAACTTAAATTTGTTAAAATTTTACAATTAGAATTATATTTGCATATATCATGTATTAGTTATTTATGTACCTTGGGTGAGCCTCGCGTCATTACTGTTCGAGGCGGAAAATTTCTCGCTGCGCTCGCGACCACGGACGTACTAACCATCCACGAAATTTGAGCCGAGAACTGTAATGACGCGATGTTTACCCATGGTACGTAAACAATTTTTCAGCCTTATAATTCGTACATACGACTCTTTCGTTGCTCACAAAGTAATTTATTGTACATTTAAAAGTAATGTAATAAAAACTTTTTTAAACAATATAAATAATTCTATATTATGTCAATAATTTTTAAACATTTGTATACTGACGCTTATAAAACATTTTAACTTTTTAAATTTTGCATTTAGTATCAGAGAATATTAAATATTTAGTAATTACTTATTATTAATCGTAACATTGCAGTTATTAAAGATATAGGACTCATTTTGTGTTATTATATATATATATGCGGAGACAGACTGACACAATCCAAAAATTTACTATAGTGTATAATAAATTTTACTGAAGTTGTATAGTAAATATTACCAGAATTGTAGTAAAAATTAATAATTTTCTAGTAAATTTTATTATACACTATAGTAAATTTTTGGATTACGTCAGTCTGTCATCGCATTACTAGACAACATTGTAATTTTTACTTCACCTTTTTTCTCCGTGTATATATATATACACTATATTATTTCTAAAATATAATATTCTGATATATATGTATAATATATAGTACTTTCGTATCTGAGCAATATTAAGATAACTATGATTAAAGTAACGCAAACATTACGTTTAAACTAGTTGTGTTTACGTTTGAAAAGCCTTAGATATATCTCCGATACATGTACTACGCGTTTCAAACACGTTGACTCTATACCGTATCGCGCGGCAGAGGTTATACTGATCGCCGCATATATCCTACGGAGCGCTTTTCATACAGCCTCCTAGGATGTATAGACACCTTATACGTCATAGGAGGATGTATAGAGGGCTGTCATACAAGCGAGGAGCCACTTGTATGTACGCAACGTATTTACAAGCGGAGCGCGCTCTGCACGTAAGAGTCGTTGTACGAATTAGTAGGCTGAAAAAAATATTTCGACAGAGCCGCCATTTAGATACAATCACTCACCCAACGTGCGTAAAAAATGATTTTCATAACACTCAATTTTATAATAACAATTACTATACAGATTCTATTAAATACCAAAATTTTTAAATATGCATTATAAAAACCATCACTTTGAAATAATACTACATTCACATACAAATTAAAACCATATATAACACAACGACAGTATTATATACCACTTTATAAAAAATGTTACCACCGCCATTAAAGAAAACTATAATTTATGAGAGTATATAACATGCTTATATTTTATGTATTCTGTAAACACATTATATTACATCAATTTATTTAAAATTACGATATCCCCCCAAATGGAAATTATGTGTGTGCATTTTAAATATATTAAATATATGGACATATTTCACTTTCTTTCTGAACACACGCACACACACCTTCTTTATAATAACTATAATGATTATTTTTACACAGACACAATATATATATATATATGGGTGGTTCTCTGTGACATCGAAGATGAAAAAAATAAATATTGCTATAACTGTGGGAATATGTTTTAGAGGTATCCAGTAGTTCTCCTGAATTTTTTCAGATTTTTTCTGGGCCATTATTTTAAGTTACAGAGAGTCAAAGTTGACATTTTAGCACTTTTTTGCATTATATGCCCATTTTCATGAATTTTTAGTTTCCAGGGGATGCATTTTTCACTAAAAACATAAGTATGACTTTTTTTGTAAAATTTTCCGAACTTTTCATTAAAAATACTTTTAAAGACATAAATGTATGCTGTCACACTCTTGTAAGCCATTTAAACCTTAAATAGTGAAAATCAGCAATTCTGCTCCGGACTCTGGTAACCTAATACTGTCTAAAAGATGTCCTTTTATAGTCAGAAACTGCCTAAAAATTTCCAGAGTGGGTCTAAATCATTAAGATCACTTATGGTCAAAATATCCGGGAAAAGTGCCCGAAATATTAATAGAAATGTATATTTGTTGCCTTATAACGATGAATCTATTAGCATGATCATTGCAAAAAAATTTACGCACTTACCTTGGAATGGTAGAAAAGTATCTCCACTTGTTTCAGTATCCATCTAATCCCCTGTAAGCTGCTAAAAATACAAATATTATTATACAAATGTAAAATTAATTTTTAAACATTTATAATGCTGAATTTTTAGTTTTACATCCCTTACAAGAATTATAATACTAATCTGAAGGATTACTATAAAAGTATCAACATTATTATTATTATTATTCAGCAATACATTGTTTAGATTTCACAAACTTGTCACTGTCACGTTATCATATTATTCATTATAATTATATATCCGATTTATTTATATATCTTTTGTATTAAATACGTATATTCAGTTATTGTAATAATGATGTTTATACATTTATAGTAATCCTTCAGATTAGTATTATAATTCTTGTAAGGGATGTAAAACTAAAAATTCAGCATTATAAATGTTTAAAAATTAATTTTACATTTGTATAATAATATTTGTATTTTTAGCAGCTTACAGGGGATTAGATGGATACTGAAACAAGTGGAGATACTTTTCTACCATTCCAAGGTAAGTGCATAAATTTTTTTGCAATGATCATGCTAATAGATTCATCGTTATAAGGCAACAAATATACATTTCTATTAATATTTCGGGCACTTTTCCCGGATATTTTGACCATAAGTGATCTTAATGATTTAGACCCACTCTGGAAATTTTTAGGCAGTTTCTGACTATAAAAAGACATCTTCTAGACAGTATTAGGTTACCAGAGTCCGGAGCAGAATTGCTGATTTTCACTATTTAAGGTTTAAATGGCTTACAAGAGTGTGACAGCATACATTTATGTCTTTAAAAGTATTTTTAATGAAAAGTTCGGAAAATTTTACAAAAAAAGTCATACTTATGTTTTTAGTGAAAAATGCATCCCCTGGAAACTAAAAATTTATAAAAATGGGCATATAATGCAAAAAAGTGCTAAAATGTCAACTTTGACTCTCTGTAACTTAAAATAATGGCCCAGAAAAAAATCTGAAAAAATTCAGGAGAACTACTGGATACCTCTAAAACATATTCCCACAGTTATAGCAATATTTATTTTTTTCATCTTCGATGTCACAGAGAACCACCCATATATATACTTATTTTTTACTCTTTGTCATATTTATTTTCTTTTTGTATTTAATTCTATCATTATTAGCGTCAAAATTTAACAGTATACTTTTCTTTCCTTAACTTACACTGTTACAGAGCCCTTATTATGTTACTATTAAATGGATCATGCATTGAAAAAATATATGATTCTTGAAATGTATACCTTACCAGCACATCCTCGCCGTAAGAGTCGAATACAATATTCATATGTTGACTAACGCTGGAAGCATAAATATATTTTACGGATCGTGTGTTACAACTATACACGAAAAATCTAAATGACTTCAGTACAACATGTCTTGGTCTGCAGAAACGACATCAGGTTTTCATCAAATACACTATCCAAGAGCCTAACTCTCATCCAATAATGTATAAATAGTTATTTAAAATTATCAAACAAAACGAAAACATTGGAAAGTCGACACAAAACATATGGAGTTCTCACATCTTTTCAACTCGTCTACGCGAGATCAAGATTCGAGATGCCTTTTTGAAACGATTGCCCGCTCATATACTATAAAGGACCCCTGCAATAATGATGAAAATGGAGTCGAAATCTCACGAATGATTGACAATTGACGGATTCTTTGAATGTCACGAAATAATTGATAGTCATTAGATGATCAAGTTTTCAGTTGAACTTTATTTTCAGTTCTGTCTTTGATGTTTTTTTTAATCTATAACCTCTTTTAAAAAACCAAAATATTGGAAAGTCGACACAAAATATATCGAGTTCTCACACTCTTTTCAATCGTCTGTACAATAGTAGTTACATGTAATTTTAAAGAAATTTTGATTAATTTTAAAACTTTGGTAGTTAACTATCATATTTTGTTTATTTCTCAATTTTTTTTTACAAAAACGACATCTCAGTCACCACATTAATTATACCATAATCCTCTTCGCAATGCGCAAATTATCATTGTTGGTGTTAAGGGTAGAGTACGGTTATAAAAATATTTTTGTACTTTTTATAAAATATTATGTGAAATGGCATGTTTATAAAATATATTATAAAAAATATTCTTTTTTGATGATTTTTAACACATCCATTAAGTAAAATATTAAAATATTATCAAAAATAGGCTTAAAACAGGTCCAAATACAAAAAAACTCCTTGCAGGATAAAAGTTGTCGAAGGGCTTTAATCCAAGAAAATTTAAATTGATATGCATATAAACTTCAACTTTACACAGCGAATTTGGTGTATCTATAAAAATGCAATTTCTGCCTTGATAAACCCAATTGAGGAGCTGGATGCAAGAACACGCCGAGCGCGGCGAATGGATAGAGAAGGCGGAGAGAAATTAAGAAATTGACGTCACCGTGACCAAATTTTTTAATTTGCCGAATTTAATTTAAAAAAATACTGTCGTATGCAGAATTAAAAGACGCAACTTTTTTCTGTTTAATGTTTTTCTGTACAATATGCAGATCAGATGAAAAAAATTAAGAACTGGAAATTTAGAAAACGGATCTTTAATCCATTTTTCAAAATTGAATCGCTGTAACTTTGACAAACCTTAATGAAATTTCCTGATTTTTCGTACAGATACTTAATATAGTCTAACGATAAATATAAACCTGTAAAAAATTCTACTTTAAACAAATTTTATACAACAATTGAACTGAACGTAAATAACAAGCTTTTAATACGGTTTCAGTATCCAGTAGCCGAAAGTGTGTTGTTAAGATTTGTCAAAGTTACAGCGATTCAATTTTGAAAAATGGATTAAAGATCCGTTTTCTAAATTTCCAGTTCTTAATTTTTTTCATCTGATCTGCACATCGTACAGAAAAACATTAAATAGAAAAAAGTTGCGTCTTTTAATTCTGCATACGACAATATTTTTTTAAATCAAATTCGGCAAATTAAAAAATTTGGTCACGGTGTCGTCAATTTCTTAATTTCTCTCCGCTTCCTCTATCCATTCGCCGCGCTCGGCGTGTTCTTGCATCCAGCTCCTCAATTGGTTTACTAATTATTTAAAAAATGTATGTTTTTCATTTAAAAAATGAACATAAAAATGTCACATTTAACTTTAAAGAAAAAAGGCTGTGTAACTATTTTACATATACTCATCTAAAATAAGCACGATCAAAATACAACCGAGTGAGCGTTAGCGAGCGAGGTATCTGTTGCTAGTTAAATTATTAATTTGGGATGAAATATCAATGACTTGTAAATATGCATTAGAAGCTATAGATATTTTTTCAGAGATTTATGTCGAAATAATAAACCGTTTGGTCGTAAAATATTAGTAACAGCTGGCAATTTTCGACAAACACTTCCTATAGTTCGATACCGAAATAGAACTCAAATATTAGAATCATGTGTAAAAAGTAGTTCTTTATGGCAAATATTTCAAAAACTTACATTAAATAATAATTTAAGATTGGTCAATTCAAACAGTATGTTTAAAACGTGGTTATTAAATATTGAAGAAAATAGAAATATTACAAAATTTGAAATTGATAATAACGTTATAAAAACTCCTTCCGAATTTCTTACATTTAATAATTTGATAGATGATATTTTTGGTAATAAAATAAATATTGATGATTTACATACTCTTAAAGACAAAGTAATTCTTTCACCTAAAAATAGTGATGTTTTAGCGATTAATAACGAAATGATTGAAAGAATTGAAGGTGACGGTAAGATATATTTAATCATTGGTAGTATTACTAATGATGAAAATAATAAGTTGGATGAAACAATAACAATAGATTTTATAAATTCATTAATACCAAATGGTTTACCACCGCATAAATTAGTATTAAAAAAAGGAATGATCGTTATGTTACTTAGGAATTTGCATTTAGATGGAGGTTTATGTAATGGTACCAGGCTCATGATTACAGAATTAAAACAGTACACTATATATGGAGAAATTATAACAGGTAAAAATTCGGGACAAATTGTGATGATTCCAAGAATAGATTTATGTCCATCAAAGGATGATATACCTTTCAATATGGTTAGACGACAATTTCCTATTAGACCAAGATTCGCTATGACGATAAATAAAGCACAAGGTCAATCATTTAAAAAAGTAGGTCTATATTTACCAAGACCTGTATTTAGTCATGGTCAATTATATGTTGCATTATCAAGAGTTACAGATGAAAAAAATCTAAAAATAAAATTTTCGAAATCGTCAATGATACTCACTAATACAGAAGGAGATATACTTAATATAAATGAGAGTAATTTAAATAATAATGTAATAATATATACAACCAATATAGTTTATTCTGAAGTGTTTGATACTTAAATTTTTTTTTATTTTTAAAAACCAATTTAAGGTCGACTTATTATTCGGCAAACGAATTATAAAATAATAAGATATAAGCATAAGACAAAATTTGTAGATAAAATTACGTATAATAAAGAATATTTTTCAAGTATACATTATTTACATCAAGCAACATTTCAATATATCATTATTTATTAAATAAACAAATATTAAAATATTAGTTTTCTGCATTAAGCGACATTTTATTGGCAAAATTATTTATGAAATATATAAATTTTAAAATAATCAACTGTCTGCATCAAGCGACATTTTTTACTAAAATACTGAAGAAATAAACAAATTTAAAATTCATTGTCTGCATCAAACGACATTTTTTTACTAAAATACTCAAGAAGTAAACAAATTAAAAATTTATTGTCTGCATCAAGCGACATTTTTTTACTAAAATACTAAAGAAATAAACAAATTAAAAATTGATTGTCTGCATCAAGCAACATTTTTTTACTAAAATACTAAAGAAATAAACAAATTTAAAATTCATTGTCTGCATCAAGCGACATTTTTTTACTAAAATACTGAATAAATAAACAAAATTAAAATTCATTGTCTGCATCAAGCGACATTTTTTTACTAAAATACTGAAGAAATAAACAAATTTAAAATTCATTCTCTGCATCAAGCGACATTTTTTTACTAAAATACTGAAGAAATAAACAAATTTAAAATTCATTGTCTGCATCAAGCGACATTTTTTACTAAAAAACTGAAGAAATAAACAAATTTAAAATTCATTGTCTGCATCAAGCGACATTTTTTTACTAAAATACTGAAGAAATAAACAAATTTAATATTCATTGTCTGCATCAAGCGACATTTTTTTACTAAAATACTGAAGAAATAAACAAATTTAAAATTCATTGTCTGCATCAAGCGACATTTTTTACTAAAAAACTGAAGAAATAAACAAATTATAATTCATTGTCTGCATCAAACGACATTTTTTTACTAAAATACTCAAGAAGTAAACAAATAAAAAATTCATTGTCTGCATCAAGCGACATTTTTTTACTAAAATACTGAAGAAATAAACAAAATTAAAATTCATTGTCTGAATCAAACGACATTTTATTGACAAAATTATTTATGAAATATACAAATTTTAAAATAATTAATTGTCTAATATAGCATTAATAAATATCAATTAAAATATTTTGATAATACTTAATATTATCAAAAATAGGCTTAAAACAGGTCCAAATACAAAAAAACTCCTTGCAGGATAAAAGTTGTCGAAGGGCTTTAATCCAAGAAAATTTAAATTGATATGCATATAAACTTCAACTTTACACAGCGAATTTGGTGTATCTATAAAAATGCAATTTCTGCCTTGATAAACCCAATTGAGGAGCTGGATGCAAGAACACGCCGAGCGCGGCGAATGGATAGAGAAGGCGGAGAGAAATTAAGAAATTGACGTCACCGTGACCAAATTTTTTAATTTGCCGAATTTAATTTAAAAAAATACTGTCGTATGCAGAATTAAAAGACGCAACTTTTTTCTGTTTAATGTTTTTCTGTACAATATGCAGATCAGATGAAAAAAATTAAGAACTGGAAATTTAGAAAACGGATCTTTAATCCATTTTTCAAAATTGAATCGCTGTAACTTTGACAAACCTTAATGAAATTTCCTGATTTTTCGTACAGATACTTAATATAGTCTAACGATAAATATAAACCTGTAAAAAATTCTACTTTAAACAAATTTTATACAACAATTGAACTGAACGTAAATAACAAGCTTTTAATACGGTTTCAGAAATATACAAATTTTAAAATAATTAATTGTCTAATATAGCATTAATAAATATCAATTAAAATATTTTGATAATACTTGTTAGAATACATTGTCTGCAAAAAGTGATATTATTTTAGAACTTAGTTTAGTTATTAATGAAACAAAAATTACAAAATATATAAAATAAATACGAATATACGAGATGCCATATTATATTATTTATTTTATTTTTAATACAGCAATATTGGAACGTATATTTTTATCAATTTTAAAATATTTACGTATTATACCATACATAATTTTGAAATATATATATGTTAGAAAATCAAATATTTGAAACTTTTAATACACATTATATTTACGTTCATTATATGACAGTCTCAAGCCTGTAAATGCAGAGAGAAAATAAAACAAACCAACATTCGAAAATAAACTGTTATAGTTAAATATCATGATGATTAAAAGGAATAAATTGTATACATTTTTTAAAATAAAATATTTTATAATTTATTTTTATGTGTTTTAATAATATAACAACAAATTTTAATTAATAGTTTAAAGCACATGAAAAAAATTGGTTTGAGAATAAAATAAAATATTTGTATCCAAATCGTTTAAAATTTATTTGTTATAAACTAATAATAAATTTAAGTCTACACTTTATAATCAACGTCTAGCTTCAAAAATGTGATTCAACCGAGGGAGCGTTAGCGACTGAGGTAATATGGCTAGTTTCAATTAAATTTCAATTTTTTGATTGCTAGCGCATTAAACGTAATTAAAATAGCTCTCTAAAAATTTAGCTACATCTTTTTTAACCCATTTCTGAAACAGAAAAAAAAATCTTATTTTTGACTGGATCACTTCACGTGGAATACTGCATATATATATATATATATTTTTATACCGTGGGCGTAAATGAGATGCTTTAAAGAAGAGCAATGCGTAAAATGTGTTTTTACGCACACTATATCAAAAGATAATCGTTTTAAAAATAAAAAGTTGTACATTTTTATGAAAATCGTAAAATAATATTTTTATATATAGACGTATATTTTATCATCCATGCAAATTTTATTTTAAACTAAAGTTTCTCGATCTTGGTGAATAAACCATACATTTAATTAGATGGCGACGTTTCGATGACTTTTCGTCATCCTCTTCAGGCTATACCTTTATTTACAAAAACGAATACATTTGATTAATTAATAATAATTACTAATTTAGCTTTTTAGCCTATTGATTTATAACATTTTACTTGTCATTGAAATCTGTATTTAACATAATATTTTAAATCGTAGTATCACTGAGTCGTCGCACTAACAATAAAAACAAGGATAATGAAAACCAATGAACTTTATTTTGTTATATTCACAAAAACTGAATAATTGCGATGATTACCTTTATCTCCTTAATCATTCCTTAAGGGAAGGTCGTAACAGAGAAAACTGTCAATCAAATATGTCACTGTTTTAGTGCGTAAATGGAAATTTGTATTCTGCACTATTCTCCTCTTCTAATGGATCAAATTACTCCAAATTTGGCACACATCATTAATTTGGTCAGGAGAATAGCGCTCTGGTTTTAATTTAGTCGAAAAATTTCGTATTATTATTATTTACCGTAATTTATCTGACCATTGTATGAGATGCAGTTTAATTACGGTTCTTCACTAATTTTTGCTTCTACGCTATGTCATGATACAAAATTTTACCAGAACAATCGTAATAAAGTATAGAATGGCGCTCTGGTAAGATTTTGTACAAAAAATTATGTAAAACAGTTAAAATTAGTTTGCAAATAATAAACAGTTTTGCAGGTTATCTGCGAAACATATAAGTTTTTTATTTTGCCTAATGGTGGCGCTGTGTAATATTCTTATAGGCCTCGATCTGTCGAATCGATCGGTCAGCTATTAGACACACATGCGGTGTGCCTTACCTATTGTTATGTATATTACTACATATTATATGATTCTATAATTATTTTTTTATAACCTCAAATTGTCAAATCTGTCAAATCTGTTAACCCATCAATCAGTTTTGTACGACCTCCCCTTAATCATCCTTAATCATCGCAACTATTCAGTTTCTGTGCATATAAGAAAATAAAGTTCATTGGTTTTCATTATCCTTGTTTTTATTGTTAGTGCGACGACTCAGTGAAACTACGATTTAAAATGTTATGTTAAATACAGATTTCAATGACAAGTAGTAAATAAAATGTTATAAATCAATAGGCTAAAAAATTAAATTAATAATTATTATTAATTAATCAAATGTATTCGTTTTTGTAAATAAAGGTATAGCCTGAAGAGAATGACGAAAAGTCATCGAAACGTCGCCATCTAATTAAATGTATGGTTTATTCACCAAGATCGAGAAACTTTAGTTTGAAATATTTTTATATGTTATGTTTGGTAAGCAAAATTTAATAAGAAATGTATGTTGTGCAATCAAATGTTTTTCAGGTAATTTATTCATTATAAACCCTCTGTTATTTATTCGATATTGGCAATAAAGAGTCTAACTCGATTTTTTAAATATTTAATATTCTTTTATTAAAAATCTTTAACAGAAAAATAGCACTTGGAACTTTTACAACAAATAGTACTTATTCTAACTTTACAATATCACATCGTTTTATAAAGCTGATGCAAAGTTCTACTGTTTTTAAATTAATTAATATTTTTATCGGTCTTACAGTCAATAACAAATTAAATATATGGGCAGTCAGATTGCCCCTACTTATAATCACCCCCGAAAAAAGACCGATAAAAATATTAATTAATTTAGTTATACTACAGTTGACATAAGTAATATTTTATTAATTATACTGTTTTTTTTTAATTTTCCAAAAACTATACTATTGAGTTAGGCCCTTTTACCAGTTTGATAAAGTATTATTTCGTACTGATTTGGTACAATTATGAAACTGATTACTGTGCGCAAAATTTCGTATTAATTTGGTACATAAACCATACTAATTTTTTTTAATTGGTCAGTTACATTTCTGCAATATTTGTGGTAATATTTTAGCAAGCTTTGATGCAAGTCTAATTTTATGTTTCACTGTGACTTACCGTGTGGTTTTCCGAAAACTTGCTGGAAGCTTTTACGTAAGCTTTCTACGAAGCAGGTACTGTTCATTGCTGCATTTTTCGTGAAATATTTTTACATAATTTAATGAGAATATTCCTCAACAGGTTGTTGCAATCTTCCAGGATAATCTTCTGAAAGCTTGTTACGCTTTGCATATCAAAACTTTTTGTAACCGTGGCTTGAAAGTTTACAGCAATCTATCCAGCAGTCTCTCTTGAAATATTGCTAGTTACGTTGCAGCAATATTTGCGGCAATATTTCAGCAAGCTTTCATGCAAGCTTAATTTTATGTTTTATTGCGTCTTTCCTGTGGTTTTCCGAAAACTTGCAAGAAGCATGCCGGAAATTTTATACTTTTATCTTTCACAAAAACTGCATTGGAATCTTTCTTGAAGCTTTTACGTAAGCTTTCTACAAAGCAGGTGCTGTTTATTGCCGTAATCTTTCGTGAAACATTTTTGCATAATTTATCGGGAATATTCCTTGACACGTTGCTGCAACCTATTAAGATAAGCTTCTGGAAGCTTGTTGTGCCATGCGTAACGAAACATTGTCAGTTACATTTCTGCAATAATTACAGCTCTATTTCATCAAGCTTTCATGCAACACTAATTTTATGTTCCACTGTATCTTTCGTGTGGTTGTCCGAAAACTTGCAAGCTTGCCGAAAATATTGTATTTTTCCCCTTTACAAAAATTGCATTGGAATCTTGCTGGAAGCTTGTACACAAGCATTCTACAAAGTATGGGTACTGTTTATTGGCGCAATCTTTCGTGAAACATTTTTGCATAATGCATCGGGAATGCGTAACGAAACTTTTTTGAGTGTGGTCAGAAAGATTGTGGCAATCTATCAGCTGCCTTTCACGAAAGCTTGCGATCCCTCACTGGTTAGTTACTATTTTTCATCACATAATATATTACGGTAAAACAGTGTACGATGGGATGACCAAATTGAACAGGATTTGAAGGATGAATTCTTAATATGGTTCAGAGACTTAATTCTCTTAGAAAATGTCAAAATTCCTAGAAAAATAGGTATAATTAGCGAGCACAGTGAGGTAAGCTTTCATACGTTTTCTGATGCGAGTGGTCTCGCCAGTGTTGCCAGATAGAGGTATTTTTTCTTTGTTTCACTCACACAGTACGACCTCATTTACATTAGATAATAGAGGACAGAAAAACCATAAATGGCAACCCTGGGTCTCGCTATGCTGCTGCCGTTTTTTTACGTGTGCAAAATGATCATGATGCTAAAAGTAGAATAGTTCCAACAAAGAAATTATCGATACCAAGGCTAGAGTTATTAGCCGCCACTATTACTGCTAGATTAGCCGAATTATTAATAAAAGGTTTCAAATTTGATAGGAAAGAGGTTATTTATTGGTCGGATTCGACAACTGTCTTGAGTTGGATCAACCGAGAGGCACAATGGAATGTGTTCGTCCATAATCGAGTGAATGAAATCAAGGCATTAACTGTCGATGCTACTTGGAAATTTGTTCTGGGCACTCTAGACCCGGCGGATTTACCTTCACGTGGAGGTAACGCTATGCAAATGATTAAAATTACCCAGAAACGAGTGGCCTGCACCTGATTTTTAACCTCACGAAGAAGAGGTTGACGTTGAAGTCAAGATTGAAGAGCACTGCGTTAGTTAGTAAAAACTACGAAAGTATATCTTGTTTATTTTGTAAATATTTCGCTACTTATGATAAAATAATTAAAATTGTCGCTTGGACTTATCGGTTTATAAATAATTCGCGAATCAATAAGTTAAAAAATAATGCAAAATGTTTAACTGCTTATATTACTAGTAATGAATTAAAAACTACTGAAATTTCATTCTTTAAACTTGTGCAAAAGGAAATGTTTTCCGGTGAAAATGATGAGAAATTTAAAACTCTTGACGTTTTTAAAGACGAGAATGGTTTGTTACGAGTTAAAACTAAAATTTTTTATCGCGATGATAGTGTGAATTTTAGATGTCCGATAATATTAGATCATTCGCATATAATTGTTCAAAGGATAATTGAACAAGAACATTGTAATCTCGGGCATGAGCGTGTTCAATTATTGCTATGTAATTTCCGAGAAAAATATTAGATTTTGTCAGCACGACGTAAAATTCGCTGTATAGTTGATAAATGTTCCAGATGTAAACGTTATAACGTTAAACGTATGGAATCTGTAAAAGTATCTTTACCAATAGAGCGAGTACGAGACGCCGCAGTTTTTGAAGTTGTTGGTGTCGATTTAGCGGGTCCTTTATATTTGAAAGAAAATAAAAAGGTATATGTATGTTTATTCACTAGCGCTGTTTTTAGAGCAGTATATCTGGAACTTTTATCTTCTTTATCTACTTCCACGTTTATAAAAGGTTTATGTCGTTTTATTTCGAGACGAGGAGGACCCTCTATAGTTTTCAGAGATAATGGGACACACTTTGTTAGGGTCGTAAATGATTTTAAAGATTTGAATTGGAATGAAATAGCCAAATATAGTACAATCAAGCGCATAGGCTGGCGTTTTAACCCTCCGTCCGCGGCTTGGTGGGGCGGTTGGTGGGATCGCCTAATAAGAATAATAAAACAAACATTGCGTAAAGTTTTATCTAATTCATCTGTAAATTACGAGGATCTGCTCACGATATTGTGTGACTGCGAAGCGATAATTAATAGGCGTCCACTAACTTATATTTCAAATAATTGTTCTGATTTAGCGCCATTAACTCCAAGTATGTTTGTGCAGGAAATACGCGAGTCAGGTGTACCAGATTTAGAGAACTTACTGGGCGTAAATAGTAAAGAAAAATGTACTTATTCACAAAAATTGAGAGATGATTTGCGGAAAAGATTTCGCGTAGAGTACTTAGGTTAGCTGCGGGACAATGTTAAGAATAAAGAATCGTGTGAAATAGAGCTAGGAGATCTAATTTTTGTAGGTAATGATGAACAGAAGCGGATCAAATAGCCTCTAGGTAGAATTATATATACAAAGGTAAAGATGGATTCACACGCGTTTGTCGCATTAAAACACAGTCCGGCGAATTAATTCGACCGATACAAAGATTGTACCCTTTGGAGTTAAATAATCCAGTTAGTATTGCGACGCTACTTTTCGTCGGAACGTAATTTAAACAAAATTATGAACCAACGGAGGTTCCGTCGTAGCGACGTTCAAAATAGCTAAAATATCACCGATTTATAATTATATGGGCGCCTGGCAATATTTAAAAGAAAAGAATAATTACTCTAACAAACTACTCGGCAACCCGGCAAATCCTCACCTCAACTCCGCGTCACAGAGGGAATCCCGACGGCTGGCCACCTTGGAACCGGCGGCTTTTAGAGTAAAGGAAATAATCAAACACTCCCGAATTCAGCAATAACCACAACTAATATTTATTAAAAATTTAAGAAAGGAAAGGATTACAAACTCCGGCACCGACACAATATTAACGCGACTCAAATCCGTCCGTCCGGCGATATATAAAAATATAATATTAATAATTATAATTCGGCCGGCCGTCGGGCTAACCGTAAATTTACTCGCCTAATTAAACTCCTCACAGCTCCAACCAACTCGACTCACACCTCGACTAACAAACTCCACTCTACTCTACTCTACAAAAATGGCTACTCCGCCTAAAATTAGTACTCAAGAAATAGTTACAACCTCGCTCAACTACGACTATCTCGTCGGACGATCAGGTAGCGAATCATCGATACCGGCTTCTTCATCCGGCTCGCGGCGTGGCTTGATCCTCCCAAATTAAGGATTTTCCTCCCCACCCTATCGCTATCCTTCTCTATCTTATTCTACTCCTTATCTGCCGGCATTGATTATGGTGGTTGATTGCGTGATCGATACGCGTAGTCAGCCTTGATCTTATTTCCGTCAAGGCCGATTATCCAATAATAGTGGTCTACGTCACCACCAACCTGTTAATTATTGGGTCGATCACGCAACCAATCATCCCTGGCACTCGGAAGGCGCGCATTACAAATAAATAATTATCATATCGGTAACCCAGTCGGTGCTGCAGCCCCGTGCCTACCGGCTATGTAATTAATACTAACTATTCTGACACATTCATACAACAATTAAAATTTAATTTCGACTTCTATTTACAGCTATATACATTTTAAAAACTATTACAAATCGCCTTAAACTCTACCGACGGATCTACATATTTTATTTAATTAATTAACTACGCAATCTAGCTAAAATAATTAATCTACTATAATATACGTGCGCGCGCTATATACAATAGTATACACCAATACATAGGTGTGCGCGCCTTCTATATATATATATGGGGTATTCCACGTGAAGTGGTCCGATCAAAATTTTAAAATGCACCAAATTTTGGGTACACTTTGCAAATGTTTTTCAGAATACAGAAAAAAATTTTTAGGTACTGGAATCTATTTGCTCAAAAGTTATTCTAACCTCAAAAAGTGAATTTTTTCATATTTTTTTCAACACCAGCTGGGTTTACCGCTATATAACTCAAAATCTATCAACTTTTACTATAGAACATTATATGTAACATTCGTTGCTAATTATATCTAGAATTTATTCTTCTGGGTTAGAATTTCTAATCTCAAGGTCAATGTTTGATTTTTTCATCCAAAAGTCTAAAAGAAAGCTTGGAGCAATACCTTTCAAATGGTCTGTAGCATTTTTATGGCCTCCAATTCTGTAAAAAGTTATAACAATTTAAAGAAAGACAAAAAATTCACAAAAATTAACATGGTAATTCCCATTTAAATTTTTAAAAAAATTTCGTGTTTTTTTAAATTGTCATAACTTTTTACAGAATTGGAGGCCATAAAAATACTACAGACCATTTGAAAGGTATTGCTCCAAGCTTTCTTTTAGACTGTTGGATGAAAAAATCAAAGGTGGCGCACTTGCACTTTTTTCAAGTTGAATATTGACATGTAGTTTATGTAACATTGACCTTGAGATTAGAAATTCTAACCCAGAAGAATAAATTCTAGATATAATTAGCAACGAATGTTACATATAATGTTCTATAGTAAAAGTTGATAGATTTTGAGTTATATAGCGGTAAACCCAGCTGGTGTTGAAAAAAATATGGAAAAATTCACTTTTTGAGGTTAGAATAACTTTTGAGCAAATAGATTCCAGTACCTAAAAATTTTTTTCTGTATTCTGAAAAACATTTGCAAAGTGTACCCAAAATTTGGTGCATTTTAAAATTTTGATCGGACCACTTCACGTGGAATACCCCATATATATATATATATATATGGGTGGTTCTCTGTGACATCGAAGATGAAAAAAATAAATATTGCTATAACTGTGGGAATATGTTTTAGAGGTATCCAGTAGTTCTCCTGAATTTCTTCAGATTTTTTCTGGGCCATTATTTTAAGTTACAGAGAGTCAAAGTTGACATTTTAGCACTTTTTTGCATTATATGCCCATTTTCATGAATTTTTAGCTCCCAGGGGATGCATTTTTCACTAAAAACATAAGTATGACTTTTTTTGTAAAATTTTTCGAACTTTTCATTAAAAATACTTTTAAAGACATAAATGTATGCTGTCACACTCTTGTAAGCCATTTAAACCTTAAATAGTGAAAATCAGCAATTCTGCTCCGGATTCTGGTAACCTAACACTGTCTAAAAGATGTCTTTTTATAGTCAGAAACTGCCTAAAAATTTCCAGAGTGAGTCTAAATCATTAAGATCACTTATGGTCAAAATATCCAGGAAAAGTGCCCGAAATATTAATAGAAATGTATATTTGTTGCCTTATAACGATGAATCTAGTAGCATGATCATTGCAAAAAAATTTATGCACTTACCTTGGAATGATAGAAAAGTATCTCCACTTGTTTCAGTATCCATCTAAACCCCTGTAAGCTGCTAAAAATACAAATATTATTATAAAATTATAAAAAATTATTTTTTAAACATTTATAATGCTGGATTTTTAGTTTTACATCCCTTACAAGAATTATAATACTAATCTGAAGGATAACTATAAATATATAAACATCATTATTACAATAACTGAATATACGTATTTAATACAAAAGATATATAAATAAATCGGATATATAGTTATAATGAATAATATTATAACGTGACAGTGACAAGTTTGTGAAATCTAAACAATGTGTTGCTGAATAATAATAATAATAATGTTGATACTTTTATAGTATTCCTTCAGATTAGTATTATAATTCTTGTAAGGGATGTAAAACTAAAAATCCAGCATTATAAATGTTTAAAAAATAATTTTTTATAATTTTATAATAATATTTGTATTTTTAGCAGCTTACAGGGGATTAGATGGATACTGAAACAAGTGGAGATACTTTTCTACCATTCCTAGGTAAGAGCATAAATTTTTTTGCAATGATCATGCTACTAGATTCATCGTTATAAGGCAACATATATACATTTCTATTAATATTTCGGGCACTTTTCCTGGATATGTTGACCATAAGTGATCTTAATGATTTAGACCCACTCTGTAAATTTTTAGGCAGTTTCTGACTATAAAAAGACATCTTTTAGACAGTGTTAGGTTACCAGAGTCCGGAGCAGAATTGCTGATTTTCACTATTTAAGGTTTAAATGGCTTACAAGAGTGTGACAGCATATATTTATGTCTTTAAAAGTATTTTTAATGAAAAGTTCGAAAAATTTTACAAAAAAAGTCATACTTATGTTTTTAGTGAAAAATGCATCCCCTGGGAGCTAAAAATTCATGAAAATGGGCATATAATGCAAAAAAGTGCTAAAATGTCAACTTTGATTCTCTGTAACTTAAAATAATGGCCCAGAAAAAATCTGAAAAAATTCAGGAGAACTACTGGATACCTCTAAAACATATTCCCACAGTTATAGCAATATTTATTTTTTTCATCTTCGATGTCACAGAGAACCACCCATATATATTCTATTATGCCGCGGTATACCTTCGCACGCATACATTAGGTATACCGCGACTCCTACTCTACTCGCGCGCTCCCCTCGCTCCGCGCGCTCTCTCCCATAATCCCACTACGGTCGCTCATTCGAGCTCTTCGCGCGCGCAACACTGTCGATGCTCGAGTGATTCCCCCCTTCCCGCGCACCACACCTAGTGCCACACGATCGTCGCCGTCGGTGACGCGTTCCCCGGTATACGGGTGTAAGGTGGGGGGAGCACCCTGGCTCTCCCGACTAGTTGTACATAGTTCGGGCGTGCGCGCACCCATGCGCCATATCAACCGTCGTCGTCTGCTGAGCACGTGTGACGGTTGAGGTTAGCACTTCGCCTAACCTCCCGACTTGTTGACATCAGCAGATGTTGATACGCCAAGTATCGTGAAACGACCTGGGCTCAGTCGTGCACGTACTGCCGCCCACAGTTCTCGCAGTGTAACTGCTCTGGGCGAGGACAATGACGCATGTCATGGCCTCGTTGCCAACAATTAAGGCAGACGTAGGGGGTGGATCCAAGTCAGGGTTGGTGGGAATAATATTCACCCCGCTGAATTTTACTCCCCTCGTCTTAACCTTGGTTGTCAATCCGGGCTCATATGGAGCTGGTGGTTGCTCCTCTCCTCGTCGGTTCGATGGTCCTGGCGGTGTCGGAAAACGACTACCAATTGGGGAGGGTATCACGGACTCGTAGTCGTCCAGTGTTAGCTGCCGGCGGGGATTGTACCGGCTTCGCTTGGGCACCGGCGCGACCTGAGTCCGTTCCTCATCCCATTCCCCTGGCGGTGTGGACCCCGTTCTCCGGTGGATTGGAAACCATTCACCCCTCATCGGGACAGGCCTAACCTCGGCGGCGGTGTTGGGGTACGTGGCCGTTCCACAACGGGAGTAGCCCCTGTGGCTTCCTCTAGAGTCGGGCGAGTGTCTCCCACTAGCTCCTGGAGCTCGTACACTGCTCGCCGACTCTCCTCGGCCTCTTCGCTGTCTCCAACAGCTTCCTCTTCTACTTCCGGCGGTTTTGTCTTACTGGGGACTGGCCGGAGTGGTGACTGCAATCGTAGGGCTTTCACCCCACTGACAGCCAGGGCTATCGGACACCGCGTAACCACCTGCACCAATCCGATCCGGCGGAGTGGAAGTCGTACCATGCAGCGAGGTTGCGGGATGGCTTCCCGACTTGCCTTGGTGGGTGGGGCGGTGGTCTCCGATGCGCGGTTCAGCTCCTCAGATCTACCTGCTGGCAAGGGCAGTTCATCTTCCTGCATGAGGTTAGAATCCTCCTCCTCTGATAACTTGGAGGATGGGATAAACTCATGCAGGGGTTCTCCTTGCCAGACAGGTTCTGAGATACCCACCTCAGGCCGATGGGTGGTTCCGCTCGGTCCAGTGCGCTCCGGCGTCTTCTTCGGATTCCAGGATGATTCCTGGAATTCAAATTCTGGCTAAGGTGAATGGCCTCCCTCCTTACCCCTATTGTTCCGGCTGACTCGGCGACTCGGCATCTTCTTTTATCTAAAACAGATAGTTAACATTCTACCGGCGGTCGTCAAATCTGGCGGGACATAAGAAGGACGTGACATACTTCTCTACTTCTGTAACACACACCTACGGGGTTGGACGAAACGTTTTAGTTCGGTAACATGCGATTTCGCGATTTTCCAACTGTTTCCTTCACCACTACCCAATACATAAACTGTAGGGGACAACACTTCTACGATATCGAACGGTCCTTCATATTTCGGCGCAAGTTTGGTGGATTATTTATTCGCGGCGTTAGATAACGTATGTACTCTTCTAAGTACTAACTCTCCGACGGTAAAACTAACATCTTTACGTCCCTTATTATACTGTTTTTCCTGCTTGGCATGGGCTTGATCAATGTGTCGAGCTACCAAGTCTCGCAGGGCATCTAGACGTTTCATCCTCTCTTCCCATACCTCCGGCGGAATTCTAACGACTGGTCTATGACCTTCTACTTCTCTCCTCAAGCTTTTTACTGGTTTAGAGTTTCTGCCGAAATTTAAAACGGCAGGTGACACCTTAGTAGATGATTGTACGGCGGTGTTCACGGCATCGCGAAATTGGTGCACGTGCACGTCCCAATTCCGATGATCTCCACCGAGAAATGCTGCTATCATCGCCTTCAGCGTTCTATTACTTCTCTCGACCGGATTAGCCTGCGGAAAGTACGGAGGCGTCGTGACGTGCTTAACCCCGTACTCCGCCAAGGTAGCTTTCAACAACTTATTGTCGAATTCGCGACCATTATCCGAGAGAAAGTAATCTGGCGTCTCCCAACGGAATAACACTAATTCCTCGAACGTCCTCGCAACCGACTTTCCATCTGCTGATCGCAGAGGTTTCACCTCAACCCACCTGGTGAAGAGATCCTGGAATACCACCAAGTATCGACACTGGCTCTTACTTGGTGGAAATTCCATGAGATCAGCGGCTACTACTGCCCATGGTCTCTCTACGATTCGGCTTCCCATTAATCCGACGGGTCCTGTCTGCGATACCTTGTATTGCTGTCAGGTCTGGCAATTACGTACAAATTCATGGGTGTCATACCACATGCCCTTCCAATAGTACTCTCTGGCCAGTTTGTCGTACGTTTTCTCGATCCCTAAGTGTCCAGCCGACGTGACACAGTGCGACTCTTGTAACACTTGTAACTCTTGTAACTTGTTGACGATGGTCTGCTGGCACAACTAGCCTCCAACCTTCTTCCGGCGTAGTTATTGGATCGAGTAATGGATCGTATCTATGACGATACAATAAGCCGTTCTCTACCTTCCAATAATTGAATTTAGCTGGACATTCTGGCACTTCTTTCAGCATCTTAAGATACCGTTGGTCTGCTATCTCTTCAAACGCGGCTACATCTTCCTCTTCCGACGGGAACATCTTGGACAAGGCGTCTGGGACGTGGTTCATAGCTCCCTTCCTATATACCATCTTGAAGTCCCATTGCTGCATCTCCAAGGCCCATCTGGCAAGACGGCCAGTTGGGTCCTTGAGATTCTGCAGCCATCGAAGGGCACTATGGTCAGTACCTACGGCATTCTCCCGCTTCTCCACCGGCAGATTATAGTTAACCTTTCCGGCGAGATTGAAGGAGTGCTGCTGGGGCATCAGCGGACCTACTGTCCCCCAGCCAACAAGTTTCCCAACTTGACGCGTACTTCGGCACAGTCAGGACAATTGCGGAAAAACGCTCCTGGTTTACCACACATCTGACACGACTCTTGCGATCTGTGTGACGGCGACTGCGGTCTGAACACCTTCTCTGGGCATTGCGCCGCTCGATGTCCCGTCTTGGCACACAGAAAACACTTGGCGTTCGTGCATTCCGCTGCACTATGCCCGACCATCTGGCAAGGAATGTTGCATTGCTCGGTCCATTCGGCGGTGCAACCTTCTGCTGACGGGCGTACGGCTTACTCTCCCACTTAGCAGAAGAATTCGTCGATCGAGTCGGCAAATCTCTATTTGCAACTGCGGCGTAAGTCGGCTTCTGAGCTACTTGCACTTCCGCAGGCACGCTCGACAAAACGTCCTTTTTCTGACGTTTCGACTTCTCAGCTACCTCCTTTGTTGCTGCTAGCTTCGCCTTTTTGCTCGCAGCAACCTTCCTCTCGACTTGAACTTCGGCGGCTTCCTCCACATCTACATCCGACAGCGCGGCGACCTTTTGCTTTGTCGATCGTCCCTTGTATGCTGCTCCAGGGATTCTCGACTTCTCAACCGGCGGTGGAGGGGTATACCGGCTGTTCAACTCCTGCTGACGTTCCCACTTCCGCCCATAATACTCCAGGTCTGTGAAATCTTGCACGAGCTTACTTGCCATCGCAGTCCTGTACTCCGGCAAAAGATTTCTGTACGCTGTCTCTACTAACATTTTCTCCGACGGTGGTTTCTTGAAGTGTCCGACTATAATTCGCAAGTTAGAAAGATACCGCGTAATATTTTCTCCTTTTCCTTGCGTTCGTCGGCGTAACTCGTCCAGCAAATCCTCGTGGTCGAATTCACCTATGAATTGGTGTCGGAACTGACGCCGAAAATCGCGCCACGATGCTATTTGCGTCTTCGTTGACCTAAACCACCGGCTGGCATCCTTGCTGAGTATGCACGGCAATGCACCTAGGATTTGTGCATCTGTCAAACCAGCACTCTTCCTACAATCATTCAACTGACTGAGGAACTCGTCGGGCATCTCTCTCTCATCACCAGCAAACCTCAGCCCCCAGCTCTTTAGCACCTTCATGCTACGGAGACTCTCGTCTGGTTTCAAACTAATTGGGCTGGACGACTTCTCTTTTCGAGACCGCACGCGAGTGAACCCTTCATCGGAATCATTCTCCGATTCGCTGGAATTAATCCGCGCAAGCTTTCGTCTCTTTGAGCCACTGCTCACTACACTACCGGCGGAAGCATTCTGCTTTCGACTGTCCTCATTGCAATCCGGCAAATCGCATTGATTTAGCGCTGATTCCACGTCTTTTAGATCAATCGGTTTGATTGCCGTACTGCATCTCGTAGAGTTTGCCATACTCAATGGCTATCTTACTCCTCGACGGCTCAGTCTTCTTTGTCGGGTTTACGCTCTGCCTCCTTTTATGATTCGCTCCCTCCGTACTGGAGTTACCAGACTCAGTGTCGGATCGGTCTGACGGTATGAACGCATCGGATTCGGCGGGAATAATACTCCTTTTCTTATACGATTTTCTGGGACCGTTCGGCCTCAATGCGGTTTCTCGATCACTCCTCCTCTCTACAGGCGGAACCTGATTAGACCCAGCGGGAAATGCAGCCAATTGTGTCATTAACGTATCCCATTCGGTCGGATGTTGGCGGATATAATTACACAACTTTGGCGGAATGGTGAGAGGCGCTAGCGCATAACTAGTTGATGGTAATGCAATCGACGACGTAATCGGCAAGCCTAACCCAGGCTGCGTCGTAAGCGTGTTGGAATACGTGCAGGTAGTCTGTGTGGCGACCGTCGTGTATTCTGGAACTCTTTTGTCGGCAGCATTTTCTCTATCGGTTCTGCTTGGCCGTAACTCACTATCCGCCTCACTGTCCGCTAAGCTTCCGTCTTCAGAGGCTACCACCTCTCTGTCACCTACTCCTTTATCTGAAGTGGCAGCACTCTTTTTCCACCTTCGTCTCTGCTTGGCAGCATTATCAACTGCCATCATCACCTTGGCTCGATAAGCACCGGCGCTTACCGACTCCTTACGTATCTCCGCATGGTCTTCGTCCCATTCGTACCACGTAATATTATCGTTATCCGGTTCGGCTTCCCGCAACTTGGCACGCAATAATCTGTCTCGCAATGCAGCGTTTGATCCGGTGGCACACAGTCGTCGTGACGCTAACTCTCGACCGACATGTTCTTCCGCCATTTTGGCGATCGTCCGCTTCATATTACGTCTCTCTCTACCGGCGGTACCCTCGAGCAATACATGCATCTGTTCGACGTGTTCGGCCATTTTAAATTAGTAATCCGACGGATAAATAAATATATAAAATTATAATAAAACCGACCCGGATTCTTCAAACGGGTTATTCGACATGGCGAAATTCACAAATTATTACTACCACCACCACAACAATTAGTATCTACAAACCTCGTGCCGTGAGGTACTAATTATCAATAAAATATATTAATTGAAAATAATTAAATTATCACCTCGTATTTACACTCTCAAGCACAATATATCTATATACTGTATAACTGGCGGTTTACAAACTGGCAACCTGTAACAGAATAAAGTCTGGCGGGTTTGGCAATTTGTTCAAATACCGGCAGTTAATATTGGCGGTTCCAGCGTATTTGCTCTACTACCGGCGGTTAATACCGGCAATTCGTTGTATTTTGAATAACACCTGAAACAGAAATAAATCTGACGGTTTTGGCGAAAATTCACAACTACCGGCGGTATATACCGGCGTTAATAAATTGAGCAATCACTGAAACAGAAATACAATTCTGGCGGAAAAATACAAATATATATATATATATATATATGTGGTATTCCACGTGAAGTGGTCCGATCAAAATTTTAAAATGCACCAAATTTTGGGTACACTTTGCAAATGTTTTTCAGAATACAGAAAAAAATTTTTAGGTACTGGAATCTATTTGCTCAAAAGTTATTCTAACCTCAAAAAGTGAATTTTTCCATATTCTTTTCAACACCAGCTGGGTTTACCGCTATATAACTCAAAATCTATCAACTTTTACTATATAACATTATATGTAACGTTCGTTGCTAATTATATCTAGAATTTATTCTTCTGGGTTAGAATTTCTAATCTCAAGGTCAATGTTACATAAACTACATGTCAATATTCAACTTGAAAAAAGTGCAAGTGCGCCACCTTTGATTTTTTCATCCAAAAGTCTAAAAGAAAGCTTGGAGCAATACCTTTCAAATGGTCTGTAGCATTTTTATGGCCTCCAATTCTGTAAAAAGTTATGACAATTTAAAGAAAGACAAAAAATTCACAAAAATTAACATGGTAATTCCCATTTAAATTTTTAAAAAAATTTCGTGTTTCTTTAAATTGTCATAACTTTTTACAGAATTGGAGGCCATAAAAATGCTACAGACCATTTGAAAGGTATTGCTCCAAGCTTTCTTTTAGACTTTTGGATGAAAAAATCAAAGGTGGCGCACTTGCACTTTTTTCAAGTTGAATATTGACATGTAGTTTATGTAACATTGACCTTGAGATTAGAAATTCTAACTCAGAAGAATAAATTCTAGATATAATTAGCAACGAATGTTACATATAATGTTATATAGTAAAAGTTGATAGATTTTGAGTTATATAGCGGTAAACCCAGCTGGTGTTGAAAAAAATATGGAAAAATTCACTTTTTGAGGTTAGAATAACTTTTGAGCAAATAGATTCCAGTACCTAAAAATTTTTTTCTGTATTCTGAAAAACATTTGCAAAGTGTACCCAAAATTTGGTGCATTTTAAAATTTTGATCGGACCACTTCACGTGGAATACTCCATATATATATATATATATAGGCTCACGATACCTCTCGGCCGTGGTCTGACTCGGAAACCGCGTGTTACCGTCGAGTATCGGCCGCGTCTTTCCTCGGCTCCGTCGCTAGAACATACCCGTACCGTGGGTATTACTATTTATTTACAAGTGCATCGGTGCACTTCGGTCCGTCAGCAAGGGATTCACTACCTGCGACGCGATCGCGAACTAACGTAATGTAAAAATAATGCCTGCACATGACTTGTAAATACAAGCCATGTGCATGTACTTGTGTGTATATTTTACAACGCCACAGTATTGAATATAAAGACCATTTGAATAGCGCTTGAAATGATAAAGTTGTTAAATTGCGTGAAGCGAAAGCTGATACAGCAGATACCGTATATAAAGAAAAAGATATTTCCGATAATAATAGTCGATTAACAATCAACGATGTCACTACACTATATAAAACGCGAAGCGGTCGTTTAGCAAAAGGAGCGAAAAAATTTTGTAATTGAACTTTCAGCTCCAGGTGGGAGGATGTTAAAACTAGCGTGACTGTTAGTGTTTTTTGGTTGTGTGTGAAGCGTATGTCCGAGAAGGAGAAGGGCATAACGTCCGATCGGTACAGTTGCGGATGTGAGGCGCTTCGATCGAAAATCGGCTAACTTGCTGCGCGGAGCTCGACTAGAGCAGTTGTAGCACGAGACACGATAAACATTTTTATATTCGTTTTCTTAACTTTGTACACTAATTTTGCAAGTTTTAATAAATACTAGGTTCATCTTAGTTTTTATTGTACAAATTAATTATGCTGTCTACTCGACTACTTTTAAACCCAGGATACACCTTCTGTACTGTGTAGTAATAGTATAACCGATACATTTGCCGTCAAGTCAAACGCAAACAGGCAGTAACCGTTTGCATAAGCTTCACGACTAATGGAATTTCCAAAATTCAAAAAATGTATACCTGTCCCCGAGAATAGAGTATGATACGCCTCGACGTACATTTTACTGTTTTCAAAGTCTGGTTGTAGCGGTTTCAACGAAATTAATGTTTTTAAAATTAAATGGATTGAGATTCTTGTCGACACTGTACACCTTATTCTCGACAAAACCAATGATGATTCTCTTTGATAGCTGGCCCAAAATAACATTATCTATTGTCTCTCAGTGTATACCGTTATGCAGCGTTACATCTTTAACCACCACACGTGTAAGTGGATATTTTGCTGTTGTTTTAGTCAATGCCCTCTTGTGGGCAAGTGAAACACTTGGATTAATTTTTAAACGACGAACAAATAGCTTTGCCTCAGTGATGTTCACGGTAAATTCACCGTTAGGATCCATAAGACAGAAGCTGTCGCGTGAGCATACAAGGCGCACTCTAACCTCGACGCCACCTAGTAATAACCTGCTCTGATTAAAGTCATCGCAGTGTAAATGACCCAACAAATCTACTTTACCGGCTATCATAACCTTTCGTTGGTTTAATAGACCCACCTTACCATCTGACGAATCGTCTATTCTGCCAGGTGTATCACCGTACCACAAAATACTCGTTAAATGTGACGTTTTTGCTGCAGGTCTGTAATTGAACAATACATCAACTTGAATAAATAGAGAGTGCATAAAATTATTTAAAGGTCCGCATGTAGCTTCATTGTTCGGTTTCCCCATAGGCGTAATGTTAACACGCAAGCTGAGCATTCTGTGCGATAAATTCAAGTATTCGGTATTACCGGGAATTGTAAATTCTATAGGTGACTGATCGGCCAAAGACGAAATTGGTTTGTATTGCACCCAATACGAACTCTCGATCGCCGTCTGTGTCGACGGAATATCAAAGAGGGATAGTTCCGTCTTCGTAGACACGCACGAGTGACTATGTAAAAAAGCCATTATTTTACGATTCAAATATATCTCTTGCTGTACGGATTTCTGCCTTCTTTTTCTTCTTCTTCGTCTTCTTCTTCTTCTTCTTTTTATGGTTCTCACTACTACTACTACTGTTTTCGGCTGTGTACACTCCAACGGATTGAGGTATTTGTACTTTACGTTTCCTCTTATATTCTATTTCCCCCTCTTCTTCTTGTTTAGCAGCTGACGGTGGACCATCAACAATCTTGTCCAATGCGTTTTGAAACTTTCTTTTGAGGTTATCGCCACCCTCTCTTACCCGGTGACGAAAAGCATTTTTGATTGGTAGTCAGTCGATAGCACCGTCACTAGCAGATCGTCTACCTGTACGAATGATCTCCTTACGGGCAGCTACACCACCACGTTCTATCATAGGCATGGCACGACACCTTAAACCATTTAAAAAGCTACCCACACCACCACCCAACAACGCACGATAACCATCACCACCACCAACACCACCATTTTGCATTTTAGTGAATGTGTTGACTTTCTCCTCCTCCTTTTCCTCCTCCCCCTGACCGCCAAACAATTCGTTAAAATCTGACATTTTTTAGCCTGTGCGTTTGAAAGTATCACAGTCAACGTTATGTAGTCAAATGATACAGATTCACCCTGTTCATTTCTTATATTAAACCAGATTGTTTGGAAAAACGAGGAGAGAATGGTAGATACATGAAAGATGCAAAACCTCTTATCTCGGTTGCACCGTACGCATAATTTTGCAAATGTAACGGTACAACTCGCAGGGCTCGTGAGTTTGTCACCCGTGACATATGGCTGGGAAATACTGCTATATACTATCAAAACATTTGGTACTCTATTACTCAGATTTGCAGGACGATTACGATAACACGATGCTCCTTTTCGTCCACACACGAAATTACTTTTTCATTTTCCAGACACAGTATTCTACGTAGTTTTTTCGACAGACTGAATGTGTGAATGTAATTTGCACACTCCTCTGTACACGCACGGGTAACTTGAATATAACCGCCGCATTGAACCTCAAACGTTAGATGGCCTTCCACACCACTAAGTCTGTTTATTTCCTCCAAGTAATTCGCAATATCGTGATATACTACAGGCTTAATCCGTAACACTCTCTCCTTCACCGATTTAAATCGTACATCATTGAACGGCACTTCATGACGTTTTGATATCTTTTCGCACCGGCAGTGATATCAGCTCCATTATCATGCACTACCACTTTAATTTTGTCTTCGATTTCCACTCAGCAAATACTGTTTCTAATCCAATAGCAAGATTCTCCGCATAATGCCGTTCTTCTAATCCAACCGAGCATAGTGTATGATTATCTATTCTCCAGTCGTCAGTCATGTAGTGAGCCGTTACTGACATGTATGACTCTTGTGCAACTGATGTCCAGCAGTTTGTTCTGCATGCAATGGACATACGTTACTTAAATTTTGTTTTATTGTTTCATGCACTGTTTTATAGACTAAATTAAGACGTACACATAATGTCTTTGCTGTAGGACAATTGTACTGGGGTTCTAAGAGCTTAAGCAGTCTTCGAAAACCTTTAAATTCAATCAGTGATAATGGCAATTGAGTTGTAACTATGAAACGTGCTGTTTCACAAGATACAACTTCTTGACGATCTGCGGAGTACTTCGTTTCTTTCGAATCGTCATCATACATAAGCTTTTTTCGCCGTTTACGACTAAAAGTCGGTCGCGTTATTGGTACAGTAGAACTCTGAGTATTTTGAGATCTGTAAACAAACAAATAATTTGTTAATAATGTATTGAACCAATCAAATTTTTTTTTTATTTGTTTGGACTATCTTTTATAGTTTGCCTAAAACACATATGATCAACATCCGCTTTTTTATTGCAAATCTTACAAAATATCATATTACATTCATGTGGACCTCAATCGCTATTACTGACAGTCTTACAACATATTTTGCAAATTCTCACACTTTCACAAATCGAAAGATTTTTACCAAAAGAATCTACTTCTAAATGCTTTGATAAATAAGATGGACCGAAAAATTATCTACTACACCGAGTACACTTTATTTTAATTTCATTAACATTACAAAGCGAAGCCTGCAAACATCCTCGACATTTATGCGGACACTTGTGATTTTGCCTACATGTTAATTTTTTATTACAAGGTACCACTACTTTCATAATACATTATACGAAGAGTATACAAAATGCTTAGACAACAATTGCAACGTCAAACAGTGCATAATACTCTTAAAATATTTTCAGCTCTTCAATACCACACCCCGTTACAGGTACAATGACTCGTGCTGCTCTAACTAATTTCTCGGCTTGCTCTTTCTGATATTTACCGGCACTATTGCGTATTTTTAACCATTTTTTATGTAAAATACCGATACGAATGTTACCGCGTATAGCGTGCACGTGCGCAGTAACCAAAGAGCGTGGTAAACACAAATCGTCAGTATTTATAATATTTAAAATTGATCTCTTGCACACGTACTCTATTGTAAGCTTAACTCATCCACAACCTTGCTGTACAGAGATAATATTGACACTTATTTTCAACGTATCGTCAATTTCGAAAATTACTTTGCGCTACACTAGCAAGCAAATCAAACAAGTCATTGGGCTGAAAATTGCGCACCAATCTAAACGAAATCCAGACAGGACCCTGACCGAACCATTCTGAATTGACAGATACACCTATATAATCCGTGAGATGTACGTTTTCGTTTACATGGCCATGAAGTTGATGAACAGCCCTCTTCAACCAGCTGTATACATCTGCCCCTGCTGGTTGTTGGACTGTAGTTGCAAGTAGTTCGTGTCCTCGCAGCTGGAATCGTCGGTAAAATGCGTTGATTCTTCGCAAATGTCGATATATTGAGCAGTGGCTCCACTTACTCCTGCCTACACTGATTATCTGACCTGTTGACTTCATAGGTAGTTACTTTGCTGTTTTTTTTTTGTTAGACATATGCAAAATGTAGACTTACAATCATCGGTATCTGACGACTCATCGGCAGTGTCCGTACTGCTGGAATCCTCAGACTCCATAGGTAGGAATGCGTTGACGGTCGAGCAGGTGTCGTGTCTACACTCAATAGAAGCGCATCACCCTCGACATCGGTCATCCTTGCATCAAAAGTTGAAATTTCAGAATTTTTTATAATTCACACAAGGCAATTTTGCTATTGTAAAATTTATTACGTACCGAGAATGCCTATCAGAGCCGGAGTGATCGGAGACAAGGACGCCAAGTTCAAGCACAGGTACAATGTCGCCATCTCCCCAAAATCAATCTTCCGAGCTTCTCCGGATCCCAGGACGATTGGGAATCTTTCAGGGATCTGTTTGGATCTCTGATCAATAGAGACGTATCACTATCGGATGGAAAATACCGCGTGGAAAATTCTCCTCGAACGGTATGATAATCCGAGACTGCTGGTGTTTTGACATCTAAGCATTTTATTATCCTTTCCACAATCAAGAAGGAGGACCCAACTCTTCTTCAGGAGCTCGTCGAACTGTTTAACGCGAAGAGAGAAGCTCTTCGAGCCATAGATCGACCAGTACTGGGACGACTTCTTCCTGTTCTTTTGCACCAAGGCACTTGATCCGGTAACACGAAAGGATTCGGAGAATTCATCGGAAGAAGCGAAAGGACTGCCCAAGTTTCAACAACTGGCTGAGATTCTACAAGGTTGCATTCGTGCCCTCAAAACAAATGAGTGGTCCAAATCATCAAGCAGCGCCGCAACCACATCCCGAATTGGAAGCAATGCTTCCTTCCGATCTGAGCGTCATTGCACTCAATAGCGACACCCGTTCATTCGGATCCATGTCTCAAATGTCAAGGGCCGTATTTCTTGGGACGTAGCTCCAATTTCATAGAGGCAACCACCCAACAACGTCGGGACATGGTCTCGCAGTACAAGCTCTGCTTCAATTGCCTTGGTCAAGGTCATTTGGTGACTCACCGTCCCTCCACCACCAACTGCCGTGAGTGCTCACAGCGACATCACACGTTGCTTCATCGGTCAGGCAAACGGAAGAATTTAGATGTCTCACAGGATACCTCCAAAGTTGCCTTAAGGGTAGAGTATGGTCTAAAATTTAAAAAAAATCAATTTTTTTTATTTTAGAAACTAGTTCTAAATGTTACGTAGAATATGTGTAAATAACGTTTAATATTATAAAGCTTATGTGCTTACATAATTTTAGCATTAAATAATCTTCAGTTAATGCAATAAGACATGTTTTTTTATCTTTAAAGCTAAATAAGTCAAAAACTATTTTTTATACCTTTAAAACATTCTTTGTAGAACAATTTTTGTCGTAGGCCATCTGAAATTTTGCACACATCTTGAGGTATGTATGAATTATAAAGTTACATAGCCTTTTTTGTTTAAAATTAAATGTGACATTTTTATTACTACTTTTTTAATGAAAAATCTGATATTTTTTAGGCAACTATATAAACAAATTAGGTTTATCGAGCCAGAAATTGCATTTTTATAGATAAACCTTATTCGCTGTGTAAAGTTGTAGCTCTTATATGTATAAGTTTAAAATTTTTTCACCGGAGTCCTTTGATAACTTTTACCCTGCAAGGAGTTTTTTGAATTTGCAACTGTTTTAGGCTTATTTTGTTAAATAGTTTAATATTTTACGTAATTTGGGTGTTAGTAATCATCAATAAAGAATATTTTTTATAATATTTTTGATCAAGATGACATTTCACATAATATTTTATAAAAATTACAATAATATTTTTCTAACCATACTCTACCCTTAAGAGATGCTGCGGGTAAACGGGTTTGCTTGAGTGCGACGGAATCTTCGGTCGCCACTCAGCCAACCGAATGACTCGTGCTCATGGCCACTGTTCAATTTTTTATCTCGTCCGGAAGCGGTCGGCCGATCGAAGTGAGGAGACTAATGGATCAAGGCTCAGCGACAATCTTTATCGGAGAAATTCTAGCTCAGAGGCTCGGCGTCGTCTTTGACGAAGTTAACGTCGCCATTAAGGTTGTCGGCGGACAGCTAGCTGCAGTTGCCCGTCGTCGAGCAACGATCAAAATTATCACGAAGAAGGGCGATTTCGCCACTGAGATTTATGTGTTAAAATCCTTGGGACTTCGGACACGGAGAGTCCCCATTACGGCTCCTAAATCGAGTCATCTGTAGCACCTAAGGCTAACTGATCCCTATTATCGAGAGCCAAGAGCTGTCGACATTTAAATCGGCAACCTTTACAACCACGTGATTTTGCCTGAATTGTGTCAGGATCGATCAACCAGCGTATAACCTCACTCAAACAGCCCAACAATTTGTCCGCTCAAACGCAGGTGACCATCCAAGAGAATACAGACGATCTTCTCCGTCGATTTTGGGAGGTGAAAGAACTTTCCGCGAAAACTTCAGTCTCAGCAGACGATCGAGATTGTGAGCGGTTGTTCAAGGAGGGTTGCCGCAGAGGCCCCGATGGCCGGTACGCGGTTAGACTACCAGTTCGATCGTCCCGCTTGCAACACCGAATGACGAGATATCATTGTTTTCGGGATCATTATCAAGCGTTCATGTTCGATTACGAGATGGTCGGCCATGATCCGAGCCACTCCCATGACCGGCCAATTATGTACATCCCTCATCATGGAGTGTGGCAACGATCCGACACCAACCAAAAACTTCGAGTCGTTTTTAAATGCCTCAAGTCAATCAACGTCCGGAGTCTCTTTAAATGACATCATTTATACCGGACCCTCCTTACAAAGCAATTTAGACACGTTGATACTGCGCTGGACATTCCACCGTGTAGTCTTCTGCTGCGATATTGTCCAGATGTACCGCCAAATCCGAGTGGACCAGCGAGACGTGGACCTTCAGCGAATCCTCTGGAGAAAAGAGGATGATCCAAACGTCGGGCACTACCAGTTGCTCACAGAGACGTACGATCTTTCTTGCGCCCTCTATTTGGCGATTCGAATGTTGCGTCAATTGGCTCAAGACGAACAAACCTGCTATCCGCTCGCCAGAGGCATTATTGACATGGACACCTACGTGGATGACATTGTTACTGGGGTCGATTACGTACCCTCTGCGTTAGAGTGCAAGAACCAGTTAACCCGGATGCTTCAATCCGGTGGCTTTCAATTGCGCAAATGGGTATCCAACATCCCCGAACTGTTAAGTGAGCTGAGCGAAGAGGAGCGTCTTTGGACCCTGGGGATATCGTGGGATCCAGTCAAGAATGAATTCCGCTTTAATGCTCCATGTGTGTCTCCAGCTGAGTCCGCAACCAAGCGTGGAGTCCTGTCAATTGTGGCCAGTCTCTTCGATCCTATCGGATGGCTGGGACCGATCATTGTTAGAGCTAAGATGCTTATGCAGACGTTATGGAAACTGAGACTCGGTTGGGACGAACCTATCCCTCAGGACTGCCTCCATCGATGGAATGGAATGCTGACAGATCTTCGACATCTAGCATCGTTGCGGCTACCTCGATGGCTGAGCACTCGATCAAACTCCACCATCGAGCTTCACGGGTTTGCTGACGATAGCTATCACGGTTACGCGGCGGTGGTCTACGCAAGAGTGCTCTCTGCCCACGGTGAAATCAACTCCATGTTGCTCACATGTAAGACGCAGGTTGCCCCTGTGAAGACTGTGTCCATACCACCTCTGGAAAGCTAACTGCGTGCGTCCACGCCACCAGAGGGGGAAACGCCGATGGCTGACATTGTTAACTTCAGCGTCTCGGTAGGCTAAATCGCAGCAATGGGCATTGGCCGGTTGGAGAGGTGGCCGGCTGGTGTTAAGACGCAAACTCAGGGTACATGTATCTGCGACACGAGAAGGCAGTGCGCCAAGCAAGGGAGGCAGTGAAAACCTAAAGGTCGACGGGAAGTACTATGAATTCCTGGATGTAAAGAGGGTGCATCATATAAACCGGGAGGTCGGCGCTCGGATCGCTGATCGTGCTCGCCCGGATCGCACGATAGTACCAGGGCTCGGGATTTCTTCGCCACTTAGTTGGGCTGCCCTGTAGCAGCGTGTGTAAAAATTAAACTTGCTGAGGTTGCTCCAGGTGGCACCTGGAAGGGAAGCGGCACTTGGAGGTGTAAATTGTATTTGACGAGGCCACGATACGTTTAAGGCTCACGGTCAAGCACGTCAGAGAAAGGTACTCTTAGGAAAAAGGGTAAGCGCGGCCTGTCGTCTTTCTCGGAGGGGTGTCGAAGGAACAAAAAAGACATAGGCCAGGAACAAGCAAAAAGGCCACGAACAGCTCGGATTCCTCTTTGGAGTCGGACTTGGAAACAGAAACTGAAGTCTACCCTGAAAATAAGAAAGTTGACAGACATATATTGAAGACGCCACTATATGTACTGCAACAAATCCAGACAGTGAAAAAGTACATCGTTAAGAAAGACAGCGGAAGAGCGCATACGGCTCTAGACAATATTCACGCAATAATGTCAACACTAATAGCGAAGAACGCATATTTGGAAGGACAAGTAAAATTGCTAAATGACAGAAACTCGAATAAACAAGAGTCCTTATGCAGGGGTTACGAAACGACTTGTGGCGCCGAAGGAAACGGCAAAGCAAGTTAATATGAAGAACCTGAAATACCATAAGCTCTTAATAAGACCGAAGAACGCTGAAAATTTCAAGTGGGAAGACGAAATGAGACAAAGGTTTCAGGCCAACTTCACACCAAGAATAGAGAAAGCACAGATAAGAAACCTGCGTGCAATAAACAAGGGCATATTAATAGAAACAGAAAACGAGGAATCTCTGCAAAAGATTCTAAACAAAAAAGAACTAAAGCAGCACTTCGAGATGACGAAACCAACAAAGCAGAAACTGAGGTTAATCATTTACGATCTTCCTAAGAGCGTAAATGAAAAAGAAGCAGTAGAAATAATCGCGGAATAAAACATATGCACAAAAGACGAGGCCCAAAGGCAGGTAACCTCTAAATTTAGGACAGGCAAGAAAGAGGGAACTAGGACAAACTGGGTAATAGAAGTTACACCAGAGATGAGAAGTAGGCTATTGCAAAAGAGGAGAATTTTCGTAGACTATCAGTCGTGTAAGGTACAGGAATTCGTACTAGTCTCTAGGTGCTTTAAGTACCAAGGTTACAGACATATCAGCAAAGTATGTCATAACGAAATTTATTGCTCTCACTGCGCAGAAAAAGGCCACTCCTTCGAAAACTACCCCAACAAGAACAATCAGAAAAAGTGTATAAACTGCTTAAAGGTCAAGAGAAAACCGGAACACAATGTGTTAGACACGAAATGTCCATGCTACATCAAAGCATTGGAGAGACTAGTGAACAACACAGATTACGGAAAGTAAAACCGGTTATATGTAGCTCAATTAAATGCCAGGAGATCGAGAAGGGTAGTACCCGAATCAAGCTTTAATGTTACAAGAGCCATATGCAAGATGGAATAAAGTGATGGATTATGGAATGGGTATAAGAATTGTCTCTGGAAAAGAAACCCCCTGGGCTGCTATAGCAATAACAGACCCGAATTCAGTATTTCTGCAAATATCAAATTTCTGCACGACACACTTTGCGGTCGCAGAAGTCTCGATACCATATAAAGTATATCTCATAAGTTTTCACACTCACACTTTCAGTTAAAGGATGATATCGAAGTGCACTTCAATACGTTGCAAACAATAATAAACGCACTGCAAGGAAAAAGCTTTATTATTGGTATTGATTCTAATGACAGATCTGCCATGTGAGGTCCAGTAGACACAGGCGCAAAAGGGGAAAATCTAGAAGAGTTTATAATCCAGAACAATTTGAGTGTAATAAATGACCCTATTAGCATAGCAACGGTCGCAAATGAAGTCGGAGAAGGATATGTAGATGTAACAATAGCCTGACCTAACATGATCGAAAGAATACATAACTGGAAAGTTAAAAAAAACTGGACTTCCAGCGATCATAGGACCATAATGTTTGAAATAGGCGAAATAACTACAGGTGGTAGATATAGGAACAGCAAAAATATGAGGCGTTACATGACAAGCAAGGCAAATTGGGGTTTATTTATAAACACTCTAAGAGAAAACAGAAAACCAATTCCAAACTATCACGATATAGGCTCAACGATCGCCGGCTTGAAAAACATAACTAACGGGATAAGGATGGCATGTGACAAAGTCATACCCATTAAGAACAGGTCAAATAGGAAAGTCCCGTGGTGGAATGAAGAACTGACACTGGCCAAAAATACACTAATAAACTAAGACGGCAATTTCAAAAGGAGAGAAATACAGAACAAAGAGAATACAGGAAATGGATTTATAAGTCGACCAAGAGAAAATACTCAAGACTAATTGACTCGACAATAACCCATAAATGGGAAGAGTTCGTAACCAAACAAGGCAATGACAATCCATGGAGCTTACCATACAAACTGGCCACCAAGAAGGCAAGGATTAGAGACATCGCGAGTAATATTCTAACAGACAGTGGATACACGTTGACTTGGGAAGAAACAGCAAAACAGATGCTCGACCGACTGTTCCCGGACGATGAAATAAACTCAGAGACACAAGAGCAAGTAAATATAAGGCTGCAAAACAATAGGGATACAGACGAATACAGAGAAACGAAGGAATTTACAATAACAGAAATGGCACAAGTGGTACAGAAAATGAAGCCAAGTAAAGCTCCGGGAATATACTGTTTCGATCTGACAATTGTGAAAAGTGCTCTAGAGGTAGTCGGCGAAGATCTGTTAAAGATATATAATAGCTGTTTAAAAAATGGCCTCTTCCCGAATATGTGGAAAGTTGGAAAGGTCATCACGTTAAAGAAAGGAAACGACAAAGACTCAAGTCTCCTAAGTTCACATAGACCGATATGCCTTTTGACAATAATAGGCAAAATACTGGAAAAACTAATAATTAGGAAACTGGAAAAAGTAGTGGAGCCAAGCCTTTCAGATAAACATTATGGCTTTAGGAAGAACAAATCCACAGAAGATGCGATAGTCCATGTAGTCAACAGAGTGAAACAATCCGACAAGAAATACGTCGTCATAATGTTCCTTGACATTAAAGGAGCATATGATAACGTATGGTGGCCAGGAGTATTGGAAAAGCTAAGACACATGAGAGGCCCCTGGATACTGTATGGAATAATTAGGAATTACCTCTGTAATAGGAAAGTAATTATTTCCGAAGGTGGCAACGTTGCGAGTAAAGATGTGACAAAGAAATGTTCCCAGGGTTCCTTATTGGGGCCAATCCTATGAAACATAGTGTTTGACGAAATACTTCACGCATTAGAGAGAAAGGGCACGAGAAGATAGCCTACGCCGATGACCAGGCAGTAATAGTAGAAGGAGACTCCTGGAGAGAATTGGAATTAGGAGGACAAGCTGCAATTGACATGATAGAGAAGTGGAGCAAAAAGGTTAAAATGAAACATGCACCAGAGAAATGTGGCATGCTCTTAGCCAAGGGAACATTCCATGAAAAATGTTACCCAGTAATTAAGATAAATGGCAGGAGAATTAAAAGGCAGGAACCAGCCAAGTATCTGGGAGTTTCATTTGGCAAAGGTTTAAATGTGCAGCATCATGTCACAGAGATCTCAATGAAAACCAGAGAAATTTTCCAAAGGTTAGCGAGACTAGCCAGAGACGAGTGGGGCTTGGGCTATCGTTCTCTAGAAATAATATATAAAGGGGTCTGCATCCCAATCATAACATACGCAGCAGCAGGATGGTTTAAACTCGCAAGTAATGTCCAAAAGAAAAAGCTCATAATGTCTCAAAGATTTGCTCTAATGACTCACTTCGGCTGAGTCCATCACAATGATAACGGGTCACTTACCAATAGATCTGGAATGTGAGAAAAGAATAAGGATGTATTACATAAGGAAGAATAAGGAATTTAAATACATGGACTACACATACCAGACGGTGGAGAACCCACTGCCAGGCAATGAATGGAGGAGGAAATATAATGCAAGGTGTGATTTGACAGACATACATATGAGATAATGCCAAACGTAGAAGAAAGAAGGAAAAAGACGTGGCTTAAACCTTCCTTACTGGAAACTAAGGAAGGGACTGAGAGGCTGACAAGGATGACGAACGAAATCTTGCTCGCAGTAGATGCTACGGAAATTTTAGAAAGAGATTTAATTGCTGACATAGTAGAGATTGAGGAAGAAACTCAAATAGAAGAGATAAGGGAAGAGAATGTGTGAGTAGAGTAGAGTTAGACAATATTCTGGAAAGTAGATAGATAAGAGAAAAAGGAAAAGCATAAGTGAGAAGGGAATAAATGAAAGTAGATAGGATAGAAAAACTTTCATCGAAACTAACAAATGAATGTATAGAAAAGGAGATAGATACAGAGGTAATCAAGGTGGATTCTCATACTAGACAATAGAATAGAAATTAACACATCTTCTTAGGGAAAATATAATTGAGGAGAATGAATGACGCTGAACGAGGAAAAATGGCAATAGAGCGAAAGAAGAATAAATGAAAATGAAAGACCAAGTTTGAAAGGTAGTGTGAAAGAATATGAAAGGTAAGGAGAATGAACGGACGCTAGTTAGGAACTCCTTTTAGAGTAGGTAGATAGAGGGAAACAAGAACACAAAGTAGGGTTAGTAGAAGAAGTGAGAAGAAAGAAGATATTAGGAAGAGAGAAGAAGGAAGATATAAGGAAGAGAGAAGAAGGAAGATATTAGGAAGAGAAAAGAAGGAAGATATTAAGAAGAGAGAAGAAGGAAGATATAAGGAAGAGAGAAGAAGGAAGATATTAGGAAGAGAAAAGAAGGAAGATATTAGGAAGAGAGAAAAAGGAAGAGAAGGAAGAGAGAAGAAAGAAAAAGGAAGAGTAGGAAGTCCTAGTCCCCTAGTTTCCTAAAAACAGAAAGAAAAAAGAAACAAAAAAGAAAAAGAACAAAAAATAAAAAACAAAATCAATCAATTCGCGACCTAGCCATTTTTTTCTGTATTTTAAGCACTTTTTTCTGTATTTTAAGCACATATCGATTATCGATCATGAGGTATCGATTCAATCATTTCGCGGTATAGACGTTTTTCGTTTGTCTCTACCATTACTATACAAACGTAATATCGCACCGAGGTAAAGATGATATTCACAAAATTAATATAACTCTTTACCTCTACATTTTTCTGGTCTCCTAATACTTTTAATTTTTAATTAACGTGATTAAACAATCAATACCATTCTGATCAATTCGCGGTATAAGAGTTTTTTGTTCGTCTCTGGTAAATCTTTAAAAAGGGTAATGCCGCGAATTAATCAAATTAATATTCAAAGAGTTATCGATTATCGATATATCGGTTTTACTTACTCACCGTATATAGGTTTCATCTTACAATTTGAACGCTTTATACAACGACATATGAATTAAAGCAAAGTTATTATTATTTATAAAGATATTTTATTAAGAAAATTACTTTGATATCGATTTTAATCGATTCAATACCAATAATTACACCAACAATATGACTTTTTATTCAAAGTAGAATACTTTAATTGTATTTTCTATTGATACTTTCTTAAAAATCGGTAAAACGATGTAAGTAATTTAAATTATACTTGTATGCGCGTATGCATTATCCTTACACTCAACACGTGCTTTTTCAATCCGTCGTACGAGGTACACTCCAATTTCGTTGGGATTCCATTTTTTATTTTTTAAATTTATAACCTTTAAAATTCCACTTTAACGATTGTATTTTATCTATATCGTTAAAACATGTAAATTGATATTATATAAAGGAAATATTCAGAGTAATAAATCACAGAGTTTGGATAAATTTTTGTAACTTTTGCAATATTTAAACGTCAGCAAATTTTAGGGTATGGGCGGTCGGAGATGGGTGATTGAAGCGCAAAAGCTTCATATGGTGGTCAGATTATCATCCGCCGCGATTGCGAACAGTTGTGAATTTCCTGGTTGACGACGATCACGAGGAGAAGAAAGAACAAGACGACGAAGTCTCTATAGGTTAATCAAAATATTTTAATTAAGCTCTCTCTCTCTCACACACACACACACTTTTGGCGAGTATAGGAAAAAGGGGTAGTGACCTTCATTTTTAGATGGTACTATGGACAGACACAACAAACCTGACCTGACTTCGAGTAGTCTGTGATAGACAGGGTTAGTGGAGGTCAGTAGGTAGGTGGTGGTCTGTCCATAGTACCACCTTAACTACTTATTTTTACGGTTATTACTGTTGACTTTTTAAACAGTATTTCATAAAAGGAATTTGTAAAAGTTTAGTTAGTATAAAGGTTGAGTAAGCAAGTCTGACTGTACTAAGAAACGTTGGTGAATTACTAGAAGATACTACCACCAATGCAGTATCACCTTATGATCTAACTTTCACTAGCAATAAATTAATCAGAAAAGTTTTCTCGGTTCCGCCGAGAGCATTTACAAAAAATAAATTGCATCGGTTATTGCTCGCGCTATCAGCAATAATGTGAAAAGCGTATTTTCGATCATCGACTAATGTTGGTAGTTTAAGTTTAGTAAAATTATTTGCCTCATGTATGTTATAAGGATATTTAAAAAGAAATCGATAAGGGTTATTTAAGGTAGTTGTAGCCTTTGTATAGATGTTTTTAAATGTAATTATTATTTTTAGTTTTATCAACATTTTATATCAAATAAAGATAGAACTACAAAAATCAAGAGTTTAAATAGAAGAAATAATCTTATACGTAAATTCCTATCGCGGTTGCTCTAATATCGAAATAATACTGGAATTTTTTTTTTCTTAACCAAATCAAACATATTTGGGCTCATTTTTTTCCTTAATAAATTTTATTGAGAATTGCTAATACTATCTGAGTAATTGGAGTTACTAATAAATCCTAAATTACAATTGTTTACTAAATTAATTTGAATAGCAAATTTTGTAAAAATTATTTTAGTAAACAATTGTCATTTAAGCTTTATCACTGATTCCAAATTTTCAAGTCGTATTAGCAATTTCCATGAAATTTATTATGGAAAAGCATGAACGCAAATACGTTTAATTTGGTTAAGAAACAAAGAAGATTCCAGGACTATGTCATGAACATTTGATATGATAGCGCAAATTATAAAAATTTACGTCTTTTTAAATTCCTGATATTTCCAGTTGTACTTGTATTTGATATATAATGTTGGTTAAACTATGAATAATAATTACTTTTAAAAACGTCTATATATAAGGCAAGAACAACCTTAAATTATAATCATCACGAATAGCGAGGTAACGTAAAATCATGTCAATAGTTTTCTGATAGATAAATTACTTTATCTTCTATTTCAATTAAGCCTTAATTAAAAATATCTTTTTTTAATGCTAATTCATAAACGAAGACAAAAAACTAAAATGATATAGCAAATATATATCTCATTGTTAAAGCAGATTTTAAAAAAGCAGCATTAGAAAGAGTGTCTTTCCAGTGACTATCAAATGTAGTATAAATAAATTAATCAACGGTTTTCAAATATTTTAACAAAGTTTGACCTCTAACGAAATGTTACTAATAACCTCAAATGGAATCATTCAACTTGTAAAAGAAAGTTGGATAGAAGATGGATAGTGTACACTCTGTCTAGTGCTAAATTTTTTGTGAATCCAGGAAAACCTTTAACATTTTTGTCCATTCCTCTTCAAGAAAATCATCAGTTATATATAAAGGGGAAATGTAGCCAGTGTTGTTTTCCGTGGATTAGCAATGACAATCTAAATATTTCCATAAGTAAACTCTTTTGTTATTTTCATGATATACAGACAAATGAAATACAGCTGAGTATTTTTTGTGAATAGAACAATCAACGAATCGACAGAATAACGAATTCTGACGAATATATATATAGCTACCATTCATATAATTATTCCCCGTAAAAGTGGTTGTATCAGAGCCTTTATTCACGCACTTAATATGTATTTGTTTGCATGAACAGGGTGACAGTATTCTACGTTCATATGGGCATCAAAACATCTTGATGTCGTAAGACAATACAATATACCCTCATGATTATCTATTTGCATCATTTTACTATGAACTGTAACAGGGTTGATTTTACTCGTCGGGAGGGTTTTAATTGTCCTGTGCATATCCTCAATGCACAGGAAATATTCTCGGTGTAACGGTCAGCTGTTTTGCCAGACAGCTAACCGATCGACAGAACCGTCCTTGAAGTGGTGCGAGCTAGCCTCAAGCTCCGCACGACGACGTCTTCCCTGTGTACAATGTATGTACCTACCTGGTACACACTGATCCTCCGTCAATACTCGTACTCGGCTCCTCAGATGTGTGTCGTGCGAAGCAATGCACGACACCCGCGGGGCATGGCGGTATTCGCCTTCGGGGACAGGGAGTAATCGCCGGTTAATCAATAATTACTCGGAATTAACGATAATCAATTAATTTATTAAGGGGTCAAGCCTGGGTTAAATGTTTTCAATAAATAAATAATTATTATTAGAATAATTTTTTTTTTTTTAATTCTTCTCACATATTAATTTTTTTTACATAATATATATGTATTATACATTATATTTATCAATATAAAAAATGTTTATAATGCATTTTTAATCCTGGTTATTAAACTTATAATGATATTAAAAAATTGATTAATTTTTGCAGTTGCCGTAGGATATTGAAGCATTGAATGCATCTTTTAATGTCTAATAAGGCTTAAAATGTTCATGGAATATACGTTTACAGACTTATGTTTTTCCTTTTCTGAAAAAAAATTAATAACAATGTATTAAATATAAAAGTTGATAATAACAAGAAAAATAGTGAATGTTATGTACGTATACGTACATAACATTCACCTAAAACTTATCTTTTTGAAAATTGGGCAACATAAGTCCGTAGAAATATATATTTTAAAAGTTTCCCCAAAATTTCAAAGTGATTCATCAACCTGGCTCTGAAATATCCTGCGGCAAGTAAGCTAAAATCATTAAAAAAGCATTAATGAGATAAATGCATTTAAAGTTTCACTTATTAGATTTAAAGTTTTACTTATTTTATAATTCTAATACCATATTCTTCAGGTATCGTACAATTTGTATGTGTAATCTTAATAATATGTATATTTAATAGGTTTATAGTGACTTTTTTCTGATTTTATTAATATAATACTCAGTATATTTTTTTAATATACATGTATTATCTAAAATAACAGAAAGTCAACTTCAAGAATCAGTTTCTTTATAAAAAGAGGAATAAAATTTTTTAAAACTAAAAGAATACTTAGCTATTATTGAATATTAATACATGATTATTTTATATATAGTTTATGACTATTTTATATAATAATATTTATACTATGATTATTATATTATATTATATGATTATAATTTTTATTATAAGCATTAAATTTAATTAAAAGTATGTAAAGAATGCAGTAAAAACAAATACTGTTTGACAGTTGTGTACAATATCTCTTTCTCTCTCTCTCACATGACAAGTCTTCCATAAAATTATTGATTTTTCGGATTGCCTTGTCACGTGATAGAGAAAGAGAGAGGCATATATAGTGTTACAGCTGCTAATGGAAGTGTGCACCAGCCACACGTTTGTAGTTCAGTTTTAAGCTATTATAATATCAAGTAGAATTATATATTATATATATTATATTATACAATATCTAAATAAAATAAGTAAAAAAAACTAGTGGTTTATAAAACTGCATGAACAAATTATGTCAGATAAGTATTTGCATAACCTTAAATTTATATTTTGTTTATGTCAAGAAATTGATTCTTTGTTTCTCCATTTCAGCATACGTGTCAACACTTAGATATACAATATTTGCAGAATATAGATAAAATTATAAACAAGTGTTTTGTTATGCTCAGTGTATTTGTGCTTAGTGCGATATTATGTGGTTGAAGTTATTTTATGTGTACTTATTTGTGAAAGTGTTTCAAACCTCCAATATAATTAGTATATTTCATGCCGTAAAGTACCACTCTCTATATTCTTTTGTTTCTTCTTCTGGTCGCAATTCACATGCTCTGCAAAAATATTGCTTTGGAGGAACGTCAATTACTTTTTCATTCTCATGCAGTATCAACACCTTGAAGAGAATTGAATCCTCGCTTCCTCCAAGAACCATCACCTGATACACTTATATGGCAATTCTGACTTGTTGAATCATATACTTGCTCGACAGTTGCTTTCATAGACTGTTTACCAACTTCTTTACAAACATTTTTTATCTCTGTATTAATAATGTCATAATTACTGTGAAAAACTGGACTCGGCAAATCCATATTTCCACAAAAAGTAACTAAACCAGCATGCCCATGACCAAGAGTTCTCATTGTGTACACTAACGTCTATTTAATTCATGAGCGTTACTTTTTTTCCAACTTTTCTACTTGAATCAATAACAAATACCTTAAAACAGTTTGTACATGTTATTGTTATTTTACTTCCCAAACCTCTCACATCAACTTCAGAAAATTTAACTGTACCATGACAATTCTGACAAACTAAAAATTCTTCTAATGTTGGGAAAAGTAGTGATATATCTATAATTTTATTTTCTGTGCTACTTTCTTCAATGGTATCAGTTTTTAACTTTTTACTTGATCTGGATCAATGTTGATGGAAGTGCATCGTAGTTGGATCTTACTGATGTTGATAATTTTTTTATGAGCAGATGTACCAGGTATTCTGTTACTTGAGTCTGGCATTTGTTTTACTGCTCGTTTTTTGTATAAGCTTATAATTAATTTCTTAAAACTAATAAAATTTAAAGTTAAAAATATACTTTTAATTTAAAATCCACTGAGTATTTACTAAAATAATGTAAATACTTTATCAATGCAGGCAATATTTACTTCAAATAGAACTGTACGTATTTGTGCAGTATATTAGAGTAAAAAGAATCATTTATTTATTAACTATTAAATTTGAATCGTATGGTAAAGTAGATTTCTACTTTACCAAACTCTACGCTTGATAGTTGTTTCGTTTAATATACTTGTATGTAAACGTCGAAAACCTCGCAATTATTATTTTAGTTAAATTAAAATAAAATGTCTTTTTTTGCAAAAATAATTTTAGAGAAATAATGTCTATTGATGCTTACTTTATTTCAATTATAACTTGCGAAAAAATTTTTTGTTTTTTTTCAAATTTTGGGATAATGTTTTATGTAAGAAATACTTTAAAAAAAGTTAATAAAAAAAAAAAATCGATTTTTTGAGCAGTTAACCCAGGCTTGACCCCTTAAGAGAAAATAAAGTGAAGGAAATATTACAATATGGTGAGCCAAGGCAAGGTCGAACCTTGGCTCAAAGCAAATAAGGTTATTCGCGTAACCTCTAAAAATATATAATACACGGTAACGTGTGTGTGTGCGCCCGCCGCAATGTACGCGTCGAGACTCGCGGTCTCGATCTACTCGGGGAGGAGATTAAGTTCGCCAGGTATCGGTTACCTGGCTTCACAGTAGTTATCGCCGAGTTGCGATCGCGCCAGAGTGTGTGGCACTCCGGTTTGCCGTAATCGTAATTTATGGGGCGAGAGAGAGTGTCGCGACGAGAGCGGCTAACCTCTCGTATACTTATGCGTCGGGATACCGCGCGTATCCCATCGCCGGTTTCGCTCGCGGCACGGCGGTAATAAATGCGATATTGCCTGGCCAGGACTAACGTTTCTCTGGAGATGACCCTGGGGGACGGCGTGTGTCTCACGCCCTTAGGTCTCGTACTCTCTCTCTCTCTCTTCCTTTCTCGTGCTCACGCTCTGCTGCGTGCCTCACTCGCGGGGGAAGTCTTGCTTTCACTCGTCTCCGCGCGCGATTCCTCTGGCCTCTCTCCTAGGCGAGACGATACTGCCGGTGTATCGTGCACACCGGCTCTCCGACGCGCTCGCGCATGCGCCTTACGCGTCTTCAACGGTAGACTCACGCGATCGGTACGATTTTCGTCTCACGTGAACCGTTTACCGTTACACCCCCCTTCCAGACGCAAGGTATATTCCTATGTACCCTGCTCTGAATACACTTAGACGCGTGGGGATATGTTCCAGGTTTAGGTCGGGAAATTAAAATTCTACATATTTCTCTAACTTTTCTACTTGAATCAATAACAAATACCTTAAAACAGTTTGTACATGTTATTGTTATTTTACTTCCCAAACCTCTCACATCAACTTCAGAAAATTTAACTGTACCATGACAATTCTGACAAACTAAAAATTCTTCTAATGTTGGGAAAAGTAGTGATATATCTATAATTTTATTTTCTGTGCTACTTTCTTCAATGGTATCAGTTTTTAACTTTTTACTTGATCTGGATCAATGTTGATGGAAGTGCATCGTAGTTGGATCTTACTGATGTTGATAATTTTTTTATGAGCAGATGTACCAGGTATTCTGTTACTTGAGTCTGGCATTTGTTTTACTGCTCGTTTTTTGTATAAGCTTATAATTAATTTCTTAAAACTAATAAAATTTAAAGTTAAAAATATACTTTTAATTTAAAATCCACTGAGTATTTACTAAAATAATGTAAATACTTTATCAATGCAGGCAATATTTACTTCAAATAGAACTGTACGTATTTGTGCAGTATATTAGAGTAAAAAGAATCATTTATTTATTAACTATTAAATTTGAATCGTATGGTAAAGTAGATTTCTACTTTACCAAACTCTACGCTTGATAGTTGTTTCGTTTAATATACTTGTATGTAAACGTCGAAAACCTCGCAATTATTATTTTAGTTAAATTAAAATAAAATGTCTTTTTTTGCAAAAATAATTTTAGAGAAATAATGTCTATTGATGCTTACTTTATTTCAATTATAACTTGCGAAAAAATTTTTTGTTTTTTTTTCAAATTTTGGGATAATGTTTTATGTAAGAAATACTTTAAAAAAAGTTAATAAAAAAAAAAATCGATTTTTTGAGCAGTTAACCCAGGCTTGACCCCTTAAGAGAAAATAAAGTGAAGGAAATATTACAATATGGTGAGCCAAGGCAAGGTCGAACCTTGGCTCAAAGCAAATAAGGTTATTCGCGTAACCTCTAAAAATATATAATACACGGTAACGTGTGTGTGTGCGCCCGCCGCAATGTACGCGTCGAGACTCGCGGTCTCGATCTACTCGGGGAGGAGATTAAGTTCGCCAGGTATCGGTTACCTGGCTTCACAGTAGTTATCGCCGAGTTGCGATCGCGCCAGAGTGTGTGGCACTCCGGTTTGCCGTAATCGTAATTTATGGGGCGAGAGAGAGTGTCGCGACGAGAGCGGCTAACCTCTCGTATACTTATGCGTCGGGATACCGCGCGTATCCCATCGCCGGTTTCGCTCGCGGCACGGCGGTAATAAATGCGATATTGCCTGGCCAGGACTAACGTTTCTCTGGAGATGACCCTGGGGGACGGCGTGTGTCTCACGCCCTTAGGTCTCGTACTCTCTCTCTCTCTCTTCCTTTCTCGTGCTCACGCTCTGCTGCGTGCCTCACTCGCGGGGGAAGTCTTGCTTTCACTCGTCTCCGCGCGCGATTCCTCTGGCCTCTCTCCTAGGCGAGACGATACTGCCGGTGTATCGTGCACACCGGCTCTCCGACGCGCTCGCGCATGCGCCTTACGCGTCTTCAACGGTAGACTCACGCGATCGGTACGATTTTCGTCTCACGTGAACCGTTTACCGTTACACCCCCCTTCCAGACGCAAGGTATATTCCTATGTACCCTGCTCTGAATACACTTAGACGCGTGGGGATATGTTCCAGGTTTAGGTCGGGAAATTAAAATTCTACATTATATTTCTCTAACCTTTTTATGTACAAAAAGAATTAACAAATTAAAAAAAAATATATATTTTTAGTTACACTTTTGTACACGGGTGTGGCCAGGAGTTTCCCTCCTGGCGGTCTTCTCTGGCCTTCGTATGATCGGGGATCTCCGGTTATTGTTGCCGGTGCTTGTGGTGATTATGGTGGTTGGGGCACGTGCGTGGATTTCGTACCCCAGGCCAATCACATACGAAGCAGCGGCGGGGTTTGCCCTGTCCCGGTGGGGCCGGAGTTCCTGGTGGTTTGCTGGGCTGCTGCCTGCTGCCCGTCTTGGTGGCTAGCGCCGCCTCCGCGGCTTGCCGTGCGGCCTCATGCGCCCTTGCCTGGGCTTCGCACCGCTTCTGCTGGACCTCTTTCTCTACCTTGGAGAGGCGGAGCAGTTCCAGGCGGGCTTCTTCAGCGTTCTTTTCCGCCTGTCGGGCTGCCGCGCGGTTGCGGCGGAAGTTGTCGAGGAGCGCCAACTCCTCCAGGCGGTCGGCTACTCCCTGGTTCCATCCTTGGGAGAAGGCATGGAATCCCGGGAGGGTGTCGTGGGCTTCCTTCCAATTTTGGACGACCTTCCTCTCTACCGCGTCCGACCCGTTGGAAATGCGGGACGCGTAATCGAGTTGGGCCTCCAAAAATCTCCACACCTCCCGGGGATCCCTCCCCAAGATGGCCTTAATCCCCCCTCTGTCTTGGCGCAGTGCCAGGGAGTCAGCGATGGCCAGCTCCCTGGTGGGCACCGGGGGTTCTTCTCCCTCCTCCTCTTCTTCGGAGTCGGTGGAGACGTCCTCCGACGGTGGTCCTGGTGGGGGTATTGGAGGCGAGGGCCTCGCGGCGAAATACTCCTCCATCCCCACCGTCGTGCCGCTGATGGCACGGGGAGGTCTTCCGGATGTCGACGGAGAACTCGTCGAGTCAGGCTCAGGTTTGGTTTCCATCTATTAATCAGAGGAAAAGCAGTTTAATTATCGCTATCCTTTTCTTTCGAGTTGCGATCGCGCCAGAGTGTGTGGCACTCCGGTTTGCCGTAATCGTAATTTATGGGGCGAGAGAGAGTGTCGCGACGAGAGCGGCTAACCTCTCGTATACTTATGCGTCGGGATACCGCGCGTATCCCATCGCCGGTTTCGCTCGCGGCACGGCGGTAATAAATGCGATATTGCCTGGCCAGGACTAACGTTTCTCTGGAGATGATCCTGGGGGACGGCGTGTGTCTCACGCCCTTCGGTCTCGTACTCTCTCTCTCTCTCTCTTCCTTTCTCGTGCTCACGCTCTGCTGCGTGCCTCACTCGCGGGGGAAGTCTTGCTTTCACTCGTCTCCGCGCGCGATTCCTCTGGCCTCTCTCCTAGGCGAGACGATACTGCCGGTGTATCGTGCACACCGGCTCTCCGACGCGCTCGCGCATGCGCCTTACGCGTCTTCAACGGTAGACTCACGCGATCGGTACGATTTTCGTCTCGCGTGAACCGTTTACCGTTACAGAACATACATCGAAAAAGTGTGTACGACGATAAGTTTGATAACTATCATCACCCCTTTATGTTTCTTGCATAAAATTGCGAAGATACTTTTTTTTTTTTTTTTTGTTATTTAACGTCGCTCTATTTATGCTGCTAGGGCTAATTAGCGACGAAGGACATCTTCGCGTCCCTAACGTTCCCTATAGTTCAGATGCCCGTACCTCTCATGCACTGACAAGTGCACGAAACGCACGCGCACCTGAACTGGCGTCACATTATAGTGACACGCCGAGCCACTGATTCGCGGTGTTCGAAAAATGCACATGAAAAAATTTTCAGAGGTACACGTCTGGGATCGAACCCACGACCCTCGGCGAAGATACTTGATTGTACACCTGTCATTATTCACGGAAGCTGTTATTGTATTGAACTCTCTGCAAGGCATGGATCATATTTTTACATACAATGTTATAAAATAAAGGATACAAATCTTTATTTGACATCTCAGCGGAAATAATCTTATCAATTTCATCTGGCAACATTCAACTTTATGAAATATTTATTTCTTTACAAAAAAGTACATAAGCTTCTTAAGTTTTAGATGAAATACTCTGGAAATTATATCATGACGATTCTTATATGTGGCCATTCAGAGCTACATATAAATGTAATGAACAAATCAGGACGACCTTTTCTACGTACATACGTCATAGCACCTTGTTTTGTCATGCATATAACGCAGTAACTTAGTAAGTATTGCTGGATAAAACTCGATGGTCTATATTTTTGGATCTAACATTACTATCTGCATTGATAGCATTGTCCTCATAAATGTACATAATCTTCATTTCGTAATTTTTCTGATTCATATGCGTGAAACTCAATTTCTACGAAATTATTTTTGCCATCATATTAACAACGAAATGATTGAATAAATTTTTATGAAGATGAAGTTGGTTAAGACTATATTTTCTATCCATAAAGCGGTAGGCATAGAATTACATGCAAGTATCAGTTTTTGTTCCATTATTACGCTGTTTAATGTTGATGTTATATTCATCTTCTCCCCTCGCAAACATTTGAAGATATTCCATATAATTGTAGGAATGATTAATCTCTGAGATTTGTCGAAGTTAACCATTGAAATAATATAAAACAATATCGATTTACATGAATTATCAATTTAAAATTGTCTAATTTATGAACATTTCTAGACTCAAGATTATATTTAAAACTCTTAGTTTATTTTGTATTATTTCTATTTCTATTATTTTGTCATTCGCTTTGCAAACTTTTTATTTGTTCTTTTTTCATAGTTGGATTTATGTTTGACCGCACTGCTATTATAATTGATCCGGTTCAAACATAAAATAAATTTGTAGAAGTTGTAGGGGACTAGGTTTAGGAAATGGACACCCAGGGCGAGATCTGCAGGAGGGAGAGAGTGATAGATTTGGGTGTCATCCGCGAAAATCATGTGATTTGAGTGCTTCAAAACCCTCGGAAGGTCATTTATAAAAATGGAGAAGAGAAGTGGGCCAAGGACACTTCCCTGAGGTACCCCCCTAGATGTGTCAAGCCAGGCCGAACTAGAGCCTAGTTCATCAACCACCGCCTGGGAGCGACCCACGAGGTAGTGGAAAAACCAGGACATGACCGTGTCCGAACAGCCCAGAGATCGCAGCTTGCGCAATAAGATATCGTGTGGAACCGAGTCAAACGCTTTAGAGAAGTCGAACAGGATGAGGATGGTGATCATGCGCTTATCAATCGCTCTCCTAATATCATCGAGTACGTCAATTAGGGCCGTCTGGGTACTGTGCCCCCGCCGAAAGCCCGCTTGTCTCTCCATGAGCAAATCATTATTATTTAAGTATTCCACTAGTTGCTCGTGTACAATTTTCTCAAGAATCTTGGAGATTTCACAGAGCTTAGCGATGGGCCTAGTATCAGACGGCGAGATCATCCTGCTCGACTTAGCCAATGGAAAAAGGAGAGATTTCTTCCAAGGCTCTGGAAAGGATCCGGTTGATAGAGAGGAGTTAAACAACTCGGAAGGTGGGGTGCAATTTGAGGAGCTAAGCATTTCAGCATAGAGACTGAGACTCCATCAGAGCCTATGGCTTTAGATGAAGCTCTGGAGATGATTGACAGGATCTTGAAAGGAGTGATAGGAACAAAATGAAAGGAGGTGGAAGGGTAAGAGGGAGGCAGGATATTAGAGGATGAGATAAGCGACTGAAAATGAGCAAGATCAAAGCGGGTAGATGAATGAGAGATGGATGCATAGTGAGTGTTTAGCTGATCTAATGAAAACATGGTAAGAGGTGACCTAGATGGTTTAGTCGCAAGACCCATGTTCCTGAGCTCTTTCCACAGACCTGCAGCATCGGATGCCGCGTTGATTTTGCTGCTGAAATAAGAGAATTTACAAGAGTCTATGGAGTTCTTAGCTAGCCTCCGAAGATCTTTATAGGTCTGGTAGTCCGAGCTCAGGCCCGTGGACAAGTACCTCTTAAAAGCCAGATTTCGAGTTTTAATAGAATGTCTTATAGATGATGTGATCCAAGGTTTGGTGGAGTCTCTGATAGTGATGAGTCTTGCCGGTGCAAGGGAATCAAAGGTGTGTAAAATAGATGATACGAGGCTGGAAAGAAGGTTGCTGGAAGGAGTAGGAGAAGGCGAAGACGAAAGAACGGAGTGAAACGAGGAAGAGATAGTGTGGCCAGGCGAATTTGGTGACGCGATAGATGCAGATAAGGAAGACGTGATAGATGAAGATGAGGAAGATGAGGCAGTAGACATGATAGGAATTGATGAAGCATGATTAAAAGCAGCCGAGAATATCGCAGCAGCCTCCGTCAAGTCGATCCGGGTAATATTGCGGGACCATATCCTCCTTACAACCGGTAGTGGTTTAGAAAACTTGAGTTCTAGGACAATGAAGTCATGGCCTGCCGCAAAGGGCACCGGAGACTTAAAGTAATTGAAAAGAGGCGGAGGATTGCGTACGATAAACAAGTCAAGCCATGTGTGAGATGAGGTAGTTGAGGTAAGGGTATGATGGGTAGGATCGGATTTGACTAGGGAAAGGTTCAATGAATCGAGATATGACTCCAGCATGGTTGACGAGAGAGAGAGAGAGAGAGAGAGAGAGAGAGAGAGAGAGATAACTCTAACCACAAAAACAATGTTTATTTTGATCCAAGCGATGGTATTTCCTTTTTTATATTAAATTATAATATTATTTCTTTTATTTGGACTTTGCAAGTGTGCTGTATAACGGGCGCGTGTTCGAAAACTCGCGATAGCCCGTACACCCGAAAACGACGCGATCACGTGATTACGCGAGATCGCGCAACATCGCGAAGGGCCACGAGACACCGAGTCTCGGGCAGTCCGTTACCGGCCGTCCCGCGAAAGACACTGGTGCCGAACGTGTGAGTGTGAGAGTGAGAAAGAGAGATAGAGCTCCGGCGACAAATCGTGTGTGTGTGTGGTGGCCCATCGCCTCAGTCGAAGGCCTCTCCTCCGGGTCAACCTCGAGGACCTGTCCGCATTTCTGGACCCGTGTGGAGGTTCCGTCACCGTAGTCCAGCGAGCGAGCCGCTTGCGCATCTGTGCGCCGAGTGAGTCCCCCTAAATAATTTTCGTGGTGCTGAGTTGATTCGTAACCAGCTCAGCACAGTGCAGCGAGCACTTATTTTTCCCGCGCGTATTACCCTACACTGCCTCCTCGCGCACGCGGTAGAGTCACTAGGCAACTCGGGTTGCCAATTCGCGCGTATCTTTCGGGTCCCGCGATTTTACCGCGCTTTTGCGTCCGACCCCGAAGTCGATGATATTGTTTTATTATCGTTTCTACTTAGCGCCCCCCGTGCGCATGTATATATTTGTAAATACTCCCTTTTAAATCAAACATATCTCTAATTTATTAACATATATAAGTAGCGTAGTTATTTACGAAACCCGGTGTTCTACTTTCCCGCTTACCCAGCCGGCTCCGCGGGCGCGTCAACAATTTCGTTGGCGCGCATTCTGAGCGGCTGAGCCTCGTGTTCCCCTACGGGCACGAGCTACCAAAAGCACTCGTCCTTCCCGTTGCTTCCTTAAGTTTACCCGAGTGCGACTCGGATCCGGCGATTCTCCACGCGGCGGAGAGTCGCCATCGTTGTTAACGGCGCATCGTCACCGAGGTACCGCGGTTGCACCACGGCTAAAGCCCGTGCGCGGTATCGCGGCATCGGAGAACACAGCAGCGCGGCGCGAGGCCCGCGCAGGTAAGTTTTCGCCTTGAAAGCGGTGCTCGACGAGGAGCACACGCAAGAATTGCCCCGTTACAGCTGATAATTTTAAACATAAATAACCATTTTTAAAACAGACTGGCAAAAAATAAGTATAAGAAAACTTAAATAAATTTATATTACTTTATTTACTTATTTGAATTATAATATTTTTTTTTATTAATTAGATATAAATGTATTCCATAATAAGGTATGTTGATATATTTGTGAAATGCATAAATATAAATGAAAGTGACATTAATTAAGTGGATATAAACTATATAGTTATCTGTGTTTATAGTTATTTGATTACTATTTATTATATTTTTATAAAACTAATATATGTATTTATTTCCTTGACTGATGTAAAATTCATTTTAAAATATTGTAGTAAGCTTGAATACGTATAGCAAACCGCGAACTCAGGTAATTCTCAAAACCAAGCCTCACCGTTGCGTGAATCGTGGGACCACACGCAACAACCCTGCAACAACCATACCCGATCTGCACAAAATGCAAGTGGATTGCAGCGTTCACACTGCGCCAGTTACACCTGCGGTTTGATACCACCGTTTGGAAGTACCGGCAATGCCTGGGAGGGGGGAACCTCTCCAGCGTCGCACATAGAGCAAATGTGCACCACTCGCAGAGCAACGGTGGATAGACAAATACACGGGATATCGGCAATATAGTTCAATGATGGAACGTGCGATTCACCGGCAAACCGGATAACAGCATTGATCTATTCATCACACGGGTAGAAGAATGCAGGACATTAGCTAGGCTTACAGACGAGAAGTTAATACCCGCACTAGCCGAACTAATGACCGGTGTCGCGTCCACGTGGTACCGCGATTATAAAGACCAGTGGACAACGTGGCAGGAGTTTTGCCATGAAGCTAGAGACTGGTACGGCATGGACCGCCATTACCAGCAAAGACTAGCGAGCGACACGAACTAACGAACCTAAGGGAAAGGCAAACCCGTGCGTAACTATATAACGTGCTTAGGTTCGATGCTGCGAAAACAACGACCAATCCCGAGCGTAATCCAACAGCTTGACTTACTACATCGAAACAAGCTAACCGCGTTACAGCGAATGATAAAGCATAACTCATGCCGAAGCATTCAAGACTTGTTCGAAAAAGTACGCGGTGCCGAGCAAACGTTGGAGGCCGAGATATCCTACCAACCTCCGCCTCCTCCAGAGAAGATGATACACCCTGATTTAGGATTCAAACCAAGGACGGGGAAACAACGTCAAGACCCTCCCAGTCAACCCAAAGTGGCTGCAACTGAAGCAGTCACCAAAAAGACCGACCGTTCGTTAGTCGAACTAATGACCGAAATGCTCAAGGAGATCCGCTCTTTAAAAAGGAGTTCAACACAGCAAATAAAACTAAACGGGAAGGAGAAAGACCAATAGGGGTCTCGACGGCTTTTCCCCCATGTGACGAGGCCGCAGGAGAACGAGTCATTCAACACACTGAGAAGAGCACAGTTGCTGCAATCATTTTGGCGAAGGGATGTGATAAGACCGATACAACAGAAGAAAAGCCGTCCGAGGACGACTCCGCTAGTATAGAGTCTAGCCAGGACGTGGGACGCTGGTGACTACAAGTGAAGGTACGGCCTTACCGTTTAAGGGTGCTATACGACCCTGGATCATCTCTAACGGTCATGGGACCAATCGCCCTCCTGATTGCCAACGAATTAGATAAATAAGTACGGCCCGATAGCGGGAAAGGGGCAAAATTGGAAGACGGACGTTTCTCTCCCGTCACAGGTTATACCTACTTGCCGTTTGAGATTGCAAGTATAAAACACGACCTCAAAATAGGTATAATGCCGCATCTTGACGCTAGTTGTTATGTAGGCGTGAACCGCTTATTTTTTAAAGATAAGGAGAGATCATTCTCCTTGGAGTTGCGGGTGTGGACTTCCCATGCATAGCGTCTCTCAATTCAATTGGGTTAGTAGATGCGCTACCATCAGATCCCACTGCGTGTCGACTCTCGCGGGATAACGGCTTTTACGGTACCGGGTATGGGGCTGTGTCAATTTACACGGATGCCATATGGACTCAACAATGCTGACGCGACATTCCAACGGCTGATAGATCGTATCATCGGTCCTAGCCTTGAACCATACATATACTCCTACCTCGATGACGTGATTATTACGTTCGATACTTTTGAGAAACACGTAAAGTTGCTCGAGACGGTACTCTCGCGAATCAAGGAAGCGGGACTAACCGAGGCCTGCGATGGCTTGGTCGGTAGGGCGTCGGGCTTGTAATCTGGAGGTCCCAGGTTCAATGCCCGACCCCCGTCGATTGATACAAGCACGACTGGGGAATGTATTTTCAACAAGTGCTTTCTTCACCAAGACATCGTATGACTTCCGTCGCTGATTAGCACCGATTTGAGGGTCACTGATCATGAATTTGGTTGAAGATTCTTAATATTCATAGATAACGATCCAATAATGCGCATGGGCGATATGGGTGTTAACTTGTCAAATAGATCCGAAATTGCTGAAAAATTTGAAATATTTGTACTCCACCCCACTCTTTGAGAAATTCCCACGTGATGACCGGTTTCGCGTATGTGTAACGGGCAGATTAATGTCAAGTTACCAAAATCTCCTGAAATATAATACTTGGGGATCCTCAGGATCACTGATTACAAACATGGCGTTGAAGTTGTATAATAACAACGTATCAATCAACGATAGTGAAATTCCGATAGTTTGGACGAGTCAGAACCTATTTCACAACTGGGCATGCGCGGCTTTAAGTCGACATCTTGGAATTTCACAAATTTAATACCATATTCGTGATCAGCAAGCCTGAAAACCCCTGAGTAGCAAGTTTCAGCCCAAAATATGGGAAAATATATGACTGAAAGGGTTAAAAATAATAAAGAAAAAAAAGCGGGACTAACTGTCAAACGTGAGAAAAGCGTATTTTGCCAGGAAGAGGTAAAATACCTCGGGGTACTAATGAACCGCTGGTGGGCCCGACCCTACTAAGATTGAACCGATATTGAACTACCTGCCCCTAAGAACCTTAACCAGCTAAGGAGGTTCCTGGGAATGTCGTCGTGGTACAGGAAATTTCTAAAGGATTTCGCGACGATCGTCTTTGACTAAGAAAGACCATAAATACGAATGGCTGGCGGAACAACAAATCTCGTTCGAGCAGTGTAAGATGCTCATCGATGCAATGCGATGCAACTGATATGGGACTTGGAGCGGTATTAGTGCAAAATATAGATGGAGAGGAGCGTGTGCTCGTATTTGCAAGCCGCACGATGACCGACACTGAAAGGAATTATAGTGTTATAAGATCAAGACTATAACCAAGCACTCCAGCTTCAGGTGGTATGCAACCTACGTAATCCGACGGGCCGCCTATCACGTTGGGCCCTATAGTTAGAAGGTTACGACTACGAGGTGGAGTACCGACAAGGAGTACTTAATCACGTGCACGACGCACTCTCCCGGATGAGTGACAGCGACGAGCTATCGGGCAGTGCGTTGACCTGGAGTCGAGAGACTACTAATGAGTGGTACCTCGGTCAATACGATAAGGTCGCGAAAAAGCCGAGAGATTTCCCCAAATGGAAAATCGGACGGGGAAGCTTGTATACGTACCGTTCCGACTCAGTGATTTCCGAAACTCTTGGTGACGACGAAGCATGGAAGCTCGTCATCCCGATCGAGAAACGTGAGCTCGTTATAAAACAAGGACACGACGAGCCCACGGCAGGTCACTTAGGTAGGGAAAAAACGTACAAGCCTATCGCCTTGTATTATTACTGGCCTCGCTTATATCAAGACGTAGCCGACTACGTCCGGTGTTGTTTAATTTGCCAGCAATACAAGGTCGAACAACGCCTACCTGCAGGACTAAAGGGACGTCAGACCAACGAATGGCCCCGGGAAGTTGTCGCAGGGGACATTATGGGCCCTTTCCCGAGGAGCGTCCAAGGTTTCGAGTGCATTTTGATCTTCGAAGATTTGTTTACTCGCTAGATCGAGTGTATACCCATGAGAAAGGCTAACGCACAAACGATCCTTAAGAACTTAAAAGACCGAGTTTTCTTCCGTCATGGAGTCCCGTCGACGTTCCTGTCCGACAACGGGACAGAGTTTAAGAACAGCATATGACTACATCCCCCTACTTCCCACAGGCGAATCCATTCGAGCGTGTGAATAGAACACTAAAAACCATGTTAGTCGCGTTTATCGAGAAGGATCATAAGAATTGGGATTCGAATTTATCCGAAATCGTGTTTGCATACAATATCGATACAAAGTTTGACGGAAGCAAGCCCAGCAAAGTTGATTTACGGTAGGCAACCAATGCCTCCCGGCTCGTTAAGGATTGTGACGGAAATCGTCGGAAGAAATTCAGCAGGAATAGAATATTAAAGTACAAATCTACGTCCGGGCGTCCGTCCGTCCGTGCGTCCGTCCGTCCGTCCGTCCGTCCGTCTGTCCGGGCAAGTGTTCCCTTGATCCCCAAGGATTACTTTTACGACGTTTTGGGACCGATCGTATTATATATATTAGCCTTATAATTTTTGGGACTTAATATTTTTGGGACTCAAAATTTTGGGCCTTAAAAATTTTAGTCTTAGATTTTGCCGTTAAAACTTTTGGAACTCAACATTTTGGGGCTTAAAAATTTTAGTCTTAGATTTTGCCGTTAAAACTTTTGGGAGTTAAGGGGATGTCATACCCGACGAAAAATTGTTGTGCAGGTCCGCGCGTTCTGTTTTATCGATACCCTATATAAAATTAACCTAACAGAAAATATCTGTGGCGCCCTCTGTATTATATACTAATACATATTTAGTTGCATGCCCACAGGTGGCGCTAATAAGCGAAAATGTAAAACAAGGTACAGAACACAGCGCTGGTAAAAATTAATTACATTATTGATTGTAAAAAAATATATAACATTTACTGTAAAAGTAAATGTATAGTTTACTGCAAAACTTATAAGTACATAATATTATTGAATGTGTAACCATTCTATTGATTATAATTACGGTACCATAATATCTTACCTTTCTGTAAATTTTTTAATTTTAGTTTAAAGTAATTAGACATACATATAAACAAATGTTTTCTTTACTGTGTACAGCAATATTATCAAATGGCAAATTATATTTGCAAACTATTTTCCGATTATACATGTGTGATATAAATACACTGTTATAAATACAAAAAATTAAATTATTAGCACATATGTACTAACTCTGCACTTTGCGAACACTTTGTTTGTACTATATGAAACGTGTACTGTACATACACACTTCATATGGTACCGTGTACTGTACGTACACACTTTATGAAACGTGTACTGAACGTACACACTTTAATCAACGTGTACTGTACGTACACACTTTAATCAACGTGTACTGTACGTGCACACTTTAATCAACGTGTACTGTACGTACACACTTTATGAAACGTGTACTGTACGTACACACTTTATATGGTACCGTGTACTGTACGTACACACTTTATGAAACGTGTACTGTACGTACACACTTTATATGGTACCGTGTACTGTACGTACACACTTTATATGGTACCGTGTACTGTACGTACACACTTTATATGGTACCGTGTACTGTACGTACACTTTATGGTAACGTGTACTGTACGTACACTTTATGATAACGTGTACTAGACGCACACTTTATGATAACGTGTACTAGACGTACACTTTATGATAACGTGTACTAGACGTACACTTTCTTGTTACGCGTACTGCACGTACACTTCATGGTAACGAAATGTCAGTCGGTATTGTATTTTTTCATTTACACTTTCATTTGCATTGAAATTCAATTGTAAATTTTTATTTATAATAGATTATAACTAAAGTTCAATTTCCGTTGCCATCGTTTTATACTTTGTATAGTTTAAAATGGAGTTTCAATTGTTCAAATCTTCAATAACTTCTAATATTAATAAACTATTTATTTCCTCACAAAGTCTACAATTATCTCAACTAATTAGTATGTTTAATTCAATGTTTTTAACCACTATTAAATTACGCACTGAGCAAAACAGTTATTTGTGAATAGGCCGTGGAAGAGGCCGTTGAATACAATTGCAAATATGTTTTATTTATCGTATATATTTTGATTACAAAATTTATATTTATTATGATACAGTTGCATAACTGACAATATACAATACATGGTATTACCATAACCTAACATAACCTAATAGAAGTGCAACTTGAAATCGTAGTCCGTTTGCCAAGTGTAGGAGATGTGTGTGATCGTCGAGCCAAACTGTGCATGCACCTTCTAGAGGGAACCGTCGTCTGCTAGTTCCTAACAAGCTCAGTCGAGATATGACTATTCATGAAAATTGTTTACTATATACATTTTGTAACGGTCACGCTGGGGATTAGAGCGAGGTGAGAAAGGCGAAATAAACGATCGATAACAATAGTAATAATTTATTATAATAATAGATAAAGGGATTTAGGCGCCAGCCGCATATAATCGCGGTGAATTTAGAATACGAATGCTCGGCTGCGTACGAGCTGCGGCGGTTAGTTGCGAGGAAAAAGGTTGCGAAGGGGGAGATATGTGAAGCACACTCACAAAAGACGTAATGTAGTTCACCTGCTGCCAAGGCGTGCACCAATCTTGTCGGTATGGAAATCGTCGCCTGGGTTGCCGCTCAAAATGTTGTTTTCCTCACACGCACACGCACAAACTAATGTTGTCAATGAGTCGCGATAAAGTACCGAAGAGCTCTATCGAGTTTCGGCTCGTTCGCTGCTTCGCTGGTCGGACCCGACGTGCGCGCGCAGCTTCTCGCAGCGATTCGAGCCGTCTGCCGCACGCACTTCCTACTTTCAAATACATTGTAATATGCAGACACTCAATCTTGGGTGCATTATTTCTTTAATTACTATTATTTAAATTATTGTCAGATTGAAAACAGAGTAGAGGCATATTATTAATAAACATTTAAAGTTTATAACAAATACAAAATTTCAATTTATGTTAAAATTTCGATATTATTTGAAAAATACGAATGGAAACATAACCTCTTCAGTCTAAAGCGACGGAATCTATAGGAGGTGCGTGCACCTATTCGAGCCGTCTGCCGCACGCACCTTCTACTTTCAAATACATTGTAATATGCGGACGATCTTGGGTGCATTATTTGTTTAATTACAGTTATTTAAATTATTGTCAACTTGAAAACAGAGTCGAAGCATATTATTAATAAACATTTAAAGTTTATACCAAATACAAAAATTCAATTTATGTTAAAATTTCGATATTATTTGAAAAATACGAATGGAAACATAACCTCTCTCAGTCTAAAGTGACGGAATCTATAGGAGGTGCGTGCACTGATTAGAGCCGTCTGCCGTACGCACCTCCTACTTTCAAACACATTGTAATTTGCAGAAACTGAATCTTATTTGCATTAATTGTTGAATTACAAATATTTCATATCATAATTAATAAACATTTTTTTAATAAACATAATTAGCGTACTATTAATAAACATTTTAAGTGTAAACATGTACAAAATAGAAATGGTGTCAAAATATTGTTAAAATTTGAAAAGTACGTATTTTAACATGTCCTCTCTTACTCTACAGCAACTGACTCTATAGAAGTTGCGTGCAACGATTCGAAACGTCTGTATTTCCGTACAAGTAAAACCATTCGCGCGCTCAGAGGCTAGGAAGATAGTCGACCATACGGAAAGTAAAATACGACTAGCATCCTAGATCTCTATATATATATATATAAGGATCTTGGAAGCTGGTCGAATTTCACGTCCCGTCTGATCGACTAGCTTCGTAGACTAAAAACGCGCGGATTCTTTAATTACACAAGAATTATCGAAAGCTATTATTATTATAAATAAAATATTTAATTCTCGAACTAATCAAACATAGTATTTATTATATCGCTGTTGTGCAATGACAGTCTAAATGTTATAAGTTAAAAAAAAAATTATTCAGAATGCGCCTCTGTAGGAGAATACATCTCTGTAGGATCTACAAGAATAGTAGATTTTCACGTCACGTCTGGTCGACTAGCTTCCTTGCCATGAGCGTGCAATTGACTTTGAATCAATACACGCATCTCTTATTGTATCCGACGTTGTAACTGAGAAGAGTTATGAATTAATTATAATTTTTCAAATTTTAACGATATTTTAACTCAATTTAGAATTATGTTTCCATTCGTATTTCTCAAATTTTATCGATATTTTAACATAAATTCAAATTTTGTAATTGCTATACACTAAAAATATTTATGAATAATATGCCTCGACCACCGTTTAAAGCTGACATTATTTTAAATAATTGTAATTAATTAAATAATGCACCCAAGATTGAGTGTCTGCATATTACAATGTATTTGAAAGTAGAAGGTGCTTGCGGCCGACGGCTCGAATCGGTGCACGCACCTCCTATAGAATCCGTCGCTTTAGACTGAGAGAGGTTATGTTTCCATTTGTATTTTTCAAATTATATCGATATTTTAACATAAATTGAATTTTTGTATATGTTATAAACTTTAAATGTTTATTAATAATATGCCTCAACTCTGTTTTCAAGCTGACAGTAGTTTAAATAACTGTAATTAAACAAATAATGCACCCAAGATTGAGTGTCTGCATATTACAACGTATTTGAAAGTAGGAGGTGCGTGCGGCAGACGGCTCGAATCGCTGCACGCACCTCCAAGAATCTGTTGCTTTAGACTGAGAGAGGTAAGGTTTGGTTGCTTATTTTTCAAATATTTAAAATATTATTCCTTCATTTCATGTTTTGTACTTGTTGTGCGCTTATAATGTTTATTAACAATATGCCTCGACCGCCATTTCAAGCTGACAATAATTTAAATAATTGAAATTAAACAAATAATGCACCCAACATACAGAGATGGCATAATACAATGTATTTGAAAGTAGGAGGTGCGTGCGGCAGACGGCTCGAATCGCTGCACGCACCTCCTAGAATCCGTCGCTTTAGACTGAGGGAGGTTATGTTTGGTTGCTTATTTTTCAAATATTTAAAAATATTATTCCTCCTTTTCATGTTTTGTACTTTTTGTGCACTTAAAATGTTTAGTAACAATATGCCTCGACCGCCATTTCAAGCTGACAATAATTTAAATAATTGTAATTAATTAAATAACACACCCAAGATTGAGTGTCTGCATATTACTATTTATTTGAAAGTAGAAGCTCCTATAGAATCCGTCGCTTTAGACTGAGAGAGGTTATGTTTCCATTTGTATTTTCAAAATATATCGATATTTTAACATAAATTGAATTTTTGTATTTGTTATAAACTTTAAATGTTTATTAATAATATGCCTCGACTCTGTTTTCAAGCTGACAGTAGTTTAAATAACTGTAATTAAACAACTAATGCAACCAAGATTGAGTGTCTGCATATTACGAAGTATTTCAAAGTAGATGGTGCGTGCGGCAGACTGCTCGAATCGGTGCACGCACCTCCTATAGATTCCGTCGCTTTAGACTGAGAGTGGTTATATTTCAATTCGTATTTTTCAAATAATATCGATATTTTAATATAAATTGAAATTTTGAATTTGTTATAAACTACAAATATTTAATATTAATATGCCTTGACCACCATTTTAAGCTGAGAATAATTTAAATAATAATAATTAAAGAAATAATGCACCCAAGTTTGAGTGTCTGCATATTACAATGTATTTGAAAGTAGAAGGTGCGTGCGGCAGACGGCTCGAAACGGTGCACGCACCTCCTATAGATTCCGTCGCTTCAGACTGAGAGAGGTTATGTTTCCATTCGTATTTTTCAAATAATATCGATATTTTTAAATAAATTGAAATTTTGTTTTTGTTATAAACTACAAATCTTTAATATTAATATGCCTCGACCACTATTTTAAGCTGACAATAATTTAAATAATAATAATTAAAGAAATAATGCACCCAAGTTTGAGTGTCTGCATATTACAATGTATTTGAAAGTAGAAGGTGCGTGCGGCAGACGGCTCGAATCGCTGCACGCACCTCCAAGAATCTGTTGCTTTAGACTGAGAGAGGTAAGGTTTGGTTGCTTATTTTTCAAATATTTAAAATATTATTCCTTCATTTCATGTTTTGTACTTGTTGTGCGCTTATAATGTTTATTAACAATATGCCTCGACCGCCATTTCAAGCTGACAATAATTTAAATAATTGAAATTAAACAAATAATGCACCCTACATACAGATATGGCATAATACAATGTATTTGAAAGTAGGAGGTGCGTGCGGCAGACGGCTCGAATCGCTGCACGCACCTCCTAGAATCCGTCGCTTTAGACTGAGAGAGGTTATGTTTGGTTGCTTATTTTTCAAATATTTAAAATATTATTCCTCCTTTTCATGTTTTGTACTTTTTGTGCACTTAAAATGTTTAGTAACAATATGCCTCGACCGCCATTTCGAGCTGATAATAATTTAAATAATTGTATTAATTAAATAATACACCCAAGATTGAGTGTCTGCATATTACTATTTATTTGAAAGTAGAAGCTCCTATAGAATCCGTCGCTTTAGACTGAGAGAGGTTATGTTTCCATTTGTATTTTTCAAAATATATCGATATTTTAACATAAATTGAATTTTTGTATTTGTTATAAACTTTAAATGTTTATTAATAATATGCCTCGACTCTGTTTTCAAGCTGACAGTAGTTTAAATAACTGTAATTAAACAACTAATGCAACCAAGATTGAGTGTCTGCATATTACGAAGTATTTCAAAGTAGATGGTGCGTGCGGCAGACTGCTCGAATCGGTGCACGCACCTCCTATAGATTCCGTCGCTTTAGACTGAGAGTGGTTATATTTCAATTCGTATTTTTCAAATAATATCGATATTTTAATATAAATTGAAATTTTGAATTTGTTATAAACTACAAATATTTAATATTAATATGCCTCGACCACCGTTTAAAGCTGACATTATTTTAAATAATTGTAATTAATTAAATAATGCACCCAAGTTTGAGTGTCTGCATATTACAATGTATTTGAAAGTAGAAGGTGCGTGCGGCAGACGGCTCGAAACGGTGCACGCACCTCCTATAGATTCCGTCGCTTCAGACTGAGAGAGGTTATGTTTCCATTCGTATTTTTCAAATAATATCGATATTTTTAAATAATTGAAATTTTGTTTTTGTTATAAACTACAAATCTTTAATATTAATATGCCTCGACCACTATTTTAAGCTGACATTAATTTAAATAATAATAATTAAAGAAATAATGCACCCAAGTTTGAGTGTCTGCATATTACAATGTATTTGAAAGTAGAAGGTGCGTGCGGCAGACGGCTCGAATCGGTGCACGCACCTCCTATAGATTCCGTCGCTTCAGACTGAGAGAGGTTATGTTTCCATTCGTATTTTTCAAATAATATCGATATTTTAAAATAAATTGAAATTTTGTTTTTGTTATAAACTACAAATCTTTAATATTAATATGCCTCGACCACTATTTTAAGCTGACAATAATTTAAATAATAATAATTAAAGAAATAATGCACCCAAGTTTGAGTGTCTGCATATTACAATGTATTTGAAAGTAGGAGGTGCGTGCGGCAGACGGCTCGAATCGCTGCACGCACCTCCTAGAATCCGTCGCTTTAGACTGAGGGAGGTTATGTTTGGTTGCTTATTTTTCAAATATTTAAAAATATTATTCCTTCATTTCATGTTTTGTACTTGTTGTGCGCTTATAATGTTTATTAACAATATGCCTCGACCGCCATTTCAAGCTGACAATAATTTAAATAATTGAAATTAAACAAATAATGCACCCAACATACAGAGATGGCATAATACAATGTATTTGAAAGTAGGAGGTGCGTGCGGCAGACGGCTCGAATCGCTGCACGCACCTCCTAGAATCCGTCGCTTTAGACTGAGGGAGGTTATGTTTGGTTGCTTATTTTTCAAATATTTAAAAATATTATTCCTCCTTTTCATGTTTTGTACTTTTTGTGCACTTAAAATGTTTAGTAACAATATGCCTCGACCGCCATTTCAAGCTGACAATAATTTAAATAATTGTAATTAATTAAATAACACACCCAAGATTGAGTGTCTGCATATTACTATTTATTTGAAAGTAGAAGCTCCTATAGAATCCGTCGCTTTAGACTGAGAGAGGTTATGTTTCCATTTGTATTTTTCAAAATATATCGATATTTTAACATAAATTGAATTTTTGTATTTGTTATAAACTTTAAATGTTTATTAATAATATGCCTCGACTCTGTTTTCAAGCTGACAGTAGTTTAAATAACTGTAATTAAACAACTAATGCAACCAAGATTGAGTGTCTGCATATTACGAAGTATTTCAAAGTAGATGGTGCGTGCGGCAGACTGCTCGAATCGGTGCACGCACCTCCTATAGATTCCGTCGCTTTAGACTGAGAGTGGTTATATTTCAATTCGTATTTTTCAAATAATATCGATATTTTAATATAAATTGAAATTTTGAATTTGTTATAAACTACAAATATTTAATATTAATATGCCTTGACCACCATTTTAAGCTGAGAATAATTTAAATAATAATAATTAAAGAAATAATGCACCCAAGTTTGAGTGTCTGCATATTACAATGTATTTGAAAGTAGAAGGTGCGTGCGGCAGACGGCTCGAAACGGTGCACGCACCTCCTATAGATTCCGTCGCTTCAGACTGAGAGAGGTTATGTTTCCATTCGTATTTTTCAAATAATATCGATATTTTTAAATAAATTGAAATTTTGTTTTTGTTATAAACTACAAATCTTTAATATTAATATGCCTCGACCACTATTTTAAGCTGACAATAATTTAAATAATAATAATTAAAGAAATAATGCACCCAAGTTTGAGTGTCTGCATATTACAATGTATTTGAAAGTAGAAGGTGCGTGCGGCAGACGGCTCGAATCGGTGCACGCACCTCCTATAGATTCCGTCGCTTCAGACTGAGAGAGGTTATGTTTCCATTCGTATTTTTCAAATAATATCGATATTTTAAAATAAATTGAAATTTTGTTTTTGTTATAAACTACAAATCTTTAATATTAATATGCCTCGACCACTATTTTAAGCTGACATTAATTTAAATAATAATTAAATTATAATAATAGTTAAATTAGATAACGTTTTTAGTTCTAATATGACAGTAAAAACTGGTATTCCTCAAGGTACAATATTGGGACCACTGTTATTTATTTTATATGTAAATGATATGTTAGCAGATAATATTATCTCATATGCAGATGACACTGCGATAATTGTCACTGGTAAAAATTGGAAAGAAGTTGAATGTTTAATGAATAGCGAATTAGAATTTAATCTCCAATTGGTTGGCTACTAATAAATTGTCTTTAAATGTTAAAAAAACAACTTATATTACATTTGGAAATTATTGCGATAGTGTACCTGAGGTTAATAATTTTAATATTCATATAAATAATGTTAACATAAATAGAGTTGAGTATACCAAATACCTAGGTGTAATTTTTGACTTTAGAATGAGTTGGGGTAAACACATTGAATATATTGTTAATAAAATAAAATATCTTATCTTTGTGTTTCATAAACTGGCCAAGATTATGAACCTGGATACGCTTAGAATGATATATTATGCTTTATTTAATAGTATAATTAGTTATGGTATAATAGCTTGGGGTGGTGCATATAATAATTATATGAAAATATTACATAGTTTGCAGAAAAAATTATTAAAAATTATAAACAAGAATAATTTTATTATTGAAAATAATCCACTAAGTATTGAACAAATTTTTACACTAGATTCATTAATGTTCCATTACGAATCTCTAAAAAGCAATTTTATGTCTTGTAACAGCATAACGAGGAAAAAAAATTTAATTTTACCTCGTACAAGAAGAACAATTAGTTGTAAAAATAGTTATATCAAAGCAATAAATATATTTAATATGTTACCTAACGATATGAAAATCTTAAGCACCAAAAATAAGAAATCAAAAATTAAAAAATGGATTAAAAATAATATATATTAAAAAAAAGTTTTTATTTTCTGTTGTATTCGTCACAAATTACTTTTAGCTACAGTTGTATACTATTTGTTACTTTGAATAATTGTTAAAGATTTATTATATTAGATTAGTTTAATATTTAAGTTAGTTTTAAGTTTTCTTTTTGTAACCAGTCCCACCAACAGATAACTCCGTTTATCTCTGTGGGAGGTTTGCATGATGTATGTGTTTCTATTATGTAAATTCTTTTCTGGTTAAATAAATAAATAAATAAAATAAATTACTAAAGAAATAATGCACCCAAGTTTGAATGTCTGCATATTACAATGTATTTGGAAGTAGGAGGTGCGTGCGGCAGACGGCTCGAATCGGTGCACGTACCTCCTAGAATCCGTTGCTTTAGACTGAGAGAGGTTAGGTTTGGTTGCTTATTTTCCAAATATTTAAAATATTATTCCTCTATTTCATGTTATGTAATTGTTGTGCACTTAAAATGTTTATTAACAATATGCCTCGACCGCCATTTTAAGCTGACAATAATTTAAATAATTGTAATTAATTAAATAATACACCCAAGATTGAGTGTCTGCATATTACAACGTATTTGAAAGTAGGAGGTGCGTGCGGCAGACGGCTCGAATCGGTGCACGTACCTCCTAGAATCCGTCGCTTTTGACTGTGAGAGGTTATGTTTCCATTCGTATTTATTTATTAACTGCAGACATTACAATATTTTACAATAAAAAAAATGTATCCTATAGAGGTGCACACTGCACCTGTACATAGGAGCCGGAGAACTTAACACTATATCCTAATACTAAATTAACCTAATACTATATTTAAATAAGAGTTTTGCAACTTAATCAATATAACTAGTATACTGTTTAGTGCATCACTCTTTTACATTTTTTTTTAAACACTTTAAATTTAAATGCTCATATTATTGTTTAATATTGTTACTTGTTTAAACATTTTTTCCTTTTTTTTTCATCAAAATCTTGTTAACATGGCTCTAGCAGTTGCGAACGTTTCTGTTGTCGCATTTCTGTTTCTTGCAAAAATAATTTTCTCGATGTTGTTTAGTCTTGCAGGGCAAGTGATTCCAACCGCACAAGTGACTCTGTAATGTGGGAACATTTCCTGATGTTGTTTTGAAGAATCACATTTATATGCTGATGTAAATACTATATCATCTATAACTACTAGATCTTTGTATTTAGGCTGCTGTTTCAGTGGGTAAACAGAATTTGTAAAAATTTGTTTTCCTCTTATTCCCCTATCAAAATAAAAAATTGCTTTATTCGATCCAATGTAGTTTATATCTCCATAGGACATGCGGTAAGAGTTAACTTGCTGTAATTTCTTCCCTGGTGGATTAGTGACCTTCATATTTGTGGCATTGTCTTCAGCCATTTTGTCTATATTAGTATATACTGATTCTATAGGATCATATTTTTCTTTTACAACTTCATCTTTAACTTTGTTACATTCTGGTGTTTCTTTTACAAAACTTATGTATTTAAAACCAGGAACTACTCGATTAATTTTTGTTTCACAGACCTTATCAAATAGATGTTTTTTGTTTTTTTCAATGTTTTATCCGGTATAGCTTTTTGTTTAACACTCAAACTCACCGCATCCTCTGCAACTGAAAATTTATATGCCTCTTCAAGAAAGTTCATATTAATTACTTCAGTTGCAAATAGAATTAAATTGCTGATATTTTCTGTTTTTTCCATTTTATTGTAGTTGTAAACAGATATTCTGCGATGCGATCGTTTGTTGTACTTGTTACATTTACCATTTGCGCATAGATATGTTCTAACATTAAGTAACAGTTTGTCAAATACTGCCGTATCCTGTAGGACTTCCAATGCAGGATTTACACATCTAACAAATTGATTATTTTTATCTGTTAAAAATGAATTAATTATTGATGTGTTTGCAAATACCTGATTTTTTTGACTAATTAACTTACAAAACCATATTTTTATTCGAGTACAATCAATTTTTACTGAGTTATTCATACTAATTCTTTATATGTTTGTCTTGATCCAGTTTTTTAATTTTGCTTTTCTTACTTTAATATTATCTATATTTTTAAGTTCGTTTGGTAAGGTATTGTAATGGCTTACTGCTCTTATATAGCTGTTCTTTGAACTGACTTTGCTACATCGTCGTGGCATTTGGATATTCCTATTTCTTGTTATACATTTTGAGTTTTTATAAATTTCTTGCAATGTACTATAATGAAAACTAAGGGATTCAAAAATAAAAAGTTTGTCAATGTTCATTGGATTTTTATCGCTTATAAATTTATTTTTATTAATTATTTTAAGTAATCTATTTTGTTGATTTTGTATTATAGATTTGATATTTGTATATGCACCACCCCAAGCTATTATTCCGTAACAGATTATGCTATGGTAAAAAGCATAATACAGTGTTCTGAGAGTATCAGTGGACATGATTTTAGTATTTTGTGAAAGATAAAAGTTAGATATTTCGTCTTTTTGTATATGTACTCTATGTGCTTATCCCATCTCATGTGACAGTCAAAAATAATTCCTAGATACTTTGTATTTTGCACTCTTTGTAATTTTGTTCCTTTTATGTTTATATGAAAATTTATTGGAATACAATCCTTATGGTTCACAAAAGTTAAATATACTGTTTTATCAATATTAAGTGAAAGTTTGTTAAGTGCTAGCCAATTTGCTATTTTATCAAGATTTGAGTTCATAATTGTTTCTACTTCTTTCCAACTATTGCTTGTTGATATTACTGCCGTATCATCAGTATAAGATAATATTGTATTATCTGGCATTGTTGTCAATAGATCATTCACATATATAATAAATAATAATGGTCCTAAAATTGTGCCCTGAGGTACTCCAGTTGTTATTTTCTCATATACACTATAGGCATCATTTATTTTTACCCTTTGTTCCCTATTACTTAGATAACTTTTTATCAACTTCTGCGCTTTACCCCTAATTCCGTACCTATATAATTTATCCAACAAAATAGTATGGTTAACAGTATCAAAAGCTTTGGCTAAATCAAGGAAAGTTACTGCTATTGGAGTGTTTGAATCTAGGTTATTGTATATTATGTTACTTATGTAGTTTAATGCATCCTTAGTACTTTTGTTTTTCGTAAAACCATATTGGTTGTTTGCTAGTATATTACTGTCATTTAAAAACTTAATTAATCTAGTGAAAATAATTCTTTCTGAATCGGAATTATTTCTGCTGTTTTTAGTGCACTTGGCCAAGTAGTTTTTTCTATACATAAATTTTTGACATGTACTAATGGTAATATTAAAAATCGAGATAGGCATTTTATTGTTTTAGCATTAATATTATCTACTCCTCCATTTTTATTCTTTAAATTTATTATTATATTTTCGATTTCATATGCATATGTGGGTGTAATAAAAATGCTATTTGAATTCAATTGTGGCAATTTTAAATTTTCATTTGTTTCTGTATGTATTTTATCGCTTAAAGTTTTACCTATATTAGTAAAAAATTTGTTCATATTATTAGCAATTCGTGCAGGATCACTTATCTTTTCATTGTTTTCAATTATGTAATTAACCCTGACTGTTTTGTTACTTTTTTCCCCATTTTTTCATTTATAATTTGCCATAGATTTTTTGGATTGCTAGAATTTTTTTCTATCTGCTCTTTTTCATATAGTTCTTTGGCTTTGTTTATAATTTTATCTAGTACTTTAGTATAATTTCTATAGTACAACTTATTATCTAAGGTAGGATTTTTTTTCCAACATAAATATAAACTTTCTTTAGTTTTACAGGATATCATTATTGCACTTGTAATCCACCTATTTCTAGGATTTAAATTATTCTTATTTTTATTTATCTTTATACTGTGTTTAACTTTATTTATACAATTTTGTATTTTTTCAATTAGAGAATTTGTTGCTATATTTGGATCCTGCATATTTAAAATTTCTGTCCAATTTTCATTGTTAGCTATTTTGATTAATTTAGTATAATCAATCATTTTAATAGTATTATTTATCTTTGATTTTCTAATTTTTCCTATAGTCATAATCAAAGGATAGTGATCATTAAAAGGGACAGTTAAAGTAAATGTGTTGTAGTTAATTACTGTAGTTTTTATAAAGATGTTATCAATGCATGTTCCTGTATTGCAGTTATCCAAAGATGGCCTTGTTATGCCCTGAAAACCCTTTTTATATTTATTTTTGTATTTTTCAAATTTTTGAAAATATTAGCTCATTTTTAAATTTTGTAATTATTATACACTAAAAATACTTAATAATAATATGCCTCGACCGCCATTTTAAGCTGACAATAATTTAAATAATTATAATCAAACAAATAATGCACCCAAGATTGAGTGTCCGCATATTACAATGTATTTGAAAGTAGAAGGTGCGAGCTGCAGACGGCCCAAATCGGTGCTCGCACCTCCTATAGAATCCGCGTCGTCTATTTGTGCGGAAACGTTTAGCATCGCCACCTATTGATGCTTTTTCAAACTACGTAGCTAAACTTTTTCTTACTCTTGCGTCTGCTAAATTACACATTTTTAGAAGGAATGTATATCGTTTTTATTTTTCGTTTAATTTTTTAATTGATTATTTATCCCTCTAGTTTTTACTGAAAAATGAATCTTAGATAGTGTAAAATATTGCCTCTACTTCGTTTTTTGATGCTTGTAATTGCAATCTGTATTTATTTTCATCGTAAATATGTAGTACCAGTTTCCCAACGTCTTTGTATCAATCGTATTTTTCTATTTATTTCTTCGTCGTGCACTTTTGACTATTTTTTTAGTGTTCCAGCATTTACCAATATCGTGAAATTATGCGTCTGCACTATATTTGTTAGAAATCTATCCAGTTACTACAAAATTTAATTAAATCGTGGTTGCCTGTTAACTAAGAGAGGTTATGTTTGAGATCGTATTTTTCAAATTATAAGCACATTTTAACGCAAATTAAACTTTTGTACTCATAATTTATTTAATATATGTATTACAAATATGCCTCCACTTCATTTATAGGTTGTCATTGTATTAAATAATAGTAATAGGAGAAATAGTGCGTGTAATATACATGTGTCGGCATAGTAGGATTTAATTCAGGTATGGCATCCCCTTAATATTTTGGGTCTTAAAAATTTTAGTCTTTGATTTTTCTGTTGAAACTTTTGGGACGTAATATTTTTGGGACTCAATGTTTTGGGTCTTAAAAATTTAAAAAATTTTAAAAATTTTAGTCTTAGATTTTGCCGTTAAAACTTATGGGACTTAATATTTTTGGGACTCAATGTTTTGGGTCTTAAAATTTTTTAAAATTTTAGTCTTAGATTTTGCCTTTAACATTTTTGGGACTTAATATTTCTGGGAGTCAACATATTGAGCCCCATACATTTACTGTATATTTATTTATTTAATGTAATACTTCGTACAGAATCCTACAATATATATTTTATTATATTAAATTGGTACTCTAACAATATTACTATTTGTTTTTCATCGATATACTGAACTACGATTTAATAGACAGAAATACGGTTCATATTATTTAATACACCACTAATCAAATAATAGCAAAAAATAAAAAAATAAAAAAATAGCGAGCGTAAGCGAGTGAGTATTTTTTTGCTATTAAATTTTTTGTTAACCATTATACATTTTAAATCCAATAAAATACGAAATATTTAATTAGCATATATATAGGATCTTGTAGATTATGGTTATATTTTGCAATAGAAATTTGTAAGTAAAATATTATTGTTTTATGCAAAGGAGAGTGACATTCTGAGTGACATTCATTATTTTTAAATCAAGGATCGAATATACATTTAATATATTACATGTTGTAAACTTATTTCATTAATTTATAAGGATTTTAATTTAATATTTCTTATAAGAAATACAATATAAAATAATTTGTTATAACCAAAATCTATATTATAATAAAATTCATCCGTTCTCCGGTGTCCGGCGGTGGTGTCCGGTGTCCCGCGGCGGTGTCTGGTCTCCTGTTGTAAGAATGAAGAGTATGTGTGGAGTGGAAGGGTTAACACTGATATTTCGGCAATTTCTGAATTATTTCGGGATAACTCCACTAAATACGGGATTTCCTGGATATTTCGGGAATTTTTGAGGTATTCCGGGATAACTCCACTAATTTCGGGATTTTCTAAATAATTCGGTAATTTTTTAGATATGCCGGGAAATCTTCACTAATTTAGGGTTTTCCTGGATGTTTCGGGATTTTCTTTAGTATTCCGGAATAACTCTACCATTTTCGGGATTTCCTGCAAGTCTCGGGTTTTTTGTGGTATTTCGGGATAACTCCTCCAATTTCGGGATTTCCTGGATGTTTCGAGATTTTCTGACGTGTTCTGGGATAACTCCAACAATTTCGGGACTTCCTGGATGTTTCGGGATTTTCTGTGGTATTCCGGGGTAACACCATTAATTTCGGGATTTCCTAGATGTTTCGGAATTTTCTGTGGTATTTCGGGATAAATCCACCAAATTCTGGATTACCTGGATGTTTCAGAATTTCCTGTGGTATTCCGGAATAAATCCACCAAATTATGGATTTCCTGGATGTTTCGGAATTTCCTCTGGCATTTCGGGATAAATCCACCAATTTCGGAATTTCCTGGATGTTTCGGGATTTTCTGTGACATTTTGGGATAAATTCACTAATTGAGGGATTTCCTGGATGTTTCGGGATTTCCTGACATATTCCGGGATAACTCCACCACTTTCGGGATTTCCTAGATGTTTCGGGATATTCTGTGGTATTCCGGGATAAATCCACCACTTTCGGGATTTCCTAGATGTTTCTGGATATTCTGTGGTATTCCGGAATAAATCCACCAAATTCTGGATTTCCTGGAGGTTTCGGGATTTTCTGTGACATTTTGGGATAAATTCACTAATTGAGGGATTTTCTGGGTGTTTCGGGATTTTCTGACGTATTCCGGGTAACTCCACCACTTTCGGGATTTCCTAGATGTTTCGGGATATTCTGTGGTATTCCGGAATAAATTCACCAAATTCTGGATTTCCTGGAGGTTTCGAAATTTCCTGTGATATTTCGGGATAAATCGACCGTTTTCGGGATTTCCTGGATGTTTCGGGATTTTCTGACGTATTCCGGGATAACTGTACCACTTTCGGGATTTCCTGGATGTTTCGGGATTCTCTGGATGTTCGGGATTTTCTGTGGCATTCCGGGTAAATCCACCAATTTCGGGATTTCCTGGATATTTTGGGATTTTCGGTGGTATTTCGGGATAAATTCTCTAATTTCGGGATTTTCTGGTTATTTCAAGATTTTCTATGGTATTTCGGGATTTTCTGTGGTATTCCGAGAATTTCTGAGTTATTTCGGGATAACTTCACTAATTACGAGATTTCCTGGATATTTCGGGATACTTCACTAATTACGGGATTTCCTAGATATTTCGGGAATTCGTGAGGTACTCCGGGATAACTCTACTAATTACAGGATAAAATATTAATAAAGTGTGTAAGCACTTTTGCCAGTACTCCAATGTTTGTATATTTTTGTACCAAATTAAATTATTATATTAAGAACATACCTATAAGTAATATTATAAGTAATTAATAATAAATAATAGTCACTACATACATAAATAATGTAAAAATAAAGTAGTCACAGTAATACTAACATAGACTGAAGCAGTACTGTCAGTCTAATAATTTTTAATAACTTAAATAATATATTTTAATGAAATATATATTTTATTTGATGATTCGTTCTGTTTCTTTATCACAGTTAAATATACGTTTTTACACATTTTTCATCATACTCTATTACAAAGGTGTAAAATGAGTGAGAAAGGTGGTTAAAAAAATTAAAATTTTATTTTTGATTTATCATCTATATATATAATTATATATACAAATATAATTCATCCGTTCTCCGGTGTCCGATATCCCAAAAGTTACAAGAATTAAACGTGTCTGTGGAGTGGAAGGGTTAACGCTGAATACGACAACCACACATCATTTAGCTCACATCTAATGATAGGTGCAGGAGGAGTCATTAGGGGGGGGGGGTAAAATTAGAACATTTTTTAATATTTTATAGAGGTTATCGGTATATATGAATTAGAATATGACGACCATTCTTTTTTATTCTAAGAAAACTAAGATGAGGTTTTTGGTTACGGTGAATAGCGATATGATAATCACTCTTCATTTATCCTCCATTTATTGCTAGATGGAGGAGGGGCAAGAGGAGGAGGGGGGAAATAAAATTAGTAAAATTCCAAAAATAATTTAGGGGTTTCGGTACAGGTGAATAACAACATGACCACCACTCTTTTTTATCCCCTATTTTAAAGATGATGGAAGGTGGGAGGAAGGGTCAACATTGAATATTACAACCAGTCTTAATTTATCCCCCATGTAATGATTGAGTGGTAGGGGGTAAGAGGGGGGTTTAGTAGAAGAATTCTAAAAATATTTTATAGGGGTTTTCGGTAATAAAAAGTGGTCACAGTGATACGAACACTGACAAAAACAGTACTATTACTCTAATAAATTTTGATAACATATATAATATAATATATATAATTTAATGTAATACATATTTTATTTCTAAGATGTCAAATGCGTGAGGAAGGTGGTTAAAAAATTTAAAATATTATTTTTCTTTCATTTTTTTAATGTAATACCAAGTGTAATATCAAAATAACTTTTATGATTAATATTCAATTTTTATTATTGTAATTGTATAATATCATTTATATTTTTTGGTTGCAATTACTAATATTCTTTTTTATAAAAGATTGTTGAATATAAAACAAAATTAATAAAATGTGAAAATAAATCTTTTAGCCAGAATTTTAATCTGAAAAAATTTTTTATAAATTCAATTATTACGTATAATTATTTGTTTGAAAGAATTTAGTAATAAATAAGAGTTTAGTAATTTTGTATGAAATTTTAAATTCTTCATCTCCTTTCCGTGAAACATCATGAAAAAGCATGAAATCTATGTATAATGGTCAAAGAATAATTTTATATTGTAATTTTTGTTGTTGAAAATATTATTCTGGTAGAAAAATAACACATTTGTTACTAGATTGATGTAGCTTCTTACAGGAATAGTGTGGAAATATTGTTAGTAATGATATATGTGTTACTACGTATTAAAAATTAAAATTAAAATTCCTTACTCCAGTGTAAGTTTTATCATGTCGATTATTTTTAATTTTTTTTAATTGTTTCAGTATTATGTAGAAATATGTTCAGTATCTATAAACTCTTGTGTAATTGACTAAGATTAAATAAGTATATACAATGTTGCAAATATAATACACTGTTATTTTTATTTTATTGACTAAAAAAAATTGATTGTAACTGAATACTAGGTTACTTAATTACACATTATATTATATTTTACATTTTTATTCAATTAAATTGTAAAATTATAAATTAAAAAAAAATTAAAAAAATAAGTATATATTTAGTGTAATTTCGAATTGTTGCTAGTTATTAATTATAAACAATAATTAATTTCACCGGGGTGCGCGAATACCATGTTACAGGATACACCGCGCTCGAAGACTGGAAAGGACGCCTAGACCGGTTATCACTGTTACAGGATGCAGCGGCAGACCGATCGAAGTCAGCGCACGAAAAGCAAACGGGCTACTACGGTAAAGCCCATCGCTTCGTCGAGTACGAGACGGGTGAACTAGTTTGGCAGCGTAACGAGGTGCTCTCCTCCACCGCTCATAACGTGTCGGCTAAGCTTACACCGAAATACAGAGGGCCGTATTTGGTCTCGAGAGCCATTGGCGCGAACACCTACTCGCTGATCGACGGGAAAGGGAATTCAGATTCTCCCGTCCACGAAGAACAACTCAACCGTACCAACGAGGTGTAAACCCAGAAGAAGACGACATCGAAAAGACTCTACCACCGTTGGATGTGTCGTGCGCAAAGGCGGGTAATTGTCCGTCTTCGAATAGCAAAAATATTGTAAATGTGAGCGAGCGTGTAACCGAGACAAGTGAAAGGAACGTTGTACCGTCCGCGGATGAATATCCCACAGCGCCGACCGTGCTACTCAAGCGTAGCCCGGGTGACCGCGAAAAACAGCCTTCGTAGTTCGTCGTTCAACCGTATCTAATATAGCGCGTAAAGATAATCAGAAGTTACACGAAACCGCAACCGGGGAGGTAGTACGTCGTCCGGGCCGTCCACCGAAACCTAAACCGTTCGTAATAGCGAAAAACTGGTCACCGCATAAGACTCGTAGCTCCGCAAATGCTTAACACGCTCTCTATCCCAGACCTCCTCCGAGTATCATTCCTTTTGTCCTCATTAACCTCCTTATCATGTAAATCAATTGTTCAGCTTCATATATCGGTGAAACCAAACGTTCTTTAAAAACCAGAATCAATGAACATGTGAAAAACAATAATCCAGATTCGGTTGTAAATCAACATGTAAAAAACTCTAACCATGAATTTAATTGGGATAATACAAAAATTTTAGATGTAGAAGTGAATTACAATAAAAGACTTATTTCTGAAATGAGTCATATAAAATGTGACAGTAATAATCCTAATGCAAAAGATGACATAAAGTTTTTGAATAGTACTTACTTTTCTATTCTTAGAAATTTAAAGTGCTGATACATCTGACGTATTATTATATACGTATATATGTGGTAGTACTCGTGTTTATACATATTTACGTTACATCTTTCAATGTTTGACACTGTTCAAAAATATAAATATGAACTTCAATGTTATTGTGATTATTTTTTCTTTTTTAACGTTTTCCTTTGCTTTCGAAAGATTTGAGTAGAAGATTTCTTGTCCTTTTTATTCCCTCGTCATTGTCTTCATCGTCTGACACTCAATCTCTTTTCAGTAACGAATAGTAGTCTGCCAACATTTATACGTTTCATTTAAGTTACTACCTAGTTTCAGCATCTTTTAGATGTTGATAGAACCTAATATTTATCTTGTATTATCACTCAGGGCAGCTCCACGTGGTGACGGCGGCAGCGATTGTTTTCTTGTTGTATTTCGCCTAAACCCTGAGGTGAAGGCATGACATCGTCATGATTGCCATAAGAAAGTCTACGATGCAGGGTGTGGTATGCCCAATATCGGCGGTTGGTCAGGATAAGCAAGCGGGCCCGCAATCGTCGGCATCAAGCGCTCGTAGTTCTTTATTGGTTGGTGATTTGGCTACTAAAGAGTATGAAGCTATACAATTCTGCATGCCACGTTTATGACACTGATAAAAATATTTTTTGTTATGTTTGCGGGAAATATGAAGTAAGTAAATATCGTAGAGCAATGAATAAGAAATGTACAGATAAATATCCGGATGTTATAAAAATGTTTGCTACTCTTGTTTTAATATGCTTATTTAATGAAATGATAACAAGAATAATAGAATTTTGTAATATACTTCACCAATAGTATTGTCCATATCTGATTTCGATAAATAATGCAATACCAATGTTAATCAATTCAATGTTAAAACAAAGTCATGCATATCATAGCCAACAGTATTTTCTAAAAAACAGATAGAGAGCAATAGTTTGACAGTGAACAAAAATCTCTCGATAACCTCGACGAAAATAATCATGAAGAAGAATATATTCCAAAATTGATGGAGGAAAAAAAGACTATTCAATCAACAAAGCTTACGTAATTTTATCAGGGATATGGAGCTTCGTAAAAATGCTTCAAAATACATGACCGCTATGCTGAAAAATCGCGGAATGCTTGAACGGGGAATGAAGATATCAGTCTACAGAAGTCAGAAAAATATTTCCGTCAGTATTTTAAGGTACTTTGGTATAGTGCTCAATTATTTTAGGTTTGATGAATGGAGATTGTTTATAGATTCCTCAAAACGGAATCTGAAGGCAGTGCGTTTCAATAATAGGAATTGGTATGTAATTCTACGTTCAGCGCACTCAATACAATTGAAAGAAAGTTACGAAAATGTGCAAGACGTATTGGACTTAAAAATAATGACGATTCTTCTGGTTCAATAGTCAGGATTCACATAGCATTCCTGCTTTTTATATTTATGAGATAATAGAGATTGTGAAAAGCATTATGTAAAAAAATTGCCAACCAAGAGCACAATTCGTTTCTGGAAGTCACAATTTATAGAAACAGCCGTTGGTTGATCCCACAAAAGTTTTACTTCCGTGTCATCAGTTTATGATAGCGTTGTATAAAGGTAAAAAATGTTTTTAATACTTACAAGGTTATCCTAACCTTGGCATGTCCTTTGTAATATAAAAATATGAAGAAAGCCAAGTTATTACTTACCAATGGCCACTTTTACGAAAGTTATTCGACATTTAACAGTATTTGCAATGAAAATTTTTTTTACTTTGAAACTTAATCGAAAAAATAATAGATAGTTGAGCACAAGTAGATATGGTTTTAAAAAAAGTAAGCTTAAATTGCTCAATTTGAAGCAAAGTTATATAGAAAATAAGAAATTGAAGAAATTTAGGCCAAAAAAAAAATAAATTTTTTATATTAAATTTTGGTTAAAATTTCTTTAATTTCTTATTTTTTTATAACCTTGTTCCAAATTAAGCAATTTGAGCTTTTTTTTATAAATCATATCTACTTGAACTCAACTTTCTTTTAGTTTCTGGTTTGCGTTTCTATCAATATTCGTTTTTGTGTTATAAGGGATCAAAGAGGAAGTAATTTTCATTAAAATTATTGTTAGATATCGAATAACTTTCGTAAAAGTGGCCATTGGCAAGTAATAACTTGGCTTTCTTCATACTTTTATATTACAAATATATTTATATTACAAATATATTTATATTACAAATATACCAAAGTTAGGATAAGTTTCCCGGTGGTCAAGTACTTCCCTTGTTAGTAGAGCAATTCCCTCGATTGAGAGAAGCGAACTTGGAGAAAGTGTCCTTTGATGGATTCTCAAATGCGCAAAATGATTAACAATTAAAAATTCATTGATTCCATGACTGACTTAGATACAGGTACGTAGTTCAGTTTCCGAGATATTTGTCAGAACTTTTTGGGATATAGCATTTGGGGTGTTTGATGAGTCACACATCAGTTCGTATCATGAATTCTAATGTCAGATATTTTCCTGAGAACTTGAAGATGCTGAAACTAAGAAATATAAACTTAAAGATGCTGAAAAAAGATCCAGTGTCAGATAATGAAGACAATAATGAGAGTACAAAAAGATCTTTCGAAAGTAAAAGAAAACGTTATAAATAAAAAACAATAACTAATTTTTGTATTTATAGTTCCGCAGTTCAGTTTTTTACCTTGATGAAATGACCTTGGTTTCGCCCTTGAGGATATAAGCGGATCTCGTATTCGGATTCGACAATAGCTAAAATATATGACCGCAGTAGTTTAGTGCAAGGAAACCATATTTTCGTATTCTTGCAGTGTTTAAATTAAATCTACACATCACCACTTATAATTACCTTGAAATAATCTTTGGATTATATTAAAAAAAAAAGAAATACAGTTTTGAACGTAAAATTGTCTGCTCTTTTAGAATCTGCAATAAAAAATTCATTATTTTTAAAATAAACAAATTTGATTTTCAAATTACCTTGAACTTTACTACTCGAGGTCAAATCGACCTCAAATTCGAATTCAGCGACCAAAAAACATAAAGATTAGTCATTTTTTCTACTCAAATGTATGTTTTTGTTTTAACATTCAAATGCCCTTGACCCTACGCGATGGGGTCAAACGGATCGCGGATTCGTGTTCAGCGGGTCAAATTACATGAGAATATATATGTTGTGCTGAAATATCAGAGAGATGGTTTTTTCGTGTGCCTGTGTTATCATAAAATAGGGCCGCAACAAGTAAATTCAGCAGTCTTCATTCCTCATCCAAATCCACGGTAAATTCCGGCCTATTCATTCTGCAAGTACTGGGCTAAAGTTGATGTGATCCTTGTGGTAATATCGGCGTCCAACACCTTCCTTAATATTGTATCCGCTGTTATCTTTAATACGAGCCGGCGGATACGATATATCACTTTCACTAACACTTCTGCATATCATATATCAATATATTTAGTATATATATACACACACATATATGTAGGTTGGAATTAAAACTTATACTTTTAGTTAAGCTTTTTTTCACATATATATTTTGTATAAATATTGTTTTTACTAGAAACAAAACATTTTATTATTTACTACAAACCTGATACCTTTCTTCTTAATCTTGCCATTTTTAGTACTTTAAGCAATATCACTACATTAGATTAAATTAAATTAGGTTGGGATGTAAAAATAATTTATTCATATTGAAATCATGTTTTTCTTATTAGTACATGAAAAAGCAAACAGCTGCTTTACGAGAAGTAAATGACTCACGATTGAGAATTTATGAGCAACTGGAAGTTAGTGTACAAGATCTTGAAAGAGCCAATCACAGACTTGCTATTGAAAATGCAAACGACAAGAAGCAAATAAAAAGGTAAGACAATGATGCTATACTAGCAAAATTTTCACTTTTGTTAACGCCCGCTCGTTATTTATTAATGGATGTTTTTATAATAATTTATTTTATTTAATAATTTGTATAACAATGTATGATTATATACATGATTATAGATATTAAAAGTTATTTAGTGATCTGTTAAAATGTTTTATATTTTTAGTTACATGCGTGTGTATATTTTAACCATAATCATATATTTATTTAGTATTTATATTTCTTGGTAGATATAATAAATTGTTATCCTGGTAAAAGAAGAACCATTCAATATGGTCTGTTCACTATTATTATTATTAATCATTTTAGCTGGTCAGAATATTTGCTATGTTTTTTTTTTTACTTTAACACGTCAATTCTGGTAGAAATGAAAAAATTATTTACTTTTTGCAATTTAGCAAATGTTAGAACGGGCGCGCGTTCTTGCAATCGCTTATACATCGCTAAAAACAGCGTAATCACGTGATAGCACAGCACCGCGAAGAGTTACAAGACTGCGCGAGTCTCGAAGAGTCTATTTTCTATTTCCCCGAGCGGAAGACATCGAGAGAAAGAGAGAGAAAGGTAGAAAGCAAACGGCGATGGAGAGTGATAAACGGATAGATCGATAAATGTGTATTTGTAGATCACAAAAATGTAATATACAAAAATAAAAATAAAAGTAATTGCTCGTAAATGATATCACAGTCAGAATGTATAAAATTAAAATAATAATATCACATATGTATGTAAAAATACAACGAATATCACAGTAAGTCAATGAAAATAATACAATTAAAACAACGGTCAAGTCTACCATCTATCTATCATCTATCAGTTATGTAATAAATAAAAAAAATGCATAATACAATAAGTAACCGGAGCATCACAAATGTCCAATCATACTTAATTTACACATTCACTCAACTGCTACTCTTATTATTCAGTTAATCGGTTAACCGATTAACTGGCAATTATTCGGTTCGTACCCGATTAATCGATTGGGCGGTTTGGCGGTTACGGTTATTATTCGATTAATCGGTTAATCAGTAAATTGATTAATCGGTTAACCGGTAAACCGTAAACCGTAACCACTACGGCTTATTTATCCAATTAATTCTTACAATTGTTCAAAAGTAATTTCGTAAATATTTTTATTAGGCGATTTTTCCGAATTTACATAAATATTAACATTATTCTGTCCAAAAATTAATTTTTCTACGATATTTGAAATTAAATATTTAAATTTCTGGAAAAAGCATTTTTGAAAGTAAAATATATAATTGTAATGATTGTCGCTAATAATTCAGGGACCCACCTGCGCCGAGACTCGAAATCCGTATCCGTTATATCACCCACCCAAACGCGACCTACACCCTCGGGAAGCCGTTTGATCACTTCGATCAACAAAGCTAGAGAGGCGAAAGTTGTTTCTGCTCGACTGGTGTCGAAAAGACCGCTTCTGAGCACCGGGAGACTCGTTAGAGATAGCCGTGCGTTGCACCACCACGCTTGAAATTCCAGAAACTCAAACTCCCCTACGTCTAGTACCAACCTTGAAGGTCTACTATGTATAAGTACACACGCTGTAGAGCTGCAAATACAGGCTTTTCTCCTACAGTCGTACCACCGCACTTTTTGACGTTCTCGCGGAGAAATCTTCTGGGACTGTGATAGTGGGGATGGAAGTTTGTGACCAACTTTGGTTGAGGATGACCCAGACGAAGATACATTTATTCGTCTCCTCTGGCAAGTGGGATTTTGAATTGGGAACCATTGTAACGGGTTACGGATTTAATATGAGGAATAAAAGAATTAACGAAGGTATCGGAGCGTGAACCCACGATCCCGGGAGCGCGAGGCAGAAGCTTCACCACTGCGCTACCATTCGCAATTATCCCGGCTAATCGACTTGGTTCTACCGACGATCGTCGCCGATAATTCAGGGATTTAGCTGCGACGTCACTCGAAATCCGTACACGTTATAAAATTTATAAATTTTTCTCATGCAACTATATCATTGTTATCATAAAACACTAATACTATTTTTAAACATCATTTAGTTAACTATATCTGAAAATTTATTTTATTATCATAAATAACAGTTTATTACAAACAACAAATAAATAAAATAATTGCAAATGACAAATCAGTCATTTTAATTGCGTAAATGTGTACTTCTAAGAATTAAATAAATCATTTAAGAATTACATTAGTACATTGTGTATATATACAATAATATGACTGTATACAATAATAATAATAGTATTGTGTATACATATTTATAACTCACCGATCGCGCACTTCATTCTAACTTAGTAACTACTATATACCACTAGTCTTGCTTATGTCTAAAATATTATTATAATTACTTGTATAAAACGAATTTTAATAGCGTATATTGCAAAATGATAAATCGAATGAGTAGTTGGGTATGGAGCTAACGCAATTTGTAATCTTTGCGATAAAACGATTTCTTATTGCAACTCACCATCTGCATTTGCAAATCATTTAACAAACGTGCATAAAAGAAGTTGGAGAGAAAGTAGTGTTCAAACAAGGTATTTATACTTTTCATATATCTGTGACTTTCATTATTTTATTTAATAGTCTAATCAGTATATCGGAAAAAACTTTGTTTTATTGAGTATTCGACATACAAATGTTGATATATTTGCTAGGTTTTATCATACAGCTGTAAAATGTAAGTATAATTCTTTTTTCGATATATAAAATTTATCGGGCTTTGCAAACCAATATGATTTAATAAGCGAGACTTATAATACTCTTCATCCACTATGGCTAGTCGAAGTCCCAGAGTAAGCCTTTCCAAAAGTTTAAAAAATTATGAATTGGCGTTTTGACCACAGATCTCTAGCTTTGGTCTCCTCAGCAAGGAGCTAGAGGTTTTCCTTAGATGCCCGTCGCAGATGGAAAGCGACTTCAAATGGATGTTAATGCAGCTATACTTATGCCTTGTACTACACTGTTTCTATAGCTGGTAGAGAGAGAACAGTTAAATCCCCCTAGTAGTAAGAATTCCCAGAAACCAGAGCGCGACATGCTTTTTCCTGAAGTTGCGAATTAAACTGCAATGGGCGTCTAAGAAAGACCTCTAGCTCCTTACTGAGGAGACAAAAGCTAGAGCTTTGTGGTCGAAACGCCAATTTATAATTTTTTTAATTTTTGGAAAGGCTTACTCTAGGACTTCCACAAACCATAGTGGACGAGGAATATTGTATGTCTCGCTTATTAAAGCATATTGGTTCGCAAAGCCCGATAAATTTTATATACCGAAATAATCTTTAGCGAACGATAAATTTTTTATTTTCGTAAATATTTTTTGTTTTAATCATGTATAAGCGTATATACATATATATATGGGTGGTTCTCTGTGAAATCGAAGATGAAGAAAATGAATATTGCTATAACTGTGGGAATATGTTTTAGAGGTGTCCAGTAGTTATCCTGCATTATTTTAGATTTTTTCGGGACCATTGTTTTAAGTTACAGAGAGTCAAAGTTGACATTTAAGCACTTTTTTGCATTATATGCCCATTGTCATGAATTTGTAGCTCCCAGAGGATGCTTCTTTCACTAAAAACATAACTATGACTTTTTTTGTAAAATTTTCTGAATTTTTCATTAAAAATACTTTTAAAGTCATAAATGTATGTTGTCACACTCTTGTAAGCCAGTTACACCTTAAATAGTGAAAATCAGCAATTCTGCTCCGGACTCTGGAAACCTACTGCTGTCTAAAAGATGTCTTTTTATAGTCAGAAATTGCCTATAAATTTCCAGATCTAAATCATTAAGATCACTTATGGTCAAAATATCTGGGAAAAGTACCCGAAATATTAATAGAAATGTATATTTGTTGCCTTATAACGATGAATCTATTAGCATGATCTTTGCAAAAAAATGTATGCATTTACCTTGGAGTGGTAGGAAAGTATCTTCACTTATTTCAGTATCCATCTAATCCCCTGTAAGCTGCTAAACATACAAATTTTATTATACAATTATAAAAAATTAATTTTTAACCATTTAGAATGCTGGATTTTTAGTTTTACAACCCTTACAAGAATTATAATAAAGAAAAAAATATTAACAATTATTAAAAATATTTTATTGTTACATGACATGTATTTAAACCATTATACTTTTACATATATTAGAATAATGTATAATAACAAGAAAATTGTACAAAATTTAACTGATTCTTTAACGGCTGATCAAAAATATGTTTACGAATTAATATTATCAAAGCTAGATAATACTGGAAAATCATTATATATCAATGGTCTAGGTGGTAGTGGAAAACAGTATTTATACAATGTAATCATTCAATAATGGAAATACCATTTATCACAATGGCATGGACTGGTATCACTGCTAAATTGCGAGTGAATGTTAGAATAGTTCATATTATATTTAAATAATTATTGTATTTAATAAACAAACAACATGTAATATATTCCTAATTACAAAACTAGAAATTTTAAATAATAGAATAATGGTCTGAGAAATAATAGAATTTTAAATTTTTTAACGGATCTCAAATTTTTTTGAGGCGTGCAAGGACTACTAGAGAATGCATTTTCAACAAATGCTTTCTCAACAAAGACATCGTACAACTTCCGTCGCTGATTAGCAATCAAGTAGAGAGCATAAAAAGAGCAACGTTAAAATAATAATAATACAAAAAAATTATTTAGCAATCGCTTTACCCACAACTTTCAGCCAAAAGAGTTCAGCCCCATTTAGTGGTTTATCGTTAGTTGGGTTATTGACGGTTATTTGGGTTGTTAGATTATTATAAGTGTGTTAGTATTCATAAATTTAAATAAGGATAATATATATGTAAATGTAAGAAGCTTAAATACTAATTTTGATAAATTTGTATTATTTATTAATAGTCTTATTAATAAACCTTTTTTGATTGTCTGTGTAGAGACTTGGTTGAATAAATCTGATGGTATTGGTGTTAACGTTGAAGAAAGTATAAATGAAAATATAGATATCATTAAAATAAGTAATTTGAAGGTATTAAATACATGCTTTAATCTTGATGGAAATAAGAAAATTGAGATCTCATCACTTTATAGGTCGCATCAAATTAGCAAAACAGGATTTTTATTGAACATCAAAGAACTTATAAAATTAAAGAAAAATGTTCCTAGATCACTTTATAATAGGAGATTTTAACATAGATATTTTAAGCTATGATATTCTTAGTCAAGAATTTCTAAATTGTTTCCTTACTAATGATTATATACTTAGTTTTCAATCGATCCCTAGACCAGATAAGAATATTAATACATATAGTTCACGTATTTCATCCAAAATATGTTCTTTCGTCATTGGGATCATTTTGAACTTAATGTCCAATATGACAGTTATTTAGAATTAGTTTTATTAAATAAAAAATTTCGCTTTTATCTTTATTTTTACATTTAGCGTTACCCGGAAATAACGACGTCCCCTTGCACGATCGAGATGCCTAATTAACTTGAAACTCTTTGTCTCTCGTAGTTGAGTTGCTTCTTTAGCATTATTGCTTTAAATAACTAGAATTAATTTGAAATTTTATTATTAATAAAATATAATAGAAATTGTACAGTAATCATATCTATGAGTCAGGGTAAACTGCCCATACCTGCCAATTTTAAATAATTTAAGAATCTTGCATTTTGCATTACAAAAATTCTTATTGTTTGTAAAATTTTCAGGTTTACAAAAATTTCAAATATGCTTAAATTTGGAAACATTCCAAATTCTGCATACCTTTATGGAAAAATTTGGTACTATGCAAAATTTGCAAAAAAGTATGGGCGCGTAAATCTTATATACAGCTAATTCAGTCCATAAATTTTGTCCGAATACATTCACGCATCATTAATCAAAACCGCGACAAAGAAATTGGATGTCGATTTCTTTTACTCGACTTTTGTCTTCTCCGTTTTGATGTATGTATGTATGTATGTAGTCAACCTGAAAAAAAAGAGATAGCAATAGTGTGGGAAATCCATAAGATAGAAAGAGATACAATGCTTTCCAGTTCGTGAGAGAACGCATGGAGAAATAAAAACATATAGAAGACGTTAAAAGGTGGCCGTGAGAGGGAGCTAGTTTCAGGTGAATACTTTTGTCACAGCTGAATCGTTGCCCGATTTTAGCGATTTTCACCCCCTTTTCACGCCGTTCAAAGTACTAAGGGGTCAGTTTGAGTGCTGAAACTTAGAGTACATCGTCTCCTTACTCTTAAAAGTCCATTTATATTAAACTACGCCAAAAAGTACATGGAAAATCAAGAAGTGAAATACTTTTCGATCAATTTCAGCATTTTTCGATCCCTCTTCGCCTCCTTTAAAGTACTTAGGACTGACAAGGGAAGTACTTGACCTCCGGGAAACGGATCTTACCCTAACTTTGATATGTCTTTTGTAATATAAAAATATGAAGAAAGCCAAATTATTATTTGCCAATGGCCATTCTTACGAAAGTTATTAGATATCTAACAATAATTTCAATAAAAATTACTTTCACTTTGATCGCTTATAACTCGAAAATGAATATTGGTAGGAACTCTAAATTGCTAGAAAAGCTAAAATTATTTCATTTGGAGCAAAATTATGAAGAAAATAAGAAATTAAAGAAGTTTGAATCAAATCAAAATTTAATATAAAAAATTTATTTTTTCTTTTGGCCTAAAATTTTTTAATTTATTATTTTCTTCATAACTTTGTTCCAAATTGAGCAATGAATACTTTTTTTTCAAACCATATCTACTTGAACTTAACTATCTTTTAGTTTTTGGTTTGAGTTTCTATCAATATTCGTTTTTGACTTTTAAGCAATCAAAGCGAAAGTAATTTTCATTAAAATTATTGTTAAATATCGAATAACTTTCGTAAATGTGGCCATTGGCAAGTAATAACTTGATTTTTTTCACATTTTTATATTACAAAAAACATGCCAAAGTTAGGATAAGATCCGTTTGCCGGAGGTCAAGTACTTCCCTTGTTAGTTTTGGGTCGTAAAACTTGATGCACATGAAATTTTAGTTTAAAGAAACTATTGCCGCAAAAAAACGTGATACAAATGTCAAAAGTAATAATAGAACATAAGTATTGAATGTGAACGTCAAAGACTACAGAATCATGTGAATTTTGTAAATAACAAAATTGACGAAACGCGAAAAATTCAAAATAAAATATCTCAATGCAGAAATAAGCTATTTGAGCAAACTCATCGGCATTTAAAAGAACAAGACTTACACGTTCAAGTACCATTGGTTGTTTTTTGAGAAAAAAGAATATGATGATGCTACATAACCTCAAATATAGCCAAATATCGCGATTTTTGAACTTTTAGGTTAGGATATCTTAAAATCCTAACGTGATAGAGCAATTGGGATCCCGAATTCGGATTATACATGAAAAATTACTTCGGAAAATACTCTTCACTTTCTTAGAACAAAACCATGTTGACCTGTGTAATTTATAAAATGGTGGTACAGAAATAGTTAATTATGATATGGAAAAATTTTATAAATCTTTAAATCCGAAGATCGCAGCATATCATATTTCAGCTGACTTGGTTTAAAGATGCCGAGTTGGATTTCTTCGCAGTATGTGCATAGTTATAGAGTCATTTCTGGCACTTCAACTGAATCAATCAACAGTCCAACGTGCTGATGTACAACTTCAATCAAGGCATCGCAAAAAGTTACCTCTAATTGAGATACTTTGCTTTTCAGGCAACTATGCGGATTGGAATTCTTTCAAAGATATTTTACTGCACTCATCGTCAAGACGTTAAAGGTCTACAGTATTTGAAAAACACGTAACTGGAGACACCGCGAATCTTATCAAAAACATACCGGTTTCCAGCAAAAACTACGATCGTGGTTGGCGAAAGCTACAGTCTCATTTCGACAATAAGTGTGTGCATATCCAGTCCTATCTTAATAACTTCTTCCAGTCAAAACCAGTCGTTAAAAAACCTGAGGTAAGCTGCCTCCGAAGCGTATGAGACGATGCCGGTCCTTGGTCGACAGAGCAATCCAGATAACTTTCTCGTATTCAGCGCCGAGACTGGGAGCTGACATTAAATGACTCCACCGAGCCTATCAACTGGAATCAACTGGATGCCTTTATGGAAGCTTGGATACAAGCACTAAAGGCAGCAGATGAAAACAAGACAACTATAATAATTTCTAATAAAAAGTCAAACTTATCTTCCTTAAAGTCTCAACTGACTTCGCATAACATTTTTTCACATACTGCCTCGCAGCAGAAATTATTTTCTTGTGCATTATGCCACAAAAATCATACCCTAACTTGGTATGATAAATGTAAATTTTACACGCTTGATAATCGATAATAATTTGTTACAGAGAGAAAATTATGCACCAACAATCAAGGGTCAACTGGAATGTCTGTAAACAGCGACACCATACTCTTCTGGATTAAGGCAACTAGAGCATGCCATCTTTTGAACATCAGTCCCCAAGTGCTCTTTTATCTTCACCTCATGCGGTGTCAACAGCCAATCCACCGAGTCAACCATCGTCGAATGTAACTGCTCATACTGTCAACGCTATAGTTCTTGTACCTCAGTAAATAATTTTAATGACCGCTAGAATTTTCATTACGGTCAACAAACGAAAAAGCGCAGTTCGAATACTTATCGATCTATGCTCGAAAGCATCGTTTATCTCCGAAAACCTTGCATAACGTCTACAACTGCCTCGCTTGTCGGTATTTGGGCCTGTTACTGGCGTCGGTGCTGCTTCCAGTTGTATTGCCAGATCATGGGCAGCTATCTCGTTCATATCTGGATTTGAAAACGAGAAACAATGAGAAATTTACGCACTCATTCTCTCTAATTTTCGTGTGTATTTACCATCACCGCAAAAAGTTAACTCTGCGCTTTCGTTTATAAATGACTTGATCCTCACATCGAGTCTGGAGATCCTATCAAGATAATTTTATGAACCGACGTGTACCCTCAACTTATCAAGAACGGGTTACGTAAGAGCATAGATGGACTACTAATCGCTCAATCTACAAGCTTAGGTTGGATTCTGACGGGATCTACTACCTCAACGTCCCACGAAGAAGCACAGCAAATTACAAGTCTTCAATGTATTCACGATAAAACTCGATCGTCGCTTGTAAAAAGAATTTGGCATTCAGAAGAGGCATCTCCATCAAAATCTGCTTCTTATTCAGCCGAAGAACTAGACTGCGGAAATCATTTCGTAGCAACACACAAACGATGAACAAAGATGAACAAAGCGGATACATACTACGTTTACCATTCTATTCAAAATTGACTAAGCTTGGCAATTCTTATCAACCTGATGTGTAGACATTTCAGTGCACTGAGAAGAAATTCACTTCAAATGCTTAATTTTTATTATTTATAATTTGATCATTTATAATCAAATCACATGAAAAAAGTATCAGTGGATTGTCCATATCCTCATATGTTCTTCTTGCCTCATCACGGCATTTTCAAAACTCATGGCAACACATCAAAGCTACGAGTTATCTTTAACGGTTCTGTCAACCTCTGCGAAGGATTATTACTCAACAACTGCCTACATCCTGATCCAAATTGGATATGTTGACATTTTTCTTAGTTAGTGCAGACATCGTTTTGTTTTTTCTGCTTATATCAAGCAGATGTTTAAGCAAATTTGCATTGATGACAAAGACCAATCATTTCAACAAATTCAATGGCGTAATAATCAAGAGCAGCCAATTTCAGCAAACAAACTACTGCTACGTATGGACTTGCAAGCTTACCATATCAAGCCATTCGAACACTATCGTAACTTGCTTCCGACGAGGAAATCGAGTTTCCATGTGCTGCAAAAATTGTGCAAGAAAATAGCTATGTTGATAATGTATTTGCTGACCATCCCTGACACTATGCAACTTAAGTCGGAATTAATTCAGCTGCTCATGGCGGGCGACTTTCCATTCAGTAAATGGATGTCCAATCATTGAAAAATTCTAACATATTTGCCTCTTAAAGACCTCGCGCCTACAGAAAAAGTTACTTGGTAACAATTAGAAGGTTCGGATGCGTTTCGAATGTTAGAAATGAGTTGGCTTTCAACTAAAGATGTATTTTCCTTTGAGTTCAACAAAATCTCAAGTACCGAGACAGTTATATGGAAAAGCGCACTTTCGATCGTCTCGCAACTTTATGATCCAATGAAACGGATCACGCCAATCACTGTTCCATTTAAAATTTTTCTTCAGTCACTTTGGTTTACTAAATTCTCATAGAACTACACGGCTTTTCAGATACTTCAGAACGAGCGTATGCTGCATGCATTACTTACGAATAATCAACTCCAAAAAAAAAATAGTAATACCATCTTACTGTCTTTAAAATCAAAGGTTGCTCCAATCATGCAAGTTTTACTGCTTCAATTGGAATTTTCTAGTGCACTCATTCTTATCAACTCATCAAGCGAATTCAAGGAACTCTCTCATTGCAGTAAACAGTATGTCGTCTATGGTCTGACTCCACCACAATATTAGTGTGGTAGCAAGAATATTCGACGACCTGAAAGACCTACGTGGCAAATCGGATTTCAGAAATTCAAACTCTGTTGCCGAATGCCTCGTGACACCACGTAACAAGTAAAGATAACCCTGCTGTCCTGGCTTCAAAAGGAGTTTTTCCATAAGAACTTGCCGATTCTCAACTTTGGTTGTACAGTCTATCATTTTTTAAGTTATCTTTACGGGCATGGTCATTCACCACCATTTCCATTGGTTCAGAGAGTTGTTCGGAGAGACAATGATTAACTTTGTAAGTACAGTATAATCAACAAACTATTGAAAGTTACTGCCTTTTGCTTACATTTTCTATCACGACTGCAAAAAATTCGCACCACGAAATTTTTTGATCCGCAAAATGCAGTACTTACTCCAAGTCAACTTGACGCTACATTGAAACCTTGAATTATCTATGTCCAACAAATTTAATTCCAAGCGAATATTTTTTACATAAAAATTAACAATACAGGAAGCGAGAGAAGTACTTTACTAAAACTAAATCCGTATCTTGGCATAAAAGGACTTTTGCGTGTAAATGGACATTTTGCTAAATTCTCTTTTGCATCCTGACATAACATCTGATCATCCGGCCTCCTGACTTATATTTAACTTGGCTGATGATTTACGGATCACACGAAGACGTCAACTTATCAGAACCTTTGTTCTCACGTATCTTCGATTTTGAAAACAAAAAACGTAGCCTACATCGCAACTCATAAACAACTAATCTTACAAACGAGTTCAACAAATTCGTCCCTATCTACATACCGGCGTGGACAACGCTGGTCAGATCTTCATGCAACATTCAAAAGAACAAGGTACGAAGTATTTTAAAGGCTATAAACAGTATTTATGCCTTTCTATATGAGGTGTTCACTTAGAAGCTGTATCTGAATATTCGACAACTGATTTCTTGAATGCGTGCATGCCTTCCGGCGTTTTAGCGTTCGATGTGTTTGATATGCTACGTTGACTAGCGATTGTGGCACGAATTTTAATACATACTTACACACACTTATATTCACTCATTATCTACTCGTGCCTATTACGTCCTCGCAAATAAAATTGTGAGCATACAGACGTGAGCTTTGACCACTGTCGTACCCAAAACAGCGTGACGTACACGCGCGCGCGCGCCCGAATACACCAATTGCTGTTACTTATATTATAACATACAATTCAACAAATTGTTTAGTTATAGTGCCTGTAAAACGCAAAGTTGTAAATATTGTAATTAAACTGAGTGAAAAACTATAATTAAATGTACAGTGCAGTAAAAATTTATTCGCCGGTCTTTCCCTTAAGTTCGAATCTCACACAATTATTTATTTTTTATATATAAAGTCGTAGAAGAACATTTTAGCGACATTTTAAAAAGTGCTACCATACAAAACCAATTTGGTCCAAAATAGAAACATTTACTTCTCTATATATGCAGAAGATACCATAAAAATTTAAGTATAATCAGTTCAAAATTGGCTAAGTTATTTGATTAACTTGATAATATATATACATCCCCATACATACATTTTAAAAAAAGGTTTTCTTAAAAAAATATGTTTTTATTTATAAGTAATCAATTATTTATGGTGTTACATTTTTCGCGATGGTGAAAATATAAGGCACTCTCGTGCAATAATCGTGCCTAAAGATATGTGTCGACGGAAGTGGTCATGTAATAGATTTTTCATTAAATTATCTGACTGAAATTAATATTTTATTATTATTAAATCAGTATTACAGTTATAACATATTTTGTAAGTTATTCTGTATATTTTAACTATAAATTATTAATGAAATAATTATAAAACGCATGTCGACGAATTAAACGTGTAATAAAAATATGCAACTTAAATTTTTATATTTCTTAATTTCTTGTTATTTTAACATTAAACATTTAGAATTTTCATAAGAGCTTTCTTAAGTATTTCATCTAAGGAATCTGTTAGGACCAAAATAATTTTACTTTTAGTTCGGAAACACCGCTAAATATATTAATACATATGTACATATCGCTGAACGTATGTTCATTTTATTTCAAATAACCTGCGACTCGGACTAGTACGTCGCACTCTTGCTGGTGGTTTTTTCCACCGCTAGATGGAGACGACTAACTCTCTACACTCGTTGGGAAGATCGTCGTCTTTTTCTATATACAGGGTGACTAAAAAATGGTTCAGACGAAAGTTAGTCAGGACAGTGGGGGTCATTCAATGGTACTACTAGTTTTGACCTTGAAATCAATTTTGAAGGTCATTTCAAGGTCAACATGATTTTTTCTAATGGGAATCCATATTTTTGAGTGCAAATTCGGCAAGAGCAGAAAATTGTACATCAAATTATCTTATGCAAAAATTGTTTTTGTGACCTTGGAGATGTCAAAAATAAAGGTCAAAAGTCTGAAAAAACGATTAGTCGTACTTTTTCGCAAATAACGTAATTTTTCTGGCAATATTACCGTTTGTTATGCTTAAGAAAGATCAATAAATTCTAAGGGTGTTAATCTCTTTGATTAGCTTAACCTTGGCATCAATTTTCAAGAACTGTTGAAGGTCATAACGCATTTTTTATTCATAAACCATGTTTTTTATTTGAAACTCTGTTGTATGATATTAGGTCCTAAATCAATAAAGGTTGTTGGCCGTTGTGCAAAAACAACATTTTTTACGTACCCCCACAAGAAAAAGTCGGGTGACGTGAGGTCCGGCGAACAAGCAGGCCATTGAATGGGGCCTCCCCGTCCAATCCACCTATCGTAGTAACGATTATTTAAAAACTCCCGTACAGTACGTGCAAAATGAGGCGCAGCACCATCTTGTTGAAGCCACACTCTTTGCCGCGTTGCCAAGTCAACATTTTCCAAAAAACCGGGAAATGGTCCCTTATCAACACTAAGTAGCTATGCCTGTCAACATTTTGATAAAAAAAGTAAGGTCCAATAAGATATCGATTTACGATTCCGCAGCAGACCATGAGACTCCATCGATTTTGATGGTCCACAGCTCTAAACCAGCAAGGATTTTCGTGCGATCAATAATGGCAGTTATGTCTGTTTAGCTGCCCATTGCTATAAAACTTAGCTTCGTCGGAGAAAAGTACGTATCGAAAAAAATGGGGATCATTTTGTATGGCTTGCAAAGCCCATTGGCAAAAATTAATTCGCGCTAAGATATGACGCCGCTGTAAGGCTTGCGTTAAAGTGATGTGATAAGCGTGATAATGTAAATACGATCTTAAGATTGTCGAAACTGTGCAATCTGTCGAGTACTAATGTGCGGATCTAAATGAACAGTTGCGAGGATCGTTAAGGTTCGCGCATCATTATTTTCATAATCATGATGACGACGTTGATGAACAAGGTGACCTTCGCGAGCTCTTGCAGTTAAGGGGAGGTCGTAACAGAGAAAACTGTCAATCAAATATGTCACTGTTTTAGTGCGCAAATGGAAATTTGTATTCTGCACTATTCTCCTCTTTTAATGGATCGAATTACTCCAAATTTGGCACACATCATTAATTTGGTCAGGAGAATAGCGCTCTGGTTTTAATTTAATCGAAAAATTTCGTATTATTATTATTTACCGTAAATTATCTTACCATTGTATGAGATGCAGTTTAATTACGGTTCTTCACTAATTTTTGCTTCTACGCTATGTCATGATACAAAATTTTACCAGAACAATCGTAATAAAGTATAGAATGGCGCTCTGGTAAGATTTTGTATAAAAAATTATGCAAAACAGCTAAAATTAGTTTGCAAATAATAAACAGTTTTGCAGGTTATTTTGCCTAATGGAGGCGCTGTGTAATATTCTTATAGGCCTCGATCTGTCGAATCGATCGGTTAGCTATTAGACACACATGCGGTGTGCCTTACCTATTGTTATGTATATTACTACATATTATATGATACTATAATTATTTTTTTATAACCTCAAATTGTCAAATCTGTCAAATCTGTTAACCCATCAATCAGTTTTGTACGACCTCCCCTTAAGGTTCTTATTGTAATATCAGAAGGGTGCCTTCTATCTGGAAAGCGTTCAGCATAAAGTCTTGATGCAGCGGCGAAATTGCTGTGACATTCTCCTACAATTAATATCATATCAACAATTTCTGTTGTTGGATAATCAGCCATATTAATAAAATTTTAAGTACGTTTTAAATCTTGAGTCTGAACGGAAAGTCTTGAATAGCGTATTTTTTAGGTCTTATAATGAAGTATCTGTAAGAAAATTTTCAACTAAAAAATTTATGGGATTTTTAAGAAAAACTGATTAGAAAAACATTTTAAAAAATAGCTCTATTATTTTTATAAGGTTGACTTTTTTTAAGAAAAGTCGACGTTAGAAAAAAAAGAGAAAAAAATGCTACCATTACGCGAGACAGAATCAAAAATTATTAAAAATTATGGAAATGTTAGCTATTTTTAGTATTTACGTTGAACATACCGTTTTTTAGGTTTATTTTTAAAACACTCATTAAATTATTAATTTTGGTCAAATCGAAAAATAAAAAAACACGTGTTCGCTTATTTCTGATACCAATCAACATTTTAATTTGAAACGAATCAGTGATGTCGAGTTATCCAGCCTGCATGATTTGAGATGGAACCAGTCTACTACGTCGTTGTTTCCGGATAACGCTAAAAGTAAGATAAAAGTATTTTTGTTTTGCATTTTTCGTATGACCTTGACATGACTCTTGTAAGGTCGGGTTAAAAAACTAGAAAATCTCCGTCATCATGTAAGAAGTAACATTCTTTTAGGATCTAATATCATAAAACAGAGATTGAAGTTAAAAACATGGTTTATGAATAAAAAATGCGTTATGGCCTTCAAAAGTTCCTGAAAATTGATGCCAAGGTCAAGCTAATCAAAGAGATTAACACCCGTAGAATTTATTGATCGTTCTTAAGCATTACAAACGGTAATATTGCCAGAAAAATCACGTTATTTGCGAAAAAGTACGACTAATCGTTTTTTCAGACTTTTGACCTTTATTTTTGACGACTCCAAGGTCACAAAAACAATTTTTGCATAAGATAATTTGATGTACAATTTTCTGCTCTTGCCGAATTTGCACTCAAAAATAGGGATTCCCATTAGAATAAACTATGTTATGTCATTGATAGATATTAAGTCTCACTAGTGTAAAGGACTCCCTTCGGGGAGGTCCTCGTTTCAATATGTTGAGTGGAGGGTTTTATGAGTGTAAATAGTTTTGTGCGATGTAAGAGAGAAGTATTGTTTCTCCAGGATTTGATCAACATCTCTGCGCCTTTTTGTTGCCTTGAAAAGGGACGAAAAAAATACGTCCGAAACGTCGGCAAGAACATAATATATGGTTCGTAGAGATCAATAAAGCCTTTCTTTTATTAAAAAAACCATGTTGACCTTGAAATGACCTTCAAAATTGACTTCAAGATCCAAACTAGTGGTACCATTAAATGGCCCCTACTGTCCTGACTAACTTTTGTCTGAACAATTTTTTTGTAGATATCGTGGTTTAGAAGCAATTTCGGTCCATAGATTAAAATGACATATGTTTCCAAACTCAAATTCAGAAGAAAACTGAGATCGAGTAGATTCAATTTAAAGGTAAGAAAGCTCAAATATATTAATTTGGTCAAACGTTATGAAAGAAATAAGAATTTAACTATATTTTAATAAATATTTTTATTTAGCAGTAGCTTGGGCAAGCATTGCTGCTAATTTACTAATTAATGTAAAACAGTTCATACCACTTATATATCACCATTGCATAAGTATAAATATACTGCAAGTAATACAAGAATTAGAACTCGCAAAGGAAATAAACTGAAAACAACAAAAGTAATTGTTTGTTATATTTATTTGCACTCCAACTGTTGAAGCATATGAAAATAAGCCGATCTGATGGAGGCCAGGAGAAGAGGAAGAAAACACAATTCTTTCCCTTTATTTTTTGCACAACGTTTCGTTGGCTTGGTCTGCCAACATCTTCAGGTGCCTTCATTCAAACACAACAATTATTTAAAAAAATTTTCAAAAAATGAATACATAAATTACAAACAAGACATACACTATATTAAATATACCATTTAAATTCGAATTAACGGTGAGTTAAAGAGTCGAATGAACAGTGTCAAACATTGAAAGATGTAACGTAAATATATTTAAACACGAGTACTACCATATACATACGTATATAATAATACGTCAGATGTATCAGCACTTTAAATTTCTAAGAATAGGAAAGTAAGTACTATTCAAAAACTTTATGTCATCTTTTGCATTAATATTATTACTGTCACATTTCATATGAATCATTTCAGAAATAAGTCTTTTATTGTAATTCACTTCTACATCTAAAATTTTTGTATTATCCCAATTAAATTCATGGTTAGAGTTTTTTACATGTTGATTTACAACCGAATCTGGATTATTGTTTTTCACATGTTCATTGATTCTGGTTTTTAAAGAACGTTTGGTTTCACCGATATATGAAGCTGAACAATTTTTACATGAGAATTTATAAACAAGGTCTGTTTAAACCCATTTGTTGGTAGCATCTTTACCTAATTTTATTACTGTATATATGTAGAAGTGAATTACAATAAAATACTTATTTCTGAAATGATTCATATAAAATGTGACAGTAATAATATTAATGCAAAAGATGACATAAAGTTTTTGAATAGTACTTACTTACCTATTCTTAGAAATTTGAAGTGCTGATAGATTTGACGTATTATTATGTATGTATATCTGTGGTAGTACTCGTGTTTATATATATTGACGTTACATCTTTCAATGTTTGACACTGTCCATTCGACTCTTTAACTCACCGTTAATTCGAATTTTTGAGGTATATTTAATATAGTATATATTTTGTTTGTAATCTATATATTTATTTTTTGAAAATTTGTTAAATAATTGTCAGTGTTTGAATAAAGACACCTGAAGATGTTGGCAGATCAAGCCAACGAAACGTTGAGCAAAAAATAAAGGGAAAGAATTGTGTTTTCTTCCTCTTCTCTTTGCCTCCATCAGATCGACTTAATTTTCATATACATTAACAAAAGTAATTATTCGAGATGAAACTTTTATGGTTTCAAAATTTGCATTTGAAGCAGTGGAACGTTTAGTAAGAGGTGTTGATAATGAACATAATATATTTGATGGAAAATTAATTATAATTTCAGGAGATTTTCCTCCAATATTATCAATTATTCAACATGGTAGTAAACAGAATAATTAGAAAATTATGTTAACCTTTAGACTGCCGGCATAGCTCATATATGGGACAGTAATAAAATTATAGCTTTAATAATGGATATAGATATTTTGATGCATTTTTCTCAATAAGTAGGCTCTCTTATCTCTAAAGTATACAGCTGAAATGATTTCAGATCGAGGTATTCAAAAAATCCGTAGCGCGGGGGTGAAATATTCAAAAACTCGTTATTGAACTTGTCATCGTTATTGAACTTTTTACTGAAATTTTGTTAGTAAATAACCTGTAAAATTTGTGAAATATGTCCTAAATTTTTCCGGGATCAATTGCGATGGCAAAACTACCCCTAACGAGGGGTAGATTTTCCAATATTTCGTTATTATTTGGGTATTAACTTTTTACACGTTTTTTCCGTAAATACACTGAAAGATGCGTAAAATATGCCCTAAATTTTCCGCAATTGATTGAAATGCCGAAACTACCTCTCTAATACTAGCAAGGGGGTGAAATTTTCAAAAATTCGTTATTAGGTGGTTATTGACTTTTTACATGATTTATTTTCGGAAATACGCTGTAAAATCTGTAAAATGTATGCTGAAATTAGGTGAAGTATACCTTTTAATATGCTGGCATTTCACGCATCATCTGCTAGAGGGATCCCGCTAAAACTCTATCCGCAAGCAATTTGCCTTTTAAAAGGTATAAGAGAAAGTTATCGTTTTACTAAATGATACTTTTATCATAAAATCTTTTGAGGTAGGCAGAAGAAAATACTAAAATAGCTGATCCTGATCCATGAAGTAGTGATGAATCTGAACCAGATGCAGCTAACGACGATAATTTTGATATTTTGGATGTAGATTTGGAGGATCCTGACTTTACATCATTAGGGGAAATTATTTATGATACTGATTTTTATCCATCAATAAAAGATTTTACTGGTGTAGGAGGCATAAATGAAAATGTTGATTTGGTAGACAATGAACCAATAAATTATTTCGAAAATTTCATCGATTTGAATATCCTCGAAACGATTGTGAAGGAAACAAATCTTTTTCAATCTCAAAATTCAAAAAATCCAAATCGGTCTAAAATGAAAGCCTGGATAGATCTGACGGTTGAAGAGTTTAAAAAATTTTTGGGTCTTTCAATTCTAATGGGACATGTTCGAAAAGGTCAACTAAATGATTATTGGAGCACTGATACTCTGCTTTATACTCCAATTTTCAATCAAACAATGTCTCGTAATAGATATCAGCAGATATTACGATTTTTACATTTTCAAGATAATTCAGTAGTAGTAAATCACTGTCTAAAAAAATCAAACCTATTGCAGATTATCTGAAAGATAAGTTTAGAAAAAGTTTGAATCCTGGAAAAAATTTATGCATTGATGAGAGTTTGATGCTGTGGAAAGGAAGCCTCAAATTCAAACAATATTTACCAATGAAAAGGCACCGTTTCGGTATAAAACTGTTTGAAATAGTTGACTGTCAATCTGGATATATAATAGATTTTGTTATTTATACTGGGGCAGATACGGATTATGATAAGTTTGGCTTGGGCATAACAGGAGATATTGTTGCTCATTTTTTGCAACCCTTCTTTTGCAAAGGTCACGTTATGTGGATAGATAATTGGTATTCATCTCCTCAGTTAGCTGAATTTTTGCACGATCGTGATACAGGAGTATGCGGTACAGTAAAGTCAAATAGAAAAGAAATGCCTGTTCTAAACAAAAAGTTAGAAAAAAATGAAGTACAAGTTGCCCATACTGAGACCTGGTTTGCGATAAAGTAGAAAGATAAAAAGGATGTTCACATAATCACAAGTATCCATGCACTTGAATTTGCTTCAACAGGTGAAAGACATTATCTTATAGGGGATGAAAAAATCAAACCAACTTGTGTCATTGACTACAATAAACATATGGGTGGCATAGATCTTATCGATAAGCAATTGGCTTTGACTGAAACAGTGAGGAAATCTATGAAATGGTATAAAAAATTATTTTTACATTTGATCGATTTAGCTTTATGCAACGCTCATGCTCTCTATAAAATAAAAAATGGTAAAATGTCATTTCCAACCTTTCGTATACAAGTTATAAGAGTATTACTGAATCTTGATGTACATAAAGAAGCCCGAAATGTTGCAACTCCTTCTCGATTAGTAGGTCGGCATTTTCCAAAAAAAATGGATAAAAGAAAAAGATGTCATTTATGTTCTCTGAAACAAAACAGATCTCAGAGTTTTCTTATATGTTCAACTTGTGATGTTGCTCTTTGTATTACATCATGTTTTGAAGAATTTCATACGAAAGAAATATTATAGACTAAAATTATATAAAACTAAAAATAAAAATAAAAAATAAAAAAATGAAAAAATAAAAAAAATATAAAAAAAATTTAAAAATAAAAAAAAATGGAGCCACATCACTTTCTACGTCCACGTCGTTAGCTCTGGGTCTAGCAGAAGAAAAGTGTTTTAGATATGAAAAATATGGATATTGTTAATAAATTTCTTACACATTGTACACAAATTTGTCGAATATTTCAGTCTTCGAGAACGTTCGCTAAAAAAATCACCCGCTCGATAGGGGTAGTTTTTGCACCTCCATAGTTTGGGACAAACTTCAGGATATGCTTTACACATGTTACAGTGTGTTTACGAGAAAACATCGTAGAAAAAATTCAAACCAGCGTACTAATGAATTTTCGAAATTTTCACCCCCTCACTAGGGGTAATTGGGATGCTTACGATTTTATTGATAACTAAAGGAGTATTTTTGGGGTCTTATTACATTGTAATATCAAGAAAATATTGTTATTGATATTGTTCAAAACAAATATAATAAGGTGACAGAGAGATTTTGTGAAGTAATTAATAAATTATAAAAAAATCTTGCTGATATATCAGTAAAACGATTTAGAAAAGCTCGCAGAATATCTTGAAAGGATGGAAGGAAACACAATATCGCTACAGAATGTTTTTAGGCTAGACCAGTACATGGGAGAGCCTTACATTTTCATCATCGCAAAATGTGTGATGCATCAAAATATACTGGTTAATGGGTTGTAAAAGAAAGGACCCCGTAACACGCCTATGGGAAATGTGGTTTCCGTCAATTTCGCTGAATTTTTTATATGTTGTGTGTCTTGGCGTCCTGAACAAAAGTCTCAATGGACACAAAGCTCTAAACGCAATAGGTCCCACAGTAGGGGTCCCTGAAGTCATTATTACAGGGTATCAGCTCTGATAGTAATTCTCGGTGCTGATTGCACTTTATCGTACACTGGTTTCCATTAATATGGTAAACTCTGCGTAGTGCTAATGCAAACGGCAAACATACTTAATTTTTTATCATATATATCTTTACATTTTTAATTTTTATTTTGATCAATACGAATTCCGCTTGAATAATATTTTTAATTCTCTTTGAAATTGTTGTATAATATTGATTGTGTTACTCTATTACTATGTTATAATGAAAACTACGTGTTTATACTATACCCAATATACCTTGAGTTAATTGCCATTACAAATATAAAGTCTGATTACTTAAGTTATATATTTACAAAACTTGCGTTTGGGGGGTTTGGGCCTCCAAAAACATTAAAAAAGAGTACCGACAAACTCCTATCATACAATAATACTCGTTTATGCATCTTTTAGTGGGGCCCGTCTGAAGTCCTATCGAATTTTTGGGCTTGGGCCCATTAGAGCATGGAACTGGGATACCGAGACATGCGGTCAACCAAAAATTAGGCCATATTAACGGAAACCAGTGTACGATAAAGTGCAATCAGCACCGAGAATTACTATTAGAGCTGATACCCTGTAATAGTGACTTCAGGGGCCCCTACTGTGGGACCTATTGCGTTTAGAGCTTTGTGCCCATTGAGACTTTTGTTCAGGACGCCAAGACACACAACATATAAAAAATTCAGCGCAATTGACGGAAACCACATTTCCCATAGGCGTGTTACGGGGTCCTTTATGCGTATTAGAATTCATTTAAGTATGTATGTATGTCTGTATGTAATCATGTATCCAAGATAACTTCATATTGGGATCTTCTTATCTATTTTTATTAATTTATAGATAAAAAATCCCAATACGAATATATCTACTCTAATATGCAGCTGTATACCTTAACACGCATACATTAGGTATACGTGGCCCCTACTCTACTCGCGCGCTCCCCCTCGCTCCGCGCGCTCTCTCCCATCATTACACCGACGGTCGCTTACTTGAACTTTCCGTACGCGCAACACACGTTGCTCGAGCGATCCCCCCTTCCATCGCACCTCGCCCGGTGCCGCGTTCCCCGGTATACGGGTGTAAAGTGGGGTGCACCCGCGCTAGTTGCGCAAGGTGCTCGAGCGCGCGCATCCGTGCACCATGTCTGTCGTCGTTGTCTGCTACGCACGTATGACGGTTGAGGTTAGGACGCCGCCTAACATTCCATCGTGTTTACGTCGGAATCGGTTACGCCAGATACCGTGGGACGACCTGGGTTCGGTCCCTGGCCTACGATACCTCTCACCCGTGGTCGTGCGCTACAACGTACCCGTACCACGGGTATTAGTGTTTATTAAAGTGCACCGGTGCACTTCGGTCCGCCGGCGAGGGATTCGCTATCTGTGATGCAATCGCGATCTAATTGTTTAATTTATGTTTGCACATGACCCGTATTTACAAGTCATGTGCATATATTGTGCATTGTACATATTTAAAACGTCACAAAGATAAATCTTTGTCTTCAAAGATCACCTGTAAACTCAACGCGCAATAAAGCAAGAGAATCGAAATTTTATTGCTTAGTCTTATTAAATCATTAGACCCCTGTCATTTTCTTATCTCTTTGAATTTCGACCAGTCTATACCGCACTTTTATTATACGAGAGCTGCTGCGCCTAAGGTCAACGAGAGTGAGAGAGACAGCAGAGCAGTTGCAGTCACCGGTCAGCCGTAGATCTCCAGTTCTGAAAAGGTCGGTTGTTTCCCTTGCCTCAACTTCACTTCTTGTTGCACCTCAAACTTACCCATACGCGTGTATTTGGGAGAGGTCTATGACCTCTGCCTTAACAAGGGAAATTGCCACCCATCCTGGACGCTACACTTTTACTTTAAATTCATTTCTTTTATTTTTCTACGTTGCGTCTACCATAGAACGTGACAAGTGGGTGCTCGTCCCAAAAATTAATGAAGGATTAATGCAATTATCTTCCTTATTAGCAATGATCATGGGTACCAATGGAAAAGATAATTCTCGAAATAAAAATGCGGCTTCTATTTTGCTTATGCAGGCGCACAAAATAAATCCAGGTTTTTTATTAAAAACCCAGAAAAATCTGTAGCAAGCTTGTTACTTTTTTCAAAGATAGGCTTACAAGCGGTATACATATGTCAGATGAAGCAGTAAGGCTCGATAAAAATATACGTATAATAATTGACTTGTTAAAGGAATTCGTGGATAAAAAAGATATAATAGAATTTTGAGAAGATAAGAATCTATTGAGGATTTAGGCGATTTTATACAAAAAAGAGTCAATCAAAATTAATAATCGATTATATTATCGAAAATTTAGAATTAAAAACAAACGTAGAAGTACATGTGAAAGGTTGCAAATTCAAACTAATAGAAGATGATACAACCTACTTTTTGGCATAAAATACAACATAACAAAATTACTATTATAATGAATATTATTGACTTAAATAAATAATAATTTTATTTAAATATAAAAAACTTCTGACTAAGAAAATTCCATCTACGCAACTTTTATAGGCAATCTGATTCTTATTTTCTATATCAATATTTTTCATCTGCTATTGTTTACAGTAAACTGCTCGTATCGACGTATTTATACAAGCTACTGTCACGCCGCACTGGGGATCAGAGTGCCGGTGATCATATTGTTTGAATGAATAACTAAAGTATCTATAACTCGCGGTTATCGCGTAGCTTCTACTGAGCTGCCGTGTAAACATAACGTAAAATTTAACTGATTTTAAAATTATAGTAATTGGTAAGTACTGCATTTGTTACAACAAAGTTTTTTCGACGTTTAAACTTGAAGATTACACTTTAAAATATATATTTTGAGAGGCTTTTGATGGCTAGGACGGTTAGTACGTGCGCCTTGAAATCTGGAGGTTCCAGGGTCGATTCGCGGCCCCGGTCGATTGACGTAAGCACCACTGGGAAATATACTTTCAACAAGTGCTTTCTTAACAAAGACATCGTATGACCTCCGTCGCTGATTAGAACCAGTTGGCCGCATAAAATGAGCGACTTTAAAATATATATATATATAAATTGATCAATCGGTACTTATGCCGACAAATTCTTACGGGAAATGGGAATTGTGCTTACTTTGAGGTAATTATGCCGACGTCAGCATAATTCCACCGAAAATTCAACCATGTATCCGTACTTATGCCGACACACAAAAAATCGGAAAATTATCTTTGTGAGCCCCGCTTTGACGTTATAATATTAATGAAGGATTGAAATTATAACGTCTTTCGAGGTGCCGGAGGCCTCCGGCACTTCGAATGAGGTTATAACTTTAATCCTTCATTAATATTATAAGGTCAAAGTGTGCTATTTTACCGGTGAGGGGTATTTAGGTATTTGGTTATTGGTTTTTTATGCATTATTCTGTCAATTAATATTCTCCCCCTTATATCTGAGTCGTTACATATGTTTTATAACCTCAAAACACCAAGATAACACGAAGTGTCACCATAAGTACCGATACTGGTGTATATATATATATATATATGTGCGCGCGCGCGTGTGTGTGTGTGTGTGTGCGCGCTTGCGTCGGAATATTTATTTAATATATATATATATATATAGTCACGTCGCACTGGGGATCAGGGTGCGGATGATTAAATTAAAGTTTAAATTATTACTGATTCAGTAATGATTTATTATAATAACAGCGGGTGCCAGTCGCGTATGCTACGACGTAATTGTCGTGATTTGTTACTCGATTAAAACGCTCAATATCTATACGATGCTTCGAATACGAAACAACGAACGGCACGGCTGAAATACGCGTCTAGTAAGCCGGCTACTTCGCGCGCGAAGGGGAGAGGGGAAGAAGCAGGGGTACACTAAATTTACGCGGCGAGTAAGGATAGTTGCACAAGGAAGAAGCTGGGGATACACGGGAGTTCGCGGCACACACAGGCAAGGAAAACGGCTCTCGAATATTGGCACTAGGTCGCACAAACCTTTGGCTTATTTTGATAAAATAATCCAAATAATAAGTAGTTGCTAAATACTACAATTTAGTAAGTTGTGACATAACAGTTTCTAAAGCATGTCACTTATAGACTATATTCGTTAATTATAAGAAAGTATTCCGATGTACTGTGGCCTATAAGGAATAAAGAAGCGTTCACTCGGAATCTAGCTAAGCCAGACCGTGAGGAAGGAGCTTGGACTTCTAGTTATTGACATGCGCGCACACACGAACACTATTACAGCGAATTTTCTAATTCTGTGTGATTGCTTTGAAATCCTTGCAGCTCCTTAGAAATCCTTTTAGCACCTTGATAGTCCTTCTAGCTCTTTGGAAGTCCTAGCTTCGTAGATGATATCCAGCTGTATATAACGCCGAGCTGTACCAAGTCCGTATATTCTTGTACTCGAGCTTCTACTGGTAAGCCGCACTTATAATAGATATTAAAAACAAGGACAAATTCGACATTAATTTGAGTTTGATGTAAGGAACAATTCCCGCTTGTTTGGTTTTCAAGCTGTTCCTGTATACATTATTAATGTCGAGCTTCCAGAATGGCATGTTGATTATAAGGTGCGAGCAAGAGAGCGAGAGAAAGAGAGAATTTGCGCTATACACACAGTATACGCTCGTCGGATCGGCCGAGTCAAGCGGACGAGATGGGACTGATGTGTCAAGCACTTGCGCGCGGACTCGCTGCTCGGCTTAACACGACGAACTCGGTGATTCCGAGTCGGGCCGTCGAGCGGTACGGTTTAAACGATAATTAGTTTATTATTTACCGAAGTGGTTATTTTTTTTATTTATTGTTTTTCGAGCTTCTGCAGGTGGGAACTCCTGCCACGATCTCCTGTTCCTCCAACTTCCCGCATAAGCTATGTAATTGTGCGCGTGTATGTGAGGTAATCGCATTTAGATATACATAAAATTGCTGCATGAACGCGGCTGGCGACCGTGACTACTTTTTTTCCATTTTGGTTGATTGTATAATTATTTTATTATTATTAAATATTCTAGCTTAAAGTGAAAAGTGTTGTTTTATTAATGTATGGGAGCGATTCACCCTGATCCCCAGTGAACGTGTTTTAAAATATATGCACTTTACTATTTTTGGTAAGTTAATTTTTCATTAACATTTATAATTATTAAAATATAAATTTAAGCTTTATAAAAATTCATATGGTTTAAAATTTACAGTTAATATTTAATATGTCTCTATTTTTTTTTATTATTTTCATTCTAATTTTATTACACTAAATTTTGGTAAAAACTTTTATTTATAAATTTTAATCGTATTTAAAAAAAAATTAAATTTTTGGTATAAAACCCAATGCACTATAACAGTACCTCCAAGGTGTTGCGTGAATCTGTTTAATTTCTAAGGTGTCCATGGTAGTGAAAAATAATACAATTTAAAACATTATTTTAAATAAATTAATTACGAAAACCTTTTTCGAAATTAAAAATAAGGGTTTGGCTCCTGGAAACGGATCTCATCCTAACTTTGGGATGTCTTTTATAATATAAAAATATGATGAAAGCCAAGTTATCTCTTGCCAATGGACACTTGTACGGAAGTTATTCGACATCCAATAACAATAGCAGTAAAATATACTTCCAATTCGGTCGCTTATAACTCGGAAACAAATAAAGATAAACAATCGAACCAAAAACCAGAAGAAAGTTGAGTTCAAGTAGATGTGGTTTGAAAAAAAAGAATCTCAAATTGTTTAATTTGAAGCAAAGTTATGAAGAAAATAAGAAATTGAAGACTATTAGGCCAAAAAAACAATAAATTTTTCATACTAAATTTTGCCTAATAGTCTTCAATTTCTTATTTTCTTCATAACTTTGCTTCAAATTAAACAATTTGAGATTCTTTTTTTTCAAACCACATCTACTTGAACTCAACTTTCTTCTGGTTTTTGGTTCGATTGTTTATCTTTATTTGTTTCCGAGTTATAAGCGACCGAATTGGAAGTATATTTTACTGCTATTGTTATTGGATGTCGAATAACTTCCGTAAAAGTGGCCATTGGCAAGAGATAACTTGGCTTTCTTCATATTTTTATATTATACCAAAGTTAGGATGAGATCCGTTTTATAATGTTTTATATAAGAAATAGTTTAAAAAAAGTTAATAAAAAAAATCGATTTTTTGAGTAGTTAACCAGGCTTGACCCCTTAAGAAGATTCTTTGGTATGATCTCTTGGTACTTGCGTTTTATTGAGAATGAGGCCGAATTAAAGATACCATTAGTAAAGCTGTTGCGTAAGGGACAAGAATGGATATGGGGAAGGAGCAGCAGGAAGCTTTCAATACACTAAAGAGAGCTTTGACTGTTGCACCCGTTCTTGCTCGCCCTGATTTTAGCAAACCGTTTGAAGTGCAGTGTGATGCAAGCAACTATGCACTGGAAGCGGTGCTGACTCAGGAACAGGAGGACGGGAAACACCCCATAGTCTATATTAGTAGGGTTTTGCCGGCCGCGGAAAGGAATTATTCCACAACGGAAAAGGAATGTTTGGCGTTGATTTGGGTTATAAAAAAGTTGAGGCCATATTTAGAGGGATATCCATTTACCGCAATCACTGATAGATAGATAGGTAGATGTTTATTAACGGCTAAGGACTCGGAGGCCCTTGATAGCCGAAGTATATGATTACAAAAATACAAAATTAATACAGTCGCAGTAAATATCCGTTACAAAAAACGCGATAAAATAGCATAACATGTCAAGAAAAAATAAAATTATATAATATAAAAAAAAAATATAAATAGAAAAAAAAACATAAAATATAAAAATATAAATATGTTCAAATAATTAAGCAGTATCGCAGAACTGCGTGAACATGAAACGCTCGAGACCAGTCTTAAAAGAGTCACTTTTAAATAGACTACGCAGTTCGAAGGGCAGATCATTCCAAAGCCGCGCTGCGTGTATGGTGAATGAAGCTTTGTAACAGCATGTACGAGCCCAGCCTATATTCAAATCAAGAGCCGTACCCCTCTTCATACCACAACGATCAACTGATCGGAAACCAAAGCAGTTAACCAAATACTTGGGCGTTTCATACCGAAGGACACTGGCAAGAAGGCATATGCATAAAAAGTCACGACGAAGATCAAAAGGCAAAGCCCGAACCTCAATGTATGAAGGAGTGATGTGTTCGAAAATTCTGACCCCCAATGCAAACCGCAGAGAGGCATTTTTACACCGCTTCAATCTTACAACCAGCTCCGCAGAGAGATCAAGAAATAGGCCAGCACAGTGATCAAGATAGGGAAAAACTAATGCTTTAACAAGCGTGAGCTTGGTCGAGCGTGGTAGGCAGTCACTGAACCTACGCAGACGTCCCAGGGCCGCATGGCACTTGCGCGATGTTTGCATGCAATGCTGCGACCAAGTAAGCTTACTGTCAAGCCAAACACCTAACAACTTGATAGAGTCGCGACACTCAATAATCTCACCGTTAATGACTGGACAAGGAGGTTGTAGTTCCCACATTTCACATATAAAATTTCGAGAACCGAACCATATACACTGGGTTTTCCCTGCATTAATTGGCAAACCATTCGCAGATGCCCAAAGTGATAAGCTGTCTAAATCCTGATTAACTCGAGCAATAATACCAAGAAAGTCACGAACAGAACCGCGACAATACCCGGTAAAATCGTCCGCATAGAGATGGTAAAAGCTATGCATTAACACACTTGGGGCATTGTTGAAGAACAAAGAAAACAGGAGCGGGCCAAGCATACTACCCTGAGGAACCCCGCAATCTCTAACCAAGGGTGCAGAAGTCTCGCCATCAGGGGTAGTGACCATCTAGGACCGACTCGAAAGGAACGAGCGAATCCAACGGCAGGCAGGATCTGAAAAACCCATAGTCTGAAGCTTAACACACAGTAAGTTAACATTAACTCTATCGAAAGCACGAGAAAAATCAATTGCATAAAGAAGAACAATATCGCCCCCATCGATCGCCCGACGAATATCATCCACGATCCTTATCAGTGCAGTATGTTTGCCAGCCTCCCTAATTATCACTATTTCCACTAGTCTGTGTCCCTAGTACCTCCCTATCCAGATTCTGATCTATCTGTCTACGCATTAGCTTATTCTCTTTATGAACTCTCCTACTTTTACATATTTCCTCTTCTGAACTACTACCTGTATCGGTTTCCTCAACATAATAAATTCTCAATTCTTCCCCTTACTATTTAAATACTCGCCCTTTGAGAAACCTAGCTTCTTTGGGCCTAACCTATTACTTCATTTGGGAGTAGATTCTCTTTTCCACGACTCTGATTCGTCCGCACTACCATTTGTCACTTTACACTTCGATTTTTCTACCAATGAGTTCTTTAATTCACTATATTCGGCTAAATCCTTACAACTATTATTATCTCCCTCTGTTTCTACTCTTTCTTGCTGACCTAATTCTTCTACTTGTTTGCTAACTTGCAAATTTTGCAACCTTGCATCTACTATTTTTATCAGCGCACTCTCCAATTGATTTTCCATTACCTCCTTAATAATATCGGTTACTAATGTTTTCAAAATCCCTACATCTATATTACTCCCTACTACTTCACCTCTTTCCGAAGTTACCGTTTCCTTTGCTTTCCCATTAGATTTTATTCGCGCACCTGTTTTCTCCTTATTCGTTTCGTTAACCTTAGTTTCTTTACCTACCTCCACTACCTCTTGACTAACACTTTCTATTGTTTTCCCTTCACTATCCTTTGTCTGCTTCACTTTTTTATAAAATTCCCCTTTGTCGCTACTTTCTTTATTATTCTCGTTAACGGGTTGTTCTATTTCGGTTTCCCTTGCATTTGTCGGTAATTCCTCCTCCCTTTCGTCGTCCGTATACCGCGGTACGTCTAAGCTAACATCTATTTTTCTACAGTCCGCTCTTAATAATCTATCTTTTAATGTCCCGAATAACCCTACTGAGCTTAGCCCTTGCTTTTCCAATAACTCTTTTATTAATTTCGGATCTATTTTGGAAATCTTCCTAGATAACTCCCTTGCCCCTTGGACTATTTAAAGATATTTTCCATCCGTTCTTTGGGACTACTCATTTCAATAAACTACGATACTACAAAGCGAAAAAAATTTATAACTACAAACAACCGAGAAAATAATTTAAAAAACGCGAACAAAATAAAAAAATGACTTTAATGTTAAGTTTGCCCCTAATAAAAATTTCAGCAAAATTATTTTCTTTGTAACGACTTTAAATGGAAACACATAGGTGCACGGGTCTGATCCGACCAGGTAAAACCTCGCGCCAAATAAATAAATTCTCTAATATTTCCCATAACCTCCTTAATAATATCGGTTACTAATGTTTTCAAAATCCTTAAATCTATTTTACTCCCTACTACTTTGCCTCTTCCCGAAATTATCGTTTTCTTTAGTTAATGAAGAAAAAAACAATAAATAAATAAATAAATCCGTATTCAACTGGCTGGTAATAAATAAATTGTCTCCTGATGTCCTCACGTCCAACTCCTCATTGGTTTTACAAATGCGAAATTCCAGTCGATTTATTCAAAATTACCATAAATAATTAATATTGTGACTATCAAGTCTAAACTAAGATAGACGTATAGTCGCATGAGTATGTAAATGGTAGCATAGCGCAGTGGTTAGCACGCTCGACTACAAATATGAACATAGTGTGTTCGAATCCCGACTCGGGAACATTTTTTATTTGTGAAATTAAATTTATTTATAACAAATTCTATACAATAAGTATAAAATTTGGTGAAATATAATTTTATTTTTTATTTTAAGATGTAATCTTTTTATACTCAAATTCTCAGCTCAATCGGAGCACATTTAAGAGTTTTCATAAAAAATTGTTATTTAAATAATTAAACAACATGGTTTAATTATTTATAATAAATATTATTATATTACAAATATATTCTCTTAAGGCTGTTATAAAATCATATAAACTGCTTCTATAGCTAAAAGACAATAGAAGCATACAAAGGAACAGATGATGTGACGTCACTAATCGTAGAAGGGGAAGCTTCTCCAAGGATAGATAAGCCACTGTCGCATCACGAGCTCCAGCATTCGCCGTCAAGCGGCACTTGAGAGAAAACCTGCGCTCCTCGCTGTGCTGCGGCCCCTTATTATTAGGGTGCCGTAATCTCAGCGTCCTTGTATAATTTTCTACCTGTCCACTGTTATGTATGGAGGTAATATTCTCTCCATACATATCAGTTTATAATTTAAAGATGTATTCCTTAGCATAAGATTAGTTAATAAATTAATTAATTTTGTTAATATAAAACAATCCTTTTTATTCCACACTCTCAATGAATGCTCTAACACACATTAATTAATAATACACACTAATAATTAAGGTGACGTATGTGAGGCATGACGCACTCACATACGTACTCCGACACTTATTTTCAGAAATAATACAACACAAGATATCTGCTAAATATAAATTACTTATGTACATGACGGGATAAACGTGCCCGTCACAATATATACGTCCTAATTGCCAATACATCTTCCTACTATTTCTTATTTGGCACGAGGCGATGTTACTGTTTACTATTATAAAAACTGCTAAATTGTCAAATAAAAGTTGTATCAACTTAGATTTAACAACCAACAAATTACCAATAATATCGCAGCGTCCCACAAAAAGCACTTGCAACAACTGGCGATAACACATACAATAATTATAATAATTATCGCAATAATAATAACACAAAATTTACTACAATGCAAGCCTATAATATGAGCCTTTTTTTTATTATTTTAACGTCGCTCTTTTTATGCTTCCAAACCGGTGCTAATCAGCGACGGAGGTCATACGATGCCTTGGTGAAGAAAGCACTTGATGAAAATACATTCGCCAATGGTGCTTGTATCAATCGGCCGGGCCCGAGAATCGAACTTTGGACCTCCAGATTACGAGCCCGACGCCCTACCGACCGAGCCATCGCATGCCTCATAATATGAGCCTGTTTCCCATCAGAAACGATATTTATCAAATTTCCAACGCGACCAATGAATGGCTAAAGTGGCAGTTTTCAGTTTTATAATTTTCCAAAATGGTGTAAGCGACGCCGAAAATTTCTCTCTCTCGACCCCGCTGAGAAATTTTAAAACACTCCCTAGAATATTCGTTCTTATTCAACTTCCGCCGATGTTTAAAAAAAACCTTGGATTTGTTAAAAAAAAAACGAAAACAATTTATTCACTAATTGTACCATAAAAACAGACATTTGGCGCCAAATGTGATGCTGGTTTTCAATTATATATATAAAAAAAATTATTTAAATACAATTCTTTCTGGTCCCAGACATCATTGTAAAATAATGATGGTTTATTTATCCTTATCACCCGCTGAACTTACACAGTGAAAGTCCCGTTTAATAAAAATATATAGATCCGGATATCTATTAACTCGCGATAACTAATATTAATACTACGAAAAAAAATGACGGTTTATAATATTTGATTACGGGATCTAAGGGTTACCGCTCTCATCGCGTCTCTCTCTCTGCAACTTAGGCGCGTATACGGCAAACCGGAATGCTTAACACTCCGGCACGACCCTAACCGCGTCAACGCATTTTACAGCCAGGTAACTCGTACCTGGCGAATCGTCCTCGTCCTCGAGATCGGCCAACCCGTCGAATCTCAACGCGAATAGCGGCGGGCGCACACACACGTATTTTTAACCTGTTAACAGCAGGATAGTTGTTTACTTTTGAGCCAAGGAATAGCATCGCCTTGGCCCGACCTTGTACTTTTCATAATTTGTCACAGCACCGTTTATTTCTCGTGATCGTAATAAATTTGTTTCTTAATAGTATACCCGACATAGTATTTTATTAATATTCCAACGCACCTTATCCCGAAGGCGAATACCGCCATGCCCCGCGGGTGTCGTGCATTGTACTGCGCACGACACATAACTGAATAGCCGAGTACGAGCATCGACGGAGGATAAGTGTACACTAGGTAAGTGCACACATTGTACACAGGGAGGACGTCGTCGTGCGGAGCTTGAGGCTAGCTCGCACCACTTCAAGGACGGTTCTGACGATCGGTTAGCTGTCTGGTAAAACAGCTGATCGGTACACGGAGAATATTTCCTGTGCATTGAGGATATGCACAGGACAATTAAAACCCTCCTGACGTACGAGAATAACCCTGTTACAATATATATATATGAATTATTCGGCTTTATTTCATTCTGATAGGATTTCTCTCAATAAAAGAAAATAGCTATATCACCTTAATCAAACGAATATCAATTTAAACTCTCCTTAAATGAAAGATAATATTGGATATCCTGGTAGAGGTAGAAAACATTACTATATCTTAGATCTATAGATTCAGAATGGCGAGGATCCGTTTTCAGAACCATGCCAGACTTCTACTTCGACTCTCTCTCTCTCTCTCTCTCTCTCTCTCTCGTCACCTGCGAGGGATCCGGCAATATTATCTTTCTCCAACCCTTCCGCATCCGTCACAGGTGTAATAAATCTACTCATATTTACCCCATTATAGATAAAAATGACAAGTAATTTGCATAAGTTATCATTGTTCCAACTAGTATTTCGACTTTCCGTATTTGAGGTAATTACTGTGATATAATGTAATATGCTTGTATATTTACCCATACTGAACTCTCATCTCTAAAAAAGTTATCTACTGATTGGTTCAATGGATCACTATAATAATCCCTATTTGACAGCGCGAAATTCGAATCGAAATTTAACTCCTTACTAATATACACGTGTTGCCCCACAGTCCGCGTTTCGAATTCCATATACTATATGCGCGCGATCACCGTATCAATACGAGCGCGGACCGCGTGTTCAGTGTGCGCGCGCTTGAATCTAGATCGATTCAAGATGGCGACAACTGAGCGCGGGCAGGCACGTAAACAACCTGCCTCGCTACCGTTTCCCTGGGTGTGCGCGATCCCCACCGTCGGGGATAGTAATAATGTTTACCGCGGAATGGTGCGCGGACGGAGGTGCGCGCATGCACCGACAAAGATTTCCCCAGGCGACGCAGTCTACGGTGATATCCCGACATCACCGCTGTCAACAAAACCGCATCGCGGAGAGCAATCTACACCTCGTTAAGTAAGCACTACCGTGTGCAAGCAAAAGTATTTTTAGAGTTATAAATATTTAATAATTAACTAGTTAATATCCTCACTCGCTCACGCTCGCTCGATGAAAAATTATTATATAATAGATAATATTAAATTAAACTAAAAAATATTTTATTATTTAACTACATTCAATTATTATTTATTGAATTGTACCCATATAGATTTATTATCATATGTACAATAATTAATGATTATTATTATTATACGATGAATTAAAATGATAATATTAAAAAAATAGAAATTATCTATAAAAATAATTATTTTTGCATAAAATAGAGTTTAATTATTATTGCAATAGCACTTTTCATAAAGGAATTATTATTGATTTTTTATTGTCATGTGATATATATACATCTTTTGCAAAATTTTATTGATTTATTTATTTAGCAGTACTTGCTAATTTGTTTGTTATTGGTAATTTGGTAATAGCACTTTTTATAGAGAATACGTTAATGAGTTTTGTTCTCCTAATATTGTTTTATATAATTTTATTTAAAACGATGTATGAAAATCCCAGTATAACTGAAAATCAATAATGGAACCTATACAAAAAGTACTATTGAAAAATTACCCCATAATAAAAAACTGAATAATTAATGTAAAATTTCACATAACGCTTTCTACACAAACCAAAATAATTAAAAATCAGTATAGGATGCTTTATAAAAAAACCCGATTGCCGAAATTCCCCATAATATAAAACTGAATAATTACTGATGCAGTAATTAACGCTAAAGGAAATTTATTGTATTTCATTGATGGTCCTGGAGGAAGTGGGATAAATCAACCAGACTTTTTCCCGCACATTTTGCCAAACATTATAATTATGTTTGAAAGTCTGGGATAAATAAGCCATACTTTCTCCCACACATTTTACTAGACTTTATAATTATTTTTAAAAGTTTGGGAGAATTCAACCAGACTTTTTCTCGCACATTTTGCCAGACTTTAAAATAATCTTTAAAGGTTGGGAGAATTCGACCAGACTTTCTCCCAGACCTCCCCCTCGTCAAATCTTCGTCGCACTGCATCTTCCAAACATAAAATTTATATTGTATCTAATTAATAGAACAATACATTCTCGACATATTTTGAGCTATCGAACTCACAAAATCACCAGATACTTATCTTTCACATATGAAAAAAGTCAGCAATGATAAAAACACAATCATCAAATTGAAGTTGATTTTCATATCGTTTTGTACCCTAACCATTCCATCAGTTTGTTGTCGCGAGATACACGAAAAACATTGGTGACTTTTTTCTTATGTGATAGATAAGTATCTGGTGGTTTTATGAGTTCGATAGCTCAAAACATGTCGAGGATGTATTGTTTCTAATAATTAGATACAACATGAATTTTATGTTTGGAAGATACAGTGCGACGAAGATTTGACGAGGGGGAGTTCTGGGAGAAAGTCTGGTCGAATTCTACCAGACTTTCAAATTTATTATAAAGTGTGGCAAAATGTGCGGGCGAAAGTCTGGTTAAATTCTCCCAGACTTTATAAATAATTATAAATAATTATAAAGTCTAGTAAAATGTGTGGGATAAAGTATGGCTTATTTATCTTAGACTTAAAATATATTAAGTCTGGCACAAAATATGGGATAGTCTCACCAGCTAGACTTTGCCAAAACTTTATAAGCCAGACTTTTCCCAGACGTTCCCCATTCTTTTTTTTCACATGAGAGTCTATAGTATATTTAAGTTACCATTGTATATTAATGAAGAAACAACTTGTAACATAAATCCTAATTATAAACAAGGAATTTTTTTAAAAAATATAAAAATTATAATATGCGATGAAATATCAATGGTTTCAATTGGTTGGTATAATATTTGTAAAACTAATCTATCTTTTGGAGGAAAAGTAATAATAACATCTGGCGACTTCAGACAAACTCTACCAATAATTCGACACAGAAACAGAACCAAAATAGTAGAATCTTGTGTAAAGAAGAACTATTTGTGGTCATATTTTTCAAAATATTTATTAAAACAAAATTTAAGATTACAAAATTCAGATAATGAGTTTAAATATTGGTTACTTGACATAGGAAAAAACAATAATGCAACAAAATTTGAATAACAAAATAATGTAAGAGAGAATCCAAAAAGTTTTATTTGTGAATCAGATTTAATAACAGAAATTTTTGGAAGTAATATCAATATTGTTGATAAAACACTGCCCACAAAGTTATATTATCACCAGTAAATGCAGATATTCTGTAAATTAATAAATATATATTTGAAAACATCAACGAAGAAAAACATACATATTACAGTGATGATAGAATTGAAAGTGATTTAAATGATAAATTAAATGAAACAGAATGAACAGAAATATCAACAGAATTTTTTAATTCTTTAACTCCAAATGGACTGCCGCCTCATAAGCTGATGTTTAAAAAAGGAGCAATAGTTAGTTGTTTAAGAAATTTAAATATTAACGATGGTCTTTGTAATGGAACAAGATTAATAATCAAAGACATGAAACATTATATAATTACAGCAGAAATAATAACAGGAAAAAACTCTGGTAAAATAGTTTTATTACCACGTATGGATTTAAAGCCATTATTCGATGAAATACCATTTGAAATGGTAAGAAGACAATTTCCTATAAGGCTAAGTTTTGCTATGACAATCAATAAATCACAAGGTCAATCATTTAACAATGTTGGATTACATTTAAATACTCATATTTTTAGTCATGGACAACTATATGTAGAATTATCAAGAACAACTTCCAAAAAATATTTAAAAATATTTATTAACAATAAATTTCCTTACAATAACAATAATAATAATCAAACTAATTTAAATTCAACTAAAAGAAAAATCCAAGAAGAAAATTTTTTATGAATATTTAATTTTTTGGTTCAGTAATCGCCATCACATTTTTTCATACAAACTACTTAAAGACTAATGTAAAATAAAATATGCATGATGAATATTTAATTTTGTGGTTGAGTAAACGCCATAATATGTTTTCATACAAACTATTTAAAGAATAATAAAAATAAAATAAAATATTTATGATAAATATTTAATTTTTTGTTTGAGTAATCGCCATCACATATTTTCATACAAACTACATAAAGAATAATAAAAATAAAATAAATTATATATGATAAATATTTAATTTTTTGGTTGAGTAATCGCCTTCACATGTTTTCATACAAACTACTTAAAGAATAATAAAATTAAATAAAATTTGTATGATAAACATTGTGACAATGTATTTAATGCATGTCAAAGTTAAGCGAGCACGTAGCCCATTGAAGTTCTTACCGAACCCTACCTAAGCCTTACCGAACCCTACCTAAGCCTCACCGAACCCTGCCAGCCTACACATACAGGGAAGCCACATCACCGAGCACATAAGTAAGAGCTCAGAAGTCCCAAGAAGATCCAGAGGAAGCTTGAAGTCCAAGCAATGCCAGGAAGTGGTGAGGAGAAGTCCCTTACAGCACACCTGGAAAAGCAGCGTAGCCAGAATCGCCTCCCACAGCAGCCATCGAGTACAGCAAATAAAACTGTAAGATTACTTCTTACAATGTGCACCTTATAAAGGAGAGGACAGGATCACACAGCAGTTAAACAGCTGTGTATAGGATGGGTGCAGAAGAGAGGTTAGGTGAAATAACAACATATAAACCGAGTAGCCGTACGGTTTATAACTCACCCAGGTAAAAACGCTGGACCGCATTCCCGAGTCCTCGAGCCAGCATCGCCAAGAGAGAAGAAGGAGGCAGCCAAGAAGACCACGAAGAGAAGGCCAAACAGCAACGTCGTCGTCGCCACCAACTCGCCGTTGTTGTTGACATTCGTGCGCGGCGGACATCTTCGTTAAGCCGCACGCGGCATAAGGCCGAGCGCACGAAGTGGTCACGGCGCATGCGCGCAGCGACCCTCTCGCGTCGACGACGACGAGAGCTCAAAGCTCGTCCGACCGCCGAATAGCGACTATCGAAGTACCGACGTCACGACAGCGAGAAAGAGAGAAAAAGAGCATAGTGAAGTGTGTGTGCCGCATATGTGCCAGCATCGCCAAAGGTTTGTGCGACCTAGTGCCAATATTGAGAGCCGTTTCCCTTGCCTGTGTGTGTGCCGCGAACTCCCGTGTATCCCCAACTGCTTCCTTGGACAGCGAGCCTTGCTCGCCGCGCGAAATAGCCGGCTTACAAGACGTGTATTCCAGCCGTGCCGTTCGCTATTCTATATTACGGATATTCGGATAGATAATCACTTGTATCCACTTGAGCGGTTTTAAGCGAGTAACGAATCACGACAATTACGTCGGAACGTACGCGACTGTCACCCGCTGTTGTTAGAATAAATTCTTACTGAATAAGTGATAATTTAACTTTAATTCGATCACCCGCACCCTGATCCCCAGTGCGACGTGACAACATTTACTATTTTTCCTGAGTAATCGCTATAATATTATTTCATACTGTAACGGGGTGGGTACTGGGGAAATGTAAGGCCCACGGTTAGGCCCAATTTGTCCCAACTTACCAACCTTAAGTGTGCAGTCCCACGATGCGGCTGGGAATCCCTTTGATTCCTGTGCAATACCGTTAACAACGTCAAACACCTCGTTTGACTTAGATACCGTGTGTTGGGCCCTATGCCCAAAACTGCCAACTAGGATAAACACCGGAGAGGGCGGTATTCATAGGATAGGACAGTAACCGGTAAAACACTATCAACAATCGATATTTTACGTTAATCGTCGAGAAAGATTGTCTCGCCGAGTCAATTTATTAAATAAACAAATGAATACTAATAAATTAACAACAAATGAACGTTAACAAGTTAAGGGGAGTCGTACCGATGACTACCCACAAAACAAATAGTTAAAACCAATTAACTAACGAGTTACGAGCAACCGATCCGGGAATGATAGGCTGCTTAACCTGATGGCATACGTCATACCGTGTGACGCATGTATCTCTGACGTAGAGAGCTCTGACGTAGAAGCTTCCTACGTCACGCGCGCCGTCTCTCGTGAAGTGGCTCCCGCGAACCACCGACCTATCTACCCAGGCAGGAATTGTCACGAGAGGGGGAAAGGAGGAACGCTTCCTCACCTGGACCGTACCAGGATAACGGGACATTATCAACGGGACACGCGGGTCCAACGTGGTGCACCACTCACATTTGTATCTACGAGACAGCGCACGAAATACGTTGAAACGGCGGGAACGAAGCGCGTGATCTCCCCGTCAATCTCTCTTCCTCTCTCACTCCTTTGAGCGAGTTGGCCTCGATCTTCCGTCTTTATCCGTAGACGAAATCCGGAGTGGTGGAGGCGTACGGCTTTGCTCGGCGTGTTGGGTCATGTGAGTTGAAGATTTCGGCTTGCCGGGCCTTACTGGCAGCCGACTGACGATTTGCGTTCTCGTGCAGTCTTGGCAACTGTTTGATTTTGTCGTTCTAATCCTGCAGTCGACGGAACTCAAACTGTTGCTGGGCAAGCCTGCTCTCGACGAGCTGTACTAGGCGCCTCGGGTTGGCGACCATAGTTCAACATAGCCGGGCTCCATCCAGTAGAGCTTTGCACCGCTGTGTTTAGTGCAAAGACTAACTCTGGCAGCTCGTCGTCCAAATCGCTGTGCTTATCCTAGATATATGACGCCACCATTGTCTTAAGGATCCGATTGGCCCTCTCGACAGGATTGGCCTGTGCGTGATAAGGGGGTGTCGTCGAATGATACACTCTCTTAGTTTCGAGGTATTCGTCTACGAGTTTATTTTTAAAATCGGTCCCGTTGTCCGAATGAAATACTTCCGGGGTGCCGAACCGGTTGATCACTCGTTCGTAAAGCTCGCGGACTATCGTCTTTGCGTTAGCTTTTCTTTTCGGGATTGCTTCAATCCAGCGCGTGAATAAATCCTGGAATACTAGGATGTATTCGTATCCTCGGCTAGAGCGTGGAAGCGGGCCAGTGATATCTCCTGATACCACCTGCCATGGTCTGTCCGATTGACGATGACCCATTAACCCTGAGGGAGCACGTTGCTCGACCTTACATTGCTGGCACACTTGACATCGCCTGACGTAATCCGCAACTTCTGCGTAAAACCGTGGCCAATAATAGTTTTGGGTCACGCGGGCGAATGTCTTTTCCCTTCCGAGATGGCCAGCTGAGGGGTCGTCGTGACACTCTCACAGAATAGAGTGACGATTCTCTACGGGTACGACCAGCTTTCATGCTTGCTCGTCATCCATCACTTCCTCTAACTCTTTGTTAGGGCGATAGATGTATAGATTTTCTCCAACTATTTTGCAGTCGGGGATATCACGAGGTCTGTCGGAAACGTTCTTGATCCAGTCTAGGTACCAAGGATCTTCAGTAGTTTGAGCCCAGGACATTGCTGCTACAGTAGGTTCGTCGTTTTCATACATGCGAGATAGGGCATCAGGAACGTGATGCAGAGCACCTTTTCTGTGCTCGACGACAAAGTCATGCGCTTGAAGCTCTAGAGACCATCTCGCTAGTCGGCTGACTGGATTTCTCATATTACACAACCAGCGAAGACTACTATGATCCGTTGTCACTTTGAAGTAGTACCCTTCGATGTAAGGTCTGAACTTATTAATAGCCCAGACCACGGCCAAGCATTCCCTCTCCGTAACGCTATAATTCTTCTCGGGTGCTGTGAGAATGCGACTGGCAAACTCATTGACTCTTTCCTCTCCGTCAATCTCTTGGACGAGCACGTCTCCTATGCCGGTATCGCTTGCGTCCGTATGCAGGCTAAACAGTCCATCTACTCTGGGACGTTGAAGAACTGGAGCAGTCATGATCAGGGCCTTCAGCTGCTGAAAGGCTTGTTCCTGTTTATCTAACCGCTCGTACCCTTGGTTCTTCTTGGTGAGACGGGAAGCGGCACGGCAATCGTGGCGTAATCCGGCATAAAACGCCGATACCACGACGCCATGCCGAGGAATCGTCGAAGCTGTTTGAGGTTCTTGGGAGCCGGATAAACCCTTATAGGCTCTGTCTTGGCTGGGTCAGGACGAATTCCATCCCTGTTGACGAACACGCCAAGATATCTCACCTCATCTTGACAAAAGACACACTTGTCTTTATTTACTGTCAAGTTAGCTTCGGTCAGTCTTTTCAGCACCATCTCGAGATACTTCTTGTGCCCTTCAAATGTCTCGGTGACTATAATAATGTCATCGAGGTAAGAAAAGGCATTGGGCTCGAGATCAGGACCAACAACTTGGTCAATCATGCGTTGGAAGGTCGCGCCGGCGTATGCCAGTCCGTATGGCATCCGCTTAAACGGCTCTTGTTTGGCGAGCTGCGCGCTTGAGGAATCCTCTGGGATTCGCGCGCATTCCCCCCCCTTCCAAGCTCCTTCAGGCTTAGACTGAGGGGCGCTTGTGCGTTGTTGCTCGCCATTTACTTGCGCCTCACTTATCTCGCTCACATCAGGACCATAACACGTATATGTGTCCTGAAATTGCACATGGTGAGATTGGTTGGCACCGTCCAATCTCGTGCTGTGAGCGGTTTGAGTGCGTTAGGACATCAGCTTATCCACCTTTTTCGTTAGTTTATTCACTTTTTCGATAAGCTGTACCAATGTCTGGGAGAACGATCAAGGGATTTTAAAAATGCTCCCCTCGTCTGAGACCAATGACAGCCATTCTTCCTCTCGTTCGGGTTGTGGCTCTGTCTTGGTCGCGGCTGACGTCGTTTCATCTAGCTCGACGTCATCAAAGTCCTGCACCGTCCTGTGCAGGTTGTCTTTAACCGCAGCGTTCTTCCGCAGTACCAGATACACTTCCTGATCAGGGCTAGATTCATCAGACTCCTCGTCTTGATGTTGACCTAGCATCTGCAGCCACCTATTTCTCCGTTGGAGACGGCTGCGAACTGCTGTGGCTTCATCTTCCTCCTGGTTAAACTCCTGGGCCGAATAATTCTCTAATAGCTACTGGTGGAGTCGCTCGGCTTTCCTATGAACCGAGCCTGCCGATTTTAGGTTCAAGACGTCCAGGTGTAGTTCAATTTGCTCCCGGGTGAGCGTCTCAATCCATGCGTCGATTTGACCATCGACGTCTTTCTGCTGAGCGGCCATCTTCAGTTGTAGCGTTGTTTATACGTTCAACAGTATGTAGCCTCGCTGGCTTAACGCACTATGTGTGTGCAAGGTTATGTGCTGTCGAATATTTAACATTGGCGTTACTAGCCAAATGTCCAATCCGCGAAACTAGGTTTTGCTTCTACCTAAGCTAACCGCTAAAGCACAAAACCGGATGCCAAAAGTAAGTCCTGCCTCACTTTGATCTGGAAGCACTACAGAGTTTAAACTATTTTTAACCAATTTGCTAATAAATTTTACAATAAACTACTGCCTGGCTCTTACCTTGCGCTAACTTAACCGTACTATATAACAAATAATAAATAAATCAATAAATAAATAAATTAAATAATTACAGATACCGTGCGCTTGATCTCTTACAAAAATATAACCTAAAATACAACTTGTAAAGGTCTGAGCCAGGTTATTAGCTTCCTGTTTTGTGCCAGCAAAAACCAGTTAAACCTTGCATACACTTACAAACAAGTTATTTAGACCGATAAATTGCCACCAGGTTATGTCGCGCTGTGTCGCGTTCTTTCGTTCCTCTAGGTGGCGCTAGTTACTTGGTTTGGTCCAAACTACCCAATATCCAAGTAACGTTGGTCGGTCTATCAATTCCGTTCGAAAACCCACCAAATTTCCAATTTGTGCGACCTTTTTCTAGTGGCGCCACCTATGTTCGACCAGAAACCAATTTCCTGTGTCTACTACTAAGTAGTCGAGACGAGAAAATAAACAAAAAAATTTTATTTGTTATAAAATTTTTTTTATTTGTTTATAACAATTCTATTTGTTAATAAACAAATCCCGCCTCGAGGGGAAACGAAAGAGTACCGAAATATACTTCACAATTTCGAAACGCGACTGCTGACCTCGTTATTGTTCGCGAGTTATCCAATTGTTAATTAACTGTATTATTAACAATTGAACAACTATATCGTGCTTGTTGATTTTACTGATGTTCTGTATCCCAAATCCACACGTATTGGGCGCCAGTTGTAACGGGGTGGCTACTGGGGAAATGCAAGGCTCACGGTTAGGCCCAATTTGTCCCAACTTACCAACCTTAAGTGTAGAGTCCCACGATGGGACCGGGAATCACTTTGATTCCCGTGCAATGCCGTTATCAACGTCAAACACCTCTTTTGACTTTGATACCGTGTGTTGGGCCCTATGCCCAAAATTACCAACTAGGACAAATGCCGGAGAGAGCGGTATACGTGGGATAGGACTGTGACCGGTAAAATGTTATCAACAATCGATATATTATGTTAATCTGCGAGAAAGATCGTCTTGCCGAGTCAATTTATTAAATAAACAATCACGAAATAATAAATTAACTATTAACAAATTTAAGGGGAGTCGTACCGATGACTAGCCCCGAGGTCAGCGCGAAAGCAAATCGTTAACACTTGTTAATGATCGAGAAATCAGCAACCGATCCGGGTATGATCGGCTGCTTAACTTGATGGCTATACGTCAACACCGTATGATATAATTGAATAAATACCTGAAACTTATTAAAATTCCAATAAATCCAATTATATAACAGGTATAGCTGCTTATACCTACTATTTTGTGTTTGTAAGCAGCTTAGAGATTGAAATCAGTAACTAACATTAAATAGTATATTTTAGTATTATTGAAGAATATTAGTGCCTTATTGTCTGAATGCAAGTATACGCTTACTCTGTTTTTTTCATAAAATGCATTCGCTCTCTTTTTTTAAGAAATTTGTCTAAAAACACCATAACTTTGTCTGAAATGCTCTGCCGCACTCAAACTTTGCATCATTTTGATGGTAATTAATCATCGATGAATTAGATTCTTGGTTGGATAAAATATTTTTGATCGTACAAACTTTTTTTTTACTACAAAGGTTTTTATTAATTATAACTATACTCAATGTGTTAGGCTAATATAAATGAAATATTTCAACAGATTCTTCTTCAAATTTATAAACTTTTTCAAATTTAATGTATATAAGAAAAAATTGTTAGATTTTGAGTTATTAAAGTGATAAAAATGGCCAAAAAGTCATTTTTTTCAAAAAAATTCGATTTTTTGATTGGTTACAGCTCTGGTACTAATTAAAATTTAGATCTAAAAATTTAGCTACACTCTATTCAAGTAGTTTTTTACTGATTCCATACATTAAAACAAAATTCTATTTTTTAACTGGATCACTTCACACGGAATCTCCCATATATATATATATATATATTATGAAATTGAAAGCATATCAAAATTGTCTAAATTCAATAATTATATTCTTATGTTGACTGTCATAAATTATAAGTAAAAATATATTTATTTCGGTCTTACAGTCTATTAAAAATTTACAATAAGTCTTCTTTTCTTTTAATAAACAAATCTCCCAATCTTCTTCACATTTCTCTAACCGCTTAGCCGATTTGGCTCTGGTCACAAACCTAGCATTAAAAACAGTTTGAATAACGATTATATTTCTTATAAGTCTTTCACACATAAAGTACGTAGAGCTCCAACGCGTAGGACAGTTTGTAATAAACATTCTTCAGACAACTGCATCTCTTTTTGTCTCCTTATAAGTTCCTGCTTGGCAACGATAGAGCTTTTAAAATAATTCACAACTGCACGTACTTTTGTAATTACATCTTTAACTTTACTTATCTTAAAAACGTCATTAACACACAACTGCAGAGTATGCGCCGCGCACAATATGTTATTGTCAATATTTAGAAATGTTGCGCCTCCATTATCGTGGACTATTGCATTTATTTTCTCTTCGATATCCCACTCTGAAAACACCATTTCTAAAGTGATAGCTAAATTTTCCGCGTAATGACATTCTTCAAGACCTACTGACTTAACGTGCATGTTTTTAGTTTCCAATCGTCAGTCATAATGAGCCGTTACTGACATTCAAGAGTCCTGCGCAATTGATGTCAAACAATCAGTGCTACATGCAATAGATGCAGCTTTATCCAATTTCTCCTTTATTGTTTTCTGAACTGAATGGTATGTTAAATTAACTCGAGCAAGTAAAGGTTTACCGATGGAGGATTGTATTGCGGCTCCAAAAGTTTCAAAAGATCTCTAAATCCTTGAGTTTCAATAATGCTAATTGGTAAGTGGCAACTTAATATAAAACGAGCCACTCTTTGCGACACCTCTTAAATTTATGGATTAAATCTTAAATTTATTGAATTTAAAGGTATATTTAATATAGTGTATATCTTGTTTGTAATCTATATATTTATTTTTTGAAAATTTGTTAAATAATTATCTGTGTTTGAATAAGGCACTTGAAGATGTTGGCAGACCAAGCCAACGAAACGTTGTGCAAAAAATAAAGGGAAAGAATTGTGTTTTCTTCTTCTTCTCCTCGTCTCCATCAGATCGACTTAATTTTCATATACATGAAATAAAAATGTTTTATTAAATACAAATAAATTCTGTTAGAACTATATAGCCAAATCCCAATATCCTTTAATTTTTTAGCTCAAAAAAATTTAATATTAATGTAATTCATTTTTATTTGGAAAGAGAAAAATAAAAAGAAAACAATTTTTGTTTGTCATCTACACCTTAATTTTATATTGATAAAATAATAAAATCAGCAATTTTTTGAATTATTCAAAAACAATTTAAATAGCAATATTTAAAAATTACATACTGCTACTAGTTTAATTATTATTTGATATTCAATTTATAATTTTTATTTTACTGCATTAGGCATATATTATTTTACAATATAATGAATTATTATAGTGCTCATCTTATATTGTTAAAGTAACTAATACTATAAATGATATAAAATAATTGCAATTAATATATGACTGTATTTTCAGAAAATATTTTGTAATTGAACTGAGATATTTATGTAACTGAAATATTTTGTAAGTATATTTTGTAATTGAAAGGTTATGAAGTCAATTTACCAAATTTATTAAATCCTATATATTAAATTAAGGAGGATCCCGTTTTGGACGTTCTCCGGTTCTCCGGTTCTCCGGTTTTGAGATGTGACTATTTTATTCTTAACTAGAAGATCAGCTTTATTAATCTGGAATTTTTTTTTCATACTTAGACAGGATGGCAAGTAGATTTCCCAGTAGACGATGCGAAGATGACCTCGAGGTCACCCTGATCACCTGGACATCGTCTCCAAGAAGCGGCACGCTTTTTCTCATATTTAGACATTTTACATGCAGGCTTTCCAGTAGATGATGTCCGGATGACCTAAAGGTCACCCTGACCACCTGGACATCGTCTCCAATAAGCGACACTCTTCGAGCTTCGCTCGTTCGCTTTCGCAGTTAAATATTATTGTTAACATAATATTTCTTTATTATCAAATTACAATATAATGTTATATTCAAAAAATTATTTTTTAAAAACTATTTATTAATATAATTTATAGTACTAGTAATTAAATAAATATTGCAATTATATAACTTGTTGGGATAAATCCGTAATAAATAATAAAAGTATGATCATTTTTATTATTTATATCAATAACAATTTTTGTTATTCTCAATAATTAATTCTATTCTTATTATTTACTTTAATACCTGATAAACTGTGTATAATTCAAAACAGATCGGTTCATATTAATAAATTATTAATTATAACATTCTAATTAGAATTTAAAATACCACATGTACTAGGATGACAAATATTAGAGGTTCAAATAGAAATAACGATTTGTTTTTACAATTTTTGATATATTGTTTTGTATATATATATATATATATATCCCCATTAAAAAATCTCACTGGAAATCTCAGATCAAATCCCAGGTAAGATCTCATACCAAAAACTCATTTCAGCAATTTTTCGTTCATTACACGTTTCAAATCTTTTTCTGTCGATTGATAACTCGCACTCTATCACTCTCTCCCTGATCCTCTCTCTCGCTCTCTACCTCTCTCTCTCTCTTGGTAAGTGGGGCCTGCTCCTTTTTTGACTCTTACACTATCTGTGTGTTTTAATCGTGCTAATATTTGTGTGGGGAGTGTGAAGGTTTTTGATTTGGAGTAGGACTCTTCAGGCTCTAAATTACGTAAAAATTTACTACGTTGCTCCACTATTTTGAGCTCAAGAGTCCTTTCTAAGTAGCCTAACCTAACTTCATTGTACCAAGGGAGTCAAGCAGCCAACGAATTCAGCGTTTTATAATATTAAATGACTGGTCGCTGCATTGGTCATCTGTACCGTAAGATTTCGTCTTCCACTGGAGAGGAGTATGATGTTGGCGATTCTGACCAGTAAAATAACCAGTTAATTAACCGTCAGTGACAATTAGTGACGTGTAGTGAAAGATTGTTATTATTTATATTTTATTTGTATATTATTAATAACTTTAAGAACTTTCGTTGCTGTTATTATAAGTGTTAGTGTTTACTCTAATGTTTATTCTAGTGCGTCATATTTAGTTACTTCGTGTTATCGCATTATCTGCGTCGTACTATAATAAGCTACGGCCGCACGAAGTATGAATACAGTCACTTAGAGTGCATGCTGAGAATCTCTCGCGTTTACGTATTAAATAGATTCTATTTTTAGCCTTATTGCTAGCACGTGGTACGGTCTTACGGAGCGTGAGCTATGAATCTCTGGCGTTCATGAATTAAACTGTATCTATTTTTAGTTCTTTTTGCTACACGTGGTACGGTCTTGCGAAGTGTAGCTGTAAATCTTTAGCCTTCGAAAAAAAGTAAACTATATTATTGGCCTTACTGACATCATTTACTACGGTCACACGGGAAAAATTTCTGGCGCTATTATCTGTTTTAATTGTTAATTTTTAATGATTTAACTCACGAGCTACTGTTTGTCTATGTACTTTAGTTATATTTTCGTACTTGTTAGCTTGGTTAGCTGAATATTTCTATTTATAACCTTCTTAATTAATTATCAGTAAACAAATTGATAAATTTATATTGCTGCGTTGAATAATGGTTTGTTAATTATACTCTAAACTAACTTTTATCTAAATCTTTAATCAGCTAAATCTAATTTATATTTGTTTTACTTCACTATTTATTTAACTTTTGTTGAATTGTTATTAAAATTTTTGATTTGGTTTAAATCTTTATTACTTTATTATGTAATTACTGTTAAAACAATTTTTGATGTAATTTTTTAAATAATTTTTTAAATATTCTGCTTTTCAAGTTGACATTGAGTGTGACGGTGGTTCAAATGGAAATTTGTATTAATTACGGTATCTTATGTTTATATCTACGTTTAAAAGTTTAAACCGAGTTTTGTATTAGCGTGCGTTAGTTTATGTTTACTTCAAAGCGTCTTACCATATTCAGTATTTGATTTTTGCGTTCTAATTTAAATGCCGTTGTGTTATAAATGCAGCAGAAACATAGCCAGGGATTATAGGAAATGTGTTATTTGTAACAAGTCTTATCATCCTGGTTGTGCTAATAGTTTAGTGGTAAAAAGTTGTTTGAAAATTGCTGTGCACGCTCTTTCTCGAGGTCAGATAGTAATTGTTTAAAAACAAAATCAGATTCTACTATATCGCTGACGAGTCGATCAGCTAATTTTGACTTGTTGCGAAACCTCGATGAAAATTCTGTCATTCCACTAGATACTTCATCTACTGACCAAATTTTAGCTATGTCTTATGTAAATGCAAATGCAAGTCAGTCATCGAAGTTGTCAACTAATATGTGTTCAGCGGAAGGTCAGTCGAATAAGTTACTGTCAAATAATAGTACTTCTACAACTGGTTTAAATTGTGCCCCTAATAATAATAGTAATCCATCATTAAATGTTCCTCAAAATTGGGCTGATCTCTCCGATTCGGATAGAATGGCTTTAATTTTTTCGACTGTCTCTGCGGTTTCGAACAATCAGAATGTTGTCATCGTTCAGCTTAATTCCCTGAAGACTTTACTTGGTTGTAATGTTGAACGATTAAATTCGATTGAAGCTGACATTGAACAGTTGAAATCTGTACATTTGTCATCCCAACCTAGTGATGAATTAAAGGTGTCTGGTATTCCACAAACCTCGAATATTTCTCACTTGGATATAGTTCGTGCTATTCTTAGTATATTAGGTTTATCTCAGCTGAATAATGATATCCTTGAGATTCGTAAATTTACTCCAAAAAGATTGGATACAGATCGTGTCACTAGGTCTTCAAACTCTATATCTACATATTCCCTAATTGTCAAGTTTAAATCACATATCATAAAGGAACATGTTTTCAAAATCTAACGGGAGTTTGGAGAAATTAAGTTTGGCAGTTTATTTTCTAATAATGGTGCTAGTATTGAAAAGGGCGATGCTAAGATTAGATTGTATGACATGTTGCCTCATACTCTGTATCGGCTATTTCAAGCTACAAAAACTAAAGCCCATGCACTGAAATATAAGCATGTGTGGACTAGAGACGGGAAAATATATGTTCGTCATTCGGATAATTCTAGCCAAATCTTGATCTCAACACAACTAGACCTAGATAGACTGCAGTGACTAGCTCATCCTTGTAAAGAAGCTCATTTGACGCCCTGTATTAAATTCAATTTATGCGTTGTGCAATTAAATGTTAACTCTTTGAAGTCTCATTTGGAGGAGGTAAACGATCTTCTTGTAAGAAATTCTATTGATATCCTATCAATGTCGGAATCTTGGCTCACTCCTAATCAGCCATCCACTCTTTTTAATATAAATGAGTACACTTTGGTTCGTAATGATCGTAATATCAAATCGTTGAGTGATAGACGTGAATATTGTTTAGGTGGAGGTGTTGCCTGCTACATTAGGAAGTCGATCTCCTATAGAGTTTTGCTATTATCCTCGTCAAATGATATAACTTCTAATGAGTTTATGCTGCTTGAACTTGTGCCAAATCGAAGTCAAAAAATCCTTTTCCTATCAGTCTATCGTCGTTCCAAAGGTAATGTTTTGAGTGTTGTTTTTGAAACATTAAGTAAATATATTCATTTGTACTCAGATATAATTTTGGCAGGAGATTTAAACTCGGATTTGTGTACGGAAAATTACTACTCTCTACTAATCTTGTATTTGAATATAACTTATATATTGTCCCTTTTGGTGCTACGCACCATAGTGCTAACTCTGATACGTGGCTTGATGTTGTAATTGTTGATTCCGAGGATAAGATTGAATCTTATAGTAAGTCGACAGTTCCTTTTATAAACCGACACGACTATTTGATGATTGACTTTAAATTAAATAAACCTCTATCTGGTAGTCTTGTTTTGTCCTCACGTGACTTTCGTGGAGTTGACCCTCAGAAATTTTCGGATTCATTAAAGTCTGTTATCTATACAAACAGTAATCTATATGAAAGCCCCCATACAGATGTGAATATTTCATTAAGTCAATTTGTCAATGATACAGTTGGTTTGCTTGATTCCATTGCGCCAGTTAAGGAGCGTATGTATAAAAGAAAACCTGCACCATGGTTTAATGCTGGGTTGAAAAGGTCGTGTAAGGAACGAGACATGCTGTACAAAAAAGCTAAGCGTACTCGTTGTGCAAATTTGATGCTTCGTTATAAGGATTTGCGCAGAAGGGTGAAGGGGGAAATCAAGGCGGCTCGTGATAGATATTTAATTGATGCTTTACAATCTTCATCGACTTCATCAAGATATTGGAGCATCCTGCGTGAACATGGTTTGTTGAAGTCTACATCTGGTTCTCCACTACAATTTTTAAATGTGGATGAGTTAAATGAGTATTATGCAGTGGTGGCTAGTTGTCATTCTCCTTGCTCCACATCTGATTTATCAATTATGTTAGATTCGGCTGCCATTGATAGTGCTACTGCCTTCACATTTTCTCACGTAGATCATCAGCAGGTGTACGGGGCAATGAAAGCATGTTTGCTTAAATCGAGGAGTCGAAGTAATGATGGACTCTCTCTTAAATACTTTGTTAACGTTTTTGACACAATAGTTCCCTTTTTTGTAAATTTATTTAATAAATCCATTGATCAGAGTAAATACCCAGATATTTGGAAGAGGTCTGTCATTCGGCCTATTAGTAAGATTAGTATTCCAAAAAAACCGTCTGACACACGGCCTATCGCTCTTCTCCCACATTTTGGGAAAGTATTTGATTCCATCATTACGAAACAGATGGTTGATTATTTAGAATCTACTTATCAGCTGTCGCCGTTTCAATCTGCGTATCGTTCGAATTTTAGTACGCAGAGTGATCTATTAAAAGTAACCGATGATATTAGACGTGGTTTTGATGCAGGTATGCTTACGGTGATGGTTCTCTTTGATATGTCTCGTGCTTTTGATTCTATTGACCATAAAATTCTCATCTGTCGACTTATTGGGCTGAATTTTTCTGCTGAAACTATTAGATGGATACACTCGTATTTATCTGGTCGAATGGAATCTACTCTAGGTCTGGGAAATTCAATCTCTACCTTGTTGCAGGTGACTTCTGGAGTACCTCAAGGCTCAACACCAGGACCTATATTATTCCTAATTTATATAAATTCAATTACAAAAGTATTAAGATATACCGTACCTATGATCTTTGCTGATGATCTCAAGATTTATTTGCAATTTAAAATCGACGACTTGGAGTCTGCTTTTAGTAATCTAAAAAAAGATATTTTAGCTATTGAGAAGTGGGTGAGTGAGAATGGCTTGTGTCTAAATGCTGGAAAGACGGAAGCAATTATCTTTGCAACTACTCAGATGTCGATTAAATTACGTAATATTATATTGCCTCCAATTATAGTTATGGATACTATAATTCCATTATCAAACAAAGTCAAGAGTTTGGGGGTTATATTAACGTCGGATTTGTCATGGAATTCTCATGTTGCAAAGATATTCTCTTGTATCCATGGTGTATTGTACAGGCTCCATTATAAAGGTTCTGGATTGCCAGTGGAGGCTCGTGCATTACTTGTACGAACTTTGTTGACCCCATACTTTGATTATGCGTGTCTTGTCTTCATGGATCTCCCGTTATATCAAAAAGACAAACTTCAGGTTATGTGCAATACTATGGTCAGATTTATTTTTTGTTTAAAGACAGATGTCGCATTGCGCCCTTATTTTAATAAATTGGGATGGCTCTCATTAGATTCTCGTCGTTTATACTTTTTAGGAGTTTTTATGTTTAAACTAATTAACACGGGTAGACCCTTTTATTTATACGAGAAATTAAATTTTGTTTCGGATGATATGCGAAGATCTAAGCGTTTAAGATCATGTTTTGAGATTCCTGTGGCTAAGCGTGACGCGTTCAAGGCATCTTTTACTATTATGGCTATGGAATCGTGGGACAATATACCAGATAATATTAGGAATTGTGCGAACATAAACAGCTTTAAAAAATTGTATTTAGGCCATTTAAAGGAGCTAAGCACTAGTCATTGAATTATTTGGATATTGTAATATTTTATGCTAGATGTTTAATACCTGGTATTGTGTTTGGATTTATATATTTTTGTGTATATACTTCTCGCCGTTAGTTATTTTATTTTATTTTATTTTATTATTTTATTTTATTTTCGTATAAATCGTGTTTTTATTTTTTGTATAATTATTACTTCTATTTATCGTTACACAATTGTTAATGCGTTTATTATATCAACACCTATCTTTACTATGCATTGTATTTATGAATCTTATATGTTTCGAGTGCCATTCGGTTATGTTACCTTGGCAATAATAAATACAGTTATCAATCAATCTCTCGCTCTCTACCTCTCTCTCTCTCTCTCCCTCTCTCTCCCTCTCTCTCTCTCTCATTCTCTTTCTCTCTCTCAGTCTCTCTCACTCTCTCTGTAACTCATTCTTACTCACTCTCTCATTATATTTTATTTTATATTTTATATTGTTATTGTTATGTTTACTTTACTGTTTTTATTCTTTTATTGTTATTATTTTTACTTATTTATTCAATTATCTATTTATATGTTTATCTGCGTATTTATGATCTCATGTTACTTTGTTATCTGTTCTCTAGCATGATGAGTGTTTTGTTTTGATTACTTTTATATTTACGCTGTATTTTATTTTATTTTAGTTTATTTGTTACTGCGCAGATTATATTCATAATATGTATACGAGGATTTTTCCCCGTAATACCAAATAAAGATTCTATCTATCGCATTCTCTCTCTCGCTCTCTATCTCTCATTCTCTCTCTCGCTCTCTCTCTCTCTCATTCTCCCTCTCTCATTCTCCTTCTCTCATTCTCTCTCACGCCAAGATGATGTTTGTCCGACGGACGGATGATATTATAATTTATTGTTTTTTTTTAAATATCAATTAATAATTATAAAAATAATTTTTTTGTCAGTAATATGAAGCATTAACTTATGTAACACATATTTATCATAAAATATATATGTTTTAAGTATTTTTCGCAAGAATTGGGGAGTTTTTACAAAATTGCTCAAAAAGATAACTTTAATACAATGTGGATGTTCAGTTATACTCATAGTCAGCGATTTCAAAAACCCCTATATACCATAAAACCTGTACCGAAACATGAAATTTTTTATGATTTCTTGAGTTTTTACAAATTAAAAAATACCATCTGAAAGTTTGGACACTCCTGCCACGATATCTGTTTCTCAAAGACCATTCCAAAAAGCGTTTCTTCTAGCAAATAATTCTGAATATTTGGCATTTTTTTGAGATAAATAATTTATATCTTTTTTTAAAAAGAATTTGACACTAATACTTACAACGGCATTCGAAAGAGCAGAAAGAATATATGGGGATATGTGTTCATCAATTTTTTTAACTAATTTATTATCATTATATTTAACGTTCAAGAACGTATTAAAATAGTGTTCATCTGGGCCGAAAAAAGTTAAGTGGCGCAATTTGTCATTACTTAAGATTATGTACTATGCATTATTATTTAGTATTTATGAATAGAATACTAAATGTATATTAATTACATTTAGTTCACTAAATTAATTTGTTTTTATCCAAAATACTAAATTTTATATGTTCTTTCAACGATCTACTTCTTACTTTTGATACTTTTTTTTTTAAACCTTTTACGCTCAAATTTTTCCTGTTCAAAAATATAGAAATGTATTAATTCCACATTATTATTTATTAATTAATTAATAGAAAAAACTAAGAAAAATCATTTTTCATTATAATCTGTTTCAACAAATTGTGACTAAAAAATTTATTTTTTTATTCTTGCATGTGGTGTATTAGAGCTTAATTGATATATAATTATCTAAAAATAGAGACAAAATACTCTTAAGATATCATATAATAATATGAGTACAATATTATAGAAATAAATGTTTTATGAGTATTTTTAAAAAATTGACATTTCCGAAAAATTTGTCAGTTTTAGTTTTTTACCGATAAAAAAAATTCTAAAAATATTTAAAAAATATTTTTTTTTTAATCAAGAAAGTAGACACAATAATCTTCCAATTACGATATTGTTAGTTAAAAAATATTCGTTAGAATATTATTTACGATTTATCCAAATTATGTTATATGAGAGTAACGCAGAGCGTAAAAGGGTTAAATTTATTTGCCCGTAGTTTTCTTGCTACCGTTAAAAAGTACAAGTATTTAACTTTAATACCTCATTTTTACATTAATCTATGCAGAGTTTCTGTATATTGAAGCTTTAATTTAAAAAAAATTGACTTCCTTACGATAATTTTTACCTAAAATGTTGATATTTGAATTTGCGCCTTTTTTGGCCAAAATTAAGTGTTGCGTTAATTTTATTTGCAATACATTTTTTTAAATGAATAACATACGTAAATTTATAGATTTTTTGCAGATAATCGTGTTTTTGAGCTTGACACTATATTTGGATACTACTAAATCATTGGATCTAGTGGCATACGGCTATACTAAATAATAAAATGGTGACCACCAAAATAGTCATGTTGGCTCATAATAAAATTTAATAAGGGTACACTTTGCAAATGCATTTAAATTATACTAATGAACCTACTAGTGTAGTAAAGGTATTTATGCTTTCAAATCCAACGATTTAACACGAACGATATAAGGTATCACGCTCGACAACATGATTACTTGCAAAAAATTCTAAATTTTTTCGCATTTTAAATCAACATTAAAAAATTTAAATTAACATTAATCAATTTAAATAAATTATTAGAATTATTATTATAACAGTGAATCCTTTTGTAGAACAAACCGTTTTCTTTAATGGGTTTGACAGAGAACAAAAATTAATTGTAAAAGGCACTGGATCATATAGTGGCGATGCTTCTCTGTTAAATGATGAGCACATATTCGAATATAATAACATTCTCAAATTATGTACTCCATTCAATATGCAAGCAACTATTTTGATTCCAAAACCATATAATATTAAATCAGTTCCAATGAATAAAGAATACATTTAATTATTATTTTCTGGAAATTATGAGAAAGGGCATTGGATTTCTATGTATTACAATAATGAAACGGTACACATTTATGATAGTTTCAATGCTAAATGTTTGCAAAATGAACATAAAATTTACATGAATAGATTATTTCCAGATCTTCGACAATTAAAAATTGTTTTTGAAACAGTACAATTTCAAAGTAATAGCTATGATTGCGGAATTTTCGTAATAGCTTTTGCTGTCTCTATTGTATTTAATTTATGCCCATGTAATTTAAATTTCGATATTTCCCAAATGCATTTACATTTACTAAAAATATACGAAACACGTAATATTACAATGTTTCCAGTTTTACCAAGTATTAACGTTTTAATAACACCAATCAAAAGAAACGTCATTCATAGTTATAATTTTAATAAAAAAGCAGCAGAAATGAAAATAAAACAACAAAATTTTGAACAAAAAATAATGAAATTATATAATACAGATAAAATATAGTTTGCGTTGATCCTATTACTCCAATGGAAATAGACTATGAAATCCCAACTTATAGTTCTCTTTGTCAAGAAAATAAAACTAAACAATTAAATGATATAGAAGAAAAGCAATTATAAAGAAAACAGCGAAACATGTAGAAAAGGCAAACAATAAATAGTGACGAAATTAAAAATGAACTAGAAAAAGAAGCATTGCGAAAAAAGAGCTTATAATAAAAGTAAAATTACTAACGATGGCAAAATACAAGAAAAAATACTAAAGAAAAAACATCAAACCAGGTTGAAAAGACAAACAATGAACGATGACCATTTAAAAAATGATCGAGAAAAAGAAGCACTGCGAAAAAAGCTTATTATAATGACGACAGTGGCCAATGTAATAAAAAGGAACATAAAAAATTAAATAGTATATTACATACCATGGCCAGTAAAATAAGAAATGTCTCAGATCACATGTAATTGTCGGCCGAGGCGAAGCCGAGGTGGACGATCATGTGATCTGAGGCTTTCTTTTTTACTGGCCATGGTGTATATACTATTTTTCTGCTCGACGTTGCCGGAAAACGGCAACTTCAATTCGCGCAGCGGCCGGAGGGCAGAATAAGAAATTTATTAAACAAGGATAAAAAAAAAGATAAAAAGATAAAAAAAAGACATGGCTGCAACATATTACATTGTGAATAAGTAAAAAATTTATATTCATTACATCAAGTATATGAAAAAATTAAAAAACAGAAATATGAGAAAAAGCATTGTAATATTACTACTACTAAATCATTAAAGTAAATATGCAGAATAATGAATAAATGTTTGCGCTGAAGATCGTCAAAATATGATCGAATTTCGGCTGCAACATATCACATTGTGAATAAGAAAAAAATATATATTCATTCCATCACGTATAAAAAATATTAAAAATGTATATATTACTACTACTGAAACATTAAATTAAAATTAAATACATAAAGTAACTAATAAATGCTTGCGCTGAACATCATCAAGAAATTACTATAAGTTAGATAAAATATATATTGCACTATCTAATTAATAGTAGTGTTAAAAAATCGGATTTATTACAAAAAAATTTGACTCTTGAAATGTATACTTTACCAGCACGTGCTCGCCGTAAGAGTCGGATAACAACATTAATATGTTGGCTAACGCTGGAAGGAAAAATATATTTTACAGAGCCAGTATCATCAACTGTGCACGAAAAATCACAATGACCATCCGTTTAACAGGACTTGGACTATAGAAAAGGACATAAACTTTTCGTCAAATACACCGTGCATACATCTAACTTTCACATCCAATGTCGTAAAAATAGGTATTTAAAATTATTATTTCAATTCTTAAATTTGTTGAAATTGTACAATTAAAATTGTATCTATATGTGCCATATATAAATTATTTAGCCAATACTACCATTCAAATGAAACCTTTTCCTCATCCCAGCTGCAAAATAATTAGTTTACATGTCACACAATTTTGTAAAGACAATTCTCACATACATTTTAACAAGGTGAGGCAAAAATGATCTATTGTACCGATATTTTGATAAAATGGTAGGTCAAAGTTTTCTCGATATAGACCGATTTGTCTGAAATATATAATAATGTAATAAATAATATTATACTATCAGGCCTCAGGTCTCTCACCCTTCGAAAAACGTTCTGTAATTAATCCTTCTTTAATATAATAACGTCAAAATGTGTTTCTTCATATGAGGGCTACTTGGGTTTTTGAAAAAAACTTTTCTAAAATGAAGTTTTTAAAAAAAAAGTTCTAGACAAATTTTGGTTTCAAAAACTTCTATAAAAAAACGTCAAATAACTTTTTTTGAAAAAAAATGATAATTTTTTTTGAAAATTCTAGCATAAAAATATCCTACAAATGTAGCATACATAAATAACTTGTGACGTGGTATTCGCGAACCCGGAATGATTAATTAATTTATGTTATTAATAAAATCCGTTGGGCCGCGTTGCCCAATACCGCGTACACAAGTTATTTAATTATTCGAACTGCGGGCTGTCGCCAGGAACGCGAGTTCGCTGGGACGCACGGTATGGAGGATTCGGGCGATCCTCCTTGGCTCGACACGATATATTTTAAATTAATAGGATGTCGGCGGGAGCGGGGAGAAAAATAAAACCCAATTAATTAAAATAAAAATAAAAGAACATTTATTTTAATATATTAATTAACAAGATGGCCATCCAGGCCTCGTGCCGCGACAATGCTCTTTCGCGCGGGCGGAAGTCTCGGGAGTCAACCGGATCGAGATACTCGCCTGCGGTTGACTCTGTCCCGAACTCCGCTACTCGGGTACCGGCGTACCCGAATACACTCCCGATGTACAAACACACATACACTCGGGGTAATGGGGGGAACGCGCGGTAATATAGACAGAAACTTACCGGGATGCGCCTCGTGGATGGCCCAGCCGATCCGTGTCCCTTTGTCCTACTGGGTAACGGAGGACCGACGTCGGCTGCGGTGTTGATAGGCGGCCCTGTGCCGCGGCGAGTGTCCCGCGAACCACGTCCACACTCACACAGTGACATCCCGTCCTTTCTTTCACACCAGATATCGCTCGCGGCTCACCTCGCGATGATAACCCGGAACTTGACGGCTTTGCGCCTCACGCGCCTTTTCTCAGCCGGAAAACTCTCGATCGGTCCGGATAAGTTTTGTCCGCCTCGAGTGGCGAATCGGGACGTACTAATTAGCCAATTGCCTAATTTCCGAAAAAGGGATGAGAGTGGGGAAACACACACACACTCTCGCGCTCTCATCCCTACGTACTATTGCGCGCGTAATTGTACATTTGTACAAAGACAAACAAGTGTCGTCGGTTGGCCTTGACATACGAAAGGCTCTGACGACTTACAATTCGCGATTTTAAATACTCTATTCGTCGTGAATAGATTGTGTGACGATTTCCGTCACAAAGCCCCCCCCCCTAGACTCCACTTCCCTCGGGAAGGCCGAGTCGAAAGAAAGGCACAATCTATCCACGACTGCGCGCTGTACGCTTCTGTTCTTTTCTTCAATTGGAGGCTGCTTCAATGATTCTTCGTGCTTCGTATGATATTGACGTGGCATACAGTCACCAAGCCCAGCCTTCGCTGACTTTTCTCACGCACGTCGATACGTTTTCCCTACCGCTTTACATGGCAACCCGAGGTGGTACATATCTCTTCACATCGGATATGTGTACCTCGGTCTGTTTCCGACCAGACTCTTCTAGTCTCAGAACTACTGGAGATAGTACTTCTTTAACTTCAAAGGGTCTGTCATACTTTGGTGCCAGTTTAGCAGACATGCCTTACGCACCTTAGGAAAGTTTACGGCCAATTTAAATCATAAGCCTTGAGAACCTGCTTGAGACATCTTATAGTTCTGACATATCAGACACCGTAAGACAAATTGGTGGGTATCGTGGTAGATACCTGGCCAATAGTAATCTCTTACAATGCGTTCGTAAGTTTTTTCAATTCCCATGTGACCCATAGCTGGATGGAAATGAGAATCTACTAGAACTCGGTTACTCTGCTCTAAGGGTAGCACAAGACGCCAGCCTTCCTCTCGTTCTGATACAGAGTCCAGGACTTTACCGCTTGTAAAACGATATAGCATATCATCCTCAATTTTCCACTCCGGAAATCTTTGAGGGCATGAGCGTACATCGTTTAATCTAGCAATATACCATGGGTCTGTAATTACTTCGAACGAGGAAATCTCTTCTTCGTCGGGGTCTGGGTTGATGGCACGAGAAAGCGCGTCCGGAACATAGTGCAAGGCTCCTTTCTTATGCACTATTTCAAAGTCCCATTGCTGCATTTCAAGTATCCATCGTGCCAACCTACCCGATGGCTCCTTGAGATTTTTGAGCCATATGAGAGCACTATGGTCGGTCACAGCCGTGAATCCATAGGCCTCAATGTATGGTCTCAATCTCTTAATAGCCCATATGAGGGCCAAGCATTCTTTTTCCGTTGTCATGTAATTACGTTCAGTGCGATTTAATAATCGGCTGACGTAGACAATCGGATGCTCGAAACCCTCGTCGTCCAGTTGCCTCAACACCGCACCTATTTCTAAGTCACTAGCGTCACTTTGGACGGTAAATGGCTTAGAAAAGTCTGGACGGCTAATACAGGCGATTCAGCTAACGCAACTCTAAGCTGACGAAACGCCTCCTCCTGCTCCTCGCCCCAATCCCAAGCCTGGTCTTTACGCAGCAACTTGGTAAGGGGAGCTTTAAGGTCAGCTTCTCGATTAATGAATCGAGAGTACCAGCCTACCATCCCGAGAAAGGATCTCAGTTGTTTGACATTACGAGGAGTACGGTAGTTAAGGACTGGAGCGACTCGTTCCTCATGAGGCCTCAAGCCGTCCGCGTCCAATTTGTACCCAAGGAACGTTACGCTGGAACAACAAAACTCACACTTTTCTCGATTCACTTCGAGTCCAGCGTCATTTAACGTCCTTAGTACGTATTCGAGCCATCTTAGATGATCCTCAAAAGTTTCGGTAATGACGATCAAGTCGTCTAGGTAACCAAACACATGAGGTTCCACCTTAGGCCCGAAAATTGCATCTATAAGCCGTGCAAAGGTCATAGGAGCATTCATGAGGCCAAAGGGCATTCTCGTGAACTGCCACAGCCCCGACCCTGGTACAGCAAATGCAGTATAATGCCGGCTCGCCTCGGCCATTAATATTTGGAAGTACGCTTTCTTAAGATAAATTTTCGATATGTACCTTGCGTTATGCAGCTTATCCAATATGGTATCCATATTAGGAATTGGATAAGAATCACGTTTTGTGACTGCATTAAGGTCTCCAAAATCGATACAGAAGCGATAACTTCCTTCGTCCTTGCGGACGATGACCGGAGCAGCTGACCAATCACTCGCACTCAGTTCAATAATGCCCTTGTCAAACATCGTTTTGACCTCACTCTGGGCAAATTCGAGGACCTTGGGAGACATACGTCTTGGCTTATGACGGACCAGTCTTGCACCAGGTTCAACCTCTATATGATACTACGGCTTTCAACTAACTCTTTGACTTGTTTCCGCTGGTCGTCCTGTATCTCAATTATACCAGCACATTCAGCGAAAATCCTCGAGTCGATGTCATGAGCTGTATCCCTGACGAAGTTTCTCCAATCACTCTCGCCAATACGCCAGATAGCTTCGCCTAATTTGACTTCCATATTCCAATGTTGTAGAAAATCCATACCGAGAATGATGGAATGCTCAATATTCTCTACAATTCTCAGTTGGATATTGCCATCAAGGCCTTCTACACAGAATAGAATGTCGATAAGGCCAAGGACTTTAAATGCTGGTCCAGCCACACCTTTCACGATAACCTTGACAGGTCTCCATTTAAACTTGTACTGTTCGACAACATCTGATCGTACAAGAGAGACCATAGTGCCAGGATCGAAAAGTGCTTTAAAGTCCTTTCCACCGAGTCGTACCAAAAAGAATAGCCGGTTATCCGATTGGATTCCAGCAATTATCTGATGGGTTTGACTATCGTCGTTAGGAGTCGATGCTGTGTGCGTCATTTTAGACGTACTTGGTAAGGCATCTGCCCCCCCCCCCCCCCCACCCTGAACTGTACTTCTCGGCAACGAGTTTGTACGGTTCATGTTATGCACACCATCGACAACTACCTTTTCCACCAAGGGCTCATTGTTGAGAACAATTTCCTTCTCCACCAAGGGCTTCTTGTCCTCTTTACTAGGTGTATCACAACGAGGTGACGATGAGCAACAACCAAGGTCGTTCACTCCGATGGTGCTAAGCGGCTGAGATAATGATCTCTTTACGCCTTCTTCACCAATTATATCTCTGCTACCAGAGTATATTTGCCTTTGGAGTTCCTTAGCCCAATCTTTAGCCTCACGCTTTTGTTGGTCTAATAAGGTTCTTTGTTCTGTTTTACCTTGCAATGCTCGGGTGGGATTGACAGGTTGTGATCTAAGAACTTTTCCATCTGTCGAATCCCCAGAACGTTTAGGATCCTTACACTCAGACTTACTTTCAACACCAACTTCGGTCTGAGAGGGAATTTGATCTCCGTTAAGGACTTTAGAGAAGTCAGCAAATGATTTGCTAGACTTCTTAAAGAGTTTAGAGGGTTCTCCAACCTTAAACTCTTGCCCTTGTGAACCATGCGGTTTACTTACTGCAGTGCAGGGCGCCCGGGGCAGCTCGGGTGCCCTGCCTTCAGGTTTCCCACGTTTTGGAGGAATCTGACGCAGTTAGGACATGTTTGGAGTGTAACGCCACTAGTTCCACACAGCTGGCACTCCTTTGTTACCAATTCGGTAGAGCACTGCTCAGCGGAGTGCCCAATGTTTCCGCATCGGTAGCATGTTCGGCTCAGGCAATCCGACGACCTATGACCGACTTTTTGGCATGTGAAACACACGCCGACAAAGTTGGTGCTCAGGTTCGTTGGGTTTACTGCCGTCGCCTGTGGTTGCACATACCTGACCAGGTTTTGTGCCATTTGTGGGACAAAAACATTTTGCTGGGGCAGTTGAGAATTCGTCAAAGGACGTCTTTCTCTTTTGCCCGAGCTCTGTTTTTGTTGCCCAGGTGACTGTTGAGAAACAGGCACGTGTACGATACGGATTTCGAATTGGGGGCACTCACTCCATTATTCGATTTGCCGTATCGTTTCTGAAAACTATTAGCGACGTTGGAAGTACCGTACACACCGGCTGCTTCGTATTCGCTTGAAGAAGAGTTTGGCGAGTTTTTCGCACTTTTCTTACTCTTCTTCTTACTAGTTTTCTTAGACGACAGTTTATCCGAATGGGAAGACTCATCCTTACTCTTTTCGGTAACAGTCGCCACTTTGCCCGAAACTCGTGCTCCACCACTCTGTTTCGGGAAAGCTTCTGGTACGAGTTTCTCGCGCTTAACGTTGGAACTGTAGAATTTCGTGCACCATGTTAAATGCTGCTCGTACTCTTTACCGTAGCTTGTTAAATCAGAGAAATTCCTGATTTGTCGTACTTGTATATACCTACGGTAATCTGGCCTCATCTGCGAGTAGGCTATCTGCACCTGTTGTTCTAATGAGGGAGGGCATTTAAATTTATTTACGATCGCTCTGAAACAGTTCAAGAACGTCGTAGCCTATTCTCCCTCATTTTGTGTTCTTGATCGAAGTTCCATGAGTAAATCTTCGTCATTTATTATACGGCCATACTCATTTAGGAACTCGATCTCAAAATCACGCCAATCTCGAAGAGATGGCTGAACTGTTCTATACCAGAACAGAGCTAATTTTGAGAACACATTGGGCAGGGCACTGAACATCCTGCGATCTGAGAACTCGTTGTCATTTTTGAAGTCGTGCAAACGGTTCAGAAACTCTTCCGCGTCCTTTTTGGTCTCACCATCAAAGGACATGTTCCAGATACGCAGCTCTCGTGCGCACCCTGTCCGATCGTGCGTTCGGTTATCGTCTTCACGATACCTTGGCCTGGCCTCGTAGGAGTCTCTTTCCCGACGGTCATCTCTATTATCCGTCCGGGAACTCCTACGCCTGCTGGTAGACGGATTCCTACTCTCTTGTCGGCCTTCAGCCGCCCTACGAGAATCGGATCTCCTACGAGCAGGTTCGCGATCAGACTGATACCCATCGGACGAATCCGTCTGAGTACACTGATCGCAAGTAGCCACCGCATGTTTCTCTCGAGGCGTTTCTCTACGTCTGTCCGACCTCTCTTTGTGACCTTGCTCCGGAATTTCCGGCTGTGCTCGGTCGTCGAGTTTACGGTTGGGCTGACGTTTCTGAGTACGTCTCTCCGTACAGCTAGCACGAGGTTCATCTGTGCTTGAGGCTCTACTCACAGAACGATGGTTTCGTGACTTTCTGTTTGGAGTCGTGTACTCACGCCTCTCTCTTCTATCTTGTCCTTCACAAGTCTTAGAAGAGGTCTCACGACGTCTCTGTTCAAACCTCGGGTTATCGTAAGATTGAACACTGACGTCATTAGGAAGGTCATATCCATTCCTATCATCAACAAATTGACGTTCGGTTGTGTTAGCCTCGGGTTGCCTGTTGTCGTATTGTCTAGAGGTGTATCCTCGTGACGTACGACGGTCGGCTTCCGTCTGCGAACCCAAGTCAAAATGTTGTGTTGGCACTTCACTCTCTCTAGTGCCAAGATGTCTGCTGTTTCTTTGCTCTTCAATAGGGAGGTAATGTGCGGGTGCATAAAAACCTCTGAGTTGAGCAGCCGTCACGGTCGTAACTGTCGACGTAGTGGTTGTGCATGAGGTTGCAGCCACCGAAACAGGAACATAGGGGATTGTAGTCGTGGTCATGTTTGCTCCCAGTACCTCACCAAACCGTTTAGGTATAGCACCTGTTGATGCCAACCTCGGGCTTTGTGCAGTACTCATTGGCGAGTTTCTATACAGACCACTTGGTGACTGAGCTACATCTTCTTCAGGGATGGGTGCTCTGTCACTAGCAACCCTTTCGCGATCCGACATTTCGGACTCGCAGGAAACTTCCGTTCCTGATGGGACCACACTCCCTTTCCTGGAACGAGGTTTCCTAATTTCCCATAGTTCCTGACATACTAGAGGTTTATGTGCAGGCTCTGCCCTTACATTCTCATCGTATTCAGGGAACCATGGTATTTCCAGATTAATGTCTACACATCTTATCCGGTGACGCAAAAGGCGTTCGCGGCACTCCGCCTCTTCGCCATTTGCTTTTAAACTTAGATGCTCCAATTGGGCATACACTGCCTCAATCGAAAGCTTCTTCGTTTCCCGACGAATATCCCTAGCTATGCGTGATTCACGCATAAGCTGGGCCATTCGGGCTTTGTAGCTGCTGGCAATTATTTTTTTTACCAGCAGCAGCCGACGTGTTACGTCGGGAGAAGTACTCTCAACCGGGATTTCAGATGAAATCCCTAGTGTTTCAAATACTTCGGAAGTATCCAATTTTCAATTGGAAATTATTTTATTGGACTCACCACAATAAAATAATTATTACTCCCAACGAGTAAAAAAAATTTGGTGTCGGCTTAATTACAATAAATTGTAAAAATGCACCGACTAGTGTACCAACAAAATTAATTCACTTAATTAAAATCCAAAAGATTTTCTTTAAAAGGAATTTATTTCGTCCTTAGAAGGACAAGATAATTAAATTTTGTTGGTTAAAGTTGTGACAAATCACACACTTAACACTTGCACCAAATTAAAATTAATTATTTAACTTGCTCACAAGTCTAAATAATTAATGTTTATAATAGTGTCTTGTGACTCACACGCACCAAGACTCTATACAATTGCTTCTGCAAGCAAAAATAATTAATTATTAACAAAAAGAAATCCTTAAATTATTTCAATATCGTCGGTAATTTACCAGTAATGGTAAATTTAACGATTTCCCAAAATATCTCTCTCACCAGTTATAATCCAAAAGATTCCTCACTGGCGAAAAGAATTTATTTTGTTATGGAAAATGAAATAATTAAAGTTTCAATCTATTAATAAATACAGAACAACAAATTATAAAGGAAGAAAAGACAAAGAAAAAAATTAAATTATTTATCTCACTAACGAGCCTAAATAATTAATTTTAAAATAAATATAAAAATAAATACAGTGTCTTGTGATTCACACACACCAAGACACTATTTATTATTTTGCTTTTCCAAGCCCAAAACAACAAAAAAAAATTTCCTTTATAATTTACACTACACAACAAACACAAATTTAATTAAATTATTTCAACGGTAGGTTTGCAACAAAATAATTATTTCACTAATTGTCGTCCCAAACGACAATTTTTCAGCGAAATATATTTATTTTATCCTAAGAAGGACTAAATAAATAATTTATGTTGCTACCAAGTTGAAATAATTTATATTTCCTTTTTTAAATAAATTGAACGAAAAGGAAATGAAAATTTAATTATTTAACTTGCCAACAAGTCTAAACAATTAAATTTATACACCGAATTAATTTACTCAAACACACCAAAAAAAAATTATAACCAATTATTTAACTAACAAACAAGTCTAAATAATTGGCAAAATTGTGTGGAGATATAATTTAAACACACAAAAAGAGAAACGAAAGTTTTTTACATGTATTAAAATTTCACGGCAAATAACGAATACAAAATATTAGGTTATATGCCGATTATTAAAACACATGCAAAAAAAAATTTAATTATTTAACTCACTCTCGAGTCTAAATAATTATATATTATAACTCTCGTATCTTTGCGGAACAATCACACAAAGATACTTAACATCAATTGTTTAACTTGCAACAAGTCTAAACAATTAACACGAGTTATAAAAAAAAATTTTCTCACACTCAAAAATTTACAAAAATATATTACAAGTATCGTGAACAGTAATACTCAATAAATACAAAATATTAAATTAAGCAATCACTGTCAGATAATTGTAATAAAGATAATTTTAATTATTTTACTCACACACGAGTTTAAATAATTAATATAACAACTATTGTAACTTTGCGGCTGATTCACACAAAGTTACTTACTGTTAATTATTTAACTTGCAAACAAGTCTAAATAATTAACAATAGTTGTAAAATATATTTTATATACACAAAAATTTGATATAACATATATTATAAATAATTAGTAATAAATAAAACACAATTATTAAATACTAACTACCATATAACACATGTCAGGGAGGGGAGAAAGCAACAACAATTTCGCTCTCGAAAAAAAACCAATTAAATTGCCGCGTCCCGTATTTAAGAAAAATTAAATTAGATAATTTAAAAATTTTCTTTAAAAGGGAGGGGGTGGGGCAACTACCTCTCCCGAAAGGATCTACTTTTAAAACACTCTCACACAAAAGAAATATAAATTAGATCCCGCGCGGGAACGAATTTATTTTATTAGAATGAAATAAAAATAATTCGCCGCAGTGGTTTCTATCGGCGAAACCAGCTGCGAAGACTTATACACGCGAAGGGGCTAGGCGATCGCGCTATCTCTCTCACTCACACACCTATAGCCCGCCTAGCACCTAACTCCGATTCCCCGCGACTAGGGATTCTCTCTCTCACTCCCACTCGCGGGCGCAATCGGAGAGAGCCGATGATGATCGGCTCTCGCGAAGTCTTTCCTTTGCGCTATTCGGGGGGGGGGATTCTCGCTGCCCGCAATCCGCGGCGCAAGCTACTCTCTCCCTACTTTGCCGCTCCCATACAAGCTAGGTAAAGTTCTCCCGTCAAGCTTGCGATCGAGAGAGACCGATCTCGGTGAGATCGGGCGCTTCCGGCTAAACACGGTCGCGCGCGAACTCTCTCTCGATATACCGGTGTATGCCTCTCCTCGGATACCCGAGCAAGAGGGGGAATACTCCGGTATAGAGACGCGTCTCACACGCCGTCTCTCGCGCTCTCTCTTTCTCTCTCTCTCACTAACTCGAAATACACTCTCTCTCTCTCTCTCTCTCTCAAAACTCAACCCGCTCACGTTTCGCCGCGACACTGCTCGCGCGCGAAAGATGGCCGACAATTATTCTTTAATTTAAATTTAACATCGGTGAGGACGAAACCGAACGTCCTGTCACGGTCGCCATTTGTGACGTGGTATTCGCGTGCCCGGGTGAAATTAATTATTATTAATAATTAAAATTAACCGTTGGGCCGCGTTGCCCAATACCGCGCACACAATTAATTATTTATCGCGAACTGCGGGCTGTCGCCAGGAACGCGAGTTCGCTGGGACGATCGGTATGGAGGATTCGGGCAATCCTCCTTGCCTCGGCCCGATATGAAAAATTAACGAATGTCGGCGGGAGCGGGGAGAAATAACAAAAACACACTTGATTAAAAATAAAATAAAAGAAATGTTTATTTTAAATTAAATAATTAACAAAATGGCCACTCGGGCCGTGTGCCGCGACAAAGTTATTACGCGCGGGCGGAAGTCCCGGGAAACCTGCCGGATCGAGATCCTCGCCTGCGACAGGTTTCACTCCCGGGAACCGCTGTTCGAGTACCGTTGTATTCGAACACACTCCCGTGGTACACACACACACAAGGGAGGGGGAGGGTCACGATAGTAAAAGTCACTTACCGGTGACGCTCCTCGGGGATGGCCCAGCCGATCCTCGGTGACTAGTCGACCTCCTTGACAAGGGGACGACCGGTGGTTGAGGTGGTGAAGGCGGCCCTTGCCGTGGCGAGCGAGTCGCGATCCGCGGTAACTCTCGCGCACGACCCCGTCCTTGATTACACACACTCACAAGCACACACCAAAACTATACGGACACGCGTTCGGTCCACCCGGGTCTCCGCACCTAGCTCTGCTCCGGAACAACCGTTCACAGAGCTTAATGCAGGAGGGGGGTGGAGCGCACTCTCGGCACTCACGAGCAGTACGGAACGTCCAGACAATATAACAATCCGTCACGATCGACGGATCATTACGCACTGATTAGGCGATTGCCTAATTTCTCGAAAAAGGGATGGGAGTGGTGAAACTCACACACTCTTTCGCGCTCCCATCCCTACGTATTGTCGCGCGCGTAATTGTACATTCGTAGAGAAGTAAACAAGTGTCGTCGGTTGGCCTTGACATACGAAAGGCTCCGACGACTTACAATTCGCGAATTTAAATACTCTATTCGTCGTGAATAGATTGTGTGACGATTTCCGTCACACATTATTATAACAATGTGAACATATCAATCTGTTTTATTATAGAAACTCGAAGATCTTGAGGTCGCGCCTGGGTCCCTGCCGATTGATACAAGCACTACTGTGGAATTGTTATTTTTCGCAAGTGATTTGTTCACAAACACGTCGTATGCCTCCGTCGTTAATGAACACCGAGTTTGGGAGCATAAAGAGAACGACGTTAAAAAAAAAGGAAATAATAAAAATTACCACTTGCACATTCATTGATGTTCCAACTTTGTAATTAAAAAACGCTTCTTCATTTTCAATAGGTCGTATGTATTTAACTAAAAAACAGTCTATAAGGCCAGGAAGCTGCGTCAAAAAATATATGACGTAAATTAAACTATAAAGTACTAATAAAAAAGATACTATGTTAAGCTTTTTAAGTACACATAATATTTACAAAAAATAGTTTCATGTTTTAACTATACAAAAAAACAACAATTTGAAGCTATAAATATTCAACATTTTCTTAAGAATTATAGATTCTTAAAGGCAAAACTATAAAATAATATTAATAATATTATAAAAAACTATTACGGATTTCTAAAATAGCATTAATTACATGTTCAATGCATCGACTCATAGATGCTTGGCTCATAACGTGATTAAAATCACTTGCTGCACCCTTTTGGAATGACCCTTCAGCCAAAAATCTAACCACTGCGAGTACTTGCAAAAAAATAGGAATGGCTGATGACTGTTGTCTTGGAAAGTGATTAGCCAGTGTATCAATAAGTGATAGTGCCAAGTGAGGAGGCATTCTAAAAGTTGGTTTAATATATTTATTTTAAATTTGTTATAAGGTAAGTTTAAGTAGTATTAATAAGAACGTAGTCTTTGAACAAGCATCACTATTTGATAACAACTCATGATTTTAATCTTTTATATATAAATGCAAAAAATATTTTTCTTCCTATATGGGTCGAAAATACGCGTTTCGTCTCTGTTCAGAAACATCGAAACTCGATGTTCCCTCCCTTTCTGCCGATCTGCGCGCCACCCTAATACTTCCCTCCCTGCTTGACGACATACAGATATGCATACATATACAGCGAAAAAGCCGAAAAAGTAAGGCAATATCGATCGACAAAGTGCACGCACGCAAGATCGCGAGTGAATCATTTTTTATATACGAAGAATCGAGAAAAAGAGCAAGATAAAAACCTTTTACCCTACACATCTCACGAGTGTCTCGCAATTGCAGTCTGCAATAGGAGATACTACTGGATCTGTAACAGTTTTCGCCGCCGAGAACTGCGCGAGACCGGACCGGACCGCGAATAGAAAGAATCAGGTACGCTTAATACATCATCGTTGTGTGTTTCTACTTTTAAAATCATCTTTTATATTTATACACACATTACGTTTCAACTTAACCTATAATTATCATTGTCATACATTTTTCATTTAATTTACAAGGTTAAGAAAATAATATAATTTTCAGAATAATGAATTCAAGTGATTGTTCATCCAATGACAGCACTGACGAAGAGGAAACGATTCGTGATTTTGAAAAGGAGGCTCAAACAGTTTTACACGAAAAAATTTTACCTACAAAATCTGCTAATCGCTACAATTTAGTATATGAAACATTTGTAAAATGGATGGAAGACAACAAGACAAATAGCTTTGAAGAAAATGTTTTAATTTGTTATTTTACAGATTTACAAAAGCAAGTAGGCCCAAGTACTTTATGGAGTGTGTGGTCAATGCTAAAGAAAATGCTCAATTTAAAACATAATATTGATATAAATACGTACCTTAACTTAAAAGCTATTCTTAAAAATAATGCTAAAGGGCACAAAGCGAAAAAATCTCTTGCACTCACTTGGGATCAAGTCACGAACTTTATAAATAATGCAGATAATTATATCTACTTGGGCGCAAAGGTACGTATTATAAATTACGCATGTGCTTTTTTCTGTTCTCTTTTGCATTCAATGATCTTCTTAATTCTTTTAAATTTTTCAGGTCGTACTCATTTTTGGCATTTGTGGCGCATTGAGATGCATTGAATTTACCAACATGAAATATACTTACGTGGAAGACAAAAATGACAAATTGATAGTAATGGTGCAAGATACAAAGACTTATATCGACAGAAGCTTTGTCATTGGCCCATTATTTTATGCACATATTAAAAAATACATTTCGTTAAGACCTTCAGATGAGTTCACCGATAGATTTTTTGTACAGTATATTAATGGCAAATGCACTCGACAAGTTATGGGGAAAAATAAGATTGGCTCTACGCCTTCCACAATCGCTTCTTATCTAGGGTTGGAAAATCCGACCAAATATACTGGGCATTGCTTTCATAGGACCTCAGCAACATTATTATCTAATTCAGGTGCCAATATGCCAATGATAAAGCAATTAGGAGGCTGGAAGTCAGACACAGTAGCTAATGGGTATATTTCTGAGTCGATGAGGACAAAAGATCTAATTTTTCAAGGTAAACCTATTTTATTTTTTTTTAATTAAATTTTTTATCAAAAATTAAAATAATAAACTTTTTAGGAATTACTTATGAAAACAAGATTGATTCTTCGCATGCTACACCATCAACAAGCAAACAAATTTGTCCGAACAATGGTCAAAAACCAATCGATGAAATTGATCAATTGGATTTCACGTATGAAGATTTTTGTGAACCTATAGACCAATCAAACTCATCAGTCGAGTTCACCACTGCGAAGGGAAATCGAGTCCCATTGTTAAATATTGAAAATACAAGCAATGTATCTCGTAAGCGTTTCACTGAAAAATCACCAGTTAAGATCTCTTTCAATCAACCAAAAAAGAAACTGAAGATCCAAGAAACTGCTGGTACTTCGACTACGAGAAACGTTGATAATGTACAATCAATTAGCGACAAAGATTTAAATGTACCAAACTGCAACAAAGAAACCAATGTTTTGTTCCAAAACTGCGTTATTAATGGCAATATTATTAATAATTACTATTATTATCAAAAAAATGATTCAAATTAAAATGTCAATTTGAAATATTAATTAAAAATACTATTTATTACTATTGTACAAATAAATATTACTATTGCTTAACCTACATTAAAGTATAGTGATTTGCTTTATTTTTTCGCTCTGGGTTTTACAGCATCCGCTAACCAACAACCCTCGCTTCGCTCGGGTCGTAAAAGTTAGCGGATACCGCAAACCCTTCGCTTGTTAAATATCAACTAATTTTTGACAGGTTAACCTGTCAGCTTGCAGGGAGGAAAGGTAAATATGGCTGCGGCTATGGAGTAGACGGATTCTGCACGCTTTGTACGTTTATATTATTAGTCGCGAATTTTCGACCCGATAGGAAGAAAAATAGTATACATTACACGGTACGAAAGTATATCATCCTTCTCGGCGGATTGCACCCCTCGGCTTCGCCTCGGGTGCAATCGCTCCGCCGAGACGAATGATCGACTTTCGTCCCTGGTAATGTAATGTACTATTAATTTACAATTTCACGTCCATTCATCGAATAAATTAATAAGTGCAAATAAAAATTAAATAATAAGTAAAAATTAACATACAACCCTGGTAGAAAATTATCTAGTTTTATTTCGTACTCGATTATTTAGCATGGCGAACTATGTAGATCTACGTAGTACTAGATAAACTTTCTACTAGGGAAGCTAAATAACAATCCAAAATTATCTATTTATTAATTAAAATATAAGTAGAAACAATTGTACAAATAAAAAATACAACTAATTTGACACCGACGCGGTGGAGGAGTGGCGGAGACGCACCTCGGCCGGTCACGGAAGTTAAGCAGTATTGAGCGCGGTACCCAAGTGGATGGGTGACGCTCTCGGTCGCTTGGCTTTCGTGGCGGGTTAGGTGTTTTTTCACACTTCACAACGTGAGCGGTAGGTGTGAAACATTCGGTTTCAGTGTCAAGGCCTACGCAATGTGACTTTGACACCCAAAAAGAATGTTTTGAATACACCGGCCATCTCGGATAAGGTTTTCCCTGCTTTACAGGTTTCCCTCATCCACGGGCATAACCTCGGACGAATGCGAGATGGTGGGGTTTTTAAGGGAGGGATAAAGCACCTACACATAGGTGGTAGGTGGACACCGTTAAAGTCCCCAGGGGATAAACGGTAGGAAGTGCCAGGAAAAAGAGGGCACAAAAATCTAAAATAAAAAAAAAAAATAATACAACTAATTTGACAGACTGATTAGTCTAATACCTATAGGGTAAAATAAAGTAATCAACGTCCATGGTAAGTGGATTTTAGACATCTATCATTAATCTTTTATAAATTCTTAGCTTCTTGATAGCTTCAGCTTTAAGATCCTGCTCTTCTATCAAAATTGCTGCCGCCATTATTGCAAACATGCTGAAATAATTAGTATTATAGCTTTAATGCTTAAAGAATAATGAACAAAATAATTTTTTTGTTTTACCGATTATGTTTACCACTTTGTAAGTTATAAAAATCTTTTTTATATCATGCATGCCTATAATCGCCACTTTATCTCCCGCAAAGTCCACAAAGTGCCAGTTAATTTTACCGCAAGAAATAATATTCTATAATTTCCCTTGGAAATAAAAAGTCACTTTGTGGTACATGGATGATACAAGGCGAAAAGTATATCTACGAAATTACCGTGTCAATCCCGATAACATTTGCAGATAGGAATAGTAATTTTTTTGTGCCTACGTTATAATTTAAAAAATAATTTCTGCATAAATATTATTCCTGCTCTGATAGAACCAGCGAGTACATGGCCGATAAAATTTCGAGCTGTCAATTTTCATGACGATTTGAACAATACGGTCTATGAATATTAATTACAAACTCCTTATTTTTTATAAACAAATACAAATAATTATATGATATACAAATATTTTTTTATTTTTGTTTGGTAATTTTGCCTTGACACCATTTTACACTACATCGCTATATTGAATCTAATATATAAATCTTTAATTTATGACAAACAAGAATTTTTATCATGCGATCTCACAAAATTAATAATGTAATTTTAACAGTGACTGGCACTGCAATTTATGTAAAAATACTTTTCTTCGTGTATATATTTAATAAATACGTACTTGTAAGAGTTTCTTGTTTTTGAACAGCTTCTCGCACAATATTGTGACTGCTCGATAAAGTCGACGAAATGTGTTGTCTGCTCACAGGTTGAAAGAATATTTGTGCTATATAAATTGTCAACCAGAACGACCAATTATGAATAACTCTTTAGGAGAAATGTTAGTAGTGTACACTGATTAATTGCAAAATAATTACATAGTTTAAGGGGAGTCCGTACACAAAATTTCAGAAAAACGTCACCTCGAGTGGTGGCGCTGGAGTCAGGTGGGATAATGTTATAGAAACTACCAATAATTGTAAATTATAAAAATACGAAGCTCTCAATGCATAAATATTGAGCTGAGCGCCATAGCCATTCATACGGGGAACATTTTTTAGTCAGATATGGATCCGAAAAATTATTATTGAAGTCGCAAAGTGAGAAGTACGACTTGACAGGTACGAAACCTGTGTTCTGTTATCGACGCCATTGCGGAATGCTTGGTTGCGCAATTACATCAGCTGCCTAGAGATGGCGCTCGTTTATTTGATTTGAGTCAAAAATATTATTATGTATTCGTTCAAAGGAAATAATATACTATTTTTACTTCTCTATAAAAGACTTCTCTATACATATGTGGCGTATATAAATATATATGCATACACTGCGTCTCGTATAAAAATAAAATATACTTTTCATTCTAATCAGCTATAATGTGCATTTGATCCCTGTAGACTCACTTTATTTCCCGTAAACCCACTTTATTCAACATACACTAACTCTATTACTTATTTTGGTTTCTTTCTACAAATACTAAATTAAATATACCAAAAAATCTTGCAAAAATGTATAGGAATTTGAAAAGTGTATAACTTATTATAAATTAATTATTGTTAAAAGGTAATTCTCTTAGATGAATTACTGCTCTCGCTACAACTCGGGCAACAACTTTCATAAATGCTTCTTTTACATCCTTAGTGGACATATAATTATTATTTTGTATCGAAGTTAAGCTAACCGTTTACAGCACTATATATAATAAATTAAATAAACAAATAAATATACCTAAAATTAAATTAAAAATCTTTTAACCTTTAGAGGGCCGGAAAACCACTGTAGTGGGTCGACCCATGATGGGCACTTTGTCAATGACCAATCCATGATATAAGTTACCTTTTTTACCATTTTTCTATGGAGGATATGCCATCCCAAATCCCGACCCTCTAAAGGTTAATCGTATATAATTAGACATTTTACTAATTATTAATTATGTATTAAAATATTTTGTACGCGTGTGTTCAAAAGAAATACACAATTACTGGAAAGCAAAGCAGCAAACTCACGTAAAACTATAAAAACAAATAAAAAAAACGTATTTAAAAATATATGCTTAAGGGGACTCCGTACCGATAGCTTCAAAAATTCGCCACCCGAAATTTTGCGGGCAAAAGTGGCGCTGCCGTCAGATAAGCTGAGTTCATATTCGACAATAATTATGAACATTTAAAGGAAATAGAGTTTTTACCACACAAAATCAGAGTTGAGCGCCATAGCTATTCATGTAATGATTAATTACATATTGCTTAGCTGATCGAAAAGTCAGCATTTTCGACGAATAGTGAGAAGTACGAATCAATTCTGAGAACACATACCGAAGTCACTTCGTACTTCTCACTATTCGTCGAAAATACTGACTTTTCGATCAGCTAAGTAATATGTAATTAATCATTACATCAATAACTATGGCGCTCAACTTTGATTTTGTGTGGTAAAGACTCTATTTTTTTTTAATTGTTCAAAATTTTTGTCGAATATCAACTCAGCCTATCTGACGGCAGCGCCACTTCTTCTCGCAAATTTTCGGGTGGTGATATATTCAACTATACTCTGCGGACTCCCCTTAAAATACAAATACATTTTTCTTTAAAAACTTTTTATGCATACATAATTTTATACAACGTTTAACGTAGAATACTTTCATACTAACACTATACATAAAACAAAAAGAATATTAGTACAACTATAAAAATACTACAAAATTATTATACTGTAAGTTGTATGAAAAGATAGAAGGCATGCATATTTTTGAAAGAGCTCTGGCACACTTTATTGTCAAATTTTGCATCCATATGAATAAATTATATTAGAAAATATAATTATTTCTTTCATTTTTTTTATTTAACATCGCACTTTTTAGCTTCTATTATAGTGCTAATAATCAACGGTGATATGCGACGTATTTTTGTAAAGAAAGCACTTGTCCAAAATATACATTTTGGTAATTGTAATAGTGCGAATGCCACTCTGTAAACATTAAGGGGATGTAATACTCAACTAGTTACCTACCGAGCCATATGAAACAATTATATTTAATTAACTAATACATATTCTGAATAAACGAAAATAGCATTGGAAGGGAATCTTCACATAGTGGATTTAGGTTATAAAACATCCTTCCAATCATTCTCGTTAATTATTGCCCATACATACTTAGCTCTTGGTAAAATTATAGAAGGTATCAATACGGAGGGCAATGATGTCTTGATTTTTCATTTATTCAAGTATTTCATGATTAATTGACAAAACATGCGTGCCATTACTCGTTCGGTAAAAATTGACTATTACATCCCGTTAAGTATATTACTGTTTAGATACAGCTCGAAAGCAGAAGTTTATGCAAAAAATATTATAGAAGATGAAATTGAAAGAATTTTTATACAAAGTGCAATTTCATTTTGGCACAACAATTTTCAATATTCCTTAATATTGTATAGGTAGATATACACCATACAAATTACATTGTATTTCAAATTTCATTTCAATAAAAATCTAAAAAAAATAGAGATTAAACCATGCAATAGAATACACACAAACACTTCACTAAATAACAAGAAAATGATTTGTATAACCTGTTATCCATGTCAAACAATACTGCGTAATAAATATTAAAAAAACCTGAGTATTTTACTATATAGTTTTATAATACTCAGATCTGATTGATGTTGACAAGAAATTCTTCAGTATTTAAAAATTTAAAAATTACACTTTAATAGATCCTGGAAACTGCCATGCTAAAAATATAAATGAACAATCCACCTACACAAAGCAAAAATATGAGATAAAATCACCGATATATTGTTTTTTAGAAAGTTTTTTTGAATTAACTAACTGTAATAATAATAATAAACTATTATAATATGATATATTTGTTTGTGATTTGCGAATAGCAAATATACATATAGTTAAATTGTATTTTATCAGTCACATTTTAATTTGTTTAATTATATTTTTAAAATGTGAATATCACAAACTAGACCTTTTTTATTTTTTTTTGTAGTGAGTAAAGATCATTAATTAAATATTTATTGTACTGAAATCTACTTGGTCTCTTACGATAGAGAATTTCATTTGATTTCATCAGAATAAAACAGAATTTTATCAAAGTAGAATTACAAACAATTTTACTTCGAAAAGTATTGTCTAGTTGGGTATGAAAGTTAAATAGATTTTTTTGTAGACAAAAATTAATGTTGAATCAGTGAACTTACATAAGATGGCTCCAAATTGATGCAGGTACAATCTTGTAAATTGTTACAATTTTTTAAGCCCAATTCATTCTACTTCAACTTTCATAAAAATTGGCTTTGTACGGATTCAATCTAATGAAATTTTTTATCTTAAGAAACTAGATTACAATACAATAAATTCTGAGTTCAATGATCTTCACTTACTGCAAAAAAGTATACAAAAGGTCTATCTTGTGATAATGACATTATCATTGTATAATTACAACGTTAAAAACATGACTAACAAAATATAATTTATGTATATATATATTAGCAATTTGCAAACCCCAAACAAATATTGTTAGTATAACAATATTTATATATTTATTTTAACAAATATATGCTCGTAAAGCACAAAATACCACCTATGGCCTTTTGGATAGGACATGTAAATTTTAACGAGCTCCCGTTTAGATGACCATAAAGAACACCGACTCTTCATTACGTTAGATTGGACTGGACAGTAAACTCATCACCTAGCAGCAAATGCGTCAGACAGCCTTCCTAGACATCGAACACGATAGGACGTTGGCATTTGGATACGCTCCTTAGCACACACAGCTCACAGATAGATCTGTAGATAAATCCATTAATATAAGTATTTATATATACTATAAAGGGAGTAGGAAAGGACTGTATAATACAACTGTATAATACAATTAATTACCTGAAATTAAAACAGTGCATCATCTTTAGCAATGGAACCATTGACTTCAAGAAAAGAGAGACTAAAACTTGTATCGCTCCATTGCCATAATCCATTGAAATGTGGAATCGTACAATATACCTGATTTGATATACGTTGTAACAGTTGTTTGATACACTTCTTGGAATGTTCTGAAAGTATATCTAAAATTAGTATCTTTTCGGACAGCACATTAATGGCAAATGGATTGTCGTCACTTCCTCAAGTAAAAGCACTAACTAAATATCTTAATTAGTTATAAACATTATAATTTTCTATTACCAAATCTCCTGAGCTTCTTCTTTTTGTTGTACTTTAGCTACCAGAACCAACTATCCAAGTATAGTTATGAATGATTTCTTGTAGATCTGGGTGCGCGTAATTATTTATTCTCAATCAAATGTTACCCAAAACTTTCACTAAATAACTTATTAAATAGGTTTCCCCTCTTCCTTTAATGGGCATTTATTAATAAAAAAAATGTTTTCATGATTAAAATATGTTATAATTTTTATAATTATTAAAATATTTAAATAAATGTTACCAACTTTAGGATTTGGTGAGCTTAAAACACTTTTGGCCATATTCTTGAAATAAGGATTGCTTACGTGATGGCCTTCAAACTGTTTTGAGCTTGATTTATGCTATGTGCTATCAAATAGAGACCATGTTCTTGTCAGCTTCTTGTCGTACATTCAAATAAAAGTTGCAGATCGTTGAATATTCAGTTGAACTTTCTTAAACCAATAGCAAGCTCTTTTTTTCTACATCTGTCATTGGATTTGTACAACAAGCAATCATAACAAAGTCAGGATGACATGTACGATTCCTTTTCACCTTTTCCAAATAAAGATAAAAAGCACAGACAATTTATAATCGCTCACTTGTTCCAAATATATGTTATGTTTGTCTCGGCGACCGGCGAACGTTGCATACTGTATGTTCCCGACTTTAGAGAGGTAGTTAATATATATATTTTTATATCTTATATACTAAATAAGCCCGCGATCCTCTCGAAAAGGCATTTCAAATCTTTTATGTAGACTTTTTATGTAGGTTAGAGGTTTAAAAAAATCAAACGAAACAGTAAACGATGGCCTCGATGATCTAGTCTATCCTATTGTAAAATTGAGTAAGCGCTCGAATCTCGATTTCGAACATGAAAAACCTCGAAAATGAATGGAAAACAAAACATCGGCGCGCGTAGCGCGCCCAAATCCACTAGTAATGTAATATGAACGTTCAAGAATATCCCTATATATCGGTAATCTCGAATTCAAAACAGAAACTCGAATTGAAAACGAAGGCGCGCGTAGCACGCTTCATCCATTACTAATACATATATTAGTACATACTTTATTTGTAGGACCAACTTTACTATATAGGAAATCGATCAGTCGATCACTCGCGAGTCGCGGCCGGCACAATGATACGGCGACAAGGTGACCGCCGATACACAATATACATGTATATATATGGATATGCGGCCCGGTCCCAATTAAAAATATTTACCATATACGTTTACATTACATATGTTCAATTTTTTCGTTGCTATTTGCAAATAGTATATTACTACCTAATTTAGAGGGATCTACACCTTTCAAATTAAAAATTATATCCACAATATTCAATTAAAAATCTAAAAAAATTTCCATAAGGATATTTTAAAATAAAAGAAAGGGCTTAACGGTTTGCTTGTTTAAGAAAAAATAATTTTCTATTAATAATAATTAAATAAACAATTTTTGATCGGTAATTTGGTGTGGAAAAAAGCACAAATTTTCAACCCATACATTTATATTGGTGAAAGCATGTATGAAGGCCTGACAGAAAGGATTCTATCGCGTTATTTTAGTTTACTAGTGGAATTGAGCGCGCTACGCACGTTTACTGAACTTTGTTTTTGATTTTAACATTTTTGGTTAACCTCTTGAAACATTCTAAAACAATTGATGATTAAATTCGAATTTCGAGATTGAGATTCGAGATTTTTTTACTCAATTATGATATAGCATGGGAACAAGAAAATTTGTTTTAAAGTCTTTCCTTTCACTTTATGTTATTTTAATAAACTTTATATTAAAAGCTGCTTTTCAAAATTTTTTTATAAACTTTTAAATAAAATTATTCTAAATTGGATATGAATAGATAAATAATTTTAAATATTTAAATTTCATAAAGCAAAGACCTTCTATAATTTTAACTAACAATATAATTAATTCAAGGACTACGAAAATTGGACGCAGCGCGTTCAGTACCCGTACGGGCGGGGATTCGCACGAAAGCGCGAGCGTGATCCCCTTCCGTAGACTTGGAAACGGGAAACTTGATTTTTGTCTAAAGCAGAAGAGTTTTGTTAACATTTATGATTCTTCAAGGTTTTCCTCAAGTCTTTTCGCAATTACTAATAGTTGTATTCACTAGCATTTTATAACCTATATTTTAGGATATGAATCGAATTGCCATATTTAAGTTGGCAGCGTCGACATTTCCTGTATATGTATTATCAAAAGGCGTTATAGCGCCTGACGCAAGTATAGGCGCGAGAGCCATTATGTACTGCTAACTAGCCCCCCCCCAAATTTTTATTTTTTAACAACTTCAATATTACTTATTTATTTTGTGCTATTGGCCACGCTTTACTTTCCTTATTGCTAACCCTCACTGTACAGAAAGTGGTGTCCGAATTTATTCACGCATAATTAAGAAAATCGATGCCAAAGATATTGCTTGCTGAATTCCTTTTCTCGATTTTTGCTTCTTCTCTTTTTTCGTCTCCCTATGTATATACATTGTGACGTGGCGATTTGTATGCCAGTCACATGTGTGTATGTGTGTTCGTCGGGCCATATTCTTAGCGCTCGGTAAGCGCACGGGCAACCGCGAAACTACGCGATCGGCCGCGGCCGCAGCTCGAGTTTCGGCGCGTTTCGCCCGCTCTCTCTCGTTCTGGACGCTCGGCGAGCAACACGCCCGATGCCGCACGCGGTACGCGAGCGCGCGACTCCCGGTGAATGTGAGGCCCTAAGCATGGCTTCCTCGCGCGATACGAGTGTGCGTGTGCTAGTAGTTTATTTGTCACTCGATTAGTGACTGGCGACCGTGATTTTAAGAACTGTAATTCAAATAAATCTCCAGCACCATTTTAAGAACCTTCAAGTATTTCTTTATCTCTAAACCTCCGCCTTGATCCCCAGCGGATGTGTTACATGGCGACCGTGACAGGACAGCATTTGGGATCAAATTAAGAAGAAAAAACATTTTGATTGCTGTATAAGTGCCGCGAAAGTGAATTCGGGCAGAGATGTTGAAGATCGCCACGTGAAAGTGAATTATTGACTTTTAGTTTACTCCTCCCATGTCACGGTCCCAGCGGAAGCGTTACATGGCGACCGTGACAGGACGGAATTTGGGATCGAAAAAGAATGAAGCTAGCTTTTCATTCGTTGGACGGAATTTGGGATCGAAAAAGAATGAAGATAACTTTTCCTTTGTTGCATTTGGTGCCACGAAGAAGTTGGGCGACCATTTTGAAGGACGCCACGTGGTGAGTGAATTCATTCTCGGGTTTCTAAGTGATTCTGTGGTACACGAAGAACAAAACGTGGGAGTTAAATTAGGATATTTTAGAAAATACCCCTCCAGCTCCAGTAACTAAAGTCATTTCCCCTCCAGCACCACTCCAGCTTCCTATTGCCAGTCCGAATTATTGTATAATTCCCTTGTACATAATTATCCCCGTGAAAATATGTGGACAAGTGAAGTTTTAATCAAGAAAATAAGTGTAATGTGTACGATAGCGTTGAATTTCCTAGAAACGAAAATTCTAGTCGAGAATTCCGCTATGGAAACAGTAAGCCTCGTTCGAGCGCCCTTGTTTACGCTCGCGAAGTGGCCAAGGGCAGCGCCGCGTCGGCCGAGAGAGCAATAGAAACAATAACATTGGCAGCGAGAGTATTGAAACTCGTGCCTTTTCTGTATTTCGGTTGCCGCGATAGAAAATCACGAAGGTGCGATCAATCGGTGTCATCGAGGACGGGCTGCTCTGCATCGGAGCTAGACGTCGACAGGATTGGATCAGCATCCGCGATCAATCGGTGTCATCGAGGACGGGCTGCACTGAATCGGAGCTAGACGTCGACAGGATTGGGTCAGCATCGCCACATGGTGACAACATAGGGCCTCGAGTTGGCCAAAACGGAGACGTAGGAGGCGACGGCGTAAACGACGCATTGCTCCACCATGCGCTGCCGATACCGGATCGGAGTCATGGAAGACGAATAATTCTCCGTTATAGTTGTCACCAGGTGAGATTTCTTTTGTGCGCAGTACATGCCGAAGATCGCAGAAAATACCCCTCCAGCACCCGTCAAGCAAGTTAAGTTTCCCGAGAACACCGTATCAGCATTCCCTTATCCGGTGTACAACGTCATTAAATTCGGTAAACTACGAATTTCGAGCGTCGCAACGGAAAAGTTGGACGGATGATTGTTATGTATACGGAAGTACGTTTACGTGTACGTACTGGAATTGTGGAAGTAGAGGTCATCGGCGGAACGAGTGTCCATTACCCACTATGGTATTCAGGAAACATAAACTTTGTTATTAGTGACATTTTATTTAAGACAATGTAAATAGTTTTTCTAAGGTCGATGTAAATAAATTTTATTTATTTTATATTCTTTGAATGCGTGAATTATGTTGGTATGGGCTATGAGAAGTTCAAACGTCGAAGTATTTGTAAATGCGTGCGTAATGAATTTGTAAGCCAGTTACTCGCGAAAGTAATTGTATATGTGTGTGTGTGCGAGAGTGATCAACATGTATAGCGCGAAACACTTACATTCACTTACACTGCTTTACACGTTCCAGCTCATCCCCGATACATTACCCCGACGAGTTAGTACCGTCTAACCTCGTATGTGTTTTATTAATGTGTGATAGCTTTAGTTAGCCGCATTCTCCTCGATAATTAAATCAAAGTTATTGAAATAACTTCGGTTTAGGAGGGGGGAGTTGTGACGTGACGATTTGTATGCCAGTCACATGTGTGTATGTGTGTTCGTCGGGCCATATTCTCAGCGCTCGGTAAGCGCACGGGCAACCGCGAACCTACGCGATCGGCCGCGGCCGCAGCTCGAGTTTCGGCGCGTTTCGCCCGCTCTCTCTCGTTCTGGACGCTCGGCGGGCAACACGCCCGATGCCGCACGCGGTACGCGAGCGCGCGACTCCCGGTGAGTGTGAGGCCCTAAGCATGGCTTCCTCGCGCGGTACGAGTGTGCGTGTGCTAGTAGTTTATTTGTCACTCGATTAGTGACTAACGACCGTGATTTTAAGAACTGCAATTCAAATAAATCTCCAGCACCATTTTAAGAACCTTCAAGTATTTCTTTATCTCTAAACCTCCGCCTTGATCCCCAGCGGATGTGGTACAACATATATATGTCTATAAAAAGCGAAAAGACATAGCGATATGGAAGATGTGCGAGATAGAAAGACAGCGTTGTGTGCCAGCCGATCAAAGAACGCGTACAGACCTCCCAACGAATGGCAGGACATTTAGTTTAGATGTGGCAGCGAGAGGGCGCTATATTATACTGCTACTGTTAGCTCAGTACTCTTTGTTGACATGCATTTTGTTTGGTTATAGTTTTATATCAAAGTATAAAGTATTCAACATTAATTATTGGGTCAAATTTTTTATTAATTTAAATTTTCTGAATTATTTTGATTAAAAATTAATTATATATTAACTGCCTCTCTACAGTCGGGAACATAGAGTATGCAACGTTCGCCGGTCGCCGGGACAAACATAACCTATATTTGGAAAAAATGAACGTTTATAAATTGTCTGTGCTCGTTATATCTTTATTTGTAGAAGGTAAAAAGGAATCGTAGATGTCATCCTGACTTTGTTAAGGTTGCTTGTCGTACAAATCCAACGACAGATGTAGGAAAAAAGAGCTTGCTGTTGGTTTAAGAAAGATCAACTGAATATTTCAACGATCTGCAACTTTTCGTCAGTTACTACCTCGAGGAACGATATGTCCGAGTCACGCTAGAGGTGATAGTTAATTTTTATTTGAATATACGGCAAGAAGCTGACAAGAACATGATCTCTGTTTGATAGCACATAGCTTACACCAAGCTTAAAACAGTTTGAAGGACATCACTGTAAGCAATCCTTATTCCAAGAATATGGCCAAAGGTGTTTTAAGCTCACCAATTCCTAAAGTTGGTAACATTTATTTAAATATTTTAATAATTATAAAAATTGTAACATATTTTAATCATGAAAACATTTTTTTTATTAATAAGTGCCCATTAAAGGAAGAGGGGAAACCTATTTAATAAGTTATTTAGTGAAAGTTTTGGGTAACATTTGATTGAGAATAAATAATTACGCGCACCCAGATCTACAAGAAATCATTCATAACTATACTTGGATAGTTGGTTCTGGTAGCTAAAGTACAACAAAAAGAAGAAGCTCAGGAGATTTGGTAATAGAAAATTATAATGTTTATAACTAATTAAGATATTTAGTTAGTGCTTTTACTTGAGGAAGTGACGACAATCCATTTGCCATTAATGTGCTGTCCGAAAAGATACTAATTTTAGATATACTTTCAGAACATTCCAAGAAGTGTATCAAACAACTGTTACAACGTATATCAAATCAGGTATATTGTACGATTCCACATTTCAATGGATTATGGCAATGGAGCGATACAAGTTTTAGTCTCTCTTTTCTTGAAGTCAATGGTTCCATTGCTAAAGATGATGCACTGTTTTAATTTCAGGTAATTAATTGTATTATACAGTTGTATTATACAGTCCTTTCCTACTCCCTTTATAGTATATATAAATACTTATATTAATGGATTTATCTACAGATCTATCTGTGAGCTGTGTGTGCTAAGGAGCGTATCCAAATGCCAACGTCCTATCGTGTTCGATGTCTAGGAAGGCTGTCTGACGCATTTGCTGCTAGGTGATGAGTTTACTGTCCAGTCCAATCTAACGTAATGAAGAGTCGGTGTTCTTTATGGTCATCTAAACGGGAGCTCGTTAAAATTTACATGTCCTATCCAAAAGGCCATAGGTGGTATTTTGTGCTTTACGAGCATATATTTGTTAAAATAAATATATAAATATTGTTATACTAACAATATTTGTTTGGGGTTTGCAAATTGCTAATATATATATACATAAATTATATTTTGTTAGTCATGTTTTTAACGTTGTAATTATACAATGATAATGTCATTATCACAAGATAGACCTTTTGTATACTTTTTTGCAGTAAGTGAAGATCATTGAACTCAGAATTTATTGTATTGTAATCTAGTTTCTTAAGATAAAAAATTTCATTAGATTGAATCCGTACAAAGCCAATTTTTATGAAAGTTGAAGTAGAATGAATTGGGCTTAAAAAATTGTAACAATTTACAAGATTGTACCTGCATCAATTTGGAGCCATCTTATGTAAGTTCACTGATTCAACATTAATTTTTGTCTACAAAAAAATCTATTTAACTTTCATACCCAACTAGACAATACTTTTCGAAGTAAAATTGTTTGTAATTCTACTTTGATAAAATTCTGTTTTATTCTGATGAAATCAAATGAAATTCTCTATCGTAAGAGACCAAGTAGATTTCAGTACAATAAATATTTAATTAATGATCTTTACTCACTACAAAAAGAATAAAAAAGGTCTAGTTTGTGATATTCACATTTTAAAAATATAATTAAACAAATTAAAATGTGACTGATAAAATACAATTTAACTATATGTATATTTGCTATTCGCAAATCACAAACAAATATATCATATTTTATTAGTTTATTATTATTATTATTACAGTTAGTTAATTTAAAAAAACTTTCTAGAAAACAATATATCGGTGACTTTATCTCATATTTTTGCTTTTTGTAGGTTGATTGTTCATTTATATTTTTAGCATGGCAGTTTCCAGGATCTATTAATGTGTAATTTTTAAATTTTTAAATACTGAAGAATTTCTTGTCAACATCAATCAGATCTGAGTATTATAAAACTATATAGTAAAATACTCAGGTTTTTTTAATATTCATTACGCAGTATTGTTTGACATGGATAACAGGTTATACAAATCATTTTCTTGTTATTTAGTGAAGTGTTTGTGTGTATTCTATTGCATGGTTTGATCTCTATTTTTTTTAGATTTTTATTGAAATGCAATTTGAAATACAATGTAATTTGTATGGTGTATATCTACCTATACAATATATATTCCAATGTTTGCTTTATTTAGCAATATTGAAAATTGTTGTGCAAAAATGAAATTGCACTTTGTATAAAAATTCTTTTTAATTTCATCTTCTATAATATTTTTTTTTTAATGAACTTCTGCTTTCGAGCTGTATCTAAACAGTAATATACTTAACGGGATGTAACAGTCAATTTTTACCGAACGAGTAATAGCACGCATGTTTTGTCAATTAATCATGAAATACTTGAATAAATGAAAAATCAAGACCTCATTGCCCTCCGTATTGATACCTTCTATAATTTTGCCAAGATCTAAGTATGTATGGGTAATAATTAACGAGAATGATTGGAAGGAAATTTTATAACCTAAATCCACTATGTGAAAATTCCCTTCCAATGCTATTTTCGTTTATTCAGAATATGTATTAGTTAATTAAATATATTTGTCTCATATGGCTCGGTAGGTAACTAGTTGAGTATTACATCCCCTTAATGTTTACAGAGTGGCATTCGCACTATTACAATTACCAAAATGTATATTTTGGACAAGTGCTTTCTTTACAAAAATACGTCGCATATCACCGTTGATTATTAGCACTATAATAGAAGCTAAAAAGTGCGATGTTAAATAAAAAAATGAAAGAAATAATTATATTTTCTAATATAATTTATTTATATGGATGCAAAATTCGACAATAAAATGTGCCGGAGCTCTTTCAAAAATATGCATGCCTTCTATCTTTTCATACAACTTACAGTATAATAATTTTGTAATATTTTTATAGTTGTACTAATATTCTTTTTGTTTTATGTATAGTGTTAGTATGAAAGTATACTACGTTAAACGTTGTATAAAATTATGTATGCATAAAAAGTTTTTAAAGAAAAATGTATTTGTATTTTAAGGGGAGTCCGCAGAGTATAGTTGAATATATCACCACCCGAAAATTTGCGAGAAGAAGTGACGCTGCCGTCAGATAGGCTGAGTTGACATTCGACAAAAATTTTGAACAATTAAAAAAAAATAGAGTCTTTACCACACAAAATCAAAGTTGAGCGCCATAGTTATTGATGTAATGATTAATTACATATTACTTAGCTGATCGAAAAGTCAGTATTTTCGACGAATAGTGAGAAGTACGAAGTGACTTCGGTATGTGTTCTCAGAATTGATTCGTACTTCTTACTATTCGTCGAAAATGCTGACTTTTCGATCAGCTAAGCAATATGTAATTAATCATTACATGAATAGCTATGGCGCTCAACTCTGATTTTGTGTGGTAAAAACTCTATTTCCTTTAAATGTTCATAATTATTGTCGAATATGAACTTAGCTTATCTGACGGCCTTCCAGCAGCTTAAAGCTCTGTTGATGACAGCACCCGTTCTGCAAACTCCTGATGAGAACGATGAGTACGTTGTCCAGACAGACGCTAGTGATACTGGTGTCGGTGCAGTGTTGCTACAGATAGTTGGCAGAGAAGAGAGAGTCCTGGAGTTCGCCAGTAGAATCCTCTCGCACGACGAACGCAATTACAGCGTCACAGAACGGGAATGCCTGGCCGTAGTATGGGCGATTAAGAAGTTTAGACCATATATCGAAGGTTACCAATTTAAAGTTGTCACTGACCATAGTCGTTGGTTATGCAATATACGTAATCCAACGAGCCGGCTCGCCAGATGGGCGTTAGAACTCCAGTCTCATAACTTTACTATTGAGCACAGGAAAGGAGCTCTAAACTACGTTCCTGATGCACTTTCTCGTATGTATGAGGAAGACGAGCCGGCCTTATCCTCCGTCTCTTGGAGCCAGACTACTAAGCACCCCTGGTACCTTTCGTGGACCAAAGACGTAAGTGAGCGGCCAAGAGAATTTCCTGATTGGAATATCTAAGGTAGAAATCTGTATTCATATCGAGTGGATACCAAATTGGATGATGCCATGGAAGATCAAGACGCTTGGAAGTTGGTCGTACCCGAAGAGCACAGGCAGACCATCCTCCGAGAATGTCATGATGATCCGGTAGCTGGCCACTTAGGAAGAGAAAAGACATTTGCTCGAGTGGCAAAGTTATATTATTGGCCACGTTACTATGCCGAAGTTGGCGAGTATGTACGTAAATGTCAGGTGTGCCAGCAACGCAAGGTGGAGCAACGCCCTCCCAAGGGTTTGATGGATAGGCGAGTGGTTGAAAAGCCATGGCAAGTGGTAGCAGGGGATGTTAGTGGACCACTGCCCCGCTCCACACACGGATTTGAATATATTTTGATCTTCCAAGACTTGTTAATGCGCTGGATTGAAGCAGTGCCGATCCGGAAAGCTAACGCTAAGACGATCGTAAAAGAGATACACGAACGAGTCGTCCTCCGTTTTGGCACACCGGGAGTATTTTTATCTGACAACGGCACTGAGTTCAAGAACAAGCTCGTAGATGATTATCTCGTGGAACGAGGAATATTTCATACAACTAGTCCTCCGTACCACGCTCAAGCCAATCCCGTCGAACGTGCTAATCGGACGCTGAAAACGATGATAGCGTCTTCTATTACCGAGAAGCACAACACTTGGGACAAAAAGTTAGGATGAAGTCCGGCAGCCTGAGCCACCCGGCACTGCTCGTCGAGTTCAAGACGAGCTGACTCAGCAACGTTTGGAATACCAGCGTTTGCTTGAGTGAAGTGATCGAGGGAAGAGAAACCGATCTACGAGGGAATAGAAACCCGAACGCGACACGGTTCCTGCGAGTGAAGACGTCTCACGCGGCGAGACGCAAGCGAGCGCCGTTCCACGCTAGGAACGAGATAACGCGAATGCCGTGCTCCCCGTTAAACGAAGTAGAGGTAGGCCGCGTAAATACGTAAGGGTCGTCGCTAGACCGCGGGATCGGTCGACGGTAATTCCGACGGTTAGCCACCGCGGGCTAGCCAAACGAGTTAGAGGCAGACCACGACAGAACTGTAGTTAATGTCCGGATTTTTGGGCCAGTTTGTTTTGTACCTGTGTAGCCACTTCCCATCCCAAATTCGTCAGGAATGCAGAAACCACATCACGGGTTTGTGGAATCTGGAAGGGGGGTGTAACGGTAAGGTATTGTTTACCTTACCGTTTGACGAATTCGAGCAACACGAGCGAACAGTATTGTAATGTTCGCATCGTCTCGGGCCGGCGAGATTCAGCTCGGCTCGGTTCGTCGTGGCTACACGGGCGAGATCGACTTCGCGCGCGAAAGATTCGAGAGGTGATTAGAGAGGTAAGGGGGAGATTCGCGCGCGCTGCGAAGAGATATAGCCGCCTTGTTACGCGACAGGTGTGATCCCCCCGCATCCCGTGTTCAGCTTCACCGCGTTGTATTTTACCGTGCGTTTCGTGTGTGTATTTCGACTGCAGGCAAACCCTGCATTTGCAGTGAGTGGTGGAACACCGGGAATCGACCACATCGAGTTAAAGTAACATATCACTCTAAATTCAAAGACTTTCAATATCATTTAAATATGCTAGTTGTACCAAATATTGATAATGCCGTGGCTAACAATGAGTTTCAAATATTTTAAAGCCATGGAGGAATACATTTGTGTGGTAAATGAATCCAGCAAGTAAGACCTGTTTTCAACAATGCGTACATCATCACCGGTGACATTGAGCAAATGTATCGGCAAATTTTAGTACATCCAGATGACCGAAAATTTCAGAAAATCCTATGGTACTTAGACGGGAAAATTCATACCTTACAGTAAGAAACATAAAAAAACTTTAATGGTGATTTTCGGTTGCAGTGAATAACAATATGACAACCATTCTTTATTTATCCTCCATTTAATTGTACATAGCGGAAGAGCAAAGGAAGGGGGCGGGGTAAAATCAGAAAAATTCAAAAAATATTTCATAGGGATTTTTGGTACGAGTGAATCACAATGTGCCAACCAATATTTTTTGTCCCCCATTTTAAAGATGAGAGAAGGAAGGGGGAAGGGGGGATAGGGAAGACTAAAAATATAAGAATTCTGAAAAAACTATATTGGCGATTTTTGGTTACACTGAATATAATATGACAACCAGTCTTTATTTATCCCCTATTTAATGGTTTACAGGGTAGGGGAAAAGATGTGGTGGGGTTAAATTCGAAAAATTATTTCATAGGGGTTTGCGGTACGATGCATAGATTTTTAGGGTATTTAAAGAGGACCCAGAATGGACGACAGAAAGGCGAAGCTCTGCTAGTCAACTCTTTAATTTTTATCCGAGGGCGGAGCTCTACTAGATTTGATTTTAGATTTGATTTTTTTTACCTGGTTGTTATCTGAAACAGTACCTCGGTTTCAGACTAACACTTAACAGATTTGGTAGAGCGGACATGTAACAGCCGCCGCAACGCGGGAAAAATACGTTTATTTAAATACGGTAAGTTTAACCGTACCACTAAGCAGCCGTAATATTAAAATAAACATCCGTGTGGCAACCAAACTGTTATAATACTCATATATATCTATATATATTTGGGTACTAGGGTATATTCTTTTCGGCTATCTATACACCGAGAAATTCTTGGGGTACCCGATGTCCAACTACATTATTCGTGCATTCGTACGATGTTTAGGACGGCTGTTGCCCCAAAATGGTATAAGAACTGTTCAAAAGTGGCGCTGTAGTCGCAAAACAAAACACTTTTTCGTCATTTAGGATAGCAGAGCTCCCAAAACTAGGAGAGCTGCTGTACTAAAGGTAATGTACTGTATTTGTCCTTCACATAAGTACAGAGGGTGCCCCAAGAATTTCTCGGTGTACGCTTTGTAATATTCGTAAAGGCAAACCTGATATTTTATATTATTTTAATTACTGAACCAACCGTTTTGTTGACAATAATTATTATTTGGAACTGCAATTTATTTATAACAATTCTTCTTTGCATTGCATTTTATTTACAATATTATTGTTTGAATAGCAATTTATTGACAATAATTTATGTTTTCAGCGGGAACAATTTTTAATTTAAACAGCATTTATTTATAATAATTCTTATGTCGATTATTAATTATTAATGTTTGTAATACTATAACATTGCGTATATTTCATTCTATAATTTGTTAACGTGTTCGCCGTGCAATTGTTTATATAATCAAAATTAAAATTGTTATTTAGCTTAAATAATTTTATGCAATTGCTTATAAAGTATTGTAATTTTATGTGTTTTTGTCCATTAAAAAGTTAGAAGAATTGAGTTACATATGTTCATTTAAAAAGAAGACATTATATAAATATGTTAACAAGTTTAAATAAATAATGCATGATTAATACGAATAAAAAATATATTATTTTATTATTCCACATTATATCCTACATCACTACTCTCAAAATAACTGCTCGCTACTCCTGGAGACGTGAGGCTAGTCCTAGTCAAACAAAAGCGAATGGAACGCGAATGGTTTATTAACCATTTGCCTTCTTGTAATATTTTTATAATAGTTGGTACAAGTCTGGACGTGACAAACTATATGTCAACCAGTCTTCATTTATCCTCAATTTAATGGTAGATGGGGGAGGAAGAAAAGAGAGAGGAGGGTAAAATTAGAAAAATTCCAATAGTAGTTTTTAGGGGTTTTTGTTTAGACAAAAACAGTACTATTATTCTAATAAATTTTGATAACTTAAATAATGTAATATATATTTTATTTAACGACACGTTTTATTTTTTTTATTACATTTAAATAGATGTTTTTTACAAACATTTTTCATCATCCGCTATTTGAAAGATGTAAAATGCGTAATTTGGATAAAAAAAATTAAAATATTATTTTTCATTCATTATTTTTAATATATTTTTAATAATACTATCTACATTTTCGTTGCATTTAATAAAAATTTCTTTATACAAGATTTTTGAAAATAATACAAAATCAATTAAATGTGAAAATATATTTTCGATATGATCTATGATAAAACTTAAAAAGATATAAAAAATTTAAAAAATAAATATAAAATTAGTATAATATTGACCGAGGGAGCATTAGCGACCGACGAATTGTTGCTAGTCCCCAAATATAATGAGTTCGCAATCACAGTATTCATCCCTTATCCGTGTTACTTTATTAGCGAATTCTTCGTTTATTGAAGTTGAAGATGAAGGTGGTATATATACTGTATCTACAATAAAGAAAGTATGATGAAATCTTATTTTAGCAAAAACATATTCATCTGAGGATAATTGTAGTACAATGGATGAAGATAGTAGCTTATTGTTTACAGCGATTAATACCTCACCGTCTCTCTTATCAATATTACTCGGACTCCCTCTGTCAAATCTGAATATATTATAATCATGCAAGCCGATTTTATATTCTGGTATACCACTATGACGTCATGTTTCGGTGAAGCATACAATGTCTGGAACATTGACAAATTGATACAAATTAACGTGTAGAAGGTTCAGTTTATTTCTAATACTGCGCACATTTTTGTAATACAATATAACACCACTAACTTTTATACTGCTTAGTTTTTTGGCAATGATCTGGTACGAGATGCAGTTGGAATGGATATGCTGGCAATACTAGCAGTATGTGACGCCTAAAGAATTGTTGGAATACCATCAACTTATTTGATTATCAATCCTGCTTCACCTTCTTCTTTTCTTCTATTTAACTCAGTTATAATACTTTTAAATTGTCGTTGCTGTAATTTCGTTTTATCATAAGACAGTTTGATGGTAGAATACTTAGGATCTATCTTCTTTTTGTTAGTAAGTACTCTTCGAACATCATCTTTGCAATTCAAAGTTACACATATTGGCCTAGTCTTACCATTGTTAAATGTGCCCATTCTGCTATGACGGATACTAGTTAAGTCAATATCAGCCATTATAAGGATATCGCAGATGAAATCTTGATTCTTACTCTGTGTGTTCGAGTCTGATACATTAAACATAATAAGATTATTTGATCTTGATAAACGATCCTGAATTTCATTTATTATCAACACTTGACTCGAGTGACTGGAATCGAGAGAGAAAGACAGATTTGATGATTTCAAGTACTCAACATCTAGAATTAAAACAGAGATCTTTTTCAACGTCAGGTTGAATTTTGTTTACCGACTCACTAACACTAGTAAATCCCTTTTCAGTACAGGATTTACATTTAAAAACTATCAGAGGTTTACTTTTGAGTTCAACAACTTTAATTTCTGAAGCAGTTAATTCCGAGTATGATGTAGTAGCAAGTAATAGATTATTACATATAGAACAGGTCATGATAACATTGCCAGTAGCAAAGTATTTTTTACATGCTCGACATGAAGACATGGTTGCGAACAATGAGATATAGTTTAACAGATAAAACTTAAATCTACTTTTAACAGCAAAATCGCAAAATTTCAGATTAGAACGGCATTTTACATATGAATTGTATCTAATACAGCACCATAACCTTGTAACGGTATTAATTATTAAAAGACGTTTTGAATTAAATTAATATCGTTTAGTAAACGCGAGTATTCGATATAATAACTTTTCTCGGAAACGGCGCAGCGAACGAACAACGATCCGTGCGTAAGGGAGGGAGAGAGGACCTCTAGATGGCCCACGGAAAATTTAGTACGGCGAAGGACGGTCAACGCTACGGTTTAGCTAGGCCGTGCTACGAGCGAATAGAAGATACGTGTGAGGAAACTCTACCGCGATGCAGACGAGCGATCGAGAATCGGTACGTTTCCCGGGGGACGCGTGCTATCGCCGTAGACGAGAGGAAACGCAGCGAGCCCAAGGAAGCGGGGCTCGACGTAGTGGTTCGTGTGGGAATCGTGCCATGAAGGAGACGGTGCGCGACGTGCTCCGCCGTCTCCCCTTCTGTGTTTTTCCTTGGTCCTTGCCTCGACGAGAAGGCTACCTGCCCGATAGACGGCTAGGAGGCCTAAGGCGTAGTTGCCGTCCGGGACATTATAAGGACGCCACATCAAGCGTAAGTCGGGATAAAATCCCTTACTTCAATACAGCGTGATCGCGAGCGGATCATAGTTGCAAGCGGGCAACGCGTTCAAAAATCGAGAGCGAGAGAGAAGGGACGACTCGGCCGGCGACTCCCGTCTCTCTCACTCTAATACTTAGAAGTAAACCTCTTAAAGCTTTCCTCGCGATATAGCTTAGGACGATCCCGCCGAGGGATCGACGTGGCTTCATACGAGACACTAATCGGGATTTCGCGTAACGTCTATACGACACAACCGCACGCATTATTACATTCCTTTGTAACTTTCTTTAGTTGTAACTTTGATTTCATTTAATAAATTGAGCATAATTAATTCTTCAACTTGAGTTTATTTACTTTTGCATGTATGTGTCGTGTTGTCTATTGAATCCGAAATATTACAAAACCACTTTGTAGAGGCGAGACTCACACCGAGTAATGAGCCTCTCGAGTTCACGTACTCGGAGGCTAAGTTAAAGGTAAGACCGAGAGACTAAGACGAAGAGCGCGGTGCTCCCCGTGTCATTATACCCGGACGGCAAGGAAAAGCCGCCCGATTTAACGGAGGTACCGGTATTGCACAGTGCGGCCAAGGTAAGCACGTCGGTACGCGCGGGCCGCATTGACCGCATCGGGAGAGGTAGAGACCCCATGCCGTGGCCCCTATGGCCATGCTTCTAATTTCGGTCTTAATTAGAGGTAGACCCCGTTACAACCTATAAAATTACAACTGTAAATTGAATCCAATATGCACTGCACAATATACACTGAAGACATACAATAAGATAAAAGAATATAAGAATTATAAAAAAAAGTATAATGGAGATTTTCGGTTATGGTGAATAACAATATGATAACCAGACTTTATTTATAGTTCATTTAAAGATATATAGGGGCGGGAGGAAGGCGAGGGGGGGGGGTAAAATTAGAAAAATTCCAAAAATCTTTTAAAAGCATTTTTGGTATGAGTGAATAACAATATGCCAACCATTTTTCTTGTCCCCTATTTTAAACATGAGAGGATGGGGGGGGGGGGGAGAATAAAATATAATTATTCTAAATAAACTTTAATGGTGATTTACGGTTACGGTGAATAAAAATATGACAACGAGTTTTTATTTATCCTCCATTTCGTTTATAGAGAAGTGGGAAGGATGGGGTGGGGAAAAATTAAAAAAATTATTTTTTTAAGAGTTTTCGGTACAGGTGAATAACTATATGATAACCATTGTTTCTGATCATCCATTTGGTGATAGATAGAGGAGGAGATAGGAGGGGGGGGTGAAATTAAAAACATTCCAAAAATATTTTATAGGGATTTTTGGTACTGGTGAATAGCAATATGCCTACCATTCTTTTTCATCCCTTATTTTAATGATGAGAGAAGGGTGGGGATTAAAAATATAAGAATTTTAAAAAAGTATAATGGGGATTTTCGGTTATGGTGAATAACAATATGACAACCAGACTTTATTTATAGTCCATTTAATGGTAGATAAGGGCGGGAGGAATAAGAGAAGGGTAAAATTAGAAAATTTCCAAAAAAAATTTATAGGGATTTTCGGTACAGGTGAATAACAAGATGACAACCATTCCTTTATATCCACCATTTAATGGTAGATAAGAAAGGGGTAGAAGGGGGGTAAAATTAGAACAATTCCGAATAGATTTTATAGGGGTTTTCGGTAGGGGTAAATAATAATTTTTTTTTTTTATTTTAACGTCGCTCTTTTTATGCTCCCAAATCGGTGCTAATTAACGCCAGAGGTCATACGATGTCTTTGTTAAGAAAGCACTTATTGAAAATTTATTCCCCAGTGGTGCTTGTATCAATCGGCCGGGGCCGGGAATCGAACCTGGGACCTCCAGATTAAGAGTGCGACGCCCTACCGACCGAGCCATCGCAGGCCTCAGAAAAACAATATGCCAACCATTATTTTTAGTTCTTCATTTTAAAGATAAGAGAAGGAGGGGGGGGGGGAGATTATAATATAAAGATTCTAAAAAAACTTTAATGGCAATTTTCGGTTACGGTGAATAATTATATGACAACCAATCTTTATTTATCCTCCTTTTAATGGTGGATAGGGGAGAAGGAAAAAGTGGAGGGGGTAAAATTAGAAAAATTTCAAAAATATTTTATAGTCTATTAAAAGTTAGAAGACTTTTGATTAATATAGTAACAGACAGAAAAAACTCATAAAGTCACTAAACTATTAAATAAATTTATCCTACATTAAATAAAATTAACAGTAGATATAATAAATTTTGTAGATTATGCATACTTAATTTTACAAATAAGGAATAATTTTTTCCGTCACATAGCAAGTTTCATTTTTTTGTGTAATGAAAAAGCATTTCAAGGTACCCCCATATCTACGGTTCGCATCCGAATCTCTACATTCGTTGCGCCGTGATTTATTCTTTTACCGACCGTGGGTTGTGAAGAAACATATATGCGAACTCTCAAATTTCTTTTAAATTTGAACGCAGCGGCTTCTGTAGACGTAATTATCAGCTCACGATGGGGTACCAATAATTTGTTTTTTTTATAGCAAACGATAGATGTACAATTATTTTTTATTTTTTTAATATTTTTTAATATATATGTATAAAACATTTTGTTTTATGCAATGTTAATAATTCTTATTTACATTAATATACATGGTATATTGAAAATTCCGGAACGGCAATTTTCTAAAATGCTATCCTACCGTGTTATCTTACCCGTCTATGCCCTTAATTAAATAATAAAAAAGCAATTAGTCTTAATTTGAAACTTTATTTGTACTATTTCAGTTATATATCATTTAATATACTATACAGAAATATAATATATAGAAATTTGATAAATAAATGCTGTATACTAGTGTAAACAGTAATTTCTCAGCATATTATTTGCTTTTTTTAGCCAGTGTATAACTATTGATAATCTTGAGGCTCGTATTGAGGAGTTGCAGAAAAAATATGAAGAATTGAAACAGTATGAAGTCCTTTTACGAGAACAGAAAACACAATATGATCAGCTGGTTGTCGCGGACGTTCTAAGGACCGAAATAACGATTTCGCAGTTGGACGCTAGCAGCTCACAAAATGTAAGTGTAAATATACGATTTTCCGTGATTATTCGGTGCAAAAATTTTGTAGAATGTTTTTGTTATATTGACCTGGAACTTTGTAGAATGACTTATTATATAATTATCTAGTGTTTCTGTATTTAGCTTTAGCATAAAATTACATACTATTTTAAATAAATGCAATAATTATCTTTTCTTGCTCGGTCGGTAACCCACCGTGTATGCTACTTCCTTAATATTAGAAGCCTACAGACAAACCACAAATTCATTTTTTCCTATTCGAGCGCGTCGAGTTCTTCGACTAGTTTTAAGTATGGCTTCGATGTATACAACAATTTATTAGCAAATTTGATTATTTCTTTGAAAGTGTTACGTCCTAGGGTAGACGTAACGTAGAAAAATAAAAGGAAATGAATTTAAATTGAAATAGAGGTTTCCCGTTTTAGTACGCGTATAGCGTCAAGGATGGGTGGCAATTTCTCTTGTTACAGCACAGGTCATAGACCCTTCCAAAATGTATGTGCATGGCTGAGTCTGAGGTGCAACAATGAGCGAAGACGAGGTAAGGAAAATAACCAACCTTAATCGGACGGGAGATCTACGGCTGACCGGTGGCTGCAACTGCTCTGCTGTCTCTCTCGCTCTCGTTGAACTTAGGTGTAGCGGCTCTCGTACAATATGAATGCGGTATAAACTAGTCAGAATTTAAAGGGACAGAAAAATGACAGGTGTGTAATGATTTAATGAGACTGAGCAAATAACTTTCGATTCTGTTGCTTTATTTCGCATTAAGTTTACAGGTTGTTTTTGAATAGAAGATTAACCTTCCTAAAAGAAAGACTAAGGTGCAAGAGCTCTGACTCCCGGCGCGACATCCCTATTTATATCAAGGGTTTAGGGTGGAGTTTTGGTTCTTCTTAACTAATCAAACTTGGTTACATCCTTGTATATTACTTAATTAATTTATTTTTTGTTGTGCGTGTTCTAATTAAGTTATTGGCTAGAATTTAAGGCGGTTCCTAACTTGACGAGAACATTCTACTCTGTGTGTGTAGTGCGTGCGCACATGTGTGCGTATGCATGCTTGCATTTTTGTATGTGTGTGTGTGTGTGTGTGTTGCGTCTATGATGACGCGTTACCTCTCCACTTAAAGAAGTTTAACGCCAGGCGTAAACGTCCAAGCGTCATCTTTGTTGTCTTGTTTTGTTGTTTTATTTTGTTTTGTTATTACTTTTTTTTGTTGTGTTTTGTTTTATTATTTTTATTTTTTTGATTCTTTTGTGTTGTGTTGTTATTTTTTTGTTCTTTCTCTTTTTTTTTTTATTTTTCTTGGTCTTAAAACTAGATATTACAATCATTGTATCTATACATTATAATATTTTGTTTTATAGTATAAATAGACATATGAATATATTTCTTTTTTATTTTTATTTTATTTGAGTGCGCTTATTTTAATAAACTTAAAAATGTCATGAGGAAGGAAAGGCTAAAAGTAAGGAAGGGATCATCCATTTTATTAATATTGTTGTCTAGCTGCTCTTCTTTGTCTTCTAAGAAGTTCGTACACTTCCTCCTTGCATACATCGCAGACGTAAAGTGTTAAATGTCCATATTCCCAGATGCACCAACAATTCAATCCCTGGTATCTGGGGATAATAATGACGCGTGTTTTTCATTCTTAAGCCACATTCCACGCAACGAGCTGGTCGCTCGACTTCTTCCGTGCTGCCGTAATCCAGTAGGAATAATCCTTTTAGATTCAGATCGGTGTCGCAACGATTTCTTTCTCCTGGCTCCAGTAACCCGTCCATTATGTTCTCTAGAAATCTGCGATATTTCTGCCGGTGGTACCGCACTGTATCTGTCACTACAATTCCTCTCTCGTAGGTGTTGCGTGTTCCCCCATTCGCTGACTATTCTTTCGTCGCGAGTGTCTGCTGGATAGTGATGTCCAGCTATTCCTATTTGGAGACGTGTTGTCCGACGTACTTGTCCGTCTCTCATTAGGTATACCCATAAATAAAAATACTTCCTTAAAAGATCTCACAAGACCGTTGTTCTCTTTAAAACTCGTCGTTCCGCCATCCACCCTTTGACGGTTCGGGTTCTACGTCCATGTCCCAGTTGTCGTTGCACATCTTGATGCGCGAGGGTTGATGTGCGACGCGTTGCTGCTACAAATAAGAATAGACTGTCAAGCATGAAACCCCCCTGTCTATAGGCTGGTACTAATCAACAAGCTGGTACTGTTGAATTTTATGTTTTCTCCGCCCCCGTGACTTAATTATGATGCGGGAAAACTCTGGATTCCCTAGCGGAAATAATCATATGCGTATAATATTTATAAATACTTAATAAAAGTTATTAGCTTTTACTAGATTTTCATAACACTTTATAAAGTGCGGATTTTGGACTCTAGTAATAGTTTAAAAAATTTGCTAATGTATATAAGATTTTATTAGTTATTTTTAAAATTTCGTAAATATTTCTAAGCTTTATTAGTTTTTATTAGATTTTTGTATTTCGAAAATATCGTGAAAAACGACAAAATGACACTAATAGTAATTGTTGCATTTTCCTCTATTTAACTGTTTTTAGCTGTTTCTAAGTGATGTATGCAAAAAAACAAAAGCTATTAATAAAAGATTGCTATTGGTAAATATTCATAAATATTCTAAATACTTATTTACTGTATATAATAATTTAAAAAAGTTTTTAGTAGTTATTAGCTTTTTTAAACTCGCACATTTCTTTTGCTTTTGAAAAAAACCTAAAAGCTAATAAAATCTAGCAAAAGCTAAGAAGAGCTAATAAAAGTTATAAATTCTTACTTACTATTAACAGAGTCCAAAATCTGCATATTATAAATAAATTATAAAATTTATTAGCTCTTCTTAGCTCTTTCTGGAAAAATAAATTTCCACGTGGGTTGGATAAAAAAAAAGGAAATAGGTAGAGTCAAGAATTTTTTTGACGGAATTGCTGATATTATATATCTTATTCATATACATATATTTACTTATTGCGCAAGTTCGAAAGCCGTTATAATTTCTTTATAAACAAACATTTATATTTAAAGAATAAACAAGCATATTGTTTACTGTATATTTTTTATTATAATGAGTAATTGTTAATTATAAATCAATTTTAAGTGCCTTAAACATTGTTGCTTGGTTCATTTTGCTCGGATAAAACTGGCGTGTTCGGAGGTGGTTTTGGTTCATACGTCTTGGGTGGTGCTTTCGGAATTGTACTCGGTAGTCCCAAGTTCGATTTCGGGCAATGTATTTTCCGTCGCTGATTAACACCAATCTGGAAGCATAAAACGAGCGACGTAAAAAAAATAGAATAGTATTTTTTTTATTTATTCGCGCTTTTCCTTTCAACTTTTGAAAGGAATTGGGAGTCCGCAACCAAAACATTTTAGAACAGTAAAAGTACAAATTAAATCGCGTACCGTTCGTGTAACACTTAATGAAAAACAATTTCTCCGCATGTGATAATTTTGTCGTATAACAATAATGGCACGTGTATGCAGTATGACCAAAATAGCAAAATCACTCCCAATTTCTTACTAAAACTGACATTTTTTTGTATTAATACGGTATACTGCTTAAACTTATAGAATATTCTTATACTATCTAAGTATGTTATATATGCGTGGTTCTCTGTGACATCGAAGATGAAAAAAATGAATATTGCTATAACTGTGGGAATATGTTTTAGAGGTGTCCACACTGAAAAAAAATAAAGCAGAATCCGCCGTAAACAGCGAAGAGACTTCTACTTTTGATAACAAAAGTAATTTGTGCTAGGCTACAAAGCAGTTTCTGCTTGGGTCTCCGGTATATTCGCATTTTGCTTCCGAGTAAGACATTACTTACTTTTTGACTGTACGTTTTTCGTATATATTATTGACTGTATACTTGTAAAAGTTAATTTCAATAATCAAACATATAATAATTTCCTTTACTTTCAACTATCTTAAAATGTTTACCCTCTTTTTCTTTTTTAACAATTTTAAAGTACATATATATATTCTAGGTCTATCTCTTTCTTAATGTCGAGTATGTATTGCTTGATAGGCCCAAGTAGAAACTGCTTGGCTTCTAAAGGAATAACAACTTTGTCTCATTTACCGGAATCACCACGGTAGATATTGCTTGGCTCTCAAGCAAATTCTGCTTTATTTTTTTTTTTCAGTGCAGTAGTTCTCCTGAATTTTTCAGATTTTTTCGGGACCATTATTTTAAGTTACACAGACAGTCAAAGTTGACATTTTAGCACTTTTTTGCATTATATGCCCATTTTCATGAATTTGTAGCTTCCAGGGGATGCATTTTTCACTAAAAACATAAATATGACTTTTTTTGTAAAATTTTCTGAACTTTTCATTAAAAATACTTTTAAAGACATAAATGTATGTTGTCACACTCTTGCAAGCCATTTAAACCTTAAATAGTGAAAATCAGCAATTCTGCTCCGGACTCTGGAAACCTAATGCTGTCTAAATATGTCTTTTTATAGTCAGAAACTGCCCATAAATTACAATAACTGAATATACGTATTTAATACAAAACCCATATAAATAAATCAGATCTAAGATTATAATGAGTAATATGATAACGTGACAATGACAAGTTTGTGAAATTTAAACAAAGTATTGCTGATTAATAATAATAATAATAATAATAATAATAATAATAATGTTGTTACTTTTATAGTAATCCTTCAGATTAGTATCATAATTCTTAAAGTGGTTGTAAAATTGAAAATCCAGCATTATAAAGTTTAAAAATTAATTTTTTATAATTGTATAATAATATTTTCTAAAAAATTGAAAAATTTCCACTTTTCATGGTCAAATAACTCTTAAGCAAATTATTTTTAACACTTAAATTTTTTTTGTATGTTATGGAAAATGTTTCTAGCCTGTTCTCAAATTTTGGAGTGATTTAAAATTTTCATCGTACCACTTGACGTGAAATAGCCCATATATGTGTATATATATGTATGTATGTATGTGGGTGTGTGTGCGTGCGGCGGAATATTTATATAATATATATATATTTTAAAATTGTTTTTTCAAGAATACATAATATATGTATTTTTTCCGTGCGCAAAAAAATAGTTGTGAACATAACATGAAAGAATGTGTATTTGTTGACTCATTCTTGATAAAACTCATAAAATTTTTAAACGTATACTCAATGCAATTGAAAGTACTCAAATCAAAAACACCTTTCAAAAAGGTGTCAAAACCCGCAAGTATATGTGTTATTCTAATCAAACTTTGAAAATTGTTATCTGATAAATAAAATTGTTATCTGTCTGATAAATTTTAAAGTATAAGATAAAAATATCTTTGATTCTAATTCCCATATTTTCTCTACTTATTACCTATACTACCATACTTTCTCTACTTATTACCTTACTACCATATTTTCTAACTTATATTCCATAATATTTTTCTGCAATTGAAAGTATTCAATTCGAAAACACCTTCCAAGAAGGTGTCAAAACCCGCAAGTATTGTGCTATTCTAATCAAACTTTGAAAATTGTTATCTGATAAATAAATTCTGCAATTCAATCTGACATTGTTATCTGATAAATAAATAATTTTAATTTCTAACTACCTTATTTTATCTATTTCTTTGAATTTTAATGAAACATTTTTATAAATATTACGAAAATTTCGTATAAAAAATTTCTGCAATTGAAAGAATTGAAATCAAACTGAAATCGACAAGTATTTTGAATCGTACCATAAATTTATATTTTATATAAACATTTTTATATATATTACTTAAACTTCGTAAAAAGTTTCTGCAATTGAAAGCACTGAAATCAAACTGTAATCGACAAGTATTTTGAACCATGCAAAAATTTCTACCAATCTGAATACAGATTTTTTTATATGAAAAGTATCTTACACTAATATTTTTCATTTCTGGCCCTCACATGTTTTACAGTAATAAATAAATAATATTCTAATGATATTAATTTGTGCAAAATTAATTTCTGCAATACTAATAAAATGGACATTTCTTTTTTATTCTTTTAAATAATAAAATAATACTTGGCACCGTTGGTTAAACGCTTCATATATGTGTTAATTCTGACTATATTAACTGATGTTACATTTTATAAATAATTACATACATCTTAGCTTTTATCTTAGTAATTAATTAATTAATTGGTAAAATCATGTAGATTGTATATCCTTAGTTAAGTGAAATAATAATTATTTTACATAACTACTAAGAAAAACTTGCTAATCAGCGACGGAGGTCATACGATGTCTTGGTGAAGAAAGCACTCGTTGAAAATACAGTCGCTAGTGGTGCTTGTGTCAATCGACCGGGGCCGGGAATCGAACATGGGACCTCCAGATTACGAGTCCGTCGCCCTACCGACCGAGCCATCGCAGGCCTCTTTTAGGAACTTTATTAGATAAAAATAATGATGTCTATTTTATCATTGGTGATGTAGGATATTAAAATTGCCAGATAGTATTGCAATATTTATATATTATTACTCATTGCAGTTTCTTCACGGTATTATATACTTTCATAAATGTAAAGGAATACATTAGTAAGTCAGAATTAACACATATATGAAACGTTTAACCAACGGTGCCAAGTATTATTTTATTATTTAAAAGAATAAAAAAGAAATGTCCATTTTATTAGTATTGCAGAAATTAATTTTGCACAAATTAATATCATTAGAATATTATTTATTTATTACTGTAAAACATGTGAGGGCCAGAAATGAAAAATATTAGTGTAAGATACTTTTCATATAAAAAAATCTGTATTCAGATTGGTAGAAATTTTTGCATGGTTCAAAATACTTGTCGATTACAGTTTGATTTCAGTGCTTTCAATTGCAGAAACTTTTTACGAAGTTTAAGTAATATATATAAAAATGTTTATATAAAATATAAATTTATGGTACGATTCAAAATACTTGTCGATTTCAGTTTGATTTCAATTCTTTCAATTGCAGAAATTTTTTATACGAAATTTTCGTAATATTTATAAAAATGTTTCATTAAAATTCAAAGAAATAGATAAAATAAGGTAGTTAGAAATTAAAATTATTTATTTATCAGATAACAATGTCAGATTGAATTGCAGAATTTATTTATCAGATAACAATTTTCAAAGTTTGATTAGAATAGCACAATACTTGCGGGTTTTGACACCTTCTTGGAAGGTGTTTTCGAATTGAATACTTTCAATTGCAGAAAAATATTATGGAATATAAGTTAGAAAATATGGTAGTAAGGTAATAAGTAGAGAAAGTATGGTAGTATAGGTAATAAGTAGAGAAAATATGGGAATTAGAATCAAAGATATTTTTATCTTATACTTTAAAATTTATCAGACAGATAACAATTTTATTTATCAGATAACAATTTTCAAAGTTTGATTAGAATAACACATATACTTGCGGGTTTTGACACCTTTTTGAAAGGTGTTTTTGATTTGAGTACTTTCAATTGCATTGAGTATACGTTTAAAAATTTTATGAGTTTTATCAAGAATGAGTCAACAAATACACATTCTTTCATGTTATGTTCACAACTATTTTTTTGCGCACGGAAAAAATACATATATTATGTATTCTTGAAAAAACAATTTTAAAATATATATATATTATATAAATATTCCGCCGCACGCACACACACCCACATACATACATACATATATATACACATATATGGGCTATTTCACGTCAAGTGGTACGATGAAAATTTTAAATCACTCCAAAATTTGAGAACAGGCTAGAAACATTTTCCATAACATACAAAAAAAATTTAAGTGTTAAAAATAATTTGCTTAAGAGTTATTTGACCATGAAAAGTGGAAATTTTTCAATTTTTTAGAAAAATTTCTATTTTTAAAGCCATTTATCTCAAAATCTTGATTTTTTTGAAAAAACATTACTAACAACTTTTGTTTAATTTAATCTTTAGAACTTATCTACCCTGGTTACATTTCTTAATTTTAAAACCTCGAAGAGATAGAACACCCGGACATATTGAATATCAAAAAAAAGGCTACTACACCATAATCGATATTAATCTAACACCTCTCAAAAGTTCACATTTTTCGCGAGCTTTCGAATGGCTTGGGTTAGATTATTGGCCAAGACCGCTGGTGTAACTTATGCCTCATAAACCTCATAAAATCACTAATTTTCACGTATTTTAGGACATAACTTACACCAAAGGGTAATATATGGGGTATTCCACGTGAAGTGGTCCGATCAAAATTTTAAAATGCACCAAATTTTGGGTATACTTTGCAAATGTTTTTCAGAATTTAGAAAAAAATTTTTAGGTACTGGAATCTATATGCTCAAAAGTTATTCTAACCTCAAAAAGTGAATTTTTCCATATTTTTTTCAACACCAGCTGGGTTTACCGCTATATAACTCAAAATCTATCAACTTTTACTATAGAACATTATATGTAACATTGGTTGCTAATTATATCTAGAATTTATTCTTCTGGGTTAGAATTTCTAATCTCAAGGTCAATGTTACATAAACTACATGTCAATATTCAACTTGAAAAAAGTGCAAGTGCGCCACCTTTGATTTTTTTATCCAAAAGTCTAGAAGAAAGCTTGGAGCAATACCTTTAAAACAGAGATCGGCGTTAATGATTAATTCATTAATATTATTTGCTTTAATTAACGATACATTAGTAACTCGTTAATTGAAGTAAGTAATTTTTCCATTATTTAGTTAATGGATAATTTAAAGAAAAAATTAGCCATTAACCAATTAATGGTTAATGGCAAAAAAAAATTAGCCATTAACCGAATAATGGTTAATGGAAAAAAATATTAACCATTAGCCGAGTAATGGTTAATGGAAGAAAGAAATTAATCATTAACCTTGTAATGGTTAATGGAAGAAAAAAATTAATCATTAACCTTGTAGTGGTTAATGAAAAACCAAAGATTATCCATTAACCGAGTAATGGTTAATGGAAAAAAAATTACCCATTAACCGAGTAATGGTTAATGCAATGAAAAGATTACCCATTAATCTTGTGCCTATAAATTTTGACCAAATTATCGTCGAAAATGATGCTATCGCAATTAGTTACTTTTTGTATTTTTAGGTTACTAATAGTTAATAACCAATTCATTTATTAAAAAGTAAATAGTATATTGATTGACAAGGGCAGAAAATATAAGATATAATAAGATCATGTTTTATGATTTAATGATGAAATATAATTTACTTACTGTGATAATAACATAAATGATTCATATACCATATTATTTCATTATTTAATGAATAACATAAAGCTTAAGATAATTTACAAACTTAAAAATACGTGTCTAAACTTCATTCATAAATATCATTTATAAATACCATTATGAAGATAAGCATTCTTCGTAATATTTTAAATTATCTTAATATCTTAATCTTCATTATACAACAATCATCATATATTCATATATATTCGATTGTACCTCTTTGTATATATTTATATTTATTTCAATATGCTTTTTTATTCGTTCTTCATGTTAGCCTTCAAAAGGACTCGCTGTTCAAAATGTTCATTACTTAAGCGATTGAACCGCGGAATATTCCACATCGTAGCGAGATTAAACATTCGTTCTACAGAAGCAGAGGATGGAAGAATCGTATTGAATTTAATAAATGTAGCTTTTACTACAGGATACTTGTGTAGAATGTGTAATTCGCAAATTCGATCCTGGCAAAAGCTTTTAAATTCCTCATCATGGGAATCTTTCCCGATGACGTTCTGTGAAACAACGTCCATTTGGTTTCCACCATCAAAATCAAAACCGTCACTACTGATGTCCATCGGTTCAATAATAGGATCTTCTTGCTTAGATTGATCACACGAATCCATTCCTTCTTTCACAGCTTTCATTACCCTCTCCCTCGCCGTTTTCTCAAGACAATGTAGCCATCGCAACTTAAACTTTGGATGAGTAGCAGCCGCTATAGCTGCTGAGATACCTTCCTCTACGATATTAAAATAATTTGTAAATCTGAAAATGATATAAGATTGAGATGAACTCAGTAAAACTTGATCTTTTTTTTTAAAAATGCAAAATATATTTACCTTTTTTCTAAGCTGTCGATTAATGTTGTGATCAATTCCTTGCAATAATGAAAAGGTTCATTCTTCAACTTTTGCAACTTATTACGAGTAGAAATAATGGTTGGTAATAAGTACCCAAGGGACGAATCATTTTCACCCTGCATGAGATCAAGAGCTTGCGCAATTGGCTCATTGCACTTAACGTACTCTTCCAAAAATCTGCAAAATAAGAAAAAAAACCGCTGCTTAGTGCTAAGTAGTGCAACTAATATATAAAATGAAATTTTTCATGTAAGAATATGTTAAAATTTGACTTTTTTCAAAAATTGGATTGTAAAATTGCTTAACTTGCGTATTTCTATGTGAATTTAATTATATAACTTACATAAAATCTTCAGTCAAAAGAGAGGTATTCAAATCTAATTCCGCACTCAGATCCTCTAACTTTTCTTTCAATTTAAGAAGTTGCACAAAAGAATCGAAAAATGAGTTCCAGCGTGTAATTACAGGCCGCTTCAAAGCTTCTCCTAATACTTCAAGTATTATTTCCGATTTTTTTGGAGATCTTAACTGCGACCACAATGTGTTACATTTATTTATAACATCATTGTACATTAACTTTAAGCTTTCATTCGATTCAATGCCCTTTAAAGTATCAGTAGTAGCAATTAAATTTAAAGTATGAGAGGCACATCTTCTATGGGCAGGAAGCAATGTTGAAACGATATCACTCATAAGCAATACGGTAACGGAATCGTTTTCATTGGGATTTTCTGATACATCTTCCGTTTCCATTTCATCTGAAAATAGTACATTTGAATATTACATTTATTAGTTTAAAACAACGGGAAATATCAAAACGTGGAACTTTTAATGTGTATATTTTAACCTATTGACTCTAATAGATCAGATCTAACTCCGAATTCCTGAAAAGCCTTAACAAAATTGGAGCCATTGTCCGTCACTGTCGCTACTAGCTTTTCTCCCGTAAGACCATATTTCAAGTGTATTTCGTTTAAAATTTTCGCAATTCTGTCGTGTGTATGACTTCCTGGGAAACGTTGACATGCAATGGCATAAGAAACTCTTTTTAAAGATACTTCATCCATCCAATGCGCTGTTACTCCCATAAAACGACGATGGCGGCTTGTCCACACATCTGCAGTGGTACATACATACTTAACACGAGAAATTTCTTCCGTTATTTGCGACATTTTCTTACTGTGAAATTCTTCCATTTTTCTCGTCAGAGTTTTCGTTGACATATGACGAAGAGACTTATCACCTTGTTTTACTTCCAAATCTATAATAATGAAACCAATACATCTATTTACGAAAAACCGAATTTTAAATTATTTAATCAAACGCAATATTAATGAGTTAGAATAATTAATTTCGGCAATTTGCATGGTATTCCGAAGGTATAAAATACTTTGAAAATAAAAAAATTAGTTACCGTCAAATATTTTACGAAATGATGATCTCTGGACTAAATCATACGGTGAAAATGAATCAGCTATAAAATTTAAGATATTTTCATCGAATTGTTCTTGCGAAAAATTACAATATATCCTGCGAGAAATTTTTTCGCCGTCATTGAGTTTTTGTTTTTTGGCGAAACAGTATTGCTCAAAACCATCAACTTCTTTCGGGTGTACCCTCTGAAAGTAAATAAGAATTGAAAATGACTTTCTTTATGTTCCAAGCCTTGAATTTTAACTAATTGTTATGAATGTTGGTATCTTACCTTTAAATGAGTTTTGAAATTGGAAAGAGTTGCGAGGGTTCCCTTAATACCAGTAGTCTTATTATGCTGCTTAAGACATAGCTGACAAACTGCATAAATTGTTTTTGCCGTTGATTTAGACAGATCAGGTGTAAACCATGTACCATCTAAATGTGAACGTCGCTTACACTCATCGCTCAAATTAATTGGTTTAATGACTCCTACGTCAACAACGGTTTCAGATAAACTTGGCTCTGAATTTTGTTCTTGATTTATAGACATATCCTTTATGGAAAATTTTATTGCATTATTAGTCATTGTTCATTCGAAAGAAAAAATTAAACGGTAGAAAAAAATATCGTCGCAAAATGTCCCTAACACACGACTTTTTATATTACTTATAAGAAAAATAAAAATAATTATATGAATTTATAAGAATAATAATATATATAATTTTCATATAATATAAAATATTGTAGTAAAAAAGATTAACAAAACTACTGAATAATGTTTCGTTTACATGTTGCTTTTGTAATTTTAAAAATATTAAGTTTTGAAGCGGGAAATACAAATTTATATATACAAATATATTTATAGTTTTTAATAGAAATATGGGAGCGTCCATAATATAATATTTCCTACAATTAGAAAAGGAAAGACAAATAAATCTGCAGTTGAGTCAAAAACTGTTATGAAAATATCAGTTCAGTTAAGTATAACAAAAGCAAAATATCAGAAAAAAACAAAAGTATTATAAATCTTTGACTGAAACTATTATAAAAAGGCCAGTCCAGCTCAACAAAGAAACAAAAGAGAATAGAATAACAAAGAAAATAATATTTAGATTAAAATTATACTAAATTTAATATTAAGTTAATTGGTAGGGTACGGCGGCGGCCGAGCAAACCACGCGATCGGGCGCTCCGCGCAGCAATGCGCGGTATTTGGTGATTGATTACTTGTTCTACAATAAGTAAAATCGTTTTCAACTTTCAAATCACTTTTTCAACCCTTAAAACGCATTCTTAAATAAAAATAACCACACCACTCGAAAGCTGAGAAAAAAATCTTTCAATTTATATCTTGGGCTTAGTTTTTTTAAAGTCAAGGGTTAATTTGTAAGCGAGTTGAACAGAGCGCCTTTTGCGCGAAAAACCCGTCGAGCGCGCTTGGTGGCCCGCTTTTTGTAGACGCTCCCATATACAAATACAAATATATTTCTCTCGACATAGATAATCTAATTTAATTATAAACTCGTTTATAAAGACTTGAACAATAGAAAGAATACGTGGTCGTGTTTATACCCAAAAACTATAAAAGCAACTGCGAAACCCGAAAAAAAATGTTTTTAACCCGGTGCACTGTCCAAATCCAAATATCCAAAGAACCCGCGCGCACAGTTTTTTAAAAAAGTAATTTTTGACCCATATATATACGTATTGCTCTTATAAGTAAATATTTGCCTGAGTAATAGATAATTGTGCAAAATATTCATGTGTAAAAAAAAACAGTATGTGTAGAATAATTATCGTTATGTGCATACTTAATTCTACAATGTGCAAAATAGTTAAGTGCGCCAATTGAATGTGTATAAATTAAAGTGTATAATATTAACGTTATAAATGACTAACAATATATTAAGTGTGTAAAATATTTCGTGTTAATTTTACGTAAAATAATAATACGGTGCAAAATAAGAACGTGTAAAAAAAAAATAATAATAATAATAATAATTTGTTTATGAATGAAAAACATATGTATATAAGAAAGTGGCTGGACAAGAATGAGTTCACCCGTCAAATAATAGCCCTACTACTAAGTTTATAGTAATAATTACTATTTTATTATTATTTATTATTATTTATTATTGTTTTATTACTACTAATAAGTTTATTAATACTGCACTTAATAATGAAAAACAGTACTTACGTGACTAATCACCGTTCTCAGCTGCATAAACCACGATAATAATTTTGTCAACACAAACTTGTAAACACAAATTAAATCTTATACATTGTATATTTCGAATGTCGGCAGTTGTGAACGTGTCAAACACCTGTTCATTAATGAATTATGATCGCTTATGATTAGTTTCCGCGTCTTGACAATTCAGCCGTATCTTCAATTGTGTGTCCTTTTGTTATATACATAGAACTTTTTCAAGCGGGAAATTTGAAAATTGAAAATTGAAGAGAAACTTAAAAGGACTAATAAACGTAAAAAAAAGCACTTTTAAAAAACCGCTGCTAAGTGCTATTAGCGCGTAGCTCCCTCGTACAATGCTTATTTCTGTTTTCGCAAAACAGTGCAGAGCAATAAATGCGTAAAATAAAAATTCTAATTTAGTTTTGAAATAACGGTTGATCTTTGTTAATGTAAACTAAATGATACTGTCTATCCTGATTCTTAATTTTATTTTAATAGCTGTTACATCTTTTAACTGTTCAGACACTGTATTTAATAAATAATTATAAATTACATGTGTAGAATAATTGTAATGTTAATTAAAGTAAAAAAGCCGAGGCGAAGTAATACTTAATTTTTAATTTTTCAATTAACCATTACTCGCTTACTGGGTAATCTTTTCATTTCATTAACCATTACTCGGTTAATGGATAATCTTTGGTTTTTCATTAACCACTACAAGGTTAATGATTAATTTTTTTCTTCCATTAACCATTAATTGATTAATGGATAATTTTTAATTTTCATTACCCATTAATTGATTAATGGATAATTTTTAATATTCATTAACCATTAATTGATTAATGGATAATTTTTAATTTTCATTAACCATTAATTGATTAATGGATAATTTTTAATTTTCATTAACCATTAATTGATTAATGGATAATTTTTAATTTTCATTAACCATTAAGTAAATAATGAAAAAATCGTCTATCTCAATTCATAAATACATATAAAATGAAGTAATAATAATTACAAATTACCATTTTGCCGATCCCTGCTTTAAAATGGTCTGTAGCATTGTTATGGCCTCCAATTCTGTAAAAAGTTATGACAATTTAAAGAAACACGAAATTTTTTAAAAAATTTAAATGGGAATTACCATGTTAATTTTTGTGAATTTTTTGTCTTTCTTTAAATTGTCATACCTTTTTACAGAATTGGAGGCCATAAAAATGCTACAGATCATTTGAAAGGTATTGCTCCAAGCTTTCTTTTAGACTTTTGGATGAAAAAATCAAAGGTGGCGCACTTGCACTTTTTTCAAGTTGAATATTGGCATGTAGTTTATGTAACATTGACCTTGAGATTAGAAATTCTAACCCAGAAGAATAAATTCTAGATATAATTAGCAACGAATGTTACATATAATGTTCTATAGTAAAAGTTGATAGATTTTGAGTTATATAGCGGTAAACCCAGCTGGTGTTGAAAAAAATATGGAAAAATTCACTTTTTGAGGTTAGAATAACTTTTGAGCAAATAGATTCCAGTACCTAAAAATTTTTTTCTGTATTCTGAAAAACATTTGCAAAGTGTACTCAAAATTTGGTGCATTTTAAAATTTTGATCGGACCACTTCACGATGAATACCCCATATATATATATGGGTGGTTCTCTGTGACATCGAAGATGAAAAAAATAAATATTGCTATAACTGTGGGAATATGTTTTAGAGGTATCCAGTAGTTCTCCTGAATTTTTTCAGATTTTTTCTGGGCCATTATTTTAAGTTACAGAGAGTCAAAGTTGACATTTTAGCACTTTTTGCATTATATGCCCATTTTCATGAATTTTTAGCTCCCAGGGGATGCATTTCTCACTAAAAACATAAGTATGACTTTTTTTGTAAAATTTTCCGAACTTTTCATTAAAAATACTTTTAAAGACATAAATGTATGCTGTCACACTCTTGTAAGCCATTTAAACCTTAAATAGTGAAAATCAGCAATTCTGCTCCGGACTCTGGTAACCTAATACTGTCTAAAAGATGTCTTTTTGTAGTCAGAAACTGCCTAAAAATTTTCAGAGTGGGTCTAAATCATTAAGATCACTTATGGTCAAAATATCCGGGAAAAGTGCCCGAAATATTAATAGAAATGTATATTTGTTGCCTTATAACGATGAATCTATTAGCATGATCATTGCAAAAAAATTTGTGCACTTACCTTGGAGTGGTAGAAAAGTATCTTCACTTGTTTCAGTATCCATCTAATCCCCTGTATGCTGCTAAAAATACAAATATTATTATAAAATTATAAAAAATTATTTTTTAAACATTTATAATGCTGGATTTTTAGTTTTACATCCCTTACAAGAATTATAATACTAATCTCAAGAATTACTATAAAAGTATCAACATTATTATTATTATTCAGCAATACATTGTTTATATTTCACAAACTTGTCACTGTCACGTTATCATATTATTCATTATAATTATATACCCGATTTATTTATATATCTTTTGTATTAAATACGTATATTCAGTTATTGTAATAATGATGTTTATATATTTATAGTAATCCTTGAGATTAGTATTATAATTCTTGTAAGGGATGTAAAACTAAAAATTCAGCATTATAAATGTTTAAAAATTAATTTTTTACATTTGTATAATAATATTTGTATTTTTAGCAGCTTACAGGGGATTAGATGGATACTGAAACAAGTGAAGATACTTTTCTACCACTCCAAGGTAAGTGCACAAATTTTTTTGCAATGACCATGCTAATAGATTCATCGTTATAAGGCAACAAATATACATTTCTATTATATTTCGGGCACTTTTCCCGGATATTTTGACCATAAGTGATCTTAATGATTTATACCCACTCTGGAAATTTTTAGGCAGTTTCTGACTATAAAAAGACATCTTTTAGACAGTATTAGGTTACCAGAGTCCGGAGCAGAATTGCTGATTTTCACTATTTAAGGTTGAAATGGCTTACAAGAGTGTGACAGCATATATTTATGTCTTTAAAAGTAATACTTATGTTTTTAGTGAGAAATGCATCCCCTGGGAGCTAAAAATTCATGAAAATGGGCATATAATGCAAAAAAGTGCTAAAATGTCAACTTTGACTCTCTGTAACTTAAAATAATGGCCCAGAAAAAATCTGAAAAAATTCAGGAGAACTACTGGATACCTCTAAAACATATTCCCACAGTTATAGCAATATTTATTTTTTTCATCTTCGATGTCACAGAGAACCACCCATATATTTATGTGGTAATGAATAATTAACTTACCAAAAATAGTAAAGTGCATAAACTTAATTGTAGTATTTAGTAAAAACCTATTAATATTTTAAATTATTTTAAACGGATCTAAATAGAACTATACCTCCTAAGATTAATTTATTTAAGTCATCGCCAAGAGTTCTATATGTCATTAATATTTTGTACTTTTAGAGTAATAAAACTTTCTACTTAATTAAATTAATTTTTGTATTAGTTTTAAAAAATTATTTATAACATTTTAGTGGTATATAAATAAAAACCTGTTTCTTCCATTTCTCTCGTAATTCGTAATTTGCACCCTCTTTCAAAATTTGCGTTTTAATCCATAATTATATCCAATTATTTTTTCCTTTAGTTACAGACCCCATATATTTATTTTAATTATTATAAACAAAGGCATTCCTTAAATAACCTTTTGTTTCTAATAAATACATACTTGTTTATTTAAGATATTGTTTTATATAAATATACGTAATCTACTTACTTATATATTCATACAATTTTTAAATTTTGATTTGAATAATATTTAAATTAAATACTACTAAAATAATAATTTTCGAAAAACTTTTGATATGTAATTCGTATTTTATATTGCCACTGTTAAAATTTGAATTTTCTTTTGCCATTACTGTTTATAATAGAATTATCTTAAAAATGCAATAATTAATGTATTTAATTTTTAATTTATTGTATATTTCACATATAGATATTTGAAAAGTTTATGTTATACTTGATTAATATTTATTTTATCTTCGAAAAATTGTGCATATATTTAAAAACATTACATTAAATTTTAGGTCCGTTTTTATTTTATGAGTTTTATCAGGAATAAGTAAACAAATACACATTCTTTCAAGTTATATTCACAACTTTTTTTTGCACACGGAAAAAATACATATATTATCTATTCTTGAAAAAACAAGTAACACGTACACACACACACACACACACACACACACACACACACACACACACACACACACACATACACACACACACACACCCACACACACACACACACACACACACACACACACACACACACACACACACACACACACACACACTTATATATATGACATACATATATATATCATATATATGACATATATATAACATATAAATGACATATATATATATAACATATATATGACATATATATATATATATATATATGTTGAATTCTGAATTCTTAGACATGGCGGAGGCGGCGGCGGCGGCGAAATATTTATATATTATAAAGAGATATAACATATATATATAGTGTAACGAATCAATGTAATATTTGATTATATTACATTGCTCGTTACATTCTCTCTCTCTGTCTAGCCTATGTACTAATCATTATACAGCTGTTACAGGTCGGCGTTCGACGATTTTCGGCGATTATCGCGGACCTTCGTTAAGGGAAAAGAGTAGGGAGAGAGAGAGAGAGAATCGAGACTTGCGAGTACACGAATAATTAGACTTAGCTCGGCCGTGATTGATTTCGCCTCGTAGAGATTTTGAGAGTTGTTTGATTCTGGTGTTGTTTAAAGACGAATTTTAGTGTGTTGTTCGAACTCTGCATTTTGTTAGCGTTTACGCAACCCAGTGTTCCCAGCAGAGAGGAGAAAAAAAGCAACAACGCAGATTTCATCCACTGGAGTCGATCTTCTATTGCGAACTACACACTGTAAGTGTCAGTTCTGTAGTCTCTCTCTCTCTTTCTCTCTTTATTTATCTCGCGTGTATACTGACCTGCGTTTCGCGCGCTGCGACGCGCCTGTATTATTGTTTTTCCCGAATACATTTATTTCTGTTATTAATTAAATACTGCATTGTTGTTTATTTAATTGTTTACCCTCTTTTTCTCGCGTTTCGCTAAATAAAGATTACCGCCGCCTCCGCCTATACGGCTTACTATAGTCGTATTATTACTGAGCGGCCGTTCGTGTAAATGAGACTATTATTTTAACGGTAGTTAATTGTTATTATCTTTTTGTATTTATATTTAAAAAATAGCAAAACCGTTACATGGCGCCCAACGTGCATGGTAATTAGCGATACGCATATGATTGACAATTAATAGTCTCAAAATTTAATTTCTAATATTTAAAAGTTTTAATTCAGTCAATAGGCGTGTTAAATTAAGAGATCTTATTTCGAGCATTTCGAGAGCGAGCGAGCGCATTGTTTACGTTTCGCGGTGATTCGCGGTGTTTACGCTGCGAATAATATTCGAATATTGTACTTTCTATACATCTCGAAATTATTCTTTTGAATCTTATATTATTCGAATTGTAAATCGATTTTCCTTTTCGATTTAATTTTAGCGTATCGCGAATTAATTAATTATTTCGTGCTTCTTTTATTATTTATTTGTTTATTTAAATAATTATTAGCGACACCGCGGAAAATAAAATTATTGTTTTTTTTAATAATTTGTCGTAAACTGTATAATCGCAATTTAGGTTGAGTTAGTCTATTTCGCGTGCGTGCGTGTAAGTGTGTGTGTGATTTACGCGGTAAATATAAGTATTGTAGCGTATCGCGGTACATGTATGTATGTGTATGTAAGCGTGTGCGCAAATAAAGTAAATTAATTTATTTTTTTTTTTTTAATTTGAATTCAATTTAATTTTTTTTTGTTGTTATTATAAATTATTAAAATAATTTTTATATCGTTTCTTCGCAATTTAAAATTTTGTCTTTTTTTTAAATAATTATTATATTTAAACAATTTATTTTAAATTCTTCAAATTTCTTGTATATTAAATTCGCTAATTCAATTTAATTCTATTTTTTTTTGTAAACAATTGAAAAATTTATTTTTAACAAATTACAGATTTGTAATATTTTGTTTTTTTTTACAAAGTGGTTGATCTTAGTAAATTTAATTTGGTTAAGCGAATTTGCGCATAATTTAATAGCGATTCGCAATTATTTTGTAATTTGTTTAATAAATTTTTTTTTTAATTGTGAGAATTTATTTTGCCAATAAGGCCTAAAATTTAAATTTTATTTAATTTTTATAATTCAAAATGGCGTGTATGAACGAGTGTGATTTCGATCAAACGTACGGAGTCGAGATCCAAGGATGGATTTTGAATCTAACAAGTGATCAATTCGATTCCGTCCTCGATCAGCTAGAATTGACGCGCGACGGTACGCCCTTTGTACGTGTAGACAGGTTATATAGGCGTTTACGCGGCGATTATACAGCCGCGGATTTCGTCCAGTCAACTAGTGACGATGATTTAGTTTCGCGGACTCGTCGTGAACAAAGACTCTGCACCATTTTGAAACATGCGAAATTTAGCGAAGAAGCGCAAGTACAGATTGCGCACAGACAATTTGAAAATCTCAATCGAGCGGATGAGAGCGGATTCTCTCCGCTTGCCAATAGCTCGAAGTCAAATGACGATCAACTTGCCGATTCCGATGCGGAATCGCAGCATAGCGAGGTTAACGCGGGAAATATCGCGGGGAACCTTGCGGAAAACGCGGCGGAAAACACCGCCGAAAATAATTGTAAATCAAATTTTGAATTGACTTCGATAAAAACGCTTAACACAACCATACCGGTAAGGCCAATTCCTACCATTTCGACCGCGATGATAACGACCGCTACTACAACTACGTACTCGACGTCGCAAGCAGCGAGTACGCATTTACAATCAAGAGGTGCGATACCAAGAACGGTATTTTCTTCAAAAGAAAATAATAAAATAGATAATGATATCGTTTTATGTGCATTAGCTAATGGCGTAGTCTACAACGCTCCAAGGGGTTTAGCCCTGGAGTTGAGTAGAACGCAATCGCTTGCCTTTCAACAAGAGAAGGAGTTGAATTATCTAAGGCAGCAATTAGCGGATTTTGCGACGAGTACGCAGCTTCCGACGCAAACGTCAATTGCGGCGGAAAAGCAGCGGAAAAATCGCAAAAGTGTTAATTTTCAAGATACTTTTAATTTAAATTATTTTGAAACGAATAAGCATCCTGAAGCACCTCAAGCGGTATTACACACGCAAACGGAAAAGTCGCTTGGATCGCGTTTAAACGCAAACGCGTTAAATTTTCCGACTCCTACGTCAAATTTCTCGTCTCTGCCAGCTCCTGCGGATTGGCAAGAGTCTGGAAGGGGGGAAAATGTGCCTGTAGTTACAAGCGATCAACTTACGCAAATCTTGTCGAATATGTCGACTAGAGCGCCTATACAGTCACATGACGTAGGTCGCACAGTTCGCCAGTGGAATATTAAGTTTTCCGGCGAAAAACGCGAAAGCATCGAGGAATTTATTCAGCGCGTAGAAGAATGTCGCAAGTTAGCGCATATTTCCGACGCGGATTTACTGAATGCTTTCTCGGAGCTGTTAACTGGCGTAGCGCTACATTGGTATCGCCAATCGCGGAAAGATTGGAATACTTGGGCTGATTTTTGCAATGCTGCTCGACGATGTTATGGCGTTGAGCAGAACTTTCAGCAGCGCTTAATGGCGGAAGCGCAAGCACGCAAGCAGGGTAGAGAAGAGCCTGCTCGCGATTACATTTTCTGCTTGCTAACTATATTTAGCAGAATGAATGCGCCTCCAAGTACGCAGTTTCAGCTAGACATGTTGTATGCTAACATGTTGCCGTCTGTTCGGAAGTTAGTTCCGAAAGAAAAAGTCACAAGCGTCGATAGGCTTGTGCAGCTAGCTCGTCAGGCGGAAGAGCTTATCGAGGAAGAGCGGAATTTTCCCGCGCCTCCGCCGCCAGAAAAGAGCGTTCTGCCTTCTGTGGCTTATAAGCAGCCAGATACAAGAGGTAAGAAGGGCGGCAAAGCTGCTAGCGATGATGCTACGGTAAAAGTAGCGAGTATCGCAGAACCGACAATGGAAAATTTGGCCAAACTCTTAGAGAAGATGCTAGATGAAAGATTTAGCAAATATGCGAATTCTTGTGCGAATTCCGCCAATAAGAAAGGCCAAAACGCGCGTAATTTTAGTAAACCAGGTGCGCCGAAAGGAGCAAAGAATGTTTCTGATAAGCCATCTGGCGTGACTAGTACCGAGAGGAAGGATGATGGTAAAAATAAATCATCCATTACTAATGGAAAATCCGCGCGTAGTCGCAACCGCGATAAGAAAGCAGGTCCCAAAGAGCGTGTGTACTGCTATCGCTGCGGTTGGCCCGGGTATATCAAGACGGATTGTCCTGAGTGCTCGGGAAACGAGAAAAGGGGCGAATAGATAAGGTCCCTATCGCCCCAATTATTAGTGAGACCTCTGATGGTGATAAGTCACAATCAGTAACTGCGCAAACGGAAAAAGTGCCCTCGCTTTTGCCTGTCGGAGTGGACAGACAATTAGCGGAAAAAGGTGTTCGCGATTCCCGCGCTGAAACGCCAGTGGAGGAGGAAACTCCGCAGTTTACTCGCTGGTGGCTGCAGATTGGAATCGGTGGATTCCGCGTACGCGCTTTGTACGATTCAGGGGCGGCTCGCACGGTTATTAATTCCTTAGGCTTGCAAATAGCATCAGCCATAGGAAAACCGTTAACTCCTTACATTGGACCAGGTGCACGACTCGCTAACGGCCAACGCGCTCCAATACTTGGACGATTAGAGCTGCCGTTTGATTTAGCGAATGAACGCCATTACTTAGATGTTTTAGTAATGAGCGATCTCGACGCCGATTGTATACTCGGTGCCGATTTTATTCGTGCGTTTAACGCTGTTTTGTTGCCGCGTGAAAATCAGTTGCTGATTGAAAACGTGGATGACGCAATTCAGCTCGAAGTATCGGCTATCGGCATTGGTGAGGCCTGCTCACTAGCTGCCGTTGTCTTAGCAGATATTGACGAAGCGCAACGCAAACAACTCAATGAGTTGTTGGAAAAGCGTTTGACTGCTCCGAATGCAAAGCTAGGTTGTACTAACTTAGCTGAGCATGAAATTGATGTGGGCGGTTCGCGTCCCATCATGCAGCGCTATTGTCTAGTCTCTCGAAAGATTAAGCTGTCGCTGATAGCAAAGCCGCAGCAGCTGTTCAAAATTGGCAACAGCGTATGCAAACGTTGCCAGAGCTGCAAGCTCAAGCTGCTGAACGAGCGACATGCGCACAAGCCCGTCAGGCCGAATATTATAATTCAAAACGCCGCGATGTACAATTTGCTGTGGGACAAAAAGTTTCTAAGCGGAATCGTATACTTTCGTCCACTGCCCAAGGCATAGCTGCTAAGCTAGCTCCAAAGTACATCGGCCCTTTTATCGTTTCGGCGTTACTCGGCTCAAACGTGGTAGAGCTCATCGACAATGATGGAAAAGAAGCAGGTAAATGCCACATCAGTGATATTAAGCCATTCTACGAAGACCAAACGGACGTATCTGTGGAGAGTAGATTAAATCGAGAGGATGCGACGAGGGACAGCGAGGGATTAAACGCAGAGCGAAGAGCTAGCGACGAGTCCAACGATAATGATCCTGTGAGCGCGAACGCACAGCGTAAGCGAGGTAGGCCGCGCAAAACTCGGGTAATTGTTAATCGTATGACTGCGGTAGATCGTGCCCCTTCTAAAGAGCGATTAAACGCGAATACCGTTGTATGCGCGAATCCTCCGATGACGGAAATTAGGCGCGGAAGGCCGAAGGGTTCAAAGAACAAGCCCGTATCCCCGGTGGAAACGATCGAACAGCGCACTCGGTCGCAGAAACCGTAAATGTTCCTTTGAGCGATTGATGTATCTACGCGTACCTTTTCTCCGATCTTGTAATCTTCGTAAGGCGTATCGCTCTTAATTGTTGTTATAATAAAGAGAGAAATCTTTTATATGTTGGCCTGCTTACCATTTTCTTTTGTCTGATGTTTTGCTTACAAATAAATTTATTTTATTTATTTATAAATATTATTTATGTTAATTATCTTTTTCATTTTGTCTTCTGGCCTAGAGAGAGAGTAGAAATGCAGAGCTGGTACGTCTTCGGCTACCCAGCGTCTGGAAGGGGGGAGTGTAACGAATCAATGTAATATTTGATTATATTACATTGCTCGTTACATTCTCTCTCTCTGTCTAGCCTATGTACTAATCATTATACAGCTGTTACAGGTCGGCGTTCGACGATTTTCGGCGATTATCGCGGACCTTCGTTAAGGGAAAAGAGTAGGGAGAGAGAGAGAGAGAATCGAGACTTGCGAGTACACGAATAATTAGACTTAGCTCGGCCGTGATTGATTTCGCCTCGTAGAGATTTTGAGAGTTGTTTGATTCTGGTGTTGTTTAAAGACGAATTTTAGTGTGTTGTTCGAACTCTGCATTTTGTTAGCGTTTACGCAACCCAGTGTTCCCAGCAGAGAGGAGAAAAAAAGCAACAACGCAGATTTCATCCACTGGAGTCGATCTTCTATTGCGAACTACACACTGTAAGTGTCAGTTCTGTAGTCTCTCTCTCTCTTTCTCTCTTTATTTATCTCGCGTGTATACTGACCTGCGTTTCGCGCGCTGCGACGCGCCTGTATTATTGTTTTTCCCGAATACATTTATTTCTGTTATTAATTAAATACTGCATTGTTGTTTATTTAATTGTTTACCCTCTTTTTCTCGCGTTTCGCTAAATAAAGATTACCGCCGCCTCCGCCTATACGGCTTACTATAGTCGTATTATTACTGAGCGGCCGTTCGTGTAAATGAGACTATTATTTTAACGGTAGTTAATTGTTATTATCTTTTTGTATTTATATTTAAAAAATAGCAAAACCGTTACAATATATGACATATATATATATGTTGAATTCTGAATTCTTAGACACGGCGGCGGCGGCGGCGAAATATTTATATATTATAGAGAGATATAACATATATATATATAACATATATATATAAAACATATATATATATATATGTTGAATGCTGAATTCTTAGACACGGCGGCGGCGGCGGCGGCGAATTATTTATATATTATAGAGATATATATCTATCTCTTTGCGGTTACTTCTCAAACAACTTGCTAACAGTTTTTACCTCTGTAAGCGTTCTCTCACGGGATGGAAAAAATTTCGTCTCTTTCTATCTTTCGCATCTCCTATGACGCTATCTCTTTTTGTTGCCATCGAATGAAAAAGAAAGTGGAAATAGCAAAAATTTGAGAATCGGAATTCAGCAAGCAACTTTAATAACATCGAATTTCTCCACTATGCACTTATGAATTCAAACCGGATTTATTGTAAAGTGAAAATTTATATAAAAAATAGATGTGAGATTTGTAATTGCATAAATAGATAGTATAATTTTAAATGTACGAAAATATAAAAAATCTGAGGGGTTAGTTAGCTGTATAATAAGGGCTTACGCGCCTGTATACTTGCGTGCAGGCGCTATCGCTCCTTTTGATTTGTATTTTTAGCAGCTTACAGGGGAGTAGATGGATACTGTAACAAGTGGAGATAGTTTATTAGTAATTTCTTCTGATGACGGAGTAATAATTATTTTAAATAATTGAAACTAATGGTATATCCGTCCAATAATTTTTTTATTTCCAACGTTTCGGCCATTATTTATTATGGCCTTCTTCAGGAAAAATTCAAATCATACGATTATCGCGAGCAAACTCTTTGTCAAAACGGCGAAGATGGACAGCAGATGGACAACGCTCCTCCTGAGTCAGAGAAAACTCCTGTTTGGCTGTGACGACTCCTTGAGCACTGGCTTCTGCTGGTCCTGGAACTCGTTACCTACAGAGAAAATAGGGATTAATAAATATTGAATTATGAATTTATTTAAACTAAATAAAGAAGTGTTTATGATAAATGTATTATGTAGGATAGGTTAGAGGTAAGGTTGACATGTGATATTAGTGAGGTTAGGAAAAAGTAAACAAAAGGGGTAACAAGAAAGCATGAGCCATTCTCATCACCGAATTGTTAAATAAATAAATAAGGACAGGAGTTAATGGAAATTGGTTTTGGTTTGTTACATGTGTTGTGTAGTGTGTAAGTTCAACTAAGTGAAAGCGGAAGAAATTATTCGGCGGATGACGGAAACCTGATGGAGACGCCGACCCCTACGAGCAACACCTCCCGATGATGAAAAGCTCCGTTCCTCGTAGACGTTGTCGCCGTGAAGACGCACTGGGTTCGAGAGATAGAGAGAGAGACCGGACTCGCGCGCGTAGCAGACTGCCGTATGCGTTCACTTAGGCGGCGGCGTAGAGGGACGAGCTCACTCGCATGCACAACGAGGACCCCGAGAGAGCGCAGCGGCGCAACGAAGCGCGGGACTCTCTCGGAATCAACTCCCGTGCGTAAGAGAGAGAAGAAGAGTGCAAATTGCACAAATGGAGGTGACAGCCCAGTTGACTCTTGGGATTGACTATAATAGTCGCGCCGCTAAAGTCAAACGTATATTACGGAAGGAATAAAGGTGGCAGCAGGATCGGTAATTTCTTTGACCTGTCAATAATGGAAAGCGGGTGCCATATTCAAATTAAGGAAGATGACAGCGCCGCGGGTCGGCCTTGATGGAAAATGACGAAAAAGGAAGAAGAAAGCGGAAAAAGGAGGAGAGATCATTACTAGCTGATCCGTAAGAAGTGACGCTGGTGTCTTAGATAGTTTTGAGGAGTATTTTTGAATTTCGTTATTGTTTTGTTGGTTAAGAAAGATGTTGTTGTGGAAGTTTCTCGCGCAGAGATATATAGATTGAAGCTATTGTTGTTGGAACCATTTTTCTGTGGAGAGATATTGAGGAAATCTTGATTGCGAAAATATATTGTGGGAATAATTTAATTGTGAAGACTCGCGAGCGGTAAGTGAACTGCCAGCCGGCCACATTTACTTTTTTTTATAATAGTAATAACGGTGTGTGTGTGGATTATGTTCGGTATCGCGATTAATAATTTATTGGGAAATGTAAGACATTAATTATAGAAAATTGTCGTGAGCGTGAGATCTTATTCTATTTTTCCTATGTTGGTTGATATTCCCGACTTTGTCTGTGAAGTAAGAATTTGTAATATTATGTTAGGATAATGAATAAAGTAAATAAATAACTAATTGCTTCCATTACACGGACTACCAAATCTATTTATAATTTTAATTATCCCTTTTGGATGTGGTTAATTTAGTGGAAGGGAATCTAGTGAGTCTCGCCATTTTCCCGTCGTCGAGACAAGGATCCACGGCACCGTTAAGAGGTTTGTGCACGTGCTGAGTTGGCCATATTACAAAAACGAAAAACGAATATTAGTTTCCCTGTTTATTTAATTGAAAATATATATACTAGGGGACTTCGCCCCCTGCACGCTTCGCGGGCCAACCCCCTATTATTCATTTCGAAAAAGGTTTTTCGTAATTAATTTATTTAAAATAATGTTTAAAATTGTATTATCTTGTCACTACCATGGACACCTTAGAAATTGAACAGATTCACACAACACCTTGGAGGTACTGTTAAAGCGCGTTGGGTTTTATACCAGAAATTTAATTATTTTTTAAATACGATTATAATTTATAAATAAAACTTTTTACCAAAATTTAGTGTAATGAAATCAGAATAAAAATAATAAAAAAAATAGAGACATATTAAATGTTAACTGTAAATTTTAAACTATATGAATTCTTATAAAGCTTAAAATTATATTTTAATAACTATAAATGTTAATGAAAAATTAACTTACCAAAAATAGTAAAGTGCATATACTTACTAAATTGTAGTATTTAGTAACTACTTATTAAAATTTTGGATTATTTTAAACGGATTTAAATAGAACTTCACTTCCTAAAATTAATTTATTTAATGACACAGGATCATCGCCAAAAGTTCTATGTCATTAATATTTTGTATTTTTAGAGTAACAAAACTTTCTCCTTAAATAAATAAATTTTTGTATTAATTTTAAAGAACTATTTATACTATTTTAGCGACATATAAATAAAAACTTGTTTCTCCCATCTCTCCCGTAATTCGTAATTTGCACCCTCTTTCAAAATTTGCGTTTTAATCCATAATTATATCCAATTTATTTTTCCCTTTAGTTAGAGAGCCCATATATTTATTTTGATTATTATAAACAAATTCATTCCTTAAATAACCTTCTGTTTCTAATAAATACATACTTGTTTATTTAAAATGTTGTTTTATATAAATATACATTATCTACTCACTTATATATCCATACAATTTTGAAGTTTTAATTTATAAAATATTTAAAATAAATGCTTCTAAATTAATAATTTTTGAAAAACTTTTCAAATGTAATTGCTATTTTATATTGCCACTGTTAAAATTTGAATTTTCTTTTGCCATTACTGTTTATAATAGATTTATCTTAAAAATGCAATAATTAATGTATGTAATTTTTAACCTATTGTATATCATATGGATATTTGGAATAGTGTATGTTATTACACTTGATTAATATTAATTTTATCTTCAAACAATTTTGTATCTTTATTTAAAGCATTACATTTAATTTTAGATCCGTTATTATTATTGAGTACACATTTAAAAATTTTATGAGTTTTATCAAGACCACCCTGTAGCACAGAAAATTTCTTATTATTATATCTATGTATATTGTAAAAAAATTTGCCAGGCAACGCTGCCACTGCCGCTGTTACAGAAATTTTCTATGAGGCAGGGTGGTCTTTTTCTGTCATATGCGTGTTGTATATATATATATACACACATATATATATGGGGTATTCCACGTGAAGTGGTCCGATAAAAATTTTAAAATGCACCAAATTTTGGGTACACTATGCAAATGTTTTTCATAATACAGAAAAAAATTTTTAGTTACTGGAATCTATTTGCTCAAAAGTTATTCTAACCTCAAAAAGTGAATTTTTCCATATTTTTTTCAACACCAGCTGGGTTTACCGCTATATAACTCAAAATCTATCAACTTTTACTATAGAACATTATATGTAACATTCGTTGCTAATTATATCTAGAATTTATTCTTCTGGGTTAGAATTTCTAATCTCAAGGTCAATGTTACATAAACTACATGTCAATATTCAACTTGAAAAAAGTGCAAGTGCGCCACCTTTGATTTTTTTATCCAAAAGTCTAGAAGAAAGCTTGGAGCAATACCTTTCAAATGGTCTGTAGCATTTTTATGGCCTCCAATTCTGTAAAAAGTTATGACAATTTAAAGAAACACGAAATTTTTTTAAAAATTTAAATGGGAATTACCATGTTAATTTTTGTGAATTTTTTGTCTTTCTTTGGTGCATTTTAAAATTTTGATCGGACCACTTCACGTGGAATACCCCGTATATATAAATATATATATATCATATACACGCACACACACACACACACATATATATATGTATAATAATATCGGTCTCTCCGAACCAAATGCTTTACTTTTAGAATAAAGCAGGCCTATCGTACTCTTAGTCCACTATGGTTGGTGGAGTTTCCCAGAGCACGGCCTTTTAAAAAAATTAAAAGGCGTTTCGTCCTCGATCTCCAGCTTGGACTCCTCAGTAAGGAACTGGAGATCTTACCTTAGACGCCTGTCGCAAGATGATATGCGACGCCAGCAAGATGATCTGCGGCTATATATATAGAAATTAGACGACAATCTCTCCAACGAGTGTAGAGAGATAGTCGTCTCCCTCTGGTGGTGGGAAAAGCCACCAGCCAGAGCGCGAATTTTTAGACCGTATCGCGAGTTATTTGTTACAAAATTCTAACGTTCGGTAATATGTATATGTATAATAATATCGGTCTCTCGGAACCAAATGCTTTACTTTTAGAATAAAGCAGGCCTATCGTATCTAGCCTTCGTCGTATATAGCCGCAGATCATCTTGCTGGCGTCGTATATCATCTTGACAGGCGTATAAGGTAAGATCTCCAGTTCCTTACTGAGGAGTCCAAGCTGGAGATCGAGGACGAAACGCCTTTTAATTTTTTTTAAAAGGCCGTGCTCTGCGAAACTCCACCAACCATAGTGGACAAAGAGTACGATAGGCCTGCTTTATTCTAAAAGTAAAGCATTTGGTTCGGAGAGACCGATATTATTATACATATACATATTACCGAACGTTAAAATTTTGTAACAAATAACTCGCGATACGGTCTAAAAATTCGCGCTCTGGCTGGTGGCTTTTCCCACCACCAGAGGGAGACGACTATCTCTCTACACTCGTTGGAGAGATTGTCGTCTAATTTCTATATATATAGCCGCAGATCATCTTGCTGGCGTCGCATATCATCTTGACAGGCGTATAAGGTAAGATCTCCAGTTCCTTACTGAGGAGTCCAAGCTGGAGATCGAGGACGAAACGCCTTTTAATTTTTTTAAAAGGCCGTGCTCTGGGAAACTCCACCAACCATAGTGGACTAAGAGTACGATAGGCCTGCTTTATTCTAAAAGTAAAGCATTTGGTTCGGAGAGACCGATATTATTATACATATACATATTACCGAACGTTAAAATTTTGTAACATATATATATATATATAGGTAGATCTCTGTGAAATCGAAGATGAAAAAAATGAATATTGCTATAAGTATGGGAATATGTCAAAGTTGACGTTTTAGCGCTTTCTTGCATTACATGCCCATTTTCTTGAATTTGTAGCTCCCAGAAGGTGCATTTTTCACTATGAACATAAATATGACTTATTTTGTAAAATTTTCTGAATTTTTCATTAAACATATTTTTAAAGACATAAATGTATGCGTTTGCACTCTTTTAAGCCATTTGTAACGGGGTACGGATTGAATATAAGGAATAAAAAAATCAACGAAGGTATCGGGGCGCGAACCCACGATCCCGGGAGCGCGAGGCAGAAGCCTCACCACTGCGCTACCATTCGCAATTATCCCGGCTAGTCGACTTGGTCCTATCGACGAACGTCGCCGATAATTCAGGGACCTAACCTGCGCCGACACTCGAAATCCGTACCCGTTATATCCCCCACCCAAACGCGACCTACGCCCTCGGGGAGCCGTTTGATCACTTCGATCACCTGGGCTAGAGAGGCGAAGGTTGTCCCTGCTCGACCGGTGTCAAGAAGACCATTTTCTGAGCACCGGGAGCCTCGTTAGGGATAGCCGTGCGTTTGCACCACCACGCTTGAGATCCCAGAAACTCAAGCTCCCCTACGTCTAGTGCCAACTTTGGAGGTGTACTGCGTATACGTATACACACTGCGGACTGCAGACACAGGCTTTTCTCCTACAGTCGTACCTCCGCACTTTTTGACGTTCTCGCGGGGAAATCCACCGGGACTGTGGTGGTGGGGATGGGAGTTTGTGACCGACTTCGGTCCAAGATGAGCCAGGCGAAGATAAACTACTTCGTCTCTTCTGGCAAGTGGGTTTTTGAGTTGGGCGCCATTTGTACCTTAAATAGTAAAAATCAGCAATTCTGCTCCGGACTCTGGAAACCTAATACTGTCTAAAAGATGTCTTTTTATAGTCAGAAACTGGCTATAAATTTCCAGAGTGGGTCCAAATCATTAAGATCACTTATGGTCAAAATATCTGGGAAAAGTGCTCGACATATTTAAAGAAATATATATTTGTTGCCTTATAACGATGAATCTGTTAGCATGATCATAGAAAAAAAATTTATGTAGTTACCTTGGAGTGGAAGAAAAATATCTCCACTTTTTTCAGTATCAATCTAATCTTCTGTAAGCTGTTAAAAATACAAATATTATTATACAATTATAAAAAAATAGTTTTTAAACATTTATAATGCTGGAATTTTAGTTTTACAACTCTTACAAGAATTATGATACTAATCTGAAGAATTACTATTAAAGTATCAACTTTTTTTTTTTTCTTTTCGTGTGAAACTGGAGAAACTGGAGAGGGTCCACACTCGTCACCAGTGCCGGATACTTACCGGCTAAAACTCCAAACCCACGGTTTCACCTGCCCAGCCCGGAACTGTTTTTCACATTACTTCAAGCTGGGAGGCATGTCGGTGACATGCGTCATTCATTCCTTATTCTATCCTCCCACGTTGAGACTGCCACTTATCGTGAAACGGCCTTCCTTGCGTTTTCGAGCGCGCGCCGAAAGATGGCACAGGCTCCGGACCCCGCCACTCTTGCAATTCTTAAGGTTGTGTCCAGGCTCGCCGCGCTTGTAGCATTACGAGAACCTGTCCATTTCCTTACAATTCCGTTTCATGTGGCCGAAGTCTAGGCACCGATAGCACCTCTCAACCAAATCTCGATCCCGAACGCGACAGCTTACAAAGCCGACGCAAAGATGTCGCATCGACTTTAGCTTGTCAGCGGTCTCGTGATCTAGCTTCACGATGACTGTCTTTTGTTGATTGCGGTTGGGACCCAAAAGCTTCACCTCTCGGTTCTCAGGCGGAGACGCGAGAACTTTATTTAGGGCCGCCATCACTTCGTCCCTCGTTGTGAGAGCATCCAGATCTCTGATCTCCAGGTTCACCCTTAGATCTCGGATCCTAACTACTCCCATACCTTGAGTAGCCATGCGGACTTTCTCCGCGAATGCTGCTGCGTCCACCTTTTTGCCCAGTCGGAGCAGGACATCTCCCCGCCCTGTCGGCCGTATGCTTAGAACGTGGGCGCCGCTGTCGTCCGGATCGACTTCCTTTCGGAGGTTGCCCAAGACTTCAGCAAACATACGGTCCCTCGCAACAGTGACCACCAGGGTGGATACCGGCGCCATCTGGCGCTTTATCCTATCAAGAGGCGCCTGTCCCGACTTGACTGACGACTTTTTTCCCGCCACAGACGCGGACTTGGATTGTTCCTTGTCCATGCCACGTGGTGGTACCTGCTTTCAAGGCTTTTTCTTCTTTCGGCTCTTTGAGACCTCGGGGGAGGGGGTCTTTGGAGGCCCTCTCTACTTCTCTTTTGAGCCTGCATTCTAGCTGTAGCTGTAAAGACGGCTTTAGCTATTATGCCTCTTCTCTTAGGCCGCCGACGATTCTCGTGACCAACTCGATAACCCTCGACTTAGCACTTGTAATCGTCGACTGCCGAAAACATCTTTCTGGTTTTCCCGTAGAACTCTTATACAAGATTGTCTACGGTCTTCAGCCCTGTCTTGACGACCATGGAGATGTTAGGCTGCTTTGCACAAGCAGCCAATATAGCCTGCAGTTCGCTCTTTAGGTGGTCGTAGGTGGAGTCGATCTCCTTTTGCGCCTTCTCTACCTTCTCGTATTCCTTGCGGAATATTTCTATCACCTCATGAGATTCCTTACTATAGGCAGAGATGCCACTGATGGCACTATCAAGGCTGGTAACGCTGCCACTTTGTAACATGCTTGCGGATGCAATACTCAACATCTGTAACGACGGCTGCTGTTGGGGGTTTTCTTTCGAGGGCCCCACCTCTGACGTGTTCGAATCGTGAACGAAGCGCTTGGTAGCCTCCCCCAAAATCCATGAGGCCAGCGTTGGCCACCGGGGCTTTCACCCGATCGGAACCAACGGCGAGATTGACTCCTAGTTTGGAGCTACCCGCTTGGGGTAGTAGTTATTCCATTCGCTTGCTCATCATCCTTCTTCAACTGTTTAGTCCACGGAGGCTATTTTGTTTCACTACGCAAGCGTGACGAGCTTTCCCCCATCCGCCACCCGGGGGACGCGCCGCATACGGGAACAGAACACCCCGCGCGGGTTGTTATTATTATTATTATTATTATTATTATTATTATTATTTAGGAGTCTGTGGTAATGACATTTTACGTACAACCGGCAAACTATCCACCCCCTCGGAAGAGCAGACAGTGCACCGAGTGTGGGACTCAGTAGGAGCAAACTACTAATACCCACTAAACCCACATATCTCTGTTCGCACCGACACCAGCCCGGAACTGTTATTCACATTACTTCAGACTGGGCGGCTGTCCTTGCGTGTCCAAAAAACACATTCATTCTTTTACTCGTTCATTCTCGAATCACATTCGCTCAATCTGTAAGACATCCATCTGCTTTTTTGCTCCGCAGAACATTCACAACGTATGTACCGATCAATCGCTAGTTGTCCGCGTTCGTCGTCATAAGTCTCGTCACGTTTTCGGCGTGATCGCTTCTATGTCCATTTCAAGTCGTTGACGTTGATCTGTCCATCGTCTGCAGGCGAAGGACATATGATCAGCGTCATCATAGACCCATCCGCAGTACTTACATTCAGGTGAAGCAAGTCTGCCCATCTTATGTAGATAGTCGCGGAAGTATCCGTGTCTAGAAAAAAATTGGGTGACATAAAAGTCTACCTCACCGCGCTTTCTCCCCTTCCACGGAGCAACCGCAGGGATAAGTCTACGTGTCCATCGCGCCTATTAGGTATTTGCCCACCGTGTTTGCCAGAGTTCCATTGTTTTCGTACGTCAGTCTGTCGCAGCGTCGACCCGTTCCGTGTTCGCGCTTCAATCGTATATGCGCTTTCGTTCCGTCGCGAGTAGGTCAATCGAAATTACGCCCGCGATAACAAGAACGGCGTTTTCGGACACCGTTCTGTATGCACACGCGATTCTTAATGCGCCCACCCGCTGTACGCTAGTCATCGCTTTCGCCCGTCTCTCAACATGTAACGCGTCCGCCCAGTTTTCCGCACCATATAGCATGATCGAGTGGATAACACTCATTAATAGTCGTCGAGTGCTCGGTCTCGGTCCATTCAAATTAGCCATGAGTCTGCTCAAGGCTTTTGTCTTTTCTTGTGCCTTTTTAGTCACCGTGCGTATGTGAGGCCAGAAACTCAGTTTCGTATCCAAAGTCATCCCTAGATATTTGACCTCGTCTCGGACCACCACGCATTCGCGTCCGACTGTCAACGGTACTCCCTGTCGATTCTTCGTCTAGTTAGAAGCACAAGTTCTGTCTTTTGTAACGCGAGTTGCAGTCCATGGTCTTTCATCAATTCAGTCACCTGCCGCATAACCTGGTTCAGCTTTAGCTGAATTAGGTGTGTGTCACGGGCCACGATAATGGCCGCAACGTCATCAGCGTAAGCGACGAGGGATGTCTCCGTCGGCATCTCCATTCGGAGAAGACTGTCATACAGTGCGTTCCAGAAGTCTGGCCCCAGAATGGAACCCTGGACGACTCCTGCAGTTATTCGTTTGTCTTTTCGTCTGTCAGTGGTCTCGTAGGTGAGACGTCGGTCCCTCAGGTAGTCCCTTACAACCCGGAGAAGATAGTCGGACACCCGGAATGCTGTTTCCAGCGCTTCCATGATATCCACCCACCTCGCCGAATTGAAGGCGTTCCTAACGTCCAACGTAGCCAGTAAGACCAGAAACCTGGTCGCGTGGCACCTAGTGTTATTCTTGTCGAAAATGGTTTTCACAAACGTTATCGCTCCGATGGTGAACGCCCTTTTCGAAACCCGTGCTGTCAATCTGATAAGTCTCTTGCGTCCTTTATCGACTGTAGAAACCTTGGTCTATGCAATAACTTGTGTTAGGTAGGCTTAGTGGCCTGTAAGATGACGGATTCTCAGGGTCCTCCTTATATTTACTAATGAGAATCAATTGAGCCGTCTTCCAATGTCTGCTGAAAACGCCCTCCATCAGGCACCCGTTGAATGTGTCGAGGAGCACCGACGGTCGTCGCAAAACGATGAAACGTAAGATTTCCGACGGCATACCGTCAGGGCCCGGTGCCTTGTTAGGTTTCAACGAGTTTGCAGCTCTAGCAAGCTCCGCACTCGTAAATAGAGGGCATTCTCCGTTTGTAAGTTCAACGGTTTCCTCCCTCCTCACGGGATGAGTTAGAAAGAGACCGTTGACGATCTTGTCCATCGTCTCTGCGTCCTTATTTATCGGCGAAACCCGTCTCCCCAGTTGGTGAGTCACGATCTTGTAACCCGCGCCCCAGGGATCCGAGTCCACCTCATCCGTCAGTCTTTGCCAGTACTCTTTTCTGCTGTTATTTATGGCGTACCGCAAACGCCTCCTACTCTGTCTGTAGTCTTTGGAGAGAATTAGTGCGGTTTGTCGATCGCGAGCCTGTTGGGCCTTCCGTCTGAGTGCTAGGCAACTACCTCGGATGTCTGCGATCTCGGCTGTCCACCAGTATGTCTCTCGTTTGTTGCGTGTGTAACGTTTCCGCGGCATAGATTCAGCTTCAGCCCTGTCGCGATTAATCATTTCAGGAGGTTTCACCTGTGACAGTGGTTCCCCGCGCGTCATTTGTTTGTCGAGTTTGTTTATGTCTATCCGTTTCACGTCCCAACGAGGGGGACGAGTTACCCGAGTACTGCTCGTTTGCGATTCGTCCATAAGACCGAAGGTGATGTACTGGTGATCGCTGGCTGTGTAGTCTTCGATCACTCTCCATCTCCTCAGTCTTTGTGTCATCCTGTCCGAAACAAGGTTCACGTCGGGCACAGAATCACCAAAGCCGGGTCGTCTGTACGTCGGCGTGTTTCTCTTATTTGCCACTGTCAGTTCAAGCCTTACGGCCATCTCCAACATCAGCCGTCCGCGTCTATTCGTCTCGGGCATCCCCCACTCCACCGCGCACGCGTTAAAGTCACCCGCCACGATTTTGTTGCCAGAGACGTCTCTCACGGCGTCTTCGAGAGTATCCAGCTTCTCCGCGTATTCGGGAACGCTGTAATTCGGGCTAAAGTTGACGCTGAGGTAGGTGACATCCAGCTCCGCCGCAATCTGAGAAGCAGCGCGTGTGTTGCGCTACTCCGATTCATATTGCATTGGAAGATTGAAGAACAAACATTAAAGAACAAACAAACTACAAAAAAATGTATCGGCCGCGTGAGGTCTCGCGACGAGGTGTAACCACCTGGGTTACCCTCGCTTTCTCTCTCGCACGCGTACGCGATCGCACGTAAGCTTCCTCGTCGTCGCGCGGGGGTGCGATTCGCCGATTCCTAGCTTCAAGGTATAGTCGTAAAGAAAGAGTCTTTACGGCTTCGGCGGCTCGCGAGTGGTGCACCACGTACCTTTACTCTTCCCGTCGACGCGCTTGACTTTGCTGCTTTCCCCTATCTGTTGAGCTCTCGCGCGCGGCAACTTCGCCGTCCTTGCAGGTTCCTGGGGATTCGCTGGTGCCGTGCACTGAACACCAGTACGCTCACTCCACAAAATCACATACTCTACGCGACGCAAACTCCAGAACCCGGGCGAGAATCCGTAACAGGGATTTTCCACTCTTGCCACTAATTAGCAAGGAAAGCGTTATCGGCGACGTTTCTATTTACGATGACTTGTATAAACTCTCTCTCTCTCTCTTTCTACTCTCCTCAGCAAGCTTGCGCGTCGGACCATTATTAGTCCTTACGCGACTTGCGCGCGGGCTTTCCCGATCATCTACGAGCTTTTCCGATCGGCACTTGCAATTGTTATAAGGTATAGCTTCGTACGCTTAAGAGTATGTAGTTTACCTTTACAAGCACTATTGTTGAAGAATATTTTTAAATCATTTGATGAAAGTTGAATTTTTGAAATGACATTGGTTTACTTGAATGTATCTTCAGAAGAATTTTTCGTATTTGCAGTTATAAATAACAAATATTGTTAAGGCATGCTTTTAAATTATTGTAAAGTTACATTACTGAAATACAAATTGATTTGAAATAACACTGATCATCGTGTTTATTGATTAATGATTTGAGATGGTCTGAATACTTTACGCATTCTAGATTACTGTTAACTTCTAAGTTGTCTACCCCCAACCATTTTCCCGCGAATAATATTACGAAAATAAATATGGTTAAAAATTGATTTCAAATTAATTGATAACTAAAAATTTAATTCCAAAAATATTATGGCCCAAAAAGTGTATTTCCTAAAATATTAAGGCATAAAAATATTAAGTCCCAAAAGTAATTGTAAATTCTATACATACCGACCGAGTCAGATGGATACATTATTATACTTAATGAACATATTATGGTTTTATTTGCAAAACGCAAATACAGAAGCACTAGATAATCACATATTACGCATTTATATGAAGTTTAAATTCAATATGTGAAGGACACCCTAAAAAAAGTTTGCACGGAAAAAATTTTTTAGTGTCCTTGTTGTATTGATCTGGAACTTTGTAGATAGACATATTACACCATTATTTAGTGCTTCTGTATTTGGGTATTACATAATATTGACAAAAAATAAATAGTTTATAGTATTGATAGTTTTCTTAGTACCAATTTCGCCGCTAGAATGCGCGATGCGCTTAGTCTGTACTTGGTATTGTATACTTAGCGTAGAAGCACATGCGCAACTGGTTCTAGCAATGTGGCGTTAAATACCATAATGCATATACCGGCCTTATATCAATAAAAGACATATAATAAAAGTCGTGCTAATGCATTGCCGAATGACGACATTCTTAGCTTATTTAATCGGGGAAACAATGGAAAACAAATACGATAAAAAAGCAAAATTTTTTTATTTAGAGGCCACGGCTGTCTTGCATATTCCCATCTCTCTCCCTCTCTCCCTCTATCAATCACTCGATCTACCCATCTCTCTCCCTCTCTCTATATATATATATATGTATCTCACGCTATACCAGAGTACGTACGTGCGCCGTTGTACGATTACCAAGTTTGCTCGGTATTGAAAACACGAAAAATTGTCAATTGGAGGCCTACGCGGCCGGCTCGCGCGTCGTGTCGTCGAGTTAGCCGGCCGCGTAGACTATATTCGTTGGTGTTTGAATGTTGTAGATTAAGGATCGCCGACCAATTCGGCAAGAAAGTTGGATGGGGAGAGATGGTGTTAAATAATGTACGTCACTTATTCACAATCACTTATAAATTGTTTTTTTCATTAATAATAATATGTATGGTGTACAGCGTTTGAATAGGGTAAACGTGTTCGATTCACATCCTACGCGAGAGTGTTATCGCTGTTCGAAAAACTCTCAACGTTCGTTACGCAGTGCTGCGATGCCTTGTGTGGCTAAACATGAAAATGCGCGAAGTTCAAATTCTTAACAGTTGGTGTGTAAGGCTACAAATCGTTTTTCCTGGGGATTAACTCGATTTAAATATCTCTCGTTTGACTGAACAAAGTAGCAATGGGTTTCTCTATATCGATAAATTACAAATATTATTTATATTCATTATTTACTAATAAATATTATTTTAAAAACTTTAAAAACGAAAACAAAACATAATAATTAAATCCGTTTTAAAATGCGAAAAATTACAAATAATATTAATATTGTTTTTTTAATAAAAATAATAATTATACATGGTTATTGTTTATGCAAAACCACACATTCATAGACTTTTGATAAACTCGTAAAATGACAAAAAAAAATCAAGTACGTTTAAAAAAGCGAAAAATTGTAGCTGGAGGCCTACGCGGCTGGCTCGCGCGTCGAATCGTCGGGTTAGCCGGCCGCGTAGGCTATATTCGTCGTTATGTGAGATTGAGTATCGCACAATTTAAAAAATTTCACGTATTATTTAAATTATTTAATAATAATAGTTTTTAATTAATTCTGATAGTTATGTAGTAGATTGCTATGCATTAATATATGCTATACAAATTAGTAAAAATTAATAAGAAATCAGGGCCTTTTATCCAGGCGCGAGTGTCGATAGAACGGGTTGCGTCAGTCTCTCGTTCGACTAGAGTCCGTGCGCGTATGCGCAGTTGTGCTTCTTGCGTCGATACTAGTGAGGTTCACGTTGCTTGTGACCGTTTCAGTTGAATAACAAAACGGCTTGTAAACATTGTTGTGTTTCTTCGTGAGCATTGTGGTATATTGTGATAATTTCGAAATACTGGATGTTGATTTTTCTGACTATATCAATGTTGCCGAGTTCATACAATTACTCTTGTATAAGAAATATACCCAGCTATCCAGTATTTGATGGCGTCCGACTTAAAGGTTATATTTGATACCTAAGGAACTGCAAACAAATCATGTGTGATGGATGTCGGGCTATCTTGTAGGTGAGAAATTAACTGATTGACCGTAATTATGAGAGTTGTGTTTATAGGTTAGGTTACTGTTTTTTTTCTTTAATTATTGCATTGATCATCTTCTGTTTGTATGAATGTTTAGTTCATGTACAAAAAACTTTTTAGATACTTCCAAGTTGGCGTCAAAGTGCATTTGTACATCCCTGTCAGTAGTCGGATCCGGATTGAAATTCATTTGGTCTTTCTTAATCCAAGTAACCTCCTGTTACTAATAGATAGTTACGACAGCCAAGAAATTTTCGAATTAACAGTAAACCTATGATGTCATTGTATCCTCTAGCTAATGCTGAATACAATTGCCGATTGGACCTCGAACAGCTGTCTATAATAGCAATGGAATTTCCATCTAACTGCTGGTTACAGTAGCCATAGGATCTCTACCTGTGGATTGGCTACTGTCCTTATTTACGTCCACTAATCATCTACCAAACCCAAGTACTTCAATTAATGAACCGGCTTTTGTCTATATTAGTAATTAAGCAGTCCATATACGAGAAATTTCAGGTACTCCTTGCATACCCATAATGAAGGTTATGTTTCATTGCATACATATTATTGTCTTTCGAAATAATACCCAACGCCAAACCATTATGCAGATCTTATTCTCTACCGAAAGAAGTACAATCAAATTGTGTGTGAAGGATGTAGGACTATCTTGTGAGTAAAAAATTAACCGATTGACCGTAATTATGAGAGTTGCATTTGTTGATTAGGTTACTGTTCTTACTCTTCAATTAATGCATCGGCTTTCTTTTATATGTGTGAATGATTAGGTCATGTAAAAAAACTTTTTAAGTACTTCCAGGTTAATGTCAAAGTGTAATCCCTAAAATTTGTACATCCCTGTCAGTGGTCGGATTAGGATTGAAGTTTAGTACACCATTCATAGAATCTTCCACTAAGTGCCGACTGCGATACAATGGATCCTTTATTTATCTGCTGTCTAGTAGCCAACTAGTCCTGCATCTAACTACTGTTTGCGATGCCCATGTCAACACCACCTAGCGCTTAGGTACGATGCCAATATAAATTATTATTAAGTAGATTTGGGTAAAATAAGGTAATTCACATAATGATTGCATTGAACAGCATATCAGATGCAGAAAACGAATGCATGAAAAGCGTAGTAATACTGTGAAAAATTCAAAAATGGCTTAAAAAATTTTGGAAAAATTTATGCATGTTTCTTGACTGATTATAAGCATTTTTTGTTGTTATAAAATTTTTACATAAGTTCGTAGTTTTCGAGAAAAAAATTATTGAGAATTGAAAAAAGCGTTTTTTAGCCGACTAATAGTCAATTTGCAATAATTTTTTTCTCGAAAACTACGAACTTACGTAAAACTTTTATAACAACAAAAAATGTTTAGAATCAGTCAAGGAACATGCATAAATTTTTCCAAAATTTTTTAAGCCATTTTTGAATTTTTCAAAAAATGGCCAAATTTGAGAAATTCAAAAATGGTCCAAAAAGATCTGAAAAAATTCAGGCGTGTTCCTTGACTGATTCTAAGCAATTTTTGTTTATATGAAATTTTTTTATGAATGTGCATAGTTTTCGAGAAAAAAATTGGTGAAGTTAATGTATACAAATTTTTTTTTCTATACGCCGTTTCGTTTAAACAAAAAAATTTTGGAAATTTTTTAGGGTCCATAACTTTAAGTTTAAGTATCATGGACACCTTTTTTATAGGTCTTGGGCACATAAGAAAATTATAAGGCAAAAAAATTTGGATGAAAAAATTTTATTTATCAAAAAATCAGCGTTTTTTTTTAAGTTTATTTTTGCCATAAAAAAACTTATTTTAGCAAAACACGAGTGTTATCATCAAAAAGAGCACACTTTAAAGCATCGGAATAAGTAGTTTAGAAATTTATTTGAAATGAAATTAACCACTTGGTGACCGTTCGAAATTGGACCTAAAAAAATGTCCGTTAAGTCCTTAATGGGTTAAATTCATTATTGTAATAATTTTGGTTTCAAATTCCTGCATCGTCTGCGTATAAAAATGCAGAAAACGATTGCATGGAAAATGCATAGTTGTAGTTGTCAAAATGATTATTGTAAAATTTTTTGGTAACAATTCGTGCGTCGTCTCTCTAACAAAATGCAGAAAACGATCGCATAGAATTGTCTATAACAATAGTTGTTACATTGATTATTGTAATAATTTTGGTTTCAAAATTACTGCATCGTCTGCGTATCAAAATGCAGAAAACGATTGCATGGAAAATGTATAGTAGTAGTTGTCAAAATGATTATTGTAAAATTTTTTGCTAACAATTCGTGCGTCGTCTGCCTAACAAAATGCAGAAAACGATCGCATAGAATTGTCTATAACAATAGTTGTTACATTGATTATTGTAATAATTTTGGTTTCAAAATTCCTGCATCTTCTGGGTATCAAAATGTAGAAAACGATTGCATGGAAAATGTGTAGTAGTAGTTGCCAAAACGAATATTCTAAAATTTTTTGGTAACAATTCGTGCGTCGTCTGCCTAACAAAATGCAGAACACGCTCGCATAGAATTGTGTATAGCAATTGTGGTTAAATTGATTATTGTAATAATTTTGGTTTCAAAATTCCTGCATCGTCTGCGTATCAAAATGCAGAAAACGATTGCATGGAAAATTTATAGCAATTGTTTTGTCAAAATAATTATTGTAAAAATTCTGATTAAAAAATTCCTGCATCGTCTGCATATGATAATGCAAAAAGCAATTGAGTGAATTAATTGTTTTGTGTTAAATAATGCAATTTATAAAAGTTATTTGTGAATAAATACGATAGCTGGAATATACTATTAGCGCCATCTACTGTGAGGTTATAGATTAATGCAATTTTTCAACGGATGATGGCGCTGCTAGTACATTACAGCTTACTACATTACCGATGCTTTGTCGATAGTTTTCACTATGGCATTCCCTTAATTATATATAAGATAAGATTATAAATAAAGCAAATAAGTTCAATCAAAGAAATACAAAATAGTATACATAAATCTGAAATTAAATGTAAATATTAGAAGTCTAAATGTACATTTTGATAAACTTCAAATCTTAATTAAAAGCCTCATAATAAACCTAATATTGTATGTACTGAAATATGCATCTATCTCATTATAAATATTATAGAATGAAAGACTATAAATTATATTATAATTTTGGAAATATTAATAAAAATAACGGAGTAGTGGTTCATGTAAATGGAAACGTTATTTACCAAAATAAAACAATAATAATAGGAAAATTAATAAAACAATAAACAACTTGAAATTTCATCTATATACAGATCAAATGAATCCAGCTGTACAGAATTTAATATGAATATTAAAAGTTATTTAGTTCATAAATGAAAAGCAAAAAATCAAATTATAATTAGTGATTTTAACATACATATACAGGATAATAATTCAATTAGCATGGAATTTCTAACAACCTTTTAGAAAAAAGTAATCTCCCAGGTTTTACTAATACAACCAGACCATCAAATACATCTGTAAATGGGAAACATTGATTGGTAATTTTTTTAACAAAATAGTTTTCCTCATAACTAAGTTGCTCTGACTTTAATAGTACCAATTACTAATTATTATCCATTATGTTTAAAAATGAAAAATAATAAACTTAGCCTGAATAATAAAGAGCCAAAAAAGATGTATTTCAGATAAATTATAAATTTTACACAATATAGCTACCCTGTCGAAAAAATCGAGGTGGATATCCAGCTCGAAATCGAGGTGGATTTCGAGCTGGATTGACCTCGATTTCGGGCTCGATTGGCCACGATCGTGGACTCGATTTCGAGCTGGATTGACCTCGATTTCGGGCTCGATTGGCCACGATCGTGGACTCGATTTCGAACTCGATTGGCCTCGATTCGGGACTTGATTTCGAGCTGGATTAGCCTCGATCGGGGATTCGATTTCGAGCTGGGGCCAATCGACCTCGAACTCGAGTCCCCGATCGAGGCCAATCCAGCTCGAAATCAAGTCCCGAATCGAGGCCAATCGACTTCGAAATCGAGGCCAATCCAGCTCGAGATCGAGCCCGAAATCGAGGCCAATTCAGCTCGAAATCGAGTCCCCGATTGAGGCCAAACGAGCCCGAAATCGATACCAGTCCAGCTCGAAATCGAGTTTCCGATCGGTGGATCTACCTCGAAATCGAGGCCAAAAATCGAGTCCAATCGAGGCAAAATCGAGTCAAATCCAGCTCGAAATCCACCTCGATTTCGAGCTGGATATCCACCTCGATCTTTTCGACAGGGTATGCATATAAACTGGTCAAAATTTAAAAGCATTCAGAAATATGACTATGAATGATATAATAGAAGAGATTCAAAATTGTGTAGAGAAAGCGAAATGTAAAAATGGAATTAAAATAACTCTAAAAAAACCGAGTAAAGACTGGATAACTAAAGTAATAATTCACTACTGTGTTAAAAAAAAGCACTGTATAATAAATTAAAATAAAATTTAGGTAATGAAGAATTAAAAGACAAGTATAAAAAACATATTTAATATTTAGACAAATTTATAAAATTTGAACATGATAAGAAATTAATTCAAAACAATAGTATTAATCGAAGAAAACTATGGAAAAGTATGAATAGCAAAATTGGAAAAATTAACCATAAGAGTGCAATGAGGTAAAAGTACCTATTGCGGAACGTGCCGTATTGTGGAACATAGAGTTAAATTATTACATTTTAACAAAACCTCGCTTCGCTCGAGCGGCAAATCCGACTCGTGTGGGAGTCACCTATGCGCACGTGTATCGTATACTATTTTTCCTAACGAATTGCGCAAAGATTTCATTTTGTGCTGACATTTGAGCGAGCGAGATAGTACATTGCTGCAATAGTGGGTAAAATAAAATTTTCATGCAACAGTGCTCACAATTATAAGAGAAATAGTATATTACGCAACTAGTGAGCAAAATACATCATTCCAACACGAGTCGGATTTGCCGCTCGAGCGAAGCGAGGGTGGCAAAAAGACGAGTGGGGATGGCCTATTTTCCTTACTAGTTGCGTATAATTTTTTTCCTGACAAGGTGGGAGAAATTTGACATTAAGAAGAGTGAAAATTCTTTTGATTGTAGCATATACGAAAAAACATTTCTGCCATTTCTGCGAGTCTAATATAAGAAGTTTTGACTGCGTTATATGTCTTGTTTTTCTGTCATCTCTCCCGCTCTCCCTCTCTCCCTCTCTCCCTCTATATCCTAATATTATATTATAAAGAAAAATTAAATAATTGTATTAAAATTTAATCATTTTCTTTTTGAGTGGGCAAAATAGTTCATTCCCCCACTCTCAAAAGCATTTTGCTCACTAGTGAGGGAATGTGGTATTTTGCCCACGCAAAACAGGCCTCGAAAATCGAATTTCGCTCACCGCGTTAGGAAAAAATATTTAATCAAGTAAAAAACATTATAAAAGGGCCAAAAGTTAACTAATTTGAAAGGTTATGGTGACAAGTAGTGCTGATTTCCGAAGTCTTGAAGTTATTTAAACATATTTCATTCTACTTTATAAACATGTATTACGTATATAAGCTATACTTTTATATGATATACACTAACACTCAAGTTTCTATCTAATTGATTCACAAATTATACTGTTCCAAAATATGTACATTATTTTCTTATGTCCATAAGTATTGGAAGAACAAGAAAAAATGTTTCATAATTGACACATAACTCTATATTTTGTCCGTTTCGTGAAAAACTTTTAACATTAAGATATTTTATATTTATTTACATTTTTAAAATGTCTTTTTGATAGTTTTTATTAACTAATAACTATTTTAATATTTTACATCATCTTTGAAGAGTCAATTATACACTGAAAATAAATTATTTAAAAAAAAAGTTTCCAACCTACAAAATTATTTTAAATGTTCCACATTACGTAGAAATTCACATTATCAGTTTTTTATCTCATATTTATTTAATAAATAGAGTCAAAATTAAGCATAAAAATTAGAATCAATAAGAAAAAATATTAATTTGTCTTAAGCGAACAAAAATTAATGGTATATAAGCTCTTTATTTTGCTCAAAAATAAATAAAATTCATACACCTATTCAAAAACCGTTCCGGCACTGGTACTTTTACCTTAACTATTAATCAGCTAAATACTGAAGACTAGCAACAATTCCTCGGTAGCTAACGCTTCCTCGGTCGAAATTATACTAATTTTATATTTATTTTTTATATATTTTTTAACTTTATAATTTTGAAATTTAATTGAATAACAATGTAGAATATGATATAATATGTAATTAATTAACCTCTGTATTCAGTTATAAATAATTTTTTTTAATCAATAAAGTAAAATTAACAGTGTATTATATTTATATACATATAATACTGAACATATATATATATAGGCTATTTCACGTCAAGTGGTACGATGAAAATTTTAAATCGCTCCAAAATTTGAGAACAGGCTGGAAATATCTTCAAGAAGATAGAAAAAAAATTTTAGGTGTTAAAAATAATTTGCCTAAAAGTTATTCCACCATGAAAAATGTCCACCATTTATCTCAAAATCTATTAATTTTTTTGCAAAAACATTACAAACAACTTTTGTTCAAAATAATCTTTAAAATTTATCTACCTGGGTTACAATTCTTAATTTTAAAATCTCGAAGAGATAGAACGCCCGAAAATATTGAATATCAAAAAAGGCGACCACGCTACAATCGATTTTGATCTAACACCGCTCAAAAGATCACATTTTTTGAGAGCTTTCGAACGGCGGCGGTTAGATTATTGGCCAAGACCGCTGGTGTAGGTTATGCCCTAAAATACATGAAAATTAGTGATTTTATGAGGTTTATGAGGCATAACTAACACCATCGGTCTTGGCCAATAATTTAACCGCCGCTATTCGAAAGCTCTTAAAAAATGTGATTTTTTGAACCGTGTTAGATCAAAATCGATTGTGGCGTGGTCGCCTTTTTTTGATATTCAATATTTCCGGGCGTTCTGTCTCTTCAAGATTTTAAAATTATGAATTGTAACCCAGATAGATAAATTTTAAAGATTATTTTGAACAAAAGTTGTTTGTAATGTTTTTGCAAAAAAATTAATAGATTTTGAGATAAATGGCTTTAAAAATAGCAATTTTCCTAAAAAATTAAAAAATTTCTATTTTTGATGGTGGAATAACTCTTAGGCAAATTATTTTTAACACCTAAAATTTTTTTTCTATCTTCTTGAAGATATTTCCAGCCTGTTCTTAAATTTTGGAGCAATTTAAAATTTTCATCGTACCACTTGACGTGAAATAGCCCATATATATATATCAAAATAACACATATATCATTACTTACAATATTTCCACACTTTTCCTGTAGGAAGCTACATAAATCTAGTAACAAATATTTGATTTTTCTATCAGAATAATATTTTCAAAAAAAAACTAAGAATATAAAATTATTCTTTGACCATTTTACATATATTTTATGCTTTTTCATGATATCCCTACTAAAAATTATCACGTGATTATCACGTGGATATCCACGTGTTAATCACGTAGTTATCCACGTGTTAATCACGTAGTTATCCACGTGATAATCACGTGATAATTTTTAGTAGGGATTTCATAGATAGGAGACGTACAATTAAAAATTTCATGCAAAATTACCAAACTCAGCTAATGCATCGTATATATTTAATTATTCATTCAAACAAATGATATTTATACATAATAATTGAACTTGTAAAATTTTTTTTCAAATTAAAATTGTGGCTAAAAGATTTATTTTCACATTTTATTAATTTTGTTTTATCTTTAAAAATCTTAAAAAAAAAATTTTTATTAATTGCAACCAAAAATATAAATGAATATCAAAGGTCGACGCAAGTATCATGGGCGCGTAAGCTTTATATACAGCTAATTCAGGCCTTATATTTTTCCTTTCTTAACTGTTTATTATATTCTAATTATTTTTATGAAATCTATGAAATATTACTTTGCCTATTTATTTATCTTCCGTTTACATTAAATTTTGTCTGAATTCATTCACGCATCATTAAGAAATGACGCGTTCCCCGTGTTCTCGTTCATGTTCCCCGTTTTGATATATATAGTCAAATTGAAACAATAAGAGATAGCAATAATATGGGAAATCTATAAGATAGAAAGAGATACAATGCTTTCCAGTCCGTGAGAGAACGCGTACAGAAGTAAAAATATATAGAAAAAGTTAAAACGTGGTCGTGAGAGGGAGCTAGTTTCAGGTGAATACTTTGTCACAGCTGAATCGTTTGGCCGATTTTGTGTGAAAAATTATGAATTATAATTAATTGTTTACGTAATTATTTCCAACACCTCACATTATTCTGTTTCGGTATTTTTTATTGTACAGCAATACAGATACTATTGCAAGGTAAAGACTTCATATTCGCCCATATCGTATACTATGTCAACCTTTGACATCTTGACAAGAGAAATATTGATTGATTAGTAAATTTATTGCAGTCAGTGGGGTATGACCCTATGGGGCTGAGAGATAAGTACAAGAGTTAGATTATTATTATAAATTGTGACAGAAATCGTCACACAATCTATTCACGATGAATAGAGTAATTAAATTCGCGAATTGTAAGTCGTCGGAGCCTTTCGTATGTCAAGGCCAACCGTCGACACTTGTTTACTTCTCTACGAGTGTACAATTACGCGCGCGACAATACGTAGGGATGGGAGCGCGAAAGAGTGTGTGAGTTTCCCCACTCCCATCCCTTTTTCGGGAAATTAGGCGATCGCCTAGTTAGTGTGTAATGATCCGTCGATCGGGACGGATTATTATATTGTCTGGACGTTCCGTACTGCTCGTGAGTGCCGAGAGTGCGCCCCACCCCCTCCTGCATTAAGCTCTGTGAACGGTTGTTCCGGAGCAGAGCTAGGTGCGGAGACCCGGGTGGACCGAACGCGTGTCCGTATAGTTTTGGTGTGCGTTTGTGTGTGTGTGTGAACAAAAGGACGGGGTCGTGCGCGGGTGATACCGCGGATCGCGATTCGCTCGCCGCGGCAAGGGCCGCCTTCACCACCTCAACCACCGGTCGTCCCCTTTGTCAAGGAGGTCGACTAGTCACCGAGGATCGGCTGGGCCATCCCCGAGGAGCGTCACCGGTAAGTGACTTTTACTATCGTGACCCTCCCCCTCCCTTGTGTGTGTGTACCACGGGAGTGTGTCGAGTACAACGGTACTCGAACAGCGGTTCCCGGGAGTGAAACCTGTCGCAGGCGAGGATCTCGATCCGGCAGGTTTCCCGGGACTTCCGCCCGCGCGTAATAACTTTGTCGCGGCACACGGCCCGAGTGGCCATTTTGTTAATTATTTAAATTAAAATAAACATTTCTTTTATTTTATTTTTAATCAAGTGTGTTTTGTTATTTCTCCCCGCTCCCGCTGACATCCTTTAATTTTTATCAATCGTGTCGAGGCAAGGAGGATCGCCCGAATCCTCCATACCGATCGTCCCAGCGAACTCGTGTTCCTGGCGACAGCCCGCAGTTCGCGGATAAATAAATTAATTGTGTGCGCGGTATTGGGCAACGCGGCCCAACGATTAACTCTAATTATTAAAATTAATTAAATTAGATCGGGTGCGCGAATACCACGTCACAAATGGCGACCGTGACAGGACGTTCGGTTTCGCCCTCACCGAATTTAAATTAAAGTGTATAGTTGTCGGCCATATTTTCGCGCGCGAGCAGTGTCGCGGCGAAACGGAGCGGGTAAAGAGAGAGAGAGAGAGAGAGAGAGAGAGAGTGAGTTGTACGAGTTAGAGTGAGAGAGAGAGAGCGCGCGAGAGACGGCGTGTGAGACGCGTCTCTATACCGGAGTATTCCCCCTCTTGCTCGGGTATCCGAGGAGAGGTATACACCGGTATATCGAGAGAGAGTTCGCGCGCGACCGTGTTTAGCCGGAAGCGCCCGATCTCACCAAGATCGGTCTCTCTCGATCGCAAGCTTGACGGGAGATCTTTGTTAGCTTGTATGGGAGCGGCAAAGTAGGGAGAGAGTAGCTTGCGCCGCGGATCGCGGGCAGCGAGAATCCCCCCCGAATAGCGCAGAGGAAAGACTTCGCGAGAGCCGATCATCATCGGCTCTCTCCGATTGCGCCCGCGAGTGGGAGTGAGAGAGAGAATCCCTAGTCGCGGGGAATCGGAGTTAGGTGCTAGGCGGGCTATACGGTGTGTGTGAGAGAGAGATAGCGCGATCGCCTGGCCCTTTCGCGTATTAAGTCTTTGCAGTTGGTTTCGCCGAGAGAAACCACTGCGGCGAATTATTTTATTCCAATCTAATAAAATAAATTCGTTCCCCTGTTTAATCTATTTTATTATTGGTGTGAGAGTGTTTAAAATAGATTCTTTCGGGAGAGGTAGCTGCCCCACCCCTCCTCCCTTTTAAAGAAAATTTTAAAATTATAATATTTGTTTTCTTTTTATACGGGACGCGGCGAAATTTTAATTGGTTTTTTTTTTGAGTTCGAGAGCGCAGTATTTTTATTTTGCTCTTCTCCCCTCCCTGACCCACATATATTATAATATTAGTAATTTTAATTTAATAATTGTGTTTATTATTTATTACTATTTATATTTATAATATATGTTATATCATTTTATTTGTGTGTGAATAAAATATACTTTACAACTATTGTTAATTATTTAGACTTGTTTGCAAGTTAAATAATTAACATTAAGTAACTTTGTGTGAATCAGCCGCAAAGTTACAATAGTTGTAATATTGATTATTTAAGCTCGTGTGTGAGTAAAATAATTAAAATTATTTCTTTATTACAATTATCTGACAGTAATTACTTGATCTAATATTTGGTATTTATTGAGTATTACTGTTCACGATACTTGTAATATATTTTTGTAAATTTTTGAGTGTGAGAAAATTTTTTTTTTTATAACTCGTGTTAATTGTTTAGACTTGTTGCAAGTTAAACAATTAATGTTAAGTATCTTTGTGTGATTGTTCCGCAAAGATACGAGAGTTGTAAAATATAATTATTTAGACTCGAGAGTGAGTTAAATAATTGAATTTTTTTTTGCATGTGTTTTAATGATCGGCATTTAACCTAATATTTCGTATTCGTTATTTGCTGTGAAATTTTAATATATGTTATAAACTTTCTTTTCTCTTTTTGTGTGTTTAAATTATATCTCCACACATTTTTGCCAATTATTTAGACTTGTTTGTTAGTTAAATAATTGGTTATAATATTTTTTTGGTGTGTTTGAGTAAAATTAATTCGGTGTATAAATTTAATTGTTTAGACTTGTTGGCAAGTTAGATAATTAAATTTTCATTTCCTTTTCGTTCAATTTATTTAAAAAAGGAAATATAAATTATTTCAACTGGGTAGCAACATAAATTATTTATTTAGTCCTTTTTAGGATAAAATAAATATATTTCGCTGAAAAAATTGTCGTTTGGGACGACAATTAGTGAAATAATTATTTTGTTGCAAACCTACCGTTGAAATAATTTAATTAAATTTGTGTTTGTTGTGTAGTGTAAATTATAAAGGAAATTTTTTTTTTTTGTGTTTTGGGCTTGGAAAAGCAAAATAATAAATAGTGTCTTGGTGTGTGTGAATCACAAGACACTGTATTTATCTTTATATTTATTTTAAAATTAATTATTTAGGCTCGTTAGTGAGATAAATAATTTAATTTTTTTCTTTGTCTTTTCTTCCTTTATAATTTGTTGTTCTGTATTTATTAATAGATTGAAACTTTAATTATTTCATTTTCCATAACAAAATAAATTCTTTTCGCCAGTAAGGAATCTTTTGGATTATAACTGGTGAGAGGGATATTTTGGGAAATCGTTAAATTCACCATTACTGGTAAATTACCGACGATATTGAAATAATTTAAAGATTTCTTTTTGTTAATAATTAATTATTTTTGCTTGCAGAAGCAATTGTATAGAGTCTTGGTGCGTGTGAGTCACAAGACACTATTATAAACATTAATTATTTAGACTTATGAGCAAGTTAAATAATTAATTTTAATTTGGTGCAAGTGTTAAGTGTGTGATTTGTCACAACTTTAACCAACAAAATATAATTATTTTGTCCTTCTAAGGACGAAATAGATTCCTTGTAAAGAAAATCTTTTGGATTTTAATTAAGTGAATTAATTTTGTTGGTACACTAGTCGGTGCATTTTTACAATTTATTGTAATTAAACCGACACCAAATTTTTTTTTTACTCGTTGGGAGTAATAATTATTTTATTGTGGTGAGTCCAATAAAATAATTTCCAATTGAAAATTGGATACTTCCGAAGTATTTGAAACACTAGGGATTTCATCTGAAATCCCGGTTGAGAGTACTTCTCCCGACGTAACACGTCGGCTGCTGCTGGTCAAAAAAATAATGGCCAGCAGCTATGAAGCCCGAATGGCCCAGCTTATGCGTGAATCACGCATAGCTAGGGATATTCGTCGGGAAACGAAGAAGCTTCCGATTGAGGCAGTGTATGCCCAATTGGAGCATCTGAGTTTAAACGCAAATGGCGAAGAGGCGGAGTGCCGCGAACGCCTTTTGCGTCACCGGATAAGATGTGTAGACATTAATCTGGAAATACCATGGTTCCCTGAATACGATGAGAATGTAAGGGCAGAGCCTGCACATAAACCTCTAGTATGTCAGGAACTGTGGGAAATTAGGAAACCTCGTTCCAGGAAAGGGAGTGTGGTCCCATCAGGAACGGAAGTTTCCTGCGAGTCCGAAATGTCGGATCGCGAAAGGGTTGCTAGTGACAGAGCACCTATCCCTGAAGAAGATGGAGCTCTGTCACCAAGTGGTCTGTCCAGAAACTCGCCATTGAGTACTGCACAAAGCCCGAGGTTGGCACCAACAGGTGCTATACCTAAACGGTTTGGTGAGGTACTGGGAGCAAACATGACCACGACTGCAATCCCTTATGTTCCTGTTTCGGTGGCTGCAACCTCGTGCACAACCACTACGTCGACGGTTACGACCGTGACGACTGCTCAACTCAGAGGTTTTTATGCACCCGCACATTACCTCCCAATTGAAGAGCAAAGAAACAGCGGACATCTTGGCACTAGAGAGAGTGAAGTGCCAACACAACACTTTGACTTGGGTTCGCAGACGGAAGCCGACCGTTGTACGTCACGAGGATACACCTCTAGACAATACGACAACAGGCAACCTGAAGCTAATACAACCGAACGTCAATTTGTTGATGATAGGAATGGATATGACCTTCCTAATGACGTCAGTGTTCAATCTTACGAAAAACCGAGGTTTGAACAGAGACGTCGTCAGACCTCTTCTAAGACTTGTGAAGGACAAGATAGAAGAGAGAGGCGTGAGTACACGACTCCAAACGGAAAGTCACGATACCATCGTTCTGTGAGTAGAGCCTCAAGCAACGATGAACGTCGTGAAAGCTGTACGGAGAGACGTACTCATAAACGTCAGTCCAACCATAAACTCGACGACCGAGCACAGCCGGAAATTCCGGAGCAAGGTCACAGAGAGAGGTCGGACAGACGTAGAGAAACGCCTCGAGAGAAACGTGCGGTGGCCACTTGCGATCAGTGCACTCAGACGGATTCGTCCGATGGGTATCAGTCTGATCGCGAACCTGCTCGTAGGAGATCCGATTCTCGTAGGGCGGCTGAAGGCCGACAAGAGAATAGGAATCCTTCTACCAGCAGGCGTAGGAGTTCCCGGACGGATAATAGAGACGACCGTCGGGAAAGAGAGTCCTACGAAGCCAGGCCAAGGTATCGTGAAGACGATAACCGAACGCACGATCGGACAGGGTGCGCACGAGAGCTGCGTATCTGGAACATGTCCTTTGATGGTGAGACCAAAAAGGACGCAGAAGAATTTCTGAACCGTTTGCACGACTTCAGAAATGACAACGAGTTCTCAGATCGCAGGATGTTCAGTGCCCTGCCCAATGTGTTCTCAAAATCAGCACTGTTCTGGTATAGAACAGTTCAGCCATCTCTTCGAGATTGGCGTGATTTTGAAATCGAGTTCCTAAATGAGTATGGCCGTATAATAAATGACGAAGATTTACTCATGGAACTTCGATCAAGAACACAAAATGAGGGAGAAAAGGCTACGACGTTCTTGAACTGCTTCAGAGCGATCGTGAATAAGTTTAAATGCCCTCCCTCATTAGAACAACAGGTGAAGATGGCCTACTCGCAGATGAGGCCAGATTACCGTAGGTACATACCAGTACGACAAATCAGGAATTTCTCTGATTTGACAAGCTACGGTAAAGAGTACGAGCAGCATTTAACATGGGACACGAAATTTTCCAGTTCCAACGTTAAACGCGAGAAGCTCGTACCAGAAGCTTTTCCGAAACAGAGTGGTGCAGCACGAGTTTCGGGTAAAGTGGCGACTGTTACCGAAAAGAGTAAGGATGAGTCTTCTCATTCGGATAAACAGTCGTCTAAGAAAACTATTAAGAAGAAGAGCAAGAAAAGTGCGAAAAACTCGCCAAACTCTTCTTCGAGCGAATACGAAGCAGCCGGTGTGTACGGTACTTCCAACGTCGCTAATAGTTTTCAGAATCGATACGGCAAATCGAATAATGGAGTGAGTGCCTCCAATTCGAAATCCGTATCGTATGTGCCTGTTTCTCAACAGTCACCTGGGCAACAAAAACAGAGCTCGGGCAAAAGAGAAAGACGTGTTTTGACGAATTCTCAACTGCCCCAGCAAAATGCTTTTGTCCCACAAATGGCACAAAACCTGGTGAGGTATGTGCAACCACAGGCGACGGCAGTAAATCCAACGAACTTGAGCACCAACTTTGTCGGCGTGTGTTTCACATGCCAAAAAGTCGGTCATAGGTCGTCGGATTGCCCGAGCCGAACATGCTACCGATGCGGAAACATTGGGCACTCCGCTGAGCAGTGCTCTACCGAATTGGTAGCAAAGGAGTGCCAGCTGTGTGGAACTAGTGGCGTTACACTCCAATCATGTCCTAACTGCGTCAGGTTCCTTCAAAACGTGGGAAACCTGAACGCAGGGCACCCGAGCTGCCCCGGGCGCCCTGCACTGCAGTAAGTAAACCGCATGGTTTACAAGGGCAAGAGTTTAAGGTTGGAGAACCCTCTAAACTCTTTAAGAAGTCTAGCAAATCATTTGCTGACTTCTCTCAAGTCCTTAACGGAGATCAAATTCCCTCTCAGACCGAAGTTGGTGTCGAAAGTAAGTCTGAGTGTAAGGATTCTAATCGTTCTGGGGATTCGACAGATGGAAAAGTTCTTAGAACACAACCTGTCAATCCCACCCGAGCTTTGCAAGGTAAAACAGAACAAGGAACCTTATTAGACCAACAAAAGCGTGAGGCTAAAGTTTGGTCTAAGGAACTCCAAAGGCAAATATACTCTGATAGCAGAGATATTATTGGTGAAGAAAGCGTAAAGAGATCGTTATCTCAGCCGCTTAGCACCATCGGAGTGAACGACCTTGGTTGTTGCTCATCGTCACCCCGTTGTGACACACCTAGTAAAGAGGACAAGAAGCCCTTGGTGGAGAAGGAAATTGTCCTCAACAACGAGCCCTTGGTGGAGAAGGTAGTTGTCGATGGTGTGCATAACATGAACCGTACAAGCTCGTTGCCGAGAAGTACAGTTCAGGGGGGGGCAGATGCCGTACCAAGTACGTCTAAAATGACGCACACGGCATCGACTCCTAACGACGATAGTCAAACCGATCAGATAATTGCTGGAATCCAATCGGATAACCGGCTATTCTTTTTGGTACGACTCGGTGGAAAGGACTTTAAAGCACTTTTCGATCCTGGTGCCATGGTCTCTCTTGTACGATCAGATGTTGTCGAACAGTACAAGTTTAAATGGAGACCTGTCAAGGTTATCGTGAAAGGTGTGGCTGGACCAGCTCTTAAAGTCCTTGGCCTAATTGACATCCTATTCTGTGTAGAAGGCCTTGATGGCAATATCCAACTGAGAATTGTAGAGAATATTGAGCATTCCATCATTCTCGGTATGGATTTTCTACAACATTGGAATATGGAAGTCAAATTAGGCGAAGCTATTTGGCGTATTGGCGAGAGTGATTGGAGACACTTCGTCAGAGATACATCTCATGACATCGATTCGAGGATTTCCGCTGAATGTGCTGGTATAATTGAGATACAGGACGACCAGCGGAAACATGTCAAAGAGTTAGTTGAAAGCCTACTCTTGCCCTCGGGAGACGTCCACGGCTTTACGACGTTAACGGAGCACCACATAGAGGTTGATCCTGGTGCAAGACCGGTTCGTCATAAGCCAAGACGTATGTCTCCCAAGGTCCTCGAATTTGCCCAGAGTGAGGTCAAAAGGATGTTTGACAAGGGCATTATTGAACCGAGTGCGAGTGATTGGTCAGCTGCTCCGGTCATCGTCCGCAAGGACGAAGGAAGTTATCGCTTCTGTATCGATTTTCGAGACCTTAATGCAGTCACAAAACGTGATTCTTATCCAATTCCTAATATGGATACCATATTGGATAAGCTGCATAATGCAAGGTACATATCGAAAATTGATCTTAAGAAAGCGTACTTTCAAATATTAATGGCCGAGGCGAGCCGGCATTATACTGCATTTGCTGTACCAGGGTCGGGGCTGTGGCAGTTCACGAGAATGCCTTTTGGCCTCATGAATGCTCCTATGACCTTTGCACGGCTTATAGATGCAATTTTCGGGCCTAAGGTGGAACCTCATGTGTTTGGTTATTTAGACGACTTGATCGTCATTACCGAAACTTTTGAGGACCATCTGAAATGGCTCGAATACGTACTAAGGACGTTGAATGCTGGACTCGAAGTGAATCGAGAGAAGTGTGAGTTCTGTTGTTCCAGCGTAACGTTCCTTGGGTACAAATTGGACGCGAACGGCTTGAGGCCTGACGAGGAACGAGTCGCTCCAGTCCTTAATTACCCTACTCCTCGTAATGTCAAACAGCTGAGATCCTTTCTCGGGATGGTAGGCTGGTACTCTCGATTCATTAATCGAGAAGCTGACATTAAAGCTCCCCTTACCAAGTTGCTGCGTAAAGACCAGGCTTGGGATTGGGGCGAGGAGCAGGAGGAGGCGTTCTGTCAGCTTAGAGTTGCGTTAGCTGAAGCGCCTGTACTAGCCCGTCCAGACTTTTCTAAGCCATTTACCGTCCAAAGTGACGCTAGTGACTTAGCAATAGGTGCGGTGTTGACGCAACTGGACGACGAGGGTTTCGAGCATCCGATTGTCTACGTCAGCCGATTATTAAATCGCGCTGAACGTAATTACATGACAACGGAAAAAGAATGCTTGGCCCTCATATGGGCTATTAAGAGATTGAGACCATATATTGAGGCCTATCGATTCACGGCTGTGACCGACCATAGTGCTCTCAAATGGCTCAAAAATCTCAGAGAGCCGTCGGGTAGGTTGGCACGATGGATACTTGAAATGCAGCAATGGGACTTTGAAATAGTGCATAAGAAAGGAGCCTTGCACTATGTCCCGGACGCGCTTTCTCGTGCCGTCAACCCAGACCCCGACGAAGAAGAGATTGCCTCGTTCGAAGTAATTACAGACCCATGGTATATTGCTAGGTTAAACGATGTACGCTCATGCCCTCAGAAATTTCCGGAGTGGAAAATTGAGGATGATATGCTATATCGTTTTACAAGTGATAAACTCTTGGACTCTGTAACAGAACGAGAAGAAGGCTGGCGCCTTGTTCTACCCTTAGAGCAGAGGAACCGAGTCTTAGTAGATTCTCATTTCCACCCATCCATGGGTCATATGGGAGTCGAAAAGACTTACGAACGTGTTGCGAGAGACTATTATTGGCCAGGTATCTACCACGATACCCGCCAATTTGTTTTACAGTGTCTGATCTGTCAGAGCTATAAGACGTCTCAAGCAGGTCCTCAAGGCTTGATGGGTAAACGTAACATTGAGAGACCCTGGGCTGTTGTGGCAGCAGACGTAATGGAGCTTCCACGTAGTAAAAGTCAATACAAATACATCATAGTATTTCAAGACTTGTTTACAAGGTGGATAGAGCTCAAACCATTACGTACGGCGACCGGTAAGTCGGTGTCGAAAGCATTCGAGGAACTCGTAGTCTTCCGTTGGGAAACGCCAGATTTCCTAATAACGGATAATGGGACGGAGTTCATCAACGGCATCATGTCGCGAATGCTGGAGGAGTATGGCATAAAACATGTCAGAACCCCTCCTTACCGACCACAAGCCAACCCAGTGGAGAGAACAAATAGAACGTTAAAAACGATGATTGCGACGTTTGTGGATTCGGATCATCGTGGGTGGGACACACATTTGCACGAATTTCGTCATGCAATAAACACGGCAATGCAGTCGAGTACCAAGGTCTCACCCGCGTTCTTAAACTTCGGGCGTCATCCACAACCTGTGAAGAGTCTCCGCAGGGAAGTGGAAAAACGGGAATTTAAGATCCTGGACAATCCCGAAGTATGGCTAGATCGTCTTAAAAGACTTGATGCTCTACGCGACTTGGTCAAGAAATACATTGACGAGGAGCAAAGACGTCAAGAAAAGACCTACAATAGAAACAGACGTATTGCCTCGTTTCAGGTCGGAGATCTAGTCATGAGGAAGTGCCGAACGCTTTCCCAAGGTGCGAAGGGCATATCTGCTAAGCTTGCACCAAAGTATGACGGACCCTTCGAAGTTAAAGAAGTACTATCTCCAGTAATTCTGAGACTAGAAGAGTCCGGTCGGAAACGGACCGAGGTACACATATCTGATGTAAAAAGATATGTACCACCTCGGGTTGTCAAGTAAAGCAGTAAGGGTTGCGTATCGGTTTGCATGAGAACAGTTATCGAAGGTTGGGCCTGGTAACTGTATGCCATGCATTGAGAGAGTGATATTTGAGAATACTTGTGTGTGAGTGAATGGGCAATCCTCCCTTATTCGTAATTTACCTTTAATTATGACTAATTAACCTTTTGTTTTCTTTCAGCTCCCCGATGGACCAGAACCGAGACCTGGAGGCAGGAGACGGTGTTGATCCATCGTCGCCTCCGATCATTCTGCTGGGGGAAGACACTCCGACGTCGGGTGTTGCCAAAGAGGTCATCGGAGTGGCCTCCGACTGTCTCGAGGTGCCCGTTGATGACCCACTCGCTGGATGTGACCAGTCCGTGCGGGAAATCGACGAAGTACTTATCGAGATGGAAGGACCATCCCGAACCTCGACGGTTGATATCCCGTCATCGGGTGATACGACCCAGGTGGAGCAGATGGAGGTGGACGTACCTGCGGTGTTAGCACTGGGGTCGTCCACCAATATCTACCCCGCCGACTACGTAGAGGATCTACGCGAGGCAGAACGGGAGCGGCAAAAGGCCGCCGCCGATAATCGCCCACGCCGCAAGAAGAAGAAGAGCAGCGGCAGACGGCAGTTGACGATGGATGACTATGAGTCAGGAGTCCCAGCCAACCCCCAAGTGACGGAGAGTCCGTGCTTGAGGGCGGGAGCTGTGTCCGTCATAGTCCCATCAACCGCAGGGGAACTCGATGTTGGGGTCGAGACCCTGACGGAACAAGCCAAGGCTGGGCCATCGTCATCCGGCCCAGTCATTACTAGGGGGATCGTCCTCCGTCGATTGGTTCCTCTACCTTTCGATAGGTCGGTAGATCCGCCTAAAATGGCTTGTTTTAACTGCTGGGCGATGGACCACAGCCACCGGGAGTGCGCGGCTCCGCAAACGATACACTGCTTCAATTGCGGCCGCCGAGGGGTGGCAGTGAGTGAGTGTCCAAGATGCTCTCGATCCTATGCCATCTGGATCCAAGAGCGGGGATACTCGCCGTTCTCGACGGTTGCTTCCCAGGTTTCGGTTGCCAAGGTCCCTGCACCTCAGCAGAGATCGAAGCGGTCGAAGCAACGGGACAGCCAGAACGAGTCCAAGAAGCGGCGGAAGGAGACGCCCACCCGCAGGGAGGGACCCAAGAAGGGCTCGTTTGTGAAGCCTTCTGGGCCCAAGCCCTCCTATGCGGAAGTGGTGGTGGGTCGCCGAGTAGAAGAGGCGACTCGCCGCCAGGCTGCTGCCTTTGGCTTAGACAGCACAGGGCCCTTCGAACAGGTGAAGGTTGCCCTCAGTGCTGTCGTCCAAGCTAAGGCAGACCAGAAGTTGAGGGAGTACCAGGAGAATCAAACTACTCCCTCAGCCAACCAGTCAGCAGCCGACTCACCACGGCAGGGACGAGAAGAGAGCGGCGCTCAGCCAGTCCCTGCCCAACCACCAGTCGGGGAGGAAGGTATGGACACCCCGTCCCCAAAACCTCGTAAGAAGCAGTCACCGAAGGCTGGGCCTAGTGGCTTGCGACGACCCAACCCGATGGACGTTGACGCCTCTACGAGCGTGGTTAAACCACCTCGCAAGCCGACACAGAAACGGGGGGTTGGGTCCGAACACCGTACTGTCCAAGAAGTACGGGCTTCATCGGCTGGGTCACCGGCGACGGCCGACCAATCCAGAAACGAGACGGACATTCTCAGGGAATGTCGTCTGTTGCTGGAGGCCGCCGCCAACCTCCCTTCCGACATTGCACGAGAGATAGGGCAGGAGGTGGTCCGGATCCTTAGGGATCGTATTCCTTCCCGACATTAAGAAGAGAAACGTACAGCGCGCAGTCGTGGATAGATTGTGCCTTTCTTCGACTCGGCCTTCCCGAGGGAAGTGGAGGTAGGGGGGGGGCTTTGTGACAGAAATCGTCACACAATCTATTCACGATGAATAGAGTAATTAAATTCGCGAATTGTAAGTCGTCGGAGCCTTTCGTATGTCAAGGCCAACCGTCGACACTTGTTTACTTCTCTACGAGTGTACAATTACGCGCGCGACTATACGTAGGGATGGGAGCGCGAAAGAGTGTGTGAGTTTCCCCACTCCCATCCCTTTTTCGGGAAATTAGGCGATCGCCTAGTTAGTGTGTAATGATCCGTCGATCGGGACGGATTATTATATTGTCTGGACGTTCCGTACTGCTCGTGAGTGCCGAGAGTGCGCCCCACCCCCTCCTGCATTAAGCTCTGTGAACGGTTGTTCCGGAGCAGAGCTAGGTGCGGAGACCCGGGTGGACCGAACGCGTGTCCGTATAGTTTTGGTGTGCGTTTGTGTGTGTGTGTGAACAAAAGGACGGGGTCGTGCGCGGGTGATACCGCGGATCGCGATTCGCTCGCCGCGGCAAGGGCCGCCTTCACCACCTCAACCACCGGTCGTCCCCTTTGTCAAGGAGGTCGACTAGTCACCGAGGATCGGCTGGGCCATCCCCGAGGAGCGTCACCGGTAAGTGACTTTTACTATCGTGACCCTCCCCCTCCCTTGTGTGTGTGTGTACCACGGGAGTGTGTCGAGTACAACGGTACTCGAACAGCGGTTCCCGGGAGTGAAACCTGTCGCAGGCGAGGATCTCGATCCGGCAGGTTTCCCGGGACTTCCGCCCGCGCGTAATAACTTTGTCGCGGCACACGGCCCGAGTGGCCATTTTGTTAATTATTTAAATTAAAATAAACATTTCTTTTATTTTATTTTTAATCAAGTGTGTTTTGTTATTTCTCCCCGCTCCCGCCGACATCCTTTAATTTTTATCAATCGTGTCGAGGCAAGGAGGATCGCCCGAATCCTCCATACCGATCGTCCCAGCGAACTCGTGTTCCTGGCGACAGCCCGCAGTTCGCGGATAAATAAATTAATTGTGTGCGCGGTATTGGGCAACGCGGCCCAACGATTAACTCTAATTATTAAAATTAATTAAATTAGATCGGGTGCGCGAATACCACGTCACAAAATACTATAAAATTACAGCTTTTACGTAGTATAACAAAAAATAGATTAAAGTACTGTGATTGTACTGTAATTTGAATATAGTTTCAAAAATAGCTGGTCGCAATAACAAATGAAGAAAGCTTGACAATAATTAACATATAATATAATGTAATTAATTAGAGAGTAATCTTATATTAAGGGTTCGTACAAAAATAAACATTGATTAAACATTTGTAGGAGCTATAATGCCCTCTCGAATGACATGAGCGTTTCAGTCACTGACATCTCTATTTATGAGTTCAATCAAAAGGATAGTTTTGAAGGACTGAATACTATCTATGGTAAAATCGGGTTTAGGTAACGAATTTATTATTTTTGACGCTGTTATAGTAAATGAGCGGTACATGGCTTCAGTTCTTGGGACTGTATATGCGTGTGATCGAAGAGGGTGGCGCGAAGACTTGCGGATTTTCATAGGCAATCACAGATAACCAACCCAGTTTCTGGCGATAAGGAGTAACATGGGCGCACCATTGGATGTAGCTGTGAACAAACCGAACACATGAATTTAGAAGACGTTGAACTTTAAGGGAGCGGGTATTATCAAGATCGTGGAGTACAACGGACATGTAATCGAAGTGGGGGAAAATGAGACAATCAACAAGCATTTTACAACGATCTTTAGATTGTGCCCGCTTGTGAAATCGTAATGAGTAGAGCAACCCGTTAATTTTACGACTGAGGTAACGAGTTTGCATATCCCAGTTGAGAGATGGCGTTAAACAGAGATCAAGATTTCGAACATTGGAAGAGTAAGGCAAACTATCACCTAGAAGTTCCAGGCCATTTGTAGATGCCCAAAAAGCAATTTCGTCCACATCTTGATGAATTAAATAGATTGCACCAACCAACTCGCTTGGGTGACAATGCAAGTAAATTTGTGTCATCAGCAAATACCATATGCTTAGAATTATGAAGTACACTGGATAAATCATTTATAAATATAGTAAGTAATAGGTGACCAAGGGCGCTACCCTGTGGGACCCTAGCGACAGTGGGATGCCAAGTAGAGGGTCGCCCATCTTTATCAATGACGGACTGATATCTCAAATTCAAGTAGTTAAAAAACCAGGTGATAACACGATTTGAGCAACCCAGGTTTTTTAATTTGATAAGTAGGACCAGATGAGGCAGTCCATCGAAAGCTTTAGAAAAGTCAAACATTATTAAGATAGTGACCTGTCTTCGGTCGATTGCGCAACGAACATCTTCTAATATATTTAACAAAGCCATCTGAGTACTATGGCCGTTTCTGAAACCAGCTTGAAAACTGTCAATTAGACTATTTGAGTTCAAAAACGAAGAAAGTTGCAAGTGGACTAGTTCTTGTAGTAGTTTCGATACCTTAGGCAAGAGGGCAATGGGTCTAGTATCAGCGGGCGAATTTGTTGATGAGTTTTTGGCTAAAGGTAGTAATAGGACTTTTTTCTAATTTGAAGTGTACTTTGCAGTGCTGAGTGAATAGTTAAATAATGTAGTAAAAAAGATAGAAAGTTCAGGTACAGCTAATTTCAACATTTGGAAAGAGATTTTATCAAAACCAGTAGATTTAGAAGACGTTATTCTTAGCACTCCGAGAATGTCGCAAGCATTAATTTCGGTGAAGTCAAAGATTGGATTTCATGCTATAAGAAAGGTTAATAATGGAGTAACATCTTCACAGGAGAGGGGTTCAGCATTTGGAGAAACGGTGGCATAATATTTATTTAACTTATCTGGAGTAAACATTTCAAGGGGTGACGGCAAGTTAGGCTTAGTTACTTTAAGATTACGTATAATTTTCCATCTTTCCTTTAGGTCTGGAGCTTGCTCTAATTTATTCGCCAGAAATTTGTTTTTAGCTGTGTCAAGAACGTTGCTGATTTGGCTTCTTAAAAGCCTATAGTTAGAGAAAGCTTTGGAGAAGCGACCATATTGAAGAGAAGCTTTGTATGACTTGTCGCGATCGCGCATCAATTTCCTGATCTCGTCATTGACCCACGGCTTTTTATTTTTCTTTATAGTGGTCGTGATAACAGGAGCAACTACATCGAAAGATTTATTGATAATCCGCTCAAAATTGTTAACTAATGCGTCTAAATTCGACTCACAAGTAGAATTTTTAGGGTCGATAAAAATTTAAAAAAATTAAGTTAAAGTCTAAATCTAAGAGAGGGGCGATTGTTTGGTCGGTTGCGACATCGGAAAAATTAGACCGAAGCTCATTTCTCAGTGAGGCCTCATTTATATGGCTTAATTTACGAGTGCTATATTTGCTACAGCTTACTGAAGTATCAAATACTAAGTTCAGGGTGAGCTCAATAAGGTCGTGACCTGCAGCAAACGGAGCATCTATTTTTGCAAAGCTTCTGATGTAATCTTTGTTGTTTATGATGAACAAGTCTAACCATGTGTGAGATAAGTTAGAGTTATCCCTATAAACAGAATGGTGAGTACAGCCAAAAGGAACCAAGTATAATCCTTGAGACTCAATTTCATTGCCCAAGTAAGTGGAGTCATTATTAATGGTTGCCATGTTAATATTGAGGTCACGGTGATGATCAAGTGGGAGTAGGAAGAGGCAAACTCAGAAATATCTGAGAAAAATTCAGAAGGATGCGCAGCGTGAAGACGTCTGTAAATAACAGCAAATAAAATATTTTTAATACCAACTTTAATGTACTAGATAAGATATTCAGGTTTATTATCAAATACTTCATTCGATTTACAAATAATTTTTACAGGGTAACAATCCCTGGCGTATATACCGACTCCGCCTCCACCCTTTCCAATATGATCACAGCGATTAAAAGAGAACCTATCAAGTGAGATCACTGTCGGTGAGAAAAGTTTCGGTGATGGCAATGATATCATAGAAATTATCTACGCAACGAGCTTCAAAAAGATTAAAATTTGTTTTTAATCTATTTATATTGGCATGGGCAATAGAAATAAACTCTTTTTTCTATAAGGACCGCGACCGACCATCAGTTCTTCATAATTGTTGCATCGCCTCCGTGTTTTATTTATCATTTACTCACCGAGAGAGAGAGACAAACATTGATAAACTTTTAACCATAAAAGCAATGTTTTCATTTTCATGCAAGTGATGGTATAACTTTTTTTAATCGTAAATTATAATATAAGATTTGTACAAAAAATAAATGTATTTTATTACATTATTTTAATTTTATTTATTCTAATATTTCATTTTATTTACATAATTTTATGTATTTGCTTTAAGTTTTTTATTATTCGAAGGCATTTATGCTTGTATTTTTACAAAAAAATATTAGGATATCTCATAATATCTCAATAATATTTAATAATAATATCTCTCATGATATCTCAATGTTTTCCACATTGACCAAAATAATTTAAAAAACAATATAGTATAATTAAGTGAATACTTTATCGTTCTCTATCGAAAAGAATGTTGATAATTGATTGTTCTCTTTACTTCTATTTATTGAATACCTCATTTAACATTTTAATAAAACCAATGTGTCAGATCATTGACAAATGTATAGGTTATTTAGAAATTTTGTAAATTTGATATGTATTGAATTATTTCTATTTCATCGCTGAGTAAGATTCTTATTATAGCTGCTAAAACTATTTTTTTCTGTAAAGCAAATTAATATGAGTTCGATTCTTTGGTGAGTATATAATATCAAAATGGAAACGACAAGTATTTCTGTAGAAAAATAACATATTTATGTCAGAAAAGTATATGTCCTATAATTATTTGGCTTACTATATTTGTTTTTTTTTATTCGAACAAAATTTGTCTAATAATAATCCAAACGTTAAATATCAAAAAACACCTTCTGCGAAGGTATAAACATTCGCAAGTACGGTTTAATTTCAATCGAACTTTAGCAATTGATATTTAATGGTTACAAACAATAACATTTTAGTTTTTTCGATTCTTATAAAGTTTTCGTAATAGAAAGTACTGAATTCAAAATAGAGTGGACAAGTATCTGTTGATAAATGACACATTTTTTCAGAAAGGTATATACTACCCATAATTTATTTTATAATTTTTAGCCCTGCTATGTCTTACAGCAATAAATAAACAATAGTATTTATAATAATATTTATTTATGCGAAATTAATTTCTTCAAATGTAATAAAACAGGAATTTCTCTTTTTCATGATATTTCGAAAATTTGTGAGGTATTCCATGATAATTCCACTAATTACGGGATTTTATGAATATTTCGGGAATTTTCCAGTTATTCCGGGATAACTCCACTAATTACGGGATATTGCGAAAACTTCTGTGGATAATACCACTAATTATGAAATTTCCTGGATAGTCCGTGTATATTTTAATTACTATGGGTTCTTTTTAAGTATTTCGGGATAACTGGACTAATTACGAGATTTTATGAATATTTCGGGAATTTCTTATGTATTCCGGGATCACTCCAATAATTACGCGATTTCTTGGATATATCGGGAATTCTAGATAACACCAAAAATTATGGGATTACTTGGATATTTAGGGAATTTTTTAGTTATTCACGAAGTAACCAGGAAATCCCGTAATTAGTGGATTTATCCCGGAATAAATGAAAAATTCGCGAAAAATCCAGGATATCCCGTAATTAGTGGAGTTATCCGGAAACACCTCAGAAATTGCCGAAATATCGAGGAAACCCCGTAATTAGTAGAGTTATCCCGAAATAATTTAAAAATACCGGAAATAATTTAAATATATCTGAAAAATCTAGGAAATCCCGCAATTAGTAGAGTTATCCCGGAGTACCTAAATAATTCCCGAAATATTCATAAAATCCACTAATTACGGGATTTCCTGAATATTTTAGGAATTTCCGAGTTTTTTCGAACTAACTTCTCAAATTACGGGATTTCATGGATACTTCGTGAATAACTGAAAAATTCCCTAAATATCCAAGTAATCCCATAATTTTTGGTGTTATCTAGAATTACCTCATGGATTGCCGAAATACACAAGAAATCCTGTAAGTAGTCGAGTTATCTCGGAATAAATAAAAAATTCGCGAAATATCCAGGAAATCCCGTAATTAAAGGATTTATCCCAGAATAACTGAAAAATTCCCGAAATATCCAAGAAATCCCGTTTTTAGTAGAGTTATCCCGAAATAACTGAAAGATTTCCGAAATATCGTAGAAATACCGTAATTAGTGGAGTTATCCCGGAAAACCACGAATATTCCCGATACATCCAGGAAATCCCGTAATTAGTCGTGTAATCCCGAAATGACTAAGAAATTCCCGAAATATCCATGAAATTCCATTGTTTTTGGTGTTATCACGAATTACCTTACAAATTTCCAAAATATACAAGAAATCCTGTAAGTAATGGAGTTATCTCGGTATAATTCACAAATTCGCGAAATATCCAAGTTATCCCGGAATACCTAAGAAATTCGATTCTGTGGAATACCTGTACTCCGCTCTGGCGATAATAATGTCAACCTGCTCTTCTCAGACCAACTGCGGCAGCAGATCCTGGGCCATAGCACAGTGATTTAGGTTGATTAGTAGCACCCTAACCATTTCTGACAGATGCTTTAATCCTAGGCGGGTCTATGTTCTGATCCGCCGCGCAATCCACTGCTTTGTGGCCCTCTTTGCCGCACCGAAAACACTGCAATGATCAGTTGACTGCGTTTTTGCAATCCTTTGCGAAGTGACCGACCTCGTGGCATTGGTAACAGCGCGAGACCGTTGACCCAACCAATCCAAAGCTTCCCATTTTGTAGTAGCTTTTTTGCTACAGACGCAGGAAAAAGGACACTGGTCATCTGAGTGCCTCTATATGACCTTCTAAGCTTTATATTCCCAGAAGGTACCATATTTGGCCTGATCACCGCAGAGATTGCCTCTGCCACTTCTTCCACCAACGTGTGATCGAGACCGCTCAGTGTTCCTCAAGCATGTAAAAGTGGTCCGAAAATGGATCCAAAAACAGCTAATGCAGAAAGTTTCTATATTGTTTTTAGATGAAAAAAATGTAAAATTGAAATTCCTAAGTGATCGACTTCCCAAGTTATGGACGCTTTTCTGTTACGCTAAGCGCATTCACGAATAGCCAATTAGAGCATTTGAGTTCACACGTATAATTCGTTTTCTAACTCCGAACAAAAGAAATTGAGTATGTATTGATTACTTATTGTTAAGAGTATTATTGTTTTTTGATAATTTGAATATTATCTATTGAAATGTTTATATGATGGCTTAATAAACAAATCCATATTTCAATTGTTTCGTCGTTTTTCCGACGTATTTCAAAATGCATCATCTAATTTTCATAGAGTTGGTGTTTTATAAATATATGACACAATTAAAAGTTTATTTTGATACCGCTAGGTGGCGCATGGAAATCCGTAATCGAAAAATGTATGTCGAAGTCATATATACATCAGAGGAAAAGCCATCCAACCCTCCCGAGTTGCAGTTGCATTTTTTAAACTTACGTTTTTAAAATGCCTCCTCGGTATTCTCATCATGATAATAGAAAGAAAGTATGTGGAGCTTGTGGTCGTAAAATTGTTTTTGGAAAAAAAAACCAGATAAATTTTTAATAAGTAAATCTACTGAAAAACTCATAAAGAAGTTTATATCTATGGATTTCGATTTAAACAATGAAAGATATCCTGTGAGCATATGTAGGACTTGTTATTTGACACTACTTGATATTGAAAAAGAAATTTTCAATCGGCAAGTACCAACTATGCCTAACTACAAAGAGATAGTAGTGGCAAAAGAAATTCGTTTAAATAACGCTTGTAATTGTTACGTATGTTTGACTGCTCAGTTCAAAGGACACATAATAGTTGAAAAAGGCTTTAGGGAAATAAATAAAGAAATTGACATTTCTGCTGGAGATTATGAATCACATAAATCAGAGAAGTTCGAACTAAATAAAAGTTATGGTTCTGTTGATTCAATAAAATATTGCATTAAATGTTTTCAAGAAATTAGCAAAGGTAAAGCTCATGAATGCAAAAATCTCAGGGATAATGCCATAAAAATAGTTAAAAAATTTACTCAGAAAATCCAACAGCAAGTTGCAACTCATGTTATAAAATGCAATGTAGAATCCAATCAGGATGAAAGTGGCAGGCGGGCCAATATTGATTTAAATATGAGCACTGCTGGGCGGAGTAAAAAGATCACAATAAATAAAGTTGACAAGCACGTGGTCTATGACGTAAATAATTTAGATAATTTTCGAGTTCAACTAGGCGCTTCACAAAATGAGATAAGAAAAATTATCAATTTTATAAGGTGTAATGTTGGTAAAATGTCTATCCCTAAAAATTATCGAGAGCATATGTCGAAAAAGTCGAAAGAATTCACAGATGTTTACAAAAAGGGTGTTTATGAATTCGACTGTGAAAGCGCAACGGATACAAAAAAGCAGTTACGTCCTGTCGTCTATGCCAATGCTGAAGAACTTGTAGAACAAGTAATCAAAAGTAGAAATTTAGTAGGCGACTGTTGCATCAAAGTTATGGCTGATGGAGAGCAAAATTTTTTTAAAATTAGTTTGTATATTACGCTTGATAATTATTCACCCAAACAAGAAGAAAATTCCATGCAGGAAAATTATGATACTGAAAAAGATCTGGAAGATTTCGTTAACTGTAATAATTCCAAGAAGAGAATACTTTACTCTGAAGGAGGTCGTCTAAGCAAAAAAGGTAAGCTATCTAGTGTAAATAGGTTGCTATTGTTGTGTGTGGCTCCTGGAATAAAAGAAACTCACGCAAATATAAAGCTTTTATTTGACTTGACCCAACTCAATAATATCTCTTTCAAATTTGTTGCAGACTTCAAGCTTTTGCTGATAGTAAATGGACAACAAACCGCAACATCAAAATTTCCTTATGTTTTGTCTCCTTAAGTGATTTAAGACACAAATTGACTTCTGAAACCAGTTCGAATGATAATGCTACTACAAGGGTATCTGATAGTGAAGAAATGGAAAATTGTACAAATTTGAAAACCTATGACGACATGAGAAGAGATTATGAAAGATACCGCCTCCTAAGGAACCAAGGAGAAGAGAAGGAATGTAGTAGAAAGTGTCATAGCACTATCAATCTTCCTATTTTCGATGAAAATGATGATGTCTATGGTTTACAGAAATGTGTGATACCTGAATTACATGTCCTGCAAGGCTTTGTAAATCATGTATTTTGGCAAGGCTTGGTTCTCCTGTTAGGTCTAGAGAAAGCTATATTGTGGCCACGCAAGCTCAATTTAGTTTCGAAAAACTATCATGGTGATGCTTCTGAAGGCAATGCGTGTAGGAAATTGCTGAAAGAGGCAGATAGGCTAAAAGATCCAGAAATATATAAAGATGTAAGTATTTTTAAAGTTATATCGTACATTGCAGCTTTCAGAACTATGGATAAGGTGGTAAATTGTTGTTTCACCTCTGGAAAAGTAGGACCTTCACTTGATAATTATATTAAAGAACTGAAAGCAGCTTTGGAAAGTCTTGAAAAACTTTCAGAAACGCTGAAAATCCACATAATTCTTTCACATGCACAAGAAGGTTTTCAGTTCATTAAAAGAAATAGTGGTTTAGGTTTTTGGTCAGAGCAGAGTGGTGAATCAATTCATCGTGATATCTTGAAGTTTTGGGAACGTTATAAAGTAAACGGTTATCATCGTGAGACTTATTTACCAAATTTACAGAAAGCTGTCGTAGAATTCTCATAGCTACAGCTTTAACTCTTAACAGTATCTTATCGTTATTGAACAATATTTTATATAATATGCTGAAAATAATAAAAAAAAATAAAAAACCGATAAGAAACAGAAGAAAAAACAAAAAAAAACAAAAAAAATAAAAAACCGACAAAAAACAGAAGAAAAAACAAAAAAAAATAAAAAACGGACAAAAAACCGACAAAAAACAGAAGAAAAAACAAAAAAAAAACAAAAAAAATAAAAAACGGACAAAAAACTGTCGCGTCCCGACGAAAATTATATTATTATTTTTCGTACAAAAGTACTGCGTAGTTTAGAATAAAAATACGGCGTAGAAGACGAACAAAATATTATGTTTATATGAATTAATGTTTATAATAAAATAACCTTGTGTATTTTTTTATTCTATAATGTGTTAATATGTTCGCCGTACATTTGTTTATTTAATCAAAATTAATCGTTATTCGACTTAAATAATTTTATACAATTGTTAATAAAATAGTGTAAATTTATGTGTTTTTTTTTGCCCATTAAAAAGCTGTAATAATTTAGTTTCACGTGTTCATTTAAAGAAAAACAGCATATTATATTTAAATAAATAATGCATAATTAATACGAAATAAAACCTATATTATTTTATTTATCCCACATTATATCCTGCATCTCTACTCTCAAAATAACTTCGCTCGCTACTCCCGGAGACGTAAGGCTAGTCCTAGTCAAACAAGAGCGAAAGGAACGCGAATGGTTTATTAACCATTTGCCTTCTTGTAATATTTTTTATGGTAATTGGTGCAAGTCTGGACGTGACAAAACAGAAGAAAAAAAAAAAAAAAAAAACGGACAAAAAACTGTCGCGTCCCGACGAAAATTATATTATTATTTTTCGTACAAAAGTACTGCGTAGTTTAGAATAAAAATACGGCGTAGAAGACGAACAAAATATTATGTTTATATGAATTAATGTTTATAATAAAATAACCTTGTGTATTTTTTTATTCTATAATGTGTTAATATGTTCGCCGTACATTTGTTTATTTAATCAAAATTAATCGTTATTCGACTTAAATAATTTTATACAATTGTTAATAAAATAGTGTAAATTTATGTGTTTTTTTTTGCCCATTAAAAAGCTGTAATAATTTAGTTTCACGTGTTCATTTAAAGAAAAACAGCATATTATATTTAAATAAATAATGCATAATTAATACGAAATAAAACCTATATTATTTTATTTATCCCACATTATATCCTGCATCTCTACTCTCAAAATAACTTCGCTCGCTACTCCCGGAGACGTAAGGCTAGTCCTAGTCAAACAAGAGCGAAAGGAACGCGAATGGTTTATTAACCATTTGCCTTCTTGTAATATTTTTTATGGTAATTGGTGCAAGTCTGGACGTGACAAAACAGAAGAAAAAACAAAAAAAATAAAAAACCGACAAAAAACAGAAGAAAAAACAAAAAAAACCAAAAATGTGATCAGTTGACCACTACGTCCTCGTCGTTGATCATGGGTTACGCTAAAAGTGGTTTCTGTAAGCTTGTTCTGGAAATTATGATTTTTAAATGATTCCATTCAATTTTTCAATCGACAAAATATTTAGCAATAATGATATCAACAATAAATGATCAATACATACTCAATTTCTTTTACACGGAATTACTGAAAGAATTATAGCGTATCACAAAAACGTCCATAACTTGGGAAGCCGATCACATAGGATTTTCAATTTTACATTTTTTTTATCTAAAAACAATATAGAATCTTTCTGCATTAGCTATTTCTGGATCCATTTTCGGACCACTTTTACATGCTTGAGGAACACTGTGCGCTGTCTCGAGGTCTGGAGTTCCTACGCCAGGTCTTCCAAGCTCAATGAGCAGATCTTCTCCTCTCATACGTCACATATGGGAAACTCTTTCTCCCAGCAGCTTGAGGTTTGATGTGGCCCGTATTTGCCGAAGGATGTCGGCGTAAGCTCGCGCTCCTGACACTTTAATCTTAATGGCATCGGGACGAGCTGGTTTCACGACCGCTTTATGTTTTTTGGACACCTTAGGCGACCCTCCGACATCCTTGGCCTGCTTCAACTGCGTATTCCGTTGAGCCTCTTTCTTTTTCTCCTTGCGCACTACAGTAACCCAGTCAGGGACCTTCGAGTGGTTTCCACCGGTCTTAGGAACGGATGATGAACCATCTGTTAGCCCATTTTTTATAGTGGGCTGCTTCGACCCATCTTCCTTTTCTCCGGGGGATGCTGAGATGGTGAGGGCCTTTCCCTCTCCACCGACCTCCTTTGACGCTCTTCAGTGCCGAAGGTGGGCAACGTTTGTCACATTCCATCCTTACGCGCATCTGCCATTACAATTTTCGGCGCTGTCGAGCACAGAGCATTGCTCACCCGCGCGTATTCATTAAGGGCCCTGCTGCTCTCGCCATACTCTTTAACTCTTTTTGAATGTTGTTCTTATGACGAACAAACTCCACCAAGGTATCTATTTTCTCACGTAGACGGAGGAAAGCTCTGTTAGCATTTGATGCTACAGAAGCCGAGTGAACAACCTCTGCAGCACTTACCGTTTTAACGATGTGAGATTTTGAGATTTGACAAGACTGCCGTGTCCGCTTGAGGTAGTGTTGTTTTAACGTCACTATCCATAATTGGTCTAATTTCGGTGTGCCTTCCCCTATCAGGTTTTGGTCCGCCCCGAATATTTGATTTTTCCAGTACCATCCATATCTGGAAAGCATTCCCCGATCCACTATCTAGGGAGGCGCCACGATGCGGGACCAGCAAACCCGGCACGGTTGTGTGTGTGTATGTGTGTGTGTGTGTGTGTGTGTGTGCAAGATTAAATTTATAGATCATCTAATAAAAAATTTTCAAGTGTAATTTTATGAATTCGTTATGATATTTAATGTACGCAGCATACTAACATGTGAAGTCGTATTGACTTTTGTCCAAAATTTACAATAACGTTACAGAAAATCATAATAAGAACAATATCAGCTGTTTTAATCGTAAAAAATAATCTATTTATATTTAAACAAATTTATTTAAGCATGAAGTAAGCTACGGAGTCACTATTAAGCGACGTTACAATTCAATTTGAAACGTTTGATATCGAAACCCAAAGAGTATATATATACTCAAATTAATATAATTAATAGTAATATATTATACATAAAAATATAATTAACAGATTGTGTGCACTTGCCTTAGTCTTTTTTTATATACGTATATTTTTATAAAGAATTTTAAAGATTTGTTTAAGACAATTATGTAAGTTCATTAATTCCTTTGATTAATTTATTAAGACGGCTACATTATGCAAAGGATCTAAACCGACACAGACGGATACAAAGATTCATCCAAATTCTAATAAAAATAGAATTACAAAGGACGAGGACGAAATAAAATTATGTCAACAACTACAAGAATTACGAGTTCAGAGAACTCGTGACATTAAACGCATTGCAGAACTTGAAGATCAGTTAGATACATTACTGATTGAACATACACACATAGAAGAGCAAATTAATTCTTGGAAAGCTAAAGCGCAGAATATGAAGAATCTACAAGATGAAATAAATACACTTGAAGAAGTCAGGTAAATAAAAACAATTAATAAAAAGAAACTTGAATTTGAATGTTTATTAATATTAATCTATATTTCAAAAAATTAAGTTGTTGGATACGTAACATAACGTCCCACGTACTACATCACTAGAGCATGTAATTAGGTGATAATTCAATAATAATTTATTATTACTAATATATCAGCAAGGCAAGAGATTCTAAATTAGCAGATAAATTTATTTACCTGGGCGCCAGGTCACCGTCATGTGTAAGACGTGGAGCTTCTGATGAGTATGTCGGTATGGCGTCACGGGAACGTCGTAAATCCACAACGATAGGGCAAGTAAATACAATAGTAATATTGACGAGAATACGGGTTAATTATTATATCATTTATTGGTTATTATCATTATTATCACGCGGGCAATGTCGGATTTATTGAGTTTCCCCGGGAAGGCGGTCCGATTCTAGCTGTTCGGTTTCCCCGCGGATGTTCTCGAAATCGCATTGTGAGATAACCTTAAACCAGGAAAGTGGTCTAATTCCGATGGTTCGGTTCCACGCGAGCGTTATTTGTTGAAACGGCTGAAAGCGGGAAACCCCCGGGAACACAGTTTAACAAGTAAAGGTCCAAGAGGCACTGAGTCAAATGCTTTGGAAAAATCAAATAGGATAAGGATGTAATTAGACGTTTATCTATAGCTCTTCTAACGTCATTCATGATATCAATTAGAGCTGTCTGAGTACTATGACCCCGGCGAAAGCCCGGTTGTCTTTCAATGATTAAACCATTTTTGTTTAAATAGTCGGTAATCTGGTCATGAACAAGTTTTTCCAAAATTTTAGAGACTTCATTGAGCTTGGCTATGGGTCTAGTTACAGATGGCGAATTAACCCTATTTACCCAGTTGAGAGCGACAAATTAAAAATTTCCACTAACAAGGGGACGACTTGATCTCCGGGAGAAGGATCTTATCATAATTTTTGTATGTCTTTTGTCATATAAAAATATGAAGAAAGCCAAGTCATTCCTTGCCAATGGCAATTTTTATGAAAGTTATTCGACATTTAATAATAATAGCAGCAAAAATTACTTCCAATTTGATCGTTTTTAACTCAGAAACAAATAAAAATAGGCACTCAAACCAAAAACCAGAAGAAAGTTGAGTTCAAGTAAACATGGTTTTAAAAAAACATAAGAAACAAACGAAACAATAAATTTTTCATATTAAATTTTGGTTAAAATTTTTTTAATTTCTTATTTTCTTAATATCTTCACTCCAAATTAAGCAATTTAAGCTTATTTTACTGTAAGTTGGAAGTAAGTTTTACTGCTATGATTATTAGATGTCGAATAATGTTCGTAAAAGTGGCCTTTGGCAAGGAATAACTTGGCTTTCTTCATATTTTTATATTATAAAAGACATACCAAAGTTATGATAAGTTTCGTTTCCCGGAGGTCAAGTACTCCCCTTGTAAGTCCGGAGTTGTTTGTGGAGTCAGAAACTTAAGCTTCGGGACAGAGATACCGTGAAATCCTGTCGCCTTGGAGGTAGCTCTAGAGATGGCTGCCAGAATATTAAGGCAGGTGACAGGGGTGAAATGAAAGGATATTTGAGGGTAAGAGGGGTGCAAAGTGCTTGTGGATGAGATGAGTAGATATAATTGATCTGGGGTGAAGAGAGTATCTAAGTTGGAGATGGATGCGTAATGAGTGTTGAGTTGGTCCAATGTACAGCTGGTTAGGGGAGTTGGGGAGAGTTTATTAACCAGTCCCATGTTTTGGAGCTCCTTCCATAGTTTAGTGGAGTTAGATGCAACATTGAGTCTATTGTTGAAATAATTAAATTAACTCGAGTCAAATGTGTTTCGGACTAAGTTTCGAAGTTCTTTATATGTACAATAATCGGAATTCTGGCCAGAGGACAGATGTTTTGTGTAGGCCATATTTCTGGCCTAAATATTATATTCGTGGACTGTGGTAACCCATAACTTAGGTGAGTTCTTAATGGTAATGAGCTTTTTAGATGCAATTGAATAAAAGATGATTAGAATAGATGAGATAAGATTAGAAAAGAGATTAATTGAAAGGAAGGAACATTGATGCTCTGAAGCCACGTCGTTAATGAGCATCGAAGTGAGAGTGGTTGAGACCACAGATATGAGGATGATGAACGGCCAGGTAACGCAGTTGAAATGTATGAGGAATGAGGGGCTAGATAAGTTAATGAATAGGGGACATGAGAGCTAAGTGAAACTTGGTTGAATGTGGATGTAAAGAGAATGGAGGCCGCCTGTGGATCGACTCTTGCCATGTTACGTGACCATACCTTTTTAACAACCGGCGGTGATTTAGACAGATTTAACGGAAGCAAGATGTAGTCGTCACCTGCTGCAAAGAGTACAGTCGATTTAGAATAAGCATAGCCAGGTATAGAAAGAGTGAGTAGCTGATAGATTTAACTGGATGGAGATTTAAGGAATCAAGGTAGGACTCCAACATGACAGCTGCCCTATCCTTAGTATTCATATTGATGTTAAAATCACAAGTGATAACAACTTGATCACCAAGATGGAGAAAGTCTGCATGAGTATCAACAAATTTTTATGGGTAAGCTGCCGTGGGCCTCCTATATACCACGCTGAACAACAACAATGAGATGGATGAGCCATGTATTTGAAAAATCATGTACTCGGAAGAAAAAAGAGGGTTTGAGTGAGCCAAAAGATTGACTTTAAGATTATTCTTCATGTAAGCAGCAACTCCACTTGCCTCTTTACCAACCCGGATCAATCTGTGAAATATTTAATTGGGAAGGTTAACTATATTAGAGGAGTCCTGCTCAGTAAGAAAAGACTCGGTGAATGCAATGATATCGCGATTTAGCGGATGGATAAGTGATTCAATGGATGAAAAATGAGTTTTTAAGCGATTAATGTTGGAATAAAAAATGGTAAAAAAAGGAAAGTGAAACGATGAAATCTGGCCGGTTACTCCTGATTTGGATTTTGAGGAGCTAAAGGGAGAAAGGTTACGGAGGTCGACCTCAGAATACACCGGAGAGAGCTGCCCTTTATTGAATTTGTTCGTTTGATCGACGCAGTACCTTTGTCCATAACTTCTGCTATTATTCAGACCAAAGTGCACAAATGAAAATTGCATTGTTACCGGCCATGCCAAAAATCATGCTTGCGATGACTCCCTTGAGAAATCTTACCCTCTCCAAGATAAGGTCCCTGGCCGATGGTGAAGATACCCGAAATACGAGCCCGCTGGTAGTGATGTTAGAATCAGAGAGCTTAGGAGCCGCTGAGGGCATGCCCTGATTCTCATGAGCCAATCGAGGACGTATTTCAACGATTTGCAAACTTGTTATGGGAAGTTTCGCAGAAGCCAAAACGCACTCGACAGCCTCTCTGTCTAACATAGAGAATAAAGCGGGCTCTGAACTACGGACATCAGCACCGGTAGACTCGAGCACTGTTCTTTGGGTCGCCATGGCGTCGAATCTGGCGTCGGTTGACGTTTCTATCACACAGACACGTGAGTTGAGGTCCCTAATTTCGCTCGCCGAGTCGCAAACCGGTTGGCGAACTCGGCGAACAAGGCGGCAATATCATCGGTACTAGTAGACGACGCGGGTTGATCAGGTACATTCCCAGAAGACGCGGCGGCTCGAGATTATTTAGCAACCTGGGCGGAAAACGGCGAAGTGGGCGAGGCCCCGTGCTAACCTATCCCGCTGGTGGGGGTCAGATTTGACTGCGCGGCGGCGGCGGAAGCAGGCCCGGCACCAGATGTAGCCGTCCCAGGCGGTGCTGCCTTCTCCTGAAACACGAACGAAGTAAAAGCCCTCGCGAGTCGGCAACATCGCGCTTTGGTAGTACCGTGAGTGAGCGCGTAGCAATTCACATGCAGGAAACTTCCACATCCAGTGTACACGTTCGCGTGGTCCTTTTTAATAGTTCTGCGGCCACCGACAAAGTATGTATTGCGGGTGGATGGCTGTATTGCCGAGATGGTAGTGAGCTCTCAGAAGATGACGAAAATTCAAATTCCAAGACGAAAACCTTTCAATACCTTTAATTACCGGTGGAGACCGGTAGAGGTGCTGAAACGGTGTGCAGAAAAATTTGCCGCAATCTGTCCGACAATTTCCGTGAGACGTGCGACCTAACCTCCTCAAATTACCAGACTTTAAGGAGGATAATAAGTACTCACGGGCGTTAAAAAGCAGCTGATTATGTCTCAAGTCACTGCTACCGCTCAAAGAAATCCTGTATTCCTGAGCTAAAACTTGTGAGTCGTGTGTGAAATAATGATCTCTATAATAAATACCAAGGTACAGAAGAAACGTCCGATCAACCCACCAGATTAGATTAGATTAGATTACGTTTTATTAGGATGTGGGGGACAACCCCCATTACAGCACATAAAGATAAGATACAAAAATTTACATAACGTCGGTACGTGCAATGTGCAGCATTTACAGAATGAGCATAGGGAATCAGAATAATGCACTAGCTGCACGATTGCTTACAAGTTGGTAAGTAGCACTTTGAATAGCAAAATTAAATGAACTAAGGCTGAACTAAAACTATGAATGACTATACAATCTTATACAATAATTCATAATCGGTTTAGTGAGAAGCAGAGTTTTTTACAATGAATGGACGCAATTTTCGCAGTTTTCGGACCACGAAACTGCCAGGAGCAAAAATATCGCTTTAAATAGTTGTTATTCCAACGAGTATTGGTCCAGCGCTAAGAGAAGCAAGTTAAAATAATTACACTAGGTTAAAACTAAAAACTAAAACTACAGTTACAATGAAGACGACGGTTCAACGACATGGAGTCCTCCTCCCGGTCACGTCTTTCCCAGTCTTGACGGTCGAGCCCAAGTAAATAGCGATGCAGACAAGACTTGAATGCATCGATTTGATCTGGATCAAAGGAAACAGGGGCTATCGCGTTTATGAGTTTGGTGGTAACAATGGTGATGGATGAGTTGTAGGCTTCGGTACGTGGGGAGCGGTGTGTAAGAGGTTTCATGGGAAAACGAGATGAAATACGCAATGACGGATTTGATGAGGTTATGGTGAAATGACATGCCAGGTATGCAGGTGAAGAATGAGCGAGAATGTTGTATGTCAGGGACCCCATGAGAAATAATCGCCTGGACTCGACGGTAAGCCAACCATGGCAAGTCGGTATGGACTGGCATGGACTTTTTTGGGAATATTTTCCCAAATATATCTGATGCAGGTATTTTGCAGTCTCTGCAATTTTAAGTTTCTTGTGGCGTCCATGTCGTTAAACACCGCGCTCGCATAGTCCAGGTGGGGCCACACCAAGCTCTCGACAAGTCCTTTACGCGACTCACAGATAAGCACCCGACTATGGAAACGCAATGTGTGCAGGATGAAATGTACCCTCTGAGAGATGGTTAAGACTTGCATGGAACAGTCGAGAGTAGGGGTAACCTACAAGCCCAGCGTCTTCACCTCACCCTCGTAAGCCAATGGAATACCATTTAGGGTAACTCTACGGAAATGCCCAGTATCCAACATTGCAACATATTGTTGGCTGCCCAGTAGCATGACTTTCGTTTTATCGATGTTCAGTGTCAGCCCATTTCTCTCGGCCCACCCCGCCACCGCCACGAGAGAGAGAGATTGATTGATTGATTAATGTACTTTTATTTGGCCTTTGGGGTTGAAACCCCGTAGGCACTTGAAATGATTTATACATTTTAAGTATACAGTGAAAAGAGTAAAATAATATAAAATAACAATAATAATAACATAATTTCTAATATAATTTTAACAACTTAAAAACTAAATTGCGCATTTGCCAGTAAATCAGTACACTCAGTGGATAAAAACTGTAAAAATAATAATACGACAATAGAAACAATATAATAAAATAGAGTTAATAAAATAAAATAACGTAATATAAAATAAATTAATTGTTACATTAACAGTAACACATATGCAATAATTAAATAAATAAATAAATACACATATGACGCCGAGAACAATTATCACAGTACGATATGCTTATCTTCTAGTCAATTATCACAGAACGATATGCTTATCTTCTAGTCGAGGTGAGGGATTTGAGGTGATGTTATGCCCTTATTACACATTCTATTTGCCCAGGCTGTTTGGTCGAGTCCAAACAGGTGATTGAATAATAAACTTTTGAAATGACTGATAGATGATTTGTCGAATGAAAATGGAGGATGTTCATTTATGATTTTAGATGCAGTAATGATAAATGATTTGTTCAATGCCTCGGTACGAGGGGGAAGGTAATTTAGCGATTTTGATGGATGACGAGAGGAGGTGCGGGGGTTATGTTGGGGAATATTAATTTAATAAACTGATCTGCCAAATAAATGGGAGAGTTATGTGCGATGATGCCGTATGCAAGTGAGCCAATGAGGTATGAGCGTCTGGACTCGACTGACAACCACTTGAGACTTAACCTATATGGAGTAACATGCTCCCTCCTCGCTATGTCCCCCCACACGAATCGGACACAAGCATTCAATAGCCTTTGAAGCTTCAGATTTCTGGTCTGATCGACGTCATTATAGACCGCACACGTATAATCGAAATACGGAAAAACCAGTGCTTCAACCAGACTCTTCCTAAGACCTCGTGACAAAGTCTTCTTGTAGTAGCACATTGAGTGTAAAACCTCATGTACGTGACTCGAGATAGATAGCACCTGCTTTGTCCAATCAAGAGAGGGAGAGATCATGACCCCAAGCGATTTAACCTCACATTCATAATTCAAGAAATTCGTTCCCAATCCAACCTTCGGGGCAGTGTTCAAGTCGATACGCGATAAAAAAGCCTGACTACCCAGAATCATAACCTTCGTTTTTTTACATTTAGCTTCAGTCCGTTTGTAGGAGCCCATAGGGCTATCGCATTGGCATCTTGTGTGATACGTTGCACCCCTAATTCAAATTCTGACGGAAAAAAAGAATGGTAGACCTGGGCATCATCGGCAAACAGCATACAATCGCTGTGTGAACGAACTTTCGGCAGATCATTAATATAAATAGAGAAAAGTATTGGGCCAAGAACACTGCCCTGAGGCACCCCCGCATTTATCTCGAGCCAATCCGATAACACACCCGTCTCACTCTCTACTACATGCATGCGGCCTACAAGATACCGATAAAACCAAGTTGATACGTTATCAGAGCAACCAATTTCACACAATTTTTGTATAAGTTTGTCATGCGGTACAGTATCAAATGTCTTGGAGAAGTCGAACAGGACGAGAATCGTGATCTTCCTGGCATCAATGGCTCTCCTAACATTATCTAGAACACCCAGGAGTGCTGCCTGGGTACTATGTTCCTTACGAAATCCTGCCTGTCTATCAACAAGAATATGATTCTCCTCAAGGTATTCAGACAACTGATTGTGTATAAGTCTCTCTAAAATTTTTGAAATCTCACAAAGTTTCGTAATCGGCCTTGTATCTGAGCACGATTCAACCCTGGTCGACTTCGCCAATGGAAACAGTAGTACCTTTTTCCAGCTCTCTGGAAAATAACCAGCTGAGAGCATGTTATTAAAAAGATCAACAAGGTGCAGTGTTAATTGAGGCTCCAATAGCTTTAGCATTTCTATAGATATGCTAACAATCCCCACTGCCCTTGAGGACGCTCTCCGCATTGCATGTTGAACTTCTTTTGCGGTTATAACAGAGAAATGAAATGTGGAAGATGAGGGTGATGTAGGACAAGAATTGCATGATATAGTTGAAAATGTTTGTATGGAAAGTGGTTGAACATGATTTATGACAGAAGCATAATGACAATTTAACTGTTGAGACGTGAAAAATTTAAGCGGTGATGGCTTTGTCTTTGAGCTGAGGCCCATGTTTTTGAGGCATTTCCAGGATTTCTTTGGATCTTTCGTGCTACTAAGTTTTTTTGCCAGGAAGTGAAATTTACTCGAGTTGACAGCATTTCGGAGACATGATTTCGAAGACCCTTGTATACGTTATAATCATCAACTGAACCTGTAGCACGAAATCTACTAAAAGCTGCGTTTCTGTCTTTCATGCTTGCTTTGATATCCTGAGAAATCCATGGTTTGTGATTTGTCTTAATGGAGTGAAATGTCATTTTATCTACATTTGACATGTTAGCTCCTAACATGTCAAATGTAGATAAAATTGAATTACATATAACTGATAATGTAGATAAAATAGTGCTGTGATTGGTATTAGTTGAATGAACCTGATGTGATTGCGGACTAGATTTATAATTACATGGAGACATATCCATAGATACAGACTGGTCAGGCCTAGCTTGGGTGAATGATTGTGATGAGAAAGAGGAGGTGATGAATGAATTGAATGTAGTTACAAGATTATGAAGGTTGATCTCCCCCAAATTTCGTCTCCCAAATACCTTCACTTGAGACTGCTCGTTATCAATCCGAAAGGTAATACTTATTGCATCGTGTCCAGCTGCGAAAGGAGCTGACGTTTTAACATATTCATGCTCAGGTACTGGCTCACGAATAAGGAAGAGATCCAACCACGTGTGAGATGGCCCGCCCGATGTCATTGCGTGATGCGTTGGCTCTGACTGGATGAGTGAAAGTCCCAGTGCCGAAAGTTAGCTCTAAACCTATCTGCCATGGCACTGGTGGAATTCATGTCAATGTTAAAATCCCCAGTAACCATGACATACTTGTATCGTGGTAGTATGTCCGACAAGATATCAAAAAACTCTTTAGGGTAAGCGGCCGATGGCCTACGGTATACCACTGCTAACACCATTGAAACTGATTTGCCTGTCAAACATAGTACCAGAAATTCTGGAGCATTCGAAAAGATAGGTTCAGAGTACGTGATGGCCCTTACTCCAAAATTTTTGCGAACATAGGCCACCACACCACCTCCCCTCCTTACCTTCACGATCCAATCGATGCAATGTATAGCCCGGCAATCTAATAATCTCAGAAGAATCGTAACTTGTAAGGAAGGTTTCGGTGATCGCAATGACATCATGAGAGGTTGGATGAACGAGTGCTTTAATAGATGCGAAATGCGTTTTGAGACGATTTATATTTGAATGAAAAATGGAGAGTGACTTCGATGATTTTAATGATTTTGATGATTTGGCCCGACCAGCCCTATCTCACTTGGTGTGAGGAGAGAGAGGAGGAAAGTTTGGAAAATCAGCTTCCGAGTTAACACGCTTCAAGGATCCATGTCTCACCTCACGCATAAAAACAACTAAGTCTAAAACTATGGGCCTCGCGTAGCCCAGCTCGCTCGATTTACGAATAGCTGCCTGCCATAATTCGAAAACAGGTTTCGGCCAAAGAGGCCTGATAAATAAAGCGTTTTCTCCACCTTCACCGAAGATATCTCGCGCTTTACGTCCTTTTAGAAGTCGGGCTTTCTCAATGACTGCGTCCCTGGATATAACTGACGACATTTTTATAACCAAAACTCGCGTGAGTATCGGAGCAGGGGGAGAACCCGTTGAGTTTTTTTTCAACCGCGGGGTCCAAGGGCGAAGGTCAATTATTTGACTGATCAACTTAGGCAACTTCAACTTATTAAAAACCTTAATCAATAGATCGTTGTCGGGTTTCACGGTTTCTTTGGGTAGCCCGGTAATGAGTAGCTCGCATATGTCCTTTAATGTAGCAGGTTGTGACACTACATTTATGTCCTTGCTACCCATTTCCAAACTGCTGACCCGGTTTTCCAGCTTATCCATGCGCACTTTTATAGCCGTAAACTTTACCTCGATCTCTTCCTCGATCAAGCTAACCTTCGCTTTCAAGTCTTTGATTTCAGCCTTCACCTCATCCACCTTACCCTCAACACGGTTCACTACCTCTAGAACCGATATGAGATCGCTCCGTAAGTTTTCCTACAAGCTCCGGGTAAACACTTCTAACCACGGTGGCAGAGCGGCCGCCATCGGTAGGGAGTCGATGAGAGTGTCATGCGCCGCCTGATTGGGCATAGCGAGCAGAGCGCCGCGAGGTTGCTTAGCAACCTGCGACGTTGATGGCGACGGAGGCGAGGCCACACGTTTAGCGCAAGAGGTGGTAGGAGTAGGCGTGGTCGCCGGCGCGGCACTGTCGGTCGCGATAGACTGGCGCGGTAACCCGGGCGGTGGTGCCCTCATGTCGTTTAAAGCTGGTACTAATGCCTTCGATCGAGTTTTCACGAGAACACAACAGCGCCGCTCGAACGAGCCCGGCACGACCTCAAAACAGTTTGTATGGGCAATGTTATTACATAGATTACACACCTCTGTATAATCCTTGCGCGTCAGCCGTATTCCGTAAACAAAACAGCCTCGCGGTGTTGCCATATTCGCAAGGTGATTTCCGCAACGTTGGTCTGGACTCCGTGCACTGAATTTATCGCCCAAGTTTCGCCGCTCGTAAACACCTCCGGCTAACCTCCAAAATTTTGCAATTGATTTATGCGATTTGCGGACAAACGACTACAGTAAAAGTGCATCTACTTTAATAGGTACAGACTGTAGACAGCGGGCGTCCAATTTACCATGCACTGAAACTCGAGTTGGTTGCGTGAGTACAATAATCTCATAAGTAATACGGAGAAGTAAACAAGTGTCTTAGTACTCACCGCGCCAGAGAGAGAGAGAGAGAGAGAGATTGACTGATTGATATCGGTATTTATTTGTGCCAAGATCTAACAAAGCGGCACCAAAATTTGTACATTAATAATGCTAAATAATACATGTGGATACAATAATCATATAAAATAACAAAAATACAATATCGCAAAAAATCACAATTCACATAAATTATTAATAATATATCGCAAGATTTAAAAGTACAAACAAATTCCCAAATCATAATTATATAAATTAGATTTTAATCATCACATGACATAAAACTGACATATTTTGCATAAAAGATAGTAGTAATGTGCTAGGATCAGTAACACTGCGAAGAAAAGTTAGCAAATTGTATCTGAAACTAGATATGCTAGGACTCTCTCTAACACTTCACGGTAATCCATTCCATAGTTGCATGCCAGATAACGTGAAAGACGACATGTATGATAAAAACATCGTTCAGACGTTGTGATCTACGATTATTATCAGTAATAAAGGTTAATCTGTCATGTAAATAACTAGGTATCTGCGATGATAATAGCTTATACATAAAGAGCGCAAGAAAGTACTTGCGACGAATTTTTAGATAGAACCAACCCAGTCGATCATAATAGAGTTGTAGATCTGCATCTCGTTTCAGATGATATATGAAGCGTACAATAGTGTTACAGCCTTTGAAGCTTCATTTCAAGATATGATGGAAGATTGTTAAATACAAGGTAGGCATAATCAAGATGAGGTACAACTAACGCTTTTACAAGCAATAAACGAGCCTTCTCAGGTAGACGATATCCTCTATAGCGTAGTCGGTATAAAACACCATTCACACTGGAAGATATCTGTGCTATATAAACGCAAAGACATTTGTGTAGAGGCCAAATGAATAACTTTGGTTTTACTGATGTTTAACTTCAAACCGTTATCAGCTACACAATTTGCAATCGACTGAATGTCATTATTTAAATCGACATTTCATTTATACAGACGGTCTACACTGAATGTAAATCTTCAAATCATCCACAAACAACATACATTTGGAATATTTAAGGACTTTGACAATGGAATTTATATAAATTAAAAAAATTATGGGGCAAGAGTAGATCCTTGTGATACTCCAGATGTTACAGCTAAAAGTCAGATATAGTGTTATCAAGATTTAGCACAGCCTGCGTACGGCTAGTTTAATAAGAATAAATCCATCTCATTACCAACGGAGAAAAATTTCAACCTAGATAAAAGTAATGTGTGATCAATCGTATCAAAAACCCTGCACATATCGAAGAGCACCATAAACGTCACCATACCATGCTCGAATCCAAAGCGAATATAATCTGTAGTCCTTAATAAATCTGCCTGAGTAGTATATCTACTTCGAAAACCAGATTGATAAGGGGAGAGCAGAAATGTGGATTCAAGATAGTGTACTAACTGACTAGCGATAATTGAGTCGAATACCTTGGCAAAGTGAGGGAACTGTACGATAGAGCGAGTGTCGGCTAAAGAGTCAGGTGTACTTTTTTTAGACAAAGGTACCATAACTGACTTTTCCAGAGAGAAGGATAAACTCCAGTATCAATAGATTTATTGCAGAGGTTGACAAAAAATGGCATTATATTATGAAATACATCAGCAAAAAATGTGAGAGATAAACCATCACAACTACGACTCTTGAATTTGGGCAAGCAGGTTTTCATAGACAAAAGCACAGTTTCATAATCGATGTGATGAAATGAAAATAATACTACATTATCATTATATGGGCCACCAATAATTTCTTCAAATCGGTTTTATGAGCTAGATGGATGACATGAAGCAATCGTCGAATAGTATTTGATAAGATCATCAGCATTAAAATAATGCAGAGCGGACTCAAGCTTTGGCTTAATCAGTCTTTTTTATTTTCAACTTGAGTTGATCGCAGAACTTTATTTTTGAGAAGTAAAGCATTACTACGTTTCCTGCGAGAACTCTTGTATAGGCGATCACGAATTCGCCATTTTTCCCTTAGATCATGTGTAAACCACGGAGCAGGCCTTCTTTTTAACGTTCGATTTTGAACAGGTGCATGGATATCAAGCAAATTTGTAGCTCCAACTCTACAAGTATCCAGTATTACATCTATGTCTGAAGAATTATCAATGTCCTGCAGAGAATTATCAACGAGAAAAGATTATAACTCAATAGAAAAAAGATAAGGATGACTCAATAGAAAAAGAAAAATGAGGCTTAACAGATTGTTCTAATAGATATTCCAAGATCAAATGATCGTGACAATTTATGAACGGTGTTAAAGACCTACGAAATTCCTTTGCTTTATCCTCAGAATCAACAATAATTACATCTAGCCATGTATTCGGCAAATCGCGGTGACTTGAAGGACCACAAGGGACCAAATACAAATTTAGATCGCCCATTAAGCCTCTAAGGTGACAAGCATAATAATTATCATTGGTTAAATCAGAGTTAAGATCACCTGCCAAAATTATATCAGGATATAAATGAATTAAATTTCCAAGCACTTGAAACACTCCAGACAAAACATGGCCCTCAGGGTGACGATAAACTGATGCCATAAGAATCTTTCGATTGGAACAAGGAGCCAACTCAAAAAAAAGATACTCAGTTGAATTAATATCCAAGACAGAGAGAAAGAGAGAGAGAGAGATAGTTAGATACATTTTTATTGGGTTTATAAGGGTAGAAACCCCGTTAACATCTAATACATAGTTCGCACTATAACATAATTACAATAAAATAAATATAACTTATTTGCGCATAAAAAAGAACAATTATCGCTTTTTTAAAATTAGAATTAAAATTAAAACAATACTTATAATATAAAAAGTAAAATAACAATAATTATAATATAAAAAATTAAAATAACAAAGTAAAACTTAAGAAAAAACCTATTCAATAAAATGAATAGATTCAGCGTCACAAAATAGAGCATACAGTGTAAAACATAAAATAACGCAAAAATCGCAAGAACACATATTTCAAATTACAATAATAAGTAGAAGGATGAATAATAATAATAATATGCAAAGGTACATAAAATATCATATAGCTTAGTTCGGTTTTTATGAAAGAACGATCTGAGGACGGATCAGGTTCTCTCGAACAACTCTGTCTTCCCAGGCTGAACAGTCGAGACTAAATAAATGATTAAACAATGTTGATTTAAAATGATGAAAGTGTGATGAGTCAAATGGAATGAATTGGAATGAATTTAACAGTTTAGAGACAGTTATGACAAAATATTTATTTAACGATTTTGTACGTGGAAGAAGATAGGTTAGGGGTTTAGAAGGAAGTCGAGAAGGATATCGATGATGATTTGCTGAATTGTCGATCTTAATGAAATGTTCAATGAAATACAAACGCCTAGACTCGACCGACAAATTGCACGCATGCATTGAGGAGTCGCTGGAGTCTTAGGTTCCGTGTTTGATCTAGATCATTATATACAGCGCACGCATAATCAAAATGAGGCATTTTAGCGTCTCCACAAGATATTTTCTAGTACTCTGAGATAATTCTCTCCTACGAAACCGTAATAAACGTAAAACCCCATGAACCCTATGTGATATTGACACTACTTACTTTGACCAGTCTAGGGTGGGCGACAACCATACGCCTAACGATTTAACCTCATTCTCATAATCCAAATAGGAATTCAACAACTTAACTCGAGGAACAGCGGCTAGATCCACTCGCAAAACATATGCCTGACTACTCAGGATCATTACCTTTGTCTTGTTTACGCTCTGTGCAAGACTATTTGATACGGCCCAGGATGCTACCGCATTCGCATCCAGGGTAATTCGGTGTATATCCGACACGAAATCCGCTGGTAGAAAAGAATAATAAACCTGAGAGAGAGAGAGAGAGAGAGAGAGAGAGAGAGAGAGAGAGAGCTTATTTATTTGGTTTTGAAGTTAGCGGTAGTGAGTACAAATATAAGTATAATAAATTAACAATAAAATAAAATAGCAGAACACACAGATAACGTAGATAACGCAGGTAACACAGATAATAGTTTATAAATAGAAAAATAAACAAATAAAAATTTATAATCGCATAAATATTCTTAATACTCTGTATCGCTGATTTCGATGATTTGGGGACAGACCAAGTTTTCATGAATCACCTTTTCCTCCCATGCTATTGAGTTAAGACTAAACAAATGATTAAAAACAAATGATTTAAAGCTGTTGAGAAGGGATGATTTAAATGACATGAATGGAAGCGAATTTATCTGTTTAGTGACAGTGATGATTAACGATTTGAGGAGGAATTCAGTGCAAGGTGGTAGATAAGTCAGTGGCTTAGGAGGGTGGCGACATGAAATGCGTTGTGCAGTTGAATTATAAATTGTGTTATTAATTCTAATGAAATGATCTAATAGGTAATGGAGTGAGTCATGCGCCAAAATGCTAAATGATAATGAACTGATGAAAAACAGGCATCTCGACTCCAACGATAACAAACGCAGTTTCAGTCTGTAGGGCGTCACATGATCGTATCTGCGTAAATTACCCCACACAAATCTGAGACAGGCATTAAGCAGTCTCTGGAGTTTCAAATTTCTAATATGGTCCAAATCATTATACACTGCGCATGCGTAGTCAAAGTGAGGCATAATAAGTACTTGGTTGAGATATTTACGGGTATTCCTAGAGAATGCCCGCCTAAGAAAACGTAGCAAACGTAAAATCCCGGGCACCCTCTGAGAGATTGATAGAACATGCTTGGACCAGTCCAGGTTGGGTAGCAGCCAAACGCCTAGTGATTTTACTTAATTTTCATAATCTAGGTAGTTTTTCAAAGGTTGATTCGCGGGGCAGTGGTTAGGTCCACACGCGAGACATATGCCTTACTGCCTAGGATCATTAACTTGGTTTTATTTACGTTTAGGTTCAGGCCATTTATAGCAGCCCAGGATGCAACAGCGTTCGCATCGTATGTGATTCACTGGACACCCAACTTGAAATTCGCTGAAGTAAAAAAATAATAAACCTGGGCATCGTCGGCATATATCATATATTTACTAAACTGAAGTACCTCTGGAAGGTCATTTATAAAAGCCGAGAAAAGCAAGGAACCCAAGACACTGCCCTGAGGTACGCCCGAATTCACCCTAAGCCAGTCCGAGCACATACCCAACTCATCCACCACTGATTGCGTGCGACCCACTAGTTAGTGGAAAAACCATCTTAATACCGTATTTGAGCATCCTATATCACGCAGTTTAAGCAGCAGTGGACCATGCAGCACTGAATCGAATGCTATGGAGAAGTCGAACAGAATCAATATAGTAATTATGCGCGAATCAATGGCCCTTCTAATGTCATCAAGAATACCCAAGAGTGCAGTCTGCGTGCTTTGACCTCTGCGAAATCCTGCCTGTATGTCTATTAATTTATGATTTTTCGAATAGTTGCAAGACCTCGCGGAGTTCAGCAATAGGTCTGGTGTCCGAGCATGACTCAATCCTGTTCGACTTCGCCAGCGGGAAAAGTAAAAACTTCTTCCAAGAATCAAGAAAAAAGTCAAGCGATAACATTTCATTAAACAGAGGCGTTAGCTGTGGAGTTAATAGTGGTTCAAGCATTTTCAACATCGTCACAAACAACCCGTCCGTCCCCACCGCCATTGATTTTATTTTAAATAGAGCACGCTGAACTTCTGAAGAACTGATTGTGTTAAACTCAAACTTAGCTGGATCCGAGAAGTCAAAAACAGAGGAACAAAGAGAGTTTAGGAAAGAATGTGTGAGCGGTGGAACTCGATTGGAAATTGAGACGTAATGGGCATTTAGTTGCTGGATGGTGAAAGTGTCCAGAGGGGATAAATTGGTCTTGGAGTCCAATCCCAGATTTCTCAATTCTCTCCATTTAGCTTTTCGATTTGTAGCATTTTTTAATTTATTTAAGAGGTAGTTGTATTTATTGCTGTCGAGTAAGTTGGAAATTTTGTTTCTTAATAATTTATATTTCGCGTAGTCCTCCGTGCGATTTGAGGCTTTGAAGATTTGAAAGACAACATTTCTAGATTTGATAAGTCTCCTAATTTCAGCTGTCACCCATGGTTTAAATTTATTTCCAACAGTTATTAGTCTAGCCGGTGGAATGGCGTCGAACGCGGAAGGAGCTGACACCATGAGGTGAGATACAGTTGCGGAAAAATGAAAGGATAATTTTTCATGAGTATAATTGTGAGGTTATAAATTATGATGGTATGATGTGAGTGATATAAAGGCTGATGTCGAGTCAGTTAAATGGTCGTAATGAGCTATGAATAATAAATTAGGTAAAGACGTGCTAGACAGATGATTGTGATGAGGTATGGGAAATAAATTAGATGATGACATGCTATGAGCAATGGAAAGTGGATTAGGTAATGAAATGTTAGATAAATGGTTATTAGAAGAACGAGACAACAAATTGGTAGAATAAAAGCATGCAACAAGGTTAGAATTAATGCCAGAACATGGAGAAGTACAACACAGATTCAGGTTAAAATACAAATTCTGGTCAGGCGACTCAGTATGATTTGTGATATGCGGCTTAATTGTACTGTCTATTAAGTGAGATGTGTTAGAATTGAAAATGTTGTTAAATTCAGTAGCTAAATCATGGAGATTTATTCCTTTCAAATTACGTGACCAATACCTTTTTACTTTGGGCGGTTTTCTGTCAAATTGTATACGAAAAGTTATGAAATTGTGGCCCGCATCAAAAGGAGCTGTTGATTTAAAATAACTGTAATCAAGTAAAGGGTCACTAATCATGAAAAGATCAAGCCACGCGTGTGAAAAGCCTGAGGATGTGACCACATGATGATCGGTTCAATGTCAATGAGTGATTAATTTAGGGCTGCTATATTCGCCCTCATTATGGCCGCCGCGGCAACTCCGGTACTTCATATCACAGTTGAAATCCCCAGTGATGTCAGCAAGACCGTGGGAAGGAAGGATATCAGACAATAAATCAAATATCAATAATCAAATCTATAGACAATGCTCAGTATTAGCGAGATTAATCTGCCAATAATCTGTAAAATAATAAACTCGGGCGAACAACTTATCTGAATGAGCGAGTATATTGACTTTGTATTCGTCTCTAATGTAAGCAGCACCCCCCCCCCCTCTTATCTACACGATCGAGTCTGCAAAGAGTGTACCCTGGTAGTTTTACGACATCACCTCACTAAAACGATCATTCGTGTTAAATTCAAGGTTGTCGACACGTTCACGCAATACGTGAAGTTCAGCATTAATTAAATCAAGCTTTAAGTCACTCCTTCAATCTTATTTTCCACTTTTTCAACTAGTTGTATAATAGCGCGCTCAAAGTTAGTAAACCAGGCTGGTAGAGCGTCCACCATTGCAATGGCTTCCTGAGAGTTGCCCGGCCGATTCGCATTGGAAGCGGGAGGTGTGGTCGCGTGAGGTTGCTTAGCAACCTGAACCGATGATGGCGACGGAGGCGAGGTTAAGCGCTTAGCGCATGACGTGGTGTAATTGCCTCTCTTGGATGTATAGGCGGAATAACCTCAATATTGCGGAAAACTTTACAATGGAAGGTGAGGTGGAAGATCCAATCGCTACAGTGAACTTTATTAAAAAGTGCAGGCTGCAGTCAGTCCACCCTCCTATGATACGCACTATATGACTCGGAAGCAGGTGTGAGAGACAGAGCAGAGCCGAAAAGTAGGAGTGATAAAAATAGCTGTAAGTCGACTCACCTTACGCGCGCAGAGCAGAGAGTGAGATTGATTGATTGATTGATAAAATTTATTTGGCCTTGGGGTTGAGACCCCGTAGGCACTAAAAATAAAATACAGTCTGATTTGTTTTAACCATATAAACAATATAAATAATATGAAAAATATGAAAAATATAAAAAATGTAAAAAATATAATAATACAAAAATATAAAAATATATAAAAAAAAACAACAATAAAACGTATAAAATAAAAACAATAATAACAATAATTACAGAATATATACAAAATTTTAGATTAACGCTAAATATGGCATGTATTGCACATTCGCTCAGTAGCAATATACACAATAATAAATACTTAGTAACTATATACAGAGTTAAAAATAGATAGTACACGTACATAAAAATTATTGCACTTCATGCGTCGAAAATTAAACTATATATGTGTATACGCAGAGTTACATTGACAAGTTTTAATCTAAATCGAAATCGAGGTGAGGGATCTGAGGAGGTGCTAAGCCCTCATTTTGCACTCTATTTTCCCAGGCAGTTTTGTCAAGTCCAAACAGATGATTAAATAGTGTATTTTTGAAATGGCTGATGGATGAGGTGTCGAATGAAAATGCAGGAAGTTCGTTAATGATTTTAGATGCAGTGATGGCAAATGACTTATTCATAGCCTCAGTACGAGGGGGAAGATAATGCAGCGATTTTGGTGGATGACGAGAAGAGGTGCGAGGGTTATGGTGAAGCGTATTTAATTTTATGAAATGATTAGCCAGGTAAATAGGTGAATTATGAGCAATGATGCCGTATGCAAGTGAACCAATGAGGTATGAGCGTCTGGACTCAAGAGAGAGAGAGAGAGAGAGAGAGAGAGAGAGAGAGAGAGAGAAAACTATTTGTACAGTTCGAAATTTATAATTTTTAAATAATAATAAATATTATATAAAGGTTTGTATAAATACAATATTGCACAGTGATATCATAGTATAAAATATCACATTCACAGAATAAATACAAATACGGCGAATATCACAGTAAGTCAGCAGAATAAAGTATAATACAAATAAAACAACTGTCAAGCCATCTTTCAGTCACAATACTAAAATACAATTTAAAATTCCACGACACATAAAGCAGTCATTCATCATCACAATTTCTCGTCATCTAACATCCCTTAAATACCTTCTTTCATGTGTATATGGGACGGTACAACATAGAATATCAAAATAAATAAATAAATAAGACAATATAAATAAATAAATAAGACAATATAAATAAATAAATAAATAAATAAATAAGACAATATAAATAAATAAATAAATAAACAGTACATTAGGTTAAAACTATTCTAGTGCCGAGAAGTGTCTCCGAGCCGCGACTTAAAAACTCTTTAATGCGGCCAGGCCACGAATTTCTATCGGTAAGGAGTTCCATAGATGCGCACCTTGTACCTGTAGGGATCCTTTACCAATCTCGGTACGCGTCAGGGGAGGTACGGGTTCTCTTGTGATCCTCTTCCAAAGTCCCTGGGAGCACATCTAGAGAAGAGACTCTCCAGATACGCTAGAAATCGCATACCCACAATTTTGTGCATGAGTACCGCAATAAAATACTGTCTCCTAGAATTTGTGCACAGCCAGCCCAGAAAATACCTGCAGGGCGTCATATAATCATATCTTCTAATAACGCAAACGTAACGCACAAAAGTATTTTGTAAAATCTGTAATCGGTTTCTAATCTGCTGCGAAGCATCTAGCATGACTAATGAGCAATGTTCTGTGTGGGGAAACAACAGCGCCTCGGCTCAAGACCATCTCCACAAACGGAATGTACATGCTATCACCCAAGTTAATGCCACGACTACTATGGTTGTAGAAGTCCGAACAAAATTTACGACAACCGAACAAAATAGCTTCAGTCTTAGAGGCGTTAAGTTTGAGTGAGGAAAGATTCTATTATTGAATCAAATCCAGATGATGTTGCAGACAAAATGTCCGAGAGACCATCCGAAAATGAGCTTGCAGTAGTCGCCTATGTTACGACGGTAGCACCACCTTTATTCGTTGAATAATCACCTACAGGTTTGTCAAGATTTAAAACTAGATTTTTCATATTCTCTACCGCAATCGCGAGTCCACCGCCTGTACCTCAGCAACCGGTAATACATAGGCAAAGAATTTCTGCCTACCGCGAAGTTTGCATAAAGGCTCATGCAAGGACCTACAATAAAAACGTCCGAAGGCAGGAGGCGGCAGTATCAGGCATATAATTACCGAGAAATAACGTGGCTGGGGCTACTTACTCCGCAAGAGAGAGGGAGAGGGAGAGAGAGAGAGAGACAGAGCGAGAGCGAGAGCGATAATGTATAAATAAATGAATGAATACTCTTTATTAGATCTCTAGGGGTAGAAACCCCGTCAACATATCGATGCCTCGTACGAAGAAAAACACAACTCAGATTTTCTAACGTTATTTTAAATGGGAAATTCTAAGTTGTGTTTTTCTTCGTCCGAGGCATCGATATAATTGTGCTGTCTTGACACGTTTATCCAATAACAATATAATATATTATAATAAAATAAATGAGTGGAATTCGCAAAATAGTGTTTTGTATAGATTATAACGTAACATAACATGAAATATAAAATATATAAAGAAACAAAAAATTAAAATACGTACTAGAAGAAAAAATTTAAAACTAAAAATTAATAGAGGTTACTTACGGAATACAAAAATAAATATAACATGTAAATAAATAAATCAAAATATAACTAAATGCATAAACGCTTAGATACATTGGCATATCGCTAAGTTTAACGGCAAATTTGAGGATATATGATGTTTCCTTGAGCTATTTTGATCCCAGGCTGCCTGTTCGAGACTGATATAAGATCATGATATAATGATGATTTTATGTTAGTAATAGTAAAAGGATAAATGTGGGTACGATACGTGTGGCTATAATAACAAAGGATCTATTGAGGATCCTCTATAGAAAATGTACAAGTTTCTTATGTAATGACTGATTTGATGAAAAGATATGCGAGATAGTGGAGGTGACTGGGTTTGTGGCTGTAATCTACGTAGTACTAAGTACTGTAATCTTTCCAAAACCCTGCTTGCCTAATACATAACAAATAATTGTTTTTTAGATAAGTCAAGTACTCCACATCAATTTAACATTCGAGTATGTTTGAAATTTTACATAGCTTCATAATTGGTCTCGAATACGACCACGATTCCGCCATCTTGCATTAATTTGAGAAAAATGTATATTAATAATAAGTCGACCTGATGGAGGCGAGGAAAGGAGGAAGAAAACCCAATTCTTTCCTTTATTTTTTGCACAATGTTTCGTTGGCTTGGTCTGCCAACATCTTCAGGTGCCTTTATTCAAACACAACAGTTATTTAATAAATTTTCAAAATAAATACATAAATTACAAACAAGACATACACAATATTAAATATACCTTTTAAATTCGAATTAACGGTGAGTTAAAGAGTCGAATGGACAGTGTCCAACATTGAGAGATGTAACGTAAATATATATAAACACGAGTACTATCATAGACATACGTACATAATATGACATGGTATTCGCGTACCCGGTGATGTTAATTAATTTTTATAATTATAATTGACCGTTGGGCCGCGTTGCCCAATACCGCGCACAGAATTATTTAATTTATCGCGAACTGCGGGCTGCGGCCAGGAACACGAGTTCGCTAAGACGAACGGTGTGGAGGATTCGGGCGATCCTCTTTGCCTCGACACGATTAGTTTAAATTAATAGGATGTCGGCGGGAGCGGGGAGAACAATAAATACTCAAACAATTAAAATAAAAATGAATAAAACATTTATTTAATTAATTTAACATTTGGCCATCCAGGCTCGTGCCGCGACAAAGATCTTTCGCGCGGGCGGAAGTCTCAGGAGTCAACCAGATCGAGATACTCGCCTGCGGTTGACTCTGTCCCGATCTCCGCTATTCGGGTACCGGCGTACCCAAGTACACTCCCGATGTACACACTCACATACACTCGGGAAGGGGGGAAACACGCGGTAGTATAAAATACACTTACTCGGATTCGCCCCGTAGATGGCCCAGCCGATCCGTGTCCCTGTGTCCTCCTGGGCAACGGAGGACCGACGTCGGCTGCGGTGCTGATAGGTGGCCCTGTGCCGCGGCGAGTGCCTTGCGAACCGCGTCCGCACTCACTCACACACTTCCCGTCCTACTCACACACCAAATATCACTCGCGGCTCACCTCGCGAGGATAATCCGGGTTCCGACGGCTTTTGCGCCTCACGCGCCTTGGCTTAGCCGTAAACTCTATAACGATCGGCCCAGATAAGTTCGTCAGCCTCGAGCGGCGGATCGGGACGTACTGACTAGGCAATTGCCTAATTTTCTGAAAAAGGGATGAGAGTGGGAAACACACACACACTCTCGCGCTCTCATCCCTGCGTACTATTGCGCGCGTAATTGTACACTTGATCTTCGTAAACAAATGTCGTCGCTTGGCCTTGACATACCAAAGGCTCCGACGACTTTAAAAGGAGTTCAAATGCTGTATTTGCCGCGAATAGTTGTGTGACGATTTCCGTCACAATAATGATACGTCAGATGTATCAGCACTTATTTCTATGAATAGGAACGTGAGTACTATTCAAAAACTTTATGTCATCTTTTGCATTAATATTATTACTGTCAGATTTTATATGAATCATTTCAGAAATTAATCTTTTATTGTAATTTACTTTTACATCTAAAATTTTTGTATTATACCAATTAAATTCATGGTTAGAGTTTTTTACATGTTGATTTACAACCGAATCTGGATTATTACTTTTCACATGTTCATTGATTCTGGTTTTTTAAGAACGTTTGGTTTCACAGGCATATGAAGCTGAACAATTTTTACAGGCGAATTTATAAACAACGTTTGTAATAACCCATTTGTTGGTAGCATCTTTACTTAATTTTATTACCGAATTTAAATGTTTTCTAACTATCGGCAACACTTGAATATTATAAGATAATACAATGTTTGCTAATTTATCAAAATTTTCTAAATAAGATAGAGAAACATAGGTTAAACAATTTACTTTGCTATTATTTTTTTGAAAATCTGATTTTTTCCTTTGTTCTAAATAATTTAATGTACTTTGTACGTTTTGCCGAATAAATGTAATAGGGTAATTATTATTAATCAGTAATTTATTTATAAATTTTAAGTTTTTTGTGTAAAATTTTGTCTCTGCCAACAAACAACCCTACTAGCACACAACGTTCTAGCAACGTTGTGACAACGTTGTTTTGACAACGTTACAACTTTGTTATAAAAGCTGTTGAAACGTTGGAGCAACGTTGCTACAACGTGGGATATGTCCGCTAAGATTTATGTAAGTTGCCGCGATAGGTGGAAATAACGTTGTGACATCGTTTGAGCAACGTTGAAAATGCCTTTGAAAAATGTATTTCATATAAAAATTTAAAAAATGTCCTGGGCAAGCGGAAAAATACATTTTTAAATGCACAAAATTTTAACTAATAAGAAAAAAATAAAATAAAATTTCAACCCGTGGGAATTGAACCTCGGATCTTCAGCTCCGAAGGCTTGCTCTTTACCAACTGAGCTATTTTGTTGTTCCTGTCATTAAATTAACTTTAGGTTAATAATTTCGGAGCATATTTTGATAGTAGTTTATAACCAAAAGTTAATTTAATGACAGGAACAACAAAATAGCTCAGTTGGTAGAGAGTAAGCTTCCGGATCTAAAGATCCGAGGTTCAATTCCCGCGGGTTGAAAATTTTTTTTTATTTTTTTTTATTAGTTAAAATTTTGTGCATTTAAAAATGTATTTTTTCGCTTGCGCAGGACATTTTTCAAATTTTTATATGAAATACATTGTTTAAAGGCATTTTAACGGTGCTCAAACGTTGTTACAACGTTATTTCCACCTATCGCGGCAACTTACATAAATCTTAGCGGACATAGCCCACGTTGTAGCAACGTTGTTCCAACGTTTCAACAACTTTTATAACAACGTTGTAACGTTTGTAACGGTAAGGTACTGTTTACATCACCGTTTGACGAATTCGAGCAACACGAGCGAACAGTATCATAATGTTCGCATCGGTTCGAGCCGGCGAGATTCGGCTCGGCTCGGTTCGTCGTAGCTACACGGGCGGGATTGACTTCGCGAGCGAAAGATTCGCGCGCACTGGGGAGAGTGATAGCCACCTTCTTACGTGACAGGTGTGATCCCCCCGCGTCCCGTGTTTAGCTTCGCCGTGCCGTGATTTGTGCCGTGCGTTTGTGTGCGTTTCGACTGCAGGCCGATCCTGCATTTGCAGTGAGTGGTGCAACACCGTGCATCTACCTGCAACCACACAACCCCGGTGCACGGGCGAGCGGACAATCTGTCCGACACCGCAGCGACAGTGAGAGAGAGAAAGCAACCGATCGGCTGGTCGTTGTTTACCAACGACTACAGCAGCGTACAAAGTAAGTGGTACCACTTCACGCGATCGTGTTTTTATTCGCACTTAATCGTGTTTCTTTATACCAGTCCCGTTGACTGGATATATTATTTTAGTTCGCGATATTTTCTTCCCCTCTCTCTACAAGTCGGCCGTTTACCGACTTGTAATAAAAGCGTAGACCTCGGCGACAATCAGATATTTTATTTGTTATCTTTCTTTATCTTTATTTCAATAAATTCATATTATTATTAGAATTCAATCCGGTGTGCGATTAATTGAATTTAACCCACGTACGATTCCTTCCGTAATCCTAAGAGCTCGTATATTTCTGGTTGACAAGTGCTCGACGCGATATCCCTGTTTCGCGGTCAATTTCAGATTTGAATTTTACCTGGTTGTTATCTGAAACAGTAACTCGGTTTCAGACTAACACTTAACAGATTTGGTAGAGCGGACAGGTAACCGTCGCCGCATCGCGGGAAAAATATGTTTATTTAAATACGGTAAGTTTAACCGTACCGCTGAGCAGCCGCGATATTAAAATAAACATCCGCGCGGCAACCAAACTGTTACATGGATTTCGAGTGTCGGCGTAGGTTAGGTCCCTGAATTATCGGCGACGTTCGTCGATAGGACCAAGTCGACTAGCCGGGATAATTCCGAATGGTAGCGCAGTGGTGAGGCTTCTGCCTCGCGCTCCCGGGATCGTGGGTTCGCGCCCCGATACCTTCGTTGATTTTTTTATTCCTTATATTCAATCCGTACCCCGTTATAAATGGCGCCCAACTCAAAAACCCACTTGCCAGAAGAGACGAAGTAGTTTATCTTCGCCTGGCTCAGCTTGGACCGAAGTCGGTCATAAACTCCCATCCCCACCACCACAGTCCCGGTGGATTTCCCCGCGAGAACGTCAAAAAGTGCGGAGGTACGACTGTAGGAGAAAAGCCTGTGTTTCTCCGTCCACAGTGTGTATACATATACGCAGTACACCTCCAAAGTTGGCACTAGACGTAGGGGAGCTTGAGTTTCTGGGATCTCAAGCGTGGTGGTGCAAACGCACGGCTATCCCTAACGAGGCTCCCGGTGCTCAGAAAACGATCTTCTTGACACCGGTCGAGCAGGGACAACCTTCGCCTCTCTAGCCCAGGTGATCGAAGTGATCAAACGGCTCCCCGAGGGCGTAGGTCGCGTTTGGGTGGGGGATATAACGGGTACGGATTTCGAGTGTCGGCGCAGGTTAGGTCCCTGAATTATCGGCGACGTTCGTCGATAGGACCAAGTCGACTAGCCGGGATAATTGCGAATGGTAGCGCAGTGGTGAGGCTTCTGCCTCGCGCTCCCGGGATCGTGGGTTCGCGCCCCGATACCTTCGTTGATTTTTTTATTCCTTATATTCAATCCGTACCCCGTTACACGTTGTTAAAACAACGTTGTCTGCTAGTAGGGAAGCTCTATCAACAAGATTAAAACAATGTTCCTTTTTTGCTGCATTGGATGGTTGGAAAAATAATTAATATGTCTACCGGAATTGGACGGTTTTTGGTACCAATCAGTAATTATACTATCTGATTATCTAAGTAATGTAATGTCTAAAAAATTAATTGTTCTATTTTTCTCTAGTACAAAGGAAAATTGTAAATTTTTATCGTAAGAATTAAAAATCTTAATTACTAGATCGACATGTTGCTTCTTTATGCACATTATCGTATCATCTACATGCCTATAATAAAAAATTGGAAAACATTTAAGAATGGTTTGTAATTTATTAAGACATTCTTTTTCCAAATTGGTATTCCATAAATTTGCTTGTAATAACAATTGTTGAACACAAAAAACGTGTTGTCAAAACGAAACTTAGTGCATTTTAAAATTACCTTATTTCTAAACTTTTCAAAACTAAATCGCATGACACATTTGTAAAAAGTGAATTAACATCTAGGGGTAATAAAACATATTCATAATTTAATTTAATAATTGCTGAAATTACAATTTACTGTAATAGACTTAATAAATAATTTGGAAAAAATAAATAAAATCTAGCTAAAGCCTCGATGAAGTCGTACAATAGTCTCGGAATAATCTAGCTATAGTATATCTATAATATGTTTACTTTTACCAAATATTTTTACATCTAGCAAGCCAGCATGAGAAAAAGTGGGTGGGGTCATAAGGACTAATTTTTCAAGACGAATGCAATGCAATTTGATTTTTTTTAATAGTCTATTACAGAATTCAGTTGTCACTTTGTTGAATTAACGTAATTAATGTTACTTTGTACTGCATCCACCATCACTTTATTATTTGTTTATCTCATCCCATTAATGGAAAAATATGTAAATAATCCAAATCGTTGTGTTCTAAATATATTATTTATATTCGCAATAATGTGAAAAATTACGAGTGCCTTGATGTTATGGAATCCGACGCACTTTATTTAGGTTACTTTATGCAGTATAATCAACAACTTTATTCTTTAATTAATATTACAGTAATGAATATGTGTTCTTTTTGTATGACGAAGCAATATCAAGATAAGTATTTTCTATTTATTCTTTTTTTATAATTTTGTATGTATTCATTTATTTTGTACAGGGTTACCATTTAGGGTTTTTCTGTCCTCTATTATCTAATGTATATGAGGTAAAAACTCTTTTTTGTTTAAGTGTCCATAATTATTGTCGAATATGAATTCAGCACATCTGAGGGCAGCGCCACTTCTGCTTGCAAAATTTGAGTGGTGGATTTGTGAAGCTATGAGTATGGACTGCCCTTAAGTATGATCAAAAACCAAGTATTAGTAACGGTCTTTCAATTAATTTCATAAATGAGGAAATTAAACAAAATAGTGTAAACTAGATAAAAAATTAATGTAATAAATATTTTTGCACATACAATAGCAATATTGTAAATATGACTACTATTTCTATCGATAACTTAAATTTTATGGATACAAATTTAGGGTGAAGTGTTAAAAAATAAAAAATATTAAAAATAAATTATGGATGATTCTTGGCTACGCTGAATAAGAATAGAACTACTATTTCTAACAGCGACTGCGAACCAAAAGGAATAAAAAAATCCATTTCATAATAAAATATGTACCAATAATAAAAGAAAAGTTATATATGTAAATATTCAAATCAATTTTACCTTTTTATAGGATTGGTGTATATTTCAGTACAAATTCGATTTTTTTCAATTTAAACTAAAGTAATGGATCATTTGAAAACTAAGCACCGTTGTTCTTTGATGTTAAATATCACTGAAAATAATGAGAATTTTCGGTTTTCTCAGTAGCTAGATTTTGTCAAAATTGCCCAGAGAAATCTTTAAGGGGATATCGTACCCGGCAAAACATTGTTGTGGAAGTCCGTGCTTTCTGTTTTATCAATACCCCATATAAAATTAACTTAACAGAAATCATCTGTGGCGCCCTCTGTATTATATGGGTGAAAATCATCTAACGTGAACATTTGACGTTCTAATATGCAAGAAAACAAAATGAAAAAAATAATATATTTTTGGTTTCTCTGGACCAATTACAGTCTCTAGAGTATCTGTTTACAGTGGGCATACAGGATTCAACGTATTGAAGATTTTTAAATTTTACATTCCAGGGGAATTACATATATTTTAATATATAAAACATAAACATTTGGAATATATCCCTAATACAAAATTTCATGTGATAGTTCAATTGGAGTGGTGTTTAAATTTGCTAAATAATAAAAAATCAATTTCTGAGTATGGAAAGTCACTTTTTAAGTGATGCAAGCCCCCAAAAAAGCTCAAAAATCAAAGTTTCAAAGTAATTAAGGCATATTTTCGATTTTTAGAAATTTCTCACGTGAGATTTTGTAATAGGGATAGAACGTTTTGATAAACATATTTTATTATGAAGTATACATTGAATATAACTATACCTAATTGATAATTAACAAATTAATCATGCTACTCTTACGATGGACTTCAAATGAGTGAATTAGAAGCACAATTCGAAACATTCTGGACTCCGTTAAGCTACGTATTCTTAGAAATTTGTAGTACCAAATAAGCATTGTAAATACGTCGCCAGGAGAGGAAAGTGTTTACACTCAATATCGGGCATAATAAAGAGAATATAAAGTCGTATGAGAATACCATATCGGCTTTTAAAAGGTATGTGAAATATCTTTTATCGGAAATATTCAAGGAGAAATCATTGTTAAGAAATAATGTTTATTTTTAGTCAAAACAGTAAAGCATGTAATGATCAGCATCGATTATTTGTTATAAAAGAAATTTGGACAGGGGACGTTACACGCCAGGGGACATTACATAGATTGTTTTTTTAAATTTTATTACGTTAACAATCAAAATTTCCAAATCGGAATTATACTGCTTTTATGTAGTTACTTTATCTCAAATTTACTCTATGAATTGGTTTTAAAAAGTTTATTAGTCTTCCAATTATACTCTGCCAGAAGAAGTACATTAAAAAAGGTAACCGCTGAATTACCACAAAAATATGCCCGTATTATTTGCTTAACATCATGAAATATTAAAAATAAAATTTTTACGTTTAAAGTAAACCAAAAGTTAACAATTTCACTTGGTTAGAAAAATGTTTTATGTTTACAATTATTTTTAAAGACATTAATCATAACACAGCTATTATTGATAACAAGTTTGTTACAAAGTTCAGCATGTTTAGTGCACTTTAAAAATCAATAAATGTTCAGATTTTCAACTTGATTTTAATTGTGGTTATCAAAATGAACAATTAAGTTTCGAACCCGTTTTTGAAATAAAGAAATACGCCTGTAATAGCACCTGATAATATGCGATTATGGCCTTGTTACAGCCAGGGGACGTAACATTTCAAACTTTAAGCAACTTAAACTTGGCAATAAAATCAATTTTTATCAAGTTTCACGGCTGACTTACATTAAATTACATATATTGTACTTAGAATAATTTATTCGTAATTTTATATATGATATAATGCGATATATTTCACTATTACACAAATATGCACGTTAGATGATTTTCACCCATATACTAATTCATATTTAGTTGCATGCCCACAGATGGCGCTAACAAGCGTTAACGTGTAAGGGTTATAGCCATAATATATAGGCGGCCTTACGAATGTCCAGGTTAGGGTGAGGATGCGACCAAAGAGAGGAGACGAGAGTTAACTGTAACAAAATAATTATTTTATTGTCTCCCCTCACCAGTATGTATGTGAGTATGACTACAGTGCGAGAGACGCCGGACAAGAAGACGATCTCTCTGCTACTCGATCTCTCTGGCTTGAGCCTTCGTCGAATAAACATGTCGTTGTACATATATAAGAAGTAATAGTTAAATAAAACCACATTATTATAGAATAAAATTCTCTCTATTTTATATCCACACCTCAACATGGTAGCAGAGCATGGTTAGTAATTTTAATTATTTTCTTATCGACCTTCGGGAAAATAAGGAAATATTTAAGAAGAAAGAAGAAAGAAAGCCACGTGTCTGAGTAAAGTGAAAAGTCCGAATCCGAAGGAACATTCGAGACGTTTATGGATATAGACAAAATTGTTGAAGAAGAGGTAAAGAAAGAAGAAAGTATATCTGAACACGAAGGAAAGTTCGATATTGAAGTATACGATATGGAGAGAAAAGAGATAAATATCCCAGTGTTTGATGGAGAAAATTATAGCATGTGGAAAAAGAGAATCACAATGTTTATGAACAAGATTTAAAGGCTATTAATATAATATACAGCTCGATTTCAGATAGGCAATTGGAATTTGTTTGTGAAGAGACAACAGTCTATGAGATAATAAAGAAATTAGACGGCATGTATTTGAAAGAATCTACAGCACTACAAATTGTGTGCAGAAACAGAATTGAAAAAATAAGATTGAATAATTATGGTGATACAGCGTCATTTTTCACCGACTTTGAAAAAGCTGTGAACGAATTGAAAAGCGCAGGAGCCAAAATAAGTGAAAAAGAGAAATTAAATTATTTTCTAAACACGTTGCCAGAATCATACAGTTATATTGGTGATTTGATCGATACATTATATAAGATCAAATGTATTTACTGCGAAGAAAAGTCAAAAAGGAAATTGCTATAAATGCGGGAAAGCTGGACATTTCGCAAAAGAATGCCAAGATGGAGGCCAAGCAGCACAAAGCAGCGGAACATGGCAAGTTTCAACTCGAGGTCGAATCAGTAGAAACAGAGGACGGCAAGGCACAAGAGGAAACTACAGCAGAGGGCGTGGAAATTTTCGTCGACAACAAGTTTTAAACCAAGGTGAGCAGAGCGGACCTGGTACGAGCGCTTGGACAGCAACAGCTCATACAGCACAACATAGTCAAGGTGACGTTAGGCCAGGTAACGAAATACATTGGTTATTAGACAGCGGGTGTTCGGATCATATTGTAAAAGGTACTTTGAAAAATGTATTGTCTTGAAAGAACCGATAAATATTTATTTAGGCGATAATCGGTCTATAAAAGCAACAAAGATTGGAAATGTTGTTAGTTATTTTAATGCGTATGGAAAACAAAATGAAGTAAATATGAAAAATGTATTTTATACTAAAGAAATGAACATGAATCTTATTAGTTTTGGGAAATTAATCGATAACGAAAATACGATTGTTTCAAAAGGAAATTATTGCAAAAGTTATAGATAAAAATAATAGATTAATAGCGGTAGCTTACAAAGAAAATCGAGTATTTAAAATGAGTCCGTGTCAGCGCGCCAGAGTGTCATTGCGCCAGAGACGGTGAAAGCCCGATTTACATTTTTTGGAGGGGGGCTGCGGCAAGTAAAATTTGTCCAAACATTCGCGGACAATTTGAATTTAATTACCAATAAATATAAATTTGTAGCAATGCTAAATTTAATATAACGGTTCATTAATTTTTTATTCTATCACAAAATTTTGAATCATAAATATTACTATTATTAGTATTAGTATTATTATTATTAATATTATTATTATTATTATTATACTGTTATATTATACTGTGAGTATTGCAAAGTACGTGAATAAAAATAATATTAATAAATTTAAAATGAAAATAAATTTTTATTAAATATTAATTTAATTTTTATTGGTGTTGCATAACGATACACTCTACCACATCGGTCAACAATACATGTACTTACCCCTTTTTCTCTAATCACGTGCTCAATTTCACGCAGTGGATGCGCACAAGGTTGTTGACACGCGCTACCGTTAAATCTCCGTAGAATACGGAGAGGTGCGCAGTAGATGCGTAAAACATTGAGTTATTTAAATTAATTTGCCCGCTTAGACTGATGTAACTTTAAAAAAATATTTATTGTCGCAGAGTGTACAAATTTTCTATTATATAAGCCAATAATTTAAATTATATTTATTTTATGAAAAACAAAGCACAATTTATTATCATCAGTATCGAAAAAAGTGCAAGCTTCCCTGCCAGGCGAGTAAGTTAGTAGTTAACTGAATTAACTATACACAGATGCTTCTTTTGTTTAACAATAAATGTTAATATTCTTAATATTATAATACTTATATTTTTTTTGTCTGGTAATTGCTCCTTACAAAATAAAAATTATATTTAAAATATTTAATTAAAAATTTGAAATAATTCATACGGATACTTTGATACACATAAGCGAAGACATATCGTTTTCATTAAAAAAAAATAATTTTTTGATAATAATTGCATAAACAATTTTTGGTCGGTAATTATTAGTAAAAAAAATGAACTTTTAACGCAAAAATCGTAATTAAATTATCGATTTAAAAATGTGGAAAAATTTGGGTAGATTGGTTACAACTTTGCAATACTTTTCTTTTGCAATACTCGCAGTACAATAAAACTACCCATAATTTTTGGAAAATAAAGGTTATAATAATAAATGATAATAATAATGATAATGATAATGATAATGATGTTAATAATACTATTATTTGATGTTAATAATAATAATAATAATACTAATAATAGTAATAATTATGATTCAAAATTTTGTGATAGAATAAAAAATTAATGAACCGTTATATTAAATTTAGCATTGCTACAAATTTATATCTATTGGTAATCAAATTCAAATTGCCCGCGAATGTTTGGACAAATTTTACTTGCCGCAGCCCCCCTCCAAAAAATGTAAATCGGCCTTTCACCGTCTCTGGCGCAATGACACTCTGGCGCGCTGACACGGACTCTTCAAAATGAAAAGTAAATTGAAATATGAGACGTATGTAAATAGTGCCGAGAAAAATAATAATATGAGTCAAAAGGAACAATGACATAGAGTCTTAGGACACGTAAACTTTAGTTATTTGAATACATTATGTAAACAACAGTTGCTAACGGGAATTCCTAATGAACTTGAATCGGAATATATGAAATGTAAAATTTGCATAGAGAATAAAATGCATAATCTTCCATTTAAAAATAATAGAACACGAGCAAACGATATTTTGGAGATTATACATACTGATGTTTGCGGTCCATTTAAAACTACTGGATTTAATGGGGAAAATTATTTTGTTTCTTTTATAGATGATTATAGTAAAATAGCTAAGATTTATTGTATTAAGACTAAAGATGAGGTATATAATTGTTTAATTCAATATGTGAATGAAAGTAAAAATATAACCGGAAAACGAGTAAAAATTCTGAGATGCGATAACGGGAAAGAATATTTAAATAATCGTTTCTATAAATTTACGAGAGAGAAAGGCATTAATTTGCATAATCGTCCAGCCTATGTACACGAGTTAAATGGTACAGCGGAAAGATTCAATAGAACGATAATGGATATGTCGCGATGTTTACTAACAGAGGCACAAGTACACAAACGGTTTTGGCCTGAAATAATATGTGCGGCTACTTATTTGAAAAATCGAACGCTCGCTAATACTATTGAGAGAAAAACTCCATATGAAATTTTCTTTAGGAAGAAACCGAATGTTGAACATTTACGCTTATATGGGAGTAAAGTTTTTGTAAAAAGGCCAGAACAAAAAAGATTTTCGAAATGGGATAAAAAAGCGGATATGGGAATTCTATTAGGCTATAGTGATGTTGGCTATAGAGTTTTGTTAAATAATAAAATATTAGTTACAAGGCATGTTGAATTTATCGAAGAAAATATTAAATGTATTAGTTTTGATGAAAATGAAAATGAAAAAGAAAGCGATGAAAATACAGAAAACGAGTTAAATGATAGTGTTTTTGAAAGCGCGGATGAAAATGTAGAAGAACAAAGTAATAAAAAATATGAAAAGCTAACATTGCCGCGTAGATCTACACGCGAAAAGAAAAGTCCGATTAGGTATCCGAATAACAGCGCAGTAACTTCATTACTAAATCAACCTTCGGGAAAATTTAGTAATGGTAGTTCTTATAACATATGTGTAAATTCCTGTAGAGTAGATACGCCTGGTACATTTGAGGAGGCGATAAATTGTGAAGATAGTAAAAATTGGGAAAAAGCAATGAATCAAGAAATAGATTGCATAAATAAAAATAAAACCTTGATATTAGTAGAAAGAATAAAAGACAAAAAAGTCTTAGATGTTAAATGGGTTTATACGAGAAAATCTGATGATAGTTATAAAGCTAGGTTAGTTGTAAGAGGTTTTCAACAAATAGATGAAATTGATGACATATACGCTCCAGTAGCAAAGAATCAAACCTTAAAAATTTTACTTTCTTATTGTTGTCAAAATGAATTAAAAATTGAACAAATGGATGTAGAAACTGCATTTCTTAATGGAAAAATAAACTCTGAGGTATATGTAAATCAACCAAAAGGTTACGAAGATAAAACAAATAAAGTATACAAATTGTCAAAAGCGTTGTATGGATTACGAGAAAGTCCGAGAGACTGGTATGAGTGTTTTGATGAGTGTATTACAAAATTAGGATTCAAAAGAAATAATGTAGATTTATGTTTATATAAAAAAGGTAAAGAGAAAAATGAAATTTATATTTTGATTTATGTAGATGATTTGTTAATTTGTAGTAAAAGTAAGGAAAACATTCAAAGCGTTAAGAAACTCTTATCAGATAAATTTAAAATGAAAGACTTAGGAAAAATCAAAGAGTATCTTGGAATAAATATAACTTATGATTATCTAGAAAATAAGCTTACGTTAAGCCAAACAAAATATATAGAGTCGTTAGTTGAGAAATATCAAATACAAAACAGTAGATTGTATAGTACTCCTATAGAGACAAATTTAAAGCTAGAAAAATCTGAAAGCTGTGAGTCAAATATAAAATATAGAAATTTAATAGGTGCTTTATTATACATTAGTTCAAATACAAGGCCAGATATAAGTTATAGTGTTAATTATTTGAGTAGATATCAAAATAGTTATAGCGAAACACATTGGAAATACGCATTGCGAATTTTGAAATATTTGTACTTAACAAAAGATTTAAATTTACACTATAAAAGAAATGAAAATTGCAATACTATAACTTGCTATGTTGATGCCGATTGGGCAGGCGATAATAATGATCGAAAATCTACGACTGGATATGTTGTAAAAATGTACGGAATTGTGATCGATTGGAAATCTCGAAAACAAAAATGTATAACCAAAGCTTCGACGTATGCAGAGTATGTAGCATTATCTGAAGTAGTAAGTGAGATAAAATTTATAAGAGAATTAGTAAAAATATTCGACATAAGTATAAATAAATCTATAAAAATTTATGAAGATAATTCGGGAGCAATAAACATTGCAAATAATGGTATTTTACGAAAAATTCGAAACATATAGAAATACATTATCATTTTGTACATGAGAGTGTAAAGGAAAAATTAATTGAAGTGTGTAAAATTGATTCAAATGAAAATGTTGCGGATATTTTTAGTAAAGCATTATGCAAAGAAAAGTTTGAAAAATTCAGAATGAAATTGAATATAATATAGAGCAAATAAGTTTAAATAAATAATACAATATAAATGTAAGGAGGCGTGTTGAAATATAATATGTACATTTATATTGTTATATATACCCAAGTTTAAACCAAGTTCATGTTATATACCCAAGTTCAAACCAAGTTCAATATTGTACGCTAATCATGTATAGTGTGAAGCACGCCGAAATAAGTGAGCGTACTAATGAGTGTGAGTGGAGACACACTTGCAAGTCTCCCCTCTCTAGTATGTATGTGAGTATGACTATAGTGCGAGAGACGCCGGACAAGACGACGATCTCTCTGCTACTCGATCTCTCTGGCTTGAGCCTTCGTCGAATAAATATGTCATTGTATATAAGAAGTAATAGTTAAATAAATCCAGATTATTATAGAATAAAATTCTCTCCATTTTATATCCACACCTCAACAGTAATAAAATACAATGTATATCGGTCTAGTGTCGACCGTGCTCTGAGGCTCTGATTCGGACGTTTTCCGTTGTACTTCAGTTTTCGTATACCACCACTCCGCGCATGGAGGGGGAATCGCAGGATGTCCCAACAAACGTAATATAAGATATAGAACACAACGCTAGTAAAAGTAATTACAAATTTGATTGTAAAAAAATATAAATTTAATGTAAAAGTAAATGAATAGTTTAGTGCAAAACTTATAAACGTATCTAATTGCTTTATCCGATTATCTGGAGAAATGGCAAATTATATTTGCAAATTATTCTTACATTATAGATGTGTGATACAAAAAATTAAAGTAATAGCATGTATCTAATAACTCTGCACTTTGCGTACACCTTATTTGTACTGTATTACTGTTTGCAGCCTACTAATTCGTACAACGACTCTTACGTGCAGAGCGCGCTTCGCTTGTAAATACTTTGCGTACATGCAAGTGACTCCTGGCTTGTATGGCAGCCTTCTATACATCCTCCTAGGACGTATAAGGTGTTTATACGTCCTAGGAGGCTGTATGAAAAGCGCTCCGTAGGATATACGCGGCGATCAATATAAGCTGTGCCACGTGAATCGGTAGAGTCAACGTGTTTGAAACGCGTAGTACATGTATCGGAGATATATCTAAGGCTTTTCAAACGTAAACACAACTAGTTTAAGCTTTAGAGGACGGGATGGCCCCTACACGGGCCTTGCCCATGATCGACCCTTTACATGTGTTAGTTTTGAGATGTGAGAAATCACTCGATTTCTATAGAAAAGTGAGAGAAAAAAGTAAACCCATATCCCCGTCCTCTAAAGGTTAAACGTAACGTTTTCGTTACTTTAATCATAGTTATCTTGTTATTGCTCAGATACGAAAGTATTATATATATATATATATATATATATATATATATATATATAGAAAAATAACGCAAAATTAGTCCTATATCTTTAATAACTGCAATGTACAATTAATAATAAGTAATTACTGAATATTTAATATTCTATGATACTAAATGCAAAATTTAAAAAGTTAAAATGTTTTATAAGCGTCAGTATACAAATGTTTAAAAATTATTGATATAATATACAATTATTTATATTGTTTAACAAATTGAAAACAAATTATTTTGTGAGCAACAAAAGAGTCGTACGAAGTATAAGGCTGAAAAATTGTTTACTCATTGGATGGTTAGTACGTCCGCGGTCGCGAGCACAGCGAGAAATTTTCCGCCTCGAACAGTAATGACGCGAGGCTTACCCAAGGTACATAAATAACTAATTTGTATAATATGGTAACGTGTACTGTACGTACACTTTATGAATTGTGTACTGTAAGTACACTGTATATGGTACCGGTTACTGTACGTACACTTTATGGTAACCAAATGTCATCGGTATTGTACTTTTCAATTTTCACTTTGATTTGTATTGTAATTTAATTGTAAATTTTGATTTAGAAATGACTATAACAAAAGTAACGCATATTCATCTACTAAAATTACAATTTGTTATCAGTGTTACGTACATTATGATTTTTAATGAACTTAAAAAATGATCTATTATTGTATAGTTAAATTTTTAATTCAGTTCAATTTTCATTACCACTCCATATACTTTGTACAGTTTTAGTACCCTTCATTCCAGATAAAAAAAAATATTTATCATTACTTTAATTTAATAAGATTTTTAAAATAATAAATTTTCAGAATGGTAGCGTCTACTTTTTAAAATTAAGTTTAAATTGGTAAAGTTTTCTACAACTTGTAATATTAATAAACTAAGTATTTCTGAATAATCTCCATAACTTTATCAATTACTTGGTATGTTTAAATGAATTTTTTAATCACTATTAAATTAAGCAATGAGCAAAAGAGTTATTGGTAAACAACAAGTAAACCAACTTCTATGGAGACCGTTGATGGAGGGACACATGTGATTTTATCGTTATATACAATTTTGATTGTTTCATTAAGTTTATTTACATTAATTTTAATACATTATAAATAATGCAGTTGGAAATATGTTTAATTGTTCTTTTTTTATTTTAACGTCGCTCTTTTTATGCTCCCAAATCGGTGCTAATCAGCGACGGAGGTCATGCGATGTCTTGGTGAAGAAAGCACTTGTTGAAAATACATTCCCCAGTGGTGCCTGTATCAATCGGCCGGGGCCGGGAATCGAACCTGGGACCTCCAGATTACGAGCCCAACGCCCTAACCGACCGAGACATCGCAGGCCTCATGTTTAATTCTACTTAATACATATGTGGATAATAAAATGGATCTTTACTATGGTACTGTTAAATAACTGATCATTTATAATACATGGTAAGTACATAACTTAATGGAATTGCAACTTGAAATCGTACTCCGTTTACCGAGTGTAGGAGGTGCGAAGTAATCGTCGAGTCGAACTGTGCACGCACCTTCTAGAGGGAATCGTCGTCTGCTAGTTCCTAACAAGCTCAATCGAGATATGGCTATCAATACAAAATAGTTTTCTATATACATTTTGTAACGATCACGCAGGGTATTAGGGCATGGCGATTAAGGCGAAATAAACGATTGATAAAAATAGTAATAATTTATTATAATAATAGAATTTATAAAACGAATGCTCGGCTGCGTACGAACTGCGGCGGTTTGCTACGCGAGTGGAAAAGGATGAGAAGGGGGGAGACATGGGAAGCACATGAAGGACGATAGCAATCGTATTGTCAACACGACGTTAATGTTGCCGCAACGGCGTACGGAAGAGCTCTCTCGAGTTTCGGCAGGCTCGTTCACTGCTTCGCTGGCCGGGCCCGACGTGTGCACGCAGCTTCTTGCGTCGAACCGTCCGTCGACCGTCGTCATCCCGCGCGCATCGTACGGCCAGTGTTCGCGGTCGTGCGGATACGACGAGAGCGCCTTTAACTATGTGTGTTAAAAAAATGAACTTTTCTCGGAAGGCTTCGGCGGTTAATTATACGCGCCAAGAACCTGCGAGGCGAGACACTCTCGACGCGTCGCTGAGATTGTCTCGCCTCGCAGATACCCACCGAGATCTTATAAGCAAATACCAAATTTTAATAACAAATTTTTATTCTTTTTATAGCAGTGTTAGTGTAGGTAAACCGAAATTATTTTTAGTATGATATACACAAAAAATACTTTTTCTCGGAAGGCTGTGGTGATTAATTATTGTCGCGTAAAACCTGCGAGGCGAGACACGCTCGGCGCGTCGCTGAGATTGTTTCGCCTCGCAGGTATCCGTCAAACAGCTATTAAATTATTACTAATTGCTGCACATTGTTCTGGAGTGGAATTGATTTTTAATTTCTTACAATCATATTATCGCTATTATCCGGTGTCTCAGAAAATCGAGCAAGAGATGCACGTGCAAGTGCAACAAATGCTTGACGCGGGGATAATTCGCCCGTCGACGAGCGAGTGGTCGAGCCCAGTAGTCATGGTGCGGAAATCTAAAGGTACCTATAGATTCTGCATCGACTACCGTAAGCTCAATTCCGTCTTGAAGACCTGGGCTTATCCGCTTCCCTATAGGAGATTATTTTGCGTAAACTCCAAAGGGCACGTTACATAAGCACGCTGGATTTAAGCAGCGCATACCATCAGATTCCGATGAAAAAGGGTTTGGAACATCTGATGGCTTTCACGGTGCCTGGCTTAGGCTTATATGAGTTAACTCGGATGCCGTACCGTGTGGCGAGTGGGGGGGGGCTGCTACGTTTCAACAGCTGATATGTAGAGTGATAGGCCCTGATCTTGAACCGTACACGTTTTCGTGACTGAAACTCACACCGTACTAATAATCGAAGTACAGAAATATGGAACAAGTTAATTGTTACCTGGAACGAAACTATAACCGCAGCGCCGATATGTAAGCAGCACCAGGACACCTTATACCATACAGCGGACTTGCGCTAGTACTACGAAGATATCGGTAATCGACTCGCGCGCTTGATGCGAGATCGATCTACCACATTCACGGTATGTAACGCGCAGGTGCGTGGTACGATGGCGGCTCCTGCGAATGCCGAGAGCCAGAGCCCTACAGTCCGCCGACTCGGTTGGATAGAAAACAGCTAGCTGCCGAATTTAGCAAGTTGCGAGCGAGCGAGAAATTGAGTAATAGAGAGAAAAATCGCCATTTAAGGGACGAGCGCCGATCTCTTCCACAAAAGGTTGGTAAATATTCACTCTCGCTGCTTATGGTACCGCCGTGTACCAGTGCTAGTGTGTGCGAGATCCTGGTTCCCTTCCTTCCCCTTACCTTCCCTTTACAGTGAACTGCGCTATCGGTAATTACCCGTGGCGATAGCCCGTGAGCTATTTCGGTTTCTTGTCGCGTATAAACGCGGCTGGCGCCCACCCCGGTATCGTATAGTGTAAGTTTAGTTGTAAATAAATCTTCTATTAAATCTAATATAATCATTCTCCTGCACCCTGATCCCCAGTGCAGCGTGACATTGGCGTCCAGTGTGATTTTTATTAAGGGATCCTTTTCTTTCTTTGAAGTAAAATTTATAAGCTTTAAGCGTAACATTGTCGTACAAATAATAGTTTTTTTGTGTAGTAAGGATCGAGCGAAAATAACTGTTGTAAGCGTTGACGCGCGACGCAAGAGTGACCATGTTGCTTTTTCCTTTCCTTCAGCAAAGCTCGCACACACGGAAGAAGCCGGTCGGCTATTTTGACGGCCATTTACTATAAAATAATACTAATTGAGCACATGCACGGAAAATACAATTTTTACATATAATTTATTTGCACTGTTTAAGGGGTCAAGCCTGGGTTAAATGTTTTCAATAAATAAATAATTATTATTAGAATAATTTTTTTTTTTAATTCTTCTCACATATTAATTTTTTTTACATAATATATATGTATTATACATTATATTTATCAATATAAAAAATGTTTATAATGCATTTTTAATCCTGGTTATTAAACTTATAATGATATTAAAAAATTGATTAATTTTTGCAGTTGCCGTAGGATATTGAAGCATTGAATGCATCTTTTAATGTCTAATAAGGCTTAAAATGTTCATGGAATATATGTTTACAGACTTATGTTTTTCCTTTTCTGAAAAAAAATTAATAACAATGTATTAAATATAAAAGTTGATAATAACAAGAAAAATAGTGAATGTTATGTACGTATACGTACTCATTGTGTACACTAACGTCTATTTATTTCATGAGCGTTACTTTTTTTCCAACTTTTCTACTTGAATCAATAACAAATACCTTAAAACAGTTTGTACATGTTATTGTTATTTTACTTCCCAAACCTCTCACATCAACTTCACTGTACCATGACAATTCTGACAAACTAAAAATTCTTCTAATGTTGGGAAAAGTAGTGATATATCAATAATTCTATTTTCTGTGCTACTTTCTTCAATGGTATCAGTTTTTAACTTTTTACTTGATCTGGATCAATGTTGATGGAAGTGCATCGTAGTTGGTTCTTACTGATGTTGATAATTTTTTTATGAGCAGATGTACCAGGTATTCTGTTACTTGAGTCTGGCATTTTTTTTACTGCTCTTTTTTTGTATAAACTTATAATTAATTTCTTAAAACTAATAAAATTTAAAGTTAAAAATATACTTTTAATTTAAAATCCACTGAGTATTTACTAAAATAATGTAAATACTTTATCAATGCAGACAATATTTACTTCAAATAGAACTGTACGTATTTGTGCAGTATATAAAAGTAAAAGGAATCATTTACTTATTAACTATTAAATTTGAATCGTATGGTAAAGTAGATTTCTACTTTACCAAACTCTACGCTTGATAGTTGCTTCGTTTAATATACTTGTATGTAAACGTCGAAAACCTCGCAATTATTATTTTAGTTAAATTAAAATAAAATGTCTTTTTTTGCAAAAATAATTTTAGAGAAATAATGTCTATTGATGCTTACTTTATTTCAATTATAACTTGCGAAAAAATTTTTTGTTTTTTTTCAAATTTTGGGATAATGTTTTATGTAAGAAATACTTTAAAAAAAGTTAATAAAACAAAATCGATTTTTTGAGCAGTTAACCCAGGCTTGACCCCTTAAATAATTCATTTCCCCTCTCTTTTCAGCTTATACAGCTGTACTAACCAAGTGTTTAATTTTTTTTGTGTGCTTTCCATAAGAGAATATATTTTTTTTTAAACTGTAATATATATTATCAATAACACAAATTTGCATTTTATAGTTATAATAATAACTCGAAGGTGCTTTAAGCATTATTTTTTTTTAAAGCATTATAATTTTTTTTGGTTACATATCGACGGCTGAGAGGAACAAAAACCTATCTCGGCAATCGCTTCGAGAAGAGCCTAGCTCGACGACGGCTTAATGAAAGACCTATTTCGGCTGCCGCTTCCAGAAGACTCTATCTCAGCGGCGGCTTAAAGAAAAACCTATTTCAGTTGCCGCTTCGAGAAGAGTCTATCTCGGCGGCGGATTGAAAGAAATCCTATTTCAAGCCAGATTTATTGTTTTCAAATTTTGTAGTGGTAGTACAGCGCAATTTTAAATTGCGGGCTTAAAATGCTGGAAAAAATTATGAAAAAAATCTTAATTTGTTTTTTTAGTATTGCGTATGCTTTTGACCTAGTAATTAATAAGTATATTATAAAATATATACATAAATAAATATATCGATAAATCTAGTGTCGGGCCAACGTGTTGGATGAAAAATTGTTCCAAATTGGGAAATAATTAGAATACGGCGACTCTAGTTATTTCCCAATGGGAAATTTCATTCAGGTCTGAAAAATAATTTTACGAGGCGTATATAAAGTGTAAAGAGCTATTTAACAGGCAAGGTCTTGTTATAAATCGCCATTACAGATTTAAGTTGCTCAAATTTTGGCGCGAATTATCGACTTTTTCCAATCGCCTAGATAGAAGAATAAAAAATTTAACTTTGTTTTTGCTTATAAAGTATACAATGCACATCGTCTTTCAATTCAATTAATATGTGTATCTACAATTGTTGGACATTCGAAAGCTTAGACAATATCTTAAGTCCCATAAATTAAGATGTTTTTCTAAACTTTATTTTTATGTTTTTATTGAATTTTATGAAATTATTGAATTTTATTTACACAAAGTATAAAAAATTTAACTATAAAAATACTACCATAAATTTAAGATCTATTTAAATAATATTTAACGCTAAAATAGAAATCTTTTACAAAAATTGTAACATTCAGCTGTTTGTGTACAAAAATTACTAAAAATAATTTATAAATTTATAAAATTTAATAATTTATAAAAATTACATAGATTGATTAGAATAAAATAAGTTACACTATCCCAATTTTGTAATTAAACAAGCCATTTACTATATATTATAAAGAAACTTACAGATTAATTTCTTGTTAATTTATTTTCGTAATTTTTTAATTATATGATACAATATTTGTAATAGTTCCCGAGATATCCTTTGGTAAAAGCATATTGTTAAAAATCATAGTATGGAGAGTAAAATTATTGACGTACTTATGTGACAAATAAATTGGCTAAAAAAATTTTGATAAAAATTTAGAATAATACACTTTGTTTAAAGTAATTACAAAATATTAAAATGTATTACGCAAAAAATTATTAATAATTAATAAAACATTTTTTTTCTAAATATAATATATAAGAAACACTTATTTTAATTGTCTTGTTTACCTCTGGTAAACAAGGTTATGAAGAAAATTAAAAATTTTATTTACATGCTTTTATTGATTATTTAGTATTATTTATTTTTTATTTTATTTACATAATTTTATTTTATTTACCCGTCGGTATGGAAAATCTGAATTCGGCGCGCAATTTATTTTTTTCTCTTTGGAAACGATAGCTGAACAAAATCTCAGTTTTAAATATAAATATATTAAACCACCTTTTGGATGTTATTCTACTAATAGTAATAATACTGGCAATATTAAAAAACAAATCATGATTTTTGTCACAATTTTTACCAGCATTTTAAGCCTGCCAATTTAAAATTTAAACTACTAAATTTGAAAACAAAAAATCTGACTTGAGATAGGTCTTTCTTTAAGCCATCTCCGAGATAGGCTCTTCTCGAAACGGTAGCCGAGATAGGTCTTTCTTCAAGCCGTCGCCCAAATAGGCTCTTCTCGAAACGGCAGCCGAAATAGGTCTTTCTTCAAACCGTCGCCGAGATTGGCTCAGCTCGAAACGATTGCCGAGATAGGTTTCTGTTTCTCTCAGCCGTCGATATGCTACATATTAATGCTATTTCACATGTCTTTTACTGTAATCACGTTTGGTTAAATTGTGGTTTGCTGTATTACACAATTAATGCTTATTGAAGTAACACACACATTTTGCTTGCATTATTTATTAATAAAGTGATAAATAATTATATGTAAATTTTGTTTATCCTGTATACCCATTGCAACGAAAATTTGATTTTCCCATTATTGCTTCACAAAAATAATAGGTGATTTAAATAATTTATACTGTATCTTTTTTGTTGTTGTTTTGCTGCCGCTAAACCCAATTATTTTTATTTATATTAACACAATTTGTACGTTTCCCTTGGAACATATCCCAATAGTTATTGATTAAAAAAAAATAACAATAAATATTTAATAAATATTTTGTATAAATAAAGGTTGTACATATTATTTCCCTGATTCATAACGCTGCGTATACACAAATAATAGCAATTATTATTTAATAAATACACATACATTCTTCCCGCTGTATTTTATTTTTCTGCACTGTCCAGCTCATAATAAACCAAACTTATGTGTTTTTTTGTTTTGTGGATTGCTTAGTGGAAAGTAATTCTGATTTTGTTAGCTAAGCCTGAACATTTTTCTTTTTATTAGTTATTAGATTTTTGCTTGGTGTGTTTAATATACAATACATATTTTAATTAAACAAGAGCTAAGGAATCTCATTTCAAACGAGCTAAAAAGTAATAATTATTATTATATAGTAATAATTATTTAATTTTTTAATACAAAATTAGCTACCGTAAATTAAACAAAATGTCTCACAACGGTGATGATCTTGATTTCATTTTGGGGACAGATCTATCGGTTTTACAACCACCAATAGGTGCTGGTGTAATACGACGCAGCATAAATAATACCAGTGACGGTAGAATCACTGTATACGCGAGCAATGTTGGGAAAAAACATAGACGCTGATTCCAAAACTATTAGAGATAGGTTAGCTAGGTACGAAATTAGACGTAATTTTGGACCATCGTCTGCTGATTGGAATGCAACAGTAGACAAGGCTAACCTGAATATAGAAACAGATATGTCCCTAACTCCACCAGTAATAGAAAATATACCCAATATCACTACAAATACAGCTGCCTCAAGAAGTAGTAAAGCAAGACGGATGCTTTATATTCAATTACCAACCGGTCAATCAAGAGAACAATACCAAGATCCAATATCCATGTATAATAAAAACATACTATCATTGCCTGAGATGGAAAACGAAAGGAAAATACAGTCAGCTATTAGGGAAAACGGCAACGCGGTAGAAAATATGCAGCGATTAAATAACGAAAATTTAAGAATAAGCAGCACATCTAGTCATCCTCAAGTCCAATCTACAGCACATAGATTGAGTCCAGCATCACCAGTATGCAATAATTCGATGATGGAATTAACGCATACTATACCAAGCTTAACGACGATACAGTTAAGCATAAATTCGACTTCATATTATACAATCCACACATTAGCTCCTTCATCTCCCACATAAACCACATAATCCCTTCATAAACCACAACCTGTTAGATAACCCATTTACCCAATATACAGTACCAATCATCACTTACAGTACGAATACCTATACAGACACCAGTCCCAGATCTACCCAAACAGTTCAACCCTCTGCGTTTCGTCCAATAAGCACAAGTTCTTTTTCCCCTATTTCACTCGTACTAAGACCAGTCAGCCGAGCGGGTACGCCACCGTAAAGCAATATAGAACCCAAAATAGCGACCCAAGAGAGAAGAGTCAGCCAATCAAGCGAAGGAAGACATAATCCCAGAAGCAGCACACAAATAAGCAGTGTGCATAGAAATGTACCAAGCGTCCATTGGGAAAACAATGGCATAGCATAACCTAACGATCCAAGAGAAAAAACTCAAAATAATAATAACGAGCATACAAAGAATTACGATGAGCAATTTAGACGATTAGAGCAGCAAATACAAAAAATGCAGCAGTTATAGAGCAAACTAATCGAGCAAAATAGCATACAGCAAGGTCGACAGCGAAAAAACTCACCAATGCAATAAGAAGCTACAAGGCAAGGAAACAACGAAACGTACTCAATCCCAAATAACTCACATATACAGCCGCAGCAAAGCACGTTAAATCCAGCATTTAGATATAGCCGTTCGTACGAAACAGGCTGGGAAGATGCTACCTTAATAAGGGAAAAAAGAACGACACAAATATTCTCACGTCACCATATCCAATTCAAGGGAGCGAAAAAGAATGATCCGGAAACAATCTTATCAAACCTAGAGGAATGTAGAGAAAGTTACGGTCTCTCGACTCAAGATATATTTAAAGCTTTGCCATCAGTCTTAGACGACGAAGCATGGGAATGGTTCAGACGTGAGAAAGGCAGCTGGAAAGATTAACTAGATTTCGTAGAAGCTAGGGCACAACGAACACTGAGGATATTTCCAGATACCACACCAAGCTACGCGGCATGCTAGACCAGGTGAAGCCACAGATACCTCAAACTGAGCAACTAGATAGAGCGTATCGGAACTTGCACCCTAGCTACAGATCTAAAATTGAAAGACACCACTTCGATAATTTTATACAGCTGCAATGATTTGGTAAGAAGGAGGAGACAAGACGTTTTATGGATGGAATATACAGACCTCCACCATTGATTCAAAATTACGGATTAGGAAATTATGCATATGTTGATCCTATAGTCCAGGCGCCAGGTATGGTTTCGTCGCCGTTTCATATGCCACGGCTCTACCCAAGTATTTTTAAAGCATTTTTGCCTGCTGAATCCGAATTTAGTGGGTAAAAGTCTGAAAAAGCTGTAGATAAATCGTTATTAACAAATTAATTGTTTAAACCGCGTTACAAGCCACTCTAATAATAATTTAAACCTTCTAACTATAGAAAAATAAAGATATGTTTATTACAAATTTTCTCGATTTTGGTTTGATAAAACATCTTGATTAGCTCAAAAGTTATTGCACATATAATGCAAAAATGTCCCGTTTTCGTTATGCGCGCTCACTTTTTCGGTTGTAACTTTGGTTTAAATGCAAGTTTTTGAATTTTATAACTTGCTTTCGATAAAATAGTTATTATTCTAACATGCAAAAGAAAAAAAGTTATTAAATGCATGTACTAAATGTTATTATAACTTGCAAAAAGCAATAAATTAAGATAAAAATATGGAAACTGATTTGTTTATAACAGTATAAAATTGATTCTTATAATAATTACAACATTTAACCCAGATGATAAGAAAGTTTATATCAAGGCAAATATGCTCAATTTTGGTTTGTTGAAATATCTCTATTAGTTACAAAGTTATTGCAAATTTAGCGTGACGCATATTTGACTCTTACTTAAATGACAACTCCAAGCTCGATGTACGCACTCACGCTCGCACATGATTACGTTTTCACACTTTTTGTGTATACCAAACTTACTAATAAGATATTTTAATGAGTTTTACAATAAACTATAGATACTTACACTTACATATATTAGTTATTAATAATATTAAGTAGGTATATTGTATTATATTGAAAAATATTTTTCTATATTCAAGTAATCTACGCTGCTTATCAAATCTAATATATTTATAGTAATAAATTGTTTTTACAATTATAAAAAAATATGCACCAACTTAGTTGTTAAATTTCTGTCGCATATTACTTTATAATTAGCATGCTGTGATTAATTGAAATAACACAAATCTTAGTTTTCTTTTTTTATATTAACTACTTCATTATAATATACATTTTTACACGTGTTTTCTCATTGACACGGACAAAACGAAATACATTTAATTCCGGTCGAGACACAACTGCACAATTTTGTCGAGCATTTTGTAGATGTACAGTTATATGCTAACTCGTCAACTGATGGTAACAAAATTTGAACTTTTTGTGAGAGCAATAAATCACCGTCTTCTTTCCCACCAAATAAAGTAGGATTAAGTACTCTAACATTTTTTGATTATACATTAAGTTAATTATAAATTACGTAAAAGCATCTCAATATATGCAATAATCTTATAGACGTGTTTGTAGGAGGCAATTTTTCTATTAAAGTCCGTTTTGAATGATGGTAATACCATAATCGCAATTCATCAAATGTCTTGCACGATGTGCATTTTATAATTGTAAAAACAATTTATTACTATAAATATATGACATTTGATAAGCAAAGTAGATTACTTGGACATACAAAAATAATTTTCAATATAATTTTAATACTCGGCGACATATAAATTTTTAATTAATATAATACAATATACCTACTTAATATTATTAATAACTAATATATGTAAGTGTAAGTATCTATAGTTTATTGTAAAAATCATTAAAATATCATATTAGTAAGTTTGGTATACACAAAAAGTGTGACAACGTAATCATGTGCGAGCATGAGTGCGTACATCTAGCTTGGAGTTGTCATTGAAGTAAGAGTCAAATATGCGCCACGCTAAATTTGCAAAAACTTTGTAACTAATAGAGATATTTCAACAAACCAAAATTGAGCATATTTGCCTTGATATAAGCTTTCTTATCATCTGGGTTAAATGTTGTAATTATTATAAGAATCAATTTTATACTGTTATAAACAAATCAGTTTCCATATTTTTATCTTAATTTATTGCTTTTTGCAAGTTATAATAACATTTAGTACATGCATTTAATAACTTTTTTTTGCATGTTAGAATAATAACTATTTTATCGAAAGCAAGTTATAAAATTCAAAATCTTGTATTTCAACCAAAGTTACAACCGAAAAAATGAGCACGCATAACGAAAACGTTTAAATAATTAATTTGTTAATAACAATTTATCTACAACTTTTTCAGACTTCTATCTAAAAAATTCGGATTCAGTAGGCAAAAATGCTTTAAAAATACTTTGATAGAGCCGTGGATATGAAAAGGCGACGAAACCATACCTGGCGCCTAGACTACTATGCAAACAGAAACCCGTATATTAGCAGCGAAGATATTGCAATACCCCTAAAGTCCATAGCACCCATAGCTACTAACCCACAAAAGAAATTACAGCTCCAGTACCCATTAAAGCCAAATAGCCCACAAGCAGCATAAAAATATACAGCACTCCTTAAGCAAGAATCTAAGCAGCAGTACAACGAAGCTGTAAAGAATAATAAAAATAGCAATTATTGGCAGCGAGCACAAGGAAATGAGCAAAGGGCTGAAACACCAAAGAAGCATGACTTCAAGCCAAATAAATTCAGCATGCCAAACTATGAAAAGCAAAGGCCATTTTACCCAAGGAAATTTAAAGAGCCTTGCTATAGATGCGGAAAACTCGGGATTGGCTAGCGGAATGTCCAGTTCCATTAAGTTACGGAAATTGTGGAAAGCAGAGAGTCAGCTACAGAAATTGCGGTCGTAATAAGAGTAGAAGCCCAGGAAACTACAACCAGAGAAAATAGAGACCCGTATTTTCGCACCCTATCACCCAGAAGGGTCAATACCCTCAGCATATAATATTGTTTGTGCACAGGAAGCATACCATAAGGTACCTGGCGCACTCTCGAGAGCATATGAAGATACAGCATTAGCAGCTACAGCCACAACTAATATCAACAATCCTTGGTACCAAATGAAAATTCAATCAGTATAATAAAATCTCCCCAAAAATACCCTGATTTATGTATAAAAGACAACCTTTTATACGCACACTGTCCGAATCCCCTAGTAGACGCATTAGTTCCTGATTTAGATGCTTGGAAGCTAATACTGCCAACAGCCGATGGAGAGAAAGCTCTATACGAAGCGTATTATACCCCACAAGCAGGTCATTTGGGAAATGACAAGACTTATGCAAGGCTAGCTACCTACTACTACTGGCCAGGTACCTATTATGACACGTGCAACTATGTTAAAGCCTGAATATCAAACCCACAAAAGTAATCAGCAGGCTCCGGCAGGGATAATAGAGGGCAGAAACATAGGTGGACCGTGGATAGTAGTAGCAATTGATATAATGGGACTGAAACCACCGTCAAAGCAAGGGTTCAAATACATAATTGCCTTCGAAGATTTATTTACTCGTTATGTAGAGATGAAAGCGTCAAGACGAGCTGACGCGAAGAGTGTACTTCAAGCTTTTGATGAGTTAGTCATTAACAGATGGGGTTGTCCTAAATATCTAATTTCGGACAATGGGACAGAATTTGCAAATCGCCAGGTTGCAGAAAAGTTATAGCAGCACGGCATAATACAGTCATTAATTCCACCCTATCTTGCACAGGCAAATCCTGTAGAAAGGCTAAATAGGAATTTAAAACCGATGATAAACAGTTTTATAGAAGAAAATCATCGCGACTGGGATCGACACTTAGGAGAGTTCTGCTATGCTCTCAATACAGTCGTTCATTCTACAACTAAATACAAAGAAAGGAACCGATCTAGATCGACGCCTATCGCATCGATCATTGCCGCCGTACCTCGCCTCTGGCATACCGGCGGTCGTGCATGTCACGTCGATTATTGCTTTCTTACATCTCTTTCATACTTTCGACTGTGACGGTTATTTGGACTACAGAACATTACAAGTTCGCTTTAACTTTTTCCTGCTTTTGCGATTATCCATTACACGTTTGTCCTTATTTATTGCTTCCGTTTTATTTTTTATTTTTGTTTTTGTTTTTTTATTTCTTTACTTTTTCATAGGGGAGCAAGACCAACTGCTTTTAAGGATTTTTCCTCTTTTCTCTACCTTTCTGTTCTTTCTTCCCTTCTCTCTTCTTTCTTTTCTTCTGTCTTTTCTTCTCTCTTCTTTCTTTTCTTCTCTCTTCTTTCTTTTCTTCCCTCTTCTTTCTTTTCTTCTCTCTTCTTTCTTTTCTTCTCTCTTCTTTCTTTTCTTCTCTCTTCTTTCTTTTCTTCTCTCTTCTTTCTTTTCTTCTCTCTTCTTTCTTCTCTCTTCCTTTTATTTTTAGTTCCTACCTACTCTCTCACTCACCCTACCTTTCATTCTGAACTTTTTCATTCATTCTTTACTTTCGCTCAACTTTCATTCCACAAAAACCCTTGTTTCCCTATCCGGAATATTAGTCATTGCTTTTGCTAGTACAACGCCTCTAGTTTATCTTGATTACCTCTGTTCTACTACCACTGTTAGTGCAACATTTGTTAGCTCGACTTTCGATTTTGACCTATCTGCTATCTTCCGTCTTTCACTCATTCAGTTTCTCCCTCTGCTCACTTATGCTTTTCCTTTTTCTCTACCTATTTCTAGTTTTGGAAGATTAACTTCTTCTGGAGCTGCTAACTCTGCTATGGTCGCGGTTAAAGCCAAGTCTTTTTCTAGATCTTCGGCAGTAATTTTTACAAGCATAATGTCTTTAACCATTGTGGTTAGTTTGTCTATTCCCTCTTTGGTCGTCATCATCCCTTTTGTGTTTCTGTTTGCTTCTTCCATGTCCTGTACATATTTGTGTCGTATTGTTTCGTACTTTACGCATTCCCATGGGGCATGTTCCGGGGTGTCTACCTCTCTGCAGCTGTATAGGTCGGACTAGACGAAATTGAATCTTTTCCTAAAAGATTGGAAATTTCCATATCCACTGAGTTTTTGGATTAGCCATTTGCTCGGTCTAAACCAAACCTTTGCCATTCTTTCTTCCATGCTAGGCATAACCTCATATGTGCGTCTTCCTTTTATCGTATTGTCCCATCTCAACTGCCATTCCTTCCTTATTTCCTGATTTAGCTTCTCTATCGACAATTTTCTTTCTCTTTGTATGTTGCCTTCTGTTGATCTCTCCTCCGATTGAAATATGAAATTTTTATAGCGGTATTCTTTTCTTTTTCTTATACTATATAATCCGATCTTCCTCTCGCATTCCAAATCAATCGGTAGGTGACCCGTAATTGTCGTAATGGCTTCAGCCGAGATGGTTCTGCATGCTCCTGTGGTTTTAATTAGAGCAAATCGTTGAGACATTATGAGTCTTTTTCTTTAGGACATTACTTGCGAGTTTAAACCAACCTGCTGCTGCGTATGTTATGATTGGAATGTAGACACCTTTGTATATTATTTCTAGAGAGCGATAGCCTAAGGCCCATTCATCTCTGGCTAATTTTGCCAACCTTTGGAAAATTCATCTGGTTTTCATTGAGATCTCCATAACATGAAAAAAGGCCATTTTTTAAACAGCTATTATATATCCTTAGCAGATCCTCGTCGACTACCCTCAGAGCGATTTTAACAATTGTCAGATCGAAACAGTCTATTCCTGGGGATTTACCTGGCTTTATTTTCTTTACCACTTGTGCCATTTCTGTTACTGTAAATTCCTCCGTTTCCCGGTATTCGTTTGTGTACCTATTGTTTTGCAGCCTTATATTTGCTTGCTCTTGTGTTTCTGTGTTTAGTTCATCATCCGAAAACAGTCGGTTGAGTATCTATTTTACCCTTTCTTCCTAAGTCAACGTGTATCCATTGTCTGTGAAAATATTACTTGCAATGTCTAATCCTTGCCTTTTTGGCGGCCAGTTTGTATGGTAAGCTCCATGGGTTGTCGTTGCTTTGTTTGGTTACGAACTCTTCCTATTTATGGTTTTTTGTCGAGTCAATTAGTCTTGTATACTGTCCTTTGGCCGATTTGTATATCGACTTCCTATGTTCTCTCTGTTCTGAGTTTCTTTCCTTTTGAAATTGCCTTCTCAGTTTATTTATGTGTATTTTTGGCCAGTGTCATCTCTTCATTCCACCATGAAACTTTCCTGCTCGATCTGTTTTTAATGGGTATGGCTTTGTCGCATGCTATCTTTATCCTGATAATCATGCTTCTAAAGCCGGCAATCGTCGAGCCTGTATCATGATAGTTTGGAATTGGTTTCCAGTTTTCTCTCAGAGTATTTACAAATAAACCCCAATTTGCCTTGCTAATCATGTAACGCCTCATACATTCGTTGTTTCTATATCTACCACTTGTTATTTCGTCTATTTCGAACGTTATGGTTCTATGATCGCTGGAGGTCCAATTCTTTTGAACTTTCCAGTTATGTATTCTTTCGGTCATATTAGGCGAGGCTATTGTTACATCAACATATTCTCCAGCCTGAGCGTCTGTGTCTGTGACCCCACATGGCAGATCTTGCATTAGAATCAATACTAATAATAAAGCTTTTTCCTTGAAGTGCGTTTATTATTGTTTGCAGCGTATTAAGGTGCACTTCGATATCATTCTTTAACTGGAAGTATCCATTTATTAGGTATACTTTAAATAGTGTTGAAACTTCTGCAACTGCGAAGTGTGTCGTGCAGAGATTAGATATTTGCAGAACTACTGAGTTTGGGTCTGTTATCGCTATAGCAGCCCATGGGGTTTCTTTTCCAGAGACAATTCTTATACCCATTCCATAATCCATCACTTTGTTCACTCTAGTGTACGGCTCTTGCAACAGTATAGCGTTCATCCCATTTTCGTACGCTTTCTACCTGATTTCGGGTAATACACTTCTCGATCGCCTGGCATTTAATTGAGCTACATATAGCCGGTTTTTACTCTGCTTAATCTGTGTTGTTCACTAGTCTTTCCAGTGCCTTTACATAGCATGGACATTTCGTGTCCAACACATTGTATACCGGCTTCTTTTTGGCCTTTAGACAATTAATACATTTTTTCTGGTTGTTTTATTAGGGCATTTTTCAAATGAGTGGCCTTTTTCGGCACAATGAGAGCAGTATATTTCGTTATGGCATACATATATGGATTGGTAATCTACAATGATTCTCCTCTTTTGTAACAGCCTATTTTTCATGTCAGGTGTAACTTCTAGTACCCAGTTGGTTCTAGTTCCCTCTTTCTTCCCTGTCTTAAATTTAGGAATTACTTGCTTTAAAGCCTCGTCTTTTGTGCAGATGTTCTGTTCTGCAATTATGTCGATTATTTCTTTTTCATTAACACTCTTTGGGAGGTCACAAATAATTAGCCTCGGCCTTTGCTTTGTTGGTTTCGACATTTCAAAAGTCTGTTGAGTTCTCTCTTGTTTAGAAATTACTGCAGAGATTCCTCATTTTCTGTCTCTATTAATAGACTTTTGTTAATTGTGCGGAGGCTTCTTATCTGAGCCTTTTCGATTTGAGGTCTGAAGTCTGCCTGGAATTTTTGTTTCTTTTCATCCTCTGATTTGAAATTATCCGTATTTTTCGGTCTTATTAAAAGTTTATAGATTTTCGGGTTCTTTATATTTACTTGCTTTGCTGTTTCTTTAGGCGCTACAAGTCTTTTTACCCCAACATACGACTTCTGTTTGTTCACGCTTCTTTTATTTAGCGATTTTACCTGTCCCTCGAGATATGCATTCTTTGCTATAAGTGTAGACATTATAGCATGAATATTATCAAGAGCCGTATGTGCACTTTCACTATCCTTTTTCACTAGGTACTTTTTGACCGTTCGGATTTGTTCCAGAACATACATAGGCGTTTCCAATATATGTCTGTCCCCTTTATTGCTTTACTGGCAGACTTTAGTTTCACTCAGCAAATCTAATTTTTACACACGTTGCTACAGGGCAGCCCGACCATTTGGCTGGAACAGCCCGAGCCCTGGTACTATCCTGCGGTATGGCGTCCACGATCGGTGTTCCGAGCACCAACCTCCCGGTTTATAAGATGTATCTACTCGACATCGGATATTCAGGGCTTTACCCTCCTTGCGTCTAACTCTCAAAGATCGACTTGCGGGACATACTGCTTACTTGTTTCGCAGCTACGTTCTTTCCCAGGGGCTTGCGTCTTACTATAGATCGGCCACCTCTCCTACCGATCTGTATCCACTGCTGCAATTTAGCCTATCAAGACGCTGAAGTTAACAATGTCAGCCATCGGCGTTTTCCCCTCTGGCGACGTGGACGCACACAGTTGGCTTGCCAGAGGACTCACACTGTACTAATTACTCGAAGCACAGACATATGGAACGAGTTAATTGTTATCTGGAAGGAAGTTATAACCACATTGCCGAGATGTAAACACCACTAGAATACCGTACACCATACAGCGGACTTGCACCAGTACTACATGAAGATAGCGGTAATCGACTCGTGCGCACGATGCGAGATCGATGTACTGCGTTCACGGTAAGTAACGCGCAGGTGCGGGGTGCGATCGCGGCTCTCGAGAACGCCGAGAGCCAGAGCTATGCAGTCCGCCGACTCGACTGGAGAGAAAACAGCCACCTGCCGTATTCAGCAAGTTACGAACGAGCGAGAGATTGAGTGAGAGAGAGAGAAATATCGCTATTTGAGGGACGAGCAATGATTTCCTCCAGAAAAGGTTGGTGAATATTCACTCTCGCTGCTATGGTACCGTCGAGTACCCTTCCCTCCCCCTTACAGCTAACCGCGGTATCGGTAATTACCCGCGGCGCTAACCCAGGTCACGTTCAGATTGTACCAACTACTATAAAAATGTTACAAGAAGGCAAATGGTTAATAAACCATTCGCGTTCCTTTCGCTCTTGTTTGACTAGGACTAGCCTTACGTCTCCGGGAGTAGCGAGCGAAGTTATTTTGAGAGTAGAGATGTTGGATATAATGTGGGATAATAAAATAATATATTTTTTTTATTCGTATTAATCATACATTATTTATTTAAATTTGTTAACATAATAATATAATGTTTTCTTTTTAAATGAACATATGTAACTAAATTCTTCTAGCTTTTTAATGGTCAAAGACTCACATAAAATTACACTATTTTATAGATAATTGCATAAAATTATTTAAGTTAAATAACATTTTGAATTTTGATTATATAAACAATTGCACGGCGAACACGTTAACAAATTATAGAATGAAATATACGCAATGTTATTGTATTACAAACATTAATAATTAATAATCGAGATAAGAATTATTATAAATAAATGCAGTTTAAATTAAAAATTGTTACCGCTGAAAACATAAATTATTGTCAATTAATTGCTATTCAAACAATAAATATTGTAAATAAAATGCAATGCAAAGAAGAGTTATTATAAATAAATTGCAGTTTTAAATAATAATTGTTGTAAGAGAAAACGGTTGGTTCAGTAATTAAAATAATATAAAATATCAGGTTTGCCTTTACGAATATTACAAAGCGTATAGATAGCCGAAAACAATATACCTTATGTACCCAAATATATATATATAAGGGGTATTCCACGTGAAGTGGTCCAATCAAAATTTTAAAATGCACCAAATTTTGGGTACACATTGCAAATGTTTTTCAGAATACAGAAAAAAATTTTTAGATACTGGAATCTATTTGCTCAAAAGATATTCTAATCTCAAAAAGTGATTTTTTTCTAGTTTTTTTCAACACCAGCTGGGTTTACCGCTATTTAACTCAAAATCTATCAACTTTTACTATAAAACATTATATATAACATTCGTTGCTAACTATGTCTAGAATTTATCCTTCTGGGTTAGAATTTCTAATCTCAAGGTTAATGTTACATAAACTACATGTCAATATTCAACTTAAAAATAGTGTAAGTGCGCCACATTTGATTTTTTTATCCAAAAGTCTAAAAAAAAGCTTGAAGCAATACCTTTTAAATGGTCTGTAGCATTTTTGGGGCCTTCAATTCTGTAAAAAGTTATGATAATTTAAAGAAACTCGAAATTTTTTAAAAAATTTAAATGGGAATTACCATGTTAATTTTTGTGAATTTTATGTCTTTCTTTAAATTATCATAACTTTTTACAGAATTGAAGGCCCCAAAAATGCTACTGACCATATGAAAGGTATTGCTTCAAGCTTTTTTTTAGACTTTTGGATAAAAAAATCAATTGTGGCGCACTTACACTATTTTTAAGTTGAATATTGACATGTAGTTTACCCTGTTGAAAAGACCTTATAAAATCCGATAAAATAATGGCACATTGAATTGGGGTGCCGATAAAAATTTTATAGTTATATATCGGGCGATTTCTTTTTTATCGGTACCTATAATGAAATCCTCACAGCTACGAATCACAAGTTCCGAAATTTAGTTTTTATAAGTTTTACCTGGTAAAAGATATATCAGTTTCTATGAGACTAATACATTTATAGGCTTTTATAGAGATATGCTCATTTAATTATTTATAGAAATATATTCACTTTACCAATATGAATTCAGAATCGGCATATATCGTAATAAATTGATTGAAAAATTATAAGCCTGTATAGATGTTTTACTACATGAATTACACAAGTGCATCCAAGAAAATATTAATCGGGTTCTATAATAAAAGAAATGACTATGAAAAGATTATAGTTCATACACATTTCACGATAAAAAATTTAATAAGCTCTTATCATGAAAATACTGTATATGTTTATATCTTTTTTTGCTTTCTAATAGTAGGTTTATAATTCGAGTCTATAAGGAATTCCGGGTGCAAAAACCTCATATCATACTATACAATAAATGCTTATAGTATTTTATAAGATAAACCTCACAAAAGAAAAAAACATTTTATAGTACAATATGATGATTAAATGGGCGGTTCGTTTACCGGATCGTATGAGCTGACACATCCATAAATACAATCTTAATCAAATCGCTAATCGCGTTCAACCAGGCAATTTCGTATTTATTATTTATAACAAATAGGCATGTATCGGGTTTTCGAGTATTTGACGTATTCGTGTGCATTGAATTAATAAGGTTCTATAAGGCTTTTCACTATATTGTCCACTAACAGCTATCGGTGTCTACCGTTAAATTCCATAATTTTAAACCAACCAATATAGTTCTTTTATAAGGTTTTACGAGGATCGACGCATGTATTAGGCATACGACCTATCGGGTACTAACGGCTGCGCCAGCAATAACAAATCTTAATTAAATCGCTAATCGCATTCTACCAGGCAATTCCATATTTATTATTTATAACAAATAGGCATGTATCGGGTTTTCGAGTATTTGACGTATTCGTGTGCATTGAATTAATAAGGTTCTATAAGGCTTTTCACTATATTGTCCACTAACAGCTATCGGTGTCTACCGTTAAATTCCATAATTTTAAACCAACCAATACAGTTCTTTTATAAGGTTTTACGAGGATCGACGCATGTATTGGGCATACGACCTATCCGTTAGTACCGGCTGCGCCAGTAATAACAAATCTTAATCAAATTGCTAATCCCATTCTACCAGGTAATTCCGTATTTATTATTTATACCAAATAGGCATGTATCCGGTTTTTGAAAGTTTGACGTCTTTATAAGGTTTTACGAGGTTCGACGCATGTAAGGGACAGACGGCCTATCGGGTTGTATCGGCTGCGCCAACAATAATACGAATTACATAAGTATACTTAATTTATTAATGCTGCAGCGATACTCGTGTGACACTTTCATGTATTCTTAGTTTTGTAACATTTAGTTATAAATGTTTTTCATTGTTATTCTTCATGCATATAAAGATAGAAGTTTCTATGATATACTACTAATAAACATGAAAGAAATATTAAATTTACTTTATATAAACTTATCCAATATAATAATTCTTTTCTTTTCAGGCATCAAATCGAACTCAATTACATGTTAATTTTCAGTATATTTTCAAATACAAAGAATATTCTTCCTCCAAGGACAAAACAGATCTGGAAAAAAAATAATTTTAATTCAATTTGAATGTGCTCTAAATTATAAAACTAATTAATAGCAATAATTAATAGTTCTGAGTGTGTAATATTTTACATATACTCATATATATATATATATATATATATATATATATATATTTTTTTATGTTATTTAACGTCGCTCTATTTATGCTGCCAGGGCTAATCAGCGACGGAGGTGAACGGTGTGTCTGTAAACAAAGCACATGTAGTTGAAACAGTGGTGCTTGTGTCCATCGGAAGATATCATCGGTCACTGTAATTAGTCTAATAATTACAGTTTCCTGTCCTCCCGATGGAACCACCGCGATCCTCTTTACATCTTCGCGTCCCTAACGTTCCCTATAGTTCAGATGCCCGTGCCTCTCATGCACTGACAAATGCACGAAACGCACGCGCACCTGAACTGGCGTCACATTATAGTGACACGCCGAGCCACTGAGTCGCGGTGTTCGAAAAATGCACATGAAAAAATTTTCAGAGGTACACGTCTGGGATCGAACCCACGACCCTCGGTGTGAGAGTCGGGAGCTCTACCCATGAGCCACCGCGGCTCTATATATATATATATATATATGATACAGTTGCATGTAATCTTAATTTTGAATTATTTAGTTATAAATATTTTTTTTAATGTTAATCTTCATGCAAGTAAAGGTAAAAGTTTTCTATTATAAAGCTACTAATGAAAATCAAAGAATTATTAAATTTATTTTATATAAACTTATCCAATATAATAATTCTTATACGATTCACTGATTATACGATTGACTGACAAGTAAACTCTGTAAAATAATTCAGAATGTGTAACGGCATTTATATATATTCTTTTATTAGTATACTCTTGTATAAAAGTTTATTCTTCATTATTTTTTAAAAATAAAAAAAATATTAACAGAACTTTTAGAACAAATATTTCAATATTCAATATTCCTATGTATTTAACTACTTTAGTAATGGTTATAGAAATAACTGTCAGACTCGAGTGACACTTGCAGGTATTCTTAATTTTGTGCCCTTTAATTATAAATATTTTTCAATGTTATTCTTCATGAAAGCAAAGATAGTGGTTTTCTACAGTGAGCTAGTAATAAACACCAACCCAGACGGAAATTTATTTTTCCAGAAAGAGCTAAGAAAAGCTAATAAATTTTATAATCAATTTATAATATGCAGATTTTGGACTCTGTTAATAGTTAGTTAGAATTAATAACTTTTATTAGCTCTTCTTAGCTTTTGCTAGATTTTATTAACTTTTAGGTTTTTTTCAAAAGTAAAAGAAATGTGCGAGTTTAAAAAAGCTAATAACTACTAATAACTTTTTTAAATTATTATATACAGTAAATAAGTATTTAGAATTTTTATGAATATTTATCAATAACAATCTTTTATTAATAGCTTTTGTTTTTTTGCATACATCACTTAGAAACAGCTAAAAACAGTTAAATATAGGAAAATGCAACAGTTACTATTAGTGTCATTTTATCGTTTTTCACGATATTTTCGAAATACAAAAATCTAATAAAACCTAATAAAGCTTAGAAATATTTACGAAATTTTAAAAACAACTAAAAAAATCTTATAAACATCACCAAATTTTTTAAACTATTACTACAGTCCAAAATCCGCACTTTATAAAGTGTTATGAAAATCTAATGAAAACTAATAACTTTTATTAAGTATTTATAAACATTATTCGCATATGATTATTTCCGCTAGGGAAAGATATTAAATTTAATTTTCAATAAAGTAATCCAATTTTGTTAATCTTTTATATGATTCGATGATTCATGTTAACATTTAAAATAATTCAGAATTTGTTACGGAATTGGTATGTATTCTTTATTTAGCATTCTCTTGTAATAAAGTTTATACTTCATTATTTTTCTAATATGAAAACATATTAACCTATTTTTAGAAAAAATATTTCAATTGTCCAATATTTCTATGTGTTCTTAGTAACACCAAAGCCACTTGAGAAATATAAATTTCGCGCCAAAAATGTAATCGACTATTCCGTGTTTATTGTAATACTAAACCGCTTTTTTATGTGACAATACTGATTAAACCCTATAAACGAACTACATAGGTTGCTTGACAATATTAGAATATACCGGTATATTCGGATAAATAATGCTCGACTTTATAGTGAAATTTCCTATTTAACCCGATAAATTGCAATCATGAAAAATCTTTAATTATTTGAAATCCAGATACATGCCTATTCGTTGTAAATAGAAAATACAGCAATACCTCATAAAATACGATAAACGATTCAATAGCGGTTGCTTCTACGACAGGCGTAACCGATAAGATCCTGTAATCAAACCGCTGATTTATGTGACAATACTGATTTAACCCTATAAACGAACCACATAGGTTGCTTGACAATATTAGAATATACCGGTAGATTCGGATAAATAATTCTCAACTTTATAGTGAAATGTCTTTTTCAACCCGATAAATTTCAATAATGAAAAATCATTAATTATTTGTAATGCAGATACATGCCTATTCATAGTAAATAGTAAATACAGCAATACCTCATAAAATGCGAAAAGCGATTCAATAGCGGTTACTTTTTGAGTGGCAAAGCCAGGTACGATGCGTTAGGCAAGCCACCCATTTCATGCGTCGATCGTTATAAATCCCTATAAAGATACCAGGTAAGTTGTTATATAATATTGAAATATGCTGGTAAGGTCATATAGCCGTTACTTGGCGTTATTGTGAAACGCCCTATTTAACCTTATATTTTTGTATGCTCTATAAGACAATAAATGTTAAAATCCCGATAGAAATCCACTTGTTAAGAATATATCATTTTGTATTACCTGAAATATCACTATAGATAATTCATTCATGTTCGGATTTTTCATTATAAAATACTATAAGCTTTAGAGTGAAAAAGCATTGATATATAAGTACGTGATAGGTGGCAAATCCTTATAATGCCCGGTAAATATAAATACAAAATATTTAAATATAAATGTGTACCCGATATACTCCGATAAACTATTTTATGCTCTTTTTTGTTACACGTTTATTCCTATAAAACCTTATAAACAAGTTTATTTTTATCGCATTCTATGAGGTGTTCATTATGAAGCCTATAGTTATAAGCTTATTATTTCCGATTCATATTAAATAATGTATAGCATTCTATCGCAAACTCCGGGTACAAAAGCCACATGAAGTACGATAAAAAAAATTTTTTTATAGTTTTATATGAGGTTTTTTCAACAGGGTATGTAACATTAATCTTGAGATTAGAAATTCTAACCCAGAAGGATAAATTCTAGACATAATTAGCAACGAATGTTATATATAATGTTTTATAGTAAAAGTTGATAGATTTTGAGTTAAATAGCTGTAAACCCAGCTGGTGTTGAAAAAAACTAGAAAAAATTCACTTTTTGTGGTTAGAATAACTTTTGAGCAAATAGATTCCAGTACCTAAAAATTTTTTTCTGTATTCTGAAAAACATTTGCAATGTGTACCCAAAATTTGGTGAATTTTAAAATTTTCTTCACTTCACGTGGAATACCCCATAAGTATACATACATATACGGTGAGGAACGAAGGTCCGCATCAAACGTAGATAGCGGTGTCAAGTGGCTTGATAATGTCCTGCTAGACCTGCGGGCGTCGACGTTAAATGTGTATGCTTCCGGAGTTCGATGATTGCCAGATGTCGAAGTCGTAGTTCCTTGACTAAGGCTCGTAGTTACCAGCGATGCGTCTCGATTCCCAAATACAAGATCTCTCTTGACTTTGAGTGCGTATTTCTTTAAAGTCCGAATAGCAGAGCTTTGCCCTCGGATAAAAATTGGAGAGTTGACTGGCAGAGCTTCGCCTTACGGAAGGTTTAGACGAAAAACTAGGAGTGGCTGTGTCTGTTCTGGGTCCTCTTTATATACCCTGAAAATCTATGCATCTGTCCTTGTTTTACGCTTTGCTTTAGATGGAAATTGCGTAAGTAGTTCTCGAGTTTTCTGTGCTTGTACCCGATTGGACCGTTAGATGTGCGTGATCAAAAAATTATTGTATCCCATGCAGTTTCTGTGTCGCTTCGTAGTTAATTCGGAGAATTTGCTGTCCCCCTTTTATTACTGCGACATTACCCAAAAGACGGCTTAATTTATTAGTTCCTTCTGATGTTTGAGTATTCTAGTCCATGTCTCTCATCGCCGGTTCTTCTCCGAGCATTGATTTTACAGTGCAGTATACAAAAACTCTTGCGCAACCCTTCGTTTCGATCTCACTATCGAAAATCCTGCTTATATGCGTATTGGCTTTGAATAATATCTTCAACTCTACTTATCAGTCTCTTTTTCATTTGAAACGCTCGTAAATTAATCGGTCCCTTAGCTCTATAAATTAAGCTTTATATTACTGCATTTATTTAGAATCTTTCTTTATCAACCTTATTTCGTTCGTCTTCTACGCCGTAATTCTATTTTATACTGCGCAGTACTTTTTACGAAAAATAATAATATAATTTTCGTCGGGACGCGATACCCGTGAGCTATTTCGGTTTCTTGTCGCGTATAAACGTATAACTGACGCCCACCCTGGTATCGTATAGTGTAAGTTTAGTTGTAAATAAATCTTCTATTAGATTTAATAAAATCTATCATTCACCTGCACTCTGATCCCCAGTGCAGTGTGACAGCTTGTAACAATTAATAGATTTTAATAATTTCTTCTTAATATTTTTTAATCAAAATTTATGTTCTATTTACCAATTGATTTTAATGGTAATTATGCCACTTCGTAAGCTCAATTCGATGCAAATCACTTTTTTAATCACTTCAATAGATCTTTTTTAGCAGGGTAACCTGTAATCTTTAGCTAGACTGATGGTGGAACAAATAAGAACATTATTGTAACAAGCCATTATCATTATTGTAACAAGCCATTATTATTTAAATTTTGTGATGTAGCAACACCACTGGGCGTCGCCTGGAGAGTCGTTGTTGGTGCGTGCACGTTCGCGCACCACTCCGCGGTAGTACCCGAGTACTGTTCCCGACGGTGGGGATCGCACACACCCGGGGAAACGGTCGCGAGGCACGTTGTTTACGTGCCGGCCCGCGCTCAGTTGTCGCCATCTTGAATTGATCTAGATACAAGCGCGCGCACACTGAACACGCGGTCCGCGCTCGTATCGATACGGGGATCGCACGCATATTGTCTAGGGAATTCGGAACGCGGATAGTGGGGGAACATGTGTATAATAGTAAGAAGATAAATTTATATTTGAATTTCGCGCTGTTAACTAGAGAATAATTTAGTGATCTATTGAACCAATCAATAGATGATATTATTAGAGATAAGACTTGCGTATGGGTAAATATAACAGCATATTACGTTATATGACTGTAATTACCTTAAATACGGAAAGTCGAAATACTAGTTGGGACAATGATAACTTATGCAAATTAGTTGTCATTTTTATCTATAGTAGGGTAAATACGGGTAGCTTTATTACACCTGTGTCGGATACGGAAGGGTTGGAGAATTATAATATTGCCGTATCCCACGCAGGTAACGAGAGAGAGAACAGATAGGGATATTAGGAGATTGAGGGAGATAGAAAATCGGGGAAGAAGTTTGGCGTGGCTCGGAAAACGGATCCTCGCCATTCTGATCCTATCGATCGTCCTAATAGTAGTGTTTCTATATATTCTGATCCTATCTACCGCACAAGCAGTGTTATTTTGATCGTATCTATCATTTACAGAAGTGTTATTTGTTGAATCTATCGATCGTCTAAGACAAAGTATTGTTTTTTCTGATTCTATCGATAAAGAGATTTTGGAGTGAAATTACAGCAATAACAGATTTTTGGCAGTTTCTTTTGCTTTTATTAAGGAGGATTTACTGAGGATTAAGTAGCGATTCCGATAATATTAATTGCCAATAGGGAGAAAATAATATTGAATATTATTTATTATTTTATTGATTTATTTACATCTGATTGGTGAGTTATTTTTAATTATTAAAATAGTAATTGATTTATTTAGTGGGGACAACAAGGATAAATTCAGTTCGCGTTTTCTTAACAAATTAAATTATTTATTCGATTAATTTTAAATTAACGTTCTCTCTCTCGTGGTTAGTGGTGCCACGGGATCTATTATTAGATCCCGTAATATAATTTTATATATCTAAATTTTGTTAAGGTATTAATATTCGTTATCGCGGTAATAGGCATCCGGAACTATTTAAATGATTCAACTTCCTCTGGGTGAGTCCACCGGGTAATCAGGACTAATAAATTAATATTATTGATTTTCTTTTTCGATGATGTTGGGATACGGATATAATTTTGTTTAAATAATATTTTTTTTTTTATTGGAATTATAAACCAGCATCACAATTTTTAAAAGGTGCGAAGTGTCAATCTGTAAATTTTGTAATGGATTTTTTTAAACTTCATAGACCCAGTTTTCAGCAATTATTTCTGTCACTTAATACCTATTCTGACCTGTACATAAAAACTGTTTTATTAACCTTGTCTGACGTTGTAAAAAATAAAACAGAATTTTTACTTAGAAACTTTTTTGTCCCAATAAGTTTATTTTTAAAAACTTTATTCGTGACATGAGTATGTATTCTTTTCATCTTTTTAAATAATTTGTGACGGAAATCGACACACAACTATTCGCGACAAACAAAGCATTTAAATTCATTTTAATTGTAAGTCGTCGCAATAGTACGTGAGGATGAGAGCGCGAGAGTGTGTGTGTGTTTCCCACTCTCATCCCTTTTTCGGAAATTAGGCAATTGCCTACTTAGTACGTCCCGATCCGCCGCTCGAGGCGGACAAAATCTATCCGGTGCGATCGAGAGTTTTACGGCTAAGGGAAAGGCGCGTGAGGCGCAAAGCCGTCGATTTCCGGATCATCCTCGCGAGGTGAACTGCGAGTGAATTGGTATCTGAACAAGGACGGGAAGTGTGTGAGTGTGGACGCGGTTCGCGGGACACTCGCCGCGGCACAGGGTCGCCTTTCACCACCGCAGCCAACGTCGGCCTCCGTTGCGCAGGAGGCCAAAGGGACAAGGATCGGCTGGGCCATCCACGGGCACATCCCGGTAAGTTTCCTCATATTACCGCGCGTCCCCCCCCCCCTACCCCGAGTGTATGAGTTTGTGTACATCGAGAGTGTATTCGGGTACGCCAGTACCCGAATAGCGGAGATCGGGGCCGTAAACTAAAATGATAAAAAAACCATTAATGAGATAAATGCATTTAAAGTTTCACTTATTAGATTTAAAGTTTTACTTATTTTATAATTCTAATACCGTATTCTTCCGGTATCATACAATTTATATATATATATATATAATCTTAATAATATATATATTTTTAATAGGTTTATAATGACTTTTTTCTGGTTTTATTAATATAATACTCACAAGGAGAGTATCCCAGGTCCGGATCACGGATCTTGTCCTAACTCTAGGATAAGTTTTGTTATATAAAAATATGAAGAAGGCCAGAGTTATAGACCCTAACGCTCGATATTACGGTAGTTATACACTGTTAATGCTATTTTAAAAACAAAAGAACCTTTACTTCAAATGCTTATAACTTTTAAACAATAAACTATCAGCCCTCAAATATAAATTCATTTAAAAGCTGAGATAAAATAGATACAGTTTAAAAAAAAATAAGCTCAAATCCTTTGCAATGGAGCAAAGTTATAGCAGAAATAAGAATTTGTAGAAATTTTGACGAAAATTAAGCACTGTGATTTGTTAAGCTAAATAACAAAACTTATCCTAGAGTTAGGACAAGATCCGTGATCCGGACCTGGGATACTCTCCTTGTCAGTACATTTTTTTAATATACATGTATTATATAAAATAACAGAAAATCAACTTCAAGAATCAGTTTCTTTATAAAAAGAGGAATAAAATTTTTTAAAACTACAAGAATACTTAGCTATTATTGAATATTAATGCATGATTATATGGATTTTAAAAAATATTTTGATAAAAAATCATATACTATATTATATGATTATAATTTTTATTATAAGCATTAAATTTAATTAAAAATATGTAAAGAATGCAGTAAAAACAAATACTGTTTGACAGTTGTGTACAATATCTCTCTCTCTCTCTCTCTCTCTCTCTCACACATGACAAGTCTTCTATAAGATTATTGATTTTTCGGATAGCCTTGTCACGTGATAGAGAAAGAGAAAGGCATATATAGTGTTACAGCTGTTAATGGAAGTGTGCACCAGCCACACGTTTGTAGTTCAGTTTTGAGCTATTATAATATCAAGTAGAATTATATATTATATTATATAGTATCTAAATAAAATAAGTAAAAGAAACAAGTGGTTTATAAAACTGCATGAACAAATTATATCAGATAAGTATTTGCATAACATTAAATTTATATTTTGTTTATGTCAAGAAATTGATTCTTTGTTTCTCCATTTCATCATAACCAATGTGTCAACACTTAGATATACATTATTTGCAGTATACGGATAAAATTTGTAACGTGGTCCTCACTTTCGTGGCCCGTAAACCACGCTACGCGGTTCCACTTTATTTAATATATATATGTATATATGACCTATCAATCCGGTAAAGACCGTATTTATAATTTCCTGGGCGCCAGGTCTTACCAAATAATAAACAGCTTCCCGGTTCGACTCCTCAGGACGTGGCTCCAACGCCAATACGGAGGTGGCGAAACCAACGACGAAATTTATCTCCTTCAAGAATACGTTGCGGTAAATTATCGAGGTATAGGTTAATAAGTCAAAAGAACTCAATAATTCAATTCAATTAGATTAGAATTTAATTCGATTTATTCCTTCAAAATTCCAAGTTCCGATCACTACGGGTGATCACCATTACAATTTTTATCGACAAAGTAAATTTGATAAGTTAAATTCCCGCAAGCTAGTCCGATCTTCCGATCACCGATAATCTCGTAGTATTAATTAATTAATCCGAAATCCGATATTCACGTCTCATCAACTCCGATAATAAATAATAACCGCGTTCGTCGTCAATCTTTCGAAGATGCGGTCGGGACGAGTGCTATGAGGAGTATTACGCGAAAATGAATGTTTTAATTACTTGTTTATTCTCTCCCGATGCTACTTTCGGTACTTTTGCCGATTTTTGTCAGTCAAATAGATTAATAATGAAATTAAAATAATTAAGAGGCCAGGAAAATGGATATATCACCGATTTATATTTAATTAGGTGCCTGGCGATTTTAACAACTATCAAATAATAAATAATGCAAAATTATCGAAATTACCCGACAACACTTCCTTACGACTCCGCGTCCCAGAGGGAATCCCGACGACTAACCACCTCGAATTTGGCGGTCTTTATAGTAAAGGATTAATATCAATATATCAATAAAAACACTCACGATTTCAACTTTTAGCAACTACTGTAATTCATTATAATGGATTAGAAATAATTTATAACAATTCCGGCATCGATTAACACCTGTACGACTCGCACACGTGCACACGCTCTCCCACAATCTTTATTCGTCAAGAGGAAAAATAAAAATAATTTATTATATATAATTAAATTCAAATGCCCGTCGGGCTAACTGTAATTATACTCACCGAAATTACAACTCGGTTGCTCCAACCCCAAATCTACTTGACGAAACGACTCTGCTCTACTCTACAAATTTAAAAAAAAGAGTCCTAATTACTCGACAATATGATCAGGTAGCGAATAATCGAGACTGGCTTCTTTATCCGGCCAGGGTTGTCAAATGGCGATTTTTTAACTTCGTTGCTCTCGCATGCTAAACATCGCAATACGTTAGAGACAAAAAAAAGTAAAATCGCTATCTGGTAACTTTGCATCCGGCTCGTGACGTGGCTTAATCCTTACGAAAGAAGAATTTTTCCCCTACTCTACTACTATCTTTATTTATCCTATCATTACTCTTATCTTCCGGCGTTGATTTTGGTGGCTGATTGCGTAATCGATACGCGTAGTCGGCCATGATCATATTTTCGTCAAGGCCGATTAACCAATAATAGTAGCTCACGTCACCACCATCCCATTAATTATTGGCTCGATTACGTGACCACTCATCTTTGGCACTCTGAAGACGTGCGATACAAATACTAAATTACCATATCAATAACCCAGTCGGTGGTATCGCCTCGTGCCTACCGGCTATTAAACCCTATCAATACTCTCGACGCACGCATACATTTGATAAAGAGTAACTAAGTACAAGTTAAAACTATCGACGCGTACATATATTTTAAAAATTAATTACCGGTACGACTTGAATTAAATAATTAATTAAACCTCTAATACTGCCGGCGTATACCCCCATCCAGTGTTTCTGTCTCGTACCAGGAGGTCGAGTCTGCATAGTAAAGTCGCGCTCCGATTGGTTCCTACTTTGGCGGGAAGTATGAGCTCGACTAGCGAAGGAGGGGTAACGAGAACCTGAACAACAAAGGTTCAAATCACCTCACTCCCAAAATTTTTTTTTTGTAAAATAAAATTAATAATTTTTTTTATTTGTAAATGAATAAATCAACAAAAAATTAAATAACGATTTATTACCCTATAATTCTAAGCTCCCTTTCAGGGGGCACAACTTAAATATAAGTTCCGATATAAACATGAGCACAAGTCATGATAGCCGTGAGCGCTAAAGCGTATGCATAGTGAAGTAACCATGGGGTCTCAGGTACAAATCCTGGAACCCGAATTTTTTTTATGTATCTAACACTTTTATTGCATAAATTTCATAAATAATAACTATTTTAATAATTAATTATGTAAAATATTTTACACTATTAATTATTAAAATAATTATTATTTGTGTATTGTAACGGTGTACGGATTGAATATGTGGAATAAAAAATCAACGTAGGTATCGGGGCGCGAACCCACGATCCCAGGAGCGCGAGGCAGAATCCTCACCACTGCGCTACCATTCGCAATTATCCCGGCTAGTCGATACTTGGTCCTATGACGATCATTGCTGATAATCCAGGGACCTACCTGCGCCGACACTCAAAGTCCGTACCCGTTATATCCCCCACCCAAACTCGACCTACGCCCTCGGGGAGCCGTTTGATCAGTTCGATCATCAAAGCTAGAGAGGCGAAGGTTGTCCCTACTCGACCGGGGTCAAGAAGACCGTTTTCTGAGCACCGGGAGCCTCGTTAGGGATAGCCGTGCGTTTGCACCATCACGCTTGAGATTCCAGAAACTCAAGCTCCCCTACGTCTAGTGCCAACCTTGGAGGTGTACTGCGTATACGTTGCGACGGTGGGTCGCAAGAATTAGTTGTTATTACCGATAAAGTGCTCGACTTCTCGCGCGCGTGATCATTGCCTTGGGCATATCAGGCTGGCTGTGTGTAGTTCCGAGAGAGAGAGAGAGAGAGAGAGATATTTTATCGCGTTTTAAACGTCCTCCGAGTGAATTAGAAAGCCTTGAGATCGCGTATAGGAATTTACATCCGGTATATCGTAGTGCCATGAGAGATCGGGTCGTGGAGAACTTGAGCGATATTGAACATTACGGTCAACGCTTCGAACGTCAGAAACAACTCGATGGTCGGTATATTCCCCCTCCTCCCGCGGAGAAGTTTCATTTACCGGGTGCTGCATGCCTTTCGCACTCGGGGAGATCAAAACTCGCGTCCGTATCGGATGAGCAAATCGCATCGATGGGGGAGAAGAAAAGTAAGAAACAGGTAAAAGAGGGGAAGGGCGAGAAGGTACGCGATCATGCGACCGTTGAAGCTGCAGTGGTGACGGAGAGGAACAAAGCGGTCGGTTTTCCGGAAAATAATAGCGGACTGCGAGTGAGAGAGCTGAGAGAGGAGGTGGGACCGAGAGAAGTACGGGAAAGCCGAGAGTCTAAGTTACCGGATAACAGAAATCCGTCTTATGCGGAAGCGGTGAGAGGTTGGGATCGATCGCCGACCGGAAAGCCGACGGGTAGTGCACGGCGCTTTGTAGGACCGTCGGGACAGGGTTCGGGAATGCAAAATAGACGCGTTAATTGGAACGGGACGTCGTCTGCACAATCGAGAGTACCGTGGAGTTCAGGTGTGTTTGTGGAGGCTTGCTATACATGCCAGGCGGTTGGACATCGCGCATCGGAATGTCCTGAGGTGGTTTGTTTTGCTTGCCGAGGAAAAGGGCATATAAGTCGCGAATGCCCTCGTGTGAAAGGCGCGCAGAGTGTATCGTGTCAGCTGTGCGACGCGCCTAATGTAACTGCGAAAACGTGCGTAAGCCCGAATTGTATCGCGCTTCGTTCGGGAAACGCGAGGGGAGGGGAGCAGAGGAAGTGAATGCTTCTGTTCCCCGATCTTTAGAGAGTGTTGATAGACCGTCGAATATTAGTCCAATCAAAACGAGTAGTGGTGAGAGTGAGAGAGTGAAACATTTGAGTCTTGGGAATCAGAGAGTGCCCAAAAATTTGTGTGGAGAAATAGCTCCGTTAGTTCGGCATGATAGTGAAGAGCGTGATTATAGAAATTTGTGGCGTGTATCCGAGGGTTTGAGGCTTTTGACGAATGAGGAAAAACAGGGTCAAAGCAAATCCTATGAGTTAGATGTTAGAACGAGTAGTGGTGCGATACCAAAGAATGCGGGCCGACGCGTGAAAGAGTGTGATGTAAAAGAATTTTCGGATTTGAAGCCAAGTGAAAGAGGTAGTGAGGAGGAAATACTTAGTACCGGTGTCAACTCGGAAAATCGTAACTTCTTACAAATAGAGCTCGGAGGACAGAGATATAAAGCCTTGCTTGATCCGGGAGCAACGCGTTCTTTTGTCGGGCCGAAAATAGCGGAGTGTTTTAAAAATAAGTTACAACCGTCGCGAGCATTATTCCGTACCGCCACCGGGAAATTGAATCGAACGTTAGGGATATTACGAGTCTGTGTTTCGGTCGATAGTATTTCCAAGATAGTCGACTTTCGCGCTGCACCAACCCTTGATCACGAGATAATCTTGGGTATGGATTTTGGCCGCGAGTTTGATATAGACGTTCGTCTCGGGAGGGATGTGTGGAGAATACGCGAGGGTGATTGGCATCAGTTTATGAGTGGTGAGGGAGAAGAAAGAGTTTATGTGTTTGCTGAATGCGCGGGAATTTCCGAGTTAGATGGTGCCGAGAGAGTGCGTGTTGAAGAGTTAGTTGAGAGAGTCTTGAGTGAGCAGACCGCGGTTGCACGGGGAGTTACGAACCTCTCCGAGCATCACATTGACGTAACGGATCCAACACCTATACGGCATAAGATTCGACGCATGTCACCGCGAATGCTCGAAATCGCGACCGAGGAGGTAGAGCGTTTATTTAACGAGGGGATTATAGAACGATCGGCCAGCGATTATAGTAGTGCGCCAGTGTTAGTAAAGAAGCAGGACGGTACTTATCGGTTTCGCGTGGACTATCGTGATTTAAATCGGGTTACTAAGAAGGATGAACATCCCATTCCGAATATGGATTCTATCCTAGATAAATTACGTAAAGCCCGGTTTATTTCGACGATAGATTTGCGACAAGCGTACTTTCAGATTCCGCTAGAAAGATCGAGCCGAAAGTACACGGCGTTTTCCATACCCGGTTCGGGACTTTGGCAATTTACAAAGATGCCGTTCGGTTTATCAAATTCGCCGCGAACGTTACAAAGGTTAATCGATTCGTTGTTCGGTCCGGCATTCGAGCCATGTGTGTTTTGTTATTTAGACGATATAATCATTGTGGCGGAGGAGTATGAAGAGCATTTGAAGTGGTTGGAGTTGGTTTTGCGTAAATTAGTTGGTGCCGGGTTGCAGGTAAATAGACAAAAGTGTGAGTTTTGTTGTGCACAGGTGAGATATTTAGGTTTCTTGCTAGATAGAGAGGGTTTACGTCCGGATCCCGAGAGAGTTGCGCCGGTTTTAAATTACCCCGCGCCGAGAAACGTGAAACAATTATGCCGATTTTTGGGAATGCTCGGGTGATACTCGCGTTTCGTTGAGGGAGACTCGGAGATAAAAATTCCCCTTTTAAAACTTTTACGGAAAGGCCAAAAATGGGAATGGAGTGGAGAGCAAGAGGAAGCGTTTGAGAGATTAAAGCGAGCATTAACGATGGCGCCTGTGTTAGCGAGACCGGATTTCACAAAACCGTTCGTGGTTCAATGTGATGCGAGTAATTTTGCGCTTGGAGCCGTGTTGACGCAGGAGGGAGAGGATGGAGAGCATCCAATAGTATACGTGAGTCGTGTGTTAACAGCCGCGGAGAAAAATTATACCACAACGGAAAAAGAGTGTCTCGCGGTTTTGAGGGCGGTTAAGAAGTTAAGGCCGTACCTTGAGGGATATAAATTTACGGTGATAACTGACCATAGCTCGTTAAAGTGGTTACGGAATTTACGGGATCCGACCGGTAGGTTAGCGCGTTGGTCCCTTGAGATGCAACAATGGAATTTCGAGATTGTTCATCGGAAGGGCGCGTTAAACCACTTACAGGACGCGTTGTCGCGAATGTATGAGGATGATAGTGTAGTGGCGGCCGTGAGTAGTGAGGAAATATGCGATCCACAGTATTTACGTTTACGAGAAGAGATTACAAAGAGTCCGGGGAAATATCCGAGCTGGCGTGTCGAAAACGGGTTTATCTATCGATATCGTGTGGATCCGTTTGTTACGTCCAGACTTGCACCAATCACTATAAAAAATATTACAAGAAGGCAAATGGTTAATAAACCATTCGCGTTCCTTTCGCTCTTGTTTGACTAGGACTAGCCTTACGTCTCCGGGAGTAGCGAGCGAAGTTATTTTGAGAGTAGAGATGCAGGATATAATGCGGGATAAATAAAATAATATATGTTTTATTTCGTATTAATCATGCATTATTTATTAAAATATAATATGCTGTTTTTCTTTAAATGAACACGTGCAACTAAATTATTACAGCTTTTTAATGGGCAAAAATACATAAATTCACACTATTTTATTTACAATTCCAAAAATTTATTTAAGTCAAATAAAGATCTTAATTTTGATTAAATAAACAAGTGTGCGGCGAACACGTTAGCACATTACAGAATAAAATATTCGCAAAGTTATTTTATTATAAACATTAATAATCAATAATTGAAATAAGAATCATTATAAATAAGTGCAGATAAAATAAAAAAAATGGTTGTCGTTTAAAACATGAATTATAGTTAATAAATTGTAATTCAAACCGTGAATATTTCAATTCAAATACAATGTAACGAATAATTATTATAAATAAATTGTAATATATAATAATAATTGTTTTAAAAGAAAACGGTTGGTTCAGCAATCGAAATAACATAAAATATCAGGTTTGCCTTTACGAATAATACAAGCGTATAGATAGCCGAAAAGAATATACCTTAAGTACCCAAATATATAGATATATGTATATATATATATATGTGTATTCGGTGAGGAACGAAGGTCCGCCTTGAACGTGGGTAGCGGTGTCAGATTCCCGGATAATGTCCTGCTAGACCTGCGGGCGTCGACGTTAGATGTGTATGCTGTTGGAGCTCGACGATTTCCAGATGTCGAAGTCGTAGTTCCTCGACTATGGCTTGTAGATGTCAATGATACGTCTCGATTCCTCTTGTGATTTTTAATACGTATTACTTTAACGTTCAAGTAGCAGAGCCACGCCCTCGGATAAAAATCAAAGAGTTGGCCAGCAGAGCTTCGCCTTGCGAAAGCTTTAGATGAAAATTTAGGAGTGCCTGTGTCTCTTCTGGGTCCTCTTTATATACCCTAAAATTCTATGCATCTGTCCTTGTCTTACGCTTTGCCTTGTCTTACACTTTGCCTTATATGGAGATTGTGTAAGTAGTTCTCGATTTTTCTGTGCTTGCACCCGATTGGACCGTTAGATGTGCGTAGTTAAAAATTATCGAATCCCATGCATTTTCTGTATCGCTTCGTAGTTAATTCGGAGAATTTGCTGTCCCCCTTTTATTACTGCGACGTTACCCAAAGAACGGCTTAATTTATTACTTCCTTCTAATGCTCGAATTTTCTAGTCGATGTTTCCCATTGCCGGCTCTTCACCGAGCATTGATTTTATAGTACAGTACAAAAAAAACTCTTGCGTAACCCTTCGTTTCGATCTCACTATCGGCGATCCCGCTTATATCCGTATGGGCTTCGAATAATATCTTCAACTCTACTTATCAGTCTCCGTTTCGTTTGAAACACTCGTAAAATAATCTGTTCCTTAGTTCTATAAATTATATTTTATATTACTACATTTACTTAGAATCATTCTTTATCAACCTTATTTTGTTCGTCTTCTACGCCGTATTTTTATTCTAAACTACGCAGTACTTTTTACGAAAAATAATAATATAATTTTCGTCGGGACGCGACAACTCCCCCCCTTTTTAAAAGCGACGCCCTCGTCGTTAAACAATATTATTATTATATTATTATTTCTCTTGACATAAGATATCATACTTAACTTTAAATTATAAACATTATTTCGATTAATTTTTCTTTATTTCTTATGGTGAACTTTATAAACCATATTACAATTATTTCTTTCGTAGTTCAACTTCATTTGTTATTATTTTTCATACATCCATTACATTATTTCAAACAGTTTAACAGTATTGATATAGTTCACCTATAAAAATAGATACTTAATAAAAAAAATTTTATTATTCCAATTTTTATTCTAGATATTCCGAAAAATTGTATAATTATTATTAAATGTGTTTTCTGTAGATAAAAAAATGTATTTATCTTTAGTTTGTACTCCTAATTTTTAGTATATATCAAGTCATGTTAATAATATATGTTGATAGTATTTTTTTGTTCTTGTAGCCACATTTTTTTTTACAAAATTTTCAATTTTCTTCTATAATATTTGTATGCTTACATATATATTTCTAAAAAGATAAACAAAACAGTTAAATATTAGTTTACTTTCTATTTTATATTTATTCAATTAATAATTCTACTGTTACGAATTGTTAAAGAGAAGAAAAAAAAAATTTCATATTCTTATGCAATATAGATTCTCCCTTCAATGTGAACAATGTTAGTACATCCTATCTTAATAATATATCTATATATATTTTTATAAAAGGATTAGGAGTGAAGAAAATTTGATTTTCTTCGCTCCGCCTCCCCCCCAAAATAAAACGAACACATAATTTTTTTACTTTTTTTTTTTAGAATTTTCTTTTCAGCCATTATAAACAAAGATTAACTTTTAATATAATATAATATATAATTGAGAAATAGTTAATTTAGTTACATAAGTGACAGTGCGAAAATTGAGTAGGCTAAGTAGGCTCATGTAAAACCATCCTCCTATATCTTGGGAGAAAGAGTAGACTACACTGAATAAACGATATGACGGAATAACCCAAGCAGTTACGGAACTGCTCGATGCTTGCACATCATAGAATCATGGCAGCAACGTACGTTTTTATTCGCTTGATTCCATTATGTTTCACGTTAAAATGACTAATTTACACTCTTTTTATTTCAATATTTTGAGGAATAGTTTAAATATTCACCATTTTCTTGATTTTATTTAACTAACAACTGTAGAATTATTATTAAATGTGTTTTCTGTAGATAAAAAAATGTATTTATCTTTAGTTTGTACTCCTAATTTTTAGTATACATCAAGTCATGTTAAAATATATGTTGATAGTATTTTTTTGTTCTTGTAGCCACATTTTTTTTTACAAAATTTTCAATTTTCTTCTATAATATTTGTATGCTTACATATATATTTCTAAAAAGATAAACAAAACAGTTAAATATTAGTTTACTTTCTATTTTATATTTATTCAATTAATAATTCTACTGTTACGAATTGTTAAAGAGAAGAAAAAAAAATTTCATATTCTTATGCAATATAGATTCTCCCTTCAATGTGAACAATGTTAGTACATCCTATCTTAATAATATATCTATATATATTTTTATAAAAGGATTAGGAGTGAAGAAAATTTGATTTTCTTCGCTCCGCCTCCCCCCCAAAATAAAACGAACACATAATTTTTTTACTTTTTTTTTTTAGAATTTTCTTTTCAGCCATTATAAACAAAGATTAACTTTTAATATAATATAATATATAATTGAGAAATAGTTAATTTAGTTACATAAGTGACAGTGCGAAAATTGAGTAGGCTAAGTAGGCTCATGTAAAACCATCCTCCTATATCTTGGGAGAAAGAGTAGACTACACTGAATAAACGATATGACGGAATAACCCAAGCAGTTACGGAACTGCTCGATGCTTGCACATCATAGAATCATGGCAGCAACGTACGTTTTTATTCGCTTGATTCCATTATGTTTCACGTTAAAATGACTAATTTACACTCTTTTTATTTCAATATTTTGAGGAATAGTTTAAATATTCACCATTTTCTTGATTTTATTTAACTAACAACTGTAGAAACTTATTTGTTATGTTCAAGTAATATAAAGAGAAATCTTTTGAATTTGTTTAATTTTAGTTTCCAATTAAAGAATATTTATTTTGAATAATATTTAAATAAATTCACCAGAATTTTACTACTAATTATATTATTTTTGTATTTTTTTTGCTACACATTGTATTATTAGTAATATAAACATGAGAAAAATATTATTTATCTGTATCAATTATCGTTGTATATCCTGAATCGGTTTATAAAATTTTAAAATTTGTTTGTTATGTACGTTTTTTTTTGTGTAAGTAGTTCTCGATTTTTCTGTGCTTGCACCCGCTTGGACCGTTAGATGTGCGTAGTTAAAAATTATCGAATCCTATGCATTTTCTGTATCGCTTCGTAGTTAATTCGGAGAATTTGCTGTCCCCCTTTTATTACTGCGACGTTACCCAAAGAACGGCTTAATTTATTACTTCCTTCTAATGCTCGAATTTTCTAGTCGATGTGTCCCATTGCCGGCTCTTCTCCGAGCATTGATTTTATAGTACAGTACAAAAAAAACTCTTGCGTAACCCTTCGTTTCGATCTCACTATCGGCGATCCCGCTTATATGCGTATTGGCTTTGAATAATATCTTCAACTCTACTTATCAGTCTCCGTTTCGTTTGAAACACTCGTAAAATAATCTGTTCCTTAGTTCTATAAATTATATTTTATATTACTGCATTTACTTAGAATCATTCTTTATCAACCTTATTTTGTTCGTCTTCTACGCCGTATATTTATTCTAAACTACGCAGTACTTTTTACGAAAAATAATAATATAATTTTCGTCGGGACGCGACACGTTGTTAGATCCGATTCTGTTTCGTGAAGAGAAATGGCGTTTAGTGGTGCCAGTGGAGCAGAGAGAAAGAGTGATGAGAGAAGCGCATAACACGCCGTCACCTCGGAATAGAGAAGACTTACGATAGAGTTGCGAGAGATTATTACTGGAAAGGAGTGTATTATTATGTCGAGACGTACATGCGCGAATGTGATCAATGCCAGAGATATAAGGTATCACAGTCGGGAGCGCAGGGATTAATGTCGAAGAATAGTGGAGCGTCCGTGGGCTGTAGTTGCCGTAGATTTAATGGAGTTTCCACCAAGTAAATTACAATGCCGGTACTTAATAGTATTTCAGGACTTGTTTACGCGCTGGGTGGAAATTAAGCCAATACGTAGAGCCGACGGAAAATCTGTTGCGAGAGCCTTTGAAGAGCTAATACTATTCCGTTGGGAGACACCGGATTATCTCCTTAGCGACAACGGAAAGGAGTTCGATAATAAAGTTTTTAAGGAAACTTTGCGTGAATATGGGGTGAAACACGTGACGACTCCTCCGTACCACGCGCAAGCCAACCCCGTAGAGCGTAGCAACCGGACCTTAAAAACGATGATTGCGATGTACGTAGGAAAAAAACATCGCGATTGGGATTTACACGTACACGAGTTAAGACACGCGATGAATACCGCCGTGCAATCGTCGACGAAAGTATCACCCGCGTTTTTAAATTTTGGTAGACATCCGCGACCGGTAGTTAGTTTGCGCCGAGAAGTAGAGATAGAGAGAGTGGTGCCAGATGAGTGGATAGCGAGGATGAAAAGATTGGACGCGCTTCGAGATTTAGTGTCAAAGCATATTGATGCAGCTCAGGAGAGACAGGAGAAGTATTACAATCGAGGTAGACGTGTTGTTGAGTTTAAGGTAGGGGATCGCGTAACTCGGAGAACTCATTATCTTTCAGACGCGGTCAAGAAATTTTCTGCTAAACTAGCACCGAAATACGAAGGACCGTATGAGATAGTCGAAGTGAAATCGCCGAGTGTTTATGTTTTGAGACGGGAGAACGGTGCGGATAGAAAGATCGCCAAAGTTCACGTTTCACAACTACGACGCTATATCCCGCCACGACAAACTAAATTATAATTAATTCCTGGTTTCTATTATAGGTAGACAAGAAGTGGAGCCATGGAAGACGCTAAGGGAGGTGACGGTGATAAATCACCACTACCGATGATGCCCCGAGAAGAAGAGGTGATGCCGATGGAGGTGGAAAGAGAGGAGGAAGTAGGGATGCAGCCGAAGAACCCCCAGGAAGCGTACGAGAGGAGAAGAGCGAACCAACCGCCCAGCGCTACTCTGTGATGATTCATATTGACCTTCACCGTCTAGACTTGTCGACTATTCCCCAACTAAGGGCTGAACCAAGGATCAAGGAGGATGTATTAGTCAAGGAACCAGTTCAACCCGAAGTTTGCGGGGTCTTAAACGATGAGCCAGTAAGAGTGGAGGAGGTGTGTACCGCCTCAACAGTAGAGCCAGAGCGAGAGAGGAGCCTTCAGTCAGCTTCCTGGTACGAGATGGCGAGAGAGGAGTTGGGAGATGTATGGGAGGCTGAAGATGCGCGTCGGGCCAAAGGAACCACCGTTCGTACTCCTCTGCCTCCGGCAGCAGTACCCCGTTCAAGTGTGATGACAAAACTCCAAGAGCGGGCGAGCAGGTTGAAAGGCCAACTAGTAGACGCGCGGAGGGTCACTCCGGATGATGGTGAATCCCCGGGAACATGGGGAAGAGAGGGTAGCGAAAGAGCCAAGGCCGAACTGGAAGAGTATTTGGAGCCGCAAGCCCCCGAGCAGAATCCCGAGCCAGCCGGAAAAGGAACGAGCCGCCCCGTCTCCAAAGTAATGCCGCAACAACGGAAGGACATGGGAAAGTCCGCGTACCCATGGGGATTACCTATCCTACCCGGCCCGAGTACCCCGATGGAGTGGGATTTGGAGGAAAATGGAGTCGAGAGTGGTAGTGGGAGTGGTACGTCGATCCCGAGACCGAAGAAAAAGAAAAAGAAATCCAAAGCCCCAAATCCGAACCGTCAATGGCAAATGGATGATTATTTTTCGACGATACCATCACCGCCCCGTTCACCATCGCCACCAGGACCGCCGACCCGACCGACGACTGCTCCCCAGTTGAGTCTCCGCCTGGGAGCCTTTCCTCGCATCCCCAAAAGCCACGAGAGGAGAAAGGTGCAGAGACTAATTTGGTGCCGGAGAGAAATATGCGGAGGGATACCGAACAGGCAGGTCCGTCTCAAGCAAAGGCTCCGTGTGAAACATCATCCCTGCCAATTAGGAGACAAGGAGTTATATTCAGTGGGCTTATCCCAATTCCCACTGATCGATCGGTGGATCCACCCCCGTATGCGTGCTTCAACTGTTGGCAGCCTGGGCATAATTCGGCACAGTGCCCTCGACCCATAACGAGGGTCTATTGTTTTAATTGTGGTCGACGAGGTGTAGACCTGTCGGATTGCCCTCGCTGCAGTCAGCCGCATAGGGAGTATCGCGCCAGCGCATCCGGTCAGGGACGACAGGAAACGACACCAGTATCCACGTGTTCAACGAGGCAAGAGGAGGTAGTCAGAGGAAGGAGCTTCGGAGGCTGCCGACCCGATGAAAGTCATCCCGGCCCTTCAACGGCCCCGACAATAGCGAGACCCTGGCCAGGCCAGAACAGCTGGGGATACGAGTCGCGCCAACACCAACACCGTGAGTTGGAAACTCGGCGGCGTTTTGAGAGACAACAAATGGAAGACGACCGGAGGTGGGGAAGATCTGCGACAGGAGGGCAAAGGGCGGAGGTGGCGGATGCGCTACGACTCTTAGATGAGCTACGCCATGTATCTCCCGAAACCGCAGAGTTAATTCTTCGGCGGGTATATGGAGATCCCCGAAGATCGTGGTAAGAGTCTAGGAGGATGGAGCCAGGAGATTGTTTAATAGTGGAGCCAGTGAGAGTAGGACGTTGTTGGATAGGAGGATGTTTGTAGTCTAGGGGAGGGGAATTTGCGACGGTGGGTCGCAAGAATTAGTGAAGCCAGAGAATATTAATTGTTATTTATTTTATTTTATTTTATTTATTACACGCGTTCCGGGAAAAGAGTATAACGGTCGACGTCGAAGAATTTTGAGAGACGTGGTAGGATTTTTTCCGGGTAAGAAGTAAGGAAATGGTGCGCGAGAGCCAATGAGCAACGTGTACGGGGTAAAGTCGCGAGAGAAGGAGAAGGCCCACCGCTCAAGCGGTGGGCAGTTCCGACCGATCTTTCGAACGAGGAAGAGCGTGCCGAGCCGAGCGAGAGCCGAAGAGAGAGAGAGAGAGAGGAAGCAGCTGCGCGATCGAGAGGAAGTGAGAGAGGACGAGAGAGAGAACGAGGATTCGAGAGTGAGGAGAGGAGAAAGAGAGACCGAGGAGAGCCGTGACGAGCATCCCACCGACGTTAAGGACGAGGAAACTCAAGGCCAAGGTAGCACCCCAAAGAGTAAGATATTTGTTATTACCGATAAAGTGCTCGAATTCTCGCGCGCGTGATCATTTCCTTGGGCATATCAGGCTGGCTGTGTGTAGTTCCGAGAGAGAGAGAGAGAGAGAGAGAGAGAGAGAGAGAGAGAGAGAGAGAGAGAGAGAGAGAGAGAGAGAGAGAGAGAGAGAGAGAGAGAGAGAGAGAGAGAGAGAGAGAGAGAGAGAGAGAGAGAGAGAGAGAGAAAATATTAATACGCAATAGTAGAAGCCGAGAGAGAGAGAGAGAGAGAGAGAAAAGAGGAGACGCGGGAGTAAAAGCCGGGAGAGGGAGAGGGAGAGAGGGCGAGATCGAGTATTAATTAAAGTTATGTAAATATTATAAGACGAAAAATAAATACATCATTTCTTATTTATATATATTTGTAATCATTTGTTGAACCACCACCTATTTTCCCGGATTCGTAGCCGATCCACGGAACTTCCTCCGAGATTCCCCTTTTTCGTTAGATAAATTAGCTTGTTCGCGGCTTCGGGAAATTCGAATAAGAATTACCGCGTTACAACGTATACACACTGTGGAGGCCAAGAAACACAGGCTTTTCTCCTACAGTTGTACCTCCGCACTTTTGACGTTCTCGCGGGGAATTCCACCGGGACTGTTGTGGTGGAGTGGAAGTTTGTGACCGACTTTGGTCGAGGTTGAGCCAGGCGAAGATAAATTTCTTCGTCTCTTCTGGCAAGTGGGTTTTTGAGTTGGGCGCCATTGTAACGGGGTACGGATTGAATATGAGGAATATAATCAATGAAGGTATCGGGGCGCGAACCCACGATCCCGGGAGCGCGAGGCAGAAGCCTCACCACTGCGCTACCATTCGTAATTATCCCGGCTAGTCGACTTGGTCCTATCGACGATCGTCGCCGATAATCCAGGGACCTACCTGCGCCGACACTCGAAATCCGTACCCGTTATAGTATATAATATATTTACTTCAATAATTCATAAAATATTCAATAATTATTCATTGAATTTATGTAATGAAAGTGTTAGATATTTTTGTGTTAAACATTTTTTAAATCTAAAATTAAAAATATATTAAAAAACAATAAAAATTTTTATATTCAAAATATATAAATTTATAAAAAAAATTAAATTTAAAAATTGAGAGTAAAATTAATTTAACAATAACGATATTAAATTAATTTAGTTCAAAATATATAATTTAATATTAGATAATTTAATATAAGGTATGCAGTTAAGACCGACACGGTGGCGGAGTGGCGGAAGCGCACCTCGGCCGGTCATGAAAGTTAAGCAGCACCGAGCGCGGTTGGCACTTGGATGGGTGACCGTTCTCGGGCTTAACTTAAATGATCGGTTAGGTGTTTTTTTTACATTCCACAACGTGAGCGGGAGGTGTGAGGCATTCGGTTTCGGTGTTAAAGTCTACGCAATGTGACCTTGCCACCCAAACAGAATTGTTCTCGAATACACCGCCCTTCTCGGAGGAAGTTTTCCTAAATGGCATTTATCCCAACGGGTTTGGCCACAGGTTTTCCCTCTCTCCACGGGCATAACCCCGGGCGAATGCGAGAAGGTGGGGTAAAGAGGGGGTAAAATTGGAAATGGAATAAAGGTGTAGGGGATACGTAAAAACCTGTAAAAAGGTGTACGTGGAAACTACCAAAATTTTATAAAAAAAAAATTTTATAAGGTATGCAGTTTCCACACGACCTTGCGCTACTGCTTAAAATGCGTTAAGTTGTTTGTGATTTAATTTAAAATATACGTTACATGAATTTTTATTATACATTATTATTAATATAAAATGAGAATAAATTAATTAAAAAAATAAAAGTAATCTAAATTGATTATTTATATCTTTTTTTATGCATGTGACATTATTTTAAATTATATCCGTGGCACTTTCACATGTAGCCCTATTATAACCACGTCTTGTAAAACATTAGAAAAAAATTCTGGCAAAATTATATTATTTGCAAAAATATATTATTTAACAAATTATCATAACAAATAAAATTAACCTTTAGAGGGCCGGGGTTTTGAAAAATTTGAAAATCGCATTTTTCTATAGGAATGTGGTCTAAGGTCCCTGAGTTAGAGCCAAACTAAGTTGCGATGTTGGTGAGTCAGACCCCTTACGCCTAGAGGCGTATTCCGGTCCGGTACGGTAAGGCCAAATGTTGAAAAAAAATTGAGTACTTATTTTTTTTTTTTTTTTTTTTTTTTATTATTTTAACGTCGCTCTTTTTATGCTCCCAAACCGGTGCTAATCAGCGACGGAGGTCATACGATGTCTTGGTGAAGAAAGCACTTGTTGAAAATACATTCGCCAGTGGTGCTTGTATCAATCGGCCGGGGCCGGGAATCGAACCTGGGACCTCCAGATTACGAGCCCAACGCCCTAACCTAATTAATAATTTAATTCAAAGAAAAAATTTTTTTCTGATAACATTACCTGCTTATCCTAAATAGAATCTAAAAATAAAATTTATGATTAATTAAACAAAAATATTATGCATAAAAAAATTATTAAATTGAATAAAAAAATTGAAAATTTTATACTTTAATTGTAGAAAACATGTCCGTGTACAACAGTAAAGTGGGAATTAAGACATTTACTCACTTGTTTTACGTGATTCTGCATATAAATCACTAAATTCTAATAGTTTAAAATGTCTTTCCCTTATCTTTAATTTTATTAACGTCCGAAAAAGTTCTTTCAGGTTCCACAATTGAATGAGGAAGAGAAAACATAGCGGACACTAATGCGTAAAGTGATGGAAAACATGATTCCTTTCAATTACTGTTTTTCCTTGCTAAACAAATTTTCATGTTCTAAAAGTCGTCTACGATTTCTGTTATTGCAGTTACGTAAAATTGTAAACAATTTTCGCGAACAAGGGTTACTGATTCCTTGGACATATTTTCTTCAATTTTCTCGCTACGAGGACCTGAATAAATTAATTCTAGAGGATTTAAATTCTGCATAATATTAAAGTTGGTCGAAGCTATGTTTAAAAGAGCCTTTTAATTTTTAAAATTCATAGCAATTTGCCGTAGAAGTTTTACTATTTCAGGATAGAGTTTATGTATCATTAAGCCTTTTGTTTCAAAAATTGAATTGATTGAATTAAAACAGTTTAAAACAAAACTTAAAAAAGAAACATATAATTTAATGGAATTATCGGCTAATAAAGAATAAAATTTTTCAGATTTCCTTTTAATAGAATCAAACGTTGCAATTGTAAAATAATTTAAAAGTGCAGGCCAAAGTAAAAGAAGTCTTTCATAACATTTTTTGACTTCTAGCCAACGTGTTCCTGACAATTTTAAAAGTTTTTTATCCGGAATTGATAAAAATTTAATTGAGTCACTAAGCTCTGACAAGCGTTTAGGACTGCTGGAAAAATATGAGGTGACTCCTCTAAGTAAATCTTCGACTTCTTTTGGGATCATACTGCAATTACTTTTAGCAATCAAAGCTGACGAATGGCAAATACAATTTAAGACAATTAAATGAGGAACTTTGTTCCTTAAAAAAGACTGCAATCCTCTATTTTTTCCAACCATAACGCTAGCATTATCACATGCAATATCAATAATATTTTGTATGTTAATATTGTTCTGAATAAAAAATTGTTCAAAACTTTGAAACAGATCAAAAGCTGAATCTTTTTTTCCATCTAACTCTAATAGTTGCAGCAAATGCTGTACAAATTTAGAGGTTTCTTTATTAAAATATTGCACAGATATGGATAATAACTTAGTATTACTAATATCTGTGCTCTCATCTACTAAAACAGAACAAAAATTATTATTTATAATTGCCTTTACTTTTGAAAATTCATTCTCGTATAAAACATTTTTAATTATTCTAGTGGCTTTATCCTTTTTTAATTTCATATGTTCAACAGCTTCTGGATCAAGGTTCAGCTTCTTAATCATTGGGACTAAATCGTCAACCAATTGAATACCAACGTTATGCTCAGCAACAAAATAGACTTTTTAGCAGCATTAATACTACCAATGTGAAAACGAGTTTTTGCATGATCAATTAAATCACATTTTTTATAAAATTTTATACTAATTTTACAGTATGAACATATAGCTGTTTGTTCATTAATCGGGTCCTTTTGTAACCAATCTTTTACCGTTTTCTGTATCTTCTTCTCTTTTTTTTTAAACGAAGGCTTATCATATACCATTATAAATAATTATGTATTAATTACCAAAAAACAATTATGAGAAGGGTCTGACACAGAAAATGGTAAACAGACTAATAAACCTAAAAATTAATAAAATAAAATAAATTATTCGTTGCCAGGACTGCCAACCTATAAAACAAATAAAGATCAAAATGCACAGTAGCGCCTTAACGCAAGTATAAACGTGAGAGCCATTTATACAGCTAACTAGCCCCTCAGATTTTTTACTTTTCTAACGGCTACATTATTACATTATTTATTTGCGCTATTGGTTACGCATTACGTTCCTTATTTACTCTTCTTTACTGTACAACAAGTTTTGTCCGAATTTATTCACGCATAATTAAGAAAATCGATGCCAAAGATATTTCTTGCTGAATTCCTTTTCTCGATTTTTGCTTCTTCCCTTTTTTCGTCTCCCTATGTATAAATATGTCTATAGAAACCGAAGTGAGATAGCGATATGGGAGATGTGTGAGATAGAAAGAGAGCGTTGCATGCCAACCAGTCAAAGAACGCGTACAGAGCTCCCAACGATTGGCAGGCGCAGAATTTCAGACATATCAGCGAGAGGGAGCTACTGTATATTTACCTGTGACTGTCACCATATTTTTTTTTGGTTATATAACTTGTTAAAGATTTTATTTTATTATTTCCCAGTGACTCCAGTATAGTGGATATAAATTAATAATTGTTTAAACATGATCAAATTCACTACAACTCCAGTCATTGAAAATTAATAGTACAATATTTATTATATTACTCGAGTAACTGGCAAGTCCATTCAGATTATACACAAGCTATCATATGTGATGAATTGTTATCATTTGTTTTTTTTTTTTTCCTTTAATTTATTTGCCACAGGGTCTCTTGAGAGCATATCTTTATGTAGTAAAATAGAAACTTTACATATACAAAATACCTTGCGTATAATCTGAATAGACTTCCCAGTGACTCCAGCATATAGTGGATATAAATAAATAATTGTTTAAACATGATGAAATTCACTACAACTCCAGTGATTGGAAATAAATAGTACAATATTAACTCGAGTAACTGGGAAGTCCATTCCGATTATATTAGTTTATACTTTTCAATATAGCAATAGTTCCACTTTCTTCTTTCTTTAAAGGACAATTTTTACTTTTTACCCTATTGTAAAGAGTAATTTTTATATTTTGCACTATTCAAAGAGTAATTTTAGTTGTTTAGTCGTTTAAAAGGTGTAGTTTTGGGATTTTTAACGTTACTTAAAGAGTAGTAGAGTCAACAAATTACTCATTTGAGGTTCAGTTTTTACTCTTTAGGGTTAAGAGTGTGTGATGAAACTTTTTTAATTTGACTGAATTTTCCTGAACGAAATGTCAGACCCATATTATACGGATCTACACCTTTCAACATAAATATTATAATTAATATATTAAATTAAAAATCTAGAAAAGTTCATACAGGTAGCTTATAACAAAAGCAAGAGCATAGCGTTTTGATTTTTTAAGAAATAATAATTGTTTTAAAAATAATTGAGTAAACAATTTTTAGAAACACTGCCCCCATCTTACGATCGGCCAATGTGTATACATCAATGCGCTGCACAATAGAATTTACGCGTGTACATGTATGCGCGCGCCGTATATATATAATTTCTATATACCGTCGTATACCTTAATACGCTTTTATTAGGTATGCGGGGTCCCTACTCTTCTCGCGCTCTTCCCCTCGCTCCGCGCACTCTCTCCCATCATCCCACCAACGATCGCTCGCTCAAATGCATGCGCAACACTCTCGTGGCTCCAGTGACCGCCCCCTTCCCGCGTACCTCATCTCTGCATACATATATTCACCGGATATTAGACATCTTCTTCCTCTACTCTCGTCGCGCTAAAACATACCCGAACCGCGAGTATTAATAATATTATAAGTGCATCGGTGCATTTACGTCCGTCGGCGAGGGATTCGCTACCTCCAACGCGATCGCGATCTAAATGTTAAGAATTATGTATTTACAAGTCATGTGCATATATTGTGCGTTGTACGTGTTTACAACCTCACACTCTTGATTTGTTACATATTAAATTAATATTCCTCATTTATTTATTTAAATAAGTTTCATCAATATATATATATTATTCATTTTCTTTTTACAAAACTCTTCAACAATAAAGTAAATATCTCTATATATGAATGTTGATTTCCCGCGTAATATCGAATTTTGTAAAGTTTTTTTATATATAAATTTCGGTGACCCAACCGCCAGAAATTTGGTCTGTACCTCAGGATGATTGTAACTCGAATCACGTAAAGGGTTAAACTGCTCTCTTTATTAACTATTTTCGGGTATGTTCATCTCTGTTCGTTTCCTATAAAAAATGTCGTTGCACTAGTTCACTTTTTTAGAAAACTATAGCGCTTTTAAGTGTGTATCTTTTTAAAATATCTTCTGCTGCGATTTTGTTAGAAGGAAAAATCGGAGCACGACTATATGCAAAATGCCGAAAAATTATAAAGATGTCAAACTCCTTTCTTCGTTCTTTTTAGATCAAAGAGATCATTGGGGAAAGATTCTTTCTGTCTTTTCCGGTTTTTTGTAGAATTATATAAGAAAATGTGCATATGTGCGTCGTAGGTGACTTGCTCCATCCAAAATTTGGTGAAAAAACTCATAAATGAAAATCAATATTTCTTGTTCATATATAAATAACAGCAGTTTCTACATTTTACAATTTTCCCTTGCTTCCCGCTTTGATTTCATTGCTTCAAGATTTTAACTCTTGACCCGTTCTCATAACTATATGTATTTTCTTGAAATTTAAAAATATCTTTTCTTCCGATCGAATTACCAATTATGTATATTTCTACGTTGCATTTTCAAAAATCTGATAGCTTATGCTTAGTTCTTCGTTTCATTTATATTACAAAATTATTTTTTATGCAAAAATCCTAATTTATACTACTATTTTCATTTATTTTTACTTTACTTATGAGTTAATTAACAATTTTTATAATGCATTTTCTTGTTTCTTTTTATTAAATATTTAAAAACATAAAAATTTAGAATATAATATAATATAATAACAACACTTACATGTGAATCTTTGCATACGCAGCTACTGTTAGCCACTTTAATATATTATTATTTACAAACTTTAAACGTTTTGAAGCTATAACTTAATTATATTTATAATTTAATGCATTTCTATCACCTTGACAGGCAAGGACATCTATGTGGACGGTGTCTTCGCGGAACCGATTCTCGGACCCACAATGAACTTTTGGTAATGCTAGATCCAGAAGAGGATGATGAAATTAGTATCGCAGAATCACTCGCAAATAATATCCGCGATATAGATACCGTTATACAGGTAAACCTCGTAATTATTTTAAATCTTGGTGTAATAGCTAGTCTCTAATTTTAATTCAATTTTACATTTTATAAGCATACTCGGAAAATGTAAAACTGATCCCAAGTATGCTTAGAAAATATAAAACTAAATCTAAGTATGCTTAGGAAATATAAAACTGAATCTAAGGAAGCTTATTCATGTATTTAAGTGAAAATTATTCTATTACTCTACCGTATGGAGTAATCCTTGAATTAGAAAATAATTAGCCATTTACAGCCATACACTGCTTGCTTTATTTATTAATGTAAAAACAAAATATAAATAAATAATTTTCAAATACAAGATTTTAGTCCATGCTTCTGAAGCACAGTAATTTCCGCATTATTTATGTCAATTCAATATACATGTGCACAAAACATACTAATAGACTCATTGTGGGTAATATTGAAAAAATCTTAAGTACGTGTCTGGAAATTGTAATGAAAGCAGTAGCCTTGGTCCGGGCTTAAATCAGGAACTCCAGTTTTTTCGTAGTCAACGTGTTATGAGTAGAGGTGTTCTGGTACATGCAATTTCGGGTAGCCAGATAAAAAACCCGACCCGAGACCGATACACGTGTACTCGGTAATGATAGCAATTCTACAATTTACGTCTACCCGATAAAACGCGGATATCCGCAAATTCCGAACTTCCCGCAGAAACTCGGGGTACCAACTTTACCACTTATGTAAACTAATTTTAATAATATATAGAAACTCTGTTACTAGATTATACAACCCGAGTTTATCGCGTAGCACAAGATTGTCGGACAGTTTGAAATTTATTGACAGCCCAACATTTTCGGATAATTTGAGTATTTTCGAATAACCCGAGTATTTTCGGATAATCAAAATAGGTCGGGCCCGACCCAAACTGGGTCCAAAAGACCTAACCCATATTTTCGAGTAGCCACACTTCTAGTTACCAGTTTTTCCACCAAGGAAGTCCGGATGTAAATAAGTGATGTTTGAATAATAGACAAGAGATTTCTGTAAGGAAAGCGTAGTTCTTTTATAAGCTGCTATTGCGGAAGGAATAGCATACCAATGCCAAAAGCTACTTTGTGTTTTTTCTTTCATATTATGTCGTGGAAAAATTATTTTTACATAGCTTGTAGTTCCTTTCTCGATATCGCAAATAATTATTAATCCAAACAGAATTTTTAATGTGTTAGTATAAAAAAAGGTGTAACGGTAAGGTACTGTTTACCTCACCGTTTGACGAATTCGAGCAACACGAGCGAACAGTATCATAATGTTCGCATCGGTTCGAGCCGGCGAGATTCGGCTCGGCTCGGTTCGTCGTGGCTACACGGGCGGGATCGACTTCGCGCGCGAAAGATTCGCGCACGTATCTCATTAAAGAGGTAAGGGGGAGATTCGCGCGCACTAATAGAGTGATAGCCACCTTCTTACGTGAGAGGTGTGATCCCCCCGCGTCCCGTGTTCAGCTTCGCCGTGCTGTGATTTACCGTGAGTTTTGTGTGTGTGCTTCGACTGCAGGCCGATCCTGCATTTGCAGTGAGTGGTGCTACACCGTGCATCTGCCTGCAGCCACGCAACCCCGGTGCACGGGCGAGCGGGCAATCCGTCCGACACCGCAGCGAGAGTGAGAGAGAGAGAAAGCAACCGATCGGCTGGTCGTTGTTTACCAACGACTACAGCAGCGTACAAAGTAAGTGGTACCACTTCACGCGATCGTGTTTTTATTCGCACTTAATCGTGTTGCTTTATACCAGTCCCGTTGACTGGATATATTATTTTAGTTCGCGATATTTTCTTCCCCTCTCTCTACAAGTCGGCCGTTTACCGACTTGTAATAAAAGCGTAGACCACGGCGACAATCAAATATTTTATTTGTTATTTATCTTTATCTTTATTTCAATAAATTCATATTATTATTAGAATTCAATCCGGTGTTCGATTAATTGAGTTTAACCCACGTACGACTCCTTCCGTAATCCTAATAGCTCGTATATTTCTGGTTGACAAGTGCTCGACGCGATATCCCTGTTTCGCGGTCAATTGCAGTTTTGAATTTTACCTGGTTGTTATCTGAAACAGTAACTCGGTTTCAGACTAACATTTAACAGATTTGGTAGAGCGGACAGGTAACCGTCGCCGCATCGTGGGAAAAATATGTTTATTTAAATACGGTAAGTTTAACCGTACCGCTGAGCAGCCGCGATATTAAATTAAACATACGTGCGGCAACCAAACTGTTACAAAGGTTATAAATTACACTATGAATAGTGCTTGTACGGAAAAATGCACTAATATTATTGCTAGTATGAATCATTAAATATTATTAGAAAAATGTTACAACTCGATAGTAGCAGTAATACTAACTTTTAAACCATCTTCACCGTTATAATGATATTAAAAACCGTTGAGATATACTTGAGTTTGTCCTCGAGTAATATCTGAACACATGCATATACACACTCATACACACATGTTTAGTGGCAGTCAGAGGGACGGGTTTTAACAAAATACTATTTTTCATTTTCAAGAGGAAATTGTTAAAAATTGCAAGCAGGGCATGAAAATTTTAATTCTATCATGTTTGGCACATAAGAAAACGTAACACATAAAGGCTCTACATAACATAAACATTCCATCACTCAGTAACCAACGTCGGATCTATTATTGCTAGCCTAGGTGTTTCCTCTTGGTAGAATGTAGCTCTTAAAATCTGATATACACCTGTCTTCTTCTGTCTAGACTCTTAATGTCTGGTAATTGTTGCATAGTAATCTCACAAGGGGAATCTTAATATGGGACTCTCGATCAATAAAACATGAATACAAACTTTTTCACATGCATTAACGGTCGTACTCTAACAAGGGTAAGGAAATAGCCATCTCACTTTACCACCAGCTGGAGTGCGACTTTATCGACCAAAGGCGTAGATTTCTTTTCAAGGCAATATATTTATCATTCCGGAATGAGTATTATTTTACAGGCATTTACGGTCGTATTTCCGAATCAAACTTAACTTAAATTAAAAGAAGGCACTATCTGCTCTTTGGTGAAATTTCCCAGAATAAGGCCCTCGTCAAAAAAGTTATAAGCGTTTCGTTTTTTATTCAGGCATTTAAGGTTGTATTTCCGGACATAAAGTTTAATTCAGGGACCAAAGAATGCGTCGATTAACTGTGCAAATATCATAAGTACAATAATCAGCATCCTTGTAAGCTACTACAACTTACAACTCAGGCCCAGACACACCGAAAACGGTGCAATGTCGACTGATTTCCGACGTAAACAATTGGAAGTATACCTTCTTAACATCTATTTTCAAGAGAAATTTTCCACTATGCAAGAATAATAGCTACTTTCGTCTTTTATGATTACCAGAGTTGTAGACCATTTACTTATACTCGATTCAATTATTTCTATCTCAAACATTTCCTTGACTTCTGGCTACATAAGTCTCTGCTATATAAGTTATGTGCTTCGCTTTATTTAGATGTGATCCTTGTTCAACGTAGCGAAATCATGCACGTTATCTAGTGGTGGTAATAACCTCTTAATTTGCTTTCTTACCCTCTCTCGCTGGTCATCATTAATCTCAATGATACCTGCACCCTGTACAAGAATTTTCATGTCTTTGTCTTAGATGATATCTTTGACGAACGACTTCCACATGCTAGAGAGCTTCGCCAAGTTCAACTTCGATGTTCCCGTCGTGGAGGAAGTCTATGCAAGAAAGTCCAGCAAAATTAGAACTTTTAGTGCTGGTTTTGCAACACCTCACACTATCACCTTGGCTGGTTTCCACTTGTCTGCAGCATTCTGCTACGTCTGCGCCTATGAGTCAAATAATTACGCCAAAGTCAAATAGTACTTTGAAGTCCTGCCCACCAAGATTTACTAAAAAGAACAAGCGGTTGTCGGCGTGCATTCCTACAATTAAGTCTTCAGCTTGACTGTCAGATAGATCTTGAGTCAAACTTGTCTCTATATATATTTTTAGAATGACTCTTGCCTTTCTCTTAAACAATTGAAATTGGCAACGATTTTGCGTTGTACATCACCTGACATAGAGAAAGAGCAGCTTTACAATTACTCAACTGCTTTGTACTTTTAACCTTAATAACAAATTGGGGTAACAATGAGAAACGAATATCATCATTCTAAATTTTGATGAGTTTACGTAGTTGGGATCTTTCTCTTTCGCTTATCATCTCTCTAAGTAAACGTTTGCTTTTAGACCACTTAGTTTCTTTTGTGATCCAAAACCTGATATCTGTTAAGTACCATAATTTGCTTGCTATGTGGCATGTAGACAGATACCGTCTAGGCTTAATCTACACATTGTACTGTTGGAATAGTCAGGGATTTCGGCAGGGAAGGTCGAGAATAAACTCCATTTACACACAAACCACTTAATGCTCAAATTGAATCAACTTTATTTATTCAAATATATGCACCACTGTGCTTCTGTATTACTTTAGAAAAAAATAAAAATATAATGCAAACTAAATTAGGAACTATAACACGCGAGAATGTAGAAAACGGTCCGTGCTCTTGAACGGTCAACCCGAGAGTGACGCACGCTCGTCGCGGTACGAGAGACGGCAATTCTTCGTCTCTCCTTGATAGGTGGCGCTCTCTCCACGTGATGCGGAGCTCGCTGATTATTTGATTCTGTAATCAAATAAATTATACATAGCAATGTTTTAATTTTTAATTTTCTCTGAATTATTTATTTTATCTCTTAATTCTTTATGTATTGGTTTGGGTAAGGATTTAGTTAACATGTCAGCTAGGTTCTCTTTAGTGTTAATGTATTCAACTACAATTTTGTTATCCACTACGCATTTTTTAATGTAGTCCCCATGTGTGTCTGAAATGTGGATTTTATTTCCCGTTTTCTCCCTCGTGTTTAATTTTTCCACTATCTCTGAATAACCATCGTCAAAATCTTTCAACTTATGGGACCCATCCATTTGCGTGCATGTGCCTGCTGACTTGTTGTCACACCACATTTTGACAGGATAGTAGTCTTTCCCTATCATATCTCTGAGAGCTTTATCCAAAGATATAACCTCTTGGCATGTATTGCTCATGGTGATGTACTCTGCATGACATGTTGATGTGGCTACATGTTTCTGTTTATAACTTCTCCAAGCTACTGCATTTCCAAACAGTTTTATGACATACCCTCCCGTTGATGTGGAGTCTGTAATGTCACTGAAACTTGAGTCAGTGTATGCTTCTAAGCTTTCTCCAAAATCTCCGTAACTTAATCCTACTTGCAATGTCTTCTGAAGATATCTGAATATTCTCTTTATATCTTTCCAGTCATTCTCTGTAGGTGAAACTTGTTTTCTGGACAAGTAATTGACTGCATAAGCAATATCGGGTCTTGTTACTCCAGCTAGATATAACAAGCTTCCAATAGCTTCTCTGTATGGTGCTTTGCAAGGCGATGTATTTTCTTCTGAGTTGTTCTTTATTTCTCTTTTCTTCACTTGTCTTGTCACCATAGGTGTGTTTTGAGGTTTACATTCACTCATGTTGAATCTGTCCAGGACTTTCAGTGTGTACTCTTCTTGGTTTAGGTCATAGTTCTTTTTCATCTGTCTCTCTGAATTTTCATATCTAAATATAGGCTAGGTTCTCCTAAGTCGTTCATCTTAAATGTTTTGCACAGACTCGATTTTACTTGTTGTAATTTTTCTGAATCGTTTCCTGCTAGTATGATGTCATCTACATATAGCACTAGAATGAGTACTCTCCCGTTTTGTCTCCAAGTGAATAAATAAGGCTCACTAATGTCTCTTTCTAAACAGAGTTTTCTGACTTTTTCTGTAAATTTCATGTTCCATTTCTTTGGACTTATTTTTAAACCATAAATCGTTTTCAGTAATCTGCAAACTTTCTTTCCTTTGAATTTCTCTGAAATTTCTAATCCCTCTGGAATTTCCATGTAAATCTCTTCAAGTAGTTCTCCATTCAAGAAGGCAGTCTTTACGTCAAGTTGTACTGCTTCAAGGTCATATTTGGTAATCACAGACAGTGCGGATCGAATTACTGCCATACGTGATACTGGAGCATATGTTTCTCTTAATTCGTATTGGTTTTTATCTTTAAAGCCTCGAATGACAAGTCTCGCTTTGTGTTAAACTTGTCCTTCTTTACTTGTCTTTTTCTTAAATATCCATCTGGAATCAATGACATTCGGTTTACCCTCCTCTGAATTTTGTTCTGGAAAATCTACGATTTGCCAAACATTGTTTTCTGCCATTGCTTTTAGTTCTTTTTTAATAGCTTCTATCCAGCTCTCCTTGTCTTGCGAATTCATTGCTTCTCTGAAGTTAGTTGGATCTTGGTTCATTTTAGCTATGTTCGCATATATCATTTCGTCTTCGTCCTCTGTATTTATCTGTACGGTTTGACTGTTATTTGCTCTGTATATAAAGTCTGGATCTCTGAATCGACTTCCTTTAGCCTTTCTTTTAAGAACAGGTCTTGTACTTTCAACTATGTCGTTCGAAGGAGCTTTCCTTTTTCCGGAATTCAATGTCTCAGTATCTGGTCGTTGATTACTCTCAGTTATGGTAACTTCTGAATTCTGTATGTTCTCTATTTCTTTAGAATCTCCAAAACTAATTTCCTTTTGTTCTGTTTTGTTGATTAGATCTTTATAGACCAATTTTTCATTGAATCTAACATGTCTCCATGTAATTAATCTTAATGATTGCGGATGCCATAATAAATAACCTGTGGACGTGTAACCTACTAAAATTGTTTTTAATGCTCTCTGAAAACTTATTCTCTGGAATTGGAATTTTAACGTAAGCTACACATCCAAACCTTCTCAATTCTTTTACATGGCTTTCTTTACTGGGATTTATTTTGGAAAGTGGGGTTTTGAAATCATTACTCTTATGCGGCGTACGGTTGTACAAATGTACTGCAGCTTCAGTAGCTACTGACCACATTGTGTTTGGTAATCCCGAGTCAACTAGTAAGGCTCTTACCTTTATCTGAATTGTTTTGTTGATCCTTTCTGCTGTTCCATTCAACTCTGGAGTGTGTGGTGGTGTAAAGTCACTCGAGATACCTTCTCTATTCATGATCTCTGAAAATTTCCCACCAGTAAACTCTGTACCATTATCAGCTCGTATAAAACATACTTTTTCTTGTTTACCCAGTAAGTTTCGTGTATGTTTGAGATAGTCCATAAGACATTCCCCTGATTCGATTTTGTGTTTCACACCATATGCCCTGGCATATTTCGAGAAGTCATCTATCAAACCTACTATATACATATTCTCACCTGGAAAAGAGGGTGGTGATATTTTACCCATCGTGTCTGCGTGTATTGTGTGAAGTGGTTTCTCTGAACGTTGTCTATTGTTTTTGAATACTGGTTTTTCCATTTTTGCGAGTATACAAGGCTCGCAGTTCATGATCTCTGTATTTAATTTTACATTTCTTAATTCATTTTCATATTTTTTCATTTGTTTCATGTATTCTAAGGAAGCATGTCCTAATCGTTTGTGCCACACCATTCCCAAACTTAGTTTTTGTATGGATGTTGTTGCGTTACATTTCTGAATATCTTCTCCTAATTTTTCTATCTCTGAATTTGAAATTGGGTAGTTTAAATCAAGTATTTTTCTATTTAACCAGTTATCATTAATCTCTGTATTAGTATCATTTTCTTCCGTATTTTCTTTCTCATTCTCCCTCCCAATGTCATACGGACCCTCATTGTCGCTTACCTGCGGTGACCGGTCTGTCTGACATTGCGTATGAAAATTGTCCATTGTAACTAGACTGGCTTTTATAGTGCAACTATCATATTCTGAATCTGACTGATCCGAATGTATAATATTAAATTTAACTATCCAATTAGGCGATTCATAATTCAAAAACAATTTCCTGTCAAATGTTCCTCTCCGGATTCTTTATCAAAAACTTTAAGTATCTTATCGTCAAGATAAATCCCGTATCCCGCTTCTGCAAATTTTTGAAGGGATAAAAGGTTCTCTGAAATGTCTGGGGCCGCTAATACATTTGATAAGAATATATTTTCGCTATTGGGGATTGATATTTCATAGAGGTTCCCTTTACCGTCTATTTTAATATTTGCCTTTTTGCTTTTGTTAGCACTCTTAATTTCCCCTGAGGTTTTGTGAAAGTCTCTTAAAATTAACCCCTTATTTATGATATGATGTGTTGCCCCTGAATCAGCTATAAAATTGATATTAAAATCTGAATGTAATTTTTGGTTGTTACCTTGTGGCGGTGTGTTTTGTCCGTTTTGCGCGACTCTGGCTTTAGCGTATCCGCCGCCTCTTTGGTTTCTTGAATAGGGTTTCCCATATGGTCTCGATTTTCCCTTATAGGACGCGCCTCTTTTTACGAACTTACCACCACCTCGTTTTGTGTTTGTGTAGTGTTGTGTATTTATATTTTTGTTGGTATTATCGTACGTCTGAACTTTGTTGAGGCCGTCTGGTAGTGTCCCATCTTTGCACATCTGTAGCATTTAATTTTGCTCTGTTGGTTCTCTGAGCTTTTGTCATGTCTTTGTCCCTCTGAATTACTTGCCACTTGTGCCCTTGGTGTCTCTGAATTGCTTGTCTTTTGAGCCTCGATCTGTAACAGGCAATTTTTCATGTCGTCAACAGTCATCATGGTCCCGGTCTGACTTCTTACAAGATGTGTCGAGACCAATTCTTTACTGGTCTCACACACAGCCTGATAGAAAATCGCTCTTTTTTCTTCATCTGAAAGATGTGACTGTGGTGTACATGTTTCGTGTTCTTGTACTAAATTGTCGAATCTGTCACAAAAATCTACTACCTTTTCTTTTTGTGTTTTACGTAATGTGTATAGTTTCTGTCTTATAGTCATCTCTGAAATGTTTAACTCTACTCTCTTTATCTCTTTGACTTTTTCAATTCTTTTACTTGGTTCAGTTATATTTAATTATATTTTATGATAATGATCTTCTAAATGACTTATAATTATGTCTCTTACTAATTTCTTATTTTTTAACATTTTCTCTGAACTATTGTTATCAAATTTCTCTGGACTGTTTATGTAATCGGCTAAGTCATTTGAAGCTAATTCTGAATTTAATGAATCTAGCCAAAGTTCTAGATTTCCCTTAACTTTCAATTTGTAATCTCTTTTGATATTAATTTTGCTAGATGTAATTGAATTTTGCAAATTCGTTGTTAAATTATTGTGAAGTATCAAATGTCGTATTAATATTTTGAAAAGTCTCACTTAATTGTGCTAACGCTGAATGTTATCTGTCTCTGTATTTTTTTGTCTTTCTAAACTTTGTCTAAATTGGGTCTCAGTATGTGTGTGCATGTTCAAAGTGTTTTGTGGTTCAATTCGTGTTGAGTCAAATTGAGGAGGTGGTATTCTCTCTGGTACCTCGTTGATGCGTAGCGTCAGATTACGTATCTCTATCGGGCACGTATCGATTACACCATTTTCCGTTTTACATCATCAATCAACTCCTTCTGATTTTGAAGTAACTCCTGAAGTGAGTTGTTCATTCGCTCGAACTGCTCTCGCTGTATTTGCATGCAAGTTATCAGCTCGTTGATAATTGCTGCCGATGGTGTTGGCGAGTCAATTACAGCGATCGTCTCTGTAGTTTCGTTCTCTGTATGTCTGAACTCCTCTCCTTGGCTTTCGTTAGTTGCCTTTTTGTCGATTTGACTTCTGGTGTTCTCTGAAGTGTCTGACATTCTGAATGAAAATATTTTAGTTAGTTATATTGAATATTAAAGTACTACAATTAATATTCAGTGATCGTTATACTGGTTACCACGATACTGTACTCCCTCCCAACCGATTAGCCATATACTGGTTTCATCATTACTTTAGGGATGGGGGCGGCCGCGTACATATAACATAGTTCCATGGTATTGATCATGCTTTATTTGCAGTGGTTTTTCTCTTAATTATCAATTTGTCTTGATTATTTAATTAAAACACAACCTCTTTACTGTTTAATTAAAAACACAATCTCTTTAATATTTAATTAAAAAAAAACTCTCTTTATTATTTAATTTAACAACACAATCTCTTTATTATTTAAACTCTTTCTCTTTTGATTAATTTATTCTCTTAATTATTTATAATTCTGTAGTTCACTTCTGTATTTATTTCTGTTCAAAAACAAAAAAAACTCTCTTTATTTTGATACCGCTTTTATTTACTCACTGCATATAAAGCTTATATTTAGATATGTGTATATATATATATATATATATTTCTGTGTATTGTTTATTTTTAACTAGTATCGTGTTTTATACGTATGTAAATACGTTTCACGTCTATTCGAAGTATACGGTACCTTGCGTTGTCTGTACTTGTGCAAAAACAGTTTTCATAAACCGACCAAGTACTACTTGTATCGGCTCTCAAACGAACAGCGTCCCGTACGATGAGAGAGAATCACCTATTCTCATGTACTTTTGTACGCGACACACACTCAGTAACCGCACTCGCGTCGACGGGTCACGAATATTGCGAGAGAAACGCCGTTGATCAAAATTGTAAACAAACAACTCGCTTGTAATTGCCCGCATACTACGCTTTTCTCGAAATTGACCTCTGAAACGTTCGTATTCAAACGTATTTGCATGCACTGGCGCGCCGCGCGTTTCTCGTAATCGGCGTCTGAAATCTTTCTCACATCAATTCTGTATATTTCGCGTTTCCCTCTTTTTTTTTTAGTTAAGCTTTATCATAACTAATAAAAAAACGATACTTTATATATTACACTTCTTTGAATTTCACTTTGAATCGCACGATTTTTCGCTCTTATTTTCTCTGCTCTTCGCGAACCTTTGTATTTCAATTTACCACTTCTTTGTATTGTCTCTGTATATAACTTACTTGGCTCTGTAATTTCTCGACGATAAACTCAATCAGCAAAACACCTCGTGTGCCTCAGGTCTCGAACTGCTCGTCACCTGCGTGCCCTGTGCCCGTAGCCTATTCACCTGCGTGCTGTGTGCTCACAACCTGTTGGAATAGTCAGGGATTTCGGCAGGGAAGGTCGAGAATAAACTCCACTTACACACACACCACTTAATGATCAAACTGAATCAACTTTATTTATTCAAATATATGCACCACTGTGCCTCTGTATTACTCTAGAAAAAAATTAAAATATAATGCAAACTAAATTAGGAACTATAACACGCGAGAATGTAGAAAACGGTATGTGCTCTTGGATGGTCAACCCGAGAGTGATGCACGCTCGTCACAGTACGAGAGACGGCAATTCTTCGTTTCTCCGTGTTAGGTGGCGCTCTCTCCACGTGATGCGGAGCTCGCTGGTTTCGCTCAGCCAACATGTACTCAATCTGTTTCTTTGTTGAAGGTCGTCCCACATTAATAATATTTTGTGTACCTACAAAATTTTTTTATTTTATCGAGAATTGACATTAAGTTGTGAAAGGAGTTCCATACACAATCAGTACTTTGCAAGCACTCGAAGACTAGCTAGAATTACATTTCTCGTTCTTCTTGTTCTTCTTCTTCAACATCTTCTTCGGTCGACAAGACGGTAGAGATTTTGTTGAGACTTCCTTCCTAGAGCGAGTACTTTGGTACCGATCAGATGATAGACTTTTATTATTCCTCTTTTTCTCTATCCTCTTAGAAGTGGATGTTCTACTAAATTTTTTAATTCGAGTTGTCACTCGAATTTTCTGGCATTTACACATATCTGCGTAAAGAGTTTCGGTCGTTAGGTTTGTTATAACTAACCATCATCTGACAAATACTCGATTAATCATATTCATATTGATGATTAGTTGCGATCATTAGAGGCAAACTTTAACATAGTGGCTAATATATTAATCACCTATGTGGACGTCGTCTTTTTTGAAGTTTCGAGTACAAAATTACGGTTTTTGTTACATTTTTGTAAATGTACTCAAGCAAGGATACTAATAGTATTAGAAAGCTTGTAATTTTGATTTGTTATTTGTTATTTTGATCATATAAATAAACAAATGCTTAAAATAAGTGTTTGTTTTACAAAAAATGTATGTTTTATTTATTTATTATTAACTCCAGACAGTACAATATTTTACAATAAATGTATCTTATAGAGGTGCACACTGCACCTGTACATAGGAGCCGGAGAACTTAACACTATATCCTAATACTAAATTAACCTAATACTATATTAATAAGAGTTTTGCAACTTAATTAGTATAACTAGTATACTGTTTAGTGCATCACTCTTATACATTTTTTTTAAACACTTTAAATTTAAATGCTCATATTATTGTTTAATATTATTACTTGTTTAAACATTTTTTCCTTATTTTTCACCAAAATCTTGTTACCATGGTTCTAGCAGTTGTGAACGTTTCTGTTGTCGCATTTCTGTTTCTTGCAAAAATAATTTTCTCGATGCTGTTTAGTCTTGCAGGGCAAGTGAGTCCAACCGTACAAATGACTCTGTAATGTGGAAACATTTCCTGATGTTGTTTTGAAGAATCACATTTAAATGCTGATGTAAATACTATATCATATATACCTACTAGATCTTTGTATTTAGGCTGCTGTTTCAGTGGGTAAACAGAATTTGTAAAAATTTGTTTTCCTCTTATTCCCCTATCAAAATAAAAAATTGCTTTATTCGATCCAATGTAGTTTAGATCTCCATAGGACATGCGGTAAGAGTTAACTTGCTGTAATTTCTTCCCTGGTGTATTAGTGACCTTCATATTTGTGGCATTATCTTCAGCCATTTTGTCTATTTTAGTATATACTGATTCTATAGAATCATATTTTTCTTTTACAACTTCATCTTTAACTTAATTACATTCTAGCGTTTCTTTTACAAAACTTATGCATTTAAAACCAGGAACTACTCGATTAATTTTAGTTTCACAGACCTTATCAAATAGATGTTTTTTGTCTTTTTTCACTGTTTTATCCGGTATAGCTTTTTGTTTATCACTCAAACTCACCGCGTCCTCTGCACATGAAACTGCAACTGAAAGTTTATATGCCTCTTCAAGAAAGTTCATATTAATTACTTCAGTTGCAATTAGAATTAAATTGCTGATATTTTCTGTTTTTTCATTTTATTGTAGTTGTAATCAGATATTCTGCGATGCGATCCTTTGTAGTACTTGTTACCTTTACCATTTGCGCATACATATGTTCTAACATTAAGTAACAATTTGTCAAATACTGCCGTATCCTGTAGGACTTCCAATGCAGGATTTATACATCTAACAAATTTATTATTTTTATCTGTTAAAAATGAATTAATTATTGAATTGTTTGCAAGTACCTGATTTTTTTGACTAATTAACTTACAAAACCATATATTTATTCGAGTGCAATCACTTTTTACTGAATTATTCATACTAATTCTTTATACGTTCAATCAATTATGTAATTATCTCTGACTTTTTTGTTTTTCCCCAGTTTTTCATTTATAATTTGCCATAGATTTTTTGGATTGCTAGAATTTTTTTCTATCTGTTCATTTTTATATAATTTTTTGGCTTTGTTTATAATTTTATCTAGTACTTTAGTATAATTTCTATAGTACAACTTATTATCTAAGCTAGGATTTTTTTTACAAAATAAATATAAACTTTCTTTAGTTTTACAGGATATCATTATTACACTTGTAATCCACCTATTTCTAGGATTTAAATTATTCTTATTTTTATTTATCTTTATACTCTGTTTAACTTTATTTATACAATTTTGGATTTTTTCAATTAGAGAATTTGTTGCTATATTTGGATCCTGCATATTTAAAATTTATGTCCAATTTTCTTGTGAAATATATGAAAGCTAGACGCTTCTACATTCTGTACACGATCGTTAAATGTTTTAAAAAAGAGACGACTAATTTAGAAGTTACTATAAAAATAAATTTTAGCCAACTCGGTAAAGTTACGTGAATTTTTCGATTGATTTATTTACATACATACTAACATAGTATATAGATACATGCACACATAGATTTTTAAAAACGTTTAATAATACATTATGCGACAATTACATTTCGCATGCGTAGTGTATATTATTTTAAGTCGTGTAAAGTTCGAATATAATTTGATTAATATACTAATATATAACAGCTAATATGAGTCGAAAGGGGGTGCAGGGAGAGAAACCCGCGCTAGGAGGTTTGGAGGGCGAAGCCCCCCGATTGTAAAATATTTACATATAAATCTTAAAACTAAAATTAAACAATTATTATATATTTCAAAAATCGTGCGTAATTTTATAGTCTGCTTTACGCACGCGTAGTATATATTACTTTACCTTACATACTTTTGGAAGTAGCGAAAATTGTAACTTTAATAAGTTATCTTATGTTATTTGTAATTTATGTTTAATATTGTTTGATTTAAAAAATTGTATGTTAAGATTTAATTTCAAATATATATTTGAAATACACATGATTTTGAAGCATTATATTTATGTTTTCTACACAAAAAATTTCATTAATATAGATTTTTTGTAAATATCTTTCGCGTTATGTTATAGAGCACTTTCCGAACACAAATGCGTACGGAAAAAGGATCTTTCCGCACGTCGTGAGGAAACATTACTTATTTTACCAATTGTTTATAGTACTAGATTTTTCGCAATGTTGATATATTTATGTATGAGGAACATATAATGCCTAGAAGAGTACACATCAAATACATGCATATTACTTTTGACCTATGGTATTATATACAATAAAGAGAACAATAAAATTGTATGTGATACAAATGTTTTAATATTAATTGTTTACTATTAGGCAATATATTCTTACAAGCAGAAGGTACAAATTAAGATTATATTTCTTATTAAAGAATCTGATATGCTGACGAAGCTGTAGCTAAGTAAAAATATTCCAAAATTTCAAAACGAATGTGAAGTTAATTAATTACATCGCCTTCATGTTTCACAACTTCTAGAAATCTATCGGATGGTTCCTGCTACTATTATTCAGGTTTCCATCCTGATACATACACTTATTAAATTGTCTTATTTCATCCAGTGCCTGATAATTCAGCTATCTTAAGTAATTAGCGCGCCACGTGCGGCATTAAGGCCGACGTGAATCGCCGGTTTAGAGCCCTAGATCGAACGCGTCGCGAATCCACTAGAGCCCCTTCGCGTCTTGCATCGCTATCGCGCTTCGCACTCGCATCGTTTGTGAGTATTGGATAAAATGCCTGATTCAACCATTCAACTTTTATTCATTTTCACAAAACTCGAGATTTTTGGCCCAATAATTGCGACGCTACTTTTCGTCGGCAGAAAAATTTATTAAATTAACGAACCGATGTTCCGTCGTAGCGACGTCCAAAATGGCTATATCGCCAATTTATATTTGATTGGGCACCTGGCGATATTAATAACGATATTATAAAATTAACAAAATAACAACCCAACAACACTTCTCCCGATTCCGCGTCACAGAGGGAATCCCGACGACTATCCACCTCAGAACTGGCGGCTTTTAGAGTAAAGGGAATACTTTCAAAAAAACATTCACAAATTCAAATTTGAAACCACAACAATCAATTTATTTGATAACATAATAATATGTATATTTTAGAAAATTCCGACACCGACTACAATTGATAACGCGATTCGCGACCGACAAGCACACCCGTAAGACGGACGGGTAGCGAGTAATCGAGACCGGCTTCTTCATCCGGCTCGCGGCGTGACTTGATCCTTCCCGAAAATAAGGAATTTCCTCCCCATCCTATCGCTATCTCTATCTGTCCTATTACTCCCTTATCTACCGGCGTTGATTAGGATGGCTGATTGCGTGATCGATACGAGTAGTCGGCCTTGATCTTATTTCCGTCAAGGCCAACTAACCAATAATAATGGTTCACGTCACCACCAACCCATTAATTATTGGTTGGATCACGCAACCAATCATCCCTGGCATTCGGAAGACGCGCAATACAAATATAAAATTACCATATCTGTAACCCAGCAAATAAATACTACTAACTATTCCCGACACACTCATACTTCAATTAAAAATTGATTTAAATCTCTTTTTACAGTTATATACATTTTAAAAATTCATTACGACTCGCCCCTAACTCTGTCGATGCATCTACATATTTTAATCAATTAATTACCGGCGCGGAACAATTAAGCAATTACTTAAGCTTTCCATACTGCCGGTGTATACCCACATCTTACAACCGGCGAGTATGTATAAATACATGAAATGGCCGTTGTGGCTACCTGAAAAGAGAGGGAAGATACTACTTTAGCACGATAAAAAGAGATAGAGAGGGCTTATGACGACCGGTCGTCACAAGCTCTTTGAGAGTAAGCGAGATACTCTTATGTTATTTAGGTCATTGGTTGTCATAACGGTCTTTTCACGCGTTTACGTGCGCACGCTATACAATAGTATATATACGTGTATGTGTGTGCGCGCGCCCTATATGTCTATTCTAGTATGCCGCGGTATACTTTAACAAGCATACATTAGGTATACGCAGCCTTACTCTTCTCGCGCGCTCTCTCCCACCACCCCATCGACCGTCGCTCACTTGAACCCCGTGCGCAACACTCTCGTTTCTCGAGTGATCTCCCCTTTCCCGCACACCTCGCCTAGTGCCGCACGATCGTCGGTGCCGCATTCCCCGGTATTCGGGTGTAAGGTGGGGATCACCCGTGCTCCCTCATGTAATTGCGCAAGGTGTTCGAGCGCGCGCGCACCCGTGTTGAGGTTAGGATGCCGTCTAACCTCCTGTCGTGTTTATATCGGCATCGGGTACGCCAGATATCGTGGGACGACCTGGGCTCGGTCCTTGTCCCACGATACCTCTTGGCCGTAGTCTCGGCATACCCTTCCATTGGGTATCGGGTGTGCGATTTATCCGCTCCGTCGCTATAACATACCCATACCGCGGGTATTAGTGTTTTCAATAATAAGTGCATCGGTGCACTTCAGTCTGCCGACAAGGGATTCGCTACCTGCGACGTGATCACGATCTAAGTGTTTAATTAATATATGCACATGACTTGTAAATGCAAGTCATGTGCATTTACTGTGCGTCGTACATTTTTACAACGTTAAATATTACATAGTATAATATACATCATAAGAGATAATAATAAAAACATGACTTCAAATTATGTGTTTATTATCTTCGCCTTCGAATCATGTCACAAATCATACACATTGCTATATATTTAATTTTATTTTTTTTAAATTTTTGTGTACAAATAATACATTTTGATTTATTACGAAAAACGTGAATTTTAATACTTTTTCATGTATTTTATCGTTTTTCTATGTTTAGCTCCAAAAATATTATTCTGAGCGTTAAGTGTATAATAACAAAAGGCTTTGTTATTTTAAGACAAACATTTCGTCCGTATAAAGTTTTTATGTAGGATTAATATATTTCAAAAAAATGGTACATAACCGTTTCTATATATCTGGAAATTGGACCATTATCTAATTATATTATGACAAAGTTACTCTGCAAATCTCAGCTAAATCAGTCAAAAATTGACTTACAAGGGGAGTACTTGAGGTCCGGGAAACGAATCTTACTCTAAGTTTGGTATGTCTTTTATAATATAAAAATATGAAGAAAGCTAAGTTTTCTCTTGACAATGGCCACTTTTACGAAAGTTCTTTGATATTTAATAATAACTAGCAACAAAATTACAACGAAAATTACGTCGAAATTACACTACATATATACTTATTTTTTTAATTTTTTTTTAATTTATAATTGTACAATTTAATTGAATAAAAATGTAAAATATAAAATAATGTGTAATTAATTAACCTAGTATTCAGTTACAATCAATTTTTTTAGTCAATAAAATAAAAATAACAGTATATTATATTTACAACATTGTATATACTTATTTAATCTTAGTCAATTACACAAAAGTTTATAGATACTGAACATATTTCTACATAATACTGAAACAATTAAAAAAAATTAAAAATAATCGACATGATAAAACTTACACTGGAGTAAGGAATTTTAATTTTAATTTTTAATGTAATACCAAATGTAATATTAAAAAATACAATTCCTGTAGATGATGTCCAGGACAACGGACACATCGTCTACTGGAATGTCCACTGGATATTACACGTGGATATGGAAAAAAATGCAATTCCTGTAGATGATGTCCAGGTGGTCAGGATGACCTCCAGGACGACGGACACATCGTCTACTGGAATGTCCACTGGATATTACACGTGGATATGGAAAAAAAATGCAATTCCTGTAGATAATGTCCAGGTGGTCAGGATGACCTCCAGGACGACGGACACATCGTCTACTGGAATGTCCACTGGATATTACACGTGGATATGGAAAAAAATGCAATTCCTGTAGATGATGTCCAGGTGGTCAGGATGACCTCCAGGACGACGGACACATCGTCTACTGAAATATCCACTGGATATTCCATGTCGAGCATACATACATACACACGTCATAAATATTTATATATATATATATATTATATTATATAATAACTTTGTTTGAGGGTTCGAAATGTGATCTTAAAATTTTGGTCTTAAAATTTTGAACTGAAAATTTTCCTTAGCTAATTAATATATAGGTGATATCAGTAAGAATTACTTCCAATTTGATTGCTTATAACTCAAAAACAAATAAAGATAGGTTCTCAAGCCAAAAACCAGAAGAAACTTGAGTCCAAGTAGATATGAGTTGAAAAAAAGAAGTTTAAATCGCTAAATTTGGAGTGAATGTATGAAGAAATCAAGAAATTAAAGATTATTAGGCCAAAAGAAACAATAATTTTTTTTTTACTTATTTTAACGTCGCTTTTTTTATGCTCCCAAATCGGTGCTAATCAGCGACGGAGGTCATAAGATATCTTGGTGAAGAAACAACTTGTTGAAAATACATTCGTCAGTGGTGCTTGTATCAATCGTCCGGGGCCGGGAATCGTACCTGGGACCTCCAGATTACGAGCCCGACGCCCTACCGACCGAGCCATCGCAGGCCTCTACAACAATGAATTTTTCATATTTAATTTTGGTTAAAGTTTCTATTCTAATATCACCCCCATTTCTATTTAAATACCGATAAATTTTTAGTTAGAGTTAGTATGATGTCAGAACATTCTATTGTATTAAGTGTTTTATGCTAGAGTGAATTACTAACGACTATTAATACAAATAATTATTTTGAATTGTCGATTGTCTTTAATAATTAAATGAAAAGGAATTCTAGTAGGTATGTCTCTATATTATTAAAAAAACTTCTCCACCGTTTCCGACGCCGCCGAGTCAGTAAACAATATATCATAATACTAATTAATGTATTGCAGGCTGTTTGCATTATTTCCAGGATTTTTGAGAAATCCAGAAATTCTTAAAGTATTTCAGATATTTGAAATAATTACGCGATTTTTCAGAAATTCCGGGATATTTGCATTAATTACGGGAGTTTTTGGTCATTCCGGGATATTTGCATTAATTATAGGATTTTGGAAATTCCGGGATATTTTAGCATTAATTTCGGAATATTTGCACTAATTACTGTATTGTCTTGGAAGTCCGTGGATTTGCATTAATTAAGAGATTATGGAAATGACGGGACATTCTTGCATTAATTACGGGATTTTACGTGAATTCTGGGAATTTTTAAGGTATTTCGGGATATTTATATTAATTATGGGATTATTTTAGGAAATTTAAAATTCTTACGGTATTATGGAATTTTTTGGGAATTCTGGGATATTTGCAACTCTTACGGGATTATGGGAATCTTGGAATATTTTCGATAATTACTGGCTTATTGAGAATTCCGGAAATTTTTAAGGTATTTCGGAATATTTAATTATAGGATTTTTTGGGCATTTTGCAATATTTGCATTATTGCTGGTATATTGCAAAAATCCGAGATACTTTTATTTATAGCTGGATTTTTTTGGGAATACTAGGAATTCTTAAGGCTGTGACATTGCAAATGCGGTTGCAAGTCACATAATTATAGAGTTGCAAGCTTAGTATACGGAGTAAGTATTTTTGAATAATAGGAGGGATTCGGAACCCTCGAAGTGCACTCGAGAACCATCACACATACTATTCTTGGTGACAATTAATGAATCCATATCCTATAGCCACCCGAGTCATATTTTCTCCCTCTAGGATCCTTCCAGTTTCCTGACATCTAAAGGAGCTTGCCGCAGCCCATAGAGGATGAAGCCGAAGAGTATATCACCACCCAAAAGCCTTAAAAAAGAGACGTACATGTTGTCAAACTCCATCCACGAGTTTATGGAATACCTGTAAAGTTATTTAATATATCAGATGATCTAGTATAAGAAGATGAGGACGAAGTGCTTATATAAAACATATAAGTACCCTAGGTAACACATAGGAGTAAAAGAAAGGATGGAAAGGACAGCCAGTTTGGAGGATGCGAAATGCTGTTTTGGTACATAGAAACTTCAAGAAAGTCTAAGCTTATCTGCTTACTCTATGCGGTTGTTGGACTTCTATGTAGATGGTCGTTCCTAGTGTTAGCAGCTATTCGTCCAGATATGCAGGTGGTGTCCAAGGAGGTCCATAGAAGATCTACGAGTTCAACAGCTACACCTGAAACAAAAGGAAAACTTTACGAACTCTATTAGATCGATATTGAGTTATTAAGGAACAACTAATAATGTACCTCGAGCACTCCCGTTGAACATCATCGCCAGGAGAAAGACGTTAATACCGGCACATCTAGTCCTGTCCGTGAGAGAGAGAGAGAGAGAGAGTGAGATGGGAAGAGAGATAATATGGCGTCGTACCCATGATTATTACGATACGTGCGGGCGGCATTTCTTTTGCAGATTCTCGCGCATCGGATTTTGGTGCCGTGTGCACGACTCGAGAAGGGACTCACGATCGGGACTTCCAACAGAGAGAGCGACTCGACTCAAGAGGCGACACAACCCTTTTTCTCGTCTCGCGTCCGTCCGAGGATTACGATTGATTAGTTTTTACCTCGTGGAGTGTTAGAAGCCACGGCAGATTTCTGAGTGTGAGGTGAGCCTGATGCCCTTCTCCGGTTAATTCCCAGCTTCCCCTAAAGTGTATGTGTATGTCGCGGAACGGATAGTTGTACGGTGCGGACTCTTACTTAGTTACCTGAGCGCGCTAATAGTGTCCATTCGGAGCGGTATCGTCTACCTGACTTTGTTTACGTGAGCAGCTGAAACCTTTCGTGTATATACTATCCCTACTCAAATCTATTCATTCGTGACCCCTTATTTTTCGAAAGATACCTGTATATTTGAATTTCAAGCAAGTAGCAACCTATATTCGTCGTGTTTGAAATCTGTAAGCATAAACATCTGTGCTCGCGATTGTCGAGATGGACAAGAAAACCATCCATCAAAAAGAAAACTGGAGACGTCCAGGTTCAAAACCGAAAAAACGTAAATTTCACGTGTTCTTCCAAATGTCCATGAGGCAAACACAAGTGATGCTAGTGCAGAGAAGCTGAACAAATCGAAAGATACGAGTTTCGACATGCCTGTAGATCAAATGTTAGAGTACAGCATCAATACATTTTTGCCTGGTTTTTCCTTCGTTACAACAGTTTTTGAAATGTAAAGTGTGTAATAACGATGTCACATTTACTAACTATAGACAGCGAGGGCCCGGTTTTAAAATTTGTGTTACTTGTGAGTGTGGAGAAATAGTACATTACGATACAAGTGCGCAAAATAGGTGATTCCCACACGAGTCGGATTTGCCGCTCGATCGAAGCGAGGGTATGCATTAGCTGAGTTTGGTAATTTAGTATGATATTTTAAATTGTACGTCTCTTTTCCATGAAATATCATTAAAAAGCATGAAATATATGTAAAATGGTCAAAAAATAAGTTTATATTCTAAGTTGTAAATAGATTTATATTATATTCTAGTTGATTTGGCTCGGCTCGGTTCGTCGTGCCTACACAGGCGAGATCGGCTTCGCGCGCGCACCTGAATTCATAGGCAAGGGAAAGATTTGCGTGCGCGATCATGAGAGATATAGCCGCCTTGATACGCGACAGGTGTTGTCCCCCCGCATCCTGTGTTTTAGTTTCGCTGTAATCATTTTGCCGTGGTGTTCGTGAGTTTTGCCGTCGGAAATCGACCTGCAGCGACGCAAACTCGGTGCACAGGCGAACGGACCACTCGTCCGATACCACAACGGGAGCGAGTGAACGAGCGAGTGAGAGAGAGAGAGAGAGAGAGAGATTGATTGAATAGACTTTATTTATGCCTAGGATAATTTTATCCTTAAGGCAAGTATCAAAAGTTACATAACAATAAAAATACTAAAATAAAAATATTATAGAAAAAACGCAACCGTATGCATAATCGCAAATATTAATAACAATGTAAAATAAAAGCAACGCAATATATAAACAATATAACAATATATACAGCAAGATATATGAAGGACATCAACAAATAATAGGGTGTGTAGCTATTATGTTAGATGGACGCATGAATACAATCGCAATAATACAATTACAATAAATCAGCGATACTATTAATAATACTAAGACTAAAACTAATACTAATACAAATATAAATGTTTGAAAATTAAAATTTATGCCCGCACGACTACACTGATCACAGGCTAATGTGATACTTGATCAATTAGGTAACTACGCAAACTAATCCTAAACTTTCTTACATTTGAGATCATTCGCAACTGTGAGGGCAGCGAGTCCCATAGGTTCATTGCTTGCAGAGCAAAAGATTTTTGGTACGTGGTGGTAAATGCCACAGGACGTTCAAAGTTAGATTGTTTAGCCCTCGCTGATCGACGCAACTCTTGACTAGGCGGTGGGAGAAGGGCGTGAAGGTAGTCAAGTTTACCTGTAGTGAGGACCTGGTAAGTCAATACCGTCATGAAATACTCGTGCCGCTTAGATGCTGTGAGCCAATTTAGTTTAGCGTAAAAGCAGTCAAGTCTACTGTCCTTGCGCAGACGAAAGATATATCGTACACAGATATTCAGCAATCTCTCCAATTTGACATTTAAATAATCAGGTAAGTCGCAATACACAGTACAGGCATAATCAAAATGCGGCAGAACAGGGGCTGTGACCAGCCTTTTTTTCATATTTTGCGAAAGAAAATTACCTCGGTTTCTTAGCCTATGAAGAACTCCGTGAACTTTGGAAATGATGCTGGACACATGGCTGTTCCACTGCAAATTCTCGTTTAAAGTAACGCCTAAGTTGCGCACAGAGCTAACTATCTCGATTTGTTGACCATCGATTACGATAGGGAGTAAGGCATTTTTATTTATAAACCTAAGCTGTTGAACGGAACCCAGCATTAAAACTTTGGTATTAGAGAAATTTATGTCAAGGCCGTGAGTACTCGCCCATTGAACCACTCTTGTACCATCCTGAATCAATCTATCGATACAAGCATCACAATCACCAGGATAACAATGTAAGTACAATTGTAAATCATCCGCGAATAGCATACCTTTGGTATAAAGTAATTGACTCACAATCGAATTAATAAAAATTACAAAAAATATTGGTCCAGGTGCCGAGCCTTGCGGAACCCCAGAAGATGTTTCTAAGAACTGTGATGGGTCACCCTCGGCGTTAATGACTGCTTGCGATCGACCAGACAAATACGAATGAAACCATTTAATCGAAATATCATCAAAATTTAGCTTCTTAAAGGTTCTCATAAGTTCAACATGGTTAATTGTATCGAAGGCCTTTTTAAAATCGAAAAGTAACAAGAAAGTTACCATACCTTTCTCAATTGCTTCACGTACATCATCAGTAACCTTAATAAGTGCTGTTTGAGTACTATAGGAGCTACGAAAGCCAGATTGCAGAGGTGACAGAATATTATTTTCTTCAAGATGTTCCGTGACTTGGCGAGTAATTAAATAGTCAAAGACTTTCGCAAAATGTGCAAGATTCGCAATTGGTCTCGTATCGGAGGGCGACACAGGGGTGGCAATTTTATTAAGAGGAATAATTAGAGCGCGCTTCCAAATTTCAGGATAGATACCAGATTTAATCGACAAATTAAATAACTTAGTAAGAGCAGGCACAATCAACGGAAAAACATCTATGAAATATGGCAGAGAGAGACCATCCAAACTACGGTTCTTGGCTTTACGCAGACATACTCGTAAGGCAATCATTACTTTATCAGGAGAAGTTAGCTGTAATGAGAACGGTGGATACTCAGAAATAATATGAGAATTTATAATTTAGTCTAATTGATCAAGAGTGCAACTAGGATGGCGTTGATTAATAGAAGAGTAATGAAGTACCAATTCTTGGTCTGAAAAAAATTTTAGAGCAGAATTTGCTCTCGGTTTAGAAATACCTAATTGTCGCAGAATTCGCCAACACTGAGCCTGTCCCGGGGCTTTTTGCATCTGTTTTTCGTAATAATCATCGCGAACAGACTTAATTTCACGCTTGATATCACGCCTAAGGAACTTATAAGCTACTAACAAAGATCTATCGTTCAAACGTTTAGCTCTCTTATATAATCGATCGCGCTCATGACATTTTATTTTCAAAATGCTCGTCATCCAGGGAGCAGTACGTGAGCGTACCAATCGAGAAACTATCGGAGCATGTATATTGAGACCAGAGATAAGAGACTCACGCACACAATCCAGAAACGAATCAACTGTCCAAGAATCATCTTGAATGTCGCATAAGCTATCAAGATCATTTCTCAATGCTGTAGCAAAGTCGGATGCAACAAAATATTTAAAATCTCTGAACTGATGTGTCTTGCGCTCGTTAGACAACGATGGCAGACTATAATCAATAGACAAAAAGTCATGACCATTAATAAATGGACTCTCCGATTGTTTTTTGGCCACAACCTTATCCATTGAATCAACTAAAATAATATCAAGCCACGTGTCAGAGTTATCGCGATGATGAGTGGCATTAAAAGGAACTAGATTTAAAGATGATTCACTGATAAGACTTTTAAGATGAGTGCTGTAATATTCATCTGTTAGCAGGTTAGAATTTAAATATCCAGCGATAATAATATTATTATATAAATGAGAGCAATCATCAAGCGTATTAAAAAATTTTGTCAAAACATGACCCTTAGGTCGGCGATATACCGAAGCAAACAGCATTTTATTATTATTAACAACTAACTCTAACTATAAATATTCAGTGTCATTTACACTAAGAATCTGCGGAGCATCCAAAATTATAAACTTAATACTATCGCGAATATAACATGCAACACCGCCACCCTGCATAAATTCACGCTTCCCAGTGGTTGAGGCTAAACCACGATCATTTCGCACTAAAAAATAACCGTTTATACTAAACATAGCGCTAGGACGATTTGGGGTTAACCAAGATTCCGAGATAGATAAAACATCCACATTATCGGAAAATAGGAACGCTTCAATCTCTGCATGGTGATCCATCAAGGAATTTACATTAACTTGTGCTACACGGATAAACGTATTAGATTTATAATCAGTAACCCCAATATTAGGCGCCTTCAACGACAAATTTAAGTTAGAGTTAAGGTCACGAGGCAGTCACAGAAGCTTGGAGAGATCAGCCTCTGTCGCAATTAAAATTTTCTCTGAGCTATCATTCTTTCTAACATAAATCTTACTATCGCGCGTCCAAATATATTTATAATTAAGTGGCTCTAATTTCGCTTTTACAAGTAAACGCAGTTCATAAATTGCAGGCGGCAGCATTTCATATATATTTATAGATATATTGGCGACATTACCTGCCTCACTAGTAAGACTACCAAATTTAATATCACCAAATTTACGCTTGGCCTCGAAAACAAAATTTCGTACTTCACTAGTCTTAAATCTAATAATAAAATTTTTCAATGCCATAGAATTAGATTGGGCTGAGGTAGAGGCCGAACCTGTCACAAAAGAGCGAGTTTCAAGGATGTCTGAGCAGAGGTCATCGAGTTTTAATACTCGTAAAATGCGCTTGGATAATTCACCGAAAGAGAGAGTGCAATCTGCCGGTATGCCAGTGACTTTGATTTGAGTATTCGGAGTCGCCCTAACAAATATATCTCTTAATTGCGCGTTTTGAGTACGTAACTCTGCATTTTCAGCTTCCAAGGCAGTGATGCGATCATGATAGATATCAAGCCTATCGGTAATACCATCCAAGCGGTCATTAATAGAGTTTGTACTCTCTCGACCAATTCTCACCAAGTCGCTGTACACATAAGCTAATTGCTGCGAATGATTCATCAAATCCCATCCCTCTGGTAAATTCATAATGCCAGCACCGTCGTCAACACTGCGTAGTGAAGAATTTGTAAGGGAATTATAAGGCAAATTTAAACTAATGTCTCGCGCTGAGTCAATAAGCGAATGTCTAGCTGAAGACGAAGTAGATGCTGACAAATTTGAATTTAAATTCTTCAAATAGGTTACACGATCAATAGTATCGCTTAAATTATAATTACAGCACAAATCTGACGGCTTATTGCGCAAAAAATGAATAGAACACTTTGAATGAAATACTTTACCACATTCGGAGCATACTTTAACTAACGTAGCAATATTTTGGGTACAACGAGAGCACTTTACTACCTTAGATTTCAAATTACTATACATCTAGACATTAATGCGAGCCAACATGCAAAATTTAGCAATTAAATAGCAATAACATAACTCAAACTCAATTTAACTACAAACTAAACGCTAGTACACTAAAAGTGCAGCACAATTTTGCATACACCGGATAATGATAAATAAAAAATTTTCCGATCGCAGCGCAATAAACTTAAGTAAAATATAAGTATAAATATAATAAAAATAGAATAACTAAGTGTACGCAGTAACGCAAGGCGAAAACAGAGTCAAAAGCTTAATGGTGGCTCCATCTGGTTCTCGAATTTGAAGCTATGTAGATATACTCTCTCCGGGTATACGATTTGCATAATAATGGTATCTGTATTACCGACTGTAGGTAATGATGGAATTTATGCCACGTGCTCTTGGAATATCGGATGCCTTAATAACCTCAAAGTGGAGGTGCCAATTGCCGATGGAAATTAATAAAAAACACTTGGTACCATGAAATCCAGGTTGAAAATCCGATGCGTGCATGAATTATTGGTCCTTCAAGAAGAAAGGCACTTTGCGGTTGCGTAGAAAGCCCATCCGATGACAAGAGTATAGTAGTTAACGTATGACAGTTTAAAGTCTCTCACGGCCAAAACAGTGCATAAAACATGCAACTAGTTACACGAGCGCGTACAGGCCGTTAACGAGGACATTTCCTGCAAAAACTTTAACTCCGAAGAGTTACAAATAGGCGTGAAAATGTGATTTAACGGAGAGCGTTGGAGAAAGGCTGTTTCACACTTACCCAGAGAGAGAGAGGAGAGAGAACTTCGCTGTAATCATTTTGCCGTGGTGTTCGTGAGTTTTGCCGTCGGAAATCGACCTGCAGCGACGCAAACTCGGTGCACAGGCGAACGGACCGCTCGTCCGATACCACAATGGGAGCGAGTGAACAAGCGAGTGAGAGAGAGAGAGAGAGAGAGAGAGAGAGAGAGAGAGAGAGAGAGAGAGAGAGAGCGAGCGACCGTCCAGCTGATCGTTATACGACTCCAGCAATGAACTCGAGAAAGTAAGTTGTACCACTTCACGCGATCGCGTTTTATTTAATAAACAATAAATATTTACTGCGCTGTACCAGTCCCGTTGACTGTGTATATTATTTTATTTCGCGATATTTTTCCCCTCTATCTCTCTACAAGTAGGCCGTTTACCGACTTGTAATTTAAAGCGTAGACCTCGGCGAAATATAGATATTTTGTCTATTATTTATTTTATATTTATTTCAATAAATTCACTTTATTAAAACAAATTCAATCCTGTGTTCGAGTAGTTCAATTTTAATCCACGTACGATTCCTTCCGTGATCCTAAGAGCTCGTATATTTATGATTGGCAAGTGCTCGACGCGATATCCCTATTTCGCGGTCAATTTGATTTTTACCTGGTTGTTATCTGAAAGCGGACCTCGGTTTCAGACTAACACTTAACAGATTTGATAGAGCGGACAGGTAAGCGGCGCCGCAACGTGAGAAAAATACGTTTATTTAAATATGGTAAGTTCAACCGCACCGCTGAGCAGCCGCGATAATAAAATAAACACGCGCGGCAGTCAAACTGTTATACAATGTTCATTATCTTTAAACTCTTGAGTAATTGACTAAGCTACATAAGTATAGGTATACAATGTTGCAAATATAATACATTTTTATTTTTATTTTATTCATTAAAAAAAATTGTTTATAATTCAATACTTGGTTAATTAATTACATATTATATCATATTCTACATTGTTATTCAATTAAATTTTAAAACTATAAAGTTAAAAATTATATAAAAATAAATATAAACTTACTATAATTTTGACCGAGGTAGCCTTAGCTACCGAGGAATTATTGCTAGTTATTAATTAATTTAAAGAAATATGCGATTAAAAATTATAAGGGAAAACAAAAATCAGGTATTTATCTCCTTTCTCTTCTCAATTAAAAAATTTTGCAGTTAATATAGAAAAGAAAATAAAGAAAGAATTAAGAATTTTTTTGATGCCGATTGAGCAAAGTTAACTTTGAATTAAATTTTTTTTAGAAAATTAGAAACATAATTTACAAAAAAATAAAATTATTGGTGTTTAACCAATCACTAAACATAAACCTAAATCTTAAATTTCTTAAGGAGTGCTTAATTGCAATCTTACCTCCTCGTGGCGGCAAATTGTCCAGCAACACCGTTACCTACCCTTCCTAAGGAGTGAAATTCTAACAAAAAGTAACGAGAAGAGGAGGGAAAAGGAAGCTTTTATCAAAACTAATTATTGAAAGGAGAATTTTCTTTAGAATTCATCCGAATTCAAATGCAGAATTTCTTCAGATTCAATTTTCTAATTATAAAGAAATTTTTGATAATAACTTGTGACAATGCATTTAATGCATGTCAAATTGAGCGAGCTCGTAGCCCACTGAAGTCCTTACCGAACCCTACCTAAGCCTTACCAAACCCTACCTAAGTCTCACCGAACCCTACCAGCCTACACACACACAGGGAAGCCGCATCACCGAGCACAAAAGCAACAGCTCAGGAGTCTCCAAGAAGATCCAGAGGAAGCCTGAAGTCCAAGTAATGCCAGGAAGTGGTGAGGAGAAGTCCTTTACAATACACCTGGAGAAGCAGCGTAGCCAATCGCCTCCCACAGCAGCCATCCAATTCAGCAAATAAACCTGTAAGATTACTGCTTACAGTGTGCACCTTACAAGGAAGAGGACAGGATCACACAGCAGTGAACAGCTGTATATAGGATGGGTGTAGAGGAGAGGTTAGGTGAGACAACATATAAACCGAGTAGCCGTACGGTTTATAACTCACCCAGGTAAACACGCTGTACTACATTCCCGAGTCCTCGAGCCAGTGATCGTAATAGAGAAGAAGGAGGCAGCCAAGAACACCACGAAGAAGGCCGAACAGCTACGTCGTCGTCGCCACCAACTCGCCGTCGTTGTTTACGTTCGTGCGCGGCGGACATCTTCGTTAAGCCGCACGCGGCATAAGGCCAAACAAGACAGGAGAGAAAAAAATAGGGGGGGAATGTTAAAGCGAAAGAAAGAAGGGAAATTTAAAAATAAAAGTTAACTTTTTGTATTTCTTTGTTTATAATGACCACAAGAAATAATAGACTATGTAGAAAAAAAAGAGAAACGTTGACTAGATATATTCAACTTTTTTTTAATTGGAGGAGGGGGAGTGAATAAATTTTTTTTCTATTTTAAATATATAGAATTAACAAATATGAAATATATGAAGTATAAAATGCTCTTTCGAAAAATATATACATGTGTAGTTTTTCATTTTTCAATAGTATGTTTTTTTGTTGCCTGTAAGAAAAGATATATACTTATATCCCGTTTGTTTTTCAGAAAATGAAATTCGTTTTCGGATGAAAAGGTTATTAAGAAAATATTTATATATACAAGATTTGCAGATGTTGCAACACGTACAATAAAGAGTCCAATATTATTAATATAATATAAAATATGTTGTAGAATAATTTTGTCGTCCATGCAGTATGTTTAAAGGGATTAGGTTTTTTTTTATTTTGATGAACAAACCATGTATGTTTTTATTTGACGACGTTTCGATGGATATCCTCCATCCTCATCAGGCTATACCTTTATTAATAGTATCAGTATAACAATATTTTTCAAAACATCTTCTTATACATATTAGTAATTTTGTGGCAATTGTATTACATTGTAAATTATTTGCACTAGTTACTATTCTATACTATAGTTGTCATTAGTATAAACGTATAAAACATATAAGTAATAGCATCTCTGATGCGTCGCTCTATAATTAAAAACAAAAGTAAGCAATTTTATTAAAAACAATTATAATTTTGCGCAGAAATGGAAATTATGTGTAATCTATACCTTTTCATAGTAGTTAAGTCCATAATCAACATCGTTGTTCAAAAAGTTAAATAAATTAAATAAATAAATTAAAAACAACACAGAATAATTAAATACACAATAACACATGTTTAGCAAAAGGCAGTAAAATTGGTAAAATAACGAAATATCAATTGTATCACAGACGGTTAATAACAACAATTCAAATCTCTCGCTTTGCGTTCTTAGAGACATCTGTGCGATCAATCGTAATTAGATCAATCGAACAGACAACCCCACTCCCCGCGGAAATTTGAAATTCTTACGTGTACATAATAAATTAACCAACACAAATGACTCCAATCTGCTATTAAATTTGATTAAATTTAAGCAATAATTTAATTATAAAGCGCAAGCTTAGATGATCAATAAATGAATTTATTTGGTATGTAAAAATGTAATAGTTCACTTTTAAATTTGCTGCGTCGCGCATTGCCAATCGCGCATGCTCCAATTGTCAATGGCACATGCTCCGGTTGCGAATCGCGCATATTTGCAATCGATCAACGCGGAACTTGATCTACAGCTAGGCACCTTCTGATAAATATAGTTTTAGGTTATGTCACTAAAGAAAGCTGTTTTTTCTCACAATTTTGATTTTAATTTAATACTAGCAACAATTCCACGGTCGCTAACGCTGCCTCGGTCGAAATTACACTAAATATATACTTATTTTTTACATTTTTTTTAAATTTATAATTTTACAATTTAATTGAATAAAAATGTAAAATATAATATAATGTGTAATTAATTAACCTAGTATTCAGTTACAAACAATTTTTTTTAGTCAATAAAATAAAAATAACAGTGTATTATATTTGCAACATTGTATATACTTATTTAATCTTTGTCAACACTTACACAAGAGTTTATAGATACTGAACATATTTCTACATAATACTGAAACAATTAAAAAAATTAAAAATAATCGACATGATAAAACTTACACTGGAGTAAGTAATTTTAATTTTAATTTTTAATACGTAGTAACACATATATCATTACTTACAATATTTCCACACTATTCCTGTAAGAAGCTACATCAATCTAGTAACAAATGTGTTATTTTTGTACCAGAATAATATTTTCAACAAAAAAATTAGAATATAAAATTATTCTTTGACCATTTTATGTATATTTCATGCTTTTTCATGATGTTTCACGGAAAAGATATGAAGAATTTAAAATTTCATACAAAATTACTAAACTCAGCTAATTCATCGTATGTATTCAATTATTCTTTCAAACAAATAATTATATATAATAATTGAATTTATAAAAATTTTTTTCAGATTAAAATTTTGTGCATTTAAAAATGTATTTTTTCGCTTGCCCAGGACATTTTTTAAATTTGTATATGAAATACATTTTTCAAAGGCATTTTCAACGTTGCTCAAACGTTCTTACAACGTTATTTCCACCTATCGCGGCAACTTACATAAATCTTAGCGGACATATCCCACGTTGTAGCAACGTTGTTCCAACGTTTCAACAACTTTTATAACAACGTTCTTACGTTGTCAAAACATGGTTGCCACAACGTTGCTACAACGTTGTGTGCTAGTAGGGAGATGATGAAAAATGTTTGTAAAAAAAATCTATATAAATGTAATAAAAAAAATAAAACGTATCGTCAAATAATATATATATATATTTATATTACATAAATTATATATATTATATTATATATGTTATCAAAACTTATTAGAGTAATAGTATACTGTTTTTGTCAATGTTCGTATTACTGTTACCACTTTTATTTACCGAAAACCGCTATAAAATATTTTTGGAATTTTTCTAATAAACCCCCCTCTTACCCCCTACCGCTCAATCATTACATGGGAGATAAATTAAGATTGGTTGTCATATTCAATGTTGACCCTCCCTCCCACCTTCCTTCATCTTTAAAATAGGGGATAAAAAAGAGTGGTTGTCATATTGTTATTCACCTGTAATGAAACCCCTAAATTATTTTTGAAATTTTTCTAATTTTATTTCCCCCCTCCCCCTCTTGCCCCTCCTCCGTCTAGCAATAAATGGAGGATAAATGTAGAGTGATTATCATTTCGCTATTCACCGTAACCAAAAACGTCATCTTAGTTTTTTTAGAATAAAAAAAAATGGCCGTCATATTCTAATTCACATATCATCGGCTGAGTGGAAGAACGGTCTATCTGCTTGGAAAACGCCCTATCTCGGAACGTGCTCGGAAAACGCCCTATCTCGCGATCCGCTTGGAAAATGTCCTCGCGCCTAGGTTGAAGAATGCCATATCTCAAATGAAATTTTTCGCTTTCAAATTTTGTAGTGGCACCACTGCGCAACTTAAAAATTCTAAGCTTAAAAATCTCATCCGTTTTCTCAACTTTTATTTTAACCTTTATTAACTTAAAAAATTTTTTAAATTGCACACAGGTCGGCTGATATAGTAAGTACTCGATACATCGCCGCGATAGACAGATAAAGTCAGAGAAGTCTCTCTTTCTCTGAGGATGCCCGATGCCACCTAAGCAATTTTTTTCCGAATTTAAACACTTTATTAATTAATTTATTTTAATTAGAAAGACCGTATTTTGAAGTTGCGCAGTGGTGCCACTACAAAATTTAAAAGCGAAAAATTTCATTTGAGATAGGGCGTTCTTCAACCGAGGCGCGAGTTAGGGCGTTTTGCAAGCGAGTTCCGAGATAGGGCGTTTTCCAAGCGGATCGCGAGATAGGGCGTTTTCCAAGCGGATCTCGAGATAGGGCGTTTTCCAAGCTGGTTCCGAGATAGACTGTTCTTCCGCTCAGCCGACAATATACCGATAACCCCTATAAAATATTTAAAAAATTTTCTAATTTTACCCCCCCCCCCACCCCTCATGACTCCTCCTACACCTATCATTACATGTGAGATAAATGATGAGTGGTTGCCGTATTCAGCGTTAACCCTTGGACTCCACACATACATTTAATTCTTGTAACTTTTGGGATACCGGACACCGGAGAACGGATAAATTTTGATATATATATATATATATATATAGATAATAAATCAAAAATAAATATTTAATTTTTTTATCCACCTTTCTCACTCATTTTACACCTTTGTAATAGAGTATGATGTAAAATGTGTAAAAACGTATATTTAAATGTGATAAAAAAACAGAACGAATCATCAAATAAAATATATATTACATTAAAATATATTATTTAAGTTATTAAAAATTATTAGTTTGACAGTACTGTTTCACTCTATGTTAGTATTACTCTGACCACTTTATTTTAACATTTTTTATGTATGTAGTAACAATTATTTATTATTAATTACTTATAATATTACTTATATGTATGTTCCTAATATAATAATTTAATTTGGAACAAAAATATACAAAAAATGGAGTACTGGCAAAAGTGCTTATACACTTTTTTAATATTTTATCCCGTAATTAGTTGGGTTATCCCGGCATACCTCAGCAATTCCCGAAATATTCAGGAAATCCCGTAATTGGTGGAATTATTCCGGAATACCTGAGAAATTCCCGAAATAGCCAGGAAATCCCGTAGTTAGTGAAGTTATCCCGACATATCCAGGAAATCCCAATAGTAGTGAAGTATCCCGGCATACCTCAAAAATGATTGAAATATTAAGAAAATCTCGAAATTGGTGGAGTTATCCCGGAATACATCAAAAATTTCCGAAGTATCCAGGAAATCCCATAATTAGTAAAGTTATCCCGAAATAATTCATAAATTCCCGAAGTATCCACTAAATCCCAAAATTAGTAAATTTATCCTGTCATAACTCAGAAATTATCGAAATATTTAGAAAATCCCGAAATTAGTGGAGCTATCCCAGAATACCTCAAAAATTCCCGAAATGTCGAGGGAATCCCGTAATTAGTGAAGTATCCCGAAATAACTCACAAATTCCTGAAATATCCAGGGAATCCCAAAATTAGTGCAGTCATCCCGGCATACCTCAGAAATTACTGAAATATTAAGAAAATCTCGAAATTGGTGGAGTTATCCCAGAGTACATAAAAAATTCCCGAAATATCCAGGAAATCCGAAATTAGTAAATTTATCATGGCATACCTCAGAAATTATCGAAGTATTTAGAAAATCCCGAAATTAGTGGAGCTATCCCAGAATACCTCAAAAATTCCCGAAATGTCGAGGAAATCCCGTAATTAGTGAAGTATCCCGAAATAACACAAATTCCCCAAATTTCCAGGAAATCCAAAAATTAGTGCAGTTATCCCGGCATACCTCAGAAATTCCCAAAATATTGAGGAAAGCCCGTAATTATTGAAGTTATCCCGACATATCCAGGAAATCACAAAATTAGTGAAGTTATCTCGGCATACCTCAAAAATATGTGAATTATTAAGTAAATCTCGAAATTGGTGGAGTTATCCCGGAATACATGAAAATTCCCAAAATACCATAGAAAATCCCGAAACATCAAGGAAATTCCGAAATTGGTAGAGTTATCCCGGAATACGTCAGAAAATCCCGAAACATCCAGGAAATCCCGCAATAGGTGGATTTATCCCGGAATACTTCAGAAAATCCCGAAATTTCCATTAAATCCCTGAATTAATTAATATATCCGTAAATAACACAGATAATCCCGAAACATCCAGGAAATGCCGAAATTGGTAGATTAATACCGGAATACCTCAGAAACTGCCAAAACATCCAGGAAATCACACAATTAGTGGAGTTCCCGGAATACTTAAAAAAATTCCGAAACATCCAAGTAAACACTAAATTAGTGAAGTTTTCCCGGCATATTTAAGAAATTACTGAATTATTTAGAAAATCCCGTAATTGGTGGAGATATCCCGAAATGCCTAAAAAATTCCCGAAATATCCAGGAAATCCCATAATTAGTAAAGTTATCCCGAAATAATTCATAAATTCCCGAAGTATCCACTAAATCCCAAAATTAGTGCAGTCATCCCGGCATACCTCAGCAATTCCCGAAATATTCAGGAAATCCCGTAATTAGTGAAGTATCCCGGCATACCTCAGCAATTCCCGAAATATTCAGGAAATCCCGTAATTGGTGGAATTATTCCGGAATACCTGAGAAATTCCCGAAATATCCAGGAAATCCCAATAGTAGTGAAGTATCCCGGCATACCTCAGCAATTCCCGAAATATTCAGGAAATCCCGTAATTAGTGAAGTATCCCGGCATACCTCAAAAATATGTGAATTATTAAGTAAATCTCGAAATTGGTGGAGTTATCCCAGAGTACATAAAAAATTCCCGAAATATCCAGGAAATCCGAAATTAGTAAATTTATCCTGTCATAACTCAGAAATTATCGAAATATTTAGAAAATCCCGAAATTTCCATTAAATCCCTGAATTAATTAATATATCCGTAAATAACACAGATAATCCCGAAACATCCAGGAAATCACAAAATTAGTGAAGTTATCCCGACATATCCAGGAAATCCGAAATTAGTAAATTTATCCTGTCATAACTCAGAAATTATCGAAGTATTTAGAAAATCCCGAAACATCCAGGAAATCACAAAATTAGTGAAGTTATCTCGGCATACCTCAAAAATATGTGAATTATTAAGTAAATCTCGAAATTGGTGGAGTTATCCCAGAGTACATAAAAAATTCCCGAAATATCCAGGAAATCCGAAATTAGTAAATTTATCATGGCATACCTCAGAAATTATCGAAATATTTAGAAAATCCCGAAACATCAAGGAAATTCCGAAATTGGTAGAGTTATCCCGGAATACATCAAAAATTTCCGAAGTATCCAGGAAATCCCATAATTAGTAAAGTTATCCCGAAATAATTCATAAATTCCCGAAGTATCCACTAAATCCCAAAATTAGTGCAGTCATCCCGGCATACCTCAAAAATGATTGAAATATTAAGAAAATCTCGAAATTGGTGGAGTTATCCCGGAATACGTCAGAAAATCCCGAAACATCAAGGAAATTCCGAAATTGGTAGAGTTATCCCGGAATACATCAAAAATTTCCGAAGTATCCAGGAAATCCCAATAGTAGTGAAGTATCCCGGCATACCTCAGAAATTACTGAAATATTAAGAAAATCTCGAAATTGGTGGAGTTATCCCAGAGTACATAAAAAATTCCCGAAATGTCGAGGGAATCCCGTAATTAGTGAAGTATCCCGGCATACCTCAGCAATTCCCGAAATATTCAGGAAATCCCGTAATTGGTGGAATTATTCCGGAATACCTGAGAAATTCCCGAAATATCCAGGAAATCCCAATAGTAGTGAAGTATCCCGAAATAACTCACAAATTCCTGAAATATCCAGGGAATCCCAAAATTAGTAAATTTATCATGGCATACCTCAGAAATTATCGAAGTATTTAGAAAATCCCGAAACATCCAGGAAATCACACAATTAGTGGAGTTCCCGGAATACTTAAAAAATTCCGAAACATCCAAGTAAACACTAAATTAGTGAAGTTTTCCCGGCATATTTAAGAAATTACTGAATTATTTAGAAAATCCCGTAATTGGTGGAATTATTCCGGAATACCTGAGAAATTCCCGAAATATCCAGGAAATCCCAATAGTAGTGAAGTATCCCGGCATACCTCAGCAATTCCCGAAATATTCAGGAAATCCCGTAATTGGTGGAATTATTCCGGAATACCTGAGAAATTCCCGAAATATCCAGGAAATCCGAAATTAGTAAATTTATCCTGTCATAACTCAGAAATTATCGAAGTATTTAGAAAATCCCGTAATTAGTGAAGTATCCCGGCATACCTCAGAAATTATCGAAGTATTTAGAAAATCCCGTAATTAGTGAAGTATCCCGAAATAACTCACAAATTCCTGAAATATCCAGGGAATCCCAAAATTAGTGCAGTCATCCCGGCATACCTCAGCAATTCCCGAAATATTCAGGAAATCCCGTAATTAGTGAAGTATCCCGAAATAACTCACAAATTCCTGAAATATCCAGGGAATCCCAAAATTAGTGCAGTTATCCCGGCATACCTCAGAAATTATCGAAGTATTTAGAAAATCCCGAAACATCCAGGAAATCACAAAATTAGTGAAGTTATCTCGGCATACCTCAAAAATATGTGAATTATTAAGTAAATCTCGAAATTGGTGGAGTTATCCCAGAGTACATAAAAAATTCCCGAAATATCCAGGAAATCCGAAATTAGTAAATTTATCCTGTCATAACTCAGAAATTATCGAAATATTTAGAAAATCCCGTAATTAGTGAAGTATCCCGAAATAACTCACAAATTCCTGAAATATCCAGGGAATCCCAAAATTAGTGCAGTTATCCCGGCATACCTCAGAAATTATCGAAGTATTTAGAAAATCCCGAAACGAAATTAGTGAATGCTATCCCAGAATACCTCAAAAATTCCCGGAAATGTCGCGGAAATCCCGTAATTAGTGAAGTATCCCGAATAACACAAATTCCCCAAATTTCCAGGAAATCCAAAATTAGTGCAGTTATCCCGGCATACCTCAGAAATTCCAAATATTGAGGGAAAGCCCGTAATTATTGAAGTTATCCCGACATATCACAGGAAATCACAAAATTAGTGAAGTTATCTCGGCATACCTCAAAAAATATGTGACTTATTAAGTAAATCTCGAACATTGGTGGAGTTTATCCCGGATACATGAAAATTCCCAAAATACCATAGAAAATCCCGAAACATCAAGTGAAATTCCGAAATTGGGTAGAGTTATCCCGGAATACGTCAGAAAATCCCGAAACATCCAGGAATCCCGCAATAGGTGGATTTATCCCGGAATACTTCAGAAATCCCGAAATTTCCATTAAATCCCTGAATTAATTAATATATCCGTAAATAACACAGATAATCCCGAAACATCCAGGAAATGCCGAAATTGGTAGATTAATACCGGAATACCTCAGAAACTGCCAAAACATCCAGGAAATCACACAATTAGTGGAGTTCCCGGAATACTTAAAAAATTCCGAAACATCCAAGTAAACACTAAATTAGTGAAGTTTTCCCGGCATATTTAAGAAATTACTGAATTATTTAGAAAATCCCGTAATTGGTGGAGATATCCCGAAATGCCTAAAAAATTCCCGAAATATCCAGAAAATCCCGTAATTAGTGAAGTTATCCCGAAATAATTCAGAAATTCCCGAAATATCAGCGTTAACCCTTTCAGTCCACACATACCCTACATTCTTACAACAGGAGACCGGACACCGCCGCCGGACACCGGACACCACCGCCGGACACCGGAGAACGGATGAATTTTAATATAATACTAGCCATATTACCTCGGTCGCTCACGCTCCCTCGGTTGAATCCCATTTTTGAGGCTAGACGTTGATTATAAAGTGTAGTCTTAAATTTATTATTAGTTTATAACAAATAAATTTTAAACGATTTCGATACAATTATTTTATTTTATTTTCAAACCAATTTTTTCATATGTTTTAACTATTAATTAAAATTTGTTGTTATATTATTAAAACAAATAAAAATAAATTATAAAATATTTTATTTTAAAAAATGTATACAATTTATTCCTTTTACTCATCATGATATTTAACTATAACAGTTTATTTTCGAATGTTGGTTTGTATTATTTTCTCTCTGCATTTACAAGCTTGAGACTGTCATACAATGAACGTAAATATAATGTGTATTAAAAGTTTCAAATATTTGATTTTCTAACATATATATATTTCAAAAATATGTATGGTATAATACGTAAATATTTTAAAATTGATAAAAATATACGTTCCAATATGGGTGCATTAAAAATAAAATAAATAATATAATATGGCATCTCGTATATTCGTATTTATTTTATATATTTTGTAATTTTTGTTTCATTAATATCTAAACAAAGTTCTAAAATAATATCACTTTTTGCAGACAATGTATTCTAACAAGTATTATCAAAATATTTTAATTGATATTTAATTAATGCTATATTAGACAATTAACTATTTTAAAATTTGTATATTTTATAAATAATTTTGTCAATAAAATGTCGTTTGAAGCAGACAATGAATTTTAAATTTGTTTATTTCTTCAGTATTTTAGTAAAAAAATGTCGCTTGATGCAGACAATGAATTTTAAATTTGTTTATTTCTTCAGTATTTTAGTAAAAAAATGTCGCTTGATGCAGACAATGAATTTTAAATTTGTTTATTTCTTCAGTATTTTAGTAAAAAAATGTCGCTTGATGCAGACAATGAATTTTAAATTGTTTATTTCTTCAGTATTTTAGTAAAAAAAATGTCGCTTGATGAAGACAATGAATTATAAATTTGTTTATTTCTTCAGTATTTTAGTTAAAAAATGTCGCTTGATGCAGACAATGAATTTTAAATTTGTTTATTTCTTCAGTATTTTAGTAAAAAAAATGTCGCTTGATGCAGACAATGAATTTTAAATTTGTTTATTTCTTCAGTATTTTAGTAAAAAAATGTCGCTTGATGAAGACAATGAATTATAAATTTGTTTATTTCTTCAGTATTTTAGTTAAAAAATGTCGCTTGATGCAGACAATGAATTTTAAATTTGTTTATTTCTTCAGTAATTTAGTAAAAAAATGTTGCTTGATGCAGACAATGAATTTTAAATTTGTTTATTTCTTCAGTATTTTAGTAAAAAAATGTCGCCTGATGCAGACAATGAATTTTAAAATTGTTTATTTCTTCAGTATTTTAGTAAAAAAATGTCGCTTGATGCAGACAATGAATTTAAATTTGTTTATTTCTTCAGTATTTTAGTAATAAAATTTCGCTTGATGCAGACAGTTGATTATTTTAAAATTTATATATTTCATAAATAATTTTGTCAATAAAATGTCGTTTGAAGCAGACAATGAATTTTAAATTTGTTTATTTCTTCAGTATTTTAGTAAAAAAAATGTCGCTTGATGCAGACAATGAATTTTAAATTTGTTTATTTCTTCAGTATTTTATTAAAAAATGTCGCTTGATGCAGACAATGAATTTTAAATTTGTTTATTTCTTCAGTATTTTAGTAAAAAAATGTCGCTTGATGCAGATAATGAATTTTAAATTTGTTTATTTCTTCAGTATTTTAGTTAAAAAATGTCGCTTGATGCAGACAATGAAATTTAAATTTGTTTATTTCTTCAGTATTTTAGTTAAAAAATGTCGCTTGATGCAGACAATGAATTTTAAATTTGTTTATTTCTTCAGTATTTTAGTAAAAAAATGTCGCTTGATGCAGACAATGAATTTTAAATTTGTTTATTTCTTCAGTATTTTAGTAAAAAAATGTCGCTTGATGCAGACAATGAATTTTAAATTTGTTTATTTCTTCAGTAATTTAGTAAAAAAATGTTGCTTGATGCAGATAATGAATTTTAAATTTGTTTATTTCTTCAGTATTTTAGTTAAAAAATGTCGCTTGATGCAGACAATGAAATTTAAATTTGTTTATTTCTTCAGTATTTTAGTTAAAAAATGTCGCTTGATGCAGACAATGAATTTTAAATTTGTTTATTTCTTCAGTATTTTAGTAAAAAAAATGTCGCTTGATGCAGACAATGAATTATAAATTTGTTTATTTCTTCAGTATTTTAGTTAAAAAATGTCGCTTGATGCAGACAATGAATTTTAAATTTGTTTATTTCTTCAGTAATTTAGTAAAAAAATGTTGCTTGATGCAGACAATGAATTTTAAATTTGTTTATTTCTTCAGTAATTTAGTAAAAAAATGTTGCTTGATGCAGACAATGAATTTTAAATTTGTTTATTTCTTCAGTATTTTAGTAAAAAAATGTCGCCTGATGCAGACAATGAATTTTAAAATTGTTTATTTCTTCAGTATTTTAGTAAAAAAATGTCGCTTGATGCAGACAATGAATTTAAATTTGTTTATTTCTTCAGTATTTTAGTAAAAAATTTCGCTTGATGCAGACAGTGATTATTTTAAAATTTATATATTTCATAAATATTTTGTCAATAAAATGTCGTTTGAAGCAGACAATGAATTTTAAATTTGTTTATTTCTTCAGTATTTTAGTAAAAAAATGTCGCTTGATGCAGACAATGAATTTTAAATTTGTTTATTTCTTCAGTATTTTATTAAAAAATGTCGCTTGATGCAGACAATGAATTTTAAATTTGTTTATTTCTTCAGTATTTTAGTAAAAAAATGTCGCTTGATGCAGACAATGAATTTTAAATTTGTTTATTTCTTCAGTATTTTAGTTAAAAAATGTCGCTTGATGCAGACAATGAATTTAAATTTGTTTATTTCTTCAGTATTTTAGTTAAAAAATGTCGCTTGATGCAGACAATGAATTTTAAATTTGTTTATTTCTTCAGTATTTTAGTAAAAAAATGTCGCTTGATGCAGACAATGAATTTTAAATTTGTTTATTTCTTCAGTATTTTAGTAAAAAAATGTCGCTTGATGCAGACAATGAATTTTAAATTTGTTTATTTCTTCAGTATTTTAGTAAAAAAATGTCGCTTGATGCAGACAATGAATTTTAAATTTGTTTATTTCTTCAGTATTTTAGTTAAAAAATGTCGCTTGATGCAGACAATGAATTTAAATTTGTTTATTTCTTCAGTATTTTAGTAAAAAAATGTCGCTTGATGCAGACAATGAATTTTAAATTTGTTTATTTCTTCAGTATTTTAGTAAAAAAATGTCGCTTGATGCAGACAATGAATTTAAATTTGTTTATTTCTTCAGTATTTTAGTTAAAAAATGTCGCTTGATGCAGACAATGAATTTTAAATTTGTTTATTTCTTCAGTATTTTAGTAAAAAAATGTCGCTTGATGCAGACAATGAATTTTAAATTTGTTTATTTCTTCAGTATTTTAGTAAAAAAATGTCGCTTGATGCAGACAATGAATTTAAATTTGTTTATTTCTTCAGTATTTTAGTAAAAAAATGTCGCTTGATGCAGACAATGAATTTTAAATTTGTTTATTTCTTCAGTATTTTAGTAAAAAAATGTGCTTGATGCAGACAATGAATTTTAAATTTGTTTATTTCTTCAGTATTTTAGTAACAAAATGTGGCTTGATGCAGACATTGAATTTTAAAATTGTTTATTTCTTCAGTATTTTTGTAAAAAAATGTCGCTTGATGCAGACAATGAATATAAATGTGTTTATATCTTCAGTATTTTTGTAAAAAAATTCGCTTGATGCAGACATGATTATTTTAAAATTTATATATTTCATAATAATTTTGTCAAAAAATGTCGTTTGAGCAGACAATGAATTTTAAATTTGTTTATTTCTTCAGTATTTTAGTAAAAAAATGTCGCTTGATGCAGACAATGAATTTTAAATTTGTTTATTTCTTCAGTATTTTATTAAAAAATGTCGCTTGATGCAGACAATGAATTTTAAATTTGTTTATTTCTTCAGTATTTTAGTAAAAAAATGTCGCTTGATGCAGACAATGAATTTTAAATTTGTTTATTTCTTCAGTATTTTAGTTAAAAAATGTCGCTTGATGCAGACAATGAATTTAAATTTGTTTATTTCTTCAGTATTTTAGTTAAAAAATGTCGCTTGATGCAGACAATGAATTTTAAATTTGTTTATTTCTTCAGTATTTTAGTAAAAAAATGTCGCTTGATGCAGACAATGAATTTTAAATTTGTTTATTTCTTCAGTATTTTAGTAAAAAAATGTCGCTTGATGCAGACAATGAATTTTAAATTTGTTTATTTCTTCAGTATTTTAGTAAAAAAATGTGCTTGATGCAGACAATGAATTTTAAATTTGTTTATTTCTTCAGTATTTTAGTTAAAAAATGTCGCTTGATGCAGACAATGAATATAAATGTGTTTATTTCTTCAGTATTTTAGTAACAAAATGTCGCTTGATGCAGACAATGAATTTTAAATTTGTTTATTTCTTCAGTATTTTAGTAAAAAAATGTCGCTTGATGCAGACAATGAATATAAATGTGTTTATTTCTTCAGTATTTTAGTTAAAAAATGTCGCTTGATGCAGACAATGAATTTTAAATTTGTTTATTTCTTCAGTATTTTAGTAAAAAAATGTGCTTGATGCAGACAATGAATTTTAAATTTGTTTATTTCTTCAGTATTTTAGTAAAAAAATGTGCTTGATGCAGACAATGAATTTTAAATTTGTTTATTTCTTCAGTATTTTAGTAAAAAAATGTCGCTTGATGCAGACAATGAATTTTAAAATTGTTTATTTCTTCAGTATTTTAGTAAAAAAATGTCGCTTAATGCAGACAATGAATTTAAATTTGTTTATTTCTTCAGTATTTTAGTAATAAAATTTCGCTTGATGCAGACAGTTGATTATTTTAAAATTTATATATTTCATAAATAATTTTGTCAATAAAATGTCGTTTGAAGCAGACAATGAATTTTAAATTTGTTTATTTCTTCAGTATTTTAGTAAAAAAATTTCGCTTGATGCAGACAGTTGATTATTTTAAAATTTATATATTTCATAAATAATTTTGTCAATAAAATGTCGTTTGAAGCAGACAATGAATTTTAAATTTGTTTATTTCTTCAGTATTTTAGTAAAAAAATGTCGCTTGATGCAGACAATGAATTTTAAATTTGTTTATTTCTTCAGTATTTTAGTAAAAAAATGTCGCTTGATGCAGACAATGAATTTTAAATTTGTTTATTTCTTCAGTATTTTAGTAAAAAAATGTCGCTTGATGCAGACAATGAATTTTAAATTTGTTTATTTCTTCAGTATTTTAGTTAAAAAATCGCTTGATGCAGACAATGAATTTTAAATTTGTTTATTTCTTCAGTATTTTAGCAAAAAAATGTCGCTTGATGCAGACAATGAATTTTAAATTTCTTTATTTCTTCAGTATTTTAGTAAAAAAATGTCGCTTGATGCAGACAATGAATATAAATTTGTTTATTTCTTCAGTATTTTAGTAAAAAAATGTCGCTTGATGCAGACAATGAATTTTAAATTTGTTTATTTCTTCAGTATTTTAGTAAAAAAATGTTGCTTGATGCAGACAATGAATTTTAAATTTGTTTATTTCTTCAGTATTTTAGTAAAAAAATGTCGCTTGATGCAGACAATGAATTTAAATTTGTTTATTTCTTCAGTATTTTAGTAACAAAATGTCGCTTGATGCAGACAATGAATTTTAAATTTGTTTATTTCTTCAGTTTTAGTAAAAAAATGTCGCTTGATGCAGACAATGAATTTAAATTTGTTTATTTCTTCAGTATTTTAGTTAAAAAATGTCGCTTGATGCAGACAATGAATTTTAAATTTGTTTATTTCTTCAGTATTTTAGTAAAAAAATGTGCTTGATGCAGACAATGAATTTTAAATTTGTTTATTTCTTCAGTATTTTAGTAAAAAAATGTTGCTTGATGCAGACAATGAATTTTAAATTTGTTTATTTCTTCAGTATTTTAGTAAAAAAATGTCGCCTGATGCAGACAATGAATTTTAAAATTGTTTATTTCTTCAGTATTTTAGTAAAAAAATGTCGCTTAATGCAGACAATGAATTTAAATTTGTTTATTTCTTCAGTATTTTAGTAATAAAATTTCGCTTGATGCAGACAGTTGATTATTTTAAAATTTATATTTCATAATATTTTGTCAAAAAATGTCGTTTGAAGCAGACAATGAATTTTAAATTTGTTTATTTCTTCAGTATTTTAGTAAAAAAATTCGCTTGATGCAGACAGTTGATTATTTTAAAATTTATATATTTCATAATATTTTGTCAATAAAATGTCGTTTGAAGCAGACAATGAATTTTAAATTTGTTTATTTCTTCAGTATTTTAGTAAAAAAATGTCGCTTGATGCAGACAATGAATTTTAAATTTGTTTATTTCTTCAGTATTTTAGTAAAAAATGTCGCTTGATGCAGACAATGAATTTTAAATTTGTTTATTTCTTCAGTATTTTAGTAAAAAATGTCGCTTGATGCAGACAATGAATTTTAAATTTGTTTATTTCTTCAGTATTTTAGTAAAAAATGTCGCTTGATGAAGACAATGAATTATAAATTGTTTATTTCTTCAGTATTTTAGTTAAAAAATGTCGCTTGATGCAGACAATGAATTTTAAATTTGTTTATTTCTTCAGTATTTTAGTAAAAAAATGTCGCTTGATGCAGACAATGAATTTTAAATTTGTTTATTTCTTCAGTATTTTAGTAATAAAAATGTCGCTTGATGAAGACAATGAATTATAAATTTGTTTATTTCTTCAGTATTTTAGTTAAAAAATGTCGCTTGATGCAGACAATGAATTTTAAATTTGTTTATTTCTTCAGTAATTTAGTAAAAAATGTTGCTTGATGCAGACAATGAATTTTAAATTTGTTTATTTCTTCAGTATTTTAGTAAAAAATGTCGCCTGATGCAGACAATGAATTTAAAATTGTTTATTTCTTCAGTATTTTTGTAAAAAAATGTCGCTTGATGCAGACAATGAATTTAAATTTGTTTATTTCTTCAGTATTTTAGTAATAAAATTTCGCTTGATGCAGACAGTTGATATTTTAAAATTTATATATTTCATAAATAATTTTGTCAATAAAATGTCGTTTGAAGCAGACAATGAATTTTAAATTTGTTTATTTCTTCAGTATTTTAGTAAAAAAATGTCGCTTGATGCAGACAATGAATTTTAAATTTGTTTATTTCTTCAGTATTTTATTAAAAAAATGTCGCTTGATGCAGACAATGAATTTTAAATTTGTTTATTTCTTCAGTATTTTAGTAAAAAAATGTCGCTTGATGCAGATAATGAATTTTAAATTTGTTTATTTCTTCAGTATTTTAGTTAAAAAATGTCGCTTGATGCAGACAATGAAATTTAAATTTGTTTATTTCTTCAGTATTTTAGTAAAAAATGTCGCTTGATGCAGACAATGAATTTTAAATTTGTTTATTTCTTCAGTATTTTAGTAAAAAATGTCGCTTGATGCAGACAATGAATTTAAATTTGTTTATTTCTTCAGTATTTTAGTAAAAAATGTTCGCTTGATGCAGACAATGAATTTTAAATTTGTTTATTTCTTCAGTAATTTAGTAAAAAATGTTGCTTGATGCAGACAATGAATTTTAAATTTGTTTATTTCTTCAGTATTTTAGTAAAAAAATGTCGCCTGATGCAGACAATGAATTTTAAAATTGTTTATTTCTTCAGTATTTTAGTAAAAAAATGTCGGTTGATGCAGACAATGAATTTAAATTTGTTTATTTCTTCAGTATTTTAGTAATAAAATTTCGCTTGATGCAGACAGTTGATTATTTTAAAATTTATATATTTCATAAATAATTTTGTCAATAAAATGTCGTTTGAAGCAGACAATGAATTTTAAATTTGTTTATTTCTTCAGTATTTTAGTAAAAAAATGTCGCTTGATGCAGACAATGAATTTTAAATTTGTTTATTTCTTCAGTATTTTATTAAAAAAATGTCGCTTGATGCAGACAATGAATTTTTAATTTGTTTATTTCTTCAGTATTTTAGTAAAAAAATGTCGCTTGATGCAGACAATGAATTTAAATTTGTTTATTTCTTCAGTATTTTAGTAAAAAAATTGCGCTTGATGCAGACAGTTGATTATTTTAAAATTTATAAATTTCATAAATAATTTTGTCAACAAAATGTCGTTTGAAGCAGACAATGAATTTTAAATTTGTTTATTTCTTCAGTATTTTAGTAAAAATATGTCGCTTGATGCAGACAATGAATTTTAAATTTGTTTATTTCTTCAGTATTTTAGTAAAAAAATGTCGCTTGATGAAGACAATGAATTATAAATTTGTTTATTTCTTCAGTATTTTAGTTAAAAAATGTCGCTTGATGCAGACAATGAATTTTAAATTTGTTTATTTCTTCAGTATTTTAGTAAAAAATGTCGCTTGATGCAGACAATGAATTTTAAATTTGTTTATTTCTTCAGTATTTTAGTAAAAAATGTCGCTTGATGCAGACAATGAATTTTAAATTTGTTTATTTCTTCAGTATTTTAGTAAAAAAATGTCGCTTGATGCAGACAATGAATTTTAAATTTGTTTATTTCTTCAGTATTTTAGTTAAAAAATGTCGCTTGATGCAGACAATGAATTTTAAATTTCTTTATTTCTTCAGTATTTTAGTAAAAAATGTCGCTTGATGCAGACAATGAATTTAAATTTGTTTATTTCTTCAGTATTTTAGTAAAAAATGTCGCTTGATGCAGACAATGAATTTTAAATTTGTTTATTTCTTCAGTATTTAGTAAAAAAATGTCTGCTTGATGCAGACAATGAATTTAAATTTGTTTATTTCTTCAGTATTTTAGTAAAAAATGTCGCCTGATGCAGACAATGAATTTTAAAATTGTTTATTTCTTCAGTATTTTAGTAAAAAATGTCGTTTGATGCAGACAATGAATTTAAATTTGTTAATAAAATTTCGCTTGATGCAGACAGTTGATTATTTTAAAATTTATATATTTCATAAATAATTTTGTCAATAAAATGTCGTTTGAAGCAGACAATGAATTTTAAATTTGTTTATTTCTTCAGTATTTTAGTAAAAAAATGTCGCTTGATGCAGACAATGAATTTTAAATTTGTTTATTTCTTCAGTATTTTATTAAAAAATGTCGCTTGATGCAGACAATGAATTTTTAATTTGTTTATTTCTTCAGTATTTTAGTAAAAAAATGTCGCTTGATGCAGACAATGAATTTAAATTTGTTTATTTCTTCAGTATTTTAGTAAAAAAATTGCGCTTGATGCAGACAGTTGATTATTTTAAAATTTATAAATTTCATAAATAATTTTGTCAACAAAATGTCGTTTGAAGCAGACAATGAATTTTAAATTTGTTTATTTCTTCAGTATTTTAGTAAAAATATGTCGCTTGATGCAGACAATGAATTTTAAATTTGTTTATTTCTTCAGTATTTTAGTAAAAAAATGTCGCTTGATGAAGACAATGAATTATAAATTTGTTTATTTCTTCAGTATTTTAGTTAAAAAATGTCGCTTGATGCAGACAATGAATTTTAAATTTGTTTATTTCTTCAGTAATTTAGTAAAAAAATGTTGCTTGATGCAGACAATGAATTTTAAATTTGTTTATTTCTTCAGTATTTTAGTAAAAAAATGTCGCCTGATGCAGACAATGAATTTTAAAATTGTTTATTTCTTCAGTATTTTAGTAAAAAAATGTCGCTTGATGCAGACAATGAATTTTAAATTTGTTTATTTCTTCAGTATTTTAGTAAAAAATAATGTATACTTGAAAAATATTCTTTATTATACGTAATTTTATTTACAAATTTGTCTGATGCTTATATCTTATTATTTTATAATCCGTTTGCCTAATAAGTCGACCTAAAATTGATTTTTAAAAATAAAAAAAAACTATTTAAGTATCAAACACTTCAGAAAAAACTATATTCGTTGTATATATTATTACATTATTATTTAAATTACTCTCATTTATATTAAGTATATCTTCTTGTGTATTACTGAGTATCATTGAGAATTTCGAAAATTTTATTTTTAGATTTTTTTCATCTGTAACCCTTGATAATGCAACATATAATTCACCATGTCTAAATACAGGTCTTGGTAAATATAGACCTAATTTTTTAAATGATTGACCTTGTGCTTTATTTATGGTCATAGCGAAACTTGGTCTAATAGGAAATTGTCGTCTAACCATATTGAAAGGTATGTCATCCTTTGATGGCCATAAATCTATTCTTGGAATCATCACAATTTGTCCTGAATTTTTACCTGTTATAATTTCTCCATATATAGTGTACTGTTTTAATTCTGTAATCATGAGCCTGGTACCATTACATAAACCTCCATCTAAATGCAAATTCCTAAGTAACATATCGATCATTCCTTTTTTTAATACTAATTTATGCGGTGGTAAACCATTTGGAATTAATGAATTTATAAAATCTATTGTTATTGTTTCATCCAACTTATTATTTTCATTATTAGTAATACTATCAATGCTTAAATATATCTTACCGTCACCTTCAATTCTTTCAATTATTTCATTATTAATCGCTAAAACATCACTATTTATAAGTGAAAGAATTACTTTGTCTTTAAGAGTATGTAAATCATCAATATTTATTTTATTACCAAAAATATCATCTATGAAATAATTAAATGTAATAAATTCTGAAGGAATTTTTATAACGTTATTATCAATTTCAAATTTTGTAATATTTTTATCTTCTCCAATATTTAATAACCACGTTTTAAACATACTGTTTGAATTGACTAATCTTAAATTATTATTTAATGTAAGTTTTTGAAATAATTGCCATAAAGAACTACTTTTTACACATGATTCTAATATTTGAGTTCTATTTCCGTATCGAACTATAGGAAGTATTTGTCGAAAATCGTCAGATGTTACTAATATTTTACCACCAAACGGTTTATTATTTCGACATAAATCTCTGAAAAAATATCTATAGCTTCTAATGCATATTTACAAGTCATTGTTATTTCATCCCAAATTATTAATTTAATATTTTTTAAAATTTGACCTATTTGTGTATTTGGTGAAATGTTGCATGTTGATTGTTCGTTTAAATTAAATGGTATTTTAAATGTTGAATGGATAGTTTTACCACCTATTAATAAATTTGCTGCAATACCAGTCCAAGCAACTGCTAACTCTGGTATTTTGTTTAATTTCACAAATTTTATAATAGCATTTAATAAATAACTTTTTCCACTACCTCCAGGACCATCTATAAAATATAAATTTTCTCTTTTATTATCGTAAACTGCTTCTACTATTGTATCAAATATTGTTTTTTGTTCCAATGTTAAAGATTTTAACAATATTTCTATGTCATTATCTTCATTTGCAATAATATCATAAAACATATCACTGTGATTTTCATTATCAATATTATCAATATTAGGTAAATTAAATTGTTGCAATGTTAAATTATGTTTTGATAAAACGTTGTCTATAATTTTTAAAGCCTTTTGTTCTCCTAAAATTTCAGGTAATTTAAGATCAAAGAAATGTTCTTTATACTTATTATAAAGTTTCTAGGCATCAAAATTGTGATCAAATGATATAATGAAAGCGACAAGTTCCCATAGTGCCTGTGGAAATTGAAAATTACAATTTTTTTCTAAACATTTATCCCATTCATTATCAGTAATGATTAAACCTCTAACTATACATGCTTCACAAAATGTATCATAAACAACGCCTTCGTATGAGCGTATATCTTCAAAAGATTCGGCCCCACGTACATGAAGTAATAATAATCTAAGAAAAAATCGTTCTCGATCTTTAGGATTTACATGAAACATTCTGACTAGAATGGGTTTATTAAACTTTTTTCGCTTACTTACTTTTACTTACTTTTTTACTTTTTTTACTTTTTTTTTTACTTTTTTTTACTTATTTTTTTTACGATTTTTTACTTACTTTTTTGGCATACTTTACATAAAAAAAAATTAAGTGTACATGCCTTTATGCTTAAATTTGCAAAAAATATTGTCACTTCCTGGAGAGGATGTCCACGTGGTCAGGGTGACCTCCAGATCATCCGGACATCGTCTACAGGAAAGTCTACATGCTGTTCTGCATAAATTTGCAAAAAATATTCTCACTCCCTGAAGACGATGTCCAGGTGGTCAGGGTAACCTCCAGGTTATCCTGACATCGTCCGCAGGGAAGTCTACATGCCTTTCTGCTTAAATTTGCAAAATAAATTTTCACTTCCTGGAGACGATGTCCAGGTGGTCAGGGTGACCCCGTCCCTATCCCTCCACCTTCACCCTCACCCTGACCTCTTCACCATAACACACTTACCCTTATACACATGCATATATATAAAACATAATAAAAAGACGCCCAATAGTGAATGTCGGACGCCGGACGCCGGACACTTTTGAGGAAAAATTTTAATTATAATAAGATAAGAAGATAGATAGATATAGATAGATTATTAATAATGTTATTGTAATGTTGGCTAAGATTCTGTGTATCATCTTTTACATTAATTGTATTATTTTCTGACTTGATATGGATCATTTCCAATATCAGTCTTTTATGCCAATTCTTTTCAGTGTCTAATACTTTAACGTCATTAAAATTAAAGTAATGATTATTCGTGAACATGTGATCATTAATTACATAATGAGAATCTGGCTTATGTATATTAGTTTGATGCTCTTTAATTCGGCACTATAACTGTCTTTTTTTGCAATTACATAGCAAGCATCACAATCTTTGCATTTAATTTTGTAAACAACATTAGCATCTTTGCCCCTTATAATAACATTACCAAACTTATTACAAATTTTTGGTATCAACTTAATAGCCTTTTCTTTCATAGCGCCTGATGCTTTTTCATAAAATTTGGGTACGAATGGAATGCGAACGATAAATTTACTTTTCTTAAAACTCTGCGACTTCGGGTGAAAATACATCGCACACAGGTTGGTTCGAGTTCTTACCACTAAGGGGATCCGACTTTTCTCTGTACGCGCTAGAGAAACAGTGGTATATATGGCATAAATATAGTTGCTTTAACATCCATTTGTCATCGCTTTCCATCTGCGACCGGCGTCTAAAGAAAGCTCTTGATGATGAGACCAAAACTAGACAGCTGTGATCGAAACGACAATTTTAATTTTTAGTTTTTGGAAAGGCTTACTCGGAAACTTCCACTAACCATAGTGGATGAAGAGTTCAGGTCTTGCTTAATAAAGCATATTGGTTCGCAAAGCACGATAAATTTTATATATCGGAAAAGAGACTTCAAAAATTATTTATACTATGCATTTTTAAATTAAACGACGGACCGCAATATTGGATGAATAATGGGTAAGTAATAATATTTGCTTTTGAATTCGTATTAATTATTTTTGCAAACAGAAACGTAAAGTACGTTTATTAATAATTTATTATAATAATATAAATATATTTTAAATATAAATAAAGTTTTCAAGTAAATTTATATATTTAAAAAAATGAAATAAAATTAGTACATCAAATTTTTTGTTGATTTGTAAATTTAATTTTCTATATTATAAATTAATATTTTAAAATTTTAAATTTAACTTTCCAGGTAAACCCTCCCTTCAACAATCTACGATCGATGAAGGTTAGATCTATTATAGACGACCCCTCCCCCCTTGGTAAAAGTGGGAGTCGTTTCGGTGTTAGCAATCTCCAACTCCAATATCGTAATGGCCTCGAGGAGTGTACGACTAGAAGTGTTGGTTTTCGTACTGCATAAGCATTAAAACCCCCTCCGATGACTATTGGCGATCGAAAGGACCTCGCACTGGTGACGATGGCATCAAGGGATCCCAGAAAGTCTTCGATGTTGTCACTGGGTGGGAAATACCAACTGTATATTCGCATACCCACCACCTTCGTCCAGGTAAAATTTTGGAGAGGAGCGGCCATTTTTTTTGTATACATGCAGATTTCCGCATACCCAAATGGCCGCTCTGCCAGTGGCATCACTCACCCAATTCGATTCTGTGGGGTCCCTGTACTCTTCACTGACGATAACAATATCAGCCTGCTCGTCTCCGACCAACTGTGGCAGCAGATCCTGAGCCACATCACAGTGGTTTAAGTTTATTTATAGCACCCTAACCATTTCTGACAGATGCTTTAACCCTACGCACGGCTATGTTCATATCCGCCGTGCAATCCACTGCTTTGTGGCCCTCTTGGCCGCATCGGAAACACTGCGATGATCGGTCGACTGCGCTTTTGCAATCGTTTACGAAGTGATCGACCTCGTGGCATCGGTAACAGCGCGAGACCGCCTCTCGGAGCCGAACCCTGCAGTTGACCCAACCTATCCGAAGTTTCCCATTCCGTAGTAGCTTTTTTGCTGCAGACGCGGGAAGCAGGACACTGGTTATCTGAGTGCCTCCATATGATCTTCTAAGCTTTATATTACCAGAAGGTATCATATTTGGCCCGACCACCGCAGATATTGCCTCTGCCACTTCTTCCGCCGTCGTGGCCTCGTCCATGTCCTTTATAGTAATGAACTCTTTGTGGGTCAGCACCTGGACCTCTACCAACCCACGTAGTGTGGACAAAACCGCTGCTTCGAGGTCTGGAGTTCCTACGCCAGGTCTTCCAAGCTCACTGAGCAGATCTTCTCTAGTACGCCGGATACGAGAGATTCTTTCTCCCAGCAGCTTGAGGTTTGGTGCGGCCCGTATTTGCCGAAGGATGTCGGCGTAAGCTCGCTCTTCTGACACTTTGATGTTAATGGCGTTGGGACGAACTGGTTTCACGACCGCTTTATATTTTTTTGGACACCTTAGGCGGCCCTCCGACATCCTTGGCCTGCTTTAGCTGCGTATTCCGCTGAGCCTCTTTCTTTTTGACCTTGCGCACTACCGTAGCTCAGTCAGCGACCTTTGAATGGTTTCCACTGGTCTCATGAACGGATGACGAAGCATCTGTTGGCCCATTTTTGTTAGTGAGCTGCCTCGACCCCTTTTTCCTTTCCTCCGGAGGATGCTGGGTTGGTGAGGGTTTTTCCCTCTCTACCATCCTACTTTGACGCTCTTCAGCGCGGAAGATGGGCGACGTTTGGAACATTCCATCTTTACGCGCATCTGCCATTATAATTTTCGGCGCTCTCGAGCACAGAGCACTGTTTACCCGCGCGTATTCATTAAGGGCCCTGCTTGTTGCTCTCGCCATACTCTTTAGTTCTTTGTGGATGTTGTTCTTATTAAGAACAAACTCCACCAAGGTGTCTATTTACTCACGCGGACGGAGGAAAGGTCTGTCAGCGTCACTCGACATCCCAGACGAGATTTTTGATGTGTGTTAAAAAATTGTAGTATCAAAATTTGAAGTTTATGAAAAATAGAATATTGAATATTAATACTTATTAAAATGAAACAAAACAAAATATATTCATCAATTGTTCCATTATAATAATTTAATTATATTTTAATGTAAATGAACATTACAACCAGATACGTATATTTAAATGAGTAAATTTGTGATTTTTATGCACTGCATTATTCTACTCACAAAATCAAAGTTTTTTTTTATCAAAGCAACACTTGTATGGCCCTTCTTGCATATATATTGTAATCGATTAAATCAATAACTGAATAAATTATAAGAATTAAAAAGATTAATAATAAATTAATATATTCACCATCTTACAAAAAAATTTTTGTAGAAAAATCGAAATAGTATAAATATTAAAATGCTTACATAATTTTTAAGGAGGATTTGTTTATTAATTATTGGAACTAATGTTGATTTGTTTATATTTTATTCATAATGCTCGTTTTCTTTTGACTTGTCTAACCTGAATTGCGACGGTTACTTTGAAGCCGACACAAAAATCTCATTTTTTTTTTAACAAATTGCAGGGCGAGAAAAATGCGATTATCAGGTGCTCTGATACGGATATTTTAGTGATAACACTAGCTAATATTACCAAATTTGATTCAAATTTGCAAGTTTGGATGCAGTTTGGTTCAGGCAATAATTGTAGATTAATTAGTGTCAACAAAATTCACGAAGCCCTCGGCAATTTGCTTTGCTATTGTTTGCCAGGATTCCACGCTTTTACTGGTTCTGATTTCACACCAATTTTACAATCCAACGAAGCTTATCAGCAAGCAGTTCGAGATGTAGCGAATCCTCCATTGAATGGCAAAACGCTGCAGGTCACTGAAAAATTAGTGTGCGAAATGTATACCACGAGAAAGAATAAATTAAAAAGCTTTGAGAAAGTCGGCGAAGCCAGATCACTTATTTTTTCAATTAATTATGGAATGGTTGACGATATGAAAACTTTAAAAAAAAGAGTAGTTTCTTTCGATGCAGCGAATCTACCAATCTGTATGCGAGAGTTCGAGCAAAAAATATTAAGGACTGCATATATTGCTAATTTGTGGACCAACGCCTACACAAATTACCCATCCTAAATGGACCCAACCAACTACGGATGGATTATAAACGATGGTGCATATACATTCAAATAGTTTGATGGGCCTGAAACCCTAGAAATTATTAAAGACATAATTCTGCCTCAAAAAAATCTAGAAGGTATACAAAATTTTAATTTAAAAATTGTAATATTTTTAAACAATTATTTTAATTATGAAAAAATTATAAATAGTTGTGAGCTTAAAAAAATTGTACTTAAATATTACAGTTAAATTTTGTTTATTCTTTTTTGTTATTACCTAATTATTAGTAAATTTTGTTTATTTTTTTAGGATAAAAATATTTCATTTTTTGCTATAACTTGGAGCAAATTAACAACATTACTGTTTATAACTGTCTTTTTAATCACTTTTTAAGATTGAAACCTACTAAATATTCCAAAATAATATATTTATATGTACAAATTTTAATCTGTTTAGATTATTCAAAAGAGGAAAGTGACGTCGATGATTTAGAGCACTGCAATATGTGCAATATTGATGAAGAGGATGATGACGAAGAAGACGATGCGTACGACGATGCTGCAAGCGACGTTAGCTTAGTTCAAGAATAAAATTTAAAGTTTATTATACTTTTTTGTTTAATTAGAGTCAAGTATCGTGTATAATTTTAATGGATCGTTATGAAATAAAAAATAATTTATTAACTACAGATTCACCTAATGTATTTTTTTCCTGATTTCTAGGTAGTCATCGTATCATCAGAAATCAGCTGCCTTTAAATATTTTATCTTTTTAGTAACTAACAATTACAAGGCAACAATGGAAGACTGTAAAAATTGCCAAAAATTAGTGTTTTTATTATACAAATTTAATCGCGTCTGCCTCTGCTTTAAAATATGCGAATTAATATGCCAATAGTTTTAAATGAAATATTTATTATTAAATTTTTTTTGTTCAACAGGCAGACAGAAAAAAATTATTCCGAGTTATTATAAAAAATTTGTTAATTAATAAATCGGATTAAGATATTTATAAAGTTGCAAACAGTCTGCCTTATAAAATTTCATCATACTTATATTGATATAAATTAAAATTGTTCACGGCAGCCTGTACAAAATTGTTCTTAGTTGCACAATTTTGCAACAATATAATTATTGTAGGCTATACTTACGTAATCGAGAAAACCTTCTGCTGATAAGATTAGCATATCATCCTCAATATTCCACCCCGGAAATCTTCGAGGGCATGAGCGTACACCGTTTAATCTAGCAATATACCATGGGTCTGTAATTACTTCGAACGAGGCAATCTCTTCTCCGTCGGGGTCTGGGTTGATGGCACGAGAAAGCGCGTCCGGGACATAGTGCAAGGCTCCTTTCTTATGCACTATTTCAAAGTCTCATTGCTGCATTTCAAGTATCCATCGTGCCAACCTACCCGACGGCTCCTTGAGATTTTTGAGCCATATGAAAGCACTATGGTCGGTCACAGCCGTGAATCGATAGGCCTCAATGTATGGTCTCAATCTCTTAATAGCCCATATGAGAGCCAAGCATTCTTTTTCCGTTGTCATGTAATTACGTTCAGCGCGATTTAATAATCGGCTGACGTAGACAATCGGATGCTCGAAACCCTCGTCGTCCAGTTGCGTCAACACCGCACCTATTGCTAAGTCACTAGCGTCACTTTGGACGGTAAATGTCTTAGAAAAGTCTGGACGGGCTAATACAGGCGCTTCAGCTAACCCAAATCTAAGCTGACGAAACGCCTCCTCCTGCTTCTCGCCCCAATCCCAAGCCTGGTCTTTACGCAGCAACTTGGTAAGGGGAGCTTTAATGTCAGCTTCTCGATTAATGAATCGAGAGTACCAGCCTACCATCCCGAGAAAGGATCTCAGCTATTTGACATTACGAGGAGTAGGGTAGTTAAGGACTGGAGCGACTCGTTCCTCATCAGGCCTCAAGCCGGCGGCGTCCAATTTGTACCCAAGGAACGTTACACTGGAACAACAAAACTCACACTTCTCTCGATTCACTTCGAGTCCAGCGTCATTCAACGTCCTTAGTACGTATTCGAGCCATTTTAGATGGTCCTCAAAAGTTTCGGTAATGACGATCAAGTCGTCTAGATAACCAAACACATGAGGTTCCACCTTAGGCCCGAAAATTGCATCTATAAGCCGTCCAAAGGTCATAGGAGCATTCATGAGGCCAAAGGGCATTCTTGTGAACTGCCACAGCCCCGACCCTGGTACAGCAAATGCAGTATAACGCCGGCTCGCTTCGGCCATTAATATTTGGAAGTAAGCTTTCTTAAGATCGATTTTTGATATATACCTTGCATTATGCAGCTTATCCAATATGGTATCCATATTAGGAATTGGATAAGAATCACGTTTTGTGACTGCATTAAGGTCTCGAAAATCGATACAGAAGCGATAACTTCCTTCGTCCTTGCGGACGATGACCGGAGCAGCTGACCAATCACTCGCACTCGGTTTAATAATGCCCTTGTCAAACATCTTTTTGACCTCACTCTGGGCAAATTCGAGGACCTTGAGAGACATACGTCTTGGCTTATGACAAACCGGTCTTGCACCAGGTTCAACCTCTATATGGTGCTCCGTTAACGTAGTAAAGCCATGGACGTCTCCCGAGGGCAAGAGTAGGCTTTCAACTAACTCTTTGACTTGTTTCCGCTGGTCGTCCTGTATCTCAATTATACCAGCACATTCAGCGGAAATCCTCGAATCGATGTCATGAGCTGTATCTCTGACAAAGTGTCTCCAATCACTCTCGCCAATACGCCAGATAGCTTCGCCTAATTTGACTTCCATATTCCAATGTTGTAGAAAATCCATACCGAGAATGATGGAATGCTCAATATTCTCTACAATTCTCAGTTGGATATTGCCATCAAGGCCTTCTACACAGAATAGAATGTCGAATAGGCCAAGGACTTTAAGTGCTGGTCCAGCCACACCTTTCACGATAACCTTGACAGATCTCCATTTAAACTTGTACTGTTCGACAACATCTGATCGTACAAGAGAGACCATGGCGCCAGGATCGAAAAGTGCTTTAAAGTCCTTTCCACCGAGTCGTACCAAAAAGAATAGCCGGTTATCCGATTGGATTCCAGCAATTATCTGATCGGTTTGACTATTGTCGTTAGGAGTCGATGCCGTGTGCGTCATTTTAGACGTACTTGATTTGGCATCTGCCCCCCCCCCCTGAACTGTACTTCTCGGCAACGTGTTTGTACGGTTCATGTTACGCACACCATCGACAACTACCTTCTCCACCAAGGGCTCGTTGTTGAGGACAATTTCCTTCTCCACCAAGGGCTTCTTGTCCTCTTTACTAGGTGTGTCACAACGGGGTGACGATGAGCAATAACCAAGGTCGTTCACTCCGATGGTGCTAAGCGGCTGAGATAACGATCTCTTTCCGCTTTCTTCACCAATTATACCTCTGCTATCAGAGTATATTTGCCTTTGGAGTTCCTTAGCTCAATCTTTAGCCTCACGCTTTTGTTGGTCTAATAAGGTTCCTTGTTCTGTTTTACCTTGCGAAGCTCGGGTGGGATTGACAGGTTGTGTTCTAAGAACTTTTCCATCTGTCGAATCCCCAGAACGTTTAGGATCCTTACACTCAGACTTACTTTTAACACCAACTTCGGTCTGAGAGGGAATTTGATCTCCGTTAAGGACTTTAAAGAAGTCAGCAAATGATTTGCTAGACTTCTTAAAGAGTTTAGAGGGTTCTCCAACCTTAAACTCTTGCCCTTGTAAACCATGCGGTTTACTTACTGCAGTGCAGGGCGCCCGGAGCAGCTCGGGTGCCCTGCGTTCAGGTTTCCCACGTTTTGGAGGAATCTGACGCAGTTAGGACATGTTTGGAGTGTAACGCCACTAGTTTTACACAGCTGGCACTCCTTTGCTACCAATTCGGTAGAGCGCTGCTCAGCGGAGTGCCCAATGTTTCCGCATCGGTAGCATGTTCGACTCGGGCAATCCGACGACCTATGACCGACATTTTGGCATGTGAAATACACGCCGACAAAGTTGGTGCTCAGGTTCGTTGGGTTTACTGCCGTCGCCAGTGGTTGCACATACCTCACCAGGTTTTGTGCCATTTGTAGGACAAAAACATTTTGCTGGGGCAGTTAAGAATTCGTCAAAGCACGTCTTTCTCTTTTGCCCGAGCTCTGTTTTTGTTGCCCAGGTGACTGTTGAGAAACAAGCACGTACGATACGGATTTCGAATTGGGGACACTCACTCCATTATTCGACTTGCCGTATCGTTTCTGAAAACTATTAGCGACGTTGGAAGTACCGTACACAGCGGCTGCTTCGTATTCGCTTGAAGAAGAGTTTGGCGAGATTTTCGCACTTTTCTTGCTCTCCTTCTTAATAGTTTTCTTCGACGACTGTTTATCCGAATGAGAAGACTCATCCTTACTCTTTTCGGTAACAGTCGCCACTTTACCCGAAACTCGTGTTCCACCACTCTGTTTCGGGAAAGCTTCTGGTACGAGTTTCTCGCGCTTAACGTTGGAACTGTAGAATTTCGTGTCCCATGTTAAATGCTGCTCGTACTCTTTACCGTAGCTTGTCAAATCAGAGAATTCCTGATTTGTCGTACTGGTATATACCTACGGTAATCTGGCCTCATCTGCGAGTAGGCCATTTTCACCTGTTGTTCTAATGAAGGAGGGCATTTGAATCTGATCACGATCGCTCTGAAACAGTTCAAAAACGTCGTAGCTTTTTCTCCCTCATTTTGTGTTCTTGATCGAAGTTCCATGAGTAAATCTTCGTCATTTATTATACGGCCATACTCATTTAGGAACTCGATCTCAAAATCACGCCAATCTCGAAGAGATGGCTGAACTGTTCTATACCAGAACAGAGGTGATTTTGAGAACACATTGGGCAGGGCACTGAACATCCTGCGATCTGAGAACTCGTTGTCATTTCTGAAGTCGTGCAAACGGTTCAGAAACTCTTCCGCGTCCTTTTTGGTCTCACCATCAAAGGACATGTTCCAGATACGCAGCTCTCGTGCGCACCCTGTCCGATCGTGCGATCGGTTGTCGTCTTCACGATGCGTTGGCCTGGCCTCGTAGGAGTCTCTTTCCCGACGGTCATCTCTATTATCCGTCCGGGAACTCCTACGCCTGCTGGTAGAAGGATTCCTATTCTCTTGTCGGCCTTCAGCCGCCCTACGAGAATCGGATATCCTACGAGCAGGTTCGCGATCAGACTGATACCCATCGGACGAATCCGTCTGAGTATACTGATCGCAAGTAGCCACCGCACGTTTCTCTCGAGGCGTTTCTCTACGCCTTTCCGTCCTCTCTTTGTGACCTTGCTCCGGAATTTCCGGCTGTGCTCGGTCGTCGAGTTTACGGTTGGACTGACGTTTATGAGTACGTCTCTCCGTACAACTTGCACGACGTTCATCGTTGCTTGAGGCTCTACTCACAGAACGATGGTATCGTGAATTTCTGTTTGGAGTCGTGTACTCACGCCTCTCTCTTCTATCTTGTCCCTTACAAGTCTTAGAAGAGGTCTCGCGACGTCTCTGTTCAAACCTCGGTTTTTCGTAAGATTGAACACTGATGTCATTAGGAAGGTCATATCCATTCCTATCATCAACAAATTGACGTTCGGTTGTATTAGCCTCGGGTTGCCTGTTGTCGTATTGTCTAGAGGTGTATCATCGTGACGTACGACGGTCTGCTTCCTTCTGCGAACCCAAGTCAAAATGTTGTGTTGGCACTTTACTCTCTCTAGTCCCAAGATGCCCGCTGTTTCTTTGCTCGTCAGTTGGGAGGTAATGTGCGGGTGCATAAAAACCTCCGAGTTGAGCAGTCGTCACGGTCGTAACCGTCGACGTAGTGGTTGTGCACGAGGTTGCAGCCACCGAAAGAGAAACATAAGGGATTGCAGTCGTGGTCATGTTTGCTCCCAGTACCTCACCAAACCGTTTAGGTATAGCACCTGTTAATGCCAACCTCGGGCTTTGTGCAGTACTCATTGGCGAGTTTCTAGACAGACCTCTTGGTGACCGAGCTCCATCTTCTTCAGGGATAGGTGCTCTGTCACTAGCAACCCTTTCGCGATCCGACATTTCGGACTCGCAAGAAACTTCCGTTCTTGATGGGACCACACTCCCTTTCCTGGAACGAGGTTTCCTAATTTCCCATAGTTCCTGACATACTAGAGGTTTATGTGCAGGCTCTGCCCTTACATTCTCATCGTCTTCAGGGAACGATGGTATTTCCAGATTAATGTCTACACATCTTATCCGGTGACGCAAAAGGCGTTCGCGGCACTCCGCCTCTTCGCCATTTGCGTTTAAACTTAGATGCTCCAATTGGGCATACACTGCCTCAATCGCAAGCTTCTTCGTTTCCCGACGAATATACCTAGCTATGCGTGATTCACGCATAAGCTGGGCCATTCGGGCTTTATAGCTGCTGACCATTATTTTTTTGACCAGCAGCAGCCGACGTGTTACGTCGGGAGAAGTACTCTCAACCGGGATTTCAGATGAAATCCCGATTGTTTCAAACACTTCGGAAGTATCCAATTTTCAATTGGAAATTATTTTATTGGACTCACCACAATAAAATAATTATTACTCCCAACGAGTAAAAAAAAATTTGGTGTCGGCTAAATTACAATAAATTGTAAAAAATGCACCGACTAGTGTACCAACAAAATTAATTCACTCAATCAAAATCCAAAAAATTTTCTTTAAAAGAAATTTATTTCGTCCTTAGAAGGACAAAATAATTAAATTTTGTTAGTTAAAGTTGTGGCAAATCACACACTTAACACTTGTACCAATTAAATTAATATTATGGAAATTGAAATAATTAAAGTTTAATCTATTAATAAATACAGAACAACAAATTATAAAGGAAGAAAAGAAAGAAATTAAATTATTTATCTCACTAACGAGCCTAAATAATTAATTTTAAAATAAATATAAAAATAAATACAGTGTCTTGTGATTCACACACACCAAGACACTATTTATTATTTTGCTTTTGCAAGCCCAAAACAACAAAAAAAAATTTCCTTTATAATTTACACTATACTACAAACACAAATTTAATTAAATTATTTCAACAGTAGGGGTATTTACGAAATGTTGTAAATCCCGTATGGTTTGCAACAAAATAATTATTTCACTAATTGTCGTCCCAAACAACAATTTTTCAGCGAAATGTATTTATTTTATCCTAAAAAGGACAAAATAATTAAATTTTGTTAGTTAAAGTTGTGGCAAATCACACACTTAACACTTGTACCAAATTAAAATTAATTATTTATCTTGCTCACAAGTCTAAATAATTAATGTTTATAATAGTGTCTTGTACCGTGTATACAAAACACACGACAGTGTCTTACAGTGTCTGTAAAAAAAATCTTTAAATTATTTCAATATCGTCGGTAGTTTACAAGTAATGGTAAATTTGACGATTTCCCAAAATATCTCTCTCGCCAGTTATAATCCAAAAGATTCCTCACTGGCGAAAAGAATTTATTTCGTTATGGAAATTGAAATAATTAAAGTTTTAATCTATTAATAAATACAGAACAACAAATTATAAAGGAAGAAAAGATAAAGAAATTAAATTATTTATCTCACTAACGAGCCTAAATAATTAATTTTAAAATAAATATAAAAATAAATACAGTGTCTTGTGATTCACACACACCAAGACACTATTTATTATTTTGCTTTTGCAAGCCCAAAACAACAAAAAAAAATTTCCTTTATAATTTACACTATACTACAAACACAAATTTAATTAAATTATTTCAACAGTAGGGGTATTTACGAAATGTTGTAAATCCCGTATGGTTTGCAACAAAATAATTATTTCACTAATTGTCGTCCCAAACAACAATTTTTCAGCGAAATGTATTTATTTTATCCTAAAAAGGACTAATTAAATAATTTTTGTTGCTACCAAGTTGAAATAATTTATATTTCCTTTTTTAAATAAATTGAACGAAAAGGAAATGAAAATGTAATTATTTAACTAACAAACAAGTCTAAATAATTGGTAAAAATGTGTGGAAATATAATTTAAACACACAAAAAAGAAAAGAAAGTTTTTTTTTACATATATTAAATTTCACAGCAAATAACGAATACAAAATATTAGGTTAGATGCCGATCATTAAAATACATGCAAAAAAAAAATTCAATTATTCAACTCACTCTCAAATCGAAATAATTATATATTATAACTCTCGTATCTTTGCGGAACAATCACACAAAGAAACTTAACATTAATTGTTTAACTTGCAAAAAGTCTAAACAATTAACACAAGTTATAAAAAAAAGAATTTTCTCACACTCAAAAATTTACAAAAATATATTACAAGTATCGTAAACAGTAATACTCAATAAATACAAAATATTAAATTAAGCAATCACTGTTAGATAATTGCAATAAAGATAATTTTAATTATTTTACTCACACACGAGTTTAAATAATTAATATTACAACTATTGTAACTTTGCGGCTGATTCACACAAAGTTACTTAATGTTAATTATTTAACTTGCAAACAAGTCTAAATAATTAACAATAGTTGTAAAATATATTTTAACACACAAAAAATTACATATATTATAAAAATAAATAGTAATAAATAATATACACAATTACTAAATTATAATTACTAATATTATAATATACGTGGGTCAGGCAGGGGAGGAGAGCAAAAATAAAAATGCTGCGCTCTCGAACTCAAATAACAACAATAATTATATCGCCGCGTCCCGTATATAAGAAAAATTAAATTATATAAAATTTTCTTTAAAAGGGGGGGGAGGTGGGGCAGCTACCTCTCCCGAAAGAATCTATTTTAAACACTCTCACACCAATAATAAAATAGATTAAACAGGGGAACGAATTTATTTTATTAGATTGGAATAAAATAATTCGCCGCAGTGGTTTCTCTCGGCGAAACCAGCTGCAAAGACTTAATACGCGAAAGGGCTAGGCGATCGCGCTATCTCTCTCTCACACACACCGTATAGCCCGCCTAGCACCTAACTCCGATTCCCCGCGACTAGGGATTCTCTCTCTCACTCCCATTCGCGGGCGCAATCGGAGAGAGCCGATGATGATCGGCTCTCGCAAAGTCTTTCCCGTGCGCTGTTCGGGGGGGGGGGGGGGGATTCTCGCTGTCCGCGATCCGCGGCGCAAGCTACTCTCTCCCTACTTTGCTGCTCCCATACAAGCTAGCAAAGATCTCCCGTCAAGCTTACGATCGGGAGTGACCGATCTCGGTGAGATCGGGCGCTTCCGGCTGAACACGGTCGCGCGCGAACTCTCTCCCGATATACCGGTGTATACCTCTCCTCGGATACCCGAGCAAGAGGGAGAATACCCCGGTATAGAGACGCGTCTCACACGCCGTCTCTCGTGCTCTCTCTCTCTCTCTCTCTAACTCGTACAACACTCTCTATCTCTCTCTCTCTCTCTCTCTCTCTCAAAACTCAACCCGCTCGCGTTTCGCCGCGACACTTCTCGCGCGCGAAAAGATGGCCGACAAAATCTAATTTTAATTTAAAATCGGTGAAGACGAACCGTTCGTCTGTCACGGTCGTTATTTGTGACGTGGTATTCGCGAACCCGGTATAATTAATTATTTTTAATAATTAAAATTAACCGTTGGGCCGCGTTGCCCAATATCGCGCACACAATTATTTATTTATTTATTTATCCGAACTGCGGGCTGTCGCCAGGAACGCGAGTTCGCCGGGACGAACGGTGTGGAGGATTCGGGCGATCCTCCTTGCCTCGACACTATTTACAAATTATTAGGATGCCGGCGGGAGCGGGGAGAACACAATGATTACACACACAATCGCTATAAAAATGAATTAAATATTTATTCCAATGTAATTTACAAAATGGCCATCCAGGCCGTGTGCCGCGTCAATACAGAATACGCGCGGGCGGAAGTCCCGGGAAACCTGTCGGATCGAGATCCTCGCCTGCGACAGGTTTCGCTCCCAGGAACCGCTGTTCGAGTACCGTCGTACCCGAACACACTCTCGATGTACACATACACAAGGGAGGGGGGAGGGTCACGATAGTAACTAAAACTCTTACCGGTGACGCTCCTCGGCGACTGGTCGACCTCCTTGACACGGGGACGACCGGTGGTTGAGGTGGTGAAGGCGGCCCTTGCAGCGGCGAGTGAGTCGCGATTCGCGGTATCACCCGCGCACGACCCTCTCCTTGATTACACACACACATACAAACACACACAAAACTATACGGACACGCGTTCAAGTCCACCCGGGTCTCCGCACCTAGCTCTGCTCCGGAACAACCGTTCACAGAGCTTAATGCGGGAGGGGGGTGGGGCGCACTCTCGGCACTCACGAGTAGCACGCGATCACGGTCAAACAATAATCCGTCTTGATCGACGGATTATTCCACACTGATTAGGCGATCGCCTAATTTAAAAAAAAAGGGATGAGAGTGGGGAAACACACACACTCTTTCGCGCTCCCATCCCTACGTATAGTCGCGCGCGTAATTGTACACTCGTAGAAAAATGTAAACAACTGTCGTCGGTTGGCCTTGACATACGAATGGCTCCGATGACTTACAATTCGCGAATTTAAATACTCTATTCGTCGTGAATAGATTGTGTGACGATTTCCATCACACATGGTACATGGGAATATACCTTGCGTCTGGATGGGGGGTGTAACGGTAAACGGTCCACGCGAGACGAAATCGTACCGATCGCGTGAGTTTACCGCTTGAGACACGTATGGCGCGTACGCGAAGGCGACGGAGGACTGGTGTGCACGACACACCGGCAGTATCGTCTCGCCTATGAAAGAGAAAAGAGCAAATAGGCTCAGAGGCCCCGTGACTCGACAGTTCTCGAGCGAGAAAAGCGAAGGAGAGAGAGAGAGAGAGAGAGGGAGGAAGGACGACACGAGGGATCGAGGAGATTGAGAGAAAGAGAAGGACACGCTTCCCCGAGTCCCCGACGAAAACCAAGTAAGTCCTGGCCAGGCGACGCCGTGATAACGACGACACTCGCGCAAAGTCCGGCGACGGGATACGTGCCGTATCCCGGTCCGCAACTTAAACGAGAGGTTAGCCGCTCTCGACGCGACACTCTCTCACCCGCGTAATCACGCTTACGCCAAACCGGAGTGCTTCACCCTCCGGCGCGATTATAAGTAGCCCGGTTAGTAGCGAAAGCCAGGTAGCCCGTACGTGGTAAATTAACCGCGTTCTCTGTTTAGTTTGAGACGTCGTGTTTTGGTACGTATTTTTGTGGCGGGCGCACACACGCACACCACGTTGTATTTCGCGTTTATTCACGCTATTAGTCCCGTTCACCTTGAGCCAAGGTTTAACATTACCTTGGCTCAACTTATTATTGTTATTTCCTCCTTTCTGTTCAATAAACTGTTCCATTGTTTTAATTTCGGGTATCGGTTAATTAAACTTGTGATCCATTCCTATCTCGAAGCCGAATACCGCCATGCCCCGCGGGTGTCGTGCATTGTACTTCGCACGACACATAACTGAGTAGCCGAGCAAGATTATCAACGAGAAGTAACATCCATTATACAAGGCAAGTGTGTACTAGGTAAGTATAGATGCTGTACACAGGGCAGACGGCATCATACGGAGCTTGAGGCTAGCTACAATCGTTCCGATAGACGATTTCACCGACTTATCAGCTGCTTGGTGAGACAGTGACTGATCATAGTAGTGCGGACATTTCCTGTGCATTGAGTATATGCACAGGACGATTAAAACCCTCCTGACAAATAATACCTACCCTGTTACAATATATATATATATATATATATATATATATATATACTAGGGGGCTTCGCCCCCCTGCGCGCTTCGCGCGCCAACCCCCTATTTTTAATTTCGAAAAAGGTTTTTCGTAATAAATTTATTTTAAATAATGTTTTAAATTATATTACTTTTTCACTACCATGGACACCTTAGAAATTAAACCGATTCACACAACACCTTGGAGGTACTGTTATAATGCATTGGGTTTTATACCAAAAATTTAATTTTTTTTTAAATACGATTATAATTTATAAATAAAAGTTTTTACCAAAATTTAGTATAATGCAATCAAAATAATAGTAATAAAAAAAATAAAGAAATTAAATGTTAACTGTAAATTTTAAACTATATGAATTCCTATAAAGCTTAAATTTATATTTTAATAATTATAAATGTTAATGAAAAATTAACTTACCAAAAATAGTAAAGTGCATATACTTACTAAATTGTAGTATTTAGTAACTACTTATGAAAATTTTGGAATATTTTAAACGGATCTAAATAGAACTTCACCTCCTTAAATTAATTTCTTTAATGACAAAGGATCATCGCCAAAAGTTCTATGGCATTAATATTTTGTACTTTTAGAGTAATAAGACTTTCTTCTTAAATAAATAAATTTTTTTATTATCTTTTATTAATTTTATAGAACTATTTATATAATTTTAGTGGCATATAAAGAAAAACCTGTTTCTTCCATGTCTCCCGTAATTCGTAATTTTCACCCTCTTTCAAAATTTGAGTTTTAATCCATAATTTTATCCAATTTATTTTTTCCTTTAGTTACAGAGCCCATATATTTATCTTCATTTCAATTCTGTAAAAAGTTATGATAATTTAAAGAAACACCATATTTTTTTAAAAATTTAAATGGGAAATACCATGTTAATTTTTGTGAATTTTTTGTCTTTCTTTAAATATATTATATATATATATATATATAAATATATTGTCACGCCGCACTGGGGATCAGGGTGCGGGACTTCTCAAATATATACGCGAAGAGCTTATAGAACTAGCGATAAGATTTATTAGAATCAACAATTGATTTACAAGTGGATTTGGGCACCAGTCGCATGTTAATCTCGAAAAATTAATTATTATAACGCAATCGCTTAGCGTAGCGCAGGGGAAAGAGGGGAAACGCGAGAGAGAGAGTCAATACATTAAGATGGCGGGGACTAATACGCGTACACACACGCGGGCGGACCGGGAATTCGCGACCAATAAAAGATAGGGGGAAAGTGTACCATACGCACTCACCTTTCGAAAACTGCAACCAACTGATAAATTCACTACTCGCTTGCCACGCTCTGCTCTCACACCGAGGTTTATCGGAAAGGATTGCAATAATAGTCAGTGAATCTTTAAATTTACGCCGCGACCTCACACTCTCGGCCGTAGTCCACGGAGCTCTATTCTCCGTCAGCACTCGGCTCGTCTCGTCTGCGCGCGCATGCGTCTTGCGCTGCTATAGGTAGGAGGCGAGAGTTCGTCCGTGCGATCGGCTGTCTTCGTACGACTGCGTCTCTCTTCCAGCTGTCAAGAAGAAGATTCATTCGACTACTGCTGACGTAGTGGATCTCCTCCGACTCTGGTTTGCCGTGGGATTGACCTGGGGCTCCCGAGGAATTGTTACAGGTAAGTCGTTAAGCCGTAGAAGTTTATTATTACCTGTTTATTTTATTTATAGTTGGGAAGGTTAGTGTTCCCTTAACCTCTCAACTCCTGTTGATCATACTTATCTTCCTATATTGCTGTCCCATCTTCTCCTTCCTGGTTATCCTTTTCCCTACTAATGTGCTTTGTCTTATTTATTATTATTTTCACAGGAACTCTGCACGAGGTTCCAGTGGGCGACGGTCTTCCAAGGATACCTGCTGTCACTTCTGAGGTTTTGCACCTGATGCAGATCATTCAGCTAGCTACTTCTTCGTTGGATTGTCCTGATGCTGGATTGCTGAGAACCGGGGAAGGAATGTGGGGTGTTTATTCCTAGTAGTTAGGGTGCTAGGTAGGTTACGATAGGTATATGTGTGTGTACGGTATCCGGATGGGTAGATTTACTAAAGGGGAAAAGGCTACGATAATGCCTTTTTACTATCACTTTTCACTTTTTGTGACAGGTGTAGAATCACCTTGTCACAACTCCCCCCGCCAAACTGAAGTTATATACTTTTATCTAATCTACGATGATCGGTATTATCTGCTTTTTGGTGTATTGTGTAGCTGCTTGGCTGCTCCTATCTTTGTATAGTGTACGCGCTGTGTGTGTTTCCTATTCCCTATTTCTCTATTTATTTAGTGTGTTTTACTTACTGGTTGCCCTTACAATTTACTTACTTACTAGCCGATGAGAGATCCTGAAATTTTTGCGACCATACTCTCCTTCATACTTACATGAATCATTCGTCCTATTTTATTTACAATGTAAAGAATAAATTATTACTATGTAATTTTAAATGTATGTATATATATGTAACTTTTTCTAATTCTTTATTTTAGATAAAGTGCGTACGTTGCGATTATAATCACAAATGTAGGGGCTTCCTTGAATTTAACTGCGTCCTCTTTCGTTTTCTTATTAATTACTGCATTTTCTTATTTTTCTGACTTTCGTTTTCTTCCTCCCCCCTTTTTCTTATGTGTAAAATGCATTTCAGTATGTGGCAATAGTATTATTGGGTTAGTAAATAATAATCGTTATTATTAGCAGGAATGTATTTATATAAAATATATATATATATATATATATATATAAAATCTAATTACTAGGCCCATTTCTTGGCCAATTCCTTCCATCTGCGAAGGACCTCTCGGTGGTACTCCCCACACCGAGGACAGAATGCGTTCAAAACGCCTCGCCATCCGCAGTTCCGGCAAAACATGGCCCTCGGTGACGAGAAAGTACTGTACTTGTGGCCCGTTCCACCGCAGTTCTAGCAGCCCTGTCGGCACTGATCGTGGGGAGATCGGGGTATTCCTTCCCAGAGTATCTTTTCCTCCTCTAACCGGGATTGGTCTGGTTTGGAGACTCTGGGCATGGTGAGCAGCGATGGTATTTCTCTTGGCTCTTGGGGATTTGGGGTGTTTATTATGGGCGCGGTGGGGTTAGTTATGGATTCGGGGATAATTTGAGCGGGGGTAGGTGAGTAGTGTGGGGGAGCGGGGAAGTTTTGGGTGGGGAAGTCATGAGCAGGAGCGGGGGAATAAGACGTTGGGTCGGTCAAGTTTTGGGCGGTAGCGGGGGAAGTATGGGTGGTAACCGGAGAATGTTTGGGTTCTGGGGATTTGGATGGGGTTGGTGAGTGATTTTGGATATTGTGATATTGGTATTGGGGGAATAAAAGAAGAGGTGCTGGGACGTGGATGTACGTATACTGGCGTGTGGCAGGATTGTATACGGGGTAGGAGATGGTAGGAAGAGGTGGTACGGGGAAAGGATTTGGGGACATGGTGAGAGGGGGTAAGGATGGTCTTGGTGGCGGTGTCTGAGACCGTCTCATGACCGGTGCATCCACTGCCGCCATCTGGGAGACTTTTTCTTTCCTCTCTATTTGGCCATGGCGGTCCTGAAATGAGGATGGTCGCACAGGTGACGACCGCCGCGGGTACATCCTCGGGCACCCGGGCATCCTCGAATCGGTTCCTCCTTCATTCCCAGTTTGATCATTGCCTCCGCCAGTTCTTCCTTCCCTGGCTTGGGCATCTCCACTGGGCGGGACGCGAATCTTCCGCGTCCTCGTCCTTGCTGCCGGGCCGATGCCATTTCTCCAGCTCGTTTCATCTAAAGCATTCCTTACCTTTAGTTTCCATTTATTTTCCCTTCTTTTTTTATTCATTGCCTCCTTGATTGCTTTTTATGTCACGACCTTAATTTCATTCGTGGGGAGTTTCGAATACTCACGTTTGCTTGGAGTTTCATTTTCTTTGGTCTACCTCTATTGCGTTTAAGGATTTCGGGGATTGGATTTACTGGGGATCGCGATCCTTTTCTGTTGGGTATGAGTTTCTCAGGGGTACGGCTTTTAAATTGATTGGGGTAACGGGGGGGGGGACATATCGTTTTAAGTAATTTACAAATACTTTTGTCTGCCGTTTTATATCCTCTTCCTCGACCAAGTAAACTACTGGTGATAAAACTTTTACTATTTTTGCGGGTCCAATGAACTTTGGTGCGTGCTTCGCAGCAAAGTTATCATCCGCAGAGGACAAAACATGGTTCCGTTTGCAGACTAAATCTCTCACTTGGAAGGTTATTTCTCTCCTTTCTATATTATAATATTTGGCATGTTTATCGTTTGCTTTGTCGATGTGCCTTTTTATTAAGTCATAGATTATGGGTAATCTTTTTATTCTATTTGACCATGTTTCAGTATCTGGTTGGGAAACTAGAGACGGGGAATCTATGTGTTTTCTTAGTATAGCTACCGGGGTGGGATTTCTACCGAAATTTAGGAAAGCTGGGAAATATTTGGTGGATGAGTGGACTACGCTATTAGGAGCAAAACAAAATTTTCCTAGGTGTTTATTCAATTCCCTATGGTCCTGATCTAGGTAGCTATTTATCATGGGCTTTATGTTCCTGTTCACGCGTTCCACTGCGTTTGCCTGGGGATTATTGACTGAATTACTCCGTATTCCGCTAACCTTTTTATGATCAATTTGTTTGAAAATTCCATTCCATTATCAGAAATACGGTATGTTGGGCATCCCCATCGGTTGATCACTAGCTCATCAAAAGCCGTTAATACATTTTTCGCGTCCGCTTTTCGTAAAGGCTTCATTTCTATATATCGGGTGAACAGATCCTCGAATAATATTATATATTTGTACCCTAACTTGGATGATGGTTTTGGCTCCATTATGTCCGCTGCTACCACAGTCCACGGTCCTTCTATGTTTCTTTCCTCCATGGTACCTGCTGGAGGTTGCTGGGAAGATTTGTGGGCTTGACACTCATGGCAGGCTTTTAAAAATTGGCAGGTGTCGTAATAGATACCGGGCCAATAATAGTATGTTGCTACCCTTGCCTATGTCTTGTCCATTCTCAGATGACCAGATTGTGGAGACTAATATGCTTCAAATAAGGCTTCGGGTCGATCTTTGTTGGGGAGTATGAACTTCCACGCGTCCAAATCGGGGATTAGGGGTCAATAAGGGGATTAGGGCGGTGCGCATATAAATAGCCAATTTCTATTTTTAAATCTAGGTACTTTTTCGGGGATCTTATAACTGCGGCTATTCGTTTTTGATATTCCGGATATTCCAATTCCAATGGTCCTACTGCTGTTACTGCTTCTTGATTCTCATAAGCTCTTGTAAACGTAATAAATGGGGTGCTCTTCTCCGTTAATTGCCTGAGTCAGCACTCCCGCTATAGCGTAATCGCTCGCGTCCGTTTGCAGGGTAATGGGCAGGGATAGATCCGGTCGGGGTATACGGGGGCTTGGGTTAGAGCAAGTTTTAGCTTTTCAAAAACTTCCTGCTGTTCGGCTTTCCAGTGCCATCTCACGTCCTTTCGAGTCAAGTAGTTTAGCGGTACTTTGTACTTAGCTAACCTATCAATAAATATAGAATACCAGCCAATCATGTGTTCCTTGAATGTCTTGGCCGTGATGATTATGTCATCCAAATAAACAAAGACATGAGGTTCCCATTCTGGCTTAATTAATTTATCCATTATTTGCTGAAACATAGCGGGAGCATTTGTCAATCCATAGGGGACTCTTTTAAACTGAAATAGATCGCGACCGGGAAACGCAAACGATGTTATCTCTCGACTTTCGGGGCAAGGGGGACTTGATGGTAGGCTTGCGAGAATAAGGCGTCCTCTAACTAGTCCACCGATAGTAGCTATCGCAGGGAAACAGCTAGAGTCTTCGCCATAAGGGTAGAATTGGTGAATTATTCCTTTATTTGTCCATCAAGTATCATTTGTAAAGTCTACCTTAATATTGGCCTTCCTTTTAAAATCCATTCTCAGCATACAATCATAATGCAACCCATCAGCAACCTGAAAGGGCATTGAGATTTCTTCCTCGTCCAGTTTAACTTTAATCTCTACTACCCCCTGTATTGGAACCTGTGTTCCATTTGCAACCTTAATACTTGTGCACCTTGGTGGTCGTAATTTATTTCCGAATATTCCACTTATTCCCTTTCCAATGAATGAGTGAACTGAACCACTATCCAATAAAGGTACCAATAGTCTACTGTTTAATTCTAAGTTAGAAAATAGTCTGGAATCAACTCCGGGCGTTTTTTGTATCAAGGATTGGGGTTTATGGGATTTTTCTGTGTGGGGCCCTTTCGGGGCAAATGTTGAGAAAATATGGCCCTCAATTTCCTCTGATTTAAGTTTCCTTGATTATTGTAGCATTTTTCGCAGTATTTACTGCTTACCCCTGTTTGGCCACAACCAAAACATTTTCTTGGTTCTGTGCATTCTGCTACCCAGTGTCCCATTTTTCCACATCTGAAACAGGGTTCTTTTACTTTATCCCTGCGACTTATGTTCCTTGCCCTTCGTGAGTATTCCTGGTTTGGGTTGAAGTTTCCTCTATATGGTGGGGATGGTGATTTTTTCGTATAACCTTGTTCTCTTTCCGAGGTTTTATGTGGATCTATAATTAGGAGTTGAGCTTGGGTAGATTTTCCTTTTGGTTTTGGGGCTGGGAGGGGGTGGTGATAGTTTCTGAGCATATGTGGGTTTTTCCTGGGGTTTTTGTGGGGTAGATGATATTGCTGCCAATTTCTTAGATTTTTGTTCTTGTTCTACATATGAGTACTTTGACACACCGTAGTTTTGTAATGTTGGGGGGGGCTTATATGCTTCATCCAACATCCTTCGTACTTCGTCCTTTTTCCCTAATTTTTGTAGTTCAGTGAATGAACAGAAATTGCGTCTTTCAATCCGTTGTCTATAAATTGGATGCATATTCCTATATGCTCAGTCCAATTGTTCCTGTATAGACATTGTGGGTTTGACTTGATCCAAGAGTCCACGCAACTTAGTTAGATAGGTGGATATGTCTTGTTTTGGTCCTTAGGTGCGTAATTCAATTGTCTGTCTAATGTGGGATTGTGTGTCTTTCACACCATACTGCAGACGAAGGGCTTCCGCAAAGTCCTTAAAATTATTCCAATATTTTTTCTCTCTGCAAAACCACTCCTATGCTTCCTCGTCTGAAATTGATGACATTGGCTCCATTTTTTCGTCTAGGCTAAAACCATGTGCCTCCATGCAATTTTCTAGATTCCTTAGGAAGATGTCCGGTTCGTCCTTCTTGGATCCTTTAAATTGAATGTGCCATCTAAAAAGAATATCTACTGTGTGTTTTTCCTTCATAAACGTTACATTCTCAAAACCTGCCTGGGAGTAGCTGCCAAAGGGGATTTGTGATGGTCTGTGATGTTGCGGGTTTATATAGGGATTGCGGGGATAAGGGTAATTAGGAATTTCGTAGGTTTGGTTTGGTTTATAACTTGGGTCTGGGACTTGTCTGTGGGTTGACTGTCGTGTTCTCTCTTGTTCACTAGTTAGTATTCCGTCTTGTTCCTGTATCCTTGGCTCGTTTTCCCATCGAACCGTCCTTGTATGGTTTGAGTTATCCGGGTTCCTTTGTTTGTGTGTACCTTAAAAAGCCGCAGCTAACCCATCTAGAGATCGAGCGAGAGAGCATAATAACAGGACGAGTCTCCGATCTGCGCCATGCAGAGGTTGGTGACTTTATTATTTCAGCTGCTGACGATACCGCCGAGTAACGGAGACAGTGTGTGCGGGACCCTGATTCCCTCCCTTCCCTTTCTCCTCCCCTACAACAAACCGCGGTATCAAATCCCGTAAGTTACCTGTTAAGTTTCTTGTCGCATATAAACGCGGCTGGCGCCCACCCCACTACGTGTATTGTATTCGCGAGTTATCATTTAATTTAGGATCATGCTTATATGACATTTGCACCCAACATTGTTTTTATTAATTTGCAGGCGTTCAGCATAAATTGGCGAACTAAGGAATTGTTTGTTTTGAAAGCATCGAGCAGAGAGAATTGTTGTAAGCGTTGATGCGACGCAAGAGCGGCCATATTGCCTTTCCTTTCCTTAGCAAAGCTTGCATTCACATGACCTAAACGTTAAGCGCCATTGTGGCATGAGACTTTTTAAGTGCAGAATAAAAAATGAAGCGAGCGTCCGATCTTGAACCCCTTCAGATCCGAAGGCGTTCATGCTAACTACTGCGCCACGCCTGCAATGGACGCAGCTATGCTACTTATGATGCCTACCGTACATGCGCCACCTGGCGTGTCGGTAATGCAGGCATTTTTACATGACAAGTGGATTGTTCTATGACAATTACATATTGTCACACACTAAATCCATTATCAGTACCTTCGATCGTCTGGCACCTCCTAGTTCCGTAACTACTAAATCAAATTTTAAACCTTGGGTTACGCACGATATTAGGCTGGTGATTAGAGCTAGAACTGCGGCTTATAAAAGGTTCCGATTAACTGACATTCCATCTGATTATGTTACATTCGAATGTTTGCGTAGCCGTGCTTCTAATACTCTCGACTTGAGCAAAGCGCATTATTTAACTACTTAACTGAACAATGCACCTTCCACCAGTAATCTGTGGATAACCCTTGCAAATATGGGTCTACGGGCCAGACCTCATCCCTCTCTTCTCACCCTTTTCTCCTCACATGATCTTAACCTCCATTATACCTCTGCTACTAACCTTTCATCTCCTCTTACTTCTGACCTTTTTACCGTAAAATTATCCTCCCACAGCTATCCACCTTCCTCTTCCCCCGTCTTTCATTTTTCTCTGGTCACTATCAGAGGAGTTCAATGTGTGATACTGAGAGCCACTTTTAAGGCCGTCGGATCTGACGGCAAATTTACTAAAATGCTTAAACTTTTGGAACCTCAGCAATCGCTTCTCCTGGTTGATCTTTTTAACTTATTACTCTCGTGAGGTTATTTTCCTAATTGTTGGAAAAGAGCAGTTTTGTTTTCTTTGGCGAAGTCATCCGGAGTGGAATCGTTATCCGATACAAGCGCTAGCTAATCATTTCACTGTGATCGGTCCATCTTCCTACAACCCACGTGCTTCCTCTCGTCATCCTTCTCAATCCCTTTCCTACCTCACTCCTCCCACTGAAGCCTTCAATAAGACCTTTGTCATTTAAGCCTCGCACATCATAAACCAGCTCCCTCCCATCTCATTTAATTATTATTTATCCATTTCATCCTTCAAAAACACCCTTTAGAATCACCTGTTTGGACTTGACCAGGCCGCATGAGTTTTCCATTTACTTATTTATTTATTTTATTACATTATTATGTATTATTATTTTAATACTCGAGTTGATTTTATTATTTGCTTGTTATATTTTGTATTTTTTGTTATTAATTACTTACTTATTGCTTACTTATTTATTAGTATTAATAGTATTATTTTTTTCTTTTATTTCAGTATTATTTTTATTACCATTTTATTCTGTTTTTATTCTTGTAAGCTCGTACGTGCGTGAGGATTTTTTCTACTTATGTATTATTACACTATGTTATCAATCAGGGTGTTACCCCTAAAGCCCAATAAATATTAAAACAAATCAAGTGAAATCTCTCTCTCTCTCTCTCTCGCTCTCGTTGCGGTATAGGACGAGTGTCCTGGTCGCCTGTGCAACGAAAGAAGAGAATGCGTGGCTGTAAGTCGATTTCATAGCCTGAGGCAAACACCGTGAATGCAGGATCGGCCTGCAGTTAAAAAGCACTCACGCACATAATGATAAAATAAAAAACAAGCACAGGCGATGCTAACACGGGACGAAGCGAGCATCAACCACCGTCGGACGCAAAAGCGCGACGTATACACATACACACGAATACATTAATTGCTATTTCTTATATTTTGCAACATATAATTCAACGAACTGTTATATGTTACAATGCCGACAAAGGCAAGTTCGTAAATATTGTAAATAAACTGACAAGGAGAGTGCATACTCTTTGGGAAACGGATCTTTACCAAATTCTAGAATATGATTTCTACTATAAAAATATGAAGATAGTCGGATTTTTAGATTCCATTGCTTTTTCATGATAAATATAAGCAAACAAAAAAAATATCGTCAAAAAATCCATGACTTTGATTGCTTATAACACGAAAACAAGTAGAGATATACATTCAAATCAAAATTTCAAATTAAAAAAGAAAACTGAGATTGAGTAGATATGTTTTGCAAAAAAGTAGCTCAAATATCTTAATTCGGTCAAAAGTTATTGAAGAAATAAGTATAAGACGAAATTTTGGCCTAATGAAATCGTCATATTAAAATACTAAATTTTTGTCTTTTGACTTTTGACTACATTTTCGTACGTTATGTAGTTTATTGAATTGATTTGCATTGGAGGATTTTAATAAACACTTTGCGGGTGTGTCGGTCTCCTTTGATGAGGATATTTGGAATCGTCAGGCCATCCGGAGTGCAAAAAATAGTGAAATTACGTTTCACGAGATTGGCATTAATGATGTTATTCTGGTGTTTTCTTATTTTTTGACGCAAGCTAGGGGAGGCGGATGGAATCCCACAGAACGAAATAGTAAAAGCTCTGCCAATTATAGCTGACTCTCTTGTCAGGCTATAAAATTCCTGAATTGTTGTTTGGGTGTTTCCGGTACTTTGGCAGGAAGCTCACATTTTACCAAACACCATCTCCCTCTTCTGATATTCGTCAAATTGCACTCTTGAGCTTCCTGTCAAAGGTTTTGGAAAATATCATATTGGAACAGTTACATGAGCATATAGTAAAATATTCTCTTGCTGACCCACTGTAGACCGAATTCAGACCTTAGAGTTCGACAGAGACCGCTTTATTAAAGCTGACTGAGAATATGAGAATTACTTTTATTATTTGATTTTAGTAAAGTTTTTGAATTATCTCTCCTACTCGTTTACTTGATAGACTAAAGTGTATGGGTTTCTCCAGGTCTGCCCTTATATGGATCTCTTATTTTTCAAATCGTCAACAAGCTGTGTTATCTTCTGATAATATCTCTTCTTGCTCGATTCTGCAGGAGTTCAGTACATTCTATATGCAGATTTATTTAATAAACAAATAGAGCATCTTTGTATTACGTGCCGAACGTCTTCTTGCATGCGGGACCAACTATATGTTTTGTAAATTGTTCGTAACGTTTCGTTCGTGTCTGGATGTGCAGCGAGAGAATCGTTATGGTGAAACGTTATTTCGTCGTTGCGGCAAGAATAAGGTACTACGATACGCGGCATTCTTTTATATTCAAGGAAGTAAAATGCATCGCGTTCATATTGCAGTAGTTGTTCGAGTAGTAAAAATCGATTAGCATCTTGCGCATCAAATGATTCGTTTTGTTGGGTCTCTTTAATCCAGACAAGCAAATTCTGAACAGTGGCCGATGCAACATGGACCTCGTGGATAGGTTCATGGCGTTCTGGTGGCAGATGCACATCTACCACCTCTGTTTCTTTCGCGTAAATTTGACATCCTCGAGGTTATGTCAGAAGCGTTGTATAGCCCATATAATCGCGATATACTCTTGTTCGTTTGAATGATAATGCTGTTGAGTTATTGAGAATATCATAGACGCATACGCAATGATACGACGCTCGTCGCTAACACCTAACTAATATAATATAGCGCCCATCTCTGTTGCGCTCGCTACGGTTTGTCATGAGCTGTATTTCTGACGAAGTGTCTCCAATCACTCTCGCCAATACGCCAGATAGCTTCGCCTAATTTAACTTCCATATTCCAATGTTGTAGAAAATCCTTATATATTACATACGGGAATGATTGAGTGCTCAATATTCTCTACAATTTTCAGTTGAAATTGCCATCAAGGCCTTTTACACAGAATAGAATATCGATAAGGCCAAGGACTTTAAGTGCTGGTCCAGCCACAGCTTTTACGATAACCTTGACAGGTCTCCATTTAAACTTATACTGTTCGATAACATCTGATCGTACAAGAGAGACCATGACGCCAGGATTGAAAAAGTGCTTCAAAGTTCTTTGATGGATGCCAGCAATCATCTGATCGGTTTGACTATCGTCGTTAGGAGTCGATTCCGTGTGCGTCATTTTAGACGTATTCGGTACGACACCTGCCCCCCCCCCTGAACTGTAGTCCTCAGTAACGAGTTTGTACGGTTCATACTGTGTACACCATCGACAACTACCTTCTCCACCAAAGGCTTGTTGTTGAGGACAATTTTTTCTCCACCAAAGGCTTCTTGTCCTCTTTACTAGGTGTATTACATCGAGGTGATGATGAGCAACACCTAAAGTCGTTCACTCCGATGGTGCTAAGCGGCTGAGATAACAATCTCTTTACGCTCTCTTCACCAATTATATCTCTGATACCAGAGTATATTTGTATTACATTATTTATATATTTACCTCACCAGGTTTTTTGCCATTTGTGGGACAAGAACATTTTGCTGGGGCAGTTGAGAATTCGTCGAAGAACGTCTTTCTCTTTTGCCCGAGCTCTGTTTTTGTTGCCCATGTGGCTGTTGAGCAACAGGCACGTACGATACGGATATTGAATTGCGGGCACTCACTCCATTATTCGATTTGCCGTACCGTTTCTGATAACTATTAGAAACGTTGGAAGTACCGTACACAGCGGCTGCTTCGTATTCGCTTGAAAAAGTGTTTGGCAAGCTTTTCGTACTTTTCTTGCTCTGCTTCATAACAGTTTTCTTGGAAGACTGTTTATCCGAATGAAAAGACTCATCTTTACGCTCTTCAGTAACAGTTGCTACTTTACCTGAAGCTCGTGCTCCACCACTCTGTTTCGGGAAAGCTTCTGGTACGAGCTTTTCGCGCTTAACGTTGGAACTAGAGAATTTCGTGTCCCACGTTAAGTGCTGCTCGTACTCTTTACCGTAACTTGTCAAATCAGAAATATTTCCTGATTTGACGTACTGGTATGTACCTACGGTAATCTGGCCTCATCTGCGAGTAGGCCATTTTCACCTGATGTACTAATGAGGGAGGGCATTTGAATCTGATCACGATCGCTCTGAAACAGTTCAAAAACGTCGTAGCTTTTTCTCCCTCATTTTGTGTTCTTGATCGAAACTCCATGAGTATATCTTCGTCGTATATGATACGGTTATACTCATTCAGGAACTCGATCTCAAAATCACACCAATTTCGAAGAAATGACTGAACTGTTCTATACCAGATCAGAACTGATTTTGAGAATACATTCGGCAGGTCGCTAAATATTCTGCGATCAGAGAACTCGTTGTCATTTCTGAAGTCGTGCAAACTGTTCAGAAACTCTTCCGCGTGCTTTTTGGTTTTACCATTAAAGGACATGTTCCAGATACGCAGTTCTTGTGTGCATCCTGTCCGGTCATGCGTTTGGATATCGTCTTCACGATACCTTGGTCTGGCCTCGTAAAAATCTCTTCCCCATCTCCACAATCCATCTGGGAACTCCTACGTCTACTGGTAGAAAAATTCCTATTCTCTTGTCAGCCTCCTGCCGCCCTTCGAGATTCGGATTTCCTCCGAGTAGGTACGCGATCGGACTGATATCCTCGGACGAATCCGTCTGTGTACCCTGATCGCATGTGGCCACCGCACGATTTTCTCGAGGCGTTTCTCTACGTCTGTCCGACTTTTCGCTGTGACCTTGCACCGGAGCCTCCGGTTGAGCTCGGTCGTCGAGTTTATGGTTGGACTGACGTTTATGAGTACGTCTCTCCTTACAGCTTTCACGACGCTTATCATTGTTGGAGACTCTACTCACTGAACGATTTTGTCGTGGCTTTCTGCTAGGAGTTGTATGCTCACGCCTCTCTTGGCAATTATCTTGCCCTTCGCAAATCTTCTTCAAGAATGGGTGCTCTGTCACTAGCAACCCTTTCGCGATCCGACATCTCGGACTCGCAGGAAACTTCCGCTGTTAATGGGGTTACACACCCTTTTCTGGAACGTGGTTTCCTAATTTCCCATAGTTCCTGACATACTAGAGGTTTATGTGTAGACTCTGCCCTTACATTCTCATAGTACTCTGGGAACCATGGGATCTCCAGATTAATGTCTACACATCTAATCCGGTGACGCAAAGGCATTCGCGGCACTCCGCCTCTTCGTCATTTGCGTTCAAACTCAAATGTTCCAATACACTGTCTCAACCGGAAGTTTTTTCGTTTCCTGACGAATATCTCTAGCTATGCGAGATTCATGTATAAGCTGGGCCATTCGGGTTTCATAGTTGCTGGCCATTATTTTTTTGACCAGCAGCAGCCGACGTGTTACGTCGGGAGAAGTACTCTCAACCGGGATTTCAAATGAAATCCCTTGTGTTTCAAATACTTCGGAAATATCCAATTTACAATTGGAAATTATTTTATTAGACTCACTACAATAAAATAATTATTACTCCTAACGAGTAAAAAAAATTTGGCGTCGGCTTATTTACAATAAATTGTAAATTTCCACCAACTCGTGTACCAACAAAATTGAATTCACTAATCAAAACCCAAAAGAGTTTCTTTAAGCGAAATTTATTTCGTCCTTAAAAGGACAAAACAATTATATTATGTTGGTTAAAGTTATGGCAAATCACACACTTAAGACTTACACCACATTTAAATTAATTATTTAACTTAACAAGTCTAAATAATTAATGTTTATAATAGTGTCTTGTGCAATTATTATCCTTCTTTTAGCCAAATTATTATAAACAAAAAAAGATCTAAATTATTTCAATATCGTCGGTAATTTACCAGCAATAGTAGTTTTCATGCCAAGGCCGTATAGTAAAACTTTTTGGGCCGAGTGTGGAAAGTAGAGTCCGAGAACCTGCGAAGCAGGTCCGAGGATCGCTACTTTACACGCGAGGCTAAAATAGTTTACGGCCGAGGCGCGCACATTACTTTTCGAGTGAGAAGTCGCACTTTACGTCCGCAAAACAGTACGTAAAGTCGTACTTTACGGATACGCTACCGAAAAGGCAAATTTTAACGATTTCCCAAAATACCCCTCTCGCCAGTTATAATCCAAAAGATTCCTCACCTCCGAAAAGGAGAATTTATTTTTTTATGGAAATTAGAATAATTAAAACGTTATTCCCGTCAATAAATTCAGCAACAAAAAATTATAAAGGAAGAAAGTAAGGAAAAAAAAATTAAATTATTTATCTCGCCGACGAGTCTAAATGATTAATTTTAAAATAAATATATAAATAAATATAATATCTTGTGGTTCACACACACGAAGACACTATTTAATTATTTAGCTTATTCAAGCAAAAATAATTCTCCTTTATAATTCACACACATAAATTTTAATTAAATTATTTAAAAAAAAGAAGGGGTATTTATAATATGTTATAAATTCCTTATAATTTGCAACAAAATAATTATTTCACCAGTGGTCGTCCCAAACGACAATTTTTTAGTGAAATATAATTATTTTATCCTAAAAAGGACTAAAAAAATAATTTATGTTGCTACCGAATTAAAACAATTTATATTTCCTTTTGTTATGGAAATTGAACAAAAAGGAAAAGAAAATTTAATTATTTGACTTGCTAACAAGTCTAAGGAATTAAATTTATACACTAAATATTTATGTAACTCAAACATACCAAAATTACTTGTAGTCAATTATTTAACTAACGAACTAGTCTAAATACTTGACAAAAATGTGTAGAGATATATTTTATAACACACAAGAGGAAAAAAGTTTTTACATATATTAAAATTCGCAGCAAATAACGAATACAAAATATAAGGTTAAATACCGATCATTAAAATATATGCAAAAAAATTCAGTTATTTAACTCAATCTCGAGTCTAAATAATTATATTTTACAGCTCTAGTATCTTTGTGGAACAATCACACCAAAAACACTTATCGTTAATTATTTAGCTTGCAACAAGCCTAAATAAATAACACGAGTTGTAAAAAAAAACTTTTCTCGCAATCAAAAAAAAATCAAAAATTTGTTACAAATATCATAAACAGTAAAATAAATACAAAATGTTAAATCAGGTAATCATTGTTAGATAGACGCAATCCTGTCAATTATTTAACTTACGAACAAGTTTAAATAATTAACAAAAGTTGTAAAAATATATTTTATATGCACCAAAAAAATGTTACATACATTATAAAAAGAAATAGTAATAAATAATAAATGCAATATATTAAATTAATATTACTATTAATAATATATGTGGGTCAGGGAGGGGAGGAGAGCAAAATAAAAAAATTATACGCTTTTGAACTTAAAACAACTCTAATTATATCGCCGCGTCCCGTACATAAAGAGGAAAAAATTAAATATAATTTTCTTTAAAAGATAGGGGGTGGGGCAGCTACCTCTCCCTAAAGAATCTATTTTTATATCACTCACACACTAAAATAAAATAGATCCCGTGCAGGAACGAATTTATTTTATTAATATTAAATAAAATAATTCGCCGCAGTGTTTTCTCTCGGCGAAACCAGCTGCGAAGACTTTATACACGCGAAAGGGCTAGACGATCGTGCTATCTCTCACACACACACACACACAGAATAGCCCGCCTAGCACCTAACACCGATTGCCCGCGACTAGGGATTCTTTCTCTCACTTCCACTTGCGGGAGCAATCAGAGATGCGTCTCACACGCTGTCTCTCTCGCTCTCGCTCTCTCTCCCACGGGTCTGCCTATATCATCGTTCCAATCTGACACCATTATTGTCAATAAAGTTCTTGATACAATCAAGCTGCCGTTAATGTCGAAGTAAGTTATTGAAATTCGACCTTGGCTGTCGCGATCTAAGCCAGCTACAGAGGGCGAAACACCGGCTCAACCGCGCAGCCGAGGTATTGTCTTTCGACTGTCATCGGCTTCGGCAAGAGACTTGATAATCGACAGGGCACATTTGTTAAAGGGGCAGTCGGCGTTAAAAATCTTTGGGGAGGGAGACAATCACTTGCTGTTTATTCGGCTACTCTGGCCCAAGCCTGTCTTCGACCTTTGGCAGGTAGCGATACAGAAATGTAGAGAATTGGGCTATGCGAGGCCTGTTGTCATTAATTTAAGTGTAAGCGCCAAAGGTGAGGGATGGTCCTCTCATACGTGTGGCTTCGGAGGCTGACGACTTATACTAAATGAGACAGGACTGGTCGGGTCAAAAACATTAAATCATCTAATACATTTACCCTTTTTCATACTAATATTAATCGCTTAAAGACTCATTTTTCGTCAATCGAAGCATTGGTTCTTCCACAGTCCCATGACGTCATTGCTGTCACTGAAACCTTTCTTGCCGAAAGCGATTCTTCCGAAATTCTCAAGTTACCGGGTTATACTCTTTATCGGTTGGATTATGTGGGTAAGGAGGGTGGCGGTGTAGCGGCTTATGTACGCGATGAGTTTGCAGTTACCATCTTAGCTCACTCCGACCCTGTCTACTCGAACGCCCCCGAGTTCATTGTTCTAAGGTTAGTAAATAAGACGGTGGCGTTGGCGTTGGCAGTGGTTTATCGCAGGCCTTCTGCCGCATATCCATCGAAATTTTTTGACACTATGGCTGCTATACTCCCTAATTTTATTCATGTCATTATAACGGGTGACCTTAATATTGACATGAAATCTTCCAGTGCTGCAGCGAACATGCTAAAAGGGAGTTTGGAAGCATTAGGTTTCCTTATCCCATCTGAGCCGACACACCATGCAGTGACGTCGACGGGTTCATCTCATACTTGGTTGGATCTTTTCCTAGTTCGCGAGCCAGTACCTGAATTTATCTATAATAAGTCTAGTGCACCCTTTGCGGCGGATCATGGTGCAATTAGCATCTCCCTTAAGATCAATAAACCGCAGGGGGGTGTCAAAAGGTTCTGGAAAAGAGACTGGGAGAAGATCAACCTTCATCACCTTGCCACCACATTCTCCTCATTTATGGATAGATTAACTCATCTTTCATTGCCATTATCTCCATCCATCACTGACTCACTTTCACCTGCCTGGCCTGATCAGCCTCTCTGCATGGATCCACTATCATCTAACCATTTTGACATACTCTCATCTTCATTATCTCTGCTGTGCAGCTCTATTACTTCAACATTTAATGCCGTTGCTCCAGCTAAATTTATAGCTGTAAAAAATAAACACAAGCCTTGGGTTACGCAGGAGATTAGATCTGACATCAAAGCCAGAAATGCTTCTTTTAGGCTCTTTTGCAGCTCGAGCTCTTCCATCGATTATAATGCATACAAAGTACTGAGGAATCAGGTTAATAACGCTATTAATTCAAGCAAATTTCGTTATCTGCAATCTAAGCTCAATAATGGAGATAATCCTACTGAAGTTTGGAGATTCCTCAGAAGCATGGGTCTGGGCTCAAAACATAATTCATCGCCATTAAAACATTTCTCAGCACATCAACTCAACACTCATTACGCATCCATTTCTAACCACACGTCACCACTCACTATTCATTCTTTTGTATCTATCCTAGCTAACCTTTGTCATCTCCCTTCATCCCCCTCCTTCGCTTTCTAGCCGGTGTCAGTCAAAAAAGTGCAGCGGGCAATAGTTAGATCCACTTCCAAGACTTCGGGTGTTAATGGTATTTCAGTTAGAATGTTAAAATTATTAGAACCTCAAATTACTCAACTGTTAACGGATCTTTTCAATGGTATGCTTTCATCTGGATGGTTTCCTGATTGCTGGAAGAGAGTTATACTGTTCCCGTTGGCGAAATCGAGTAGATTGGTGACGTGCTCCGACACGAGACCGATTGCCAAGCTCTGTGAGGTGTCGAAGGTGTTGGAGAAATTGATGCATGATCAGCTGGTTGAGTATCTTGAATCCAATCATTTATTATCGGTCAGGCAAGCGGGTTTTAGAAGGGGCCATAGTACTCAATCAGCTCTTCTGGGGGGGTTAGACGATGTAAGAAGAGCTATTGACTCGAGAAAGATCACCATCTTAGTCTTATTTGATTTCTCCAAGGCCTTCGACACGGTTCCTCATGATCAACTCATCCGAAAATTGGGAGACATCGGTTGTTCAGATATTGTACTCAACTGGTTCTACAGATCTCTTGTGGGTCGCACACATGCCGTTGTGAATGAGGTTGGCGTGTTGTCTGACTGGCTCGGGGTGAATGCGGGTGTGCCTCAGGGCAGTGTTCTAGGTCCGGTCTTATTTTCCATCTTTATTAATGACCTACCTAAGGTTCTCAAATATAGTAACTATATGTTATTTACCGATGACGCCCAGGTCTATCATTCGTTTTTTCCAGCGAATATTGTTAGTGGAGTTCAACGGGTATCTCACGATGCGACCGCAATAGCTAGATAGGCACTGGAAAACGGCCTTTCATTAAATATTAAAAAAACAAAGGTTATGATCCTGGGCAGTCAGGCTTACATTTCTCGTATTAACCTGAACACTGCTCCGAGAGTTAAATTGTGTGAAAACTATCTGGAATATGAAAATGTGGTAAAATCGTTGGGCCTATTAATTACACCCACCCTCGACTGGTCAAAACAAGTCACGACAATCTCTAGGCGCATTCATGGAGTTCTGTACTCATTACGCTATTATTACAAGTCACTTTCAATGAAACTTCGTAAGAACCTTGTGGAATCACTCATTTTTCCCCACTTTGACTATGCGTGTGCGGTCTATAATGATGTAGACCAGACTAGAAATTTAAAATTACAGAGGTTATTAAATGCTTGCGTGAGATTTGTATGGGGCAATATAGCGAGACTTGACCATGTAACCCCGTATAGACTGGGATTGAGATGGCTGTCGGTTGAGTCCAGACGCTCATACCTCATTGGTTCTCTGGCGTTTAGCATTATCGCTCATAAGTCACCTTCATACCTGGCAGATCACTTCACCCAACTCAATACCCCTGGTCATATTCCTCGTTCCTCCTTCCGTCATCCACCTAGGTCACTTATGTATCTTCCCCCACGCACCGAAGCTCTAAATAGATCATTTGTCATTACATCCACTCGTATTCTAAATCTTTTTCCATCACTCACCTTCGATCCTTCATGTGTAGATAAATTCAAAATCATGCTATTCAATCATCTGTTTGGGCTTGATCACGCAGCCTGGTCTTTGCGGGTCACGAATGAAGGCATAACCTCGCGGTCCATCCCTCACCTGGATGTAGATGTGCAGTCATGATCGTTTTAATTTATTTATTTACTCAAACTGTTAATCTTTTATTTTAATCTTTTATTTTTATTATGCTCTTTCCTGCGATCAATGATTTGTATTATATATTTTATTTTATTTTGTATTTTATTTTATTTTAATGCGTTTACCAATTATTAATTTGTACATATATTTTATTTATTGTTATTGTTTTTATACACTGATTTTATTTTACACTATGATATACTTATTATTGCGTGCAATTGAAATTTATTTGTTATCTAGTTTTAAGAATATATACGCTGTATTAGTTTGCATATAGTGCCTATGGGGTATCTACCTCCTCATGGCCGAATAAATAACTCAATCAATCAATCAATCTCTCAACCTCAACCCGCTCACGTTCTTTTTTTTCTAATTTAAAATCAGTGAGAATGAAACCGTACGTACTGTCACGGTTGCCATTTGTAACGTGGTATTCGCGTACCCAGTGATAGTAATTAATTTAAAAATTATCAAATTACCGTCGGACCGCGTTGCCCAATACCTCGTACACAATTTATTTATTTCGCGCGAAGATGCTGGTAAGTGTCACCAGGAACACGTTTGCTGAGATGTACGGTGGGGAGGAATCGGGCAATCCTCCTTGCCTCGACCGCAGTCTAAATTAAATAATAATATGTCGGCGGAGCGGGGAAAACTCAATAGTTACTCGTAATTTAATTAAAAATAAAAATAAATCATTTATTTTTTTGTATAAATTACAAGATGGCCATCTTGGCCTCGTGTCGCGACAATTTTAAAGCGCGCAGGCGGAAGTCCCGGGAAGCCTACCGATTCGAGATCCTCGCCTGCGGCAGACTTTAAGTCCCACGACCCGCTGTTCGGGTACCGGCGTACCCGAACACACATCCGAGTTTCACTCACACGATCATACACTCGGGGAGGGGGGGGGGGGGTCACGATATTAAAAAAAGTGACTTACCGTTGACGCCCCGAAAATGGCCCAGCCGATCTTGGTCCCGGTGGTTTCCTAGGCAGCGGAGACCCTTGTCGGTTGAATTGGTAAGCAGGCGATCTAATACCGCGGCGAGTACTCCGCGACCCACGCTCGCACTCGCGCACGACCCCGTCCTTTACTAACACACTTACACTCGTGCACACACACGCGACCACAGGAGGATAATCACGGATGCCGTCGGCCTACGCGTCTCACGCGCCTTTGCTCGGCCTTACACACAAAAGGAGAACTCGGCACCGGGAAAAGTTTATCCGACTCGAGCGGCGGATCGGGACATACTAATTAGACGATCGCCTATTTTTCACGAAAAAGGGATGAGAATGAGGAACACACAAACACACTCTCTCGCGTTCTCATCCCTGCGTATTGTCGCACGCGTAATTGTACACTCGTAATGAAATAAACAAGTGTCGTCGGTTTGCCTTGACATACCAAAGGCTCCGACGGCTTACAATTAGTGAATTTAAATATTCAATTCGTCGTAAATAGATTGTGTGACGATTTCCGTCATATTAATCATTACATCAATAGCTACGGTGTTCAACTTTGATTTTGTGTGGTAGAAACTCTAGTCTCTTTAACGAGATGTCTGACCCAGGATACCGAGATCTACACCTTTAAGCATAAGAATTAAAAATCTGAAAAAATTCATATGGGCAGTTTACAACAAAAGTAAGGGCATGGCGTTTTGATTTTTAAGAAAAAATAAATTTGTTAATAATAATTGAATAAACAATTTTCGGTCGGTAATTATTCGTTTAAAAATGTATGAATTTTTAATGCAAAAATCAAAATTAAATTACAGATTAAGAAATCTGAAAAAATTTGAGTATAGTGTTTATAACATACCTAAGGACATGGCGTTTAGGATCTTTTAAAAAACGTATTGTTTTATTTAGAAAAAAATATTATAAATAACCATTTTCTGAGTCCGATATCTCATTAATTACCCATAATTATTGTCGAATATGAACTCAGCCTACCCGACAGCAGCGTCAATTCTGCTCGCAAGTTTTCGGGCTATCAAAGCTATTATCGAAGATATTATCAAAGCTATCGCTACAGACTCCACTTAAATAATATTGAAAGCTATAGATAAAAATAAATGTATTGATTTCTATGAGCCACATTATTCCCGATTCTGGCAAGACTTCGATTCTCAGTCTCTGAAAGTGGTCAAATTATAAGTAACTCAAACTTGTCCTCGGAGAATATTATAAAGCTCTGATTTTAAGGAAGATTATTTAGGAAATATAAAAACAGAAAATAAAATGAACAAAAAATTATTAATATCTATAGTTTAAAAACTAAGAAAAAATATGCTAAAATTATGTATTTTGATTTAATATCAAAAGCTATCGTTTTAAAAAATTTCTTTTTTGATCTTGTCTTTTCATTTTTTTTGCTATTTTCCTGATTCTAGCAACTAATATAATTAAGATTGAAATCATAAAATCAAACATAAATTTTCATTATTCTAAGTAGAATAAAATGATTTGACGATTGATTTTATATGCGCTTGATAAATGAACTATTTTAAAAAGTTATCATATTTAAGTTCGTTTGTAAGTGCTTTTAGATACGAACATTCCTAACATATATTGGTATATTGTAAAACTTAAAATTCACAAAGCAAATCTTAAGGTTATAACTCTCTAATGTAGCTATATATTCCAAACAGGTAGAAGATATAAAACATGATGTAATCGCTCAAATTCTCGAAATTTCAAGTAAAAAATTTTTTGCTGTCAAATGATTTTGCCTTACTAGAGAGTAATTGTATCTTGTAAACCATTAATGATAACCTATTTTGGAACAACATAGTGGTGTTAACGTTTAAAATTCTATATTTAGAAAAACCTTATAAAGCATATTTAAATTAACTGATGCACTGTGTTTGCAGGATGAAAAAATAAACATGGAGCCAACTAAAAAGGGAAGGTGCAATCCATATCGCGACTTAGTTGACAAGTACGAGGCCTTGATGCGGGTTCAGGAAACTCACATACTCCAAGAGCAGGAGTCGTTGAAAGCCAGGTCAAGTGAATCATATATGTCTCTTCAAGAAGAACTGCAAATGTCAGGCGAATTTGATGGTCAATGTGGATCAGGGCTACGACCTGGAAAAAAATTATTCGGTGGAACACTGACCGACTTTTCTGAAACTGAAACTTCTTCTTCAGGATTTGCTGATGAGACTAGTAATAAATCAACACAAACTGAGGGTCGTCCTGGTTTATTTCTCTGTTCAATAGCTGATGGTGAAGATTGGAAGCTAAGTATTTATGATGACAACAGTACCTTTGAAAGCCGGTTTCAGAAAACTCCCGAATATCGAAAAATATTTAGCGAGATTTTTAAAGTATTGAAACAAGCTGCAGAAGCCAAAGATGAGGGTACTACTCTACCCCTTCTCGAAAAAAGTGATTCAACTTTTGGATTGAGCCAGGAATTAAATAATACAAGAGTAACTACAAGAGCTATGGAGGCTAAAGAAATCGCAGAAGACGCGCTGAGCGTCGACTCGCTTGCAATTTCGTCGGTTGTCTCGGAGCCCGCAATCCGAATATCTCAAGATCGGCGCAACATCAGTCGCCATCAGCCTCTCGAATACCTATCGGTTCAGGTGCGCAAAAAAGGTCCAAATAGGCGGCCTTTAAGGCGTACGGACACACCCCATGAATTTCACACAGAGCCAAAATCTGGAATTGCACCAGTACAAGGACGGATATCTGGACGCAGAAGATTTCGTCCGTTAACAACCTCCGAGCTCACAGATGGATTGGTTTGGAATGGTAATACCGCCCATTTCTATCCGACCAAGTCACTTCGCGGTAAGCATCAGCATGGTTCTAATCTATCAAGAGACAGATTTCCGAGTGCTGAATACAAACCTGGTACCGCATCAGAGGAGGTAGCCAAACTTCGGAGACTAGAAATGTCATATGCCGAGGCTTTACGTACACCCAATAAATCAAAAGCAAGCAATCCCCGTCATGACCGCAACTATTGAACTTTATTCCTATCTATATCTATCCAATTCTATAAATAATACTACGATGGGCTTGTTTTGTAAATATGAATGTATTTTTTAAAGTATGAGTTTTTATGATGCTAGGAATCTATTATAATATAAACTGTTTATTTCTAAAAGATAATAATTCTTTTAGGAAAAACATAATTTATACTCTATAACGCCTGATAAGGCAAACTGCGTATCATTTTGTAATGTATCACTTTGTAGGTCATATTATGGATAGCAATGTAACCTATAAAATGATGTCAAAAGTGAACGTCAATTAAATTTTCTGTTATAAGAATAAAGAATTGCTTGTATGCCATTGATGTTACATATTACAACTACAAAATATATTTTAATATTGGATTATTACAAAATAACTTCGAAATAAAATCTACCTGATTCTAAATTCTACATTGATTTCTATATTATCGCACATTGTATATTTGTGCAAATTTAACCTTTTCGTGCATACAAGGAATTGGTAATCATTGTATTTTTGATACTAGAAAATTACGATGTCTATCATCGCCATGGTCCAATACCAAAGGAACTCAATATTGGAATTTAAAATTTAAAAAAGTGAAAAATATTACTGTTTTTACGTAGAATTTTGAGAAAAAATCATTCCAGATTTTTTTTTGGGGTAAACACAACAGTTTCGAGTAAAAACAGAATGAATGTCTAGATTAATGGGTTCTTGATCAAAAGCTGATAAATGCGTACTTTTATCATTCCGTGCATACAAGAAATCTTTCCATTGATTTTTGGGGTAGTTGATAATGAATTTGAAGTCAAATTATCGAAATTCAAACTTCTGGTACTAATACTGAGAGGGCCTAATATTAGAATAAAATAATAAAATAATATTAGAATACAATAATAAAATAATATTAGAATACAATAATAAAATAATATTAGAATAAAATAATAAAATAAAATATTTCAGTCGTAAAAATTACACGAATGATTTCTTCTCAAAATTCTACATAGAAGACAGTGGCATTCTTTATTTTTTTTATTTCTGAATTCCAATATTCGGTCATTTTGGTATTGAGACCAGTAATTCCAATTTCAGAATTTGATGCTAGATTTATTATCACCATATGATTAGTTTCTTATATGTACGAAAGGGTTAAATCAATTTTTTTCTTAAAATCCGTGACAACATAAGGTGGCAAAAACAATAAAAATTATCGTACTTCATTTCTATATATGAATTGTCATGATATTAGTGTAACATTATTTTTTAAGTAATTTGTAAGTAACATATTTATTAATAAATTAAAGTAATAATACCAATAAATGGGCACATGTATTCATATTTAAACCTGTATAAAAGTGAATGGTTATGTTACGCTATTTTTAACATTTTCATCTCATACGCCTTCTAGTATGTGTTATTGCAAACAGAAAATGATTTGTAAGAAATATATCGAAAGATATTGTACATGTTAACCTTATAAAAACTTAAGCAAATTTAATTTTATTGAAGTTTATTGTTACAAGTAGTGTGTAAGCAGGTACAGGAAGTCATAACAAATGACGTCATCAAGGTTACGCGTAAACTTACTTGTTTGTTTATAAAAACGAACAATTAAGATAACGTTCTTAAAATAACATTCGTTTTTTCAAGGTCATGCAATACCCTTTTTAACAAATGATTAAATGACCTTGAATAAAAGGAATGTTATCTTAAGAATGTTATCTTAATTGTTTGTTTATATAAACAAACACGTAAACTAATGCAGGACCTTCATGACGCCATTTGATATATGCCCCTCTATACCTGCTACAGTATTTTACTGTAAAATTATTGACCTCGCAAAGAAATGTCATTTTAAGAATGTTAACTTAATTGTTTAGTTATATAAATAAACAAGTAAGTTTACGGGTAACCTTGATGACGTCATTTGTCCTAAATATGTCCCGCTTTATTTGCTTACAGTATTTCCCTTTTTTTACATACACAAATGAATGACCTTGAGAAAAGGAATGTTATTTTATTTATTTTGTTTATATAAATAAGCAAGTAAGCTAACACGTGACCTTAATGACGTCATTGTTTTATAGTGCACCACTATACTTGTATACGGTATTATACGTACTCCTCAAATGTCATCTCAAGTGTGTTATTGCATCGCTATACACGTTTATGATACTTATTGTTTAGATGAAAGTAATTAAGATAACATTCTTCTTTTTTATACGTTTTCGTTTGTCCTACGGTCATTGAACGTGTAAAACATAGGTAAGTTATATTTAAAACCTTTTTTTTGTCGTTCAAAGCTCTACTTCAAGATGACGCCATAAGTATGATTAAGTATTTTATTTAAGTATATTATTATTTATATATATTTATATATAGAATCTTTATTTATATATAGAAAAATCTTTATTTATATATAGAAATTTTAGAGACAGACTAGGATAAATCCAGTATCCTATCTTATTCTAAGTTTTTCTCGGAAAGTTTAGGAATATTGATATTTTAAAAGATTCGGGTATATGATGGAATAAATCCAGTATTCCACATAATCCAAATACTTTTAAGTATGAGTAAAGAGTCTGAGAAAAGGATGGAATGATTTCAGCATTCCACCTTATAATTTATACTCTTATATTCATTCCACCTTATAATCACAAACACCTTTAAATTTATAGGAAAAATCAGGAAGTGAATATTACGCCTTTAGTTTAATCAAATTTTTAACTTTAATACTTTTGGAAGATTAGGAGAAAATCCAGTTCTCCTTTTCGCCCTAAGTATCAAAATCAAAATTGAACGAAAAATAAATTACATCAATATTAACTGAAAATATTATTGACTTTATTTCTTAAAGTGGCGAGGAGGTGCTGCTTCCTTCCTCTTCTGACAACTCGAGGCGAAAGCTGATTTCGACAGCGAGACGGCCTTTTTTGTACAGTTAATCGAAGTTAATTCTTCTTTCTCCTCATCTATTGACATTTTTGTTGATATTGGTTGGTTTTGGCGATTTTACTTCTGGATCGTCTGACTTGCTGTTGCTATTTTCGCTTTCCATTTGTTAAAAGCTTACTTTTCACTATACACCTAGTTTATACATATATTGCTATATTTATTTATTACAATTTATTGTTATTTAACATTTTTCTAATTTAATTTATAAATTAATAAAATTTGATTGTTACTCTGTTATAAGTATTTTTTCTTATTTATTTATTAATTTACTTATTTACAACTATTTTATTATAATTATTTCAAATAATGTATAAAATATAAATAAATTTTCAAATTTTGTTAACATTAGTTATAAACAATATAATTTAACAACTCAGTTAATTTTAGTCGTATTGACTTGATATTTTGACTAAATTTTGTAAAAATAAAAAATTTTTAAATAAAATTATAAATTTTATTAATTTCGATTTATTAATTATTTAAATAAATTAATTTAAATAATTAAAAAATCTTCCGAGAGAGTCCGGCTTGAACCCGGATCTCCCGCACCTCACGCAAACGCTCTATTGCCTGAGCCACTGTGCTATGTGTACGGAGCTTGACTATATGTTTACATAATCGTGCTCGTTACAATATATATAGGAACGAGATGAGTTTCGTTGATTTAAAGCACGTTTCTCGCTTTGGACGCATTGTAAGTGGTAACATTAACTGGGGTCATCTGAGTACCGGTGTGTCTTGTGTATGCGTTAACAATTTTATCAATTATATCGATATATCTATGAGAGTTTTTATGTGTAAAACAAACGTTCCTTTAATGTTCGATTTAAATTCTCCACAACGGTGGCTTCAACATCTGTATTATGTGCTACACGAAACAAAATCCTCTTTTTCTGGAGAAATTTTTGAAAATTAGATACAACGAATTCTTCCTCTGCACCAGACTGTACATATATAGGTACTCTTCCATTCGATCTCTAAAGTATATTTTGAAAAGCATCGGATACTGCTCTCGCACTTTTATTATGTAATACCTCTACCCATGAGTACTTACTGAGAATGTCTATTACTACCAGTATGTAATAATATTCATCGCTATCAGATTTGAGACATTGCATGTCACATAAATCCATTTCTTAACAATCATCGACGTTGGAAAGTTGTAATACAATCTAGGAAACTTACGACGAATTGTTCTGTGCAAAGGTATGCATCTTGATTACTCAACCATTCGTGTATCCGATTCTTTTCTTCATGATCTTTGAATCAACTGACGTGCTCCTGTGTAACCACAAGTATGGCAAACGTCATGATATTCTGTAACGTAAGGCATTTTTTATGCAACAATTTTCAACTGCTTGTCACCTCCTATCGACGCATGAGGTTTTTCACTAATTTTTCTCTATAATTTTTTGGAATATAATCTTTCAATCGATATTAACATGTTTACATTTCCAACAAGATTCATAGGAGTTTGAAAAAACGATATAAACCTAGTGTGACGTGTCCACTGGGGATTAGGGTGGAGTCACGGTTATAACACAAAAATCAGAACAACTTGGTTAACGAGATTGCAGGTTTAATGCACTTACTGTGCTTCCACGTGTTACACAGCAAAGCAGCGGCGTCGCCGTTCAAAGTTGCCAGTCACGTTGGCCGCGGTCGCTCGCGTTCGCGCGATTGCGGGCCGTCCCGCACCTAACCACGCGTCGCGCACACACACTGAAAGGAAGCTGGATTTGGGAGGAAGGAGCACGGCTCACCTGGACGCTCGTCTCCTGGTTCCCTCGGACACACACGTGGTTTGTTGAAATAGCGATATGGCGTGGTACACGATCGGTGGTCGGTCGCAGTCTCTCGAGTATCGGCACGCACGAAGCGAGAGAGTTTTCCCTCGGCGTATTGCGCAGGCGCGCCTACTCTCGCGTATCGAGTCGTGCGCGCTCGGCTCAGTTCGTACTGGCCGCTCGGGCCGTGATTTCGCTGCCTCGACGAAGATGTCGTCGACGACGTTGACTTCGTGGTGCTGGATGGCGATTGAGTAACTGCAGCCCTGCTGAGAATACTATCTGCGAGGTAAGCGTTTAAATCGTTCCATATTACCTCGATGTTAAGCTAATCCAAGCCCCGCGAGTTTCTTTATTGCAGGTGCCGTATGTTATCAATACGGGATCTTCGGCTCGGAGAGTCCGGACAGCTGGAGCACATCGGCGTCTCATAACAGCCCTCAATGAGCGGAGCCAGGCAGCGGTGAATCGTCGTCGTCCTATGGAGTGCCGCCAAGGTAATTTACCTACTTTCCTCGGGCTCTATCTAGATGTTTGTTTATGTCTGCCATAACCTCAACTAGTCATGTCATCTCCTTTCCTTTTGGTCCTGCTGACATACCTGGGAGAAGCTATGCCTGGTTATAGCTTCTCCATCCTCGTTCCTTAGTAGTCGACCAACTTATTAATTAATTACCGTTTCAGGTACTCTGATTGGCAGTACACCATGGCTTGAGCGCAAGGGCGCTACCTCATCCCAAGGCCTGGAGTCTTCACCTGGGCTGCTCAACCTCGGAGGCTTCTCTTGGGTGCTGGAGAGGGCAATCAAGGCTGGATGGGACCTGGGGATATGGTACGGGTCATTACTGGTGCTGGAGAAGACATAAGGATGCTGGATCAACGGAGCAGTGTGTGTGTGTGTGCCATTGTGCGCAGTCAGGAGTCGCATCTCCTTTGCTTCGGGTTCTCCTGCTTACTACGCACTGTAAGCCTATATCGGTTGCACACATTCGCATATGTGTGTCTAATAGGACTTAATTGGTATGTATAGCACGCTTACTTCGCATAGTAAGCTTGACAGGTGCTATACTATACCTTGTCTCGCTAGTTATTTCTAAGTGACATGTAGTGTAACTACAATGTCACACTAGCTATTTTAATAGCTCCTGTAGGTTCCTATACTGTCTTCTTATTTCAGAGTGTATGGTTTACAATTTCTACAATGTTAGAATTAGGTATAGGTTTATTATTTATTAATACAGTTACATATTCATTCCAAATTAAACAGTGAAGATTATTAATTTTCCAGTATTTGACATTTCTTTTTATACGTTTTAGAAAGAGTATCAATAATTTCCTATTCGAAATATGTTGTTGCGTTTACCTGTTCATTTTCTTCTTATTCTTCAAATTCTACGCTGAATATTGTTAAAGTGTAAATATCGAAGTAATGCACGTAAATATTTTAGACTCTTTTCTCGTTTGCTTGTTATACTGTTGGATAATAAGATGTCGTGCATTTCAGCATCAAGACGCGATAACAGATTACCCTTTAATATACAATATCGGTCTTTCCGAACTAAATGCTTTACTTTTGATTAAAGCAGGACCTATTTACTCTTTTTCCACTATTGTTGGTGCAATTTTCCAGAGTACAGCCTTTTAAAAAAATTAAAGACGTTTCGTCTTCGATCCCCAGTTTGGAGTACCTCAGTAAGGAAACAAAGATCTTACCTTAGACGCCTGCCACAAGATGAAACGCGACGCCAGCTAGATGTTATGCGGATATATATATATATACATGAACTTCGCAATACAAGTTTGTGACGTCCGACATAATAAATTTGAATCTTCTGTCTGCTTCCCACCTCTGGTTGGGGATGGGCGATTTATGGAGCCCGAGCTCCATAAACTAAACCTCTCTCTTGCACATTAGAAATTACGCATCTTCCCTCTCTGTCTTGGACGTCATAAACCCCTACTAATAAATCTATACATATATACATATGGGATATTCTACGTGTAGTGGTCTGAACAAAATTTTAAAATGCACCAAATTTTGGGTACACATTTGAAATGTTTTTCAGAATACAGAAAAAAAATTTTTAGGTACTGAAATGTATTTGCTTAAAAGTTATTCTGACCTCAGAAAGTGAATTTTTTCAAGTTTTTTTTCAACACCAGCTCAGTTTACCGCTATATAACTCAAAATCTATCAACTTTTACTGTAGAACATTATATGTAACATTCGTTGCTAATTACGTCTAGAATGTATCCTTCTGGGATAGAATGGCTAATCTCAAGGTCAATGTTACATAAACTACTTGTCAATATTCAAGATGAAAAATATATAATAATTTAATGTAAGACAAAAAATTCACAAAAATTAACATGGTATTTCCCATTTAAATTTTTAAAAAAATATGGTGTTTCTTTAAATTATCATAACTTTTTACAGAATTGAAGGCCATAAAAACGCTACAGACCATTTGAAAGGTACTGCTTCAAGCTTTTTTTTAGGCTTTTGGATAAAAAAATCAATTCGGGCGTACTTACACATTTTTCAAGTTGAATATTGACATGTAGTTCATGTGACATTAACTTTGAGATTATTAATTCTAACTCTGAAGGATAAATTCTAGATAAAATAAGCAACGAATGTTACATATAATGTTCTACAGTAAAAGTTGATAGATTTTGAGTTATATAGCGGTAAACTGAGCTGGTGTTGAAAAAAAACTTGAAAAAATTCACTTTCTGAGGTCAGAATAACTTTTAAGCAAATACATTTCAGTACCTAAAAATTTTTTTTCTGTATTCTGAAAAACATTTCAAATGTGTACCCAAAATTTGGTGCATTTTAAAATTTTATTCGGACCACTTTACGTAGAATATCCCATATGTATATATGTATATCAATGACTTTTTATTTCTATTTCGCCCCCATTTCCAATAATATAAATATATATATATATATATATGAATGGTTCTCTGTGAAATCGAAGATGAAAAAAATTAATATTGCTATAACTGTGGGAATATGTTTTAGAGGTATCCAGTAGTTCTCCCAAATTTTTTTAGATTTTTTAGGGCAATTATTTTAAGTTGCAGAGAGTCAAAATTGACATTTTAGCACTTTTTTGTATTCTATGTCCATTTTCATGAATTTGTAGCTCTCAGGGGATGCATTTTGCACTAAGAACATAAATATAACTATTTTTGTAAAATTTTCTGAATTTTTCATTAAAAATACTTTTAAAGTCATAACTGTATGCTGTCACACTCTTGTAAGCCATTTAAACGTTAAATAGTGAACATCAGCAATTCGACGCCCCCTATCTATAAGATGATAACTCCAACGCGAAAGTAACAAAAGTTTAACTCAGTGGATCATGCAATAAAATTCTAATTCAATAATGCGTGTATTAAAATTCCCATTGAAAAGTTTACGCAACGAAATGCTAAGTCAAAATTTTAAGTAATAAAAGTCTAATATTGCTTCTAATATTCTAATATTGCTAATATTGCTTTCTAATATTTCGTATCCAACTTTCTGGACGACGTAATCGTTTTCTCGAAGAACTTCTGATGAATGAAGCTTCTCTTTTCCTCTTATTAGTGCTGTTAGTGCTAAGATTTTCTTCGTTGCTGTTGCCATCTTCACAATCATTATTAATTTGATTATCTGAATGTAAAATATTATCATTCTCATCAGCGGAGCTTACGAAAACTTCGACTGCTATAGCATCAGTATCATTCAGTAAATCATTATTTTCTACTGATTCTGACATTGATTGATCGACGCAAATATTGTTTTCAAATACATGTTCCCACAAATTAGCTGTAGATTCGTCATTATTGATAGTGCAGATTGTAGCTATTTCAATGTCTTCTATAAAACCGCTTTCATTGTATTTTTTGAAAATCTTTCTTCGATTTAAATCAAAATATTCTATTTCATCTGATGAATAATAACCTAGAAGTTGTGACGTGTACACTGGGGATTAGGGTGGAGTCACGATTAAAACACAAATAAAAGAAATTTAGCTGAAAAAGATTGCAGATTTATTGCACTTAATGTGCTTACGAGTACTACACGGCAAAGCAGCGGCTTTGCCGTTCAAAGTGCCAATCACGTTGACCGCGGTCGCTCGCGTTCGCGCGATTGCGGGCCGTCCCGCACCTAACTACGCGTCGCGCACACACACTTTAAGGAAGCTGGATTTGGGAGGAAGGAGCACGGCTCACCTGGACGCTCGTCTCCTAGATCTCTCGGACACACGCGTAGCCCTTAAAATTGCGGTTCGAGTCAAACAAAGTCGGTGGTCGGTCGCAGTCTGACGATCATCGGCACGCACGAAGCGAGAGAGTTTTTCTGTACGTATTGCGCATGCACGCCTACTCTTGCGTCTCGAGTCGTCCGCGCTCGGCTGGGTTCGTACTGGCCGCTCGGGCCGTGATTTCGCTGCCTCGACGGAGATGTCGTCGACGACGTTCACTTCTTGGTACTGGATAGCGATCGAGTAATTGCGGCCCTGCTAAAAATACTATCTGCGAGGTAAGCTTTAGATCATTCCTCGTTACCTCGATTTTCCTTATTGCAGGTGCCGTATATCATCGATACGAGATCCTCGGCTCGGAGTTTCCGGGTAGCTAGAGTACATCGGCGCCCCATAATAGCTCTCAGTGAGCGGAGCCAGGCGGCGATGAATCGTCGTCGTCCTTTGGAGTGCCGCCGAGGTAATTTATCTGCTTTCCTCGGGCTCTAGTTTAGGGGAGAAGCTATGCTTGGTTGTAGCTTCTCAATTCTCGTTCCTTAGTAGTCGATCAACTTGGTAATTAACTACCGTTTCAAATACTTTGGTTGGCAATGCACCGTTGCTTGAGCGCAAGGGCGCTACACTTATTGCAAGGGCTGGAGTCTTCACCTGGGCTGCTCATCATCGGAGGCTTCTCTTGGGTGCTGGAGAGGGCATTCAAGGCTGGACGGAACCTGGGGATACTATACGGGTCATTCCTGGTGCTGGAGAAGGCATTAGGATGCTGGATCAACGGAGCAGAGTGTGTGTGCAATTGTGCGCAGTCAGAAGTCGCATCTCCTTTGCTTCGGGTTCTCCTGCTTACTACGCAATGTAAGCCTGTTCCGGTTTCACAGATTCACATATGTGTGTCATTTTAGGACTTGATTGGTATGTATAGCACGCTTACTTCGCATAGTAAGCTTGACAGGTGCTATACTATACCTTGTCTCGCTGTTTTATTTCCAAAGTGACATGTAGTGTAACTACAATGTCACAAAGTATATATTATCGAATGTTCGGCGGACCACACCAGCATATCTATATGTTTCTTAGGTCAAAACCTTTGCTTAAATAGTGTAACTTTAGTTATTGATGAATTTGTTTAAAATTGTATTCATAATATTCCAAAATAACAATATAATATCGCTCCGGAGCGTTTTTTTAGAAAAACATGCCAGAAATTTTTTTTTTGTAAAAATTCATTGCTGTTATGGTTGTCTACTGTTAGGGATCCCGACCCCTTTAATGTAAAATACTAAAAATATTCATTTTTATAAAAATAAACTTCAAAATTATTTATTTTGAAAAAAAGTCGATTTAGCAAATAAATGTTCATTTTTTCAGAAACAGTTTTTCCTTGTGAAGTATTGATCGTAGTTCCATCCATTATGTCAAAAGAAAATTCAAAGTTAATTATTAAAAAATTAATATGATTTTACTTTAATATAAATCCTTGAGCTGGCGAAACAGAGGAATAGTGAAATAGGAAAATAGAGCTGTATGTATTATCACACTGATAGTGACTTTTGTTTGTCAACATTGAATTTTCTTAGAACCTTTTCTTATTGTAATCTAAATTAAATTGCTCCTTTTCTGTCGATGAATAACAATCTAAATTTAATTTATTTTATTACATCTTGAATCTAATGTATGTCGTTTCATGATCAGAGTATGTAATTAATATATTTTTTAAAATGCCAATTTGGAAAAACAGTTAAGTTTTTGAAAAATAAATATATTTTAGATTACTGTACTACTTATTTTATAAATAGTTATTGTAAAAAGTATCTGAGATTATTAATTTATTAAATTTTAGTTTGATACCTACAACAGAATGTTTTTACAAGTAAAAACAAAAAGAAAATATTTCACAAAAAAATGACAATTAATAATTTGTAAGATAATTAGTCATTTTTCATTTTTACTCACAAATGACTTAAATAAGTTCGAAAGTTATAATTATAAATATAAGGAATTTTTCAATTCAGTCCATAAAAATATTTATTAATTAAAAAATTATTACTTAGATACATCAACGCTTACTTAAATTTTCCAAAAAAATACCAGTTATAGTAAATTAAAAATAGAATGCTCAGAAAAAATTTTTGCTATACGTGCACCAGCTCCTTCGGCTTATCGTTAATGTTCCGATCGCATGGAAGGAATTTGATAGACTGAGTACCGCAAATAATGAAAATAGTTTGAGGTTGCGACAATGTGCTTTGCACATGTCAAGAACGAATTCTAGAACCCCTGGCGAACACCTACATACCCGTACAAGCTATACGAGTCCCTAGCTACACCTATCTACCCATATACTTTTCCCTAGCTACCTACCCGCGCATCAGCTAAATCCTGCTTACCCTCACATACTAAAAACACTTTCCCAAGCACGGCACAAAAACACTGAGGTAGACCTGGCGATGAGGACATTGGGCGAGCTCAGATTATCAGGTGGGCTCCTCCGAGTCTGACACTGCAGGCAGGATACTCTAAGGGAGGCGATCACCAGGAAGCCTCCAGGACTCTCCGTAACCTCACAGGACAGCAGTCGAGGCAAATAGACAGTACCCGGACAGTGAGCTGTAGAACCTCTAACGCCAACCAGTATACAGCTGTAAAAGAGCCACGTAATCAATACAAATACGCATTAAGAGGGTAAGGAAAAAGGTAGAGGATAAACAGCAATAGGCAGAAGACAAAGACAAGGAAATACAAGTACAGCTGTATATAATCACTACAGCTGTACAAGGAACAGCATAGGACAAATTGAGGTTAGGTTGCTGTACACAAACAACGTGTACAGCTGACCTCTCGGATAAGCACGCATACAAATACGCATACCTGCGTAAACCTCACGACCAAGTATTTACCTGGAGCCGTAGACGGAACGGCTATCCATCACCGAAGTTGACGTCGTCGAGGAGAGAGAGGGGCGAGTCGACCCCAAGCAGCGATGCGGCGGTGGGTGAGTTTCGTACCTGAAACTCACACCGTACTAATTAGTTGAAGAAGCAAGAAGGAACGAATTATTAGTTACCTGGAAGGAAGTTATACCGTATCTCCGAGACGTGAGCAGCACCAAGTCACCATACACCATACAACCGACTCGTACCGATAGAGCCTGAATACAGCGGTACTAGACTCGCTCGAGCGCCGCGAGATCGACGTGCCGCGCACGAGTACGTACTGCGCAGGCGCGCAATACGAACGGAGCTCTCGAGCACGCCGAGAGCCAGAACTCTACGGTCCGCCGGATTGACCGGATTTGTGCGAAGTAGAAGCAGCCGAGCTATAATTCGAGATACGAGAGTGTGTGATAGAGATAGAGAGAGCGACAGCTTCCCAACCAAGCGTCCCGGAATCTTCGCAAAGGTTGGTATTTAATTACCTCTCTCTGCTAACGGTACCGTCGAGTACCGAACTACGTGGTGCAAGTTCCTGGTCCCATCCTTCTCCCCTTCTCTTCCCCTACATGTATTCTGTGACTGTTCTAGAGTCTTTCCATAGGACAACATTGCACCGTCTAGCTGACAGTATTTGATCGACCTGGTTTCTCCGTCTTTCGACTTTCGTAACCCCTCAGGATTAGATAGTTTTGTTCTAAATGATCCCAAGCGCTTCGGATTCGATTCGGCATTCCGATAACTTTATAAGTCACGAAAGCCGTCCAGAGTCACCTATGGGATCGGTTTACCATGATCTGAGGCCACTTGAACAGTGTACCGAAACTCCTTACGAGGGCCCACCGCATTGCAACGGCTAGCCTAGAGTCGTAATTCTCGGTGAGAATGCGGCGGTATTTAGCTCACCGCCGTTGTCCGCTTTCGAACATAAGCGGCATCCGGGTTAATCTCGCTTCACCCGTCAAGCCTGCTTGCAACCACACACCCCGCAGAGTCCAACCCAATACTGGGGACACGCTGGCGTTTCACTTTCAACTCAGAGGTACGTCAACGTGGGGCTCGGATCCCAGTCCCTGCGTACCAGAGTAAAATCATCCTGGTCCAACTGTCGACATGCCGAAGCACATCTCCCTATTACTCCTCGGATCCCCGGGGAGGTTTTGCGGTCGGTGGCCTAACGTTCGCATGTTCGTGAAGGGTAAAGCATTCGTCACTCCCTTCACGAACTCTCTAAGGGATACCGTTCAAAAATCCCCTGCAAGAGAAAAAAGCGTACAAGCCAGAAGGCTTGCACGCTATAGCTTGTGAAGGATAAAACATTCGACAATCCTTCCACAAGCTTTCCAAGGGATACCGTTCGAAAAATCCCTTGAAAGAGAAAAAAGCGTACAAACCAGTAAAAGGTTTGCACGCTATGGTGTTTAACATCTCACCTTATGCAAAGTCTTCAGTTCGGAAGTATACCACAACTCGACTTACTAACTTTATACACAAGGATCTCTTTTGATGAAAGGGACACCCTTCTGTGAGACATCCCAGCAACACTCGTCTGGATGAGAAACTACTTCGGTCCGGATGTGCCCCAAGGCAGACCTCGAAAGGCCCGCCTCAGTATTTTGACGCTGCACGCCAGAGTCTCCCTTGACGAAGTCGCCCAGATGAATAGAATAATCGTTAACAGTGTATATTCGACAAACTAAGCGTGTTAGTGAACCAAATATAGCAAGTTAAACAGTGAATCGCCGACACAGGCTCGACGAAACAGCTCGATTTCGAGGCGCACTAGTGGCAATCCTCTTCCTCCACTATCGTAGGAGGTCTATATCGGACTCTCGGAATTGGGGGCCGAGTCACTCACCCTCACCCAACTCAGGAAATCTGAGAGCGGGTTTCCGCCAAGTTCTCTTCCCCTACAGTAAACCAGAACGCTATCAACGGAGCACAGCTCCAAGTAATCAGCGATATCCCGCGAGTTATCGGATTAGTTGTCGCGTAATAATGCCGCACGCACCCACCCCTTAGTTGTTGTAGTTTTCTAGTAATAAATATCTATTTTGTTAATGTTGAATTGCTGACCCTTATTAACCTGCACCCTGATCCCCAGTGCAGCATTACATTGGCGCCCAACGTGGTTGTTTTTTTAAGGGATCTTTGTTAAAGTAAATTATAAATAGTAGCAACATTAAATTGGCGTAAATAATAGTTTTCTTCTCTGCGTATTAAAAGCGAGCAAATAAGTATTGTAAGCGTCAACGCGCGACGCAGAAGCAGCCATATTGCCCTTCCTTTCCTTCAGCAAGCTCGCACACACCCGGAAGAAGCCGCTCGGCCATTTTGACGGTCATTTTTAGCAAGTAATAATTTAGCACGTGCACGGAAAATATAATTTTGTTATCATAATTTATTTGCACTGCTTTATGTATTTGGTTATATATAGTTGTTTTTTTGGGTATGCTGAGTAATATTATGTATAAAAATAATTCTTTTTTCCTCTCCTTAACCCATACAGCTATTTTAACTAAGTATTAATAAATTTTTTTTTGAGTGCTTCTATAAGAGAAGATAATAATTTAATTTATTTATGTTGAAAAAGAAAAAAAATAAAAAATGAATTGTTATGTATAAGTGTAAAAAAATTGTAAGTTTATTCGGCAAAACAGAAGGGAAAAACGGGTTAATTGTAAGCGCGAAAATTTGAAAATATAAAAAGTTTATCGTGTTCAGCGTGGCGTGGCTTTGGCTAGTCGCGGCTGTGTAGGTTTCAGCTCAGAATAGATATATTCTGAGGCTGTCCGATCCCACGCACAATTGTGAGAAATGTGGATCTAGCGAGCACAGGTTTACTTATGAGTTTACCTAAGACCGTTCAAGCTCAGACCGATAAGCGGAAAAATGTATTTTAATGAAAGGAAATAAAGAATTTTGAAAGTTGACTTTCATGTTTAAATATAAAAAAAAAAATTAAAAGTTTATTCACCCGAAATTTTCTTTTGTTTTGCCGAAAAAGACGATACGTAAAATTATTGATTTCTCGCGAGGCGCTTTAAAAAAAAGTAGTGGGGACAGAGAAAAACAAAAAAGAAAAACTATAAAAAGGAGCGAAAAAATAGGCTCGCTCTCATTCTTTACAATTATTCGTGTTATATAAATCGATTTTGTAAAATTTATATTATTAAAAAAAAATTATTAAAATACAAAAAATTTTCTGCTATTTGTTGTATATTTGATTATTTACGTGTCCTGCTACAAGAATAATATTTTTATTATTTTTCTTGTAAATTGTAGTACATATAAAATTGATAACCTATTTGCATTTTATAGTTATAATAATAACTCAAGCTGCTTTAAACATAATTTATAATTTTTTTTTGTTAAGCATATTAACTTCCTTTGGCTATATATACTACACATTAATGCTATTTCATATCCTTTTTGCTATTATCACGTTTGGTTAAATTGTGTTTTAGCTATATTATAGAGTTAACGCTTATTGAGTTAACATATACATTTTGCTTTTAGTTATTTATCGTGAACATAATAAATAATAATAATTAAAATTTGTTGACCTGCTATACCCATTGCAACAAAAATTTAATTTCTCCTTAATTGCTCCCCGATAATAATAGTTAGTGTATATAAATTATACTGCATAATTTTTTTTTGTTGTTGTTTGCTGCCTGCCTAACCCAGTTTATATTTTAATTATATAAGCACAATTTGCGTTCCCTTGCACATATACTCCAATATTTATTGATTTGAATAATAACAATAAATATTTAAGGAATATTTTGGTGTATAAATAAAAGCTGTACATATTATTTCCCAGAATAATAACGTTGCATAATATTTAATATAATAATTAATAACCAATGTATATAAATATTCTCTCGCTATATTTTATTTTCTATACTGCCCAGCTGATAATAAAGCAAAGTTATTTATTTTTTTTGTTGTTTGTGGATTGCTTAGTGAAAAGTAAATCTAATTTAATTAGCTTAGCTTGAAAATTCTTTTTTTTTTCTTTTCATTGGTATTTTTTGATTTTTGCTTGGTGTGTTTAAAATACATTAGATAAATTAAACTAGAGCTAAGAAATTTCTCTGCAATCGAGCTAAAAAGAGCTATTAGTAATGATATTTATTTAATTATTAATATAAATAAGCTACAATAAATTAATCAAAATGTCTCACAACGGTGATGATCTTGATTTAATTTTGAGAGAAGACTTATCGGTTTTACAACCAGCAATAGGTGCTGGTGTAATAGGACGCAGTATTAATAATACCAGTGATGGTAGAATCACGGTATACGCGAGCAAAATCGGAATAAATATAGATTCGGATTGCAAAATTATTAGAGATAGATTAGCTAGGTACGAAATTAGACGTAATTTCGGACCATCGTCTGCTGACTGGAATGCAGCAGTAGACGAGGCTAACCCGATCATTGAAACAGATTTGTCCCTAACGCAATCAGAAAGAGAGAATATCCCCGATATCGCAATAGATACAGCTCCAGAAAGAAGTAGTAAAGCAAGACGGATGCTTTATATTCAATTGCCAACCGGTCAATCAAAGGACAATACCGAGATCCAATATCCATAAGTAATGAGAATTTGTTATCATTACCGGAAATGGAATACGGATCGGAAATGCAATCGGCTGTAAGGGAAAACAGCAACGCGAGAGAAAATATGCAGCGAATTAATAACGAAAATTTAAGAATAAGAAGAGCAGCTATTCATCCTCAAGCACAATCTACAGAATATAGATTGAGTTCAGCGTCACCAGTATGCAATAATTCGAAGATGGAATTAACGCACACAATACCAAGCTTAACAACGACACAGTTAAGCGTAAATTCGACTTCGTATTATCCCATCCATACATTAGCCCCTTCATCTTCCACAAACCCAAACCTCATTGATAACCCATTTACCTAATACACAGCTCCAGTTACCACATACAGTACCAATATTTATACAGATACCCTACCTAGATCTACCCAATCAATCAAACCATCAGCTTTTCATCAGCAATGCAGAACCCGAAATAGCGACCCAAGAGAGAAGAGTCAAGCAGGCAGACGGAAATAGACATAACCCCACAAGCAGCACACAATTAAGCAGTGTACATAGAAATGTACCGAGTGTCCATTGGGAAGACGATGGAATTCCAGAACCCAACGTCCCAAGAGAGAAAACACAAAGTAATGAGAAAGAGCCGGCAAATAAATATGATGAACAATTCAGGCAATTGGAACAGCAAATACAGCAAATGCAGCAGTTATACAGCAAACTAATCGAAACACACAACACTCAGCAAAGTAACGAGCAGCAAAATAGACAGCATAGCAGTTCACCAGTGCATCAGGAAAACAATGAAACGTACTCAATCCCAACTAACCCACACATACAGCCACAGCAAAGTACGTTTAATCCAGCATTCAGGTATAGGCGTTCATATGAAACAAGCTTAGAAGATGCTACCTTTATAAGAGAAAAAAGGACAGCACAAATATTCTCACGCCACCATATCCAATTCAAAGGAGCGAAAAAGAATGATCCGAAGACATTCTTATCAAATCTTGAGGAATGTAGAGAAAGTTAAAGTCTCTCGACTCAGGATATGCTTAAAGCTTTACCATCACTCTTAGATAACGAAGCATGGGAATGGTTCAGGCGTGAGAAAAGCAGCTGGAAGGATCACCTAGATTTTGTAGATGCACTGAGACTACAATATGGGACAGAGGAAACGCAAAGCCAGCTTAGACAAGCTGTTAGAAATCGCACACAAGGACCGAACGAGGATATTTCCACATACCTCACTAAGCTAAGAGGCATGCTAGATCAGGTCAAGCCAACAATACCTCAATCTGAACAGCTAGATAGAGCATATCGGAACCTGCACCTTAGCTATAGAACTAAAATCGAAAGACACCATTTCGATAATTTTATACAGCTGCAGCGACTTGGTAAAAAGGAGGAAGCAAGACGTTTAATGGATGAAATGTACAAACCTCCACCAGTCATTCAAAATTACGGCCTAGCAAAGTATGCATATGTTGATCCTATGCAAACAAAAACACGCAAATTAGCAGCAGTTTCCTGAGAGCCGAGCGAAAATATTGTAGTACCCCCAAAGTCCATAGCACCCATACCCACTAACCCACAAAAGAAAATACAGCACCAGTACCCATGGAATCCGAACAGCCCCCAAGCAGCTAGAAAATATACAGCATCTCCTAAGCAAGAGTCGAAGGAGCAGTATAGCGAAGCTGTAAAGAATAACAAAAATAGCAGTTATTATAAATATGATGGGCGCTCTCCATGGTAATTAGTAGGAATTTTGTCGATCTGACGGAGGCGAAGGAAAAGAAAAAAAAACAAAAAGTTTTTCTTCCAAGCGACGTTTCGTTGGCGTGGTCTACCAACCTCTTCAGGCTATTTATTGATAACACACAAATAACAAATTAACAGAACGCACAAACAATATTGAAAAACTTAGATATAAAAAATACCTTTTTTATAATCGGATAACCGATACGTCAAGCGGTTAGATAAACAGTCAACATAAGCAAAAATCGGTGTATTTATATGGGGTATTCCACGTGAAGTGGTCCGATCAAAATTTTAAAATGCCCCAAATTTTGGGTACACATTGCAAATGTTTTTCAGAATACAGAAAAAAATTTTTAGGTACTGGAATTTATTAGTTCAAAAGTTATTCTAACCTCAAAAAGTGAACTTTTTCCAGTTTTTTTCAACACCAGCTGGGTTCATCGCTATTTAACTCAAAATCTATCAACTTTTACTATAGAACATTATATGTAACATTCGTTGCTAATTATGTCTAGAATTTATCCTTCTGGGTTAGAATTTCTAATTTCAAGGTAAATGTTAGATAAACTACATGTCAATATTCAACTTGAAAAAAATCTAACTTCGCCACAATTGATTTTTTTATCCAAAAGTCCAAAAGAAAGCTTGGAGCAATACCTTTCAAATGGTCTGTAGCATTTTTATGGCCTTCAATTCTGCAAAAATTTATGATAATTTAAAGAAAGACGAAATTTTTTTAAAAATTAAATGGGAAATACCATGTTAATATTTGTGAATTTTCTGTCTTTCTTTAAATTATCATAAATTTTTGCAGAATGAAAGGCCATAAAAATGCTACAGACCATTTGAAAGGTATTGCTCCAAGCTTTCTTTTGGACTTTTGGATAAAAAAATCAATTGTGGCGAAGTTAGATTTTTTTCAAGTTGAATATTGACATGTAGTTTATCTAACATTTACCTTGAAATTAGAAATTCTAACCCAGAAGGATAAATTCTAGACATAATTAGCAACGAATGTTACATATAATGTTCTATAGTAAAAGTTGATAGATTTTGAGTTAAATAGCGATGAACCCAGCTGGTGTTGAAAAAAACTGGAAAAAGTTCACTTTTTGAGGTTAGAATAACTTTTGAACTAATAAATTCCAGTACCTAAAAATTTTTTTCTGTATTCTGAAAAGCATTTGCAATGTGTACCCAAAATTTGGGGCATTTTAAAATTTTGATCGGACCACTTCACGTGGAATACCCCATATATATATTTGGTGCGACCCACCTGTAGCGAGCGAATGCTCCCCTGCGAGGTAGAATAATGCGAGCGAGTCCCCTGGCGAGGGAACTCGGTGTAATCCGCGCAAGACGTCGCGTTCGTCTTTAGATAGGTCCCGCGTTACCAGACGACAGCGTGGTCGTCCTCGGAAAGCAACCGAGACCGTAAAGCGCCGATCACCCATAGAGCGGTCTGCCAATGCAGATTCTGAACCAGTTCCCCCGAGACGAGGACGAGGGCGTCCTCCAGGCTCATGACCGAAGCGGACGTAAAGCGCCAGCAGCGGCCGAAGGCTGAGGCGGCCTTCAAAGAGGCTGCCTTTGAATACAGGTTAACCTGTAGCCCCAGCCTTCATCGAGCTGAACAGAAGGTTCTGACCAACCTAGTTGTCCGCTCTGCCGCTGCAAGGAGATCAAGCGTCTGAAACAGTTTCCTCGCGTCCTGATAAACCTGATCAAGAGCAACTCGTTAACCCTCTTTCCCGTTCTTTGAGGAACAGAGTCCACATACAGAGTATGTGGATTCTGGAAGGGGGGTGTAACGGTAAGCGAGTTACCGATCAGGTAAGCAACGCGAAAGAGGATATACAGCACGAACGCGCGAGAATCGTGCACGCCCAGCGGAGAGTAACGGGAGAGTTCGCGCACGATCGGCAACAACAAGGTGTTGACAACTGCCGAATATACTTTAAGACGGTAAAAAGTGATTAAAGACTAGTGCGTTTCGTGTGTGGGTGTGAGGTTTTTCTCCCCACCAACCTCCACGTCGGCGTGCGGAGCAGCACGGCCCAGAGAAAGGCAGAAGGAAGGAAGCCAAGAGTCGGCCGCTTTCCCGACCGTTGGAGTGAGAGAGAGAGATAAGCACGAGGACGGGCTATCTCTCCTTTACCCAGTCGTTTCCCGCCGAGGCGCGATATATAGACAAGCGGTAAGTGGTGCACCACATTTAGACCCGCGTGTCTACTTAAGGTAGTTTATGCCGGCTAGTGGAACTCATCCAATAATTTATATATACTATAGAAATGAATACTTGTAATTATAAGCAAAAAAATGAGCACTACTGACACACACACGCAGAATTCAGTATATATGCGTACACATATGTGTGAACATATTCAGATTGTAAAAACTTGGCAACGTCGGATTACGCGTGTATATATATACATATATATATATATATATATATATATATATATATATAATACGGCCATCATTTGTCTGCTCATTTAGACGAGGTTAGGTTAAAAGTTTGTATTCACTAAATAACATAGAAGTTTAGTTTATAATATAAATGTAACTATTTATTTATTATGGATAAACGTTATCGTGAGAAAAATGGTAGATTTGCTATCGAAAAAAATGTTAATAAAAGAAAAAAAGCTATTCAAGCTATGTCTATTGCACGTGTAAAGAAAAGGCGCATTGAACATGGCACTGAAGAAAATAATCACGAAGACGTACCGAAAAATAATGTTTTGCTAGGCAATAGAATTATAAATTTACAAGTGTTAGCTACAGGCTTAAAATGTTCAAGTTGTCCTGAAATTTTAGATCTAAGAAAGTGCACAGAAGAAAAACGTTCAGGACTGAAAAGTACATTTATAATTACTTGCAAGTGTGGTAAAGTCAATTCTGTTTGCACAAGTGAAAGCACGGTGAAAAATAATAAAACATACGCAGATATAAATACAGTTGGAGTACTAGGTAAGTATCAATTGTACCTGGAGCTGTGATTTATATTTCATAATTTTTAATATGATTTAATTTATAATAATATTCAACAGGTGCTGTGCATTCAGGAGCTGGTCATACTAAATTTGATAAAATTTTATCTTGCATGGATATACCACCAATTTCTCAAAAATTGTATAAGAAGTATGAAGCACACGTTGGAGAAGCCATAGAAGAAGCAGCAAAGGATAGCTGCAAGAGAGCAATTGCAGAAGAGAAACTTCTTGTTTTGAAGCATGTTGAGAAACTATACGATTATTTGTAAGAATTTATGTTGAGAATTTTTTTTTAATCAAAAATCAAGTTTTACTAGCTATTTTTACAAATTATTTACAGTTTATATACTCTAAAAGAAATTATTATATTATGTCAAACTTTGTTTTCAATTTTTGAACTTTTATTTTTTTATAATTAAATGCTATTTTCAAAATGAAAAGAGGATAGAATCTATCATTACTTGATTTTTACATTTTTTTGGACAAATATATTTATACAACCTTATTTTTTATTTATTTTTTTATTTTTGAAATCAAATACTACATCTAAAACAAACAAAAAACGTATAATGAATTGGCGAAATTACAAAGAAAGTATTTAACTATAATTTTTTAATACAAATGTACAAATAATTATTTATATTTACAATAAAATATTAAAAATGACATATCTTTCTATGTCTTATTTTTCCTTGATTCTTCTCTTCTATCGTAGTACCTTTTTCACTGTTACATAACTGATATTTATTTTTCTATATGTTTAATTGATTATTTATTATTTTTTTATTTACGAATAGGCCCCCTGAGATAACAGAAAAAGTGTATCCTTCAGTACACAAGTTTCGTGTATGTACAGCTAAATACTTACCTGACAGTGAGTTTGATACAGCTTTAGGTGATTTTGTAAATGTCATTGGAATGTACGACATGGCTTGGACTACAAGGGGTACTGGAAGGTCTTATGATAGTCTTAATGGCTATGGTGCAATGTTTGGCTATCTAAGTAAAAAAATTATGGCTTATATAAGTCTCATACGTATATGTGCTTATTGCAAGAGAAGAGGTATTGATGAAGGCCATGACAACTGTCGCAAAAACTTTGTTGGCAGTGCCAAATCGATGGAAGCGTATGGAGCTTTAACTATTTTACAATCTTCATTATTTGAAGAACAAAAAGTTAGAATCAAAATTCTTGTGGGAGATGACGATAGCAGTGTAATATCTTTATTAAATAAACGCCTAGCTTATCTTGTTTACAAACTTTCAGATAGAAATCATGTTATAAAAAACTTGAAGAAAGAATTGTATGTGTTAGCTGAAAGCCATAAAGAGTTGAAGAAAGCAGGAGTTATTAAATATTTGGAAAAATTATTTGGCTATTGTCTTTCACAAAATGAAGGTAAAAGTGATGAACTTGCCCAAGTTTTGAGAAGTATTCCTGAGCATGCGTTTGGCAATCATGAAAGCTGTGAGAACTGGTGCAAAAGAAAAGAAAATTCTGAGGGGCAAACCATGGTGTTATCGGGTGATGCTTTGTACCAATCATTACAAACATTTTCAACAAATATGCCAATAATGCCCGTAAATTCTGTGTATTAGCTTCGACTCAATCAAATGAATCTACGCACAACATGATTGCCCACATAATGCCAAAGAATACTTGTCTTAGTCGAACAGCTTCTGCTGATTATCGAGTGGCCCAAGCTGTGAACATAAAAAATGATGGTGAAGCTAGCCTTGTTGTAATTAGAAATAAATTAAATATACCAGCTACTTCAATTTTGATTCAACATGTCAACCGAATAGATAGTAGTAGAAGTAAAAGAGCATTAAAAGCTACTACCAAAGAAGCTAAAGTTAAACGACTAAATGCAAAAAAAAAAAGAGAAGAGCTACGAAAGACAAATGAAAGCAATGAAGGTATCACATACAAATCAAATGTTGGATTTGATAACTCAGATGCTCCAAATATACCTACTCATGCAGGTGGTACGTTTTTACCAAGGAATCACTGTTTAGTTTATTTTGACACTGAAACCACTGGATTGTTTGATTCAGACATTATTTTACAAATTGGAGCAATATGTAATGACAAGAGTTTTAGTGTCTATGTAACTCCTACAAAAAATATGCACCCAGATGCTTCAAAAACTACTGGTTTAACAGTAAAATTAAGCCATGATGCAAATGTTGAGCACAACAAATTATTTCTCAATGGCGAAGAGCTAAATACCTTGAGTATTAATGATGCTTTACTTGCATTTTATCAATTTTTAAGTAATTTTAAACGTCCAGTAATATTGATAGTACACAATGCAACATTTGACGCTAAAAAACTGATTGCAGCTATTGTACAGACAAGTTTACAAAATGAATTTGAATGTAAAGTACTTGGTTTTACAGATACACTTCCCATTCTTAGAAAAACTTTGCCTCATAGAAAAGGTAAAGGAATGTTTAAGTTAGCATGTTTGGCGAATGATTTTTTAAATGAAACTGACAAGGACAGTGGAAACTTTCATGATGCTTTATATGATGTTCAAATTTTACAAAAATTGATTCGCATTTTTGACAAGGAGAAAATTCTTTTACACTGCAAAAAGCCTTTCTCTTATTACATTGAAGAACAGGCGAATGCTGATGTCATTGCACAGAACTTACCTTTGCTAAATGCTTTTAAAAAATCAGTATCGAAAGAAATGATAAAAAGAATGGCTATGAATAATATTACCTGTGAATCATTATTGTCTGCATTGAAAAAAGGAGGGGACCAATATGTAAAAGATATTTTATGTGAAAGAATGAGTAATGGTAAAACCAGAGTTACTAACCATAAAATTACTTTGAATAAAATTATCACTAGTATAAAAGCTTTAAATAATAAAGAAGATTAAATTTTAAAAAATGTTTCAAGATTTATAAATTTATGTAAATAATATTAAATTAAATAATAAATAAATTTTGTTTAGTTTATCACAAATCACTTTATTTTCATAAAGCTCACTTTCTTATTACTCTGTATAAATTATTATTATACTTACTTAACACTTCTTTAATATAACTATATACTTGCATAAATACCCATAACACATTAAATATTGGCATTCTTTCTTATCATTCATTATTAAAACAATAAATAATGATATTCTCATTATTTATATACAACATCTGTTGACTGCTATAACATGCATGTTTAGTGTACTATATCTACAGACTATATTCTACTGTCTGCTCTATGCGATGTAGCCAAGTATAAAATAACCTGTATTTCAGAGTACTTCGCGGGCTGCTACAATTTAAAAATTACTAACTTTATATTTTATTTGTAAAAAAACGACTTGGAGGACATTAATGGGACGAATGCAGTAGATTCGCGATTTACCTGTTATACATCCCAACTTTAAAGCTTTGTATCTTTTTTTCGGTGTGGCAGACCTTTCTAAGATTAAAAAGTATAATAGATAAATTGCCAAAGATTATCTGTTCAAAATATGAAGGAGATTGTAAATAAAAAAACTTTGGCATAAACTACCTTAATATTTCGCGTCCCGATTTACCTGGTACGGTCCAGGTGAGGAAGCGTTCCTCCTTTCCCCCCTCTCGTGACAATACCCGCACGGATAGACAGGTCGGTGGTTTGCGGGAGCCACTTCACGAGAGAGAGCGCGCGTGACATAGAAAGCTTCTACGTTTAAGCTCTCTACGTCAGAAATACATACGTCACACGGTGTGACGTATGCCATCAGGTTAAGCAGCCGATCATATCCGGATCGGTTGCTCGTAATCCAAAGTTAAATAGATTTTAACTGATTCTTTTCGCGCTGACCTCGGGAGTAGACATCGGTACGACTCCCCGTCAATTGTTTAAGTTAATTTATAGTTAATTTGTTAATATTTAATTGTTCAGTTAATAAATTGACTCGGCGAGACAATCTTTCTCGCTGATTAACAGTAATATCGATTGTTGATAGTGGTTTACCGGTTACCGTCCTATCCTACCAATACCGCCCTCTCCGGTGATTATCCTAGTTGACAATTTTGGGCATAGGGCCCAACACACGATATATAAGCCAAACGAGGTGTTTGACGTTGTTAACGGCATTGCACGGGAATCAAAGGGATTCCCGGCCGCATCGTGGGACTGCACACTTAAGGTTGGTAAGTTGGGACAGATTGGGCCTAACCGTGGGTCTTACATATCCCCAGTACCCACCCCGTTACACTATATAACATAGCAAAAATTATTATATTGCTGAGATGTCACACTTTTCCAATACAATATAGTAATTTTTAATATAGATTATTTTAATATTTATTATAATATTTTTCTCAGTGTATAAAAAGTGCTATTACAAATTACCATTAACACACAAATTATTAAGTACTGCTAAATAAATAAATAAATTATTTACAAAGGATGTATACATATCACATAACAATAAAAAATCAATAATAATTCCTTTATGAAAATTGCTATTGCAATAATAATTAAACTCTATTTCATACATAAGTAATTATTTTTATAGATAATTTCTATTTTTTTAATATTATCATTAATTATTATACATATGATAATAAATCAATATGGGTACATTTTAATATAAAATAATTGAATGTAGTTAAATAATAAAATATTTTTTCGTTTAATTTAATATCATCTATTATAAAATGATTTTTCATCGAGCGATCGTGAGCGAGGGAGAATTTTAGCTAGGTCATCCAAGTCATCGCGGCATCATCTACTTGATAGCTTATATAAAATTAAAAAAAAAATTAATTTCTTCCTGTAGAAGATGTGTAGGTCCTTACTGTTACCTCCAGGCCGACGGTGCATCATCTACTGGAAGGCCTATTACGAAACCAAAAAAAAAAATTTTTCTTCCTGTAGAAGATGTCCAGGTCGATAATGTGACCTCCATGGCCATCGGATAAATATCTACTGAAAGACCTATTACGTAAAAAAAAAAGTTAATGTCTTACTGTAGATGATGTCCAGGTCCTTACTGTTACCTCCAGGTCGATGGTGCATCATCTACTGGAAGGCTTATTACGAAACCAAAAAAAAATTTTTCTTCCTGTAGAAGATGTCGAGGTCGGCAATGTTACCTCCAGGTCGTCGGGGCAACATTTAGAGAAAGCCTTATTACGAAATAAAAGAAAAAATTTTCTTCCTGTAGAAGATGTCCAGGCCCCTACTGTTACCTCCAGGTCATCGGGGAAATATTTACTGAATGACCTATTACATAAAAAAAAAAAAATTTTTCTTCCTGTAGAAGATGTCTAGGTCCCTACTGTTACCCATAGGTCGACGGGGCATAATCTACTGGAAGACATATTACGAAACCAAAAAAAAAAATTTTTCTTCCTGTAGATGTCCAGGTCGGTAATGTTACCTCCAGGTCATCGGGGCAACATTTAGAGAAAGACTTATTGCGAAATAAAAAAATAATTTCTTCTTGTAGAAGATGGCCAGGTCGGTAATGTTACCTCCAGGTCATCGGGGAAATATCTACTGAAAGACCTATTACGTAAAAAAAAAAAAACTTTTTCTTTCTGTAGAAGATTTCTAGCTCCCTACTGTTACCTCCAGATCGCCGGGGTATAATCTACTGGAAGGCATATTACGAAACCAAAAAAAAAATTTTTCTTCCTGTAGAAGATGTCGAGGTCGGCAATGTTACCTCCAGGTCATCGGGGCAACATTTAGAGAAAGACTTATTACGTAATAAAAGAAAAAATTTTCTTCCTGTAGAAGATGTCCAGGTCCCTACTGTTACCTCCAGGTCATCGGGGAAATATCTACTGAAAGACCTATTACGTAAAAAAAAAAAATTTTTCTTTCTGTAGAAGATGTCTAGGGCCCTACTTTTACCCATAGGTCGACGGGGCATAATCTACTGGAAGACATATTACGAAACCAAAAAAAACAATTTCTTCCTGGAGAAGATGGCCAGGTCGGTAATGTTACCTCCAGGTCATCGGGGAAATATCTACTGAAAGATCTATTACGTAAAAAAAAAAAATTTTTTCTTCCTGTAGAAGATGTCTAGGTCCCTACTGATACCTCCAGATCGACGGAGATTCATCTACTGGAAGGCATATTACGAAATAACAAAAAAATAATTTTTCTTCCTGTAGAAGATGTCCAGGTCGGTAATGTTACCTCCAGGTCATCGGGGCAACATTTAGAGAAAGACTTATTACGTAATAAAAGAAAAAATTTTCTTCCTGTAGATGATGTCCAGGTCCCTACTGTTACCCATAGGTCGACGGGGCATAATCTACTGAAAGACATATTACGAAACCAAAAAAAAAAATTTTTATTCCTGTAGATGTCCAGGTCGGTAATGTTACCTCCAGGTCATCGGGGAAATATCTACTGAAAGTCCTATTATGTAAAAAAAAAAAAATTTTCTTCCTGTAGAAGATGTCTAGGTCCCTACTATTACCTCCAGATCGACGGGGCATCATCTACTGGAAGGCATATTACGAAATAAGAAAAAAATAATTTTTCTTCCTGTAGAAGATATCCAGGTCGGTAATGTTACCTCCAGGTCATCGGGGAAATATCTGCTGAAAGACTTATTGCGAAATAAAAAAAAAATTTCTTCCTATAGAAGATGGCCAGGTCGGTAATGTTACCTCCAGGTCATCGGGGAAATATCTACTGAAAGACCTATTACGTAAAAAAAAAAACTTTTTCTTTCTGTAAAAGATTTCTAGGTCGCTACTGTTACCTCCAGGTCGACGGGGCATAATCTACTGGAAGGCATATTACGAAACCAAAAAAAAAAATTTTTCTTCCTGTAGAAGATGTCCAGGTCGATAATGTCACCTCCAGGTCATCGGGTAAATATCTACTGAAAGACCTATTACGTAAAAAAAAAAAATTAATGTCTTACTGTAGATGATGTCCAGGTCCTTACTGTTACCTCCAGGTCGATTGTGCATCATCTACTGGAAGGCCTATTACGAAACCAAAAAAAAAATTTTTTCTTCCTGTAGAATATGTCCAGGTCGATTATGTCACCTCCAGGTCATCGGGTAAATATCTACTGAAAGACCTATTACGTAAAAAAAAATAAATTTTTCTTCCTGTAGAAGATGTTTAGGTCCCTCCTGTTACCTATATGTCGACAGGGCATCATCTACTGGAAGGCCTATTACGAAACCAAAAAAAAAAATTTTTCTTCCTGTAGAAGATGTCCAGGTCCCTACTGTTACCTCCAGGTCATCGGGGAAATATTTACTGAATGACCTATTACATAAAAGAAAAAAAATTTTCTTCCTGTAGAAGATGTCTTGGTCCCTACTGTTACCCATAGGTCGACGGGGGATAATCTACTGGAAGACATATTACGAAACCAAAAAAAAAATTTTTCTTTCTGTAGATGTCCAGGTCGGTAATGTTACCTCCAGGTTATCGGGGAAATATGTACTGCAAGACCTATTACGTAAAAAAAAAAAAAAAATTTTTTCTTCCTGTAGAAGATGTGTAGGTCCTTACTGTTACCTCCAGGCCGACGGTGCATCATCTACTGGAAGGCCTATTACGAAACCAAAAAAAAAAATTTTTCTTCCTGTAGAAGATGTCCAGGTCGATAATGTCACCTCCATGGCCATCGGGTAAATATCTACTGAAAGACCTATTTCGTAAAAAAAAAAGTTAATGTCTTACTGTAGATGATGTCCAGGTCCTTACTGTTATCTCCAGGTCGATGGTGCATCATCTACTGGAAGGCCTATTACGAAACCAAAAAAAAAATTTTTCTTCCTGCAGAAGATGTCGAGGTCGGCAATGTTACCTCCAGGTCGTCGGGGCAACATTTAGAGAAAGCCTTATTACGAAATAAAAGAAAAAATTTTCTTCCTGTAGAAGATGTCCAGGTCCCTACTGTTACCTCCAGGTCATCGGGGAAATATTTACTGAATGACCTATTACATAAAAAAAAAAAATTTTTCTTCCTGTAGAAGATGTCTAGGTCCCTACTGTTACCCATAGGTCGACGGGGCATAATCTACTGGAAGACATATTACGAAACCAAAAAAAAAAATTTTACTTCCTGTAGATGTCCAGTTCGGTAATGTTACCTCCAGGTCATCGGGGCAACATTTAGAGAAAGACTTATTGCGAAATAAAAAAAAAATTTCTTCCTGTAGAAGATGGCCAGGTCGGTAATGTTACCTCCAGGTCATCGGGGAAATATCTACTGAAAGACCTATTACGTAAAAAAAAAAAAACTTTTTCTTTCTGTAGAAGATTTCTAGCTCCCTACTGTTACCTCCAGATCGACGGGGTATAATCTACTGGAAGGCATATTACGAAACCAAAAAAAAAATTTTTCTTCCTGTAGAAGATGTCGAGGTCGGCAATGTTACCTCCAGCTCATCGGGGCAACATTTAGAGAAAGACTTATTACGTAATAAAAGAAAAAATTTTCTTCCTGTAGAAGATGTCCAGGTCCCTACTGTTACCTCCAGGTCATCGGGGAAATATCTACTGAAAGACCTATTACGTAAAAAAAAAAAATTTTTCTTTCTGTAGAAGATGTCTAGGGCCCTACTTTTACCCATAGGTCGACGGGGCATAATCTACTGGAAGACATATTACGAAACCAGAAAAAACAATTTCTTCCTGGAGAAGATGGCCAGGTCGGTAATGTTACCTCCAGGTCATCGGGGAAATATCTACTGAAAGACCTATTACGTAAAAAAAAAAAACTTTTTCTTTCTGTAGAAGATTTCTAGGTCCCTACTGTTACCTCCAGGTCGACGGGGCATAATCTACTGGAAGGCATATTACGAAACCAAAAAAAAAAATTTTCTTCCTGTAGAAGATGTCGAGGTCGGCAATGTTAACTCCAGGTCATCGGGGCAACATTTAGAGAAAGACTTATTACGTAATAAAAGAAAAAATTTTCTTCCTGTAGAAGATGTCCAGGTCCCTACTGTTACCTCCAGGTCATCGGGGAAATATCTACTGAAAGACCTATTACGTAAAAAAAAAAAAAATTTTTCTTCCTGTAGAAGATGTCTAGGTCCCTACTATTACCTCCAGATCGACGGGGCATCATCTACTGGAAGGCATATTACGAAATAACAAAAAAAATAATTTTTCTTCCTGTAGAAGATATCCAGGTCGGTAATGTTACCTCCAGGTCATCGGGGAAATATCTACTGAAAGACTTATTGCGAAATAAAAAAAAAATTCTTCCTATAGAAGACGGCCAGGTCGGTAATGTTACCTCCAGGTCATCGGGGAAATATCTACTGAAAGACCTATTACGTAAAAAAAAAAAACTTTTTCTTTCTGTAAAAGATTTCTAGGTCGCTACTGTTACCTCCAGGTCGACGGGGCATAATCTACTGGAAGGCATATTACGAAACCATAAAAAAAATTTTTCTTCCTGTAGAAGATGTCGAGGTCGGCAATGTTACCTCCAGGTCATCGGGGCAACATTTAGAGAAAGACTTATTACGTAATAAAAAAAAAAATTTTTCTTCCTGTAGATGTCCAGGTCGGTAATGTTACCTCCAGGTCATCGGGGAAATATCTACTGAAAGACCTATTACGTAAAAAAAAAAAAATTTTTTTCTTCCTGTAGAAGATGTCTAGGTCCCTACTGTTACCCATAGGTCGACGGGGCATAATCTACTGAAAGACATATTACGAAACCAAAAAAAAAAATTTTTATTCCTGTAGATGTCCAGGTCGGTAATGTTACCTCCAGGTCATCGGGGAAATATCTACTGAAAGACCTATTACGTAAAAAAAAAAAAACTTTTTCTTTCTGTAGAAGATTTCTAGCTCCCTACTGTTACCTCCAGATCGACGGGGTATAATCTACTGGAAGGCATATTACGAAACCAAAAAAAAAATTTTTCTTCCTGTAGAAGATGTCGAGGTCGGCAATGTTACCTCCAGCTCATCGGGGCAACATTTAGAGAAAGACTTATTACGTAATAAAAGAAAAAATTTTCTTCCTGTAGAAGATGTCCAGGTCCCTACTGTTACCTCCAGGTCATCGGGGAAATATCTACTGAAAGACCTATTACGTAAAAAAAAAAAATTTTCTTTCTGTAGAAGATGTCTAGGGCCCTACTTTTACCCATAGGTCGACGGGGCATAATCTACTGGAAGACATATTACGAAACCAGAAAAAACAATTTCTTCCTGGAGAAGATGGCCAGGTCGGTAATGTTACCTCCAGGTCATCGGGGAAATATATACTGAAAGACCTATTACGTAAAAAAAAAAAACTTTTTCTTTCTGTAGAAGATTTCTAGGTCCCTACTGTTACCTCCAGGTCGACGGGGCATAATCTACTGGAAGGCATATTACGAAACCAAAAAAAAAAATTTTCTTCCTGTAGAAGATGTCGAGGTCGGCAATGTTAACTCCAGGTCATCGGGGCAACATTAGAGAAAGACTTATTACGTAATAAAAGAAAAAATTTTCTTCCTGTAGAAGATGTCCAGGTCCCTACTGTTACCTCCAGGTCATCGGGGAAATATCTACTGAAAGACCTATTACGTAAAAAAAAAAAAATTTTTCTTCCTGTAGAAGATGTCTAGGTCCCTACTATTACCTCCAGATCGACGGGGCATCATCTACTGGAAGGCATATTACGAAATAACAAAAAAATAATTTTTCTTCCTGTAGAAGATATCCAGGTCGGTAATGTTACCTCCAGGTCATCGGGGAAATATCTACTGAAAGACTTATTGCGAAATAAAAAAAAAAATTCTTCCTATAGAAGACGGCCAGGTCGGTAATGTTACCTCCAGGTCATCGGGGAAATATCTACTGAAAGACCTATTACGTAAAAAAAAAAAACTTTTTCTTTCTGTAAAAGATTTCTAGGTCGCTACTGTTACCTCCAGGTCGACGGGGCATAATCTACTGGAAGGCATATTACGAAACCATAAAAAAAATTTTTCTTCCTGTAGAAGATGTCGAGGTCGGCAATGTTACCTCCAGGTCATCGGGGCAACATTTAGAGAAAGACTTATTACGTAATAAAAAAAAAAAAATTTTTCTTCCTGTAGATGTCCAGGTCGGTAATGTTACCTCCAGGTCATCGGGGAAATATCTACTGAAAGACCTATTACGTAAAAAAAAAAAAATTTTTTTCTTCCTGTAGAAGATGTCTAGGTCCCTACTGTTACCCATAGGTCGACGGGGCATAATCTACTGAAAGACATATTACGAAACCAAAAAAAAAAATTTTTATTCCTGTAGATGTCCAGGTCGGTAATGTTACCTCCAGGTCATCGGGGAAATATCTACTGAAAGACCTATTACGTAAAAAAAAAAAAAACTTTTTCTTTCTGTAGAAGATTTCTAGCTCCCTACTGTTACCTCCAGATCGACGGGGTATAATCTACTGGAAGGCATATTACGAAACCAAAAAAAAAATTTTTCTTCCTGTAGAAGATGTCGAGGTCGGCAATGTTACCTCCAGCTCATCGGGGCAACATTTAGAGAAAGACTTATTACGTAATAAAAGAAAAAATTTTCTTCCTGTAGAAGATGTCCAGGTCCCTACTGTTACCTCCAGGTCATCGGGGAAATATCTACTGAAAGACCTATTACGTAAAAAAAAAAAAACTTTTTCTTTCTGTAGAAGATTTCTAGCTCCCTACTGTTACCTCCAGATCGACGGGGTATAATCTACTGGAAGGCATATTACGAAACCAAAAAAAAAATTTTTCTTCCTGTAGAAGATGTCGAGGTCGGCAATGTTACCTCCAGCTCATCGGGGCAACATTTAGAGAAAGACTTATTACGTAATAAAAGAAAAAATTTTCTTCCTGTAGAAGATGTCCAGGTCCCTACTGTTACCTCCAGGTCATCGGGGAAATATCTACTGAAAGACCTATTACGTAAAAAAAAAAAATTTTTCTTTCTGTAGAAGATGTCTAGGGCCCTACTTTTACCCATAGGTCGACGGGGCATAATCTACTGGAAGACATATTACGAAACCAGAAAAAACAATTTCTTCCTGGAGAAGATGGCCAGGTCGGTAATGTTACCTCCAGGTCATCGGGGAAATATCTACTGAAAGACCTATTACGTAAAAAAAAAAACTTTTTCTTTCTGTAGAAGATTTCTAGGTCCCTACTGTTACCTCCAGGTCGACGGGGCATAATCTACTGGAAGGCATATTACGAAACCAAAAAAAAAATTTTCTTCCTGTAGAAGATGTCGAGGTCGGCAATGTTAACTCCAGGTCATCGGGGCAACATTTAGAGAAAGACTTATTACGTAATAAAAGAAAAAATTTTCTTCCTGTAGAAGATGTCCAGGTCCCTACTGTTACCTCCAGGTCATCGGGGAAATATCTACTGAAAGACCTATTACGTAAAAAAAAAAAAAATTTTTCTTCCTGTAGAAGATGTCTAGGTCCCTACTATTACCTCCAGATCGGACGGGGCATCATCTACTGGAAGGCATATTACGAAATAACAAAAAAATAATTTTTCTTCCTGTAGAAGATATCCAGGTCGGTAATGTTACCTCCAGGTCATCGGGGAAATATCTACTGAAAGACTTATTGCGAAATAAAAAAAAAAATTCTTCTATAGAAGACGGCCAGGTCGGTAATGTTACATCCAGGTCATCGGGAAATAGCTACTGAAAGACCTATTACGTAAAAAAAAAAACTTTTTCTTTCTGTAAAAGATTTCTAGGTCGCTACTGTTACCTCCATGTCGGACGGGGCATAATCTACTGGAAGGCATATTACGAAACCATAAAAAAAATTTTTCTTCCTGTAGAAGATGTCGAGGTCGGCAATGTTACCGTCCAGGTCATCGGGGCAACATTTAGAGAAAGACTTATTACGTAATAAAAAAAAAAATTTTCTTCCTGTAGATGTCCAGGTCGGTAATGTTACCTCCAGGTCATCGGGGAAATATCTACTGAAAGACCTATTACGTAAAAAAAAAAAATTTTTTTCTTCCTGTAGAAGATGTCTAGGTCCCTACTGTTACCCATAGGTCGACGGGGCATAATCTACTGAAAGACATATTACGAAACCAAAAAAAAAATTTTTATTCCTGTAGATGTCCAGGTCGGTAATGTTACCTCCAGGTCATCGGGGAAATATCTACTGAAAGACCTATTACGTAAAAAAAAAAAAACTTTTTCTTTCTGTAGAAGATTTCTAGCTCCCTACTGTTACCTCCAGATCGACGGGGTATAATCTACTGGAAGGCATATTACGAAACCAAAAAAAAAATTTTTCTTCCTGTAGAAGATGTCGAGGTCGGCAATGTTACCTCCAGCTCATCGGGGCAACATTTAGAGAAAGACTTATTACGTAATAAAAGAAAAAATTTTCTTCCTGTAGAAGATGTCCAGGTCCCTACTGTTACCTCCAGGTCATCGGGGAAATATCTACTGAAAGACCTATTACGTAAAAAAAAAAAATTTTTCTTTCTGTAGAAGATGTCTAGGGCCCTACTTTTACCCATAGGTCGACGGGGCATAATCTACTGGAAGACATATTACGAAACCAGAAAAAACAATTTCTTCCTGGAGAAGATGGCCAGGTCGGTAATGTTACCTCCAGGTCATCGGGGAAATATATACTGAAAGACCTATTACGTAAAAAAAAAAACTTTTTCTTTCTGTAGAAGATTTCTAGGTCCCTACTGTTACCTCCAGGTCGACGGGGCATAATCTACTGGAAGGCATATTACGAAACCAAAAAAAAAAATTTTCTTCCTGTAGAAGATGTCGAGGTCGGCAATGTTAACTCCAGGTCATCGGGGCAACATTTAGAGAAAGACTTATTACGTAATAAAAGAAAAAATTTTCTTCCTGTAGAAGATGTCCAGGTCCCTACTGTTACCTCCAGGTCATCGGGGAAATATCTACTGAAAGACCTATTACGTAAAAAAAAAAAATTTTTCTTCCTGTAGAAGATGTCTAGGTCCCTACTATTACCTCCAGATCGACGGGGCATCATCTACTGGAAGGCATATTACGAAATAACAAAAAAATAATTTTTCTTCCTGTAGAAGATATCCAGGTCGGTAATGTTACCTCCAGGTCATCGGGGAAATATCTACTGAAAGACTTATTGCGAAATAAAAAAAAAAATTCTTCCTATAGAAGACGGCCAGGTCGGTAATGTTACCTCCAGGTCATCGGGGAAATATCTACTGAAAGACCTATTACGTAAAAAAAAAAACTTTTTCTTTCTGTAAAAGATTTCTAGGTCGCTACTGTTACCTCCAGGTCGACGGGGCATAATCTACTGGAAGGCATATTACGAAACCATAAAAAAAATTTTTCTTCCTGTAGAAGATGTCGAGGTCGGCAATGTTACCTCCAGGTCATCGGGGCAACATTTAGAGAAAGACTTATTACGTAATAAAAAAAAAAATTTTTCTTCCTGTAGATGTCCAGGTCGGTAATGTTACCTCCAGGTCATCGGGGAAATATCTACTGAAAGACCTATTACGTAAAAAAAAAAAAATTTTTTTCTTCCTGTAGAAGATGTCTAGGTCCCTACTGTTACCCATAGGTCGACGGGGCATAATCTACTGAAAGACATATTACGAAACCAAAAAAAAAATTTTTATTCCTGTAGATGTCCAGGTCGGTAATGTTACCTCCAGGTCATCGGGGAAATATCTACTGAAAGACCTATTACGTAAAAAAAAAAAAACTTTTTCTTTCTGTAGAAGATTTCTAGCTCCCTACTGTTACCTCCAGATCGACGGGGTATAATCTACTGGAAGGCATATTACGAAACCAAAAAAAAAATTTTTCTTCCTGTAGAAGATGTCGAGGTCGGCAATGTTACCTCCAGCTCATCGGGGCAACATTTAGAGAAAGACTTATTACGTAATAAAAGAAAAAATTTTCTTCCTGTAGAAGATGTCCAGGTCCCTACTGTTACCTCCAGGTCATCGGGGAAATATCTACTGAAAGACCTATTACGTAAAAAAAAAAAATTTTTCTTTCTGTAGAAGATGTCTAGGGCCCTACTTTTACCCATAGGTCGACGGGGCATAATCTACTGGAAGACATATTACGAAACCAGAAAAAACAATTTCTTCCTGGAGAAGATGGCCAGGTCGGTAATGTTACCTCCTGGTCATCGGGGAAATATCTACTGAAAGACCTATTACGTAAAAAAAAAAAATTTTTTCTTCCTGTAGAAGATGTCTAGGTCCCTACTGTTACCTCCAGATCGACGGGGCATCATCTACTGGAAGGCATATTACGAAATAACAAAAAAATAATTTTTCTTCCCGTAGAAGATGTCCAGGTCGGTAATGTTACCTCCAGGTCATCGGGGCAACATTTAGAGAAAGACTTAAAAAAAAATTTTCTTCCTGTTAGAGATGTCTTGGTCACTACTGTTACCATAGGTCGACGGGGGATAATCTACTGGAAGACCATATACGAAACCAAAAAAAAATTTTTTCTTTCTGTAGATGTCCAGGTCGGTAATGTTACCTCCAGGTTATCGGGGAAATATGTACTGCAAGACCTATTACGTAAAAAAAAAAAAAAATTTTTTCTTCCTGTAGAAGATGTGTAGGTCCTTACTGTTACCTCCAGGCCGACGGGTTGCATCATTCTACTGGAAGGCCTATTACGAAACCAAAAAAAAAATTTTTCTTCCTGTAGAAGATGTTCCAGGGTCGATAATGTCACCTCCATGGCCATCGGGTAATATATTACTGAAAGACCTATTTCGTAAAAAAAAAGTTAATGTCTTACTGTAGATGAGTCCAGGTCCTTACTGTTATCTCCAGGTCGATGGTGCATCATTACTGGAAGGCCTATTACGAAACCAAAAAAAAATTTTTTCTTCCTGCAGAAGATGTCGAGGTCGGCAATGTTACCTCCAGGTCGTCGGGGCAACATTTAGAGAAAGCCTTATTACGAAATAAAAGAAAAAATTTTCTTCCTGTAGAAGATGTCCAGGTCCCTACTGTTACCTCCAGGTCATCGGGGAAATATTTACTGAATGACCTATTACATAAAAAAAAAAATTTTTCTTCCTGTAGAAGATGTCTAGGTCCCTACTGTTACCCATAGGTCGACGGGGCATAATCTACTGGAAGACATATTACGAAACCAAAAAAAAAAATTTTACTTCCTGTAGATGTCCAGTTCGGTAATGTTACCTCCAGGTCATCGGGGCAACATTTAGAGAAAGACTTATTGCGAAATAAAAAAAAAATTTCTTCCTGTAGAAGATGGCCAGGTCGGTAATGTTACCTCCAGGTCATCGGGGAAATATCTACTGAAAGACCTATTACGTAAAAAAAAAAAAACTTTTTCTTTCTGTAGAAGATTTCTAGCTCCCTACTGTTACCTCCAGATCGACGGGGTATAATCTACTGGAAGGCATATTACGAAACCAAAAAAAAATTTTTCTTCCTGTAGAAGATGTCGAGGTCGGCAATGTTACCTCCAGCTCATCGGGGCAACATTTAGAGAAAGACTTATTACGTAATAAAAGAAAAAATTTTCTTCCTGTAGAAGATGTCCAGGTCCCTACTGTTACCTCCAGGTCATCGGGGAAATATCTACTGAAAGACCTATTACGTAAAAAAAAAAATTTTTCTTTCTGTAGAAGATGTCTAGGGCCCTACTTTTACCCATAGGTCGACGGGGCATAATCTACTGGAAGACATATTACGAAACCAGAAAAAACAATTTCTTCCTGGAGAAGATGGCCAGGTCGGTAATGTTACCTCCAGGTCATCGGGGAAATATCTACTGAAAGACCTATTACGTAAAAAAAAAAACTTTTTCTTTCTGTAGAAGATTTCTAGGTCCCTACTGTTACCTCCAGGTCGACGGGGCATAATCTACTGGAAGGCATATTACGAAACCAAAAAAAAAATTTTCTTCCTGTAGAAGATGTCGAGGTCGGCAATGTTAACTCCAGGTCATCGGGGCAACATTTAGAGAAAGACTTATACGTAATAAAAGAAAAAATTTTCTTCCTGTAGAAGATGTCCAGGTCCCTACTGTTACCTCCAGGTCATCGGGGAAATATCTACTGAAAGACCTATTACGTAAAAAAAAAAAATTTTTCTTCCTGTAGAAGATGTCTAGGTCCCTACTATTACCTCCAGATCGACGGGGCATCATCTACTGGAAGGCATATTACGAAATAACAAAAAAATAATTTTTTCTTCCTGTAGAAGATATCCAGGTCGGTAATGTTACCTCCAGGTCATCGGGGAAATATCTACTGAAAGACTTATTGCGAAATAAAAAAAAATTCTTCCTATAGAAGACGGCCAGGTCGGTAATGTTACCTCCAGGTCATCGGGGAAATATCTACTGAAAGACCTATTACGTAAAAAAAAAACTTTTTCTTTCTGTAAAAGATTTCTAGGTCGCTACTGTTACCTCCAGGTCGACGGGGCATAATCTACTGGAAGGCATATTACGAAACCATAAAAAAATTTTTTCTTCCTGTAGAAGATGTCGAGGTCGGCAATGTTACCTCCAGGTCATCGGGGCAACATTTAGAGAAAGACTTATTACGTAATAAAAAAAAAATTTTTCTTCCTGTAGATGTCCAGGTCGGTAATGTTACCTCCAGGTCATCGGGGAAATATCTACTGAAAGACCTATTACGTAAAAAAAAAAAATTTTTTTCTTCCTGTAGAAGATGTCTAGGTCCCTACTGTTACCCATAGGTCGACGGGGCATAATCTACTGAAAGACATATTACGAAACCAAAAAAAAAATTTTTATTCCTGTAGATGTCCAGGTCGGTAATGTTACCTCCAGGTCATCGGGGAAATATCTACTGAAGACCTATTACGTAAAAAAAAAAAACTTTTTCTTTCTGTAGAAGATTTCTAGCTCCCTACTGTTACCTCCAGATCGACGGGGTATAATCTACTGGAAGGCATATTACGAAACCAAAAAAAAATTTTTCTTCCTGTAGAAGATGTCGAGGTCGGCAATGTTACCTCCAGCTCATCGGGGCAACATTTAGAGAAAGACTTATTACGTAATAAAAGAAAAAATTTTCTTCCTGTAGAAGATGTCCAGGTCCCTACTGTTACCTCCAGGTCATCGGGGAAATATCTACTGAAAGACCTATTACGTAAAAAAAAAAATTTTTCTTTCTGTAGAAGATGTCTAGGGCCCTACTTTTACCCATAGGTCGACGGGGCATAATCTACTGGAAGACATATTACGAAACCAGAAAAAACAATTTCTTCCTGGAGAAGATGGCCAGGTCGGTAATGTTACCTCCAGGTCATCGGGGAAATATATACTGAAAGACCTATTACGTAAAAAAAAAACTTTTTCTTTCTGTAGAAGATTTCTAGGTCCCTACTGTTACCTCCAGGTCGACGGGGCATAATCTACTGGAAGGCATATTACGAAACCAAAAAAAAAATTTTCTTCCTGTAGAAGATGTCGAGGTCGGCAATGTTAACTCCAGGTCATCGGGGCAACATTTAGAGAAAGACTTATTACGTAATAAAAGAAAAAATTTTCTTCCTGTAGAAGATGTCCAGGTCCCTACTGTTACCTCCAGGTCATCGGGGAAATATCTACTGAAAGACCTATTACGTAAAAAAAAAAAATTTTTCTTCCTGTAGAAGATGTCTAGGTCCCTACTATTACCTCCAGATCGACGGGGCATCATCTACTGGAAGGCATATTACGAAATAACAAAAAAATAATTTTTCTTCCTGTAGAAGATATCCAGGTCGGTAATGTTACCTCCAGGTCATCGGGGAAATATCTACTGAAAGACTTATTGCGAAATAAAAAAAAAATTCTTCCTATAGAAGACGGCCAGGTCGGTAATGTTACCTCCAGGTCATCGGGGAAATATCTACTGAAAGACCTATTACGTAAAAAAAAAACTTTTTCTTTCTGTAAAAGATTTCTAGGTCGCTACTGTTACCTCCAGGTCGACGGGGCATAATCTACTGGAAGGCATATTACGAAACCATAAAAAAAATTTTTCTTCCTGTAGAAGATGTCGAGGTCGGCAATGTTACCTCCAGGTCATCGGGGCAACATTTAGAGAAAGACTTATTACGTAATAAAAAAAAAATTTTTCTTCCTGTAGATGTCCAGGTCGGTAATGTTACCTCCAGGTCATCGGGGAAATATCTACTGAAAGACCTATTACGTAAAAAAAAAAAAATTTTTTTCTTCCTGTAGAAGATGTCTAGGTCCCTACTGTTACCCATAGGTCGACGGGGCATAATCTACTGAAAGACATATTACGAAACCAAAAAAAAAAATTTTTATTCCTGTAGATGTCCAGGTCGGTAATGTTACCTCCAGGTCATCGGGGAAATATCTACTGAAAGACCTATTACGTAAAAAAAAAAAACTTTTTCTTTCTGTAGAAGATTTCTAGCTCCCTACTGTTACCTCCAGATCGACGGGGTATAATCTACTGGAAGGCATATTACGAAACCAAAAAAAAAATTTTTCTTCCTGTAGAAGATGTCGAGGTCGGCAATGTTACCTCCAGCTCATCGGGGCAACATTTAGAGAAAGACTTATTACGTAATAAAAGAAAAAATTTTCTTCCTGTAGAAGATGTCCAGGTCCCTACTGTTACCTCCAGGTCATCGGGGAAATATCTACTGAAAGACCTATTACGTAAAAAAAAAAATTTTTCTTTCTGTAGAAGATGTCTAGGGCCCTACTTTTACCCATAGGTCGACGGGGCATAATCTACTGGAAGACATATTACGAAACCAGAAAAAACAATTTCTTCCTGGAGAAGATGGCCAGGTCGGTAATGTTACCTCCTGGTCATCGGGGAAATATCTACTGAAAGACCTATTACGTAAAAAAAAAAATTTTTTCTTCCTGTAGAAGATGTCTAGGTCCCTACTGTTACCTCCAGATCGACGGGGCATCATCTACTGGAAGGCATATTACGAAATAACAAAAAATAATTTTTCTTCCCGTAGAAGATGTCCAGGTCGGTAATGTTACCTCCAGGTCATCGGGGCAACATTTAGAGAAAGACTTATTGCGAAATAAAAAAAAAATTTCTTCCTGTAGAAGATGGCCAGGTCGGTAATGTTACCTCCAGGTCATCGGGGAAATATCTACTGAAAGACCTATTACGTAAAAAAAAAAAACTTTTTCTTTCTGTAGAAGATTTCTAGGTCCCTACTGTTACCTCCAGGTCGACGGGGCATAATCTACTGGAAGGCATATTACGAAACCAAAAAAAAAATTTTCTTCCTGTAGAAGATGTCGAGGTCGGCAATGTTAACTCCAGGTCATCGGGGCAACATTTAGAGAAAGACTTATTACGTAATAAAAGAAAAATTTTCTTCCTGTAGAAGATGTCCAGGTCCCTACTGTTACCTCCAGGTCATCGGGGAAATATCTACTGAAAGACCTATTACGTAAAAAAAAAAAATTTTTCTTCCTGTAGAAGATGTCTAGGTCCCTACTATTACCTCCAGATCGACGGGGCATCATCTACTGGAAGGCATATTACGAAATAACAAAAAAATAATTTTTCTTCCTGTAGAAGATATCCAGGTCGGTAATGTTACCTCCAGGTCATCGGGGAAATATCTACTGAAAGACTTATTGCGAAATAAAAAAAAAATTCTTCCTATAGAAGACGGCCAGGTCGGTAATGTTACCTCCAGGTCATCGGGGAAATATCTACTGAAAGACCTATTACGTAAAAAAAAAAACTTTTTCTTTCTGTAAAAGATTTCTAGGTCGCTACTGTTACCTCCAGGTCGACGGGGCATAATCTACTGGAAGGCATATTACGAAACCATAAAAAAAATTTTTCTTCCTGTAGAAGATGTCGAGGTCGGCAATGTTACCTCCAGGTCATCGGGGCAACATTTAGAGAAAGACTTATTACGTAATAAAAAAAAAAATTTTTCTTCCTGTAGATGTCCAGGTCGGTAATGTTACCTCCAGGTCATCGGGGAAATATCTACTGAAAGACCTATTACGTAAAAAAAAAAAAATTTTTTTCTTCCTGTAGAAGATGTCTAGGTCCCTACTGTTACCCATAGGTCGACGGGGCATAATCTACTGAAAGACATATTACGAAACCAAAAAAAAAAATTTTTATTCCTGTAGATGTCCAGGTCGGTAATGTTACCTCCAGGTCATCGGGGAAATATCTACTGAAAGTCCTATTATGTAAAAAAAAAAAAATTTTTCTTCCTGTAGAAGATGTCATGCGAGCATCAAACTTTACGACAGGTATAACCATCATTTAGGCTTCGCGATTACAAATTTTGTCGAAAGTATGTGTGGAATCAGGCGTCACGGTTCTGGCGTGATTACAAATAAAAAACTTATCTTATGATAAATCGAGGTCTAGCGGCGGCTCACTTCACTCGAGGTGTTGCTTGAGTCCCTCAAGTCTGTCGCTTTCTTGGTTTTTTATCCACCTCGAACGTGTACATGGTGGGCGAAGGAAGCACATCCGATCTGCTCGTAGTACAGCGCGGACTCCCCTTGGAATGACAACGGACTCGTCAAGCCGGTGATCCTCGAGCAAAAGAGAGCAAGTTGAGTACGCGTCGGCTATATAGCAGCTCGCGACGCTTCTTCACAGCCACAACATACATACAGATATCAACGCAAAGACGTCGCCATGCAATATTGCGATGAAACTCGAAATGTAGCCTGACAAAGGCGTAACTCGTCACAAAACCAACGTTGAAACAACGTCTAAGTAAAGTTGAAGAGCAACGAACATTTCCCACGTGGCAACTTTCATAACGTTAGAATATTGCTAAAATAACGTCGCCACAACGTTGTCACAACGTTGGCATCTTCAATTTAATACTTAATTAAATATTCCGGTGATAATAATTAAATTTTGTAAACGGTGTATTAATTAAATTTTTAACTATATTTTTGTTTCCAGTGCAACTAAATAGTTAGTTAAATATTCAGTTAAAAATATAGCTAATAAAAACCAAATTATATAATTAAAAATTTACTTAATAATAGTTACATTTTCAATTAAATATTTAATTAACTGAATTTTCAACTGCATTTTCGTTTTAAGGGCAACAAAACATTTAAGTAAATTTTTTAGTTAAATTTTCACTTATTTTTTTTCGACCGGGCAGAAGCATAATGATTGTTTAACTGTTGAGACGTGAAAAATTTAAGCGGTGATGGATTTGTCTCTAAGCTGAGGCCCATGTTTTTGAGACATTTCCAGGATTTCTTTGGATCGTTTGTACTACTAAGTTTCTTAGCCAGGAAGTGAAATTTACTCGAGTTAACAGCATTAGAGACATGATTTCGAAGACCCTTGTATACGTTATAATCATCAACTGAACCTGTAGTTCGAAATCTTCTAAAAGCTGCGTTTCTGTCTTTAATGCTTGCTTTAATATCCTGAGAAATCCATGGCTTGTGTTTGGTCTTAATGGAATAAAATTTCAAAGGAGCTAACATGTCAAATGTAGAAAAAATTGAATTGCATATAAATGATAATGTAGATGAAATAGTGATGCGATTGGTATTTGATGAATGAACCTGGTGTGAATGCGGACTAGACTGATAATTACATAGTGACACATCTATAGAAACAGACTGGTCAGGCCTAGGTTGGGTGAATGACTGTGATGAAGAAGAGGAGGTGATGAATGAATTGGACGTGGTTGCGAGGTTATGAAGGTTGATCTCCAAATTTTGTCTTCTAAATACCTTCACTTGAGACTGCTCGTTATTAATCCGGAGGGTAATATTTATAGCATCGTGTCCAGCTGCGAATGGAGCTGATGTTTTAAAATATTCATGCTCAGGTACTGGTTCACGGATAAGGAAGAGATTCAACCACGTATGAAATGGCCCGCCCGATGACATTGCGTGATGCGTTGGCTCTGACTGAATGAGAGAAAGTCCCAGTGCCGATGAGTTAGCTCTAAACTTATCTGCCATGGCACTGGTGGAATCCATGTCGATGTTAAAATCCCCAAAAACCATGACATACTTGTATCGTGGTAGTATGTCCGACAAGACATCAAAAAACTCTGTAGGGTAAGCGGCTGATGGCAACATAGACTGCCACACCACCCCCCTCCTTACCCTCACGACCCAAGCGATGCAATGTATAACCCGGCAATCTAATAATCTCAGAAGAATCGTGACTTGTAAGGAAGGTTTCGGTGATCGCAATGACATCATGAGAGGCTGGATGAACCAGTGCTTCAATGGATGCGATATGTGTTTTGAGACGATTTATATTGGAATGAAAAATGGAGAATGACTTCGATGATTTTAATGATTTTAATGATTTGGCCCGACCAGCCTTGTCTCATTTGATATGAGGAGAGAGAGGAGGAAAGTTTAGAAACTCAGCATCCGAGTTAACTCGCTTCAACGGAGCATCCCTCACCTCACGCATAAAAACAACTAACAAGGGAAGTACATGACCACCGAGAAACGGATCTCATCCTAACTTTGGTATGTCTTTTATAATATAAAAATATGAAGAAAGCCAAGTTATCTCTTGCCAATGGCCACTTTTACGGAAGTTATTCGACATCCAATAATAATAGCAGTAAAAATTACTTCCAATTCGATCGCTTATAACTCGGAAACAAATAAAGATAAACAATCAAACCAAAAACCAGAAGAAAGTTGAGTTCAAGTAGATATGGTTTGAAAAAAAAGAAGCTCAAATTGCTTAATTTGAAGCAAAGTTATGAAGAAAATAAGAAATTGAAGATTATTAGGCCAAAAGATACAATAAATTTTTCAGGCAGGGGTCTGTTTCTGCACACAGGAATTAAACACATAATGTTTGTGCACAAAAATTCTGCACTTTACTTTTATGCACGGTGCACAAATATTTTACAAATTAATTTAAATTAATAAAAATAATCGTTTATTTTGTGCACATAAAAATTGTGCACATTAAAATTGTACACGTAAATATTATGCACATCATAATAAGTAAAAGAATATTTATGTGTACAGTTTTTATGTGTACAATATTTATGTGCACAATTTTTATGTGCAAAAAATAAACGATTATTTTTATTAATTTAAATTATTTTGTAAAATATTTGTGCACCGTGCATAAAAGTAAAGTGCAGTAATTTTGTACACAAACATTATGTGTTTAATTCCTGTGTGCAGAAACAGACCCCTGCCAATTTTTCATATTAAATTTTGGTTAAAATTTCTTCAATTTCTTATTTTCTTCATAAATGTGCTTCAAATTAAGCAATTTGAGCTTATTTTTTTTCAAACCATATCTACGTGAACTCAACTTTCTTCTGGTTTTTAGTTTGATTGTTTATCTTTATTTGTTTCCGAATTATAAGCGATCGAATTGGGTGTAATTTTTACTGCTATTATTATTGGATGTCGAATGACTTGCGTAAAAGTGGCCATTGGCAAGAGATAACTTGGCTTTCTTCATATTTTTATATTATAAAAGACATACCAAAGTTAGGATGAGATCCGTTTCCCGGAGGTCATGTACTTCCCTTGTAAGTTTATAACTACGGGCCTCGCGTGGCCCAGTTCGCTCAATTTACGAATTGCTGCCTGCCACAGTTCGAAAACAGGTTTCGGCCAAAGAGGCCTGATAAATAATGTCATTTCTCCACCTTCACCGAAGATGTCCCGTGCTTTTCGTCCTTTTAACCTTTAGACTGCCGGCATGGCTCATATATGGGACAGTAATAAAATTATAGCTTTAATAATGGATATAGATATTTTGATGCATTTTTCTCAATAAGTAGGCTCTCTGATCTCTAAAGTATACAGCTGAAACTATTTTCAGATGGAGGTATTCAAACAACCCGTAGCGCCAAACCAGCCTACTAATGAATATTCGAAATTTTCACCCCCTCACTAGGGGTAGTTGGGATGCTTACGGTTTTATTCATAACTAAAGAAGTATTTTTGGGGTCTTATTATATTGTAATATCAAGAAAATTCTGTTAAAAATGAATATATAGTAATTTAAAAAATTTTTTAATTTTTAACATTCACTCGATCGTTGCCAGCCGGACTGGCTCATATATGAGCCACCTGTGACCTTCACAACTACTCTAGAGATATTAGGTGTTTTTATGTATAAATTTTGCACATCAAAAATATCAATTTATAAGGCAAAAATGCCGGCAGTCTAAAGGTTAAGAGTCGGGCTTTCTCAATTACCGCATCCCTGGATACAACTAAGGATATTTTGATGACCAATCCTCACGTGTGTATCGGAGCAGGAGGAGAACCCGCTGTATTTGTTTTCGACCGTGGGGTCCAAGGGCGAAGTCAATCATTTGGCTAATCAACTTTGGCAGTTTAACTCCTTAAACACATTAATCAATAGATCGTTATCGGATTTCGCGGTTTCTTTAGGCAGCCCCGTAATGAGTAGCTCGCATGCGTCTTTTAGTGCAGGAGATTGGGTCGAGAGAGAGAGAGAGAGAGAGAGAGAGAGAGAGAGTGAGTGAGTGAGTGAAAAAAAGAGAGGGAAAGAAAGAGAGCGAGATTAAATTTTTCAAAGGGAATATGAAACAAACTTTTCGATTTTTAAAACCATTAATATAACATCGTTAACAATTAACTACGAAAAATCAGAAATATAATCTTAAACAATGTATACGTATAGATTTTTATCGATCTTCCCGAGTCAAATGTAGTTCACAACTACATTTGACTCGGGAAGATCGATAAAAATCTATACGTGTACATTGAAAACCACCGAGTGATAAAATCAAACTAACAAAAATGAATAATCTTAAACATTTTTGAAGTTATAAAGCTATTGTGCAATTGGAAAATTATGAATCAAATTTATTTAAATACTAATGCTAATTTTTACGTCTACAATAAATAAAAAAAACATACCTTTTTCCAAGCCGTTCAATCTCGTTGGTGCTCCTTGTCGATTTCGTTCAACTGAACTGCAAGGCGTTGCCAAATTGATTTCGAAGACTTAACATCTAACGTTACTTCAGCGAGAGCCTTGTTATTGTGTGTTGTATGTGACTAGAGTTACTGTTATGACGTTATCGCCTACTTTAAATTCACATGGATTCAAACGCCTATCATAATATTCCTTTGATCTTATTTTTGCATTAACAAGATTTTTCCTAGCCATTTGTTGTATTTCTAAAATTTTTTATTTTAATTTTGATACGTATGCGAAATAGGTTTCGCTCAAATTTTGATCAACTGGTGCGTCAGCCGAAGGTATCCTAGCAATTCTCCCGTAGACGCATTCAAACGGTGTAAATTTTGTTCCATCGTGAACGCTGGTTTTGTAAGAGAAGGAGGCACATTCGCACCATGCGTACCATTCTCTTGTACCTGATATATAGCTTTTTAAGTATTCTTTTAGCGAATGATGCATTCGCTCGATCGATGCATTGGATTGCGGACGGAATGCAGTGGTGTTAACAGTTTGTATTTTGCATAATTTTGCCAAATTCTTTATTAATCTAGACTTGAAATTTGCACCCTGATCAGTGAGGACAATTTTTGGACAACCATGTACGTAAACTAAACGCTTTAAAAATACTTCAGCTATATCAATGGACGTAGTTGTTGATAATGGAACGTAAATACAAAATTTTGTTAATAGACATTGAATGGTAAGAATATAAATGTTACCGCATTTGGTTTTTGGAAGAGGGCCCACCAAGTCCATAGCAACCTTGTCGAAACTCTGACCCGGTATGTCGGTGAGGACCATAGGCTGTTTAACCTTTTGTCTAACTGACTTATTCGTTTGGCATAATTTACATTTCCCGAGAATCGATTGAATTTGTTTTTTCATATTTGGCCAGTAATAATTTTCTCGAATACGCTTGTACGTTTTGTTCACGCCTTTGTGTCCATTTACAGTAGATGCATGAACGTCGATAACAATATTTTCTCTAAGTTCTGTTTCGGGTATTACTACTTCATTGGTACATAACCTAATAACTGTAGAACCGCCAGAAAACACTTCCGTTATTAATTCAATAAAGCTTTGCCATGAAAGGCCATCATAATAATCAGTTTGTGAAAAATTTATGGTTTTTATCTTTAATTGATCGCAGAATGCACGTGACGATAATAGACAATTTTTTATATTTTCCAAGTATAAAGGTTCTCGAATATTAGTTTTGATTGGCAAAGCTAGGAAATGTTTTTTGTCAACTACATTATGAGCAGCTTGACCAAGAATTAAATTCCTCAATCCTGGTAAACTGTCGGTCTGCGCTAGAAACTTAGCGCCTGAGCAGAACGGATCGTTTGTTAAAGTTACAAAATACGCTAAGTTATTATTTATCATACAGAAGCCATCGCGAGTTTCGACAACATTACGTGACGGACGAGGTCTCGCCCGACTTCTAGCATTTAAATCGTAGGAAGGGTCAAGCATTCCGGTCGCATCCAAGGATCGATCGTCACGACGTGAATTTAGAATTGGTGTCAAATCGGTTCTGTTAGTGGAAGCGTCATCAGGGAAATCCGTTGTAATGTCATGATAGTCAGTAGTGTTTTCAGGATTATTATCGGGATCAGGCTCGTGAGATATATTACTGTTTTCTAAAGATATCATATCTGGATCTGAACTTGAATATGTAGACACATTGGGTACATTAATAGTAGCAGCAGAGTTATCCATGTAAAGGGGCAAGTTATCAGTATTATCGACAAATTCTTGTAACACTTGTAAAATTCTGGTCTTTTCGTCTTTCGTTAAGTAGTAACGTTTATTCGTAAGCTTGGTTAGTGAAACGTTGGTAAGGATACTCTCGCGAGGAACGTAGTCGTCGTAATCAAGGTGGAATAATTGTGAATCAGATCGCGTAGGTGTGAGCCAATGCACATGAACATGAACGGTATCCCTATAGACGTTATCAAGAGTTTGACATAAATAAAAGCTGCCTGTATTATTTCGTACAGCCAGAAAATCTCCTAGACTATACCAACATTCAACATCGTGATCCTGTTGTTTTCGAAATACAAGGACCGGTTGTGGATCGGTATTCTCGAGAGGCGGATTGCGAGATAAAGCGTCAGCAATATAATTGCTTTTTCCTGGTTTGTATTCGATTGCGAAATCATAAACTTCCTTAAGTTTAAAATGCCACCTTTTAAGTCGTGAGATGGAATCTTTGACGTTTTCAAGCCAGATTAAAGGTTGATGATCAGTAACGATCGCGAAATGTCAGCCATAAATACAGTACTTAAATTGTTCCGTGCAAAAGATCATTGCTCAAAGTTCCCTTTCGATGGTGCTATAATTAATTTCAGCTTGATTTAACATCCTACTTGCGCATGCAATCGGAAGATCGGATCCCTTAAATCTTTGAGATAGAACACCTCCGACGGCAATATTGGAAGCGTCCGTTGTAACAAAAAAAGGTTGTGAAAAATCAGGATGTTGTAAAATCGGGTCGGAAATAAGAAGGTTTTTAAGACGTTTAAATGCTTGTTCTTGAGACTCTGTCCATTTAAAATGTACATTTTTCTTTAAAAGAGAAGATAAAGGTTTGGAGATTTCAGAAAAGCCTAGTATAAAACGTCTGTAGTATCCACAGAGTCCAAGGAATTGTTTTATGTTTTTTGGTTCCTTTGGGGTCGGGAAATTCTCAGCTGAATGAATTTTGGAAGGATCCGCTTTTATGCCTTCAGAACTTACAATATGCCCTAGGAACTTTACGAATCGTTTGTACAACTGACATTTGCCGGGATTGAATCTCATTGAGGCTAATCTCATTCGATCGGCAAGTTCTAAAAATTCCCGATCGTGAGTATCCAAGTCATTGGCGGAGACAATAATATCATCAAAAAATGCGAAATTACCTCTTGCTTGTTTGACTACCTTGTTTACTTGTTCCATGAAACTGGAGGGTGCATTTTTGAGACCAAACGGTAGCCGAATGAATTGGAAATGACCAAAAGGAGTGGAAAATGCGGTCTTTTCACGATCCTCCTTGCGTAATAGAATTTGATGGAAACCTGATGCCATGTCTAACACCGAGAAAACATCGTGACCCCCTAGTTGCTCGAGAATGTGTGTGATGTCAGGAATCCGATAAGTAAACAGTTTGGTTTTGTCATTCAATCGTCTATAATCAATCACCATGCGCCACTGTTTATTACCTTTAGAATCGTCCTTTTTTGGCACTACCCAAATAGGGTTATTGTACGGGCTTTCGCTGGATTCGACGATGCCAGCATATAAAAGTGGACTAATGGGATATTGTCTAATGTTTACAGGAACCTCATCATAGAGTTCAATTTTATGTTCTACGAGGTTTGAAGCAGGAAGAGGTTCATCAGGAAGGTAGAAAAGGTCAGCTGTAATACTCAGTAGGTTGTTTAACCTTTCGAAGAATAAAGGAACTAGGTGATCAGTTTCCATGAGTTCAAGAATCATACCTTTTCGATGTTTGAGAGAACGACTGGAATTTGACAAATGTATGTAAGGACCTTTTGATGTTAAAGGGGTGCCATAGTGAAAAACTATCGACGAAGCGTCGCTAATGTAGTAAGCTGTAATGTACTAGTAGCGCCATCATCCGTTGAAAAATTATATTAATTTATAACCTCACAGTAGATGGCGCCAATAGTACATTTCAGCTATCATATTCATTCACAAATAACCTTTGTAGATTGCATTATTTAACATAAAATATGCAGACGATGCAGGAATATTTTAATCACAATTTTTACAATAAACTTTTTGACAACAATGGCTATCCACTTTCCATGCAATCGTTTTCTCCATTTGGATATGCAGACGATGCAGGAATTATACAACTTAATTTTTACAAATATAATTTGACATTTATTACTACATTTTCCATGCAAGCGTTTTCTGCATTTTTATCCGCAGACGATGCAGGAATTTTGAAACCAAAAATTATTATAATAATCAATTATAGAACTATTGCTATACATAATTCTATGCGATCGTTTTCTGCATTTTGTTAGGAAGACGATGCACGAAATGTTACCATAAAATTATACATTGATCATTTTGACAACTACTGTTATACATTTTCCATGCAATCGTTTTCTGCATTTTGATACGCAGACGATGCAGGGATTTTGAAACCAAAATTATTACAATAATCAATTTAACATCTATTGCTATACATAATTCTATGCCATCGTTTTCTGCATTTTGTTAGGCAGACGATGCACGAATTGTTACCATAAAATTATACAATGATCATTTTGACAACTACTATTATACATTTTCCATGCAATCGTTTTCTGCATTTTGATACGCAGACGATGCAGGAATTTTGAAACCAAAATTATTACAATAATCAATTATACAACTATTGCTATACATAATTCTATGCGATCGTTTTCTGCATTTTGTTAGGCAGACGATGCACGAATTGTTACCATAAAATTATACAATGATCATTTTGACAACTACTGTTATACATTTTCCATGCAATCGTTTTCTGCATTTTGATACGCAGACGATGCAGGAATTTTGAAACCAAAATTATTACAATAATCAATTTAACAACTATTGCTATACACAATTCTATGCCATCGTTTTCTGCATTTTGTTAGGCAGACGATGCACGAACTGTTACCATAAAATTATACAATGATCATTTTGACAACTACTGTTATACACTTTCCATGCAATCGTTTTCTGCATTTTTATCCGCAGACGATGCAGGAATTTTGAAACCAAAAATTATTACAATAATCAATTATACAACTATTGCTATACATAATTCTATGCGATCGTTTTCTGCATTTTGTTAGGCAGACGATGCACGAATTGTTACCATAAAATTATACAATAATCATTTTGACAACTACTGTTACACATTTTCCATGCAATCGTTTTCTGCATTTTGATACGCAGACGATGCAGGAATTTTGAAACCAAAATTATTACAATAATCAATTTAACAACTATTGCTATACATAATTCTATGTCATCGTTTTCTGCATTTTGTTAGGCAGACGATGCACGAATTGTTACCATAAAAGTATACAATGATCATTTTGACAACTACTATTATACATTTTCCATGCAATCGTTTTCTGCATTTTGATACGCAGACGATGCAGGAATTTTGAAACCAAAATTATTACAATAATCAATTTAACAACTATTGCTATACACAATTCTATGCCATCGTTTTCTGCATTTTGTTAGGCAGACGATGCACGAATTGTTACCATAAAATTATACAATGATCATTTTGACAACTACTGTTATACACTTTCCATGCAATCGTTTTCTGCATTTTTATCCGCAGACGATGCAGGAATTTTGAAACCAAAAATTATTACAATAATCAATTATACAACTATTGCTATACATAATTCTATGCGATCGTTTTCTGCATTTTGTTGGGCAGACGATGCACGAATTGTTACCATAAAATTATACAATAATCATTTTGACAACTACTGTTATACATTTTCCATGCAATCGTTTTCTGCATTTTTATCCGCAGACGATGCAGGAATTTTGAAACCAAAAATCATTACAATAATCAATTTAACAACTATAGCTATATATTTTTTTTTTAGTAAAACGTCCCTGGTAGAAAATAAAGCATCAGTTATGGTCGGCTCGTCATCTATTGACCATTTCAGGGTGGTCAGATGAATAGACTAAACCAGAGTTTGACCATAGGTTGACCAGAATACGGACTATGCTCTTTAAATTTATAACCTCAAAGGTTGCCTTAATATTTTGTCATTAAACTAAATTTTAGCATTTTTGACTTTTTGCGCGATTACAGCAATAAAAATTAAACTATTTAAACTAACAAGGAAACTATTTGCTGACAATCTTCAAATCTCTTATATTAGAGTTTGTATGCAAAAATATCAGTTCATTACCATATGCAGCTATTCAGCGATGAAGCTCAAATCTCTTATATTAGTGTTCGTATGCATAAATATCAATTCATTACTGCTTATATGCTATTCATCGATGAAGCTTAAATGACTTTTACTGTTGTTCGCAGGCAAAAATTTCATTTTTAGGGAAACTGTACTTTGAACATGAGCATACACTTAAAATTTATTCGATAAAGCTCAAATGATTTATTCTGGTATTCGTACACAAGAACAGGATTTCTGAAAAAAAATTTTTTTCAATTGTGACACTTTATTTCAACAATTTTTCAAAATGGTTTATTTCATCTTTTTTTTAACAAACTGTAAATATTAAAAAAAATTTATTTGTTAAACTTGTTTTTTTAATTGAAAAAAGTGCTTATTTAGATCAATTAAGATTTAATTACTACATCCATATATGTTTCATATATACTTAAATACCTTCATATTTTGTTTATTTAGTTACAAACAATGTATTTGGAAGTAAATGTAAGATATGCACTAATTTGTAGTATTTAAATTTTAACTTTAATGACTTTTTTGTAATCTTTAATTGTAAAATAAATGTGAACCGCTATTTTTAAAAAGAATAACATTTTTTCTTATTTAGTTGAACAATTAATTAGACAAAACTAAGTATAACTTATTTATATTTATTTATTATTTATATTCATATGATTATATGTCTAACCTCAAAATCATTCATTATACGCGTACGGTAAACTTATGGTGAAATTCCGTCGGGTGTAAGCGGGGTTTTTCACCAGAAACTACTCTATTTTCTGACCACTGATCATAAAATTGACAGACATTATGGTCAAACGTATGCTCAAATTTCTACCAGGGGTTTTTGACTGTATTACTACACTTTTTACGCATTCGTTTTCTGCATCTGATATGCTGTTCAATGCAATCATTCTATGAATTACCTTATTTTACCCAAATCTACTTAATAAAAATTTATGTTGGCATCGTAGCTAAGCGCTAGCTGGTGTTGACATGGGCATCGCAAACAGTAGTTAGATGCAGGACTAGTTGACTAGTAGACAGCAGATAAATAAAGGATCCATTGTCATCGCAGTCTGCATTTAGTGGAAGATTCTATGAATGTTGTACTAAACTTCAATCCTAATCCGACCATTGACAGGGATGTACAAATGCACTTAGACATTAACCTGGAAGTACCTAAAAAGTTTTTTTACATGAACTAATCATTCACATATATAAAAGGAAACCGATGCAATAATTGAAGAGTAAGAACAGTAACCTAATCTACAAACGCAACTCTCATAATTACGGTCAACGGTTAATTTTTTACTCACAAGATAGTTCTACATCCTTCACACATAATTTGATTGCACTTCTTTAGGTAGAAAATAAGATCTGCATAATGGTTTGGCATTGGCTATTACTTCCAAAGACAGTAATATGTATGCAATCAAACATAACCTTTATTATGTGTATGCAAGGAGTACCTGAAATTTCTCGTATATAGACTGCTTAATTACTAATATAGACAAAAGCCAGTGCATTAATTGAATTACTTGGGATTGGTAGATGATTAGTGGACATAAATAAGGACAGAAACCAACCAACAGGTAGAGATCCTATGGCTACTGTAAAAAGCAGTTAGATAGAAATTCCATTGCTATTATAGACAGCTGTTTGAAGTCCAATTGGCAATTGTATTCAGCATTAGCTCGAGGATACAAAGACATCATAGGTCTACTGTAAATTCGAAAATTTCATGCGTGTCGTAGTTGTCTATTAGTCACTGGAGGTTACTTGTATTAAGAAAGACCAAATGAAATTCCATCACTTAAATTTGACATTAACCTGAAAGTACCTAAAAAATTTTTTGTACATGAATTAATCATTCATACAAATAGAAGATAATCAATGCAATAATCGAAGAGAAAAAACAGTAACCTAACCTATAAACACAACTCTCATAATTACGGTCAATCAGTTAATTTCTCACCCACAAGATAGCCCGACATCCATCACACATGATTTATTCGCAGTTCCTTGGGTAGAGATTAAAATTATGTATATTTGTTTCGCGTTGGATATTATTTTCAAAGACGACGATCTACATGGGATCCAACATAACCTTGAAGTCGAACGCCACCAAACACTGGATAGCTGGGTATTTTTTTGTACAAAAGCCATTGCATGAATTCCGCAACATTGATGTAGTCAGGAAAATAACATCCTGTATTTCGAAATTATCACTATAACCCACAATGCTCACGAAAAACACAACAATGTTTACAAGCCGTTTTGTTATCCAACTGAACGGTCACGACCAACGTGAACCTCACTAGTATCGACGCGGGAAGCACAACTGCGCATGCGCGCACGGACTAGTCGAATGAGAGACTGACGCGGCTCGTTCTATCGACATTCGACACTCACGTCTTGATAAAAGGCCCTGATATTTTATTATTTTTTACTAATTTCTATAGCTTTCATTAATGCATAGCAAGCTATTAATAACTATCAGAATTATATAAAAAATAATATTATTAAATAATTTAAATAACACGTGATATTTCTTAAATTACGTGATACTCAACCTCACATAACGACGAATATAGCCTACGCGGCCGGCTAACTCGACGACACGACGCGCGAGCCGGCCGCCTAGGCCTCCAGCTGACAATTTTTTGCTTTTCCAAACGTGCTCGATTTTGTTTGTCATTTTACGAGTTTATCTAAAGTCTATAAATATGTGATTTTTCATAAACAATATCCACGCATTATTATTATTGTATCTAAAGTCTATAAATATGTGATTTTTCATAAACAATATCCACGCATTATTATTATTTTTATTAAATAAACAATGTTAATATTTTTCGCATTTTAAACCGGATTTAATTTTTATTTTTTGTGTTCGTTTTTAAAGTTTTTAAAATATTAAGAATAAAACTCATTGCTAATTTGATCAGTTAAACGAGATATATGTAAATCAATTTAATCCCCGGGAAACTCGATATCTAGCCTTAGACACCGACGAATATAGCCTACGCGACCGGCTAACTCGACGACACGACGCGCGAGCCGGCCGCCTAGGCCTCCAGCTGACAATTTTTCGCTTTTCCAAACGTGCTCAATTTTGTTTGTCATTTTACGAGTTTATCTAAAGTCTATAAATGTGTGATTTTTCATAAACAATATCCACGCATTATTATTATTTTTATTAAATAAACAATCTTAATATTTTTGGCATTTTAAACCGGATTTAATTTTTATTGTTCGTGTTCGTTTTTAAAGTTTTTAAAATATTATTATTAAAAAATAAATATAAATAATGTTTGTAATTTATCAATATAGAAAAACTCATTGCTAATTTGATCAGTTAAACGAGATATATGTAAATCGATTTAATCCCCGGGAAAAACGATTTCTAGCCTTAGACACCGACGAATATAGCCTACGCGGCCGGCTAACTCGACGACTCGACGCGCGAGCCGTCCGCCTAGGCCTCCAGCTGACAATTTTTCGCTTTTCCAAACGTGCTCGATTTTGTTTGTCATTTTACGAGTTTATTTAAAGTTTATGGATGTACATAAAGAATAACATGTGTAAATAAACAATATTAATATTTTTGGCATTTTAAAGCGGATTTAGTTTTTATTTTTTGTGTTCGTTTTTATATTTTTCATAATATTTATTAGTAAATAATGAATATAAATGATATATCTAATTTATCAATATAAAAAATCCCATGACGACTTTGATCAGTTAAACGAGATGTATGTAAAACGATTTAATCCCCGGGAAACTCGATTTCTAGCCTTAGACACCGACGAATATAGCCTACGCGACCGGCTAACTCGACGACACGACGCGCGAGCCGGCCGCCTAGGCCTCCAGCTGACAATTTTACGTGTTTTCTGTACCGAGCAAACTTGGTAATCCTGCAACGGGACACGAGCCGCGAGAAGTTCGTCACTAGTTATCCGAAAATTGCGCGTGCGCATGCGCGTACGTATTCTGGTATAGCGAGAGAGAGAGAGAGAGAGAGAGAGGTGGACGGTGATGAATAGAGTGAGAGAGAGGGAGAGATGGAAGCATGCAAGCTAGCCGTGGCCTCTAAATAAAAATATTTTGATTTTTTATCGTATTTGATTTCCATTGTTTCCTCGATTAAATATGCTAAGAATGTCGTCATTCTGCAATGGATAAGCCCGACTTTTATTATATGTCTTTTATTGATATAAGGCTGGTATATGAATTATGGTATTGAACGCCATATTGCTTCAACCATTTGCGCATGTGCTACCACGCTAAGTATACAATACAAAGTACAGACTAAGCGCGTCGCGCACTCTAGCGGCGAAATTGGTACTAAGATAACTTTGTCAATAATATAAACTATTTATTTTTTGTCAATATTATGCAAAACGCAAATACAGAGACACTAGATAATGGTGTAATATGTCTTTCTACAAAGTTCCAGATCAATACAACAAGGACACCCTAAGAAATTTCTGCACGGAAAAATGACTATTTTTTCCGTGCAAACTTTTTATAGGGTGTCCTTCACATATTGACTTCAAACTTCGTATAAATGCGTATTATGTGATTATGTAGTGCTTCTGTATTTGCGTTTTGCATATTAAACCATAATATGTTCATGAAGTGTAATAATGTATCCATCTGACTCGGTCGGTAATAATCTAGTATGGCACCCCCTTAAACTAACTTTATTAATATTTTTGGGATGATTGACAGGAAGCGACAAAATTCCTGTAGGTAATTCTATAATTTGGCCAATTTCTTAAAAACCAAAAGAGTGATCAGGGGCCAACCCCTCTTGGACATTGTTTATTATGATATCTCCTATTGATAAGTTCGAGTCGGGAAGTTCAGCCTTGAAATGGTCGATGATATCACTAGTACAAAATTCGAAAATTGCGGAATCGTTGATTTCAGAAGATTTTATTTGCAGAGAATTATATTTTAAAGAATTTTATTTGCTCCGAAATAACCTTAACACGTCTGTTCCTTTGGGTTTCGATATATGGTTCATGAGTCGGACATGATTGTCCAATTGGGACACGGAGCAACACGGTTTTGCGCGATAATTAACAGAAGTATTCTTTGAATTATAATCTAATGAACGAACGGGGCGACATGGCTCCACAGGAATATTGACTAATTTGCTTTCCATGTCAGATTGTTCATCTAGATCAGGTACGGGAGTTCGTGGCTCTGCAATGACGGATATAAACTCATATTCCGTGTCGGACTATTTATTAGTAACTAATGAGACTTGAAGGGTGTTAGACTTAATTATTAACTCATCATTAATTACGATGGGTTCGATGGAAGTGGAACAGGATTGATTGCTTGTACGGAGACTAGTGGAATCAGATTGATTAAAACTGGTTGATGGTTTCATTGAATCTCTAGAAAATTCTGAAGTAGGTTCTATATTTGAAATTCCGCGGCAATATACATAATTGTTTACCTCGGATAAATCAACGACTGGAACAGTTATTTCGACCTCATAATCGTTATGATTGGAAAAGGAAATGTCGACGAACCCTTTTTCATTCAGGGCTATCCCTTCTTCAACGGTAACGTTGTCAACGTCTAAGTTTGGTTTTATTATAAAACCGTATGCGAGATGTTTACCATTCTCTATTATACATTTAACCTTCAACTTAGTTCTCGGAGGGATACGACTGCTATTACGGTTTAAAAAGGGTAACACATATGTATCGAAACTGAAGGTATTAAATTCAAAATCGATTTTGGCATTTCGATCCTTAAAAAACTGCAAACCTAGGATAATGGGTTGTTGGACTGGAAAATCGTCTTTTATAACTAAGAATTCGGTGGTTTGTTCGAACAAATTTATGTATACTCGACCATAAGAGTATATGTCGCGACCGGATACTCCTCTAAGAACTGGGGCGTTGTATTCATAACATAAAACGTTCGATTGTAATTGCGAAATTTTAATCACGTTTGGTTGAGCACCGGAATCTATCAAATGTGCACTACTCAAATTGACTACGGGAATAAAGTTGCGCATTGAAAGACCCATTGTGTAGACGGGTCGACATCCTCCGTCTCTAGAATCGTGTTGACTGGACGCGGTGTCATACTCATCGCGGGTGCGTCCTGGCCTCGCGCGAGATACGCATTTCCCGATGATTTTGTTTTGTTTTGGTTGGTTCGATCATTATTCCATGGCTTTCGTCCGGGGTGAGTGCAATCCTTTATAAAATGGCCCGGTTTTTTACAATAATTACATATCGGATTATTCGAAGAGGGACTATAGTTATGGTTGGTATTATTTTGATTGACCCTACCATCTGGCGTTGTGTTAGGTGCGTCAGCATTGCGAATAGTACTGTTATTATTTTGGTAATTCTGATTTTCAGCAGAAAAATAAAATCTATTTGAGCTTGCTTGATTCGAGTTATTTCGAGCGGTACTTTGATTGTTTTGGTAATGTTTAATACGATCACGTTGCATTTGTTTTTCTATTTCCATAGTCATGTCGAAAACGTCAGATAAAGTTTTACCATAAATGTTGTTTAAACCGGTACGTTAATTTGGCGGAAGACCATCAATAAAACACTCTATTATATCCTTATCTAATTCATCTTGCTCAAGTTGAGAGAGTTCGAGGTTACCGTCAAGTCTTTTCCTATCAAAAATTGCTTCCCGTAAGTTTCGCGTCGCCGATATATAATTCAATAAAGGAATTCCCGGTTTTTTGCAAAGTGCATCTAATTTACCTCTTAAGTTGTTTAAACTTTCAGCGGGGGCAAATTCTTGTTTTAAACGACCGATAAGTTCATCTAAGTTATTAATAATTCGTCCTTCTATAGCAATGAATGCACGATCTTTGAATTTATTTTGTACCAATTTAATAAAGTCGCTTTGTAGGGCCAAGGGCAATGAATTGTGCGCTCGTTTTAGAGCGCGAATAAACGGAATCAAGGTAGAACCGTCAAAGATTGGTACGAGGCTGAGAGCCTCTTGCATATAAATTTGACTGGAAGTGGAGTCTTTACTACGGTTGTTTGGTCGCAAATCGAAATATTTTGATTGTGATTTTGGGACTGCTTTAATTGATGTAACAAATTTATAATTTCATTGAGTAATTGTAAAGTGTCTTTATTTTCATGAGATGTACTACTGAATTCCGGTTGGCCGCAAGGACTATCAAGGTTAGCAGTTAAAGTGCTTTCTTTAATGTTAACCGACTGCCGAGATTTTGAAGAAATATTTCTCGATCTTGGTGAATAAACCACACTTTTAATTAGATGGCGACGTTTCGATGACTTTTCGTCATCCTCTTCAGGCTATACCTTTATTTATAACCGACTGCCGAGATGTTAAATAAAAAATTTATTCATCTTCTAGTTTTTTCCAAATTTTGCTTTGTTCCGTTAATTCAATTGGAAGGCTAGATTTTTGTCCTTTTCATCCTGTACGATCGATGCCGCTTCATCGATTAGTTTTTGAGATTGTATCAGAATTTCGTTTTCGCGTGTTTGCAATTTAAGTTTTTTATCCTGGACTTCGCGTTTCCGGTTTTCGTAATCGAGCAGAAGAGCTCTCATTTCAGCAGGCGTATATTCGCGATCGGTAAACATATTTATTTTATCTATTTATGAATACAATTGAAAATAAAGTAAGGGAGATGACCAAAATAGTTGAATAGTTGTAGATTTATTGCTATAAATCAGCTAAGAAGGAAAAAAAGAAAGAAGAAAAAAAAATTTTTTTTTTTTAATGGCACGGCGAAAATTGTTTTTTAATTAACTCAAGTAAATTGTTGAAAAGAAAGGAATGAAGGAGGAAGAAAAAAAAATATATATATAAATAAATAAATATATGAAAATAATATTTAATGCACTAAGTACTACCAAAATTAGGTTGTGTTTAAATTGTTTATTTAGATAAATATAGAATTAATTATTAATTAATTATTTATTAATAAACGATAAATTTTATTCAAACGGAAATTAATGTCAAAGAACTAGGTAGTAAAGTTTTTGTTGGGGTTAGTAAATAAAAGGGAAAAGAACACTTGTAATGGAAAGAGGAAAAAAAGAACGAAAACAAAGGAAAATAAATAAGTAAAAAAGTAAAATAAAATAAGGTTACTTTAGGGCAAGGAAAGAAAGGGAGAACTATTATTAAATTAAATTATTAGGTTATTAATTATTAAAATTTAATTTTCCACTAAAATTTTATTTATTAACAATATGATTTAAGTATATAAAAAAAATTCATTTATCAGTCATTGATATTAAAATTCAAACATTAAATTTCGATTAGTAATGTTAAAGAAGTTTGTATAAAATATATTAATATGTTTCAAAAATAGATAATAACTAAGCGCATTAAAGAAGAGAGCAAAAATATTTCATCCGAACTGAGTACGATTAAATATCGAAACAGTGGAAAAAGGGGAAAAAAATTTAAACGATTAGGCAGCAATTATTTAAAGGTTAATTAGCGAGCGGTCTAATTAACTTTATTCAGATTTTTAGTGTAGATGACTTAAGATGAATATTGAAGTAACTAATTGAAACAACAGTATTATTAATATATTAAAAGTGTTAATAATTTATTTAAATATTAGTATTATTTGAAATATTAGTATCTTCTCATTCATTTTTTTTGGGGAAAAAAAAGAAACGGTTATTAAATATCGCGGTTTTTCCTATATAATAAGAGAATTTTCGCGCACTTATTTCACGTCACTCAACACGTAATTCCTTATTATATTTAGATGATTTCCGATTTGTCTGATAAAAAGGTATTCACTTAGAAGCTTAACAAAGAGAAATAATATGATATATGTACGTATATATATTTCAAAATTAACAATTTTGAATGATGGTTAAGATTTCCTTAGAATTCAGAGATATAAAATTCAAAAGTTTCAAAAAGAAAGAGAAAAAAAAATTTGGTAATGTTTCGTTTTCCATTAATAGTTACGCATGCATTTAAAAAAATGAAAATGTTATAAATAAATATAAGAAGAGTTTCCTTTTTTTATATTAAATTGAATTGTAAAAATAAACAAGAAGTTAAAGGAGAAAGATAAAAAAAAATTAAATAAATAATATAATTTTGAAACAAAATAGTTAAGGTACAATTATACTTACTTTTATTCTGGAAATTGACTCTAATTCCTTAAATTTGGTTTGAATTGATGGCTGATTTGGTCAAATCCCACCGCTTTGTCACCAGTTGTTATGTTTTGACTGATTAATTTAGTACAATACCCTAACACAAAATCTCACGTGAGATCTCATGTCAAAATCTCATCCGACGTTTCACTCGTACCGCTGCTTAAACTTCTCAAATAATAGGAAATCAATTTATGAATATGGTGAGTCACTTACTAAGTGCTAACACCCCCCAGATAAGTCCAAAAATCGAGGTTAGAAAGCGTTTCAGACATATTTTCGATTTTTAGAAATTTCTCACATGAGATCTCACGTGAAAAATTTTAACGATCAAAAACATTTCTAAAAATCGAAAATATGCTTAAAACGCTTTAAAACCTTGATTTTTGAACTCATCTGGGGGGTGTTATCACTTAATAAGAGACTCACCATATACATAAATTGATTTCCTATTATTTGAGAAGTTTAAGCAGCGGTCCGGGTGAAAAGTCGGATGAGATTTTGGCATGAGATCTCTCGTGAGTTCTTACGTGAAATTTTGTAATAGGGTAATCAAGTAGATTGCGGGAAAAACTAAATTATTAAGTCTCAATCGAATGGTTGAATAGTAATAAATTAATATATAAACGTGGAATAATTAATAACAAAAATAACACTTTATTATTAACAAATATATATATATATGGGTGGTTCTCTGTGACATCGAAGATGAAAAAAATAAATATTGCTATAACTGTGGGAATATGTTTTAGAGGTATCCAGTAGTTCTCCTGAATTTTTTCAGATTTTTTCTGGGCCATTATTTTAAGTTATAGAGAGTCAAAGTTAACATTTTAGCACTTTTTTGCATTATATGCCCATTTTCATGAATTTTTAGCTCCCAGGGGATGCATTTTTCACTAAAAACATTAGTATGACTTTTTTTGTAAAATTTTCCGAACTTTTCATTAAAAATACTTTAAAAGACATAAATGTATGCTGTCACACTCTTGTAAGCCATTTAAACCTTAAATAGTGAAAATCAGCAATTCTGCTCCGGACTCTGGTAACCTAATACTGTCTAAAAGATGTCTTTTTATAGTCAGAAACTGCCTAAAAATTTCCAGAGTGGGTCTAAATCATTAAGATCACTTATGGTCAAAATATCCGGGAAAAGTGCCCGAAATATTAATAGAAATGTATATTTGTTGCCTTATAACGATGAATCTATTAGCATGATCATTGCAGAAAAATTTGTGCACTTACCTTGGAGTGGTAGAAAAGTATCTCCACTTGTTTCAGTATCCATCTAATCCCCTGTAAGCTGCTAAAAATACAAATATTCTTATAAAATTATAAAAAATTATTTTTTAAACATTTATAATGCTGAATTTTTAGTTTTACATCCCTTACAACAATTATAATACTAATCTGAAGGATTACTATAAATATATAAACATCATTATTACAATAACTGAATATACGTATTTAATACAAAAGATATATAAATAAATCGGATATATAATTATAATGAATAATATGATAACGTGACAGTGACAAGTTTGTGAAATCTAAACAAAGTATTGCTGAATAATAATAATAATAATAATAATGTTGATACTTTTATAGTAATCCTTCAGATTAGTATTATAATTCTTGTAAGGGATGTAAAACTAAAAATTCAGCATTATAAATGTTTAAAAAATAATTTTTTATAATTTTATAAGAATATTTGTATTTTTAGCAGCTTACAGGGGATTAGATGGATACTGAAACAAGTGGAGATACTTTTCTACCACTCCAAGGTAAGTGCACAAATTTTTTTGCAATGATCATGCTAATAGATTCATCGTTATAAGGCAACAAATATACATTTCTATTAATATTTCGGGCACTTTTCCCGGATATTTTGACCATAAGTGATCTTAATGATTTAGACCCACTCTGGAAATTTTTAGGCAGTTTCTGACTATAAAAAGACATCTTTTAGACAGTATTAGGTTACCAGAGTCCGGAGCAGAATTGCTGATTTTCACTATTTAATGTTTAAATGGCTTACACGAGTGTGACAGCATACATTTATGTCTTTAAAAGTATTTTTAATGAAAAGTTCGAAAAATTTTACAAAAAAAGTCATACTTATGTTTTTAGTGAAAAATGCATCCCCTGGAAGCTAAAAATTCATGAAAATAGGCATATAATGCAAAAAAGTGCTAAAATGTCAACTTTGACTCTCTGTAACTTAAAATAATGGCCCAGAAAAAATCTGAAAAAATTCAGGAGAACTACTGGATACCTCTAAAACATATTCCCACAGTTATAGCAATATTTATTTTTTTCATCTTCGATGTCACAGAGAACCACCCATATATATATATATATATATATATATATATAAATTGATCAATCGGTACTTATGCCGACAAATTCTTACGGGAAATGGGAATTGTGCTTACTTTGGGGTAATTATGCCGACGTCAGCATAATTCCACCGAAAATTCAACCATGTATCCGTACTTATGCCGACACACAAAAAATCGGAAAATTATCTTTGTAAGCCCCGCTTTGACGTTATAATATTAATGAAGGATTGAAGTTATAACCTCATTCGAAGTGTCGGAAGCCTCCGACACTTCGAATGAGGTTATAACTTCAATCCTTCATTAATATTATAAGGTCAAAGTGTGCTTTTTTACTGGTGAGGGGTATTTAGGTATTTGGGGTATTGGATATTTGGGTTATTGGTTTTTTATGCATTATTCTGTCAATTAATATTCTCCCCCTTATATCTGAGTCGTTACATATGTTCTATAACCTCAAAACACCAAGATAACACGAAGTGTCACCATAAGTACCGATACTGGTGTTTATATATATATATATATATATATATTGTGACAATGTATGTAATACCTGTCAAGGTAATAAGCGAACGAACCCCAATATAAACTAGCCTACCTACCCTCACATATCTAAGCCTACCTAGCCTACCCGAAGCTCCCCAAATCCCCAATACTTCTCTTGGTTCCTTTCCCCTAGCACATGGAAGTAGCATGTCAGGAGAGGCGACACAACTTCCAGGAGGCTTCGCACCAGGACCATGAATCAGCCTGCGATGGCCCAAGGTGCCAGATGGAGCAGCACGAGCAGCAACAAGACATCCAGAAAGCTGTGAAACAGTTAAATAATTAATAATAATCCTAATTAGAAGGAATCAAGGACGCATGTAGTTGCATACAGTAACTGACAGCTACATGCTAGGAGAGGATTGGAAGTGAGGTTATGGTAATCATAACATTACCATAACTCTCAATTAATAAATAGTATATAATACGCAGCACTCCCTCGGGAGCTAGATATTCCCCTAGGAAGCAGCCAGAATCCCCGCAGCAACGCAGCATCGACGAAGAGCAGCAGTCATTGACCCGACGCGCACCAGCTGAGCAGCCACCATGAGAGCGAGTGAGAGAGAAGACTCGAAGATCGGCCGTCCGTCTGCACCTGTAACAGAGTGGACCTATTAGCCGATAAATCAACATCACGGAACGATCATAAAGGCTTACCTGGTTTGTAGCATCACCGGGAACACCGTCCTCTCCGTGGGAAGCAGCAGCCCCGGCAATATCGTCCGCCTTGATAAACATGGCCGCGAGCACTCACTACACGAGGCGCGCGAGACGACGGCGGCCGACGGGCAACTCGACGCGAGAAGCTGCGCGCGCACGTCGGGCCCGAGCAGCGAAGCAGCGAACGAGCCCGAGCTCGAGAGAGCTCATCGGGACGCCATCGAGGCAACATCGGATAACCGATTCATTACCGATAATTACGAGTGTGTGTGTGTGCACGAGAGAGCATAAGCAGCAACTCCAGGAGACGATCTCCATTGAGCAAAGGTGTACGCCTTGTACTAGGTATCCTCCTGACCGTGAGTGTGCTTCTTCATTTCTCCCCTCCCCGCCCCCCGCGCAGCAAGTCATCGCAGCTAGTACGCAGCCGAGCACAATCTATTATATTCGCCGCGATCGTACGCGGCTGGCGCCCAAACCATTTCTTTAATATTTATAATAAATTCATATTATTATTTATAAATTACTTGTTATTTCGCCTTGACGACACGCCCTAATCCCCAGCGTGACCGTTACAATATATATATATGGGCTCTTTCACGTCAAGTGGTACGATGAAAATTTTAAATCGCTCCAAAATTTGAAAATAGGCTGGAAATAAGTTGTTGTAAGTTATGCCCTAAAATACATGAAAATTAGTGATTTTATGAGGTTTATGAGGCATAACTTACACCAGCGGTCTTGGCCAATAATCTAACTCAAGCCATTCGAAAACTCTCGAAAAATGTGATCTTTTGAGCGGTGTTAGATCAAAATCGATTGTGGCGTGGTCGCCTTTTTTTGATATTCAATATTTTCGGGCGTACTATCTCTTTGAAAATTTAAAATTAAGAATTGTAACCCAGGTAGATAAGTTTTAAAGATTATTTTAAACAAAAGTTGTTTGTAATGTTTATGAAAAAAATCAATAGATTTTGAGATAAATGGCTTTAAAAATAGAAATTTTCCTAAAAAATTGAAAAATTTCCATTTTTTATGGTGGAATAACTCTCAGGCAAATTATTTTTAACACCTAAAATTTTTTTTCTATCTTCTGGGAGATATTTCCAGCCTATTTTCAAATTTTGGAGCGATTTAAAATTTTCATTGTACCACTTGACGTGAAATAGCCCATATATATATATATATAGATTAAGGAATACAAATCGTCGGGTGGGAGGAAAAAGGTTCTAATTCGGATGAGCGGTGAAAAAGGCTCTAATTCGAATGAGCGGTGAAAAAGGTTCTAATTCGAATGAGCGGTGAAAAAGGTTCTAATTCGAATGAGCGGTGAAAAAGGTTCTAATTCGGATGAGCGGTGAAAAAGGTTCTAATTCGGATGAGTGATGGAAAAGGTACTACTTCAAAAGAGCGATAAAAAGGTCTGAAGTTGGATGAGCGATAATTAAGGAAAATATATTTATTCCTGCGAACAAACAAAAAAGCTAAGTGGATTAATTATAATTTTTTAATTTTATCAATAAGCTTTTTTGATTTTTAACAGGTTCACACGTTTAACTTGTATAATCTATAATTGAATTTGATATTTGGCTTCACGATAAGTTTTACAAAAAAATAGATTTATTTATGACAATAATTTATTAAATAAAAATAAATGCTAATTCAATAAACTATAATAAAAACAATAATATTCACTAGGAATTTTTTTTTTTGTATCAAACTATTGATATCTCTTTTTTTTCTTGATCCAAGGGAAAGATTTCATTGTAACAGCATTCTAATTTTTGCTGTTTCAAAGCACCATTCAATATTTTACCTACATCTTCATAATTGTATTTATAAGAAATTGAAGATTTGGTACCAATTATTTCACATAATTGAGAAATTTTTATTTTTTTCCAAAATTTTTGTCAGATAAGTCCGAAAAATTAAATATATCTGACTGATTAATTTGATTAACCGTATAGTTGGGTGGTGTAATTTTTGCGCTTTCAATTATAGTACACCATGATTTTTGATCAAATAATTTTAAAATCGACTTATTGTAAATTATTTTATTTATCTTTGGAATAAAAAGATTTTGTTCAATCAAGTTTTAATTGATTAATGTGTAATTAATGATTATATTGATATTACTTTGTAACAGGGTTATTCTCGTACGTCAGGAGGGTTTTAATTGTCCTGTGCATATCCTCAATGCACAGGAAATATTCTCCGTGTACCGATCAGCTGTTTACCAGTCAGCTAATCCGATCGTCAGAACCGTCCTTGAAGTGGTGCGAGCTAGCCTCAAGCTCCGCACGACGACGTCTTCCCTGTGTACAATGTGTGCACTTACCTAGTGTACACTTATCCTCCGTCGATGCTCGTACTCGGCTACTCAGTTATGTGTCGTGCGCAGTACAATGCACGACACCCGCGGGGCATGGCGGTATTCGCCTTCGGGGACAGGGAGTAATCGCCGGTTAATTAAGATAACTCGGAATTAGAAGTGATTAATTAATTTATTGATACGAAATAAGAATAAAAGAAACGTTACAATAGGGTGAGCCAAGGCAAGGTCGAACCTTGGCTCAAAGCAAACAAGGCTATTCGCGTAACCTATAGAAGATACAAAATACACGATGACGTGTGTGTGTGTGCGCCCGCCGCAATATACGCGTCGAGACTCGCGGTCTCGATCTACTCGGGGAGGAGGTTATATTCGCCAGGTATCGGTTACCTAGCTCTGTAATGTTTATTGCTGGGTTGCGATCGCGCCGGAGTGTGTAGCACTCCGGTTTGCCGTAATCGGGATTTACGGGGCGAGAGAGAGTGTCGCGACGAGAGCGGCTAACCTCTCGTATACTTCTGCGTCGGGATACCGCGCGTATCCCGTCGCCGGTTTCGCTCGCGATACGGTGATAATAAACCGGATATGGCCTGGCCAGGACTTACGCTAGTCAGAGGATGATCTCGGGGTGGACGGCACGTGTCTCGTTCCCTTCGGTCTCGTACTCTCCCTCTCTCTCTAAATCCCTCGTCCTACGGTACACTTCTCTCACGGGGCACGCTTTATTTTCCCTCTCGAACGATTTCCGATCTCGTGTTGTTCGAGGTTCGAACGATACTGCCGGTGTGTCGTGCACACCGGCTCTCCGACGCGCTCGCGCATGCGCTTTACGCGTCTTCAACGGTAGACTCACGCGATCGGTACGATTTTCGTCTCGCGTGAACCGTTTACCGTTACAACTTGTAAAAACGGAAAAAAAATGGAAAATATTGCTCGTATGAGGTTCACACGAGACACTGTGATTTTATTTACTAAGCACGTTGAAAGTTGTTGTCGGAGTTAGTTTCTAAAACTGAAGCGATAAAAATAAACATCGTTTTGACACCTCAATAATCGAGGGACGTGAGTGTAGAATAATAGTAATTTATTGTAAAATAGTTAAAGGGTGCCCCTGTTGAAAAAAACTCGAGGTGGATATCCAGTTCGATTTCGAGGGTCGATTTGCAAGCTGGATTTTTTCGGGCTGGACCTCGATTTCGAGCTGAATCCACCTCGATTGGCCACGATTTCGAGTCGATTGGCCTCGATTTCGAGCTGAATCCACCTCGATTGGCCACGATTTCGAGTCGATTGGCCTCGATTTCGAGCTGAATCCACCTCGATTGGCCACGATTTCGAGTCGATTGGCCTCGATTTCGAGCTGAATCCACCTCGATTGGCCACGATTTCGAGTCGATTGGCCTCGATTTCGAGCTGAATCCACCTCGATTGGCCACGATTTCGAGTCGATTGGCCTCGATTTCGAGCTGAATCCACCTCGATTGGCCACGATTTCGAGTCGATTGGCCTCGATTTCGAGCTGAATCCACCTCGATTGGCCACGATTTCGAGTCGATTGGCCTCGATTTCGAGCTGAATCCACCTCGATTGGCCACGATTTCGAGTCGATTGGCCTCGATTTCGAGCTGAATCCACCTCGATTGGCCACGATTTCGAGTCGATTGGCCTCGATTTCGAGCTGAATCCACCTCGATTGGCCACGATTTCGAGTCGATTGGCCTCGATTTCGAGCTGAATCCACCTCGATTGGCCACGATTTCGAGTCGATTGGCCTCGATTTCGAGCTGAATCCACCTCGATTGGCCACGATTTCGAGTCGATTGGCCTCGATTTCGAGCTGAATCCACCTCGATTGGCCACGATTTCGAGTCGATTGGCCTCGATTTCGAGCTGAATCCACCTCGATTGGCCACGATTTCGAGTCGATTGGCCTCGATTTCGAGCTGAATCCACCTCGATTGGCCACGATTTCGAGTCGATTGGCCTCGATTTCGAGCTGAATCCACCTCGATTGGCCACGATTTCGAGTCGATTGGCCTCGATTTCGAGCTGAATCCACCTCGATTGGCCACGATTTCGAGTCGATTGGCCTCGATTTCGAGCTGAATCCACCTCGATTGGCCACGATTTCGAGTCGATTGGCCTCGATTTCGAGCTGAATCCACCTCGATTGGCCACGATTTCGAGTGTGCGCCCCGCCGCAATATACGCGTCGAGACTCGCGGTCTCGATCTACTCGGGGAGGAGGTTATATTCGCCAGGTATCGGTTACCTAGCTCTGTAATGTTTATTGCTGGGTTGCGATCGCGCCGGAGTGTGTAGCACTCCGGTTTGCCGTAATCGGGATTTACGGGGCGAGAGAGAGTGTCGCGACGAGAGCGGCTAACCTCTCGTATACTTCTGCGTCGGGATACCGCGCGTATCCCGTCGCCGGTTTCGCTCGCGATACGGTGATAATAAACCGGATATGGCCTGGCCAGGACTTACGCTAGTCAGAGGATGATCTCGGGGTGGACGGCACGTGTCTCGTTCCCTTCGGTCTCGTACTCTCCCTCTCTCTCTAAATCCCTCGTCCTACGGTACACTTCTCTCACGGGGCACGCTTTATTTTCCCTCTCGAACGATTTCCGATCTCGTGTTGTTCGAGGTTCGAACGATACTGCCGGTGTGTCGTGCACACCGGCTCTCCGACGCGCTCGCGCATGCGCTTTACGCGTCTTCAACGGTAGACTCACGCGATCGGTACGATTTTCGTCTCGCGTGAACCGTTTACCGTTACAACTTGTAAAAACGGAAAAAAAATGGAAAATATTGCTCGTATGAGGTTCACACGAGACACTGTGATTTTATTTACTAAGCACGTTGAAAGTTGTTGTCGGAGTTAGTTTCTAAAACTGAAGCGATAAACATCGTTTTGACCCTCAATAATCGATGACGTGAGTAGAATAATAGTAATTTATTGTAAAATAGTTAAGGGTGCCCTGTTGAAAAAATCGAGGTGGATATCCAGTTCGATTTCGAGGTCGATTTCAAGCTGGATTTCGGGCTGGATTCGACTCGATTTTGCCTCGATTTGACTCGATTTTTGGCCTCGATTTCGAGCTGAATCCACCTCGATTGGCCACGATTTCGAGTCGATTGGCCTCGATTTCGAGCTCGATGGGCCTCGATTTGACCTGGATCGGCCTCGATTTTGAGCTCAATTGGACTCGATATCGGGCGGCTTCGGCCTCGATTTCGACCTTGATCAGCCTCGATTTTGAGCTAGAATAGCCTCAATTTCGAACTGGATGGGCGTCAATCGGGAACTCGATTTCACGTTCGATCGGCCTCGATTTCAAGCTGCAATATCCTCGATTTCGACCTGGATCAGCCTCGATTTCGAGCTTGATTGGCCTCGATTTTGGGCTGGATCGGACTCGATCGGGGATTCGATTTCGAGTGGGATAGAACTCAATCAGTGCCTCGATTTCGAACTGAATCGGTATGGATTGGGGACTTGATATCAAGTGGGTACGGACTCGATCGGGGCCTCGATTTCGACCTGGATCAGTCTCGAATTCGAGATCGATTGGCCTCCATTTCGGGCTGGAATAGCGTCGATCGGGGACTCGATTGGACACTCGCTAGCCCTCGATGGCGAGCTGAATAGGCCTCGATCTGGGACTCGGCTTCGGTCTCGATTGGGGACTCGACTTCGGGTTCGATTGGCCTCAATTGGCCGCAATTTCGTGCTGGATTTTCTTTAATTAGGGACTTGATTCGTGGACGTGTTGGATTGACCTTGATTTAAAGCTCAATTTAGTTGATATTAATGATCAATAAGCGTTTTCATAGTATATAATAATTCATATAGTGAAAAGAATTATTTTTAGATTCAGATGGTTTGTTTTTCTCATATTTACAATAGTATAGAAATAAAGCATTATTGGAACTAATAATAACTTTTATTTATAGAACAGTTTAATGTAAGTAAATTGTAAATGTAAGTATTGTATTTTATATAATAAATTAGTTTTTTTACGTACCTTATTGAGGAAATTCTTGCCAGATTTGCATTCTAATTTTGTATTAGTCTTGCTACGTTTTTAAATACATTTTTGAGTATTATTGTTATCTGAACGTTACATTATTAATTACATTATTAATTATGCAGGTTATAATGTATCTGTGTTCAAGGTATGTTTTCATTTGATTATTTTAATTGATAGTTGATACTGCATGATGTGGTTATACATATTCATCGAAATTTAATTTAACCTTTAGGCTGCCAGCTTGGCTCAGATACAGTAATTTATATGAAGTTGCCATAGTCAAAACTGATATGTTTGTTTACTTTTTGGCATACTTGTTGCATTACTATCAATTGTGAGAAGATTTTAATATATATTTTATCGGTTTCACAGCCTAAAGTGTAAGAAAAATTTCATAAAAGTTAGTTCCCGCTCAAAGTACAAACACTGAATTTTTTAAATTTCTACCCTCTCGTTACAGGAAAGTTTAAGTGATATTATTCTTTTGACAACACAAGAGCATTTGCAGGTGACCTTGATAACCTGATACCGTTGAAAAAAAATAGTAATTCGCTTATATGATTATGCATAACATCTTATAATCTTAAATATCAGCCAACACCTTATAATTTTAAATATCAGCCATTTCCTAGCCAGACTGGCTCAAGTTTAATCTACCCGTGACATTGAAACTCCTGTTGACGTATTGGATTATACATATAAATTTTACTTTTTAAAAATATTAATTTTGAAATCAAAATACCGGCAATCTAAAGGTTAAATAAGCTATGTTAAATTTTATAGGATCGTATTAATAATATTACACTATTTTGGAAACAATATCTTTTTATTTTTCTATAAAAATATAATTTCTGTTGGGTTTTTATTATATCTTACAGCAACGTTAAGGTTCAAACTATTATTTTCTTTACTTATCTTATTATTTTCGGACATCCTTTTTAGATTTAAATATTTACTTCAAGTTTGCCAATACTTATGAGGTACTGGACATATATATTGGTTTTCATTCACAGCCATTAAAATACAAATATTTTTTATTTTATTGGTTTCGATTACTTGTATTTGAGGATTTGTGGCAACAATCTTCTTAATAATGAATTGTTCATTAGATATACAATGTTCTGTTATTAGCTGCTTATACGCTGTGTACTCTTTGGAATTGTTATTGTCAATAAGAAATTGTTGCATTTGTATAAACTCACCATTGACTGTTTGCGCATACGAATTATCTGATCGTCGATTACTTTTTTTTGAAAAATTAAACAAACATTCATCTTTAACAATTTTTTTATAAGCTGTTACATCTTCTGCAGACAAATTTAATTGCTGCAATACATCTTCATTTACTGGTAATGGCTTTCCAAAATATCGAAATTGTTTTGATTTCGTGCTTTTTGCAGTAATTTTGTTCTCTAAATAATAACAATAATCCATAACAGAAGAAAATTGTTTTAAAGCAACTTGTTTTTCTAAAATTATTATGCTTTCTTGTACTGTAAGACTTCTACAAATTTGACTAAGTACACCTCTTGCTGCATGAACTTTTGAAACAATTTTACCATTACCAGATTCAAATGGGTAACCATAATGCACCCATAGTGGTCCCCAATTGACTACACTCTGTGCTAGGTGAGTTAATTGGTGAACATTAAAAGACATTGCGTCTACTCCGTAATAAACCTCCGTTAAAGCAATAAATTTATTTAATAAGTAATCAGCACGCTGTAATTCCAATTGATTAATTGACTCCTTCAGCAGTAAATGATAGCCTTCCACTAATAAAACCCAATGTTGTAGAAATTTGTCAAAATTAGGTATTTCAGCTAATATTACGGTACTGTAAAATAAAAGCCAATTCACCCACTCTTTAGCCTTCCAGTAGCTGCGATCATATATTGAACGCGATAATCTGGCGAGCTGTTGTGGAACCCTGAATTCCGTAATTTGTTTATCAATATTATCCATTTAATATTTGATATGCTGTATGGCTTGTTAGAAGATTTAAACCAGTAATCAGCAAATTGTTTTGATATTCTTAAACCTATACAGTGCATCACATCTGGTACAAATCCAGGTTGAAATCGACGCCAATCGAGCCCGTATTCGAAATCGAGTCCACAATCGAGACCAATAGCACGCCTAATTGATCCCAAAATGAAGCAACGATTGAGACCGACTCAGTTCGTCAAGGCCAATTGAGCGCAAAAGCGAGGCCGATCGAGATTTAAAATCGAGGCCGACCGAGCCGAGAAATCGAGTTCCCGATCGAGGCCATCGAGCTGGTAATCAAGTTGCCAATCAAGGCCAATCGATCGCGAAATCGAGGCCAATCGAGCCCGAAATCAAGGCCGAAGGCTCGAGGCCGGTCGAGACCGAAATCGAGATCTATCGAGTCCTCGATCGAGACCCCGATTTAAGCCGATCGAGCCCGACATCGAGGCCGATACAGCTTGAAATCTGAGCAGTTAGAGCACAAATTGAGACCAGTCGAGGTCGAAATCAACGCCCATTTTGCACAAAATCGACGTTAATCGAGCGCTAAATCAAGCCCGAAATCGATGCTAATCGATCTCGAAATCGAGGCCGATCCAGGTCGATATCGTGGCCATTCCAGTTTGAATTCGAGGCCGATCCAGGTCGAAATCAAGGTCATTCCAGCTTGATTTCGAGGCCAATCCATCTCGAAATCAAGTCCGATCCAGCCCGAAATCCAGTTCGATCTACAGCACGAAATCGAGGCCAATCGAGCTCGAAATGGAGGCGGCTCCAGCCCGAAATCGTGGCCAATCGAGCTCGAAATCGCATCCGATTCACAGCCCGAAATCGAGGCCAATCGAGCTCGAAATCAAGGCCGATCCAGCCCGAAATCGAGGCCAATCAAGTTCGAAATTGAGTCCGATCCACAGCCCGAAATCGTGGCCAATCGAGCTCGAAATCGAGTCCGATCCACAGCCCGAAATCGTGGCCAATCGAGCTCGAAATCGAGTCCGATCCGCAACTCGAAATCGAGGCCAATCGAGCTCGAAATCGAGTCCGATCCATACCCCGAAATCGAGGCCAATCGAGTTCGAAATCGAGTCCGATCCACAGCCCGAAATCGAGGCCAATCGAGTTCGAAATCGAGTCCGATCCACAGCCCGAAATCGAGGCCAATCAAGCTCGAAATCGAGTCCGATCCACAGCCCGAAATCGAGTCTCCAATCGAGGTGGATTTAGCTCGAAATCAAGGCCAATAATCGAGTCAAATCGAGGCAAAATCGAGTCGAATCCAGCTCGAAATCCAGCTCGAAATCGACGTCGAAATCGAGCAGGATATCCACCTCGATTTTTTCAACAGGGTGTGTATTAATTCAATAAGTCCAATGATTTGTTTAATTTGATCTGATCGTCAAGAAGTTGCATGACACAGAAGCAGCAAGAAATACTTGTGTCATTTATGGAAAATCACTTCTTATTTGCTCGTTTGCAAATAACGAAGTTGGGAGCGCAGGGTAAAGAAAAATTTAATACAATGTAAAGTAATCGCGCTAAATAGCTAAATGATTGTGATGCACCACAAAAAAGTGTCGATGATTGGAAGAAAGTATATATACTACTTTGCATAAATCTTTTTTGAAAGTTATTCTTATATAGTACCCTAATACTCATTTATAGATTTATATATAAAATTTATTATTTTTGTAATAACATATCAAATTTATTAGTAACTTATGTCATAAATTTTGGCTTAATAAATGTCAGTAGATATTTGTTACTTTTAATTAATTTTTTGTATAATTTCACAGTATTTTAATAATAAATTTTCGCACTGGTTCTTTTTCTGATAAAATAATAAATAATTTGTTTAGTAATTAATGTATAAATTTATTAATATAATACTGTGAAATTATCTTACGAGCACGTGTTTTCCATTATTCTTCCGTTTTTACAAGTAATATCAATATAATCATTAATTACACTTTAATCAATAAAAACTTGATTGAACAAAATCTTTTTATTCCAAAGATAAATAAAATAATTTACAATAAGTCGATTTTAAAATTATTTGATCAATTTACTCAGTTTTTTCGACAGTTAATGCAGGAAATATCAAGTGACATTCATCGCAAAAGCAAAAATTATCCATTTTTTACTACAGGTAAAATGCACGCATTAAATGTAAAAATTAAGAATTGAATGTTAAAAAAAACATTATTATTTTCATTATGCTTACTAAACATTTTTGGAGTTAAATATTTAAAAGTTTATTTTATAATGTTCTTGTTACGTCCTGATGATACTAATAAATTAGTTTATTAAATATTAATAAAGAAAGTGACATTTTCATACACAAAAAGGATCCAGTTACGTCTGGTATACATCCGGCGTAGTCAAATCCAAACTTACGTAAAAGTCTAAAATGAAGAGTTGCATTTTCGACGACTAACGAACGTATTGCGAGCGTTCTCACGGTTTAGCTAAAAACTGCAAACCTGCAGTTTTCGCCAACCGACGAACGCACTGTAAGCGTTCGTCGCCGTACACTAGGCGTAGTTTTTAAGTTATTGAGTGTCTAGCAAGAAATCTAAATTAGTATCCAATATATTTGTATTCCTTAATCTATATATATATATTTGTGAACAATAAAGTGTTATTTTTGTTATTAATTATTCCACGTTTATATATTAATTTATTACTATTTTACCATTCTATTGAGACTTAATAATTTAGTTTTTCCCGCAATCTACTTGATTATTGTACTAAATTAATCAGTCAAGACGTAACAGTTCTACGTAATGGTTGCAATAGTTTTGTCACGACGACAGCGGAAGCTCAAAACTAAAGCTATAAAAAAGTTGAGAATTTATAAAAAATTATTGCGAGATGTTTCAAATTCGTTCAGTTTAGACACTGATTACATCGTTTTACACTACAGGTATGACCGAATAATTTCCGATTTTACGATAACATTAATAACCTTCTTTTACTTGATAATGTGTTTGATTCTTCGTATGCAAATCTCGATTCCGTAACCGCTTATATAAAAACTACTACGCATGGTAGTTGTGCGCACATCATATTGGCCCTGCAGTAAAATTCGCGCAAAAATGTTTAAAATTTTCTACACAGATGAATTTCTAGCTCATCCTATTATACATACATTTTTATAGAAGTATATTTTTATTAAAAGCAGCCGATTCTTGGGAATCTCATTTCGAGATCTTTGACTAAGGAATTTACTGACGCAAATTATTATAATGACCTTTACAAATTGTTCATAATATAGGTGCAATTATAATGATTTTAATCTCAACTACTATTACAAGATTAATATAATGCAGTATATTTTGCAATTCTGAATAAAACAAAATGATAAATGATATTGACTGCTTAGAAGTTTCGTATTTTAACAAAAAATCATATGTTATACGCAAGCATACTATTAATAGGCGTGAACTGCACGGCCTTTATACATATAGCTTATATATAGTATGTAGTACCGATAACGGCCGTAAGGTGGCTATCCCCTTATCGCGCTGTTCCCGTTATCAAGATAAGCGAGCGCCGTTATAAGTATAGGCCAGTTCGAGCGTACAGCAGCTCGCCTTCTCCCACTGCGGGAGTACCCCACCTTTCGGGGTAATCACTGTACCATCTCTACAGTTTTTGAGTAAAGGCGAATTTAAATTAAAGATCACTTGTTGGTCATAATTATTAGCACCTTCTTCCATCCCATCCATGCCGTACGAACTCACTGAGAGCGACTATTCGGGCTCTCCCTCGCTCAAGACTTCGCCGCCCGGATCACCTTGGAGTACCGGAATTGGACCGCCGCTGCCCAGACCATCAACAAGAAGGACCAGGCCACCCAAACCGTCAGCAGCATCAGCACCCAGACGGAGCGACCGCTACCCCGACTCACTCCTCTCAAGGGTTGGCTGGTGGACAACGGTGTACAGCGGACGGTGCGGTTTGATCTACCACCTCCAGGGACACCGAGGATCCGAGCAGAACCGCCACCTCCACCTAGGCGAGTTCCCACCACAGCAGCTACACCGTTAGAGGCAGTCCAACGCAAACCGACTCGGCCGAGACGACCACCAACCAGGGTTGCCAGATGGCGGTTTTTTCTCCTTGTTGCTCTTGCTTAATAAACATCAATATACGTAAGAGAGAAAAGGAAAAAAAATCGCCAACTGGTCACTCTGCCACCAACTCCGGCAGCCCCGAAACCTCCATCTATTCAGCGGGCAGCAGCAACGGTTAAACCTCGAGTGGTCGCCGACGTCATTCTACCGCCTACAGGGCGCCTCCCGCTTCCTCCGAGGACACCTCGCCGTTAGAGCGGCTCGCGCCTGGGTTGGTCTATCTTGACCAACCCTACTAAGAACTTCATAAAGTGAGCGGGGCTCACCGGCGGTCATCCGACCGTCCGACTCTGGCCACGAGTTTCTCGAGGCCAGGGCCAGGCTCGTAGAGAGCTAGTTGAGGGGTAAGTGCTGTGTCCTCCCTCAGCCAACGCAGAAGCTACTACGACAGCGGCGCAGCGGACCAGCATCTAGTCGGCCTTACTGACCGACATACCGTCGACACCGGACTCGCCAGCGTCACCCGACGCACCGGCTTACGACACATATTATGTAAAGAATAGAAAAGAGTAAACTGCCTGATGCACACAATTCTTTTAGTACGTAAGTGCATTTTCGTATTTTATATTAATTAAAATATTTCATTAAAATACTATAATCTTAAAGGAATAATACTTATTGTACTAGCAACAATTCCTCGGTCGCTAACGCTCCCTCGGTCGAAATTACACTACATATATATACTTATTTTTTAAATTTTTTTTTAATTTATAATTTTACAATTTAATTGAATAAAAATGTAAAATATAATATAATGTGTAATTAATTAACCTAGTATTCAGTTACAATCAATTTTTTTTAGTCAATAAAATAAAAATAACAGTGTATTATATTTGCAACTTTGTATATACTTATTTAATCTTAGTCAATTACACAAGAGTTTATAGATACTGAACATATTTCTACATAATACTGAAACAATTAAAAAAATTAAAAATAATCGACATGATAAAACTTACACTGGAGTAAGTAATTTTAATTTTAATTTTTAATACGTAGTAACACATATATCATTACTTACAATATTTCCACACTATTCCTGTAAGAAGCTACATCAATCTAGTAACAAATGTGTTATTTTTCTACCAGAATAATATTTTCAACAACAAAAATTACAATTTAAAATTATTCTTTGACCATTATACATATATTTCATGCTTTTTCATGATGTTTCACGGAAAGGAGATAAAGAATTCAAAATTTCATACAAAATTACTAAACTCTTTTTTATTACTAAATTCTTTCAAACAAATAATTATACGTAATAATTGAATTTATAAAAATTTTTTTCAGATTAAAATTCTGGCTAAAAGATTTATTTTCACATTTTATTAATTTTGTTTTATATTCAAAAATCTTTTATAAAAAAGAATATTAGTAATTGCAACCAAAAAATATAAATGATATTATACAATTACAATAATAAAAATTGAATATTAATTATAAAAGTTATTTTGATATTACACTTGGTATTACATTAAAAAATGAAAGAAAAATAATATTTTAAATTTTTTAACCACCTTCCTCACGCATTTTACATCTTAGAAATAGAAGATGATGAAAAATGTTTGTAAAAAAAATCTATATATATGTTATAAAAAAAAACGTATCGTCAAATAAAATATGTATTACATTAAATTATATATATTATATTATATATGTTATCAAAATTTATTAGAGTAATAGTACTGTTTTTGTCAGTGTTCGTATTACTGTGACCACTTTTTATTACCGAAAACCCCTATAAAATATTATTGGAATTCTTCTACTAAACCCCCCTCTTACCCCCTACCACTCAATCATTACATGGGGGATAAATTAAGACTGGTTGTCATATATTCAATGTTGACCCATCCTCCCACCTTCCTTCATCTTTAAAATAGGGGATAAAAAAGAGTGGTGGTCATATTGTTATTCACCTGTACCGAAACCCCTAAATTATTTTTGGAATTTTACTAATTTTATTTCCCCCCTCCCCCTCTTGCCCTCCTCCATCTAGCAATAAATGGAGGATAAATGAAGAGTGATTATCATATCGCTATTCACCGTAACCAAAAACCTCATCTTAGTTTTTTTAGAATAAAAAAGAATGGTCGTCATATTCTAATTCATATATATACCGATAACCTCTATAATATATTTAAAAAATGTTCTAATTTTACCCCTCCCCCCCTCATGACTCCTCCTGCACCTATCATTAGATGTGAGATAAATGATGTGTGGTTGTCGTATTCAGCGTTAACCCATCCATCCACTCCACAGATACGTATAATTCTTGTAACTTTTGGGATATCGGACACCGGAGAACGGATAAATTTTGATATATATATAGATGATAAATCAAAAATAAAATTTTAATTTTTTTATCCACCTTTCTCACTCATTTTACACCTTTGTAATAGAGTATGATGAAAAATGTGTAAAAACGTATATTTAACTGTGATAAAAAAACAGAACGAATCATCAAATAAAATATATATTACATTAAAATATATTATTTAAGTTATTAAAAATTATTATACTGACAGTACTGCTTAAGTCTATGTTAGTAATACTGTGACCACTTTATTTTTACATTATTTATGTATGTAGTGACTATTATTTATTAATTATTATTAATTACTTATAATATTACTTATAGGTACGTTCTTAATATAATAATTTAATTTGGTACAAAAATATACAATCATTGGAGTACTGGCAAAAGTGCTTACACACTTTTTTAATATTTTATCCCGTAATTCGTGGAGTTATCCCGGAATAGCTCACGAATTCCCGAAATATCGAGGAAATCCCGTAATTAGTGAAGTATCCCGAAATATCCAGGAAATCTCGTAATTAGTGAAGTTATCCCGAAAATAACTCAGAAACTCCCCAAGTATACTAAACCCCAAAATTAGTGAAGTTAACCCGGCATACCTCAACAATGACCGAAATATTAAGAAAATCTCGAAATTGGTGGAGTTATCCCGGAATACATGAAAAATTCCCGAAATACCTCAGAAAATCCCGAAATACCATAGAAAATCTTGAAATAACCAAAAAATCCCGAAATTAGGGAATTTATCCCGAAATACCACAGAAAATCCCGAAATATCCAGGAAATCCCGAAATTGGTGGATTTATTCCGGAATACCACAGAATATCCCGAAACATCTAGGAAATCCCGAAAGTGGTGGGGTTATTACCCGGAATACTTCAGAAAATCCCGAAACATCCAGGAAATCTCGAAATCGGTGGATTTATCCCGAAATACCACAGGAAATTCCGAAACATCCAGGAAATCCAGAATTTGGTGGATTTATTCCGGAATACCACAGAAGATCCCAAAACATCCAGGAAATCCAGAATTTGGTGGATTTATTCCGGAATACCACAGAAGATCCCAAAACATCTAGGAAATCCCGAAATTGTTGGAGTTATCTCAGAACACGTCAGCAAATCTCGAAACATCCAGGAAATCCCGAAATTGGTGGAGTTATCCCGAAATACCACAGAAAACCCCGAGACTTGCAGGAAATCCCGAAATTGGTGGAGTTATTCCGGAATATACTTAAGAAAATCCCGAAACATCCAGGAAAACACTAAATTAGTGAAGATTTCCCGGCATATCTAAAAAATTACCGAATTATTTAGAAAATCCCGAAATTAGTGGAGTTATCCCGGAATACCTCAAACATTCCCAAAATATCCAGGAAATCCCGTATTTAGTGGAGTTATCCCGAAATACCACAGAAAAACCCGAGACTTGCAGGAAACCCCGAAATTGGTGGAGTTATCCCGGAATACTTAAGAAAATCCCGAAACATCCAGGAAAACACTAAATTAGTGAAGATTTCCCGGCATATCTAAGAAATTACCGAATTATTTAGAAAATCCCGAAATTAGTGGAGTTATCCCGGAATAGCTCACGAATTCCCGAAATATCGAGGAAATCCCGTAATTAGTGAAGTATCCCGAAATATCCAGGAAATCTCGTAATTAGTGAAGTTATCCCGAAATAACTCAGAAACTCCCCAAGTATACTAAACCCCAAAATTAGTGAAGTTAACCCGGCATACCTCAACAATGACCGAAATATTAAGAAAATCTCGAAATTGGTGGAGTTATCCCGGAATACATGAAAAATTCCCGAAATACCTCAGAAAATCCCGAAATACCATAGAAAATCTTGAAATAACCAAAAAATCCCGAAATTAGGGAATTTATCCCGAAATACCACAGAAAATCCCGAAATATCCAGGAAATCCCGAAATTGGTGGATTTATTCCGGAATACCACAGAATATCCCGAAACATCTAGGAAATCCCGAAAGTGGTGGGGTTATTACCCGGAATACTTCAGAAAATCCCGAAACATCCAGGAAATCTCGAAATCGGTGGATTTATCCCGAAATACCACAGGAAATTCCGAAACATCCAGGAAATCCAGAATTTGGTGGATTTATTCCGGAATACCACAGAAGATCCCAAAACATCCAGGAAATCCAGAATTTGGTGGATTTATTCCGGAATACCACAGAAGATCCCAAAACATCTAGGAAATCCCGAAATTGTTGGAGTTATCTCAGAACACGTCAGCAAATCTCGAAACATCCAGGAAATCCCGAAATTGGTGGAGTTATCCCGAAATACCACAGAAAACCCCGAGACTTGCAGGAAATCCCGAAATTGGTGGAGTTATTCCGGAATATACTTAAGAAAATCCCGAAACATCCAGGAAAACACTAAATTAGTGAAGATTTCCCGGCATATCTAAAAAATTACCGAATTATTTAGAAAATCCCGAAATTAGTGGAGTTATCCCGGAATACCTCAAACATTCCCAAAATATCCAGGAAATCCCGTATTTAGTGGAGTTATCCCGAAATACCACAGAAAAACCCGAGACTTGCAGGAAACCCCGAAATTGGTGGAGTTATCCCGGAATACTTAAGAAAATCCCGAAACATCCAGGAAAACACTAAATTAGTGAAGATTTCCCGGCATATCTAAGAAATTACCGAATTATTTAGAAAATCCCGAAATTAGTGGAGTTATCCCGAAATATCCAGGAAATCCCGTATTTAGTGGAGTTATCCCGAAATAATTCAGAAATTCCCGAGACATCAGTGTTAACCCTTCCTCTCCAAACCTACTCTTCATTCTTACAACAGGAGACCAGACACCGCCGCGGGACACCGGACACCACCGCCGGACACCGGAGAACGGATGAATTTTAATATAATATAGATTAGATATTAAAAAATGAATTCTTGAGTACTTTAAAACAAATAATTATTTTTAAAAAATACGTGAAAAACTGGAGATGTTTCAAGAAGTGAAACCCATTCTCTTATGAAAGAAAAAGTATTTTCAATTTTTAACTTATCATCTTTGTAATTTTTTCGTAACATCGCAAAATTTTTTTTCTTCTTCCTTACATATTTCTTAAATTATAACATGTTTTGCCCTAACGTACATAGATTTTCGAATTATAAAGATATTTTGTTTATATATAATTGTTTCGTTATTTCGTTTCGTTTAAATTTTTATTTCTCAACAAATATTTTTTTACAAAGTAGTTTAGTTTTCTACAAATTAACAAAAATTTAGTTATAATTTTGTTTAGTTATTATAAAGAGAAACTAAAAAAAAATAAAAAAATTTACTGTTAATTAAACTAAAACTAAATTATAATTACTTAATATTATTTTTAACAAAACCTAATTTATTTTATTTTTAATATATTTTTATAACGAATACTAAACAAAACTTATATGGTTTTAATCGAGTTATGTTTGAAATGTATATAGTTTCATGTTGTACCATACATGTTATACAATGTAAATAAATTGCTGCTTGACTAAGCCTTATTTATTTTTAATAACAAAATTTTTTTTTATTATCTGCTCAAATTACTTTCTTTAATTTTTATTCCTTATAATAACGTTATTTTTTAACGTTTGATATGAACAACTAAACACATATTATTATGAAGTTTAATTATTTATATATTTAGTGTTCAATTTTTATTAAAAAATTATGTTATAGTTTCATAACTTATATATCTATTTAGTTATGCTGTACAAAAAGCGTTATTCGACAAATTTATTGTTATGTTTTGACAGAAAAAATGAAATAAGAAATATAATTTGTTAAGTTTCTCGTTAATTAGTTTTTACGTTTCGTTTAATTAGTTGAGGTCCCTGTCTTACTATTTAATGCTATAAAAATTATAGATAATACTTAGAAGAAAATACGCTATTTTCTTTATGTGTTTCGATTTATGGTAAAATATCTAAGCTGAAACTGATAAACTGAAATATGTTTATATAAATACTTTTCAAATAATTCAGTAATAATTTTAAATTTTTACTTATTTATTAGGTAAGACAATGAAAAATTTTGCGATAATTGAGGACGAAGAGAAATTAAGAGTTATCCCAACGAGATGGCTGTCAGATGACCTGCAAAGAAATGTATTGGCCTCCTTATAAGGACCAAACAAAATGCATCAAAGCAATTTCAAATTTGGAAGAACGTAATAACACTTGGGAACTATACCCTATAAAACGTTTTATTAAATACTGTGGTAAATTTACTTTTATTTATGATTTATGTTTCAATAAAATAATATCCTAGAAATAATGGTTATTTTTAACGTAAACATTTTCTTTGAGTTATTTGTCATTTATTTAAGATCTACTTATATTATATTAACATAAATTATTTGCTTATATCCATTGGTCCCTGTTGCAAATAAGTATGTAATTTAAATATATAATTAAGTTACGTAACAGAATCATATAATTTATTATGTAACAGAAGTATGTAATTAATTACGTAATTAGTGTTTCAATTCATTACGTAAAGAAATTTCGTTACATAATTTAATTACATAATTTTTAAAAAAATTAGGGAATGTATTATTTAATTTATCAATAATATGATTTTTAATATAATTATTTATTTAGCTAATATATATTTGCCATATAAAAAAAATTATGACCCGGTTGCACGATATAATTTAAGTTCTAAGGTAAGAGGGAACAAAATAGTCAGTGTAATAGTAAAAAAAAATATAAAGTTATTTATCAAAGCAATAAATTTGTTTATTTGTAACAGTTTATTCATTGCGGAATCTCCCAAATAATAAAAAATTAATTTTAGACTCTTGAGAGTTGTCTTTTAAATTTTCCACCTACTAATTAAAATAATAGATTTTAAAGCAGTCTAGATATTTTAGATTTTTAATAATTTCGCATGTAAGGTCTCACAAGAAATTTAAAAAATCAAAAATATCTGAAACGTTTCTAAATCTGTTTTTTTAATTATGTGGGATTGGTAAATTTAAAAACCATCTCCCGAGAATCAGAAATTAATATTTATTATTTAAGAGATTCAAGTAGCTTGTTGATCTTGATATAAGATGAGATTTTGACATATGACATCTTATATAACATATACACGTATATATACACGTATGTACAAAGTTATTGCAAATTAATAGAAGTTCAAATTTGGTAAGCTACATATATAATTTTTATTATTTACAGTTATATACACACAAATCGCTTGAATACTGCTAGTTTGAATTGCTGTTAGTTCGCAAGAAATATTTATAACTTTGCGCAATGGTAGATTATCATTGTTAAAACAGATTCTGTAGCAACTATATGACACAATGTATACTCCTTTTCCCTTGGCATGTCTAGTATGAAATCAATTAGTTGGACGTAATTGCCATCGGTGGATATTGCGAATGAATTATTGGATCTGCAAATTTGAATCCTTAATGATCTATATAAGCAACAATAGTTTACTATTTTTCTAAAACTTCGACTTGCATCCGACAAATCAAGTTTTCGTATCCATTCTCTACGTGTCTTGTAGTGTTTTCCAAAATACCTTGTATCAAGTAGCTTACACGTATTCTTTGTATATTTATAATCAAGATAATCAGTAAATTCATCAATTTTAGACAATTCTTGCAAGGAAATATGTTTTTTTAATGTCAATAGACTCTGATTCATTGTTAAATTTCTGCAAATTTGGTGAACTACTCCTTTAGCAGCATGGATTTGTCGAATAATATTACCGATTTCATTTTCAAAACAATAACCTGAGTGCGACCAAAGAGGACCCCAGTTGGCTACACTTTGCGATAAATGAAGCAGTTGATGTACATTGTACGTCATTGCTGCTTAGGTGTATAAAAATTGTGTGTGAATGACAAATTCTTTTAAAGAGTAATACGCTCGTGAAATTTTATGTGATATTAAATTAAACGGTCTGTACGAGCCAGAATATGTAAATATTCTTAATCATCAGTCAATGGTGTGCCACAATTCGTAGCTTTTACGCACAAATGAATGAGTATAAATAATTTAATTCTGGAAACTGTCAGCTCTAAGCTACATTAATTAATTATCTTTCAAATGAACTCTTTTATTTAAAATTATATTTTACATGTATGTATTGAATATATATGGGTAATTACTGATCTGACTAAAATTTTAAAATGCACCAAATTTTTGGTAAAGTCTAGAAAAATGCAATTTTCTTATATTTTTCAAGGTTTACTCAGCGAAATATTGTTAGAATAACTTGAAACTTTATAAAATGATAGATAATTACATAACGGAGGACAATTTTTTTTTAATCATTATTATAAGTAAATTAGTTGTTTTTTCGTCTGCTATTTTGTGGCGCGAAATTTGAATTTTTAATTGAGTATGATATCCCCTTAAGTGTTTAATATACTAAAATTTTCCTCAATATCTAATATACTTCTAGATCAAGTGATTTATTTAACCTTCGTAGAAGTATATGCTAGGTTTACTTGTGTCAGTTTCCTATAACTGTTTTGCTCATTGCTTAACTTAATAGCTTTATTAAAAAATCTCACGTGAGATCTCACACCAAAATTTCATCTAACTTTTCAATCGGAACGCTTCTGAAATTCCCCAAATAATAAGAAATCAATTCTGACTATAGCGAGTCACTTTCTAAGTGATAAGACCCTCTAGATAAACTCAAAAATCAAGGTTTTAAAGCGTTGAAGGCATATTTTCGATCGTTATAAATTTCTCAAAACTCGGTAATAGATATCTTATTATTTAGAAAGTTTAAGCAGCGTTCTCATTGAAAAGTTAGCTAATCAATTTCGTTGATAAAATTATATAAATTATTAAGAAATATTTATTTACTTTATTGATATAGTGACTGATTTAAAATTCTGATAATGGAAAATTAAAATAGACCTTATTCAATAAAGTAGGTTTAATATTGTGAGATTAGGAGATAAATTGAGAAATTAAGTTAAAATAATCGTAAATATAATTTATTATGTATTTTTAGGCACGATTGTTTCACGAAAGTGTCTTATATTTTTATCATCGCAAAATATGTGAAACCTCAAAACAGTATATATTTTGACATAAAAATAAAATTTATGCAACTTATAACTCATCCAAACCTATCCCTAAAATGTATGTATGTGTTGGAGTGGTGGATTAAATAAATACTTGAGGTTTAATGTTAAGAAAGATATAATTAATAAGGTATATAAATACACACGGCAATAGCCGTAGTCGGCGACATGCTTACATCGGAGTCTGAACGTAGAGAGTGAAGAGTATAGTACATAATAGGCGCTTAGAGTATAGACGCGAGACATGCGCGGTACGCTTGCTCTCGCGTGAGCTTGTATGACTGCACAAAATCGTTGTATACCAATAGATGGCGCGACGTGTACCATTTACATATTATAACACGCCTCCTAAATTTTATTATCGTAATTTCATACAAACATTATCTATTTTTCGCGATTTATAACAATCTTTTTCATAATTTTCATTTATGAAATGATATTGCGCTTCAATGTGCTTCGAGTTTTTTGTAAAATTTCCGAATTTAGCAATCGCAATTGCTCCTGAGTTATCCTCGTACATGTTAATTGGTTTGTCGAATTTTACATCAAATGATTCACTTAACAAGTTTATAACAAACAGTACTTCTGTTATTGATTCTGACATAGCAGTGTATTCTTGTGTGTTGTTATAATTATAGAAGTCTGCGTTCCTATTTTCAGCTGTATCGCTCATAAATTGCTTCATTTATCGCAAAGTGTAGCAAACTCGGGTCCTCTTTGGTCGCATTCAGGTTATTGTTTTGAAAATGAAAACTGTAATATTATTCGACAAATCCATGCTGCTAAAGGAGTAGTTCACCAAATTTGCAGAAATTTATCAATGAATCAGAGTCTATTGACTTTAAAAAAACATATTTCCATGCAAGAATCGTCTAAAATTGATGAATTTACTGATTATCTTGATTATAAATATACAAAGAATACGTGTAAGCTACTTGATACAAGGTATTTTGGAAAACACTACAAGACACGTAGCGAATGGATACGAAAACTTGGTTTGTCGGATGCAAGTCGAAGTTTTAGAAAAATAGTAAACTATTGTTGCTTATATAGATCATTAAGGATTCAAATTTGCAGATCCAATAATTCATTCGCAATATCCACCGATGGCAATTACGTCCAACTAATTGATTTCATACTAGACATGCCAAGGGAAAAGGAGTATACATTGTGTCATATAGTTGCTACAGAATCTGTTTTAACAATGATAATCTACCATTGCGCAAAGTTATAAATATTTCTTGCGAACTAACAGCAATTCAAACTAGCAGTATTCAAGCGATTTGTGTGTATATAACTGTAAATAATAAAAATTATATATGTAGCTTACCAAATTTGAACTTCTATTAATTTGCAATAACTTTGTACATACGTGTATATATACGTGTATATGTTATATAAGATGTCATATGTCAAAATCTCATCTTATATCAAGATCAACAAGCTACTTGAATCTCTTAAATAATAAATATTAATTTCTGATTCTCGGGAGATGGTTTTTAAATTTACCAATCCCACATAAATAAAAAAACAGGTTTAGAAACGTTTCAGATATTTTTGATTTTTTTAAATTTCTTGTGAGACCTTACATGCGAAATTATTAAAAATCTAAAATATCTAGAATGCTTTAAAACCTATTATTTTAATTAGTAGGTGGAAAATTTAAAAGACAACTCTCAAGAGTTTAAAACTAATTTTTTATTATTTGGGAGATTACGCAATGAATAAACTGTTACAAATAAATAAGTTTATTGCTTTGATAAATAACTTTATATTTTTTTTTACTATTACACTGACTATTTTGTTCCCTCTTACCTCAGAACTTAAATTATATCGTGCATCCGGGTCATAATTTTTTTTATATGCCAAATATATATTATCTAAATAAATAATAATATTAAAAATCATATTATTGATTAATTAAATAATACATTCCCTAATTTTTTTAAAATTATGTAATTAAATTATGTAATCAAATTATGTAACGAAATTTCTTTACGTAATAAATTGAAACAACTAATTACGTAATTAATTACATACTTCTGTTACATAATAAATTATATGATTCTGTTACGTAACTTAATTATAAATTTAAATTACATACCTATTTGCAACAGGGGTACCTTCTTTAAATGGAATGTTTATATATAAATACGTACGTATACGTATAAATAATACTTCATTAAGCATATACTAAATTGTTTCATGTAAATTATTTTGTACTTTTCATGAATGTTTTTGATGCAACAGTTTTCTCTATATAATTATATTTTCTCTATATAGTTATAGATTAACAATTTAAAAATTCATCTGAGTAACTTATGTAAAGCATTGCTTTAATTGTTATTTATAAGTTAAATATATTTGATAAAATGTATTTTTTTAGATGATTATAACAAAGCCGTATCTGAAATGAAACTTGTAGATGAAGTTAGTGACTTAAGTGATACGGAAAAGCTAAAAAAAACAAGATCAATCCGAGCAAAAAAGAATATTGACGACGAAATTTATGTGACAGAAAAACGTAATAAAAAATGTGAAAAAATAAGTTTAGCAGATTACGAAACAGACGGAGATACTGATATAAATATGTCCGAAAATTATTTATATAAAAATAGTAATATTTTAAAACCTGCATCAAGCATGCTTCATGTTATAAATGTTACTGTAGAGACAATTAAGCAGATTAATGGATCAGAAAAATTGCAGTCTGATAACGATTCTAATATGAATAAACCTTCTGCATCTACAAGTAAGTATTTCTTTTTATAAATATATTGAAGGCACCATATTGTTAGCCGACTTTAAATAGAAGCAAGATCTCTATTCAACTCGTATTTCTTTTATGTCAGTTTGTTATTCAATATTTCATCCATAAAAGCCTTGATTGCTTATTCATAAAACTAGATATGATTTGTAACAGGATAATCTAAGTTTTAAACAAATTAATGAGGTGCATTTTAAACTTTTGATCCAACCAGTTGAGATGAAATGCTTTATGTATGTTCATATTTATTTCAGCTAGTATTATAAAATTGTTACTGTAATTTTAGTCGTATTATTATAGTTAATATATAGTAAATATTGTAAAATTAAAAATAAAACAGGCTTGTGTCAGCTAATAATATCTGCATCTCCAAAAAATGTTATTTCTTTTAAGGGGGTGCCATACCCAATGGTTGCCGACCGAGTAAAATAAGGTTATTTTTACTTTTATTGAACGTATTATGCTTTTTTTTGCAAAATCCAAATACAGAAGCCCTATAGATAATGATATAAATAAGCATTTCTACAAAGTTTTAAGTCAATACATATAGGACACCTTTGAAAAAGTTTGCACCGAAAAATGCGAATGACTAATTTAATATTTATAGGCACTTTTGCAGTTTCTACTGAAAGCTGATATAAAAATTACCGAGGATATAAAAAATTGGAATCCAACAAATCCACAAGAAAGTTTATTGGCTATTTTTAGTTAGTATTTTAAGTCTGATTATTAAAATTTGTAGTTTTACTAATCAAGTTATATTTTTCAATATTATAATTCTTTTAGATGTTTAAAAAAAAATGTTACATGAAATGCATCATTTATCACAAAAAATAAGTTCTTTCGAAACTAGAATTAATAAAATTGAGAACCGATCAATTGGGGGCAGTGACGTTCGTATATATTATACTTTGACAGATGAAATGGCAAAATATTTTCCATTAGATAATGAAAATAAGCAAATTGAAGTTTTAGAAAATAAATTAAAATTTGAAAAGATTCTTTAATAATGTGGTAAGTTATATATACCTATATTTAATAAACCCATTACTAAATTTTTCGGTAAAAATATGGGTGTCTCTCGGAAGTAGGAATATAAAATTTATGAAAATCAAAGCTTAAATATTCATGATAAATAACAACATCTTATATAACAAACTCTTTTAAATTTTTATCCAATCAGTTTAATATATTCTACGCCTCCATCCCTGGTAGAATTTTAAATATCAAAAATGGGCTTAAAGCTATGAAATGGCTAGTGAAACTGGTCAGGTTCTATCTCAAAATGAAACGCTTTTTCACACCTTTCTTGACCATTTCTTAGATGGACATAACCTTCATCAAATATGAAACAACTTTTCGGGTAATCCTGTAAAGAAAACTTAAAGCGTGTTGTGAAATTTGATCGGTTTTACCATTTGTAATAGATACAGACGCTTATTTACGCTATGTAAATAGTACTTTTAAAGATATTTTAACGTTTATCATTTTTTCTCTCAAATTGAGCCAAATCATTTTTAGGAGCTTGTTCATAGCTATTATTCCTTGCTAAAATGGCCCATTTTTCTTAGTCTACTTAAAATTCCAAAAGTATTTTTGATGTTCAGAAAAGTTTTGTAAATTGGAATGAAAACCATGAAATGGGCAGGAAAGGTTCGAAAAAGCGTTTCATCGCTGTATACGACCTGGCCAATCGTCCTAGTTAGTTTATAGATTGACATGAGAACGCTACTCAGTAAATGGCTACAAAATTTTTGTTAATTCCACTAGGGATCTCTCATTCTGAATCACCTCTCACACACGATCAAGTACAACCTCTTATATTTAACTTCACTCCCGTTACACCTTACATCATAAAAGCCATTGATGACAATGGCATCTCTGTTGGTATGTTAAATCTCCTTGGTCTCCAAATCTTGCAAGATCTTGTCTCCATATTTAACCTCTCCTTATCATCAGGTTTGTACCCAGAAGCTTGAAAAAGAACACTGCATTTGCCCCTTACAAAGTCGAGCAGATTGGAATCATCGTATGACACTAGGCCCATAGCAAATCTCTGCGAAGTCTTGAAGATTTTCGAGAAACTGGTACATGAACTCTCTGAGTATGTTACTGAAAATAATTTAATTAGTGAAGGCATAATACACAGTTGGCACTTCTTGGTGTCTTGGCTCCTTGAACGCTCTACTTCGTCGTACGATCGTCGCGAATATCGAGCCTTGCGATTGGTTCCTTATTTCAGGAAGGGCCAATTATTAAGTCCGTTATCCTCTGACCCTTTCGTTCTCGCATCCTCTTCTCTCTTTCAACCGTTACTTTTATTTTTTTGGGGAGTTATTTACCATTAACTTTTCCCCGAATTGAAATAAGCAACAAAATATAGTACATTACTTAACTAGTGAGCAAAATAGGTTATTCCGACACAAGTCGATTTTGTCACTCGAATGTTGCGAGGGTGAGAAAAAAGACGAGTGGGACGACCTTTGCTCACTAATTATGTGTAAAATTTTTCTGACATTGTGAGAGAAATTCGACATTAAGAAGAATGAAAATTCCTTTTTCTTTATGAAACGCACAAAAAAGTTAGTTATTTAACTTATTTTATAAAATAAAATTTTATTAACAAATATTTGTTTATTATTTATTTGTTTACTATTATTATTAAGAAATTATATTAATAAATTATTTTAAAGAAAACAATTAAATGATTATTTTAAAATTTAATCATTTTATCTTTACGTGAGCAAGATACTACATTCCTCCACTATGAAAAGTATTATGCTTACTAGTGAAGGAATGTGGTATTTTGCCTACGCAAAACAGGTTCGGAAAATCGAATTTTGATCACCGCGTTAGGAAAAAAATAGTTTTATGAGACAATTCTGTTTGTCACAGAATAATTTTCGGTAATATTATCGTTGGACAATTCACTTAAAGCATGCAAATTCCCAATCCCTGGTGTTTTTGATTGTTTTTGTTATATAATGCAATGAGTGAACGAAATATTTGCCTGAGATGAGTGTATATGGAACAATATATTATATTGTCATATGTTGTATTATTAACAAATTTTATTTCTCTTATTCAAGGGGAATTGCCAGCCTCATCATCGATTGGGACCAGCAAATAATTCTCAGCAAATTGACCTATATGCATATAGAAATTGTGAATTATATGCATCTAGTAATTGTGGGTAACTTACGTAATAAATTGATAATGTAAATCCATATATATATCGCAATATTACTAGATATATATATATATATATATATATATATAAAGTGCAATTATAACATCTTTTAACAATGTAAAGTCTTCAATTTCTAAGGAGTACGCAATCACTCTTACATAAAAATCTTTTTTAATCCAATTATGTGGCTGAAAACATATCCACCTTAGTACAGATTTAATTAAACGAGCCCTGTCTCTTTTGACTAAACAAGGGGGTAAAGTCATTGAAAGATTCATTGCATAATTAAAGCTTTTAATTAGGTACTCATTGTACGAACATTTATTAAAACTCAAACAAATAGCATTGAGGAGAGCGAAGGAGCAGTCTACTATCACTTGTTTTGGTGCAGGTGCTCCACTCTGTAGCCAAGCATTTAACCAAGAAAATACATATATGTATGTATTATCGGTCACACCGAACTAAATAAATTACTTTTAGAATAAAGTAGGCTCATTGTACTCTTTGTCCACTATGGTTGGTGGAATTTCCCAGAGCACGGCCTTTATTAAAAACAATTAAAGGCGTTTCGTCCTCGATCTCCAGCTTGGACTCCTCAGTAAGGAACTGGAGATCTTACCTTAGACGCCTGTCGCAAGATGAACCGCGACGCCAGCAAGATGTTCTGCGGCTATATATATAGAAAAGAGACGACGATCTCTACAACGAGTGTAGAGATATAGTCGTCTCCATCTGGTGGTGGGAAAAACCACCAGCCAGAGTGCGACGTATGCGACCTAGTCGCCGGTTATTTGAAAAATGAATCTATCGTTCGTAAATTTCTATATATGTATGTATTATCGGTCACACCGAACTAAATAAATTACTTTTAGAATAAAGTAGGCTCATTGTACTCTTTGTCCACTATGGTTGGTGGAATTTCCCAGAGCACGGCCTTTATTAAAAACAATTAAAGGCGTTTCGTCCTCGATCTCCAGCTTGGACTCCTCAGTAAGGAACTGGAGATCTTACCTTAGACGCCTGTCGCAAGATGAACCGCGACGCCAGCAAGATGTTCTGCGGCTATATATATAGAAAAGAGACGACGATCTCTACAACGAGTGTAGAGATATAGTCGTCTCCATCTGGTGGTGGGAAAAACCACCAGCCAGAGTGCGACGTATGCGACCTAGTCGCCGGTTATTTGAAAAATGAATCTATCGTTCGTAAATTTCTATATATGTATGTATTATCGGTCACACCGAACTAAATAAATTACTTTTAGAATAAAGTAGGCTCATTGTACTCTTTGTCCACTATGGTTGGTGGAATTTCCCAGAGCACGGCCTTTATTAAAAACAATTAAAGGCGTTTCGTCCTCGATCTCCAGCTTGGACTCCTCAGTAAGGAACTGGAGATCTTACCTTAGACGCCTGTCGCAAGATGAACCGCGACGCCAGCAAGATGTTCTGCGGCTATATATATAGAAAAGAGACGACGATCTCTACAACGAGTGTAGAGATATAGTCGTCTCCATCTGGTGGTGGGAAAAACCACCAGCCAGAGTGCGACGTATGCGACCTAGTCGCCGGTTATTTGAAAAATGAATCTATCGTTCGTAAATTTCTATATATGTATGTATTATCGGTCACACCGAACTAAATAAATTACTTTTAGAATAAAGTAGGCTCATTGTTATTATTTATTATAATTATAATTTTTTTGTGTGCATATTATATAATTAATACTGATTGTTTTGAGTAGTACTTAGTAAAAATAAATTTTTTTTCTCTCCTTTTACGTGAGTATCGAGCTAAGCAATTTAAATAAGAGCTATTACTTTAAAACAAAACATTGTTATTGAGCCCATCAAAATGTCCATAAATTATAGATTAGGTAGCAAATTAAATTCCCTAAGTGCAGCTCAAGGCGCACCAATAATTAGGCGATGCATTAATAATTTACCTGATGGAAGAGTAGTCTTCTACGCAGGTACAGCATTTTTAAATTTGGATAGCAGCATTGCGATTATTCGTGACAGAGTAGCCCGCTACGAAATTAGGCGTAATTTTGGAAACTCTGCAGCCGAATGGGACCCTCAATCAGATCAAATGTGGTTTGATGAAGAACCGGAGATAGACTTAGCACGAGCAGAAGCCCAACAATTATTAGAAATAAATCCCGACGATTTGTCCCTATCACTCACACAATCAGAAACCACTAATTTATTTCCCCAATCCTCACAAGCTATTTCCCAAAACTCGCAACGAAGCCAACAAACACGCAGACAGTTGATATTCGGAGAACTGGAAACAGGACAAAGTCATGGCCCATATCAAGATCCGATTTCAATGGAAGAAATAACGCAACAAGAGCAACCATCAGCAACGCGAAATGAAGTACACCGAAGTAGCAGCCCAAATTTAAATAAAGCAGACAATCAACAGCGAAATAACCTACATGCAAGTAACCAAGAAGAGCCAAGGAGACAAACAGCCAGCAACCCACAAGCCCAATCAACAGCCTACAGACTCACACTGACGCCAGTGCCAACGACGAGTCCAAATTTAATTGATGCTCCAAACGAAGAAATTTTTTGTACATTACCCGATGTGACCACAGCGCAACTTGCAGTTAATTCGACCTCGCATTATAGCATACAGACAATAGCACCTACACGGCCAAATAACCCATACCTAATGAGCAATCCATTTACACAATATACCGCACCCACCACAACATATACCAGTAGCTCCCTAATTAATTCCCAACCCCGTCAATCCCACTGCATCCAGCAATCAGCCTTCCGTCCCATCGCCACAGAACCCACCACAAGCCAACCACCAGCAACGCAGCAAAGATACCTAACATCACCGAGCCAGATCGACCCAAGGCCAAGAGAGTCTAACAAAAATCTACCAAGCGTCCATTGGGAAGATGAACACCCATATTATAATCAGCAGCGAAATCGAGAGGCCTACAATATTCCACGAGCACAGCCAGCAAATAATGAAACGTATGAAATTACGTATTCTCCCATTTCCCAAGCAAATCCAAGAACAAACCCAAATCTTATTCTACAGCAACCCCAGCAGCGATATTATAATAGCCAGCAGCAATACGAGTACCAGCAGCAGCCAGACCTTAACGCCTTACCCACCCTTAACAGCACAAATAGACTGCAAGCGACAAGATTAGACGATGCCACATTCATCAGAGAAAAGAGAATGGTGGAAAATTTTAACAGATGGCATATATCATTTAAGGGCAACAGGAAGAACGATCCTGAAACGTTCTTACAAAATTTAAGAGAATGTAAAGAATCACACGGCTTCTCGGCAGAAGAAATAATGCTTTCCTTGCCAGCAGTATTAGATGAGGATTCATACGATTGGTTCAAGAGAGATAAATGCAATTGGAGAACGTTTAGCAATTTCGTTGAAGCTTTCAAACTTCAATACGGAGTAGAAGATGCACAAATAAGCTTACGCAGAACTGCAAACTTAAGAACTCAAGGAGCTAACGAAGATATAGCAACATTCTTGCAAAAATTGAGAGGAATGTTCGATCATTTTAAGCCACCAATTTCACTGCAAGAACAACTTGATCAAGCATACAGAAACCTGCACCCAAGTTATAGAGCGAGAATAGAAAGGCATCACTTTAATGACTTCACTGAATTACAAAGATTAGGTAAGAAAGAGGAGTCCAGACGCTATCTGAATGAAGCATATAGCCCACCTCCACCAATCACAATTTCAGGACTACAAAGATTTGCTTATGTAGATCCCACGCAGCCTAAGTCGCGCAAAGTAGCAGCAGTAGCAAATGAGCAAAAACCCAAAGATCCAGAAGCTTTACAAAACCCTGAGCCAGCAACTCCAGCAACAAATTTTAATTCACCAAAACAAACCCAGCAGCCATTTCCAAAGCGAAACGACCCAAAGGTGAATTACAATCAGCAAAAACAATATGTCGATGCAGTAAAAAATGAAAATGCTAATCAGCAACGAGCACAAGCACAACAAAATTATAATTTCAACAGAAGCAATTGGCAAAAGCAAAGACAACACCAACAAAACCCCAGCAGCCAATATCAACAAAATTCAAGCAGCCAATACCAACAAAATCCAAGCAGCCAATACCACCAAAATCCCAGCAGCCAAAACCAGCAGCGAAACAATCAAAATCAGCAAGCAAATAGCCAATATAAATACTCGAACTCGAAAGCGCCGATTATCTTCAATCATCCGCGCAAACAGAACGAGCCATGCTACAGTTGCAATAAAGTGGGCCATTGGGCAGCAGAATGTCCGAATCAACGCTGTCGAGGTTGCGGTACACCCGGCGTTTACGTTAGAAATTGCCAGAGATGCAACTCAAATCAGGCAGCGGGAAAGTTCAACCAGAGGAGATAAAGACCCGTATTTCCTCAACCCAGCTCCCTAAAGGGTCGGTGCCATCCCAAGTAGCAAGTAATCAATCGCTTATCCAACATATCCCCAATATTGACCCCAGGCATTATTTTAATCTAGAAATAAACGGCCATAAAATAATTGCACTCTTAGACGATGGAGCAACAAAATCTTTTCTAGGAGGCAATATAGGAGCTCTAGTGCAACACAAATTAAAAGCATCGCAATGCCCTGCAGTTAAGGTAGCAGACGGCACAGTTATTCCTGTCCAGGGCACAGTCAACATCACAATTAAAATTGATGGAGACGAAATAGTTATGCCATTTGAAGTCGCAGACGGATTACACTACGACTGTATACTTGGAATCGATTTCAAACGCAAAATTAATATGAGCATCAACTATGAAGATGACTCCTGATGGACGAAAAAAGGCGTAATACACAAATTTTACCCCGAAGGCAACGATCCCAGTTGTATTCCGGCAGTAGCAAGTATTGGAGGATTAAAGCGAGCCAACCAGGAGCAAATAGATAGAATGCACCGACTATTAGATGAATTAATTCCCCGAACACCCCAAACCCTAGGAGTAACTAATTTAACGAGCCTCAAGTTAGATGTGCAAGGAGCAGAGCCAATAAGACAGCCACGCCGCAAATATTCACCAAAAATGCTTCAAGCAGGCTATGAGGAGATAGGTCGGATGTTAAGAGAAGACATAATTGAGCCTTCGCAAAGCCCATGGTGCAGCTATCCGGTAATCGTACCAAAAGCGAATGGCAAATATCGCTTTTGTATTGATTACAGGTTAGTAAATGAAGTAACAAAGAAAATAGCCTATCCAGTGCGCAACATGGATGATATTCTGGACCAATTGCGAGAAAGCAGATTTATCAGTAAGCTAGATCTATCACAAGCCTACCACCAAGTTCCACTAGCCCCAGAAAGCCGCGAAATCACAGCATTTGCACTCCCAGGGAAAGGACTTTTCCAATTTAAAAGAGTACCATACGGTCTAACGAACGCACCTGCTATGTTCCAGCAATTAATGGACAAATTAATTAAACCGGAATGGGAACCACATGTGTTTGCCTATCTATGATATTATCATCACGACAAAAACATTCGAGGAACACATGAAATGGCTCAGAATAGTCCTAGTAGCCCTAAAGAAAGCCAATCTGCAATTAAACGAGAAAAATCAGAATTTTGTTGTCCAGAAGTACTTATCTTGGATATAAGATAAACGAATTAGGTATGCCATTTGAAGTCGCAGACGGATTACACTACGACTGTATACTTGGAATCGATTTCAAACGCAAAATTAATATGAGCATCAACTATGAAGATGACACCTGGTGGACGAATAAAGGCGTAATACACAAATTTTACCCCGAAGGCAACGATCCCAGTTGTATTCCAGCAGTAGCAAGTATTGGAGGATTAAAGCGAGCCAACCAGGAGCAAATAGATAGAATGCACCGACTATTAGATGAATTAATTCCCCGAACACCCCAAACCCTAGGAGTAACTAATTTAACGAGCCTCAAGTTAGATGTGCAAGGAGCAGAGCCAATAAGACAGCCACGCCGCAAATATTCACCAAAAATGCTTCAAGCAGGCTATGAGGAGATAGGTCGGATGTTAAGAGAAGACATAATTGAGCCTTCGCAAAGCCCATGGTGCAGCTATCCGGTAATCGTACCAAAAGCGAATGGCAAATATCGCTTTTGTATTGATTACAGGTTAGTAAATGAAGTAACAAAGAAAATAGCCTATCCAGTGCGCAACATGGATGATATTCTGGACCAATTGCGAGAAAGCAGATTTATCAGTAAGCTAGATCTATCACAAGCCTACCACCAAGTTCCACTAGCCCCAGAAAGCCGCGAAATCACAGCATTTGCACTCCCAGGGAAAGGACTTTTCCAATTTAAAAGAGTACCATACGGTCTAACGAACGCACCTGCTATGTTCCAGCAATTAATGGACAAATTAATTAAACCGGAATGGGAACCACATGTGTTTGCCTATCTAGATGATATTATCATCACGACAAAAACATTAGAGGAACACATGAAATGGCTCAGAATAGTCCTAGTAGCCCTAAAGAAAGCCAATCTGCAATTAAACCAAGAAAAATCAGAATTTTGTTGTCCAGAAGTAACTTATCTTGAATATAAGATAAACGAATTAGGGTTGCCAACTAACCAAGATAAAATTAAGCCAATCTTAGAGCATCCAGCACCGAAAAATTTGAAACAACTAAGACGTTTCAACGTCTTAGTGGGATGGTACTTTAGATTTATTAAAGATTTAGCCAAGTATAGAACGCCATTAAGTTATCTAAGCAAGAAAGGTGTCAGATGGCAATGGCATCAAGAGCAACAAGATGCATTTGAAAAAATCAAATTAGCCCTAACAGAAGCCCCAGTTTTAGCCCGCCCCGATTTTTCTATTCCTTTTACCCTTCAAACGGACGCAAGCGATTACGCAATAGCAGGCGTATTAACGCAGGAGATCAACGGCGAAGAACATCTTATTTATTATGTAAGCAGGACTTTAAGCAAAGCAGAGCGCAATTATACGGTCACAGAGAAAGAATGCTTAGCAGTTCTCTGGTCCGTAGAAAGGCTGAAAGGATACCTGCTAGGTGAAAAGTTTACGGTAATCACGGACCATCACAGCCTCCTGTGGTTAAACCGACTTAAAGATCCAGCTGGTAGGTTAGCCCGTTGGAATACGATCTTGCAAAATTACAACATAAAATTTGTACATCGCAAAGGAGCAATGCATAATGTCCCAGACGCCTTATCAAGAGCCTTTGAAGAAGCAGAAGCCATAGCAGCAGCATTAACATTAAATACCAATAACCCATGGTATCAAGAGAAAATGCGAGCCGTTGCAAAATTTCCCAATAAATACCCTGACCTCAGAATTTCCAATAACGTGCTATATGCCCATCGTCCAAACCCCCTGGTAGACCCCTTCATACCTGACCTAGACGCATGGAAATTAATCTTGGCAGAAAGTGATCGCGAAAAAGCCCTATATGAAGCCCATTATACGCCTCAGGCAGGTCACTTAGGTATCGAAAAGACCTACGCAAAACTAGCCACGCAGTATTATTGGCCAGGCATGTATTACGATACGTGCAATTATGTAAAAGCATGCCAAGAATGCCAAGCGCACAAAAGCAGCCAACAAGCCCCACCAGGTCTAATGGAAGGACGCAACATAAGCCAACCATGGACAGTGGTAGCAGCAGACATTATGGGACCAAAGCTGCCAACGAAGCAAGGATTTAGATACATAATCGTGTTTGAAGACCTATTCACCCGTTATATAGAGATAAAACCTCTACGACGAGCTGATGCAAAAAGTGTCCTACAAGCCTTCGACGAACTCATTATTAATAAATGGGGTTGTCCAAAATATCTCGTAACAGATAATGGGACAGAATTTGCCAATAAATTGGTTACCGAGCGACTAACGCAATACGGAATAGTACAGACAACCATTCCGCCATATTTTGCACAAGCAAATCCCGTAGAGCGAGTTAACAGGAACATAAAGCCGATGATAAACAGTTATCTAGCAGATGATCACCGAGACTGGGATAGATATCTCGGAGAATTTAATTTCGCTCTAAATACAGTAGTGCACTCGTCAACCAAATATAGCCCAGCATTCCTCAACTTAGGCAGAAATCCCACCCCAGTAGCTCTCCTACGAAAACATATAGAATTCCCAAAGCAAATACCAGCCCCAGATACCGATCAATGGGTAGAACGCCTACATAAACTTCCCAAAATATATGATTTAGTAAAAAGGCATATTGATTTAGCAACAGCCAGACAAGCCAAGTACTATAACAAAGGTAGACGCGATATACAATATCAGTTAGGAGACCTAATTAGGTACCGAAACCGCATCTTATCATCAGCAGATAACTTTATAGCAGCCAAACAAGCCCCCAAATTTATAGGCCCCGCAAAAATTATTCAAGTATTCTCACCCACAGTTTATTAATAGAAGATGTACAAACGAAACGCCAAACTAAAGTGCACATAACAGACTTGAAACGCCACATTGCACCGCGAAATATCCCAAACCTCACCCCAAATATTCCCGTCCCACAACCAGGAAGAGCCCTTCATACCTGACCTAGACGCATGGAAATTAATCTTGGCAGAAAGTGATCGCGAAAAAGCCCTATATGAAGCCCATTATACCTCAGGCAGGTCACTTAGGTATCGAAAGACCTACGCAAAACTAGCCACGCATTATTATTGGCCAGGCATGTATTACGATACGTGCAATTATGTAAAAGCATGCCAAGAATGCCAAGCGCACAAAAGCAGCCAACAAGCCCCACCAGGTCTAATGGAAGGACGCAACATAAGCCAACCATGGACAGTGGTAGCAGCAGACATTATGGGACCAAAGCCGCCAACGAAGCAAGGATTTAGATACATAATCGTGTTTGAAGACCTATTCACCCGTTATATAGAGATAAAACCTCTACGACGAGCTGATGCAAAAAGTGTCCTACAAGCCTTCGACGAACTCATTATTAATAAATGGGGTTGTCCAAAATATCTCGTAACAGATAATGGGACAGAATTTGCCAATAAATTGGTTACCGAGCGACTAACGCAATACGGAATAGTACAGACAACCATTCCGCCATATTTTGCACAAGCAAATCCCGTAGAGCGAGTTAACAGGAACATAAAGCCGATGATAAACAGTTATCTAGCAGATGATCACCGAGACTGGGATAGATATCTCGGAGAATTTAATTTCGCTCTAAATACAGTAGTGCACTCGTCAACCAAATATAGCCCAGCATTCCTCAACTTAGGCAGAAATCCCACCCCAGTAGCTCTCCTACGAAAACATATAGAATTCCCAAAGCAAATACCAGCCCCAGATACCGATCAATGGGTAGAACGCCTACATAAACTTCCCAAAATATATGATTTAGTAAAAAGGCATATTGATTTAGCAACAGCCAGACAAGCCAAGTACTATAACAAAGGTAGACGCGATATACAATATCAGTTAGGAGACCTAATTAGGTACCGAAACCGCATCTTATCATCAGCAGATAACTTTATAGCAGCCAAACAAGCCCCCAAATTTATAGGCCCCGCAAAAATTATTCAAGTATTCTCACCCACAGTTTAGTTAATAGAAGATGTACAAACGAAACGCCAAACTAAAGTGCACATAACAGACTTGAAACGCCACATTGCACCGCGAAATATCCCAACCCTCACCCCAAATATTCCCGTCCCACAACCAGGAAGAGCCCAAACCACCCAGAATAATGATGTCCCCCCAACGAAAAGAGGTCGCCCCCGAAAGCAGCAAGCCATTACACCCACTTTAGGGAATAGTCCGCAAAGAATGCAGCTTAGACCGCGCAAATAATAGATTCTCGCGAATAAAATAAAATGGCGAAATCAAAGGAAAATTTAGTGAGTTTAGGCATTAGTTAGTAAAATAAAACAAATTGTAGATGGATAGAACAGGGCAGGCAGCGTCCGCTCTGAAACGAGCACGAGGCCGTGGACGGTTCGTCCAGCCAAGAGCCGCTGTTCGACCGGGTGAGGAGGAGCTGGAAGCAGTTCTAGCTAGATTAGATCTAGCACGACCACCCAGCCCCACCCCACCACAACAAGAGCCAACCACCCCCAGCAGCCAAAAGAGGACCTGCCCAGGAACGCGCGCATGCGCAAGAGGAAGACGCCACCTCTGCGAAAGGGATGACGTCCCCTCATCCAACTGGGCAGCTCCACTAGAAGCCACGCCGAGCCAAGAGGTCCAAGAAGCCTCCCATGTTCCTACAATCCCAACCATCTACCCTCCCATTTTCGACTTTAATTTCCCTCCCCAACCCATAATAACCCGTCCTGTATTAGATCCCCAGACCAACCTCTACACATATATCCACATCCCTGTCAACATCCCTCCCCAAAATCCCCTTATTTCCAACATTTCCTCATTAAGAGCCTCCAATTCCCAAATAGCCTCCGCATACTTCCCATTGCCCCATCAAGCCCATCCCGAACCCAAGCCTCTAATGTCCCTGAATGTTCCCAAACCCTCCCAGAAGCCACAACCCCTAATGTCCCTCCAACTTCCCCAAGCAGAGCCGACCCCATCCCTCCCAAACATTCCCTACCCACTCAGCAGCCCAACAACGAGCCAAGCAGCCGAGCCAACCAACGAGCCACCCCCACAGCAGAAATACATCCCTCGCCCGCCGCCCGCAGAATGCCGTCCATATTGTTGGAACTGCGGCCGGGAGGGACACAGTTGGCGGAATTGTCGTTCAGACAGAACGACATTCTGCAAGAACTGCGGAACGACGGGGGTAGTAACCCGCGATTGCCCGCGATGCGGGGAAAATTACAAAGCCCTAAGGGCAGAATATTTTAGGAGCCGCAGGCCCTTGTAAAATTTCTTTTATATAGTTTTTTTATTAATATAATAAATAATAGTTTAAAGGCATAAGTTTTTTTCTTTTACCTATAAATGCAAATTATGTAGCAAATAGTTTTTCAGTTTTTTATTAGTTAAATTACACTAGCCAAATATCAAGCAGCAGGAGGAAACGCACAAGCAAGAATTGCATTTAATTCAAAGCACAGGTTTGCACTTATCTTACTAATATTATTATTTTTTTTTATATATATTTAAATATATTATGTACATAAAGGTATGAGTATGGATGCAACATGTAAGTAAGCAAGAGTGAGAGATTCGCGACCGCGAAAAATAGCTCTCAAAGCGCATTATATAATGATAAAGGGTATGCCAGTCGTTGTTCAAATATCTAGTATAATTAGTAAATTAGCAAATTATTTATCACACATTCAGCGCGCACTATACACAGTATGTCCAGCCAAGCAGCAGTCAATCAAGATGAAAACAAATACACCGCTATAATAGCACGAGCTATTTAAGACCTAGTTTTAATTTCCAAATTCTAAGATTGCGTACTCACCCCACCAATAGGCTAAGGCGTGCAATATTCTATGATATTATTAAGTATTTTATTTTGTATTAATTCAGTTACGACTCCGCGTAACTTCAGTTTGGTGGGAGGGAGTGTGACAAGGCAAGTGTGCCTGTCATGGTGCATAGCGAGCACACACACATTCCTACCTACCTATTACCCAATACCTACCTAAACCGTATACTAAAGAAGCCTAGCATCGAGCACACATATCCCTAGCTACCTATATAAGAAGATAACCCCACTAAAGCCGAACAAGCTACACCCTGGAACAGAAGCGGAGCCAGCACACACAAGAGTCGAGGAAACCAGTAGCCACCAAGAAGCTACATGCAGGGCGAGCAGCACTCGAAGAGCCTGGAGACATCAGCTGAGTGCGAAGGCAGCATAAGAGCATGGATAGGGCATCGAGGTCCAAAATACCAAGAAGACGGCTGTTGCAGCAATTATAACAGCATATCCGTAATAGCCTCAAGCCAGAAGGAGCCATCCAACAGCAACGGACTCGTACAGGGAGATCAACCTGTAAGGCATAATCATGAGTATGTTTTCAAGACTAAGGAGCAGGTAGGAGTACACAAGACTGTGTACAGGAGTAGAGGTGTATAGGAGCCAGGGTTAGAGGTTATGTGAGCATAAACATTGCTCACATATACTAACTAAATAACAAGGCACCTGTTAAGTTACTCCTTACCGTATTATAGCAGCCGCGCAGTAGACCCGAGGAACAGCCTCCGGAGCCGACGTCGTGAAGAGACGTCTCAGCAGCAAAGAAGCCACGAAGTAGAGAGAGACGGAGATAGCGACACGTACATGCATCCGCCGAGCAGCCACGACTCGTCAATCACGGCAGTAAGGTTCGTCGTCCATCTGGAAATAAACTCACGGATCTATTAGCCGATAATTAATAAGGAACGAGATTAAAATTACCAAATAGCAGCCTCGTCGTCGCCAGCTCGTCGTCGCCAGTCGTCGTCGTCGTCGTCGTCTCACTCGAACCATAGCAGAACGCCAACAACAACATCAAGCCGCTCTCGCTGTAAGGCCGCGCTCGCACTGCGCGGAGACGGTCGCGACGCATGCGCGCGGCGCTCTCGCAGTACGAAGGCACAGAGAGCTCGGGAACTCGGCCGTGACGAGACGCAGCGAGGTTACTTTTGAGCGATTTCGACCGTTTTCCGTACGTGAGATAGAGTCCGGAGAGTGTGCACCGGGTGCAATTGAAAGCGAGAAATTACGATATAAGGTTGGTGCAAAGTGCTATCCATACCCGTGTTCCTCTCCTCGTAAGGTGTGTGTGCCGCTAATTCCCTTTTCGCGTATTCGCACACGTGGCCGGCGTCGCCATTTTCGTCGATAGAACGGATATTCGATCGGGCAATAGTTATATCGCCGTGCGAGAAATTATACCGAGCCAAACTACGAGCCCTATTAACTTTATACTAATTAAGCGTAATTATTAATAATAGCGGCCGTTAATATTTAATCGCGAGCACGACTGGCAACCGTGTATTTAATTACTATCGTGTAATAAATTCTCTGTTAATTTATCATTGATATTAATTTCATCACCCGCACCCTGATCCCCAGTGCGGTGTGACATGATATAAATTAATTATTTAATTTGAATAAATATATACGTTATATTTTATTACATTATTATTATTATTATTGTATATACATTATTTATTATTATTATTATTATTATTATATATTACTTGTTGTGCCTTGTAATATTTCGGTGATCAATGACACACTTCTTTCATAAATAAGAAAAATAAAACTAATTGAAATGTAGAATTACAGCAACATGTGCGTGACAAATATTAAAATAGTACTTCCTTTATTATAATTTGAGAAGGGAAATATTAATTTCCGAATTATTATTTCACAGTTGAATGAAAAATTGCGTAAAATAAATATTTGATTTCAATGTATTTAAACTAAAGTATAACGTTTAGTTCCTTATGTATTTAAAACTATAAAAGTGTTTTAAATATATCGTCAATGTAATTAAAAATTAAGATTAAAAAGATGTGATAAACAAATGTGAATAATATAGGTTTAATGTAGTTTAAATTTTGTTTTTCTTATTCTTTTAGTGGAGTTGGGGAAGGGGATGCGTACAATTAAAGTCACTTACACGCACAAGCACTTTGTTTTAATTAATATATAGTACATTACGATACGAGTGCGCAAAGTAGGTTGTTCCCGCACGAGCGAAGCGAGTGCGAGATAACCTACGAGCGCACGAGTATCGTATACTATTTTTCCTACTGAGTGCGCAAAGTTCGACACATTTGAGCAGAACCGCGTGGGCGGAGGGAAAGTTGGGGGGGACGGGGGGGTTCGGGGGGGCGGAGCCCCCCCGCTTAAAAAAAATGAAAAACCGTTAATTTAACATTTAAATTTAAATTTTGTTGATATTTCGTTTAAATACTCGTATTTCTTGTACTACGCCACTTTTTGAACTCATTGTAAACTTTTGTATATTTTTGTTTAGAAATATTTGGCAACGTATTCAAAGCTATTTATTTTGCTGCTTCAAGCTACTCCGGTGGCACATCATCGAACACATCGTCACTATCACTGTCGACCCCACTTACTGATGTCATCCTTATTCAGAACATATAAATACGTATATATAGAGCCGCAAGTGAGACGTCAAAATTAAGATTGAAACTTTTAACATAAATATAAGATGTTGCTAAGTAACAAGACGTAAACAAATCAGCGTTCGAGTTACGTGCCCATATTCATACATATTGTATTGCGCCCAACTTCTTATACTTTCCTACGTGTTCAACCACTTTTCCGCACGCTTAACTACTTTCCCGCACGCTCAACTACTTTCCCGCACGCTCAATTGTAGAAATTATAGCGTGTGGGAAAGTGGAACTTTGCGCACGCAAATGAGTGCGCAAACTCGAACTTTGCGCACGATAGTAGGAAAAATTTATTAAGTATTCTTAATTACAATGATATTAAACACCGAACAACACGAACATCTAAAATCGGCTAACGCGTCCGGTCGACTTGAACGATTTTGAAAGAATGCCGAACAAGACAGAAGAGCGACACAAACGCCTACCACGGTCTGCTGGAGAGTTCGCCATCTATATGCTACTATACATGTGCTAAGTGTGAATTCTTAACATTAAATTTAACTACCGAAATATTTATTTTGTATTTTCTGTTTGAAACTATGAATAGCGTGAATTCAAATAAAAGTATTTGTTAATAATATTACTGACTTAGTATTGTTTCCCTTATATTTAATTTCTTTTATAAACAGTTATATAATAATTTATATGACTTATTTGTGAGTCTACAACGTAAGTCAATATAGACGAATTTGATTAAAAATCAAACATTCCTCTTGATGTTAAAATAAAAAAGTATGATCATCTAACGATAAGTATTATTGGATCAGCAAAAACAAACTACAATTATGAAATTATAACAAATGTCTATTAAAACGACGTATGTTAATTAATTTAGTTATTTTTTGCTCAAAGCAAACCTCAAACAATCATTACTACAAAATTTGAATGCATTTAATATTAATTATAAAATCATATAGTACATTTTAGTACATCTCTGTACATTTCCGTACATTTCCGAATATTCTCGGATATTTTTGTACACTTCTGTACATTTCTGTACAAAAGTCTAATAAGTACCAATAATGTACCAAAAAGGTACAGAAATGTACAAAAATGTACAAAAATATGCAAAATTGTACGATAATGTACAAATTATACTTTCACCAGGGGTTCCTCTTTTTTTCATGAAAGATACCTTTTGTATCAAAGGTTTTTATAATTACTTGAACACTACCTGCATTTTCTGAAACATTCTCGCGCACACCCTCTATAGGCGCATTACACTCTTTACAAATACCGAAAAAAGAAAAATAAGGCAAATTAATTTTCTTATAAAATTTATGATTCTTCATGCTAAATGGGCAAGGCAACTGTTGCTCTTTCCATATTTTGTTTATTATCACATCTGTCCATCCTCGTTGAAGTGTTTCTGTTACTCTGTCTTTATGCTTCACAACAATAGGTTTTATTTTAATCCATTCACTTTCTGTAATAGATATATTAAAATTTAACACGTTTTCTGGATTGTATTTCCTTTTATGAAATTTAGACATTGTTATATTTCGCTTTTTACATAATAACACTGTTGTGAAAAGTACGAAACGAAAACAAATGACTAACGTTTTAAAATTCTCTGAAAATACAGTACTATTGATAAAACAGTTTAAAAGTTACCTAACCTAAAAGTAAGCAAAACGCGCGAAATTCAAAAATAATTTTAATTATTGTATTAAGTTAAAAAAATTATAAAAATTCATTCAAGAAATTTATTTAGTCAAATTTAAATATCAATAATTATACATTTATGATTCAAATTTAATTCTTACCACAGTGCACATATATAGTCTTTGATGGCCGTCTATGGTGCGCAACTGTCATATATCTATCATTTATTCGATACACGAGGCGATATGTATCTTTTTATCTAATGGCTGATTTATAAGTGCTGCAATCTTCAGCAACAGAATGTGAGAAGAATTCTTGATTGGTACCCTAAAAATGAATTTTATTAACTTAGTTATTTTCTAGATTTAGATTCTAGAATTAATAAAATCTTGAGACAGTACATACAATGTAATCCATAAATGTTTTCGATCCACATCATGCATGTCTTGATCACCGCAAACAATGGATCAGCAACAGCTTTGAAAAGGCAAGTCCCATCTTCACCCATCTTTTTCCTTCAAATTTTATTCTTCGAAACCATTTTCCTTAATTGTTCGTATCTAACAAGAAAATACATTCAAGTTAATGCAATAAAATTTATAATAATAAAAAAAAACTTATATAGTATAAAAAAAGAACTTAAAAGGAACGGACATAGATAAAAATATAATTGTGCACCTTCGGTTCCATAACATAACTAAACAACTAATTATTATGTTGAGATTCTCGATCCCTCGCTGGTCCAGCCGTCACCTATATATAGTCCAAGCTTCCTGCAGTGCTCTTTTGATCTTGCTTGGCATCATAAAAATGAAATTTAAAAACTTAATTATTTATGTACATACAAACACACACACGTATATTATCTTCCAAGAAAATGATTAAATGATGATTAAAAACATATACCGTACATAGAATGTTACATCTACGCAAATTTCTTATGTTATACAATTTAAAATATTAGTTATATATTTTCTAAATGTATGTATAATTATGACAAATATATTAATAAATATATCTATTGTTAAATATATAATTAGTAATTTTAATTATTTTATTAGAATATTATAATTATGAAAGTGTATTATTTTTCTATTATCAATACAAATTCACCATGTATTACTGTACATTTATTGTTCTGCTTTAGAACTAGTTGTATAACAAAGTTACGAGTCTTTCACCTCTTAAATTCACTTTGTGATTTTAAATATGAACAATAATCCTAATAGTAATAACCTCTGTCTGTGAGGTCATTTGAATGCAATGGGACTCTGTACAGAAAGAATTAGTAATTAGTTTATACCTTTAATTAGAATTTAGAAAAATAAAATTGTAACTTATTTTTTCTTCGATATCATGTTGTATATTAATAATATCTACCTTTTTAATGATAGCACATCGTAGAAAGTACTCCTAGCTTTCTAATGTTCAGTGTAGTGGATGTAACTTACTCTATAAATCCCATACTATCCAGCACAAACCAACTGACTCTCTTTAAAATAACAAAAGCTACCTAAAAAAAGTTAAAAATGAATTTGATTTCAAATTTTAAAAATTAATTTGAGAAAATTCTAAAAAATAATTTGTTGAGAAAGGAAAGATACTATATTCAACAAGCATAAAATATAACCTGAACTTCTGCGACAAATAATCTTCGCTAAACTCACCTTACATTATGAGGAAGCTGCAGCTTTCTTTGGTACATTTTGGAAATATTATGCCCAAACCAGGCAAGTCAGGACGATGCTGATGTATGCATTCATCTTTAAAAGATTTTCCAGCAGCTGTAAAAAGATAAATCAATTAATATAACAATTTAAATGCACTATAACCAAAAAAGAATAGATAAAGGAAGAAGAGGTGATTGGCAACATTTAAACAGTATTTTCAAGTATAAAATAATAATTAATTAACTCAAATTAAAACAGTCCAAGAACTCATGAATATTGTATATTATATAAACTAATGTATAATATACTTTTTAAAAACAGCTGCTCAATAACATGCAGTACTCAGCAAATATATTATAATATATTACACTGCCACTTAATAAATCTGATATAATGTAGAGCGATTGTAAAACTAGTAATGTTAACCATAACCTACAAGATAAATAGTACTGCATGCAATAAAATTATAACATATAATAACATATGTAAATACAGATATACCGCGTTACAATGTGACAGACTATGATAATGCAACATGTGTTGACTACTTACTAACCTATAAAAGGTATATTCAATAGTAAGCAAAAATTATTGTATACTTTGATTATGTAATACGCTAGATATTTTTTAAGAGTAGACTTTATAAATACAGTTTGTATATACCATTTGTACATAACACATATAATTATGCTGCAAGAGCAATGTTACAGTAAATTTTTACTCTAGACTAATTACTTACTGAATTCTTAACGCTACACTTCTTATATTATTCCACCTTTTATTTGTATAACATGTTCTTTTATACTTACTCCATCCCGGTCGAAAAAAAAACTGAAAATTTAACTAAAAAATTTACTTAAAAATTTAGTTAAAAAGGTAGCTATTATCAGTTAAATTTTCAATTACAAGGATTCAAATTTTTCAGAACAATATTTAATTTAAAATTTGATTATTATTAGCTATATTTTTAACTGAATATTTAAATAAATGTTTTGTTGCCCTTAAAACAAAAATGCAGTTGAAAATTCAGTTAATTAAATATTTAATTGAAAATGTAACTATTATTAAGTAAATTTTTAATTATATAATTTGGTTATTATTAGCTATATTTTTAACTGAATATTTAACTAACTATTTAGTTGCACTGGAAACAAAAATATAGTTAAAAATTTAATTAATACACCGTTTACAAAATTTAATTATTATCACCGGAATATTTAATTAGGTATTAAATTGAAGATGCCAACGTTGTGACAACGTTGTGGCGACGTTATTTTAGCAACATTCCAACGTTATGAAAGTTGCCACGTGGGAAATGTTCGTTGCTCTTCAACGTTACTTAGACGTTGTTTCAACGTTGGTTTTGTGACGAGTTACGCCTTTGTCAGGCTACATTTCGAGTTTTATCGTAATATTGCGTGGCGACGTCTTAGCGTTGATATCTGTACCCTACTAAAAATTATCACCTGATCATCACGTGGATAACTGCGTGATTATCGCACGTGGATATCCACGTGATAATTACGTGAGATTTTCGACCATTTTTCTACGTGATTATCACGTAGATATCCACGTAATAATCACGTGATATATGAAAATTTTTGTTTTTTAAAAAATGTAATCTTAGACACGGAGTTGATGGGATACAATTTCACAGAAACCGAACAGGCAATTTAGTTTTGACCAAAAAAATCCTTTATATGCCACGTTTTTAATATACGAGGCAAAGTAATAAGGCATAGTATATGATCAAAGTCGCTTTTACCTTCCTACTTTGCCTCCATATAAGCCCTACGCGCACGCTAATCTATAGCGGGTAACTGGCAGCCACCTATCGGTCGTAACTGGTAATACCGTGAGCAAGTGCAGTAGTCATATTTCAAAACTGTTTCGACCGATAGGTGGCTGCCAGATACCCGCTATAGATTAGCGTGCGCGTAGGGCTTATATGGAGGCAAACTAGGAAGGTAAAAGAGACTTTGATCATATTCTGTCATATCATTGCCTTTAGTTTGCCTCGTATATTAATAACGTGGCGAATAAAGGATTTTTTTTGTCAAAACCGAATGGCCAGTTTAGTTTCTGTGAATTTGAATTCCATCAACTCCGTGTCTAAGATTACATACAGGGTGTCCCAAAAGTATGGACACACCTGAATATCTCGGAAAATAAGGGTGCTAGGAAAAAAACTTTCAATATAAAAGCTTTAGGAAATCAAACGATGCATCTGATGGTGACCTTCAATTTGACCTTAAGCTTGACCTTCAAGGTTATTTGAAGGTCAAAGAGATTTTTTTAAATGGGAACCCCTATTTTTGACACCGGATTCAGAAAGAACGAAAAATTTTACGTCCAAAGCGATGGTTTTCAATTTGTTAGAATGACCTTCAAAAGGTAAAATGAAGGTTAAATATTGAAAAATCGTAAACAAGCTATTTTCTTTGAACTTTTTCGGATTTGTGGGCGAATAAATGTCAGAGTAGATTTTGGGATTAACAACCTTGAGTATCTCGACCTTGGAGTTAATTTTCAAGGTCATTCAAAGGTCAAAGTAAATTTTTTATGGACAGCCTTATTTCTGACACCGAATTCAAAGAGAGCGGAAAACGTAATACCAGAAATGATATTTTACAGTTTTTCGTTGTGAACATGAGAAAGTTAATTGAAGGTTAAATTTCATAAACACTTAGAAACTATTGTCGTAAATTTACTAACCTTACTTTTAGCGCTACCCAGAAACAACGACGTGGACGTACTAAGTTCTGTTTCCTTTGGGGTGCTTGATTAACGTGAGTCCCCTTGCCTCTCACGATGGGGAGCTTGCTTAACGTGAGTCCCCTTGCCTCTCACGATTGACGTGATGTCTAGCCGGTGAAGGCAAGACAGGCTGATGTCCGGCCGGTGAAGGCAAGACAGGCTGGTGTCCGGCCGTTAAAGGCAAGACAGGCTGGTGTCTGGCCTGTGAAGGCAAGATGAAAATTCTTTCAGAAATCGTCAGTTACCATTTAAAGTTCTTGCTCGAAATGCCCTCCATTTTTTAGTTGACAATGCCCCATGCGATCATAAAATGATGAAACTGCTCTTTGAATCATTTCATTTGGGATTGCCTGTATCGTGGCAATAATACGTTGTCGTAATTCCTCCAAGTTTGCAGGCTTAGTAGCATACACTTTGTTTTTGACGTATTATTATTATTATTATTATTATTATTAAGTTACTCAGTTGGCACCCTCCTATTTGACTAGGTTATGCCAGGCACTTGGGTATTCCCTTTGCGCCCTGTTTTCCATTTCCCATCTTTAGCCCCCCGAAGTGTATAGCAATGTTGCCACACCTGAGTGAGCCTTCTTATGGGTCCTTGGTTTTTTTTTTTTTTTTTTTTTTTTTTTTTTTTTTTTTTTTTTTTTTTTTTTTCAATCGGGCACCGCCCAGAGACCCTGCCAAACAGCAAGTATTCTCTGGACATCCCAACTGGATATATCTCCTGAATCAATTAGAAATTCACCTGTGAGGCGCCATCTTCTTGTCATGATTCTGGGGCATTCACATAAGATGTGTAGAGGTGTTTCGTTTGCCTCCTTGCACATTCGGCATAATGGATCTGTTTCCAGTCCCATTTTATACCTATGGTATCGCAAATCTCCATGTCCAGTAAGTATGTCCATTAGCTTGCGAGCTGTCTTTCTGCTAAGTTTCCTAAGCCCTTCTTCCCAGTGTCCGCTTATTGCGTTTCCGAGTGCGGCTTTAGCTTGTCTGCATCCTGCAGTTTTTACCCAAGCACTTTGGTGTTCCTTCACCAGCCATTCCTTTAGTAATTCTATAAGGTGGCTATGTGGCATCTTCACCATCATGCTTGGTTCCGCATGTTTTCCATTTGTACCTATCTTTGCTAGGTCATCGGCTATCTCGTTACCACGTATACCTACATGACTTGGTATCCATGTTAGCGTTAGCCGCTTATTCAACTCTGCCAGTCTATTTAGTGTCTTATGACATTCCCAAATTAGTCTGGACTTAGTGGTGTGACCATTCAGACTCTGTAACACAGTTCTGCTGTCCGAGTAAATGTATATCTCTTCGTCTTTGCAATTCTCCTGTGCCGCTTTAGCACATTGCAGGATTGCAAATGTTTCCGCTTGGGAAATGGTATTGTATTCCTTTAAGGAATATATCCTACCCTTCCCATTTTTTCTGCAGTATACCCCTGCTCCGACTCCCCGGATATTCTTGGACCCATCAGTATACCAGAGTTCTTTGCCCTCCGGCACCCTAACACGTCCTTGACTCCAGTCATCTTTGCTAGGCAGACTGACTCTGTATCTCTTATCGAATAGGAACTCAGTGCTGCATCTATCAGTTCCCTCGTATAAGTTCTCTCTTAGATTTCGCGGGAGCGTACTTAGGAGTCCCCTGTCCGCCCGTCGATCTAAGAGATTTCTAACTCTTAAGTATCCTTTTATGGCTTCTGACTTAAGAGTGAGCTGAAAGGGCTCAATATTCGTTATGACCCCCATAGCTTGTACTGGCGTGGTTCTTAGAGAATTGGTGATGCAGCGCAGGACCAATCCTCGTACCCTTTCCAGCATTTGGTTCGCAGTTTTCAAACCTGCTCGCTTCCACCAAATCACTGCCGAATACGTGAGTTTTGGTTTCAGAATTGCTGTGTAAATCCACATCATGGTTTCTGGTTTAAGACCCCAGTTCAAGTGCAGAGCTCTACGTGTTTGCCATAGTACTCTTATAACTTTATTACACTGGTTCTCAAGGTGCTCTTTCCAGTTTAACTTACTGTCAAGAATGACACCTAGATATTTAGCTTTTTCTTTTATTTCTAGCCGTTTTCCTCCATATTCGAGGTGTTTTATGCTTGTTTTCCACTTATATTTACGTGTAAACACCATAACTTCCATTTTTTCCGGGTTAACCGATAGTCCACCTCCTTGGCACCACTTATATACCTTATTCAAGGCATTTTGCATGATGTCAAATAGTGTTTCTAAAAATGGTCCTCTAACTATTATTGCTAGATCATCTGCATATCCTACAACCTCACATCCCGTGTTGGTTAGTAGGCATAATAGTGTGTTCATTACAAGATTCCAGAGGGATGGGGAAATAACCCCCCCCTGTGGGCATCCCGTGTTCACCCAGCCAGTTACCTTGGTGTTACCCTTGGTCATTACCAGCTTTCTGTTTGATAACATGAGTTCGACCCAGTCAGTAACTGGCTGAGCTATTCCATGTCTCCTCATTGCCTCCTTGATTACTCTTTTGGAGGTATGGTTGAAAGCTCCTTCTATGTCTAAAAAGACCACTAGAGCGAAGCCTCCGTTTTCAATTTGTTCTTCAATCAGGTTCACTATTTTGCACAGAGCAGTCTCAGTAGAGTGTCCTGCTCTGTACGCATACTGATCCCTATGAAGTGGTCGTTCTTTTAAAGGTTTATCTTTAATATGTCTGTCTATGAGCCTTTCCATTGTCTTCAGCATAAACGATGTAAGACTTATAGGTCGGAAGTCTTTAGGAGAAGTATAGCTCCCCTTACCTGCTTTCGGAATGAACGTCACTCTCGTTCCCTTCCAACTTTCTGGAATATGGCATAATTCCAGACTTGCCCTAATAAGTCTGGTCATTGGACGGATAATGCACTCCCCTGCCCTTTGTAATAGTGCGGGGTAAATACCATCCAGTCCTGGTGACTTATATGGCCCAAAAGATCCGATGGCCCACCTGACTTTGTCCTCTGAGGCAATTTCGGTCCCCAGCACACTGCATGATCCGGTTTGGCTCACCGCATGCTGGTTTCCCGTTCCGTAGTCGTTTGACTCATGAACTTCCATCGCCCCTTCCCCTTCTTTCGAGAAATCCGGGTAGAAGGATTCGATCAGGCGGTACAACGTTTCTTCGTCCGTCATGGTGTATTTCCCATTTGGCAGTTTAAGTGCTCCCAATATAGCTTCCGGATTTTTTGACAAGATCTTGTCCAACCGGGCTGCCTGTGAGCCTTTTTCTATGTCGCTGCAAAAGTTGGCCCATGATTCTGCTTGTGCCTTCCTAATTGCTGCTCGATAGCTGTCTCTTTTACTTGCGTAATGATTCCACTCGTCTGCTGTACCTTTTTTTTGGGCCAGCTTATAGGTTCTCCTTACTTGTTTCTTGAGACACTCTAGGTTCTCGTTCCACCAGTAGGTTTTATCTCGCTTACCCACCAATGTGGGTCTACAGTTGTTCTCAAAAGCTGAGATAATTCCTTTATTTAGTTTATCAGCAGCTTCTTCAAGCTCCTTCCAGTTTCTTATATGTTCTGGAAAATTTGCTAGTGAGCTGCTTATTTCGTCCTTGTAGGTTATCCAATTTGTCTTCTTCGGTTTCCTGGTCCATGTTCTAGGATTTGTACCAGGTCCCACTAACTCGAAAACAATTTTGGCATGATCAGATAGTGTCGGTTCATCAGATACCCTCCACCTCTTGATCCTATTTGTAATTTCTCCAGTACATAACGTGATGTCCAATACTTCTGCTCTAAGTTTATTACACAATGTTGGCGTTGTACCAGTGTTTAGAATATCTAGTTTGGTTGTGGCTAGATATTCTACCAGTTCCTCTCCTCTCCTATTGATGTCTGTGCTCCCCCACAGTATGTGATGTGAGTTAGCGTCACAGCCTATTAGGAGCGGTAAGTTTTTACTCTCACAGAAGGTAATTAACCTTTTAACTTCCGTGGGTGGATTTACCTCTCCATCATATGGAAAGTACGCTGAGGCAATGACTATGTTTCCAATGCCTTCCGATTCCGTCCTCACCGCTGTCAGGTCTCTTGTACAGAAATCCATCAGCGGGGTTACATTTACTCCCTTAGTGATGATACACGTTCTGGGCGTCTCAGCTTGCATGTCCCTGTAACAAACAAGCCCCTTTCCCCTTAAACCCTTGATTGTTCCTCTCACCGTCCATGGTTCTTGGACCAGTGACAGGCCTGTGTGCATCTCTGCCAAACCCTTACGCAATAGTGCAGAAGAGTCTTTGCAGTGATGCAAGTTAATTTGTGAGATTTGCAGCGCCTTGAAGGTCATTATTTCGATCTTCCCGGCACTGCTGCCTCTTTATCAGACTCCGCTACCGCCGGCGCGTGTACTTTGAAAGTGACACGCTCCAGTGAGTAGAAGGGTCTGCAATCTAGAGCCTGAAGGGCTCTAGCTTGGGACTCCGGCATCTGCACCAGAAGAAAGTTGTCCTTCGCTGCAGCACCGTCGGTAGCCCCCTTGTCGCATTTTACGACCCGCCATGTTGCGGTATTTAGCGTCGGATTGTACCGCATCAGCCTCTGAAGAACCAGCTCCGTGGGTTTCGGTGCTCCCGGTATCCACGCGCTGGCCTTCACCAGCCTCTGCAGCACCTCCGTTCCGCTGACTGTCAGAGCAGGACCCCGCCAAGATTTTAGTCCGGGCACGATCCCACTCAGCCAATCCGCGGACCGTTGATCCTCTGCTATAATCACAAACACTCCCCCCCTGCAGAAGGACGCAACAAACTTTGGCAGCTGCTCAGGAGGAAGGACATCTGTCTCCTCCTCCAGAGCATTCCTGAAGTCTTCAAACTGTCCTGTAGTAAGAAGCACCTCAGGATATTCTGCTGATGTCACGACCCTCGACAGAGGGTTCGTTCTCTGTGCTGTTGTAAGTCCCACACTACATTTCGGCTTTTTTGACAAGATCTTGTCCAACCGGGCTGCCTGTGAGCCTTTTTCTATGTCGCTGCAAAAGTTGGCCCATGATTCTGCTTGTGCCTTCCTAATTGCTGCTCGATAGCTGTCTCTTTTACTTGCGTAATGATTCCACTCGTCTGCTGTACCTTTTTTTTGGGCCAGCTTATAGGTTCTCCTTACTTGTTTCTTGAGACACTCTAGGTTCTCGTTCCACCAGTAGGTTTTATCTCGCTTACCCACCAATGTGGGTCTACAGTTGTTCTCAAAAGCTGAGATAATTCCTTTATTTAGTTTATCAGCAGCTTCTTCAAGCTCCTTCCAGTTTCTTATATGTTCTGGAAAATTTGCTAGTGAGCTGCTTATTTCTTCCTTGTAGGTTATCCAATTTGTCTTCTTCGGTTTCCTGGTCCATGTTCTAGGATTTGTACCAGGTCCCACTAACTCGAAAACAATTTTGGCATGATCAGATAGTGTCGGTTCATCAGATACCCTCCACCTCTTGATCCTATTTGTAATTTCTCCAGTACATAACGTGATGTCCAATACTTCTGCTCTAAGTTTATTACACAATGTTGGCGTTGTACCAGTGTTTAGAATATCTAGTTTGGTTGTGGCTAGATATTCTACCAGTTCCTCTCCTCTCCTATTGATGTCTGTGCTCCCCCACAGTATGTGATGTGAGTTAGCGTCACAGCCTATTAGGAGCGGTAAGTTTTTACTCTCACAGAAGGTAATTAACCTTTTAACTTCCGTGGGTGGATTTACCTCTCCATCATATGGAAAGTACGCTGAGGCAATGACTATGTTTCCAATGCCTTCCGATTCCGTCCTCACCGCTGTCAGGTCTCTTGTACAGAAATCCATCAGCGGGGTTACATTTACTCCCTTAGTGATGATACACGTTCTGGGCGTCTCAGCTTGCATGTCCCTGTAACAAACAAGCCCCTTTCCCCTTAAACCCTTGATTGTTCCTCTCACCGTCCATGGTTCTTGGACCAGTGACAGGCCTGTGTGCATCTCTGCCAAACCCTTACGCAATAGTGCAGAAGAGTCTTTGCAGTGATGCAAGTTAATTTGTGAGATTTGCAGCGCCTTGAAGGTCATTATTTCGATCTTCCCGGCACTGCTGCCTCTTTATCAGACTCCGCTACCGCCGGCGCGTGTACTTTGAAAGTGACACGCTCCAGTGAGTAGAAGGGTCTGCAATCTAGAGCCTGAAGGGCTCTAGCTTGGGACTCCGGCATCTGCACCAGAAGAAAGTTGTCCTTCGCTGCAGCACCGTCGGTAGCCCCCTTGTCGCATTTTACGACCCGCCATGTTGCGGTATTTAGCGTCGGATTGTACCGCATCAGCCTCTGAAGAACCAGCTCCGTGGGTTTCGGTGCTCCCGGTATCCACGCGCTGGCCTTCACCAGCCTCTGCAGCACCTCCGTTCCGCTGACTGTCAGAGCAGGACCCCGCCAAGATTTTAGTCCGGGCACGATCCCACTCAGCCAATCCGCGGACCGTTGATCCTCTGCTATAATCACAAACACTCCCCCCCTGCAGAAGGACGCAACAAACTTTGGCAGCTGCTCAGGAGGAAGGACATCTGTCTCCTCCTCCAGAGCATTCCTGAAGTCTTCAAACTGTCCTGTAGTAAGAAGCACCTCAGGATATTCTGCTGATGTCACGACCCTCGACAGAGGGTTCGTTCTCTGTGCTGTTGTAAGTCCCACACTACATTTCGGCTTTTCAGCACTCTGAGTGTTACTTACTTGTGCCGGCTTGTTTTTATGCCGTTTTTGTGTCCGCGGGTCCTCTGGCGGCGTGTCCTTCCCTCTTTTCCCCATAAGAGGCGTTGAGGGAGGTCTCTCCGCGCTTTGAGCCCGCATTTCTTGCTTTCTGAGCTTTCGCCTGCGGTTTTTCTCCGCATAGCGTCCACTCGTCCAGCTTCTTCCTTCATTGGTATCCATTGGCATTCCAGCTCCCGGTTTGGGATTGGACACCGTCAATGGCCCATCAGGATTTTTAAATTCAGTGGGTTGGTAAGCAGACATCCCACTGGGCGCCGCCTGCTCACCTACCTTTACTCCAACTACCGGTGACACCGAAGTTACCACCGGCAAATTGGTTGTGTTGAGAGTTGGGATCTCTCCAGGGTTTGTTGACACTTTTGGGCTAGCATCCGAATAGCCCGTTGCTTTTACAGGGAAGGACATATCATGGATTTTTAAGGGGGGTTTTTGATTTGTGTTAAGTGTTTATGTCTGTGGCTCCCTACGAGTGTCCCCCCTCGTCATCCGAACAGCCCTCGCAAAACAGGCAGCGACCCACTTCGGTCCTACTATAGGAAAGCCCCCCACCCGAAGCAGTAGGGTCCCATCCGGTCACTATCCGGCACTACTACCCCTGGCGCGATTATACACTGACTGATAGGGCAGCCAGGCTTTGCTAGTTAGGCCAGCCCGGGCCCCTGTACTATTCAGCGGCCTAGGAGTGTCTCAACCTAGTTTATCCTAGGGTGCCTCCATGGGTACCCCACCCGTCCGCTTGAGCAGTCTTACTACGAGGAAAGAACACCCCCCGAGAGCCCCAGTGTGAGAAGGTGTTTGTGTGTGTGTGAGTGTCTGTTTGTGTCATGTGAATGTGTATAGGTATAGGTGTAATGATCACTGATAAAGTCCCAGCGTGTCCATCCATAACCCGCGCGGAGCATACCCGTTTATAGGGATCTCCTCTTTCACCAGCGAGCCCGTTTATAGAGCTGCCTCTTACAAGCGCTTGGAAAGAGCCGTTTATAGGCCTCCCATTCATACCTCTGAGACCCTACCAGTAATACATGAGTGTAAATGATGTGTTGTGTGTCATTCCGTGTCCTGGATAGGAGCCCTTACGTGGGAATCCCTTCCGGGCCAGAAAGGCCACGGTTTTTTAGAGAGATGTTACTCCTCTATCCCTCCCCAATTACACTGTTTCCAGTGACTTCCGGGCTTGGGACCGGCTTGCTGAGGTTCACCCGTGGCTACTAGATTTCACCACAAATGAACCTCATCAGGGCTGGGTTTGTTTTTGACGTAGCCCCATAAAAAATAATCTAGTGGCGACATGTCAGGGGAACGAGGTGGCCACTCAATAGTTCCTCTACGCCCAATTACTCGTCCTGGAAATGTTTCATCTAAATAATTACGCACGTTTATTGTTATGTTACGTTATATACGTTTATTATTATAAAATCCATATTAAAATGGTAAGATTCGGAGTAAAACAGTTTTTTATGAGTGTACGTGGTTTTTGTGTATTTTGACTTGCTAAACCCAAATCCAGGGCTTATTTTACCCGGTTGGATCAGACTGTCTTGCCTTCACCGGCAGGACACCAGCCTGTCTTGCATTGTTGCAAATTTTTCATTTTTGCAAATTTTTCAATTTTGCAAAATTTTCATTTTTGCAAATTTTTGAATTTTGCAAATTTTTTATTTTTGCAAATTTTCCAATTTTGCAAATTTTTTATTTTTGCAAATTTTCCAATTTTGCAAATTTTTTATTTTTACAAATTTTCCAATTTTGCAAATTTTTTAGTTTTACTTTTTTACTTAAGCATTCCATCGTGAGAGACAAAGGAGAATCACGTTAAGCAAGCATCCCATCGTGAGAGGCAAGGCGACTCATTTCTGGCATTACGTTTTCCGCTCTCTTTGAATCCGGTGTCAGAAATAAGGCTGTCCATAAAAAATTTACTTTGACCTTTGAATGACCCTGTAAATTAACTCCAAGGTCGAGATACTCAAGGTTGTTAATCCCAAAATCTACTCTGAGATCTATTCGCCCACAAATCCGAAAAAGTTCAAAGAAAATAGCTTGTTTACGATTTTTCAATATTTAACCTTCATTTTACCTTTTGAAGGTCATTCTAACAAATTGAAAACCATCGCTTTGGACGTAAAATTTTTCGCTCTTTCTGAATCCGGTGTCAAAAATAGGGGTTCCCATTTAAAAAAATCTCTTTGACCTTCAAATAACCTTGAAGGTCAAGCTTAAGGTCAAATTGAAGGTCACCATCAGATGCATCGTTTGATTTCCTAAAGCTTTTATATTGAAAGTTTTTTTTTCTAGCACCCTTATTTTCCGAGATATTCAGGTGTGTCCATACTTTTGGGACACCCTGTATATAAAAAACAAAAATTTTCATATATCACGTGATTATTACGTGGATATCTGCTTGATAATTGATGGATATCCACGTGATAATCACGTAGTTATACACGTGATAATCATGTGATAACTTTTAGTAGGGGAAGCTTTCATGCTGTGTGGGTAAATAGCACCCTGTTAAAAATAATGAATTCAAAATCATTGACATTTTAAAAATAGGAATTCAAAACTATTAAAAACGATTAAATCAATAAATTTCAATCAATTTCAATACATATTTTTAATACTTCCATCATTGTGAATTGATTATTTTTAACAGGGGTAGTTTTCAAAACAATAAGTGCGTAAAGTATACGCACGAATTGCGAACAATATTTTATAGTAATAATATGCGTTAAGGTGCATTTAATAATTGGTAAATTGTGTAAAGTGCAAGTTCACGCATACATGTGTCATAAAATATTCTGCGTGCTAATTAATCATTGTAATCTAAGTTCTCTACAACTCTAAGTAAATTATTAATAATTTGTTACGGTAAATACAGTAAATAAAATAAGTTCTTAATTTATAATTAACTAATGTGACATAAATTATCCATCGTTCCTTGTTCTTCAGAGATTAACTATATAATACTACTTCCTTGACCGTAGATGTCGCCACGTTCAGAGCTCGCAAAGCAAAAATCGCCCTTTTGCCCGTCTATACTCTTTACCCCCTCTCCTTCAGACACGCTTTCGACTCATTACTTCTTTTGGCGCCGCAGAGGTAAGATTGTCGGCAATCGTAGTGTAATTTGAAATGAGCGCGATTATAGAAAAGTCTACAAAAACATATAAATCTCGTGAGGAGATTAATGAGATCGAAAGAGAGATGGCACAATTATCAAAAAGACTTCGGATTATTCAAGAAGAGGATCAAAAGGCCATGGAGGCTGATGATTCAGGTTAGAAAAAAATAAATAAATAAATAAATAAATTGTTAACCGGCCAAATCCTTGTAGAAATAAAGATCAACTGCTGAGTATACATTTGCACAAGCCAAATGTTAACTTTATTACATATACTTTATAACGGGTACGGATAAAAAAATCAACGAAGGTATCGGGGCGCGAACCCACGATCCCGGGAGCGCGAGGCAGAAGCCTCACCACTGCGCTACCATTCGCAATTATCCCGGATAGTCGACTTGGTCCTATCGACGAACGTCGCCGATAATTCAGGGACCTAACCTGCGCCGACACTCGAAAATCCGTACCCGTTATATCCCCCACCCAAACGCGACCTACCCCCTCGGGTAGCCGTTTGATCACTTCGATCACCTGGGCTAGAGAGGCGAAGGTTGTCCCTGCTTGACCGGTGTCAAGAAGACCGTTTTCTGAGCACCGGGAGCCTCGTTAGGGATAGCCGTGCGTTTGCACCACCACGCTTGAGATCCCAGAAACTCAAGCTCCCCTACGTCTAGTGCCAACTTTGGAGGTGTACTGCGTATACGTATACACACTCTGGAAGGGGGAACACAGGCTTTTCTCCTACAGTCGTACCTCCGCATTTTTTGACGTTCTCGCGGGGAAATCCACCGGGACTGTGGGGGTGGGGATGGGAGTTTGTGACCGACTTTGGTCGAGGATGAGCCAGGCGAAGATAAATTTCTTCGTCTCTTCTGGCAAGTGGGTTTTTGAGTTGGGCGCCATTCTTTGGCATACCCGAGTCGTTATATCCTATCCTTCATTTGTATTGCTGCTACAGATACCACATACTCAGTATGCGGAATCTGGCAGGGGGATGTAATGGTAAGTGATATTCACTCACCATTATACGAATTAGATAGGTAAACACGAGCGCTATATATAGATATAGGTATAGCCAACTACTCGAACGGCTGATACCCGCGCAATGATAGTTAGAATTCGGGAGAGAGTCGCGCGCGCACGACTACCGAGTTAGAAGATAGATCGCGACAACACGTGTGTCAAGACGCACCGTACTTACTTGACTGTTATACCCGTGAAGTGTTTTTCCGGTGTATTTTAGTGCAGTTATTTTGTACAGACGCACGAGACGGATTGATCGGTGGTCGAGGGATTCTCCCACCGACATTTCCAATCTAACGGAAAATAGATAGCGAGAGAGAGGAAGCACTTTGTTATTTTGTACTCGTGAACCGAAGAAAAGAGATAAAGTAAGTGGTACCACTTTTCGCGCGAATAATTATTATCGTGTTTTAAATATTTTATTTAACGCGGTCGTGCGATTATTATTAAGATAGTTAGTTCGCGTACCCCTTTCCCCTCTCGTGTTGAGTCGACGTTTACGACTCAACCTTCGTGCGTATAAAGGCCTCAACCATAATAAATGTTATTATATCTAATTATTTATTTTTTATCTCAATAAATCTGATAATCATTAATCTATTTCAAATCACGTTGATTTGTAGTTTTAGAACCGGCGTATATATTTGTTCCTCCGTTTTCCTTCGAGTCGTATTTTAATATACGAATTCTCGCGAACTCACATTCGATTTTCTTTCCGCGGTCCATTTCAGGAAAGATTAACATTGTTTTACCTATTGTTGTTGGAAATCGAATTTCGATTTCCATACAACTTTTACGGCAAGTATGCGGACAGGTAACCGCAGCCGCTGCGCGGGAAATATTTTGTAAACATCATATATATAGTCATATATTTTGTGTAACCATCGAGTACGTGATAATCCGTACCCCGTTACAACTTATATAAAATCTCATATACATAATGTAAGAAACGATAACTTTCAACTAAAAAATTTTAGCCGGCCGAATTTACGAAGAATCGTAGATCAAGTGCTGAGCCTTCTTGTGTACAAATACACATGTAAATTAATTAAGAAATTCTAGCCAGCCGAATTTACGAAGAATCGTAGATCAAGTGCTGAGCTTTCTTGTGCACAAATACACATTTAAATTCATTTATATTTATAGCAAAATGTTATAAAATAAAATGTTGCAAATGGTAACTTTTAATTAAGAATTTCTAGCCGGCCAAATTTACGAAGAATCGTAGATCAAGCGCTGAGCTCTATTGTGTACAAATACACACATAAATGATTATATACTCATTGAAAGAATCAAAACACGTTGACACATGAAACCGTGTTATTATCAAGGTCGATCTATTGTCGATTACATTAAAATATAAAGCTAATACCGAGAAATTCGTATTAATAATAATTACAATAATTATGACCGACGCGGTGGCGGAGTGGTGGAAGCGCACCTCGGCCGATCGCGAAAGTTAAGCAGCGCTGAGCGCGGTTAGTACTTGGATGGGAGACCATTCTCGTGCGTCTTTCGTGATCGGTTAGGTGTTTTTCACATTCCACAACGTGAGCGGGAGGTGTGAAACATTCGATTTCGGTGTCAAGGCCTACGCAATGTGACTTTGACACCCAAAAAGAATGTTTCGAATACACCGGCCATCTCGGGTGAGGTTTTCCCTGCTTCACAGGTTTTCCTCATCCACGGGCATAACCCCGGGCGAATGCGAGATGGTGGGGTTTTTAAGGGAGGGATAAAGCACCCACACATAGGTGGTAGGTGGACACCGTTAAAATCTCCCAGGGGATAAACGGTAGGAAGTGCCAGGAAAAAAGAGGGCACAAAATCAAGAATAAAAAAAAAATATATTTACAATAATTATATAAAAAATTAAATGTTTTTCCCTCAAAATTTGTTTGTTTTTTATAGATTCTTCGATTGATTCGATAGAAAAAGCAAACGATAAAGAAACATCGAGTATGAAAAAACGGACGTTGATCAGATAAGTACTGTGGATAAATCGAATGACAAATGCACTAAATTTCGATGAATTGACTAATTTTATGGAAAATCACCCCGATTCTATTAAGCCGGGAGATGCTGCTTTATTACAAGAAGTTGCAGATAGAATAAAAGTTTGAATTAAGGAGGGAATACAAAAGGACGAAAGATTGGAAATTTTAAAATTAGTGCCTACAAAGTCTAAAGATTGCAACATGAGCGCACCCGTGCTGAATGAAGAAATTGAATCTAATATAAGAGCAGAGTTAGTTAAAAAAGATAAATATTTTTATAATTATCAACAGCTGATTGGATCTAGTCTCTCGCTAACAGCATCTGCTTTTAGCATGGTTTTAAATGATCAAAATAATGATCCTATTGATCGGGACGAGTTATTACCATGTCTCTCTGATGCAGTAAAGCTAAATGCTGATTTTTTTCATTCCATGATGTTTACTAGGAAAATTTGTATTACTCCGTCGTTCGATCCTAAGGTAAAAGTGGCTCTGGATAGGATAGAACCGATTGAATTTCTATTCGGAGATAACATTAAAGAGGTTATAAATAATGTTAAAACTGTCGAGAGCGTTAGTAAAACGTTAAAATCTTCTTCATCAAGTCAAGTTTTAAAATCTAATAATTCTTTAAACTGGAAACGTTCGTCGGGGAAAGAGGCAAACCAGACGAACCGAAAGCAAGGATATTATTACGCCTCGAGGACAGCAAGACAAAATTACGGAAGGTCCGGTCCACAGAAAAATTATGCACAGAAAAACTATGCACAAACGCAGCCAATGAAATTCAAGAAAAGGCAGTAGAAGAGGTAATGAAAGCCGGTCGACTAAAATTCTATATAAATAAATGGCGTAATATAACCAATGTAAAATTTGTTCTAGAAACAATTCAAGGTTATTCAATACCTCTTAAAAGTAAAATTTATCAAAATAAGCCACCTTATGTAATTAAATGTTCTAAAATTGAATTAGAACAATTAGTGTTGGAATTGCGATCGGCCCTTCTATCGATTTTCCCCCACCACCTTAAGACAATAGAAGAGTACGGTGTCCGCCGGAGGACTCACTCTCTCCTCAGCTACCGATCTGAGTTGATCGTTTTGGCGCCACCGCGAGATCTCGTTTTTATTATCTTGTACTTTTATTATCTAATTATTTTTATATTAAACAAAGTGAAGTGTAGTGAGGCGTGTTTTTATTGCTGCCACCACCCAATAATCCATCAATTAGATAGGTGTATTAATAAATTAATTAATATTCAAGCTATTGAAAAAGTAGATAGTTCAAAAGATCAATTTTTATCTTCATATTTTTTAGTGCCCAAACCAGATGGAAGTTATAGATTCATTTTAAATCTAAAAAATTTTAACGAATTTGTAATATCGGAACATTTTAAACTTGAAGACATTCGTACAGCTATAAATATTTTAGAAGATGGAGATTTTATGTGTAATGTAGATTTAAAAGATGTATATTTTACAATTCCTATTTCTTATGGGGATAGAAAATTTTTACGTTTTGTGTATAAGAATCAAATTTTTCAATTCACTTGTCTTCCTTTTGATTTGAGCACGAGTCCTTACGTTTACTCAAAAATTATGAAAGTTGTAGTTGGTTTTTTAAGAAAAAAAGGAATCCGTTGAGTAAATTATTTAGACGATTTTTTAATTCTTGGCGAAACACAGGCTGATTGTTTAGATAAAGTAAATTTTACAATTCAAACTTTAACAAGTCTGGGTTTTATAATAAATATGGAAAAATCAGTTTTAGTACCAACAAAATTTTGCAAATTCCTTGGTTTCATGATTAATTCAGAATTAATGGTTTTAGAACTTACAAATAATAAAAAAAATAAAATAAAACAAAATATAGATAAAATTATATCTAAAAAATCTTGTACTTACGGAGAATTAATGAGTCTTATAGGCACTTTAGTAGCTGCATGTCCCGCAATTAAATATGGATGGCTTTATTATAAAGAGTTAGAAATACTAAAATATTTGGAGGGCCCAGTAGGTAGAACGAATGAAAATAAAATTGTAGAATTATCTGAATTAGCAATGAATGATTTAAAATGGTGGCAACAAAATCTTTTAATCTCGACAAACAATATACGTAAATGTAAATTTGACAAAGAAATATTTTCAGATGCATCGTTGTCAGGTTGGGGAGTAACATGCATAAATATAAAAACAGCAGGTTTTTGGAATTCGTTGGAAAGATCGTACCACATTAATGTCTTAGAATTACTTGCAGCTTTTTTCGCTTTAAAGTCAATTGCCAAAGATGACAGGGACTGCCAAATTCTCTTGAGAATTGATAATACCCCCCACAGCATGCAATATTACAAAAAAATATTACATGAAATATTACAAATAAATGTTACATGAAGTATTACAAAAAAATATTACATGAAATATTACAAAAAAATATTGCGGAAATGTTTAGAAAATATATCAAAAATATTACAAAATATTGTTCTGAAATAATTTATAGTAATATTTTTTAAATATTAATGAAATATTTGGTGTAATATTTCCATTAATAGAAAGTGGAATATTTCACAACATATTACAACAATATTACCGAAATATTTCATGTAATATTGTTTGTAACGGTGCATGTCGAGTTTTCTCGAATAATGCACGGAGATAGCGTGAGTAGGGGTAACCCCGAGATCGCGCGTGACGAACTTACCTTCGCGCGCGATTGGACCTCTCGTGCGCATTGTCGACGGCTTACCGATACCTCAACAGCTACCGTGTACGTTGATATGGGCTCCATAGTGAGCCCACTTCCGGAAGTACGATTTTAGGATTGCCAGACGAGTACCGCGGGCTCGTCCGCTTATCACACTAGGGATCGGGATTCCTGGGTTAATACGGGATATTGAAATAACACGAAAGTAAAATAGAATTGAGATTTATTTACTGTTCCGAGATATAATATAACAATCAAATCGCGAACGCGCGAAGTGACATCGTTGTTCGGGCGGCCGGGGCGCAATCGCGGGGGGTTATAACCCAGATGCGGGATCGCGGCGCGAAGAGAGTACGCGGGAATTACTCGAGCACGTTATTCCCGTCAAGAGGGAAAAGCTCTAACCTGGCTTATACTCGTAGTAAACCTCCTCGTGTCTTGTAAGTGGTACCACACAGTCGTCGGCGGCGTCACTCCAATATCCTCGAGGACCTTCCGGCTCGGCAGCTCATGCGAGAATATCTCTCCCTGATTCCCTTTCGTTCCCCCTCCCTTCCGTATCCCGCGCGGTCTACTCCGATGGCCGTACGGGCCTCGCGACGGAGAACGATGACGAGTGGCTCGCGCTATTGTCACTCGTCACATGTTATAATATCAATACATGTTAAAACAAAAATAATCATTTGGAATATTACTAAAATATTGCATAGACTTTCATCACAATATTTCATGTAACATTGTCGAAACATTACAGTGTAATATTACGTGAAATATTTCAACAATGTTTGAGGAATATTCCTGGAGACTCGATTATATAATTTTTTCTTGTGTAATAGAATTTCGAAACGAAACTTATTTGACATCCGGCATTGCGCTCCACACAATATGAAATCTTACAAAAAAATATAACCTAAAATAATGCAAAACATATTGCAATAATATTATAAAATTCTTCAGTTTCTTATTTTCTTAACTTTGTTCTAAATTGAACAATTTAAGCTTCTTTTTTTTAACCATATCTACTTGAACTCAACTACCTTTCAGTTTTTGGATTGATTTCCTATCAATATTCGTTTTCGAGTCATAATAGCAATCAAAGTGAAATTAACTTTCATTGGAAATATTATTGTCACATGTCGAATCACTTTCGTAAAAGTGGCAATTGGCAAGTAATAACTTGGCTTTCTTCATATTATTATATTCCAAAAGATATGCCAAGGTTAGGATAAGATATATCCGTTTCCGAAGGTCAAGTACTTCCCTTGTGAGAGGATACCAATACTGCTACACAGGTAATAATAGTGTAACAATAGTGTAATTAATAAAATATGTAATGTTAATATATGCGAATATGATGCAACAGTTAACATATTAAATTTAATCTGACAGCATGTATATAATAACAGAATTAAAACATTTTATTTTTAAGCAGAATCTACTTATTAAGATATATTGTACGTACGTAAAAATATAAACTATTGCCACTGTATTGCAAAGTGATGGGCAACAATTATTGCAAACATATTGCCAATAGTTACTATCATACAATTTTTAAACTGTTGCCAATATGTTGGCCATAGCTCATAAATTAAAAGAAAAAATTAAAAAAAAATATTTGCTGTCTGTGGGACTCGAACCTTCAATCCTAAGATTCGAACGCTGACTCTTTACCACTATGAGCTATTTTTTGCTATTTTGTTATTATGAATTATTATACCAGGCTATAAAGAACTGTTGAATTTATAAAATTTGGACTTAGTAATTTTTTAACCATATATTCGTAGATTTTTCTCTCCCGCGAAAGGAGCTACGCTTGGATACGATTGTCCGAATTTAGATACCCGTGCTCTATTTTTGAACTTAATTATTTTAAATAAAAATTTATTGTGCACAATTAAGTAGTACTATTTCCGAAATAGTGTTTCAAATGAAATATTTTTCTGCAGTTTGCTCTTTACACTTAAAAAAATGTTATTTTGTCCCGCGGAAAGGTACTTATTATCTTATAGTAAATAATTATTTCTAAAGAAGAATAAAGAATCACATTGAATGAGGAATTAAATAGAATTTTTTAGGATAATTAATCCAATTTCTAAATGTATAAATATACAAATTTTTGAAATGTTGTAAAATTTTTTTCTAATTAATAATATAATATCAGAATTGAAAAGGATAGTGCATATACAGTTTGCAGTCCTTTAATTTTATTCATCGAAATCGATTGTTGCAATGTAATATTTCGAGAAATATTGATAAAATATTTCAAATACCTACTTCAATAGGACCAGTGAAATATTTCATTAATATTACCGTAATGTTATAGTGTAATATTTTGTGAAATATTATGGAAATATTTCAAATTAAGATTCACAATTATTTCTCATCTTTTGCTTTAATCGCCAAAATCGAAAAATCGTTGTCTTATATCTTATTTTTGTTTTGTACAAGGTTTAAGAAAACTTATATATCAATATATCAATAATATATAATAATTTAATTAACAAGATTTTTTTCCAAATCATAGTAAAATCTTGTCAATTTCATTGAAATTGTATGAGTATTAAAAACACATTAGATAGCAAATCAAATAGCAGATCATCATGTGCAAGTTTTAAACATAATCGATAAGCGTTGCGAATAGCGTAGTGGATAAAGCGTTTGTATTTGATGCGTGCATACGGGGTTCGAACCCAGGTTAGGAAATATGCAAAAATTTTTTCTGCGATAAATATGTGTAAAAAAATAATGTGTATTAATACTTAAATTGCACGGCTCTTGGGATTACAAATAATTAAGTTAAAAAATTCAATTACTTGAAATATTTTAACAATATTTTGTAAATATTTCATGTAATATTTCTGTTATATTTTTCAAAAATATTACTGTAATATTTCACTAGACCTATTGAAGTAAGTATTTGAAATATTTCATCAATATTTCAGAAATATTTCTTAAAAATTTCATTAAAATATTCAAGAAACATTAAGGTAATATTTCAGTGGTCCTATGCAAGTGTGTGTTTGAAATATTTCATCAATTTTTCATAAATATTTCTTAAAATATTACACTGAAATATTAATGTAATATTTCATGGAATATTACAAAGTAAGAAATTCGCGGACATAACAATATTTCAGTAATCTTTCATTCTAATATTATTGTAATATTCCGAATCTTAATATGAAATATTTCCATAATATTGACGTAATATTCTGTGCTGTGTCGGACGGTAGCAATTTCCTACATCAATAAGATGGGAGGCATAAAATTTAAACATTTAAATGAAATTACAAAATTGATTTGGGAATAGTGCATACAAAGGAATATTTGGATTTTTGTAGAATACGTGGCATCAAAAGAAAACCCAGCTGATAAAGAGTCAAGACTCTCAAATATTGATACTGAGTGGGAAATTGCTAATTTTACTTTTAAAAATATCGTCAAAGCTTTTGGCAATCTCGAGATTGACTTGTTTGCAACTAGAATAAATAAAAAATGCAATTATTTTTGCTCGTGGCAAAGAGATCCGGAGGCAAATGCAATTAATGCATTCACATTATCTTGGTCAAACTTTTTCTGGTACGCCTTTCCACCATTCTCCTTAATACCAAAAATGTTAAAGAAAATGAGAGAGGATGAAACGATTGGGATGGTAGTGCCTGATTGGTGCTCTCAATTATGGTACCCGTTAATATTCAAACCATCAAAATTATTACTAAAATGTCCTTGCAGAAAATTGACGTATCCGTTGAGCAATCAGATCTACTTGATTGCAGGACTCTTGTCAGGAAAGCCTACAAGGATAGGAACTTAGAAGATTCTACAATAACAATAATTCTAGCTTCATTATCAGAAGGTACTTACAAGCAGTAATAGCGCGCTTAAAAAGTGGCAAATTTATTGTAAAAGAAACAAATTAAATGTCTTTAGTGTAGATATTAATAATGTTTTGAAATTTTTAACGGAACAATTTGAAGTAGGTGCTGAATATGGAACATTAAATTCAATGCGATCAGCTCTGTCATTATTGTGTAATAATGAACTCTCGGATAATGCGGAATTGAACCGTTATTTTAAGGGCATTTTTAAACTAAAGCCAACTTCAGCTAAATATTCCAGTACCTGGGATCTTGATTAGTTTTAAGAGAGTTAAAAAATTGGTATCCGTTAGAATTTTTATCTCAAGAGAGATTAACTTTGAAATTAGTTATGTTGTTGGCATTAAGTACGGGATTTAGAGTTCAAAATTTAGGGTTATTGAAACTAGATGATATAATTATTAAAGAGACTGGTATTGAATTAAGGATATATGATTTAATAAAAACTTCGAGACACGGCGTTTCACAGCCCAAATGTTATGTTACCTTATTTAAATGATAGACCTAAGGTTTGCGTTGTTAGAACTTTAAATTTTTATATTAATGCGACTAAAGATTATAGAGGTAATATTGTAAACTTATTATTAACGATTAAGAAACCATTTAATAATGTGTCTACTCAAACCATCAGTATAAGAACTGTTTTAAAAATCTGTAAGATTGATGAACATTATTCAGGACATTCAACAAGACAGGCTTCGAAATCCAAAGCATATACAAAGGGTCTTCATATAAATGTTATAAAAAAAGCCGCAGGATGGTCGAAAAATTCTGAAATTTTCGCAAAATTTTATAATCGTAAAATAATTAATGTAGATGAGAATTTTGCTGAGATTGTACTTTCAAATACATAAAATTTATAATAAAAATAAATAGTTTATTACTAAAAATAAAGAAATAAATAAATAAAAATTAACTACGTCTCTAAACTTCTACATAGTTAATCTCTGAAGAACAAGGAACGATGGATAATTGAAGATTAAACGAACTTATAAGTGAAGTTCGATCAAAATTATCCGAGTTCCTTGTTTGAAGAGATTAAAATCCCTCCCAAAAATTTTATTTCCCATCCCCTTGTAAAAAAATAGCTTCACTCTAAACTTAATGAGTCGAAAGCGTGTTTGAAGGAGAGGGGGTAAAGAGTATAGACGGGCAAAAGGGCGATTTTTGCATTGCGTGCTCTGAACGTGGCGACATTTATGGTCAAGGAAGTAGTACTACATAGTTTATCTCTTCAAACAAGGAACTCGGATAATTTTGATCGAACTTCACTTATAAATTCGTTTATCTTCAATATGTTATTAATTAATCATGTATTACCCAACTCTTTCCCACGTCCTCAACGCATGACTTTATATATGTTTCCTTTATCTTTAACCCTCATCGGTTATACTGGGTGAAATGTATATGAAATTTTAATGCGATTTGACTGAACTATGACCGATGAGGTTTAAATGTGCTTAATTAACTTTCAATTTTATATATGCTATAGAAGATATAAATTTGGAGTATAAATTTGAGCATAAATTTGGAAAATATAGGTAAAGATAATGGTAAAAAATATGGGTAAAATATATAGGTAAATCATGTACCAAATAATATAATAAGTATACAGAGGATATTTTTTACATATATTTTATATCTATATATTTTTAACTGGACAGCTTCCCAAAATTTTGAACACATCTAGAAATATGTATTAGTCATAAAGTTACACAGGCATCATTTTTGTTTAAAATTAAATGTGACAAAATAGTAATTTTAAACAAAAATGTCTGTATAACTTTATAACTAATACATATCTCAAGATGTGTGCAAAATTTCGGAAGGCTGCAATAAAAATTATTTCACAAAGAGTTTTTCAAAGGTATAAAAAATAGTTTTTAAGATATTTAGCTTTAAAGTTTAAAATAAGTATCTCTTTGCAATACCTTATGTTGAAAAATATTCAATAAAAGTTTATAAAAATTACATTTTGTATCTTAAATATTGTTTACACACATTCTATATAACATATAGAACATGTTTAAAAAATAAATCAAAAGTCAAGCCCTTTTGTTTTAAGGTATCCGTATGAATATTTTCAGATATTAAATTTAATATTTGAGATATAATGTTTGAGTTGAAAGGTGCAGATTCCTGTAATTTCGAGTCCAATATCCTGTTAATAGGATTAAATAGTATAAATTATCAAATTATAAAGTTATCTTTTAACTGTCTATCAATAAAAAAAAATACAGAATAAGAAATATCAATGTTATCCATTGAAACAACACTATAAATAAGTAAATAACAGTCGATTCTTAAAAGTGGATGTAAACTTCTTGTTGCAATACAGTTTGCATGTTAACATATAATTAATTTCAGATCAATTATTAAGACCAATTCTTGATCATATTTTCATGCATATAAAAATTGACATTATTTTCCATATTATATTGTAATATATGTATTTTAAACTTAATATCAATTACTATATATTTTAATAATTTATTGTATATAAATATTTTAATATTGAAAAATTAGTTTCCTTGCAAATTATATTAAAAAATGTTCAACAATTGGTTATGATTTGATATGCATATTTTACATTATATAATAAATTATAGTTTCTTTATATGCATGTTTAATAGTAGAGATTACTCTATAATTACATCAGTATGACCAAAATTACATTTAGTTAAGTAAATAACTTCAATTCAGTCTCAATCTCTATGACCAATTTAATAATTAGACAATTGTCAGTTTCATCCCTGTTCAAAAACCAATTGAATTTCCTCAGAACAAAATATATAAACAGATACAAAATTATAAAAACTAATTATCACAAAAAATCACAGTTAGAAGTAAAACAAGAATAAAATGCATTAATTTAAATGAACATACTCCTATTAAGGACATAAAATATCAAACTCAATTTTTTAATAAATTGTTCCTATAGAGATCCTATAGATTTGCATTTTACATAAAACAGATGCACAATAATTAATACAAGAATAGTTTTAATTATGTGAGATGTATAATTAATACTTATCATTTATTGTTGAATATTTATTACTAAAGTGAATTAAACCATTTTAATGATGAATCTGAAATCAAGTAATGGGGTAGAAATAATCTATGAGTGCTTTCTTCAGTCTTCCAAAATTAGAAAATTTGTTTTTTTATTTCTTTTAATATTGACTCAGGAAGATTAGATTAGATGGAATCTAATACTTTACATATGAAAATCATTGTACTGACTGACAGAAAATAATTCAACAATATGGATTCATTATTACAATCTTCTTTATATTAAAAAATGTATATTATATATGATTATTAGAAAATTGTTAAATTGAATTCAGATGTCCTCTAAAGAATTGTTAATACCATTTGTATCTTCACCAATTAGATCCTGTTAATAAAATAAAATAAATTTTGAGTTCTTTTTAAATAATCTAATAAGTACTCAAAATCAATCCAACAATAAATACCTGTAATATTTCAACGAGGGATCTTGATTCATTTAGCATTTCTTTATAAATTTTAAGTTGATGTAATAGCATTTCGTTTTCTTTTAAAGCAGTCTGTAATGCAACTTGTCTTCTTTCAGCAACAACCTTCCAGTAATTTTCACTTGGCTCAGCTGTAATTGCACATTTCATTAAATGTAAAAATTAATTTTAGAGCTTTGAGATACAAAAATATAATAAAGTACCTTCTGCAGTGAGTTCTTCACAAAAAAGTTTTAAACTATCTTTAAATTCAGTTTGTACTGAATGGTCTTTAAACATTTTTATTTGTTTTTGCTCATCTTTGTAAAAATTTTTAGAGTCACCTTTTAGTTTTTCAATGATTTTTTTTGATCCAGTAGTTTTGAGAATTACATTGAGATCAACAGTCTTTTTGATGTCTCCCTTTATTTTTTCAGATGTGTCACTATTTACGAATGAAGAATGATTATACTTATAACAATTGTTATCTTTAATAATCTATATAAAACTTACTTCTTAAACTTATCTTTCATAGTAACAACAGAACAGGCCTGTCTACCAGCACCAACTAAATTTTCTTTATCCGTTGCAGCAAGTTGAAGAGGATATAAAGATTTCCTTATTTTTTCCTTGAATTCATGATACAATTATATTGAAGTTAAAATATTATAAAAATTTTTAATTACCTCTAAATTTGTTTGTTTGACATTAATTTTTGTACCTGTCCCAGGTCTCATGATCGTGGTTAAATAAATTAATGAAGTATAAATGAATTAATTTTAAATTATTCAAGACTCATTCATATATATACATATAATAGTTTCCTACAATTTATATTTTCCAATCTAAGAAATAATTTTCAACACAATTTAAGAGTTTGACACAGAAAAGAGACGCGCAATTGTGCCGTGGATTTATTCATTAAGGGTTTCATACAGCTAAAAAAAATAGATACAAATTCTTTAAGAGACAAGGAACTTAGGATATGTCCAACAAGCACCGTCCGTGCTATTCCATACTTCCATCCTTGATGAAGCATGTGCGGGGATTCGATCCTTAAATCTTCTAATTGGAACTCCGGCATCTAATTGATCATTTAAAAATCCTAAATATTAATTAGAAGCACGTTGCTTCAACTTGTAGATCAGGGAGGTACACACGAATGAATAACAACATACACTTAAATCTCAAAAGAATATTTAATAAAAAATAGTCAGCGAACTATAATTTATAATCGCGTGGTGAGATGCGCGTTAATGACGCGGATACAATTGGCACGAGGACAACGTGGCAAGATGTGCCACACGAAACGACTGACGGTTCCGCGTTCCGCTGAGTCGAGCACGAGAGTCGTCCGTGCTGTCCGAGTCGTGATGAAGAAGTGAGGCGGAAGCTTATCAGTAGTCGGCGCGCGGTAGCAGGAGCTGCTTCTTGCGCCTGCGCGCTGGTGACGACGATAAGGCGTGTGTGTGTGTGTGTGTGTGAGTCGCGGGTTGGCGGGTAGGCGACGCTACAATTATTAGCCTTGAATTTTTAAATATATTTATAATTTTAGAGTAAGAATTATTTAATTTATTTTATTTTTTATTGCTTCTTAATATTAATAAGTATTACTTATATGTACTTAAATTTTATTATTTTGTTATTAAAATTAATTTAAATAATATTATTTATTTATAAAATTAAAAACCGAAATTTAATAACATGGCACTCGTGCCGCCATTGGTCGTATTCCGTAATGCGTGCGCGCATAGAAACGTGCGTTCCGAAACATATATAATTTAAAAAAAATAATGGAACGTTCCGATATTAAATTGTTTTTCGAATAGCAGCAATTCATGCATTTATATAGATCTAACCTGCATTAAAATTTAAAACGTGTTTTCGATGCATAGTACTTATTTTAATTAAAAAATGAATCAAAAAATTGATTTCGAATTGGTAGACTATATTGTCAATTTGATAACAGAAGTTTTTAATTTTGGAACGTTCCAAAAACATTTTTTTATATAAACCTGCGCGCACTGCGCACACGCATTACGGAATATTACCAGTACTAACAATCTGCCTTTAAAAACGTGCGACACGCCGTACCGTGAATATGCCAGCATTTTACTGACTTGAAATATTGCACAGATTTTTTCCACGCGTGACAGCATAATGACGGCAAAATGACGGCGCGCCGTGGCGCATGGTCATACTCGGCACGTGCGGTTATCTGGGATATACTACTACAACGGTCAAGCGCGCTAATGGGTAAAGAGAAAGACAACTGCAATGAAGTTATACTTGCTGTCTCTCTCTCTTATCGCACCTGATTGACTCTTACTCCGGCGGGGTGTATACAACCACGATTGGCGAAAGAGGGGTAACGAAAACGGGTATGATTTTCAAATCCTCTCACTCCGAAAAAATAATTTAAACCGTTTATTTTAATTAGACTAGATAGTTCGAATATGAAATTACATTAAATAACCGAATATGTAACGAGGAAACAATATTAACAAATAATTCCTTATGCCTAATCTCTTCCCACGGGGCACAACTTAAATTCAAGTTCCGAGATTATGCTGATAAACATTGTGTTAGCCGTTAAGGCGCATGTCATACGGGTCTCGGGATCAAATTTTTGTAATTTTTATAAAGAAAATGGAATAAATTTAATAAATTTTATAAATTGAAGAATAATAATTATCAAGTACCTACAAATAAGGATAAAACGTTGTTATGAACACCAAAAGAGGCAACCTGCAAAAAATATTAGAAGAAATTTTTTTTATTATTATTTTAACGTCGCTCTTTTTATGCTCCCAAACCGGTGCTAATCAGCGACGGAGGTCATACGATGTCTTGGTGAAGAAAGCACTGGTTGAAAATATATTCGCCAGTGGTGCTTGTATCAATCGGCCGGGGCCGAAAATCGAACCTGGGACCTCCAGTTTACGAGCCCGACGCCCTACCGACCGAGCCATCGCAGGCCTCATTAGAAGAAGTTATACGTAACTTTTTACGACGAATCCAGTGGTGAACTTGGATTTGACCTTTAACTTGTCATTCAAGGTCATTTCAAGGTCAACTTTGTTTTTTTAAATGGGAACCCCTATTTTTGACAACAGCAATCGAAAGAGCGAGAAATTTCACTCGAACCTGCTATGGATTAACTCCAATCTGTAAGTTTGAACCTTCAAGGTCATTGCGAGGTCATTTTTTTACATTTAGCGTTACCCAGGAACAACGACGTGGACGTAGTAAAATCTGTTCCCTTTGGGGTGCTAATTGCACATCAGGTATTAATTGCACACACAGGCGGGCGGACCGGGAATTCGCGACCAAGGAAAGAAAGGGCAAAAGTGCACCATACGCACTCACCTTTTGAACACTGCAACCACTCACACCAAGATTTATCAAAAGATCGCAATAACAGCAAGTAAATATCTTTGATTATACCGCGACCACACACACTCGATCGTAGTCCACGGAACTCTGTTCTCCGTTGGTACTCGGCTCGTCTCGTCCGCGCGCGCATGCACCTTGCGCTGCTATCAGTACGAAGCGAGAGTTCGTCCGTGCGATCGGCCGTCTTCGTGCGACTGCGTCTCTCTTCGAGTTGTCAAGAGGACGATTCAATCGACTTCTGCCGACGTAGTGGATTACCTCCGACGCTGGCCTGCCGTGGGATTGATCTGGAGTTACCGAGGGATTGTTACAGGTAAGTCGTTAAGCCGTAGGAGTTTATTATTACCTGTTTATTCTTTTTATAGTGGGGAAGGTTAGTGTTCCCCTAACCTCTCAACTACTGTTGACAATTTCTTCTCCTTCCTGGTTATCCTTTTCCCTAGTAGTGTGCTTTGTCTTATTTATTATTATTTTCACAGGAACTCTGCACGAGGTTCCAGTGGGCGACGGTCTTTCAAGGATACCTGCTGTCACTCCTGAAGTTTTGCACCCGATGCAGATTATTCACTAGCTACTTCTTCGTTAGAGTCCTGGTACTGGATTGCGGGGAGCCGGGGAAGGGATGTGGGTTGTTCGTTCATGGTATTTAGGGTGCTGGGTAGGTTACGATAGGTATGTGTGTGTGTGTATGTGAGTACGGTATTCGGGTAGGTAGATTTACTAAGAGGGGAAAGACTACGCTAATGCCTTTTTACTATCTCTTTTCACCTTTTGTGACAGGTGTTAGATTACCTTGTCACAACTCCCCCCCACCAAACTTTCGCTAAAATAAGTATGGTAGCTAACCTATTATTTAATCTACGATGATCGGTATCATCTGCTTTTCGGTGTATTGTGAAGCTGCTTGCTGCTCCAATCTTTGTATAGTGTACGCGCTGTGTGTGTTTTCTATTCCCTATTTCTCTATTTATTTAGTGTGTTTTACTTACTGGCTCTCCTTACAATTTACTTACTAGCCGAAAAGAGCTCCTGAAATTTTCGCGACCATACTCTCCTTCATACTTACATGAATTATTCGTCCTATTTTATTTACAATGTAAGGAATAAATTATTAATCTATAATTTTAAATGTATATATATTATTTCTTCTAATTCTTTATTTTAGGTAAAGTATGTACGTTGCTATCATAATCACAAATGTAGGGGGCTTCCTTGAATTTAACCGCGTCCTATTTCGTTTTCTTATTAGTTATCGCATTTTCTTTATGTTCTGACTTCCGTTTTCTTCCCCCCCCCTTTTTTTATTTATGTGTAAATAGCATTTCAGTATGTGGGAATAGTATTATTGGGTTAGTAAATAATAATATCGATTTTTTTGTAGGAATGTATTTATATAAAGAATATATATAAACTATTTAAATGTAATCTAATTTAATCTTTAATAGGCCCAGTTCTTGGCCAATTCATTTCTTCTGCGAAGGACTTCTTGGTGGTAGTCTCCACACCGAGGGTAGGATGAGTTCAAAACGCCTCGCCGTCCGCAGTTTCGGCAGACCATGGCCCTCGGTGACGAGCAGGTACTATATTTGTGACCCGTTCCACCGCAGTTCCAACAGCCCTACCGGCACTGATCCTGAGGAGGTCGGGGTATTCCTTCCCAGAGCCTCTTTTCTTTTTCTAATCTGGGTTGGTCTGGTTTGGGAACTCTGGGCATGGTAAGCAGGGATGGTATTTCTCTTGGCTCTTGGGGATTGGGGGTGTTCATTATGGGCGTGGTGGGGTCAGTCATGGGTTCGAGGATAGTTTGAGCGGGGGTAGGTGAGTAGTGTGTGGGAGCGGGCAAGTTCTGGGCGAAGAGGTCTTCAGCAGGAGCATTTGAGAAGAAGTTTGGGTGGTAATCGGGGAAGGTTTGGGTTCTGGGGATTTGGATGGGGTTGGTGAGGAATTTTGGATATTGTGGTATTGGTATTGAGGGAATAAAGAAAAAGGTGCTGGGACGCGGACGTACGTATACTGACGGGTGGCGGGATTGTATATGGGTAGGAGATGGTAGGAAGAGGTGGTATGGGGAAAGGATTGGGAGACATGGTAAGAGGGGTGAACGATTGTCCTGGTGGCGGTGTCTGAGGCCGTCTCCTGATCGGTGCATCCTCTGATTTCTCGGAAGATTTCTCCTTTCCTTTTATTTGGGCCATGGCGGCCCTGAAATGAGGGTCGTCGCACAGCTGGCGACTGCCACGGGTACATCCTCGGGTACCCGGGCATCCTCGTATTGATTCCTCCTTCATTTTCAGCTTGGCTATTGCCTCCGCCAGTTTCTCCTTCCCTGGTTTGGGCATCTCCACTGGGCGGGACGCGAATCTTCCACGTCCTCGTCCTCGCTACAGGGCCGATGCCGTTTCTCCAGCTCGTTCCATCTAAAGCATTCCTTACCTTCAGTTTCCATTTATATTCCCTTCTTTTTTATTCATTACCTCCTGGATTGCTTTTTATGTCCGCGACCTTAATTTCATTCGTGAGGAGTTTCCAATACTCACATTTGCTTGGGGGTTCATTTTCTTTGGTCCACCTCTATTGCGTATATATTTGGTATGTTTATCGTTTGCTTTGTCGATGTGCCTTTTTACTATGTTAAATTAGAGACAGGGACTCTATGTGTTTTCTTAGTAAAGCTACCTAGGTAGAATTTCTACCAAAGTTTAGGAAAGCTGGGGAATATTTGGTGGATGAATGGACTGCGCTATTAAGAGCCAAACAAAATTCTCCTAGATGTTTATCCCATTCCCTATGGTCCTGATCTAGGTAGCTATTTATCATGGGCTTTATGTTCCTGTGCACGCGTTCCACTGGGTTAACCTGGGCATGATACGGGGGAATTGTTGACTGAATTACTCCGTATTTCGCTAACCTATCCGTGATAAATTTGTTTGAAAATTCCGTCCCATTATCAGTAATAAGGTATTTGGGGCATCCTCATCGGTTGATCACTAGCTCAGCAAAAACCGTTAATACATTTTTCGCGTCTGCTTTCCGTAAAGACTTCATTTCTATATATCTGGTAAACAGATCCTCGAATACTATTATATATTTATTTCTTCTCTCCATGATACCTGCTGGAGGTTGCTAGGAAGATTTGTGGGCTTGACACTCCTGACAGGCTTTTACGAATTTGCAAATGTCCTAATAGATACCGAGCTAATAATAGTATGTTGCTACCCTTGCGTATGTCTTGTCCTTTCCCAGATGTCCAAATTGTGGAGAGTGATGTACTTCAAATAAGGCTTTGGGTCGGTCTTTGTTGGGGAGTATGAGCTACGCGTCCAAATCGGGGATTAGGGGGTCAACAGGAGGATTAGGGCGGTGCGCATATAAATAGCCAGTTTCTATTTTTGAATCTGGGTACTTTTTCGGGGATCTTATAACCGTGGCAATTTGTTTTTGATATTCCGGATCTTCCAAGTCCAATGGTCCTACTGCTGTTACTGCTTCTTTATTCTCATAAGCTCTTGATAAGGCATCCGGTACTTTGTGCAATGCACCTTTTCTATGAACAAATTTAATATTATAGTTTTGTAGTACCGTATTCCATCGAGCCAGTCTACCAGTAGGATCTTTAATGTTCTTCAACCATAATAGACTATAGTGATCGGTTATGACGGTGAATTCCTCACCCTGAAGATAACCTCGTAAACGGTTCACTGCCCAAAGGACTGCCAAGCACTCCTTTTCAGTGACCGTATAGTTCCTTTCTACTTTCGTCAGTGACTGACTGACGTAATAAATGAGGTGTTCCTCCCCGTTAATTTTCTGAGTCAGCACTTATGCTATAGCGTAATCGCTCGCGTCCGCTTGCAGGGTAAAGGGCAGGGATAGATTCGGTCGGGCTAATACGGGGGCTTGGGTTAGGGCAAGTTTCTGCTTTTCAAAAGCTTCCTGTTGTTCGGTTTTCCAGTGCCATCTCACGTCCTTGCAAGTCAAGTAGTTTAGCGGTACTTTGTACTCAGCTAACCTATCAATAAATCTGGAATACAAGCCAATCATCCCTGTAAACCGACGTAATTGCTTTAAGTTAGTTGGGGCTGGATGTTCCAACAATGGTTTAATTTTGTCATTATTAGTTCTTCAACCATCCTCGTTTACTATATAACCCGTACATGTTACTTCAGTACAGCAGAACTCAGATTTTTCCCGATTTGTCTGTAAGTTTGCTTTTCGTAGTGCTGTAAGGACTATTCTAATCCACTGTACGTGTTCCTCGAATGTCTTGGCCGTGATGAGTATGTCATCCAAATAGGCAAAGACATGAGGTTCCCATTCCGGCTTAATTAATTTATCCATTATTTGCTGGAACATAGCGGGGACATTTGTCAATCCATAGGGGACTTTTAAACTGAAATAGACCGCGACCCGGAATTGCAAACGACGTTATCTCTCGACTTTCGGGGGCAAGAGGGACCTGATGGTCGACTCGCGAGAGATCGAGTTTGGTTATGTATTTACTTTCCCTAAGCTGATCCAGTATGTCACCCATATTCCGTAATGGATAAGCATACTTTTTAGTTACTGCGTTGACTTGTCTATAGTCAATGCAGAACCTGTATTTCCCGTTTGCCTTGGGTACTATTACTGGACAGCTACACCAAGGACTATCCGATAGTTCTATTATTCCTTCTTTTAACATCCTATTGACTTCCTCGTAGGCTGCCTTGAGAATTTTTGGGAAATACCTTCTATTCCGCTGCCGAATAGGTTTGTTATCTATTAACTCCAATTTGTGCTCCCTTATATAAGTTACTCCTAATGTTTTCGGGGTGGGTGGACTAACTCCACTAGTTTGCTGAATTGTTGAATTTGTTCTGGGGTTGCTCTAACTAGTCCACCGATACTAGCTATCGCGGGGAAACAGCTAGGGTCTTCGCCATAAGGGTAGAATTGGTGAATTATTCCTTTATTTGTCCACCAAGTATCATTTCTAAAGTCTACCTTAATATTAGCCTTCCTTTTAAAATCCATTCCCAGAATACACTCATAATGTAACCCATCAGCAACCTGAAAGGGCCTTGAGATTTCTTCCTCGTCCAGTTTAATTTTCATCTCTACTACCCCCTGTATTGGAACCTGTATTCCATCTGCAACCTTAATACTTGTGCACCTTGGTGGTCGTAATTTATTTCCCAATATTCCACTTCCAATATTCCCTTTCCAATGAACGAGTGAACTGAACCACTAGCCAATAAAGGTACCAATAGTCTACCGTTTAATGCTAAGTTAAAAAATAGTCTGGGATCAACTCCGGGTGTTTTTTGTATCAAAGATTGGGGTTTATGAGATTTTTCTGTGTGGGGTTTTTTCGGGGCAAGTGTTGAGGAAATATGGTCCTCTATTTCCTTTGATTGAAGTTTTTCTGATTATTGTAGCATTTTTCGCAGTATTTACTGCTTACCCCTGTTTGGCCACAACCAAAACATTTTCTTGGTTCTGGGCATTCTGCTACCCAGTGTCCCATTTTCCATATCTGAAACAGGGTTCTTTTACTCTATATGGTGGGGATGGTGATTTTTTCGTATAAACTTGTTCTCTTTCCGAGGTTTTAGGTGTCCAATTTTGGTTTTTGTAGCCGCGACCGTAATTTTTCTGGGGAATAGTTTCTTTTGCCATTTTTATATTATCCGTGATCTATAATTAGGAGTTGAGCTTGGGTAGTTTTCCTTTTGGTTTTGGGGCTGGGAGGGGGTGTGGATAGTTTCTGGGCATAGGTGGGTTTTTCCTGAGGTTTTAGTGGGGTAGATAATATTGCTGCCGATTTCTTAGATATCTGTTCTTGTTCCACATATGAGTACTTTGACAGACCGTAATTTTGTGATGTTGACGGGGGCTTATATGCTTCATCCAACATCCTTCAACGTGCTTCATCCTCCATTGCGCAATCGCGTCTTTCAATCCGTTGTCTATAAATTGGATGCATATTCCTATATGCTCGTCCAATTGTTTCTGTATAGACATTGCGGGGTTGACTTGATCCAAGAGTCCACGCAACTTAGTTAGTCCTTTGGTCCTTGGGTGCGTAATTCAATTGTCTGTCTAATGTGGGATTGTGTGTCTTCCACAATTCTTCCGATTCCTTAAGAAGATGTACGGTTCGTTCTTCTTGGATCCTTTAAATTATAAATTGCCAAAGGAGATTTGTGATGATGTTTGATGTTGCGGGTTTATATAGGGATTGTGCGGATAAGGGTAATTAGGAATTTCGTAGGTTTGGTTTGGTATATAACTTGGGTCTGGGGCTTGTCTGCAGGTTGACTGTCGTGTTCTCTCTTGTTCGCTAGTTAGCCTTCCATCTTGTTCCTGTATCCTTGGCTCTTTTTCCCATCGAACCGTCCTTGTATGGTTTGAGTTATCCGACTTCCTTTGTCTGCTTGTTATATTCCCACTTCCCTATTCATTTGATTGCTGGTTTACCAGTCTGAATGCCGAAGGTTGCACCGTACAGCTTGATATTGGTACAAATATGGTCGTGGAACACGTTCCCAGTCGGTCTCTTGAATTTATAAACGGCCCGATAAGCGCACTTTTGAAAAAAATAATTCTTTAAGAATTAATGAATGTCCGCGATAAATGATTCTATAAGTATTAAATAAGTGTCTGTAAACCGACACGGTGGCGGAGTGGCGGAGACGCACCTCGGCCGGTCACGGAAGTTAAGCAGCACTGAGTGCGGTTCGCACTTGGATGGGTTTGGCTTTCGTGGCGGGTTAGGTGTTTTTTCACACTTCACAACGTGAGCGGGAGGTGTGAAACATTAGGTTTCGGTGTCAAGGCCTACGCAATGTGACTTTGACACCCAAAAAGAATGTTTCGAATACACCGGCCATCTCGGGTGAGGTTTTCCCTGCTTCACAGGTTTCCCTCATCCACGGGCATAACCCCGGGCGAATGCGAGATGGTGGGGTTTTTAAAGAGAGGGATAAAGCACCCACACATAGGTGGTAGGTGGACACCGTTAAAGTCCCCAGGGGGATAAACGGTAGGAAGTGCCAGGAAAAAGAGAGCACAAATCAAGAATAAAAAAAAAAAATAATAATAATAAGTGTCTGTAAAGTATTCTTTATGATCCAAAATTAGAATAATATATAGAAAATTATTGATTAAATGAAAATTATTCTATGTATACATAAGTAGCTAAAAAGTATTATTTTTGAATTGTTATAAATATTTACGAAGCATTCTTTATAAATAGTTATAAGTATTTATAAAATAGTCTTTTTGAATTCAAAAAAAGTTAAAAACTAATATTCTTTTAATTAAAGTACGCCATATAATCGCCATAAAAATGTTGAAAAAGAGTTCTTTTTCAATTCTTTGTTTGTCTTTATAGGTTATATTGTTGAATATATTTTAAATAATTCGTTTATTGATTGTTATGTAATAAATTCATTATGTCACTTTATAGTGAAATATTCTAATAAATAACTTATGCACACTTGCACCAATTATTAATATATGACTTTTAATAAATGGTTATAGCATTCTATCTAAAATTACTTTGCAGTATAGTAAATTTTATGGAATTTTTCTGATTCTCAATTATAGGTTAAGTTGCCTATTATTGTACTTTTATACAACTAATTAACGTATTTGACAAATCTGAATCGATATGTGCTTACTTTACTTACAAAAATCATTAGTTTATTGGTATTAATAACGGAATAATGCAATAAATATTAATAAAGTTCCGGATTTATTCAATTGGGGTGTAACAAATAAGGATGATTCGAAGTAAAATATAAAAACGTGTTGATGGCGTAAGCGGTAAGGTTTCCGACTTTGACGCAAAGGGTCCCAAGTTCGAATCCCGACGTCCGGTGCAGATTTTTTTCGTTATTTAATGTATATTCTATTGAATTTCAGAAAATACATATTTAATAAATTAAAATGTTTAAAATGCTAAATAAAATAGAAAAAAATAGAAAAATGTGACCCGGCAAGCCGCTACAAAATAAATTTTTTATATGGGTTTTTTCACTCTTTGAAGAGTGAATAAATCATACGAAAAGTGATTTTTAACTTGAAGCCGACTGCTGCACTTTTGACTATTCAGAGTGAAATATCACTCCAATCGAGTGAAATTTTACTCTTCAAAATTTAGAGAGTGATTTATAAAAGAAATCAAAAAGAATTCTTTCTTAACGGTTTAAAACGACGTTACAATCCGCATAAAGAAAACTCAAAAAGAATTAAAAAAGAGTTCTTTGAGAATCAACAAACGTCCATACATTTGTTGATTCTAAAAGAACTCTTTTTCAATTCTTTACTTGGGTTGTTTTTGTGCGAAATGGCTTTTAGAAGTATAAAAGAAAACTTTTCAAATATTTAATTATTTTTTTTGTAATAGAAGATTTCTTTTTCACTCGAATTTAAAGAATTCTTTATTAATACTTAAAGCATTACAATATACCGGACATTCGTTATATTTATGATTTATTGTAAAGAATTCTTTTTAAATTCTTTGAAAAAAATAGAATTTAAAAAGAATTCTTTAAAAAATATTATTTATTTCTTTGTCCTTATCGGGGGGTTATTTGATCGTTGTTCCCCTGTTATCTAGGACGTTGCCATTGTCTGTATCGGATAACACGAAGTTGAATTTATCCCGAGTGTTGTACTTGATATGTTCGGCATCATAACTTGTAATTTCGGAGCTACCGAATCCGTCAGGTCCATTAGCCTTTAGAGGGCCGGGGTTTTGAAAAATTTGAAAATTGCATTTTTCTATAGGAATGTGGTCTAGGGTCCCTGAGTTAGAGCCAAAATAAGTTGCGATGTTGGTGAGTCAGACCCCTTACGCCTAGAGGCGTATTCCGGTCCGGTACGGTAAGGCCAAATGTTGAAATTTTCAAAATTCCAGAAAAACGTGAAAATGCACAATTTATTTCATTTTCAGCTGTATTTAGGTTTTATCTGATCATTCTATATCAATATTACTTGAAAAATTTTACAAAGGGCGTATCAACCGGCGATATCTGAGTTTCTTTATTCTTAACATTTGAAAACTACACAAATACATTATAACACGCAAAAAAATAAAAGTCAAAACCCACGGTTCATATATATACACTTATGTTTTTTGGGTCACTGAATTTGAATCCGGTGTCGGTTTGACCCCATGACCTCAGAACCAAGGTCATTTGAAGGTCAAATCTACGAAATATGGTAACCTTCTTGAAAACATATGTGTATATGCGACCCAAAAAATATGAGCATTCTGAATGAAAAATTGTAACTAGTTGCTTCTGATACTCCTACACATAATTTTCAAGTAGGATTGACATCGAAACTAGAATTTTTTTGGTTGCAGAATCATGTTTGGAGACTTCGTTACCTCACACCTGAATTGAGTCATTTAAATGAAAAAAATTGGTTTGTTCTCTATTTATTTGGTTACATTCGATATTTTCCTCCCCTAGCGAGATGGGATCTCTAAATGGTCCTCGTGATTGTCCGTTGGGAGGTTTCACCTGTCTCTACTGTAATTTCTTGAATCATCTATTTGTCTTGGGGAACTCATATTTGTAGCTCTGAACGCTGATAATTCGTGGGGGTCTATTTCTATATTGGGGTATACCTCGTCGTATCTTGGGTTCCATATTGCTGCGTTCTTGCCAAAATATTTCCTGATCTCATCCCTATTAAAAAAATTAGTTCAAATTTAGTACAAAATCAGTACCGAATTTGGTACTAAACTAGTACAAAATTAGTATAAAATTCGTACAAAATTTGTACAAAATTCGTACCTAAAAAGTCCGAATTCACAGTTCTAAATTTGTACGGAATTTGTACGGAATTTGTACAGAATTTATACAAAACTTGTACAAAATTTTTACAGAATTTATACTAAATTTGTACAGAATTTGTACAGAATTTGTACAGAATTTGTACAAAATTTGTACTAAATTTGTACAAAATTTGTACTAAATTAGTATTAAGTTTATGGGAATACTATTTCAATTTTGTATTTCATGTCGTGTACTAGATAAAGAAAAATGCAAACCGTACAAGCCACGTAATATAAATTACGTACAAAATTTGTACAAAATTCGTACCTAACAAGTCCGAATTCACAGTTCTAAATTTGTACGGAATTTGTACAGAAATTGTACAAAATTTGTACAAAATTTGTACAGAATTTGTACTAAATTTGTACAGAATTTGTACAAAATTTGTACTAAATTTGTATTAAGTTTATGGGAATACTATTTCAATTTTGTAGCATTAAATATGCAGTCAATAATGTAGCATTAAATTACTACTAAATCTGTTCTAAATCGGTACAAAATCTGTGCGAAATCGTACAACCCACGTAAAAAAATAGTATACAGATTGTATACAAAATGTATACAATTTATTTTATACAAATAGTATACAATATTGGTTGTATACAATATGTATAAAATCTGTATACAATCTGTAAAAAAAATAATCTATACAATTTGATAAAATTTTTATACAAAGAGTAAAGAAATTTCTTTATTTCTTATTTTTGTATAAATAAAAAATTTGGAAGATTGAAAACAGAAAATATATTAGGCATTTGGAAACAGCTGCAGCACTGCCCTGTGAACGATAAAAACTGTAGAGGTTATGGACATCAGAACCATCGATGATGAGGAGATTAACGCAACCAAGAATTGCTGCTGCCACTGACACCAACGATCTTGAAAAAATGTCAACAACTTTTCCTTCATCGCGATTTGGCCAAAATTTTTAAACTACCATTTCGTTACATCCAACGGACTCTTCAATATCGACTTCCACATCATGAGAGGTTAGACAGGGTCTGACCAAATGTTTTGTTCTTTGGTTGTCAAGTCGATTTTCAACTTTTTTTATTAGCAACTGAAAGAGAATTTTAAGAGAACTTTATATAATTTACTCCATACGTATTTAATTGTGTTTAAATTGCTTTCCAAAACAAGCAAAAAAAAGAAAATTTTTCCAGTCGCCACGTGTGTGCATTGTACAATTTTTCGGGGGGAATATGGCGGACTACTTCGCACAAACGCAAAGTCATGCACGCTGTCCTATATGTGTATATAATTTATATATACTAATAAACGTATATATTTATTTATCTCGACCTATTTTAATTTATAAGGAAGAGAAGAAAAGAAGATAGAGAAAAAAAAATTTTGTTGAAGTATTGGTGTCCAATACTGGTCCAATAGTTAATTAATAATTAATAATTAATAATTATACTTCATAATTAAACTAATATATTGCAGCAATTTCATATTAATTGTAACTAGGCTTTATGGTACGTCTACAAATATGTTTTCATTATCTTATTGTAACTGTTGTGAATGTAGCAGATAGAAGATAGTATATCATGCAATAGAAAATACTAAAATCAGTATGGAAGTAATATTCATTCATTTGTACGATATTAATTTCTCCATAATATATTAAAACGTAAATATCTCTATTTTATTGGTTTATGTTGGAGTTTTTGTTGATAATTGATAAACACAGAAAACAACACCTTTCTACTTGTTAATCCGCGCCGCTACAAAGATAATTAATAATTACATATTATTTCTATTTAAATAATTAATTAACTTCAAAAATCATTACTTTGTCACTGTACAATCGATATGTGACCTATTTTGATGCGTTTTAACTGTTTTTAGGTTGAAATAAAATAATTAACCCCGCAAAGCATTGCATTGGATAATCGCGAAAAAAGCTATTTTCCCGTAATTAGAAATTATTTTTTCATTATAACTTTTCTTCTTTTGACTTTAAAAGATTTATCAAAAATTAATATCATTTATTTTCCAATACTTTTTTTAGCGAAAAAAGGCATATTTTTGAATTTCGCGCGAGTGGGGAGTCACTTTTGGCGACGCTGAGTACAAGACGCGATTCAACAACATGGATGCACAGCAGACATTCACACACACACACGCACACATAAATTAGAGTACATTAATATTATATTAATTATAGTACATTAATATACATACCCAGATAATTAGAAAAATTCAGTATTGCATACTCATGGTCTATAAAAGTCTATAGAATAGCTGAATCTATACTTGGAAATTGATGTAAAAGTTGTAGATGTTCTATAGATCATAAGAATACGGAACTTTTATTGTACTTTTATGATTCGTTAGATATTATGAATGGGGGGGGGGGGGAGCAATAAAGTAGGGTCCTTGGCGTCGTTTACTGGTCCACCTGTCAATGCAGGTATAGCTTACTAATTTCAAGTCAATTATGTATAGATTATTAATTTCAAGTCAATTATATTTACTTGGAAATCGATGTAAAAGTTGTAAATGTTCTATAGATCAAAAGAATACGGTACTTTTATGATTCCTTGGATATTATGAATGGAGAAGGGCAAAAATATGGGTCCTTGGTGACGTCTGCTCCATGCCGATGCAGGTATACCACATCATCTATATTGGGACCGTTTAAGAGTAAGGTAGTTATGCGCATGCCTAAGTTTCGAACATTG